>OX465588.1:7697192-9124782 GCA_950022655.1 Alentia gelatinosa | reverse complement strand
CCGAATGCCCATCTACTTATTCTGGAACATTTATATACCTTTATCGGCAACAAACGGACGGTAATTTGTCTCAGCCAAGGCATCCTAACGGAGTTGGCCGTAGTCGGTAGATGTAGGACAGCTAGGCAAGGGTGAGCCACCGATTAATGAACCACCTCCTTCAGGTGTCTTTTTGTCGCCGACAAGTTGTGGTTTCTATGTTCCAAATTCGATGGTGAAAAGTTTATCAACATGTTGATAAATCTAGTCGTCGGGGTGCATAATTGTATATCTGTCGGTAAATACAGACTGATTTGCTTAGGACCCACCACCCCCTCTCCTCAATGGCCCCCGGTTGAGCGAGGGATTACGTAATTTGCCTACGACAAGTTGACCGAGTCCTATATGATTTAGGAACTAATCGTTCAACCATGAATTGGTAGATGGGCATAGGGCTTAACAAAACATACTTATCATGTAAGTACCAGAGTGGAAGTTCCAAGACCCAGCCATTTAAATAACAACCGCAGCGAAGGAGGTAAAAATTACCACAACCCTAGATTTCCGCAATGACCTTTATAAAACTGTCAATGTGATGTGGTTATTTTTTTTAGTAATATAACAAAACATTCTCATCATGTCAGTTAGTATCAGAATGGGAGTTGTGTCTTAGACGTTAGTTATCGAGATTCTGCACTACTTTACTAAAACGATTCCTACGGCGTACTCTGAGTAAGCTGCAGCGCATAATCTCATTTAAAGCTCTAATGAGCTAATGGGTGGGAATTAACCTTTGATTGATTCCGATTTCATTCCACGCAGAAAATTAAGGCAATGTAAGGTAATCAATAAAAGTGATAAATAGACTAGAAGCGGGTTTGACGTCAGAGAGACCGATAAACCATACAGCGTTTAGAAAGGGGGGAGAGCGAAACGAAGGAGAGGGGGAGAGGGGAGAGGGGAGAGGGGAGAGGGGAGAGGGGGAGAGGGGGAGAGGGGAGAGGGGGAGAAGAAGAGGGGGAAAGGAAGAGGGGGAAAGGAAGAGGGGGAGAGGGGGAGAGGGCGGAGAGGAGAGGGGGAGAGGGGGAGAGGGGGAGGGTGAGAGGAGAGGGGGAGAGGGGGAGGGAGAAACGAAGAGAGGGGGAGGGGGAGAGTGGGGAGGGGGAGGGGGAGAGGAAGAGGGGGAGAGGGAGAGGGGGAGAAGAAGAGGGGGAAAGGAAGAGGGGGAAAGGAAGAGGGGGAGAGGGGGAGAGGTGGAGAGGGCGAGAGGGCGAGAGGGGGGAGAGTGGGAGAGGGGGAGAGGGGGAGAGGGGGAGAGGGGGAGAGGGGGAGAGGGGGAGAGGGGGAGAGGGGGAGAGGGGGAGAGGGGGAGAGGGGGAGAGGGGGAGAGGGGAGAGAGGGAGAGGGGGAGAGGGGGAGAGGGGGAGAGGGGGAGAGGGCAGAGGGGGAGAGAGAAACGAAGAGAGGGGGAGGAGGGAGAGGGGGAGGGGAGAGAGGGGGAGAGAGAAACGAAGGAGAAGGAGAGGGGGAGAGGGGGAGAGGTGGAGGGGGAGAGGGGGGGAGAGAGAAACGAAGAAAGAGAGGGGGAGGGGGAGAGGGGGAGAGGGGGAGAGGGGGGAGGGGGAAGGGGAGAGGAAGAGGGGGAGAGGGAGAGGGGGAGAAGAAGAGGGGGAAATGAAGAGGGGTAGAGGGAAAGGGAGAGGAGGAGAGGGAGACAGGGGGGACAGGGACAGGGGGACAGGGAGAGGGGGGACAGGGAGAGGGGGACAGGGAGAAGGGGGAGGAAGAGGAGAAAGGGAGATAGAGGGAGAGAGGGAGAGAGGGAGAGGGGGAGAGAGGGAGAGCAAGCAGTATCATGGACCTGGGATACACTGAAGGCAGAGATCAGTTCAAAAGGAATACCAAGGAGAGGGACAAAAGTAGAAAAAAAACCGATGCAAGTGGAATGGTGAGTGTGACTAGAAAATTGAGCATGAGCGTTAAAACTGAGTAGTCGGTTAATGACAACCAACATATAAAACTAACGACAATTAGCTGGAAAATAGAGATGGTATGACGGAAGTTAATGGTAATGGAAAGGAAAGTGGAAGATGGCCAGATGAAAGGTAAGGATAATGGGAAGGACAGTGGGAGATACCAGGGGTGAGATGAAGTGGGAGATGGTGCGATTGAAGTAATGACCATGGGAAGGACAGTGGAAGAAGGTATGATTGGAGATTATAAAAAGCAAAACCCGGCGCTAAGATTTTTATACCAGAAATTTGTCACAAGACTGGTGAAAAGGTGTGAAGTACACCCGTCTTGGGTACAATGGTCGCTATGTGTGAATCACACTTAAGGATGATGGGTGTGAGAGTGGCGGACGGTCTGATGGTTGGAAAGTGTGAGCAGGCCTGATGAAAAAGTCTGATAAAAGGCAAGGATCACACAATTAGTAGAAACCGAACAAGAGTTAGACTTGACAATGTTTATGCCACGACGGGAAGGTCGTGAATTACTACACGAGGCGCAGCCGAGTGTAGTGGGGAGCAGACCTGACCAGAGTGGCATAGACACTGACCAAGTCTAAATCGAGTTCGGTTTCGTATTTATCCTACCCCGTCTATGCTTTTCTATTACTAAATGACAAATATTGAGTCAAGGACCAACAGAACTTTTTTTTCATAGTAGCTGACATCCTGCTCTCTAATTGGTCAATATTGTTATTACTCTAGTGGCATAAAAAACACTTTATGTCACGGCCTGCCACATAAAATTTCCTTATGTTAAGTCTATGGCGGTTTTTTATTAGGGGTAGGATAAAAGTCGAGGATCACACAATGTGCATAACTAGTAAACACAAGAGACAATGAATTAGAAGCATAACCAATTGTAATCTTGCAGTGACTAATATCATTATCATACTGGACTTACAACTAACATGTTGGAACCGCCCAATAGGGAACAAACACATATTGAATGCTGCAAAACGAATGAGTAGATATTCACTCTAACAATCTACAGGTTGCGTTGCTAGAGATAAAAGAAATGATCTATATTATCAGCAAAATTTCATATGGTTGTCTACATGGCGTGAGTTGTCTTCGCCCCGAATAATATCATGAGACAGAGCTGAGTGATATTTGTAGCAGAAGACAACGAACGCCATGAAGACAATTACATGAAATTTCTTAGTAATAAAGATAATTTCTTTATCTCTGTTTAGATTTTATCCTACCCCATCATGTATTTTTAACGTCATATGTTACCTGTGGCATATACTTATCTAATGGCATAACCCTGGCATAAGATCACACCATGTTAACTCTATGGAGATCTATCTGAGGACTAGGATAATATGATATACAGGACAGTGGAATACGGCCTAATAAACGGTAAGGATAATGGGAAGTAAAGTTGAAGAAAGTATGGTGGAAGGAAGGATAATAGGAAGGCAAAAGGTAAGGCAGAAGTGAAAATAGGAAGGACAGTGGTAGACATTGTGATGAAGTAAGGACCATAAAAAGGACAGTGGAGACGGTGTGATGAAGTAAGGACCATAAAAAGGACAGTGGGAGACAGTGTGATGAAGTAAGGACCATAAAAAGGACAGTGGGGGATATTGTGATGGAGTAAGGACCATAAAAAGGACAGTGGAGACGGTGTGATGAAGTAAGGACCATAAAAAGGACAGTGGGAGATGGTGTGATGGAGTAAGGACCATAAAAAGGACAGTGGGGGATATTGTGATGGAGTAAGGACCATAAAAAGGACAGTGGGGGATATTGTGATGAAGTAAGGACCATAAAAAGGACAGTGGGGGATATTGTGATGGAGTAAGGACCATAAAAAGGACAGTGGGGGATATTGTGATGAAGTAAGGACCATGAGAAGGACAGTGGGGGATATTGTGATGGAGTAAGGACCATACAAAGGATAGTGGGAGATGGTGTGATGAAGTAAGGACCATAAAAAGGACAGTGGGAGATATTGTGATGAAGTAAGGACCATAAAAAGGACAGTGGGGGATATTGTGATGGAGTAAGGACCATAAAAAGGACAGTGGGGGATGGTATGATGAAGTAAGGACCATAAAAAGGACAGTGGGGGATATTGTGATGGAGTAAGGACCATACAAAGGATAGTGGGAGATGGTGTGATAAAGTAAGAACCATAAAAAGGACAGTGGGGATATTGTGATGAAGTACGGACCATAAAAAGGACAGTGGTAGATGGTGTGATGAAGTAAGGACCATAAAAAGGATAGTGGGAGATGGTGTGATGAAGTAAGGACCATGAGAAGGACAGTGGTAGATGGTGTGATGAAGTAAGGACCATAGATAGGACAGTGGGAGGAGGTATGACAGAAGTAAGGACCATGAGAAGGACAGTGGGATGAGTTGTGATAGAAGCACACATCATGAGAGGAACAATCACTTATCGCTAGGAGTATTACTACGCCTCAACTACGTGGAGAATACGACCACTCAGATCCAAATAATGGTAATATTGTGTATATATGTCACCTGTGGCATATACATATTTTAAGGCATAACCGTGGCATAAAATCACACCATGTTAACTCTATGGAGATTAATCTGAGGGTTAGGATGATATGATATACCGTTAAGTACAGCTTATACAGCTTATTGCATACATGAGTGATGGCCGACCTGTGGGCCAGAAGCCATGTCCAAGAGCGCAAACTGTATGTGCATATGGATCTTATCAGCAGTGGGATGATAAAGTGCCTTGTTATGAGTCAGCAGGACCCACGATAAAGCGCTCAGACCCGTCCATTGTACTCCCCCTCTCTGATAAAATAACATCCATACAACAAGCGACTGAACTTTGCCTCTCAGAGAGAAAACTCTAAACGGATGAGAAGATGGAAATAAGAAAAGCTTTTTGTAGTCAGTGTTATTGTCAGACAGACACACAGTATCTTCTCTGAGCATTGTGCTTTGTACAATGGGATTCTTCTGAGGCTTTCCAACACTTTATGATTAAATGCCGAGGTAGAAAATGGACTCGTGTCTTTTACGAGTCGCGTAAACTGTGCTTGGAGCCAGCGGGCGCGCGGGGAGTTATGGGATAGCTCACGCCATACCAGTGACCACGTGACAGGTGTAGGAGATGCCGGGAACCAGCATCAGCGGCCGCAGCCAATATCTACCCATACACCCCTAGCGGCACGGCGGAAAACTACGCTTACTTCCGGTTCCGAGCCTCACTTCCGGTAACCGCGGCGCGCGCCACCTGGCGCCCTAATGTGGAATTCATGCTCGCGGTCGGTGCTCGGCGAGCGGGACGGAATAACAGTGTAAACACGCCGAGAACAGGCGCGGACAACGGCGTCCAAACAGGGCGGGCGATAAACGGGGGGATGGGGACTATATTGGAGCGGCGGACTAAGCGGGGCAATACGCCGCCAATTACCGGCGCGCTGTGCGCATAAATAAAGTAGTTCCGGGCTCAGCTTGGCCGCGTCTCAACGGTCACGTGGTGGCCGCGCAGACGCAGTGGGACTTCCGGTATATTGAGAGGAGCGGCTACTTTTATGTGCTCCCCTACTGGAGACCTCTTAGCGTGGAATTTGAAGGTCATGGGTGTGAAACAGTCATCTTGTTCTAAGTAAACCTGTATGTTCTTATTTCAGGGACAGATTGGAACTAAGGGGGAAATTCCACTTGATTTTTCATTTACAAGCTTGATAAAATATATACAATTTTGAAAGAATTGAGGAAAACCAAATTTGTCATTGCATTTCCAAAATAAATCAAGTAAATGTAAATTGGACTGTTTTACCTATAAAACTTGAATAAACTGGACCAAACGTTGAATTTACTCATTTAATATCAGAATAAATCACTGTAAACCAGTTTTGACAATATCAAAAAACTCTAGGTGGCGCCACCGTGAATTTTAGGATATGCCTTTGGAAATGTAAGGAAAAATACGGTTTTCTTCAATTCTTTCAAAAACAAGGACGGTGACCTATGAGTTTTAAAACTTAAATGTGCACTGTATTCTATGAAGGTTTAAGGAAAGTGACATGAGTTTTACTATGTGAAAAATTCCTTTTTCGACTTTCTATATTTTCTATCATAAAATCTTCATAATATTGATCTCTAAACAAAAAAATAACATGGTAACCCTCGATTTTAAATTAAAAAATACGTTCTACAACACTTAGAGATCATCATATTCAATTTTCAGGAAAATAACATGGGTTTTGATAATAAGGCCAACTTGTCGGATATACCTTTAATGGCGGTATAATGCGGGTGTCAGAATCCCTGTGGCCGAATCCCGGAACGTCCTGACGAGGTACAGCGGAGCGAACATCTCTAATTGTCTCATTAGCCCACTCTCCAAGCCCAGCCCCGGCGACCGGGCACTCTCCAAGCAGAGATCCTGCCCTCTACTTCCTGTGGCCGCTTGTATCTCTACTCCAACCTGCCTGTTTGGGCCCAAATCTGGCCCATAAGCCAGTTTTTGGAATATCCTAAATTTTGAGCGCTTTTGGGGCATATTTTGTGTTCCACTTGTAAATTTTATAGAGATGAACATTTTTATATGGTATATGAAATACTCTCACTTCTGTTATTATTTATGTCAAACCAGACACAGGCTCTGGGATTCCTTTCTACATGTGAAAGCACCTCAAGTGTTGCAGGGTTTTGTTTTGTCAACAATGCCCATGTGCTCCTTTGAAGGGGCAGTCTAATCAACTGTGGATTCCCATTATAAAATGGTTTAAGTCTGTAAAAGAAACAGCTGGATTGTCTGTGAAGCTCTTTAACAATTCCCATATTTCCATACGCATGATATGTGGGTTGTTTGACTTTTATAACTTTTGACAGTTCCCTTGTTTTGAATCTGAAATGTTCCCTGGTCTCCCATATCTTTAGTGGATACCCAGGGAACCAGCTTTGGGTTTTTATTTTTTTAATTTAAAAAAAAAAAATTCATTCTGGAGGCCAACTACTAGGACTAGCTCGTCCTATTTTCAGTAGGCTCCAGGGCCATTCATATCTACCTGGGTAATTGTTTCACTATATTTGTAACTATATACATCTAAAAGATTTCTAGTATCATATGTCTATATATAATCGATGTAATTTTATTCCCATTCGAGTAGACTCAAGTACAGGCTCAAACACAGACTGTTATGCGCTGCCATTTTGAGGCAGATTCCTGCCTCAGCTGGTATTTAGCTGACCTGAGTGATTTACCAGTAACAAGTGGCTTGGGTTTACGCTAAAATTAGCACAGCTAATCACAAAAGTCCTTTGTCTCATGAGGCAGGGGGAACTAACCAATGCGAGCCGTGCTCTGCTAGACCCTTAAGCGCCAAATCCACTAAGGCGACCAAGCGAATGCGTCTGCGACCCATGCGACTGTGCAAATCCCATACGATGATATTCAATATATTGAATATTGTCCCAAGGCATTCGCATGTCCATGCAAACGTCTGCATGGAAAATCGCCTTAAGACAATTACCCACTGTACGATTCCGGAACATTGATGTTCCTTTGTCGGCGACAAAGGGACAGTCTTTAGTCTAAGGCCAGGCCCCTGGTACTGAATCGCCCAGTGTGGCACCCCCCTCCAGTCCCTGGCCTAGGACTAGTCCTAACCCCATGTAGGGATGTTCTTCTGTCGCCAACAAAGTACAGGTCCATGTTCCGAAATCGGCCCCGACAGATTTATCAACATGTTGATAAAATTTGTCGCCGACAACAGAGTTTAAGAAATACCCCCCGTGGCGCATTCCGATATCGGTCCCAAATTTGTCTTAAGGTTGTCTTAAGGTTTCCTGAAGGTAGTATGCCACACACAGAATTGGTGATTCCCGCCGATTTCTCGGTATTCCCGCCCAGGAACCGAAAAGTTCCTTTATCTTAGGACTCTAGTCTCTGTAAAAATCTTTACTCTGTCGTCCAGTGTGCATTGGATTGTTTTAAGACAAACAGGCACTAAGACTGTTCCTCAATCGGTAGCCAGTCTTTGAGGAAATAAATCCTTACTCCATCGCCCAGTGTGTACTGAGTTGCTTAAGACAACCCGTACCACCCCCTCTCTCATATCACGCTGGTTTTAGGGCCCCCCTTACGAGTTTGCCTGAGACAAGCTAAGGATACGCTAAAGATTTAAGGCAGTTAGTCCTTAGGAAATGAATCGTACAGTGGGCATTCGGCTTTAGTGGATCTGGCGCTTCGCGGACCGTAAAGCGCCAGATCCACAAATGCGACCATGCGAATGCGTCTGCAATCTATGCGACTGTGTGGATCCCATGCGATGATATTCAATATATTTAATATTGTCGCAAGGCATTTGCATGTCCATGCGAAAGTCTGTGAACGTCTGCGAACGTCTGCAAACACAAATTCGCATGGAAAATCGCCTTAGTGGATCTGGCGCTTCACGGACCGTAAGCCTGAGGCACCGCGGTCTGTAAACGGACTACCATTCGAGTTGACTAGGCACTAGGTTGAGGCAGAGATTAGTAAGCGCTAGTGCTGCCAAAGATCTGGGAGGAGAGTAGTGACGGGGCTCCGATCTAGCCGTCCCCACACCTCCCAGAATCATCGCCATGGAAACCGAAGTAATCTGATAATAATAGCTAACGAGCCCTGCACTGTTCGGGCTGCGGGGATTCCTGCTCCCAACTCACAATGAATGCAAAGGCTGACCAATTAACAAACTCATTTGGCTGTTTGCCTAATTAGCCTCTAGGTGCAGGCTGGAATTAGCTTCGCCTGGCGAGCGGCTAACACCTTGTGGAGGCCGGGGACGTGAGCTGTGTAGCACGCTGTCACACTGTCACACTGTCACACTGTCACACTGAGACACTGCCGCACTGTCACACTGTCACGCTGTCACACTGTCACACTGTCACACTGTCATACTATCACACTGTCACACTGTCACTCTGTCACACTGTCACACTGTCACGCTGTCACACTGTCACACTGTCGCACTGTCACACTGTCACGCTGTCACACTGTCACACTGTCACGCTCTCACATTGTCACACTGTCACACTGTCACACTGTCACACTGTCGCACTGTCACGCTGTCACGCTGTCACGCTGTCACACTGTCACACTGTCACACTATCACGCTGTCACGCTGTCACGCTGTCACGCTGTCACACTGTCACACTGTCACACTGTCACGCTGCCACACTGTCACACTGTCACACTGTCACACTGTCACACTGTCACACTGTCACACTGTCACACTGTCACACTGTCACACTGTCACACTGTCACACTGTCACACTGTCACACTGTCACACTGTCACACTGTCACACTGTCACGCTGTCACGCTGTCACGCTGTCACGCTGTCACGCTGTCACGCTGTCACGCTGTCCCACTGTCAACCTGCCTCCCCATCTACCTGCCTCCCCATCAACCTGCCTACCCATCTACCTGCCTCCCCATCAACCTGCCAACCCATCAACCTGCCTCCCCATCAACCTGCCTACCCATCAACCTGCCTCCCCATCTACCTGCCTCCCCATCAACCTGCCTACCCATCTACCTGCCTCCCCATCAACCTGCCAACCCATCAACCTGCCTCCCCATCTACCTGCCTCCCCATCAACCTGCCTACCCATCTACCTGCTACCCATCAACCTGCCTACCCATCTACCTGCCTACCCATCTACCTGCCTACCAATCAACCTTCCTACCCATCTACCTGCCTACCCATCAACCTGCCCACCCATCTACCTTCCTACCTATCTACCTGCCTACCCATCTACCTGCCTACCCATCCACCTGCCTCCCAATCAACCTGCCTACCCATCTATCTGCCTACCCATCAACCTGCCTACACATCTACCTGCCTATCCATCTACCCACCAATCAGCCTGCTCTAAGCCTAGTTTGTTAAGAATTCTGCCTACCCATCTACCTGCCTCCCCATCAACCTGCCTACCATTCTACCTGACTACCCATCCACCTGCCTCCCCATCAACCTGCCAACCCATCTACCTGCCCACCCATCAACCTGCCTACCCATCTACCTGCCCGCCAATCAACCCACCAATCAGCCTGCTCTAAGCCTAGTTTGTTAAGAATTCTTCTCCCATAGAGCGTAGTGAGAACCTTGTACAGAATACCACTTAAAGAGTGTGACATGTTGTGAGAGGGGTGGTTTAGTCTAGCCACGTATAGTTCTCAACAGGTCCGGCAGCTATGTCGCATATTTTCTTCACATAGACATAACTTTTGGAACTCATACTCAACGCCCATGGGATATTGCACAGAAAATACCAACTCAATGGGGGATAATATAAAAAACTGTAGCCAATCAGTTAGTCATAAAGGTGGCATAAAGTCCGTAGCCACTGAAATGACACCATTCATATTATTCAGTATCTGGCAGCTTGGGTAGCTAGTAATAGAGGGAAACTATATTCCGGTGAGCAAAAGTTCAAAGTTACGAGGTGAGGAAGAATTACGGGCAGTAATTTTTTCCGGTCTTCACCGAGTAACTTTGACTTTTGCTTACTGGTACTTGGTTTCCCTATTCCTAGATATATACCTTCAAATATCGATAATAATGGTTATTTCTTTACCTATGATAGCCCCGAGAAAGATGGCCAGCCTTACCATGTAACTGCAACAGCTATGTTTTCGTCCCGGCGCTCTTTATATCACGTGGTTAGCCAGGGACGAAAACATCAGCCCGGGACTTTAATCAAATTTGCATATCCTGTTGGAATAACAAGCGATGCTGCCTGGTTGATCCAGGCATCTTACTTTTCACTAAGAATAGCTGTCAATAGTCAATATATCTATTTGTGACAGTCACTAATCGAATAGCTGTCAGCAGTCAATATATCTATTTGTGACAGTCACTAAGAATAGCTGTCAGCAGTCAATATATCTATTTGTGACAGTTACTAAGAATAGCTGTCAAAAGTCAATTTATCTATTTGTGACAGTCACTAAGAAAAGCTGTCAATAGTCAATATATCTATTTGTGACAGTCACTAAGAATAGCTGTCAGCAGTCAATATATCTATTTGTGACAGTCACTAAGAATAGCTGTCAGCAGTCAATATATCTATTTGTGACAGTCACTAAGAATAGCTGTCAATAGTCAATATATCTATTTGTGACAGTCACTAAGAATAGCTGTCAATAGTCAATATATCTATTTGTGTATACAGTCACTAAGAATAGCTGTCAATAGTCAATATATCTATTTGTGTATACAGTCACTAAGAATAGCTGTCAATGGTCAATATATCTATTTGTGACAGTCACTAAGAATAGCTGTCAATAGTCAATATATCTATTTGTGACAGTCACTAAGAATAGCTGTCAATAGTCAATATATCTATTTGTGACAGTCACTAAGAACTTGTTTGTTTGTTTGGGTAGTTTAACGTCCAATTTGTTTAATTAGACTTACTTTGGTTTACTTTACTCAAATTTGCATATCCTGTTGGAATAACAAGCGATGCTGCCTGGTTAATCCAGGCATCTTACTCTTCACTAAGAATAGCTGTCAATAGTCAATATATCTATTTGTGACAGTCACTAAGAATAGCTGTCAGCAGTCAATATATCTATTTGTGACAGTCACTAAGAATAGCTGTCAATATCTATTTGTGTATACATACAGTCACTAAGAATAGCTGTCAGCAGTCAATATATCTATTTGTGACAGTCACAACTTTAGCTCTCAGCAGTGAGCTGGGAATGAGGGTAGCTGTCAATGATAGCAGTCAGATAGCACCCAGCCATATAACACTGCTCCTTCATTTTTATAAAACCTCTCCATTAGCGACTGGGTACAGAATTTCCTCTTCCTCAGGACAAGGCTGGAGAGAAGAGACACGGTAAGTTGAGAGGCAGCACTTAGCCGCGTGCTCAAGTAGGAAGTAAGTGACAGCTCGCAGCCAGGACTGGCTGAGGGTACTCCAAGGCAGGTCCTGGGACGTTAATGCTGGAAATTTGTTTTAATAATAATTCAATTTGTTCAATATGTTGAATATTTAAGTTCGTGGGGGTTTTGTGGGGATTTTGCGGGGATTTTGTAACCTGTACATTTTCGGAAAGCTTAGAACCTCTGGATTTGAAAAATTGATGTTGATAAATTTGTACGCCATTTTTTGGCGGCCATCTTGGATTTTTACAAGAATACCATCGTTTCGATTAAATAGGCCTGCCTTTTTCATTTTATATTTACTAAATCACCCTGAAACCAAAATCTATGATTATAAACCACCAGCACTACTCAGCCATTAGCATTTCGTTATTTGTCGGCCATTTTGGATTCAAAGATGGCCACCGGAATACCATGGGATTGCTAGAAATACATAATTTCTACAATTATTGCCAAATTTTGAAATATAATACCTCACTTTTAGGGTTTTTATAGGTATGGAATCGAATGAACCACTGATAAATAAGATTTGACCATTTTTATAAATTTAGATATTTTACTACAATATGACTTGATTACCAAAGTTTTGAATAATGTCTCGCCGATACAAGAACATTGCTCCCATTAATGAAGCGATATGACATGGTTTTTATGAGGTATTTTTTCTGTCTAACTGTCGGGATCTGAGTAAAGTTTCCCTTATAGGCCCGTTTCCATTGGCCGACGATTTTGTGAGTTCTCCTGAAATTCAATTTCCATTTTTCATCAGCAGTGCTAATGTCCATTCCTCTGGGGTCTGTATGAGGTATGTAGATCGGTGACGGCAAATTGAATTGGGATTTTAGGAGAACGTAAAAAATCTACACCGTGTTCGTTGGCCAATGGAAACAGTCTAATGTGTTACACTTTTTAGTCAAGAAAGTAACAAATATGAATACAAGGGAATCATACAAATTTGTATGATGGTAAGACTGTATGTACCTAAAACCTCTTTAGACATTACAGGTACATGGAATATTTGAGGCCTATCAAGGAGACATTGAGTTCAAGGTATTGTAAAGGAAGCGTAAATACTTCCCTTTCGTTGAACAAAGAAGGGAATATACATTGAAGGCAATAACCTTGGAAGTCACTCGGCCAGACAAAGGCTTACACTCAGAGTGAGTGAAAGTCAAGATACTCAGCTGTTTTAATATCAAGAGACGTCACTCGTTTGAGTTTGAGCTTATTTATGCCACGCATTTTGTTGGCTCTGTAATGTCACTCGTCTTCGACTCGTGACATTATGGAGCCAACAAAATGCGTGGCATAAATAAGCTCAAACTCAAACGAGTGGCGTCTAGATTTTATCCTACCCCGTTTCCATATTTTTTCAGTATCAGAAAGTAGTGGCATAAACAACACTTTATGTCACGCCATTGAAATAAACAAATCCCATGTTAAGCCTATGGCGATTTTCGTTACTGAAAAACATTCCCCTCTCCAATCCTGGTCTATAGGACACTGACACCTCTAAATGATCGCTATTAGCGATGTCGGTACTGAAAAACAACCCCCTCTCCGATCGTAGGTCTAAAAGACACTGACGCCTCGAAACGGTCGCTATTAACGATTGTCTTGACTGAAAAACAACCCATTTCTCTCGTAAGACATTCACTGTCTCTCTCTATATGCGTGTTTGTTTCACTAACATAATCCTCAACACAGTAATTTGAGCAGAAACACCTCTGGATGTGTAGACAATACGCCACGGGTTGGCGCAGCGGAGGCGGGGAGGTGTGGGCTTTATGCACTGCCCGAGGAAGCTCCATTGTTCCGTAGGTGGGAAGAACATCTTTATTTGCTAATTGCATCTAATGAGACACTTCTGCCGGCCCTCCGTCTCACTCACACATCGCGGAGGCATATTGCTGTATTAATATTCAGCGGGGAGTGGTCACCCTCGAGGCAGTCCGCTTCTACTTAGGACTGCCTGATATGATCATTCCCCGTGAAACAATCGATATGCAAATACTTATATAGAACGTCCTGACCATGCTGTACAAGTCACAAAATGAGATGCTAATTTACCGGTAAATTAGCATCGAGTTCTGTGACTTGTACAAGCATGGTTGGACGTTATATATTTACCATATACCCGAAATTAAAAAAAATTTTTTTTTAATAAATGTGTATGGCAAGGTGGTCCGTAATTTAGTGTACGGACCAGTGGTCTGTACAGTATGTTTACGTCATATGCCAAAACGGTGCGTATTTACAATATATACGGCATGGGTATAAAGTAAACCAGATACCGTGTGCTCTGAGGATGAGCTTCAGGTAACTTATTAACCCATTCCTTGCAGTACTCAATTCCCCTGCATAGCATTACACTGCAGACATTGCCTGCAGAAACAGCTCTCATAGAGCAGGCACCTTATTTGGGATATAGTTATGTCACATGGCGTGTCATGTGATTTAAGTAACTTATCATGGTTACTGATGATATTTTGTTTTATAGAATTAAAGTTCCATATGAATTTGTCAAAAGAAAGTTGAATCAAACAATTATTTCTTTATTCATCGAATTTTGTATATAAGTATCAACGATGCCTCTATGATGCCTGGAGGCATCATGCTGCTATAGTCATAGGAATGCCTGGAGGCATCATGCTGCTATAGCCATAGCAATACCTGGAGGCATCATGCTGCTGTGGCCAGGGGAATACCTGGAGGCATCATGCTGCTATAGCCATAGCAATACCTGGAGGCATCATGCTGCTGTGGCCAGGGAAATGCCTGGAGGCATCATGCTGCCATAGCCAGGGGAATACCTGGAGGCATCATGCTGCTATAGCCATAGGAATACCTGGAGGCATCATGCTGCTATAGCCATAGGAATACCTGGAGGCATCATGTTGCTATAGCCATAGCAATACCTGGAGGCATCATGCTGCTGTGGCCAGGGAAATGCCTGGAGGCATCATGCTGCCATAGCCAGGGGAATACCTGGAGGCATCATGCTGCTATAGCCATAGGAATACCTGGAGGCATCATGCTGCTATAGCCATAGGAATACCTGGAGGCATCATGTTGCTGTAGCCAGGGAAATGCCTAGAGGCATCATGCTGCTATAGCCATAGGAATACCTGGAGGCATCATGCTGCTATAGCCATAGCAATACCTGGAGGCATCATGCTGCTATAGCCATAGCAATACCTGGAGGCATCATGCTGCTATAGCCATAGCAATACCTGGAGGCATCATGCTGCTATAGCCATAGCAATACCTGGAGGCATCATGCTGCTATAGCCATAGCAATACCTGGAGGCATCATGTTGCTGTGGCCAGGGAAATGCCTGGAGGCATCATGCTGCTATAGCCATAGGAATATCTGGAGGCATCATGCTGCTATAGCCATAGGAATACCTGGAGGCATCATGCTGCTATAGCCATAGCAATACCTGGAGGCATCATGTTGCTATAGCCATAGCAATTCCTGGAGGCATCATGCTGCTGTGGCCAGGGAAATGCCTGGAGGCATCATGCTGCTATAGCCATAGCAATACCTGGAGGCATCATGCTGCCATAGCCAGGGGAATACCTGGAGGCATCATGCTGCTATAGCCATAGGAATACCTGGAGGCATCATGCTGCTATAGCCATAGGAATACCTGGAGGCATCATGCTGCTATAGCCATAGGAATACCTGGAGGCATCATGCTGCTATAGCCATAGCAATACCTGGAGGCATCATGCTGCCATAGCCAGGGGAATACCTGGAGGCATCATGCTGCTATAGCCATAGCAATACCTGGAGGCATCATGCTGCTATAGCCATAGCAATTCCTGGAGGCATCATGTTGCTGTAGCCAGGGGAATACCTGGCAGTATCATGCTGCTGTATCCAGGGGAATGCCTGGAGGCATCACGCGTTAAAGGGTTAAACCCTTTGCTGTACACCAAAGAGACCCTGGGACATTCTGGGTCAAATCTATTCAACACTTTACCTAACGAACCTAAATTTTATGAATCGATAACCCTCGTCAGGGGTACAGAAAAAGGGTCATGTACGAGCGCAGATTATTTAACCGACCCCTGGGATCTGATGGATACTTTAGGCTCACACATGAAGACCCTTTTCTATATCAAACAATTATGATGATGTGGGTCAACAAAGGTCAATACTTATCGATGACCTTTGTTCAGATATATTGAATATCATTAAACGATGACCCTGAATGAGGTTACTTTGTACCTTGATCCATCACTGGGCCCTGGGGTCTGTAGAATAACCTATGCCTATAAATGTACAGGGTGCAAGGAAACCTTGTACAAAGGTTGTCGTTTGATAATATTCAAGCTTCTTTCACTGCGTGAAACTAACCACCTTAAGTATGAGTGCACCCGGCGTATTATCATGAAATATCACGAAATTTCATATGATTGTTTATATGGCATGAGTTGTCTTCGCGGCATGATATCACAAAGCGGAGCTGAGTGATATCTGTAGCCGAAGACAATGAATGGTATATAAACAATAATATGAAATTGAGTGATGTTTAGATTTTATCCTACCCTGTTACATGTTTTTAACTTCATATGTCACCAGTGGCATATAAATATTTTATGCCATAACCGTGGCATACAGTTACACCATGTTAAGTATGGAGATTTATATGCGGGGTAGGATTAATAGGTATGCTTTTGCGTATATAAGTTCGTCTTATTACCCATTTGTATACACCTCACCTGTAGGTGTATATAATATAAGTGTCCATGTTGCGGTCATATGTCCGTCATATATATATATGCCTGATTCTGTTGTATTTTCACCACTATCAAATAATTCCGATCTCTGCCACTTTGGGACACCACTGTACTATATCTCAGTTGCAATTAGTCATTAAGTCCCTGGTACATGGGAAATCCAAGGTTATATTATCAATTTTGATTATAAAATTGTTCTAAAACCCTATTTATTATCTTTTAATCAAATACATATAATAAACCCAGCATTCTTTGATTTTTTAAACTTTTTTTCAATAGATTTTACTTTCAAACACCATTTCTATGTATGGTCAGTCTAGGTCTAGTATATAATGGCCCTGTTCAAGCTTATAGTTGACTCCTGATATCATCTTACCCCCGCCTAACCCCACCTGTAGGGTTCTGGATGTAAGCCTTTATAATGGGTCAGGCTTCACTGAACAACCAGTCACCACCACTACCTGTACAGAAATCCGGCCTTCCATCTTTGACCGGTCACTGCCATCACACGACGTGTCGTCACACGACATATCGCAGCCCTGACCTGCCGTATGGTCAGTACTGGGTCCGGGGACCTTACGGGTCACCACACCACAAGGCAGAGCATATGGAAAAATAGTGCGTATGGAAAAATAGTGCATAACTAAAATGAACTAATATCGACATGCCACTTGTCCAGAAAAGGTAGATAATAAATACAATATTGAATGGTTTCAGATACAAGCGGTTGTATGCTCCTCAGAGTTGACTCTCCGCAATATCCTAACATACGCTCAGATATTACTACGCGTCAACTCCTCGGAGCATACGGCCGCTTGTATCTGAAACCAGTTAATATTGTGTATGTATGAAACAAACAAAATGAGGCCCAATACCCCAAGGGTAGAGCGGATTTTTATTCCTCTACTCCTCCACACAGAAAAAGAATTGGAAAAAGCTTTTATAAAATCATGATATGGAATCGTGTTCGAGAGGGTGGGTGAGAGTGAAAGGGATGACTTAGCCTTGAAGAGGTGGCAATCTATATCCGTTACATGAATAAATCCACGAATCGTGGCAGCATCACACTTCAGGCTACAGAGTGTCTGGCTCCTTGGAATGGCCTAATAAATGGAAAGCGGAATTGCAAATAGAAGAGGTGGAGACGGCCGTTATACCTGTGGCAGCCAGTACACTGCTGTTTATCTTTTCTCACACACATCAAGCCAAACAAAGCCGGTTTAGTGTTGTCATGCTGTGTACCAGCCCACGCAAAGCTTGTCCGCCTTTATCGTGTCAGTTACCCTCCCACACAAAGCTAGTTCCCTGCCATCATGCCAGTTACCAGCCAACGCAAAGCTTGTCCGCCGTTATCATGCCGTTGACCCGCCCACACAAAGCTAGTTCTCTACCATCATGCCAGTTACCAGCACATATTATGCTTGTCCGCCATTATCATGCCGTTGACCCGCCTACACAAAGCTAGTTCCCTGCCATCATGCCAGTTACCAGGCCACGCAAAGCTTGTCCACCTTTATCGTGCCAGTTACTCTCCCACACAAGGCTAGTTCTCTACCATCATGCCAGTTACCAGGCCACGCAAAGCTTGTCCGCCGTTATCATGCCAGTTACTCTCCCACACAAGGCTAGTTCTCTACCATCATGCCAGTTACCAGGCCACGCAAAGCTTGTCCGCCTTTATCGTGCCAGTTACTCTCCCACACAAGGCTAGTTCCCTGCCATCATGCCAGTTACCAGGCCACGCAAAGCTTGTCTGCCATTATCATGCCGTTGACCCGTCCACACAAGGCTAGTTCCCTGCCATCATGCCAGTTACCAGGCCACGCAAAGCTTGTCTGCCATTATCATGCCGTTGACCCGCCCACACAAAGCTAGTTCTCTACCATCATGCCAGTTACCAGGCCACGCAAAGCTTGTCCGCCATTATCGTGCCAGTTACTCTCCTACACAAGGCTAGTTCTCTACCATCATGCTAGTTACTAGCCCAAACAGACCAGGTTCAGCATTGTTACGCCAGTTACCAGTCCATAAAAAGGGTTTACTATAGTCATGCCAGCTACCAGCCTACACAAAGCTAATTCACCAGTGTCATTTTTTTGTCTATGTGAATTGTATAATAGTCGAACGACTGTCTCATCGAAAAATCTGGTGTACTGTATAGTATAGTTATCAGCCTATGTAAAGCTGGTTCATCACCATCACACCGGTTACCGTCGCAGACAAAACTGGCTTACTATTGTCATGCTGGTTTCCAGCCCACACAAAGCTAGTTCACTTCCATCAGGCTGGTTACCATCCTGTACAAAGCTGGCTTACTATAGTAATGCCAGTTACCAGCCCACGAAAAGCTAGTTCACCTTTATCATGCTGGTAACCCACCCACACAAAGCTGGTTCACTTCCGTCATGCCGATTACCAGCCATTCCAAAGGGTTAACTAGAGTCATGTCAGTTACTGTTACACACAAAGCTAGTTCACCTTTATCATGCTGGTTACAAGCCCACACAAAACGTGTTCACCACCCTCATACCAGTTATTGACCCACAGTTACCAGTTTCCAGTTACCAGCCCACACAAAGCTGATAAAGGTAAGCCAGCTTTATGTGTGTTGGTAACTGGCATGACACTGGTGAACTAATGTGAAGAATATAATTGGTGTGTTTCTTTTTTGTCTATGTACATTGTATGATAGTCAAACGACTGTCTCTTCGAAAAAGACTCCAAGCTGGTTAAAGTGATTGTCATTAAACCAATTTTTTTTAACGAATGGTCATACCAGTTACCCGGCCCACACAAATCTGGTGTACTGTATGGTATAGTTACCAGCCTATGTAAAGCTGGTTCATCACCATCACACCGGGCACCATCGCACACAAAACTGGCTTACTATTCTCATGCTGGTTACCAGCCCACACAAAGGTGGTTCACCATCATAAGCACCAGTTACAAGCCCACAAAAAGCTAGTTCACTTCCGTCAGGCCGGTTACCATCCTGCACAAAGCTGGTTTACTATAGTCATGCTGGTTACCAACCCACGCAATGCTGGTTCACCATTATCTTGCCAGTTACCAACCCACACAAATTGACTCACCATTATTATACCAGTTACCAACCCACACAAACTGACTCACCATTATTATACCAGTTACCAACCCACACAAACTGACTCACCATTATTATACCAGTTACCAACCCACACAAACTGACTCACCATTATTATACCAGTTACCAACCCACACAAACTGACTCACCATTATTATACCAGTTACCAACCCACACAAACTGACTCACCATTATTATACCAGTTACCAACCCACACAAACTGACTCACCATTATTATACCAGTTACCAACCCACACAAACTGACTCACCATTATTATACCAGTTACCAACCCACACAAACTGACTCACCATTATTATACCAGTTACCAACCCACACAAACTGACTCACCATTATTATACCAGTTACCAACCCACACAAACTGACTCACCATTATTATACCAGTTACCAACACACACAAACTGACTCACCATTATTATACCAGTTACCAACCCACACAAACTGACTCACCATTATTATACCAGTTACCAACCCACACAAACTGACTCACCATTATTATACCAGTTACCAACACACACAAACTGACTCACCATTATTATACCAGTTACCAACACACACAAACATACACACCATCCCCATACCAGTTTTCAGCCCACCCAAACTGGTCGCCTGGTGCGCTGCTTTCAACCCAGTATAATAGCTGTGTTTCAGCGACATGAGCGCAGTCTGGTGTAGAGTAGTGGTATAATATGTCGTCAATATGATGATCCATCTTTGTTCTCCCCTGACCACATCCCAGCACCCCCCCCCCCCCCCGGCGCCGCGTCGAGCTGCGCTTTTAGGCCTTTCACCACTCGCTGCTCGGGCTTAATGCTCTTTAAGCCATCTAAAATTGAAGGGTGAAAAAAGGTGAAAACCAATTTCGATGAGATTATGTTGCAGCTGCTGTGGAGCATAAGTAAAGGTTGGATATTTGAGGGGTGTGGGGAAAGCCGTATGATGGGGCTCATATTGCCGGCTCGGCTCGTCTTGTGAGGTATGGTAAAACCGGGGCTCCTGGGACACTCCGTTTAAGTCCAATGCACATCTTCCGATTCAGGGTTTATTTTATTTGTTTATTGCAGGTAATTCACCTCATGTGAGATGATCTTCCAATACAGCATTGGTCCGTCCGGACTATATACATACAAATTTCATGCCAATCTGTTGATAGTATAATTATAGGAATATATAGTGCAGTAATTATATAGTACAAAAGACAATTACGACATATGCTATCTATGGTAATTCAGCACTGAGACAATTTGAGTGGTTAGTGAGGTTTGATGAAATGAGATGATGTATTAAATTGAGATACCGTTTGATTTAGGAAGTAAGTTTTTAGAATTTTAGAATTTTGATTACTCTGCATATAGTTATAATCATAAACATAATTTAAGTCATTTAGTGTTGAATTTCCTGTGTGTGACAAACACGGTCTACAGCTCAGCAACCTTTGATACTGCATTTTTAAAACTACCCTTACTGGGAAATCGCTTGACCGACTCAGGTAGGGTTGAACGATTAGTTCCCAAATAGTATAGTTATCGGTGAACTTGTCGCGGGCAAATTATGTAGCCCGTCAGCCACCCGAATGGGGGTATTTCCAATGTTCGGTTGTCGCCGACTGGATTTATCAACATGTTGATAAGCTTTCAGCAATCGATTTAGGTACATCAACCGACACTTCGTCAGTGACAAAAGAACATCTCAAGTTGGGGGTTTCATTAATTTTTGGCTGACCCTTGCCTAGCCGCCCGGCATCTACCAACTAGGGCTGACTCTGTTAGGATGCCTCACCTAAGACAAAGTACCATTCCTTTGTCACCGACAAAGGTACATCAATGTTCTGAAATTGATAGATGTGCATTGAGCTTTAAGGGAACACCTAACCTAATTTGCTCAGAATTGAATTTTTTTTCCTCTATTAAGAGTCTATTTTAACCCCACTTAAGAGGTCACCTCGCTCAAGGGGACACCCCACTTAAGGAGACAGTTATTTCAGTAAAGAATGCTTCATAACCCCGCTTGGGACACTTTGGAGGGACACCTCATCAAATCTTATGGCACAATATAAGGACAACACTTCAAATTATCCTGATTACTTATTTATGGTGTGTGTGAGGTGGGTAGACTGGTGTCTAGACGATTAGACACTAGCTGCGTATACTTGACCCCTGTAGGCATCAGCTATTCGTCTGTGGGCTGTCTGTGTGGTTATATCAGTGTCTGTATATCACAGTGCTACCTGTATACACATTGACAACATATCCAACAACAGACAGAAAACCCCGCTTAAGGGAAACCCCCCGCTTAAGGGGGCACATTGCTCGGAACAGAGGGTGGCCCCTTAAAGGGGGTTTTACTGTACGTTAAACCACTTCAGAAACATGAAACGCATCCACCAATAGCCAGGAACAACAGGGATATTCATCAAAGACGAAAGAGTATGTGGTATACACAATATTAAATGGTTTCAGATACAAACGGCCGTAATCTCCGAGGACTAGACGCGTAGTATTACCAGAGCGAGTCTAGTCCGAGGAGATTACGACCACTTCGATCTGAAACCATTTGATGTTGTATTTATGAAGGTGGTTGTGGCCCCTAAGATTCGAGGTCAACTCTCGACTGCAGAGCCGTCTCAAGGCGTGAGAAAATATTATGTAAGGAGGTCAGGGTGAAGGTCGGTGTTTGCTGCAAATGCAGTCATTGGCTACTCGGTCTACTCTATTCCTTATATGGACTTAAGGTAATGGGACAACTCCATGCTGTTATTATTCCATTTCCTTTAATAGCAGCGTTTATTGACATAAAAAAGATACAATTACGATGAGATATCCTGACATAGTTTCACTAAACTAAAGAATTTTTATTATTCCACATTGAAATTTAGATTATCAAAGAAAAGACAAAATGGCCGATCTTCCCACGCACGATTTTGTATGCAATGCAGATTTTTCCCGTAATCTCTGCTCTGTGTTGGGTGGAGATTACAAGCACCCATAATCTCTGCCTTAAACAGTCTAAATGGGTCTATTCAGGAGACTCCATAATAAGTGAAGGAACATTTACAAGGTTAGGCCCGGCATCCACCTACTATGACAGAATCGTAGACCTCCCGATATGGCACCGATACAAAATGTCAAAATCGGTGCCATATCGGGAAGGTGCAAAATCGTAGACATATGTCTAGACAAGCCAATCCACCACGCATTGTATGGGGTTTTTATCTGTGTCTAATCGCAGAAACGTGGTCAACTGCCCCGATATTAGGTGACCTCCCGACGCGATTTAAATTTTTTATCGGGAGGTGCATCGTAGAGCATATCGGAGCCATATCGTAGTAGGTGGACGCCAGGCCTTAGGGTTCTATCTAGCGGTGCTGACAGTCAGAGTGCGCCCTCATACAGCCCCAGTTTATCAAGTCAGACAGATTGGTAAGAGTTCAGTTTAGCAGCAGTTTAGCATATAACTTTTTTTTTTATTCAATTAGAGAACAGACACTGTCGTCCAAGGACGTTCTTCCCAGTTATGGCAAAAATAAGGACAAAACAAAAGACAAAACAAAGACGAGACATGCATTCATACAAGGAATCATACTCACAATTTTCACAATGATAGTTGAAATACATTACAGTACATTTCATCCGTGCTGTACATTATATTACATTGTTATCTGATGACATCCAGTACACTATTACTTTAAATACAATACCTTTATATGTTTTCTAGTAACAACATCCAACATACAACAATAGTTATGTACTTATAGAAATAGGAGGGGCAAATCGCACAGAATCTGACATGTTAAAAGATGGCGGCCAAGAAAACCAGCCACCGCTGATGGCCAGCCTGCTTATCGGCGAAAATGTAAAAATCACAAACGCAAATGTATGAATCATCAACAAAGGCCAATAAAGAATTACTAAAAAAAACAAAAAAACAATGGTTATCTCCTGACAACCAAAAAGTGGGTATTATAGCAGTATTCAATCAAAAGAGACAATACCTTCACATTAAAAAATCTCCAATAGGTTTGTTTTCAGGCATGTTTTAAAATTGTCTATGCGTTTTGTTTTCTGCGTGTCCGCTGACAACGTGGCCCTGAATTTTAAACCATAGAAAAAGGTTTATTTTCCAATTTTGTAATAGACAGTTATCTGAGACAAAATGCGAGGAAGAGCTTATTTCCAGCTAGGATGATTTAAGAAAGCCGAGTGCATATTCGTGGAAACCAATCAGCATGATTCTTACACAAAACCAGAACCCTGGGAACCAATCAGCATGATTCTTACACCGAAAGTGCACTGAGTGACCGTCACCTTCCATTTCATCCTGTACAACAAAAAGGACAGAGTTCCATAAATACGCAGGTTTCCGTGGTGTTAATCATCACCTGAAGAAGTTCCTACTTACAGGTGCCCAATTAACTGAACAAATTTCTGAGGCTTTTTCAGTTAGCCAAAATGACACAGGGTGGCGCCATGATCACTGTTTTCAATATGGTTGACATGTTGGTGATTTTATGTTTATGACTTGTGGAGATATGACCCGAAAGTGACACAAATGAGGAAAACACTTGATTTTTTGTTTATGAGATCATTCATAAGAAAACTTTGAAGGTAAGGGTGCATGAATATATACTGAAATTGGCAAATACCTTACGCAGGAAAGCCTGTTTTCAGACAGAGTTTTTCAGACTAGGTTTTGTCGAGTCTGTGGGTATTTAAGTCTGTGGTGATTGGTTACGGTCAGCTGAGCATGCCTCTAAAACATTGAGACACTGGCCTTCTGTGCCTTTCCCAATATCACAGAGTTGACACGCAGATACACTGCACGAAAACCACCATTTCATTCATATATACGCCATCGCAGAAGTGCATGTACTGGCTGAATATTCACTTGTTTTCATATATACTTATGCCCAGGGTTTATATACGGCTGCGTCTTGGCTGTATTTCACCCCTGGTGTATATGAGAGGAAATAGCTTCTCCCCCCACTGCCTCCGGCCGTTTGTGTTGGTAGAAGTACAGGTGTCCTCAGTGGCATACCCTTCCCCCCCCCCCCTTCATTCCCCCCACCCCCACCCCCCTTGTCTGCCGCTCTCAGTGAAGCCCTCTTCACTGGACGCTTATATCCGCCTACAGATGAGGCATATATATATATATTTTTTTTTTTTCTTCAAAAACAGACATTACAATCACCCTATCGCGGGCGTTCTTCCTTGCACAGTCCGACACAAACAGGTAGATTACATGACAAACAGGACAAAAAGAGCAGAAACAATGTAGCCGTTAAAATAGTCTGGCCGGTTGTGAACTCATCTTAATGGTATTATTATCTTTCATTAGATACGCTGCAACAACCATTTACCATATATTTATTTATTTATTTGTATATACACGGGGAATAGGACGACCTTGTATACGCAGAAGTCATACTTATATATGCCGGGTGCATTCATATGTAAAATGGTGGTTTTCGTGCAGTGATAGTATTAAAAGGGATGGTTTGTGCAGCATGTCAAAATCTATATAACCTTTCCCTACCAAGGCAGCTTATATGAGCGTGTGTCTCACGCTCAATAGAATAGGCTTTTTCTGATGAACAACTGTAATGTAATCTGTGTTATTGTCGTTCGTTATGTTCACTTGTTGTTCGTTATGTTCACGGTAAAATACTAGTGGGAGATTACGCATTTCTTTTGAATTTGTGAGCATAGTAAACCAATGGCATGGTCAATATAGGTCAGATTGTAAATCTGGTGACGGAAGGACTCGGACAGCGGCCATACTACAAAATATCCCCTGAATTATTATCCATCGTATATAAAGACCACATTGAAATTGTATGCGGACCCAATATATAAAACCTGTCAGGTACCATAACTGTGGTATACTGATTCACATCTGTGGTATACGGCCTCAAAGCTATAGTATACGGGAAGAAAAGTCCTTTTGTGCTATAGAGCAAGGAAATAGTCCCTATTCTTATCCTCCTAGTCCCTATTGTTATATAAGTATGACGATTCCTGGGTTTGACTTATTTGAGAAGATGGAAAATAAAAACAATAAACGATGGTTTTGTGGATAGGTGGTTCTGTAAACCACTCGAGGCTGAGGTCGAAGTACACTCTTAGCTCTTGTGTATTACTACACTTTAACCCCTCGTGGTTTATCCACAAAACCATCGTTCATTGTCTATATATAAGTAAGGCCCGGCGTCCACCTACTACGATAGAATCGTAGACCTCCCGATATGGCACCGATACAAAATGTCAAAATTGGTGCCATATCGGGAAGGTGCAAAATCGTAGACAAAAGTCTGGGCAAGCCAATCCACCACGCATTGTATGAAGTTTTTATCGGTGTCTAATCACAGAAATGTGGTCAACTGCCTCGATATTAGGTAACCTTCCGACGCGACTTTTACTTTTTTATCGGGAGGTACATCGTAGGGCATATCGGCGCCATATCGTAGTAGGTGGACGCCGGACTTTAGAGTGCCAACTTCATGTACAGTGATTACACAATTTTCTATTTTTCTGAATGTATAAGATATAGCATGCCGCTTATATTTCTGTTTACTTTTGGTACTCAAGTCTCACCCAGATCAGCATCTGCTCATAAAGTACACAAACTTTTTATCTCTTTGGTGGTTAGGAGTTGGAGGGAGGCTGAAATATTAAGTCTGACATTTGAAAAAAATATCTTGCCAGTCCATACTGATAAATTGTTGCTCTTTCACCGCCATTTAGATTAGTGTTTTCAGTAAACAAATCTCTGATTCTGATACTTTTCAATTTCATCTCCAGTGTTAAAAACAAATGCTGGTAGTCGGGTGATTTCTAAATTCTATTGATTTTAGCAAATAACTCAGGATAATATAAGTTCCATATATCAGCAAAGAGAAAATGCAAAAAAATGGCATGTCACCATGCAAACTTCTATTGGAAGGCCATCTGAAAATGTAAGTGTTTAGCTATTGGTGTCTATGGGAAAAAGCAATATTTTGACTTTGTTGCTAAATGACACTGATCTTCTGTTGCTATCTTCAAATAATTCTGGATTATGATAGTTGGGAACATGTACAAATAAACAATGCTATAAAAATACTATGTCACCATGCTAGTTTCTATGGGAAGGCCATCTGAAGAAGGTAAGTGCTTATTTATTGGTGTCTATGAGAAACTGCTATATTTTCATGAAAACAGATGGCAGCACGAGTATTAAACTTGCTAGACACAGGCAGTGCGATACTTACCCGCATTTGTCTTTAAATGCAAAAAGTCCACCTGAAACCTAACTTTTAGGATGAAAAGAAATCTATTATGTAGACTTGAAAGTAATCGTATCCATATCAATTTTCAAATGTCAGGAACACGAATATTCGTCAATGATATTTATTTTCTATTTACATAAGGTTAATGATTTGTTAATGCACTTCCATGACGTCATGTTTTCCCATACGACCTTCACGTTTTCAGTTTTCCACTTACCTCACAAATATGGAAGTGTATACTAATAAAAAAGTTTATTTAAGGTAATTCGTATGAAAGGCTATCGAATTGAACAGAAATAGAAGTACAAGTTTCTAAGTATTCATATAGAACGACCTACCATGCTTTTACAAGCCACAAAAACTCGATGATGATTTATGGTTTGTATGGAACGAGGTGTTTACGAACCGTAAATAATCATCGAGTGAGTATTTGGCTACCAGGAGATTACTAAGGCCCGTAACCTCCTGCTTCTGAAATCAGGAGATTACTGGAAATAGTTCCCAAAACTATTCGCTATCTAGTTCCCAAAACTATTCGCTATAAAACTAGTCGCTCTCCAGAGTATTTCGTATGGCAGAGGTCACTCAGGGTACATACGTTTATTAGTTTCTCACAGAATATTAGAATATGTTCAATAATATCAGATTATGATTTCCTGTACAGTTTTTACAGGGATATTACATATCTTCCGGCGTTATTAGCTACTGCTATATTCATTTGCGTCAATTGCGTATTCAGAGTATGTGTGTCATGGTTTCTATACCAGCATACTGTGCGGTACGACAATAATACTGATATCGTAGCAGAGATTTGTTATATGTGTGACTTACTAGCATGGGTAGAAACGTTATACATATATATATTATCCACCTAGTACAAAGTGTCCATAGAAAACACATAGGGAGTTTGTATGGACATACCCGGAGCATTCAGATATGCTGTATGCTCCGGGTGGCGCATACGGAAAAATAATGCGTACGAAAACATAGTGCGTAGTTAAAATGAACTGATTTCGACATGCCACTTGCCCAGAAAAGGTGGATAATAAATACAATATAGACTGGTTTCAGATGAAAGCGACTGTATGCTCCTCGGAGTTAACTCTGTGCAATATGCTCGCATCCGCTCGGATATTACTACGCGTCAACTCCTCGGAGCATACGGCCGCTTGTATCTGAAACCAGTCAATATTGTGTATATATCATACCTTCATTACATCCCTGTCTTATAGAATCCATGATGTAGAAGCAGTGTATACATATCCACGCCTTTATCATATCTCCCTACAGAATCCGCTGAATTGCTTCAACTCTATTGATAAAATCAACCTGAGATGATGAATTGAAATTGATGTTCAGTAACGATCGGTAAACGCGAAGCTGGGCTATTTCTTTTATAGCTGATCAAACCATCATTCTACAGAACGAGGCGTTTTCTTTGCCCGTTCGGAGACGGCAACTGAATCGTTTTCACACCCTTCCTGAGTGTATTGGGCGCTGCGTTTGAAGGCGTGTCGCCTGCGAACCTGAACTGCCATATTCATCACGCTAATAGAGCGAGCTGCTCTTTTTACGGTGATCAAATATGCATTTTGAGCATCGATTGCAGGCCACTCTAATGGCCCCAATGAATGAGCGCCATGAAAAGAGAGCAATTGATGAGCAGTTGGCGACTGGCAGGCAGTGGTTTGCGGTCCGCAACCAGACAGATGAGAAGAGCAGGAGGGACGTCTTACTGAGACCTTTTCTAAGAATATGTGAAACCATAGTTATGGTGACAATACGGGGTAGATTTATGAGTTGTTTCGGAGAAATTCGTTCTGAACGAGCCGGCATGGCGAGTTCAGAACGAATTTCTCTGAAACAACGAGTAAATCTACCCAGTATTGGCACTTTCACTATGGTTTCATATTATTCTATACCTTAATTCGGTCTTAATTCGCTAAAACTGACCGTAATTCGACTTTGAAGTCACTTTTTGCAACTTGCAAAGACGATGTGTACGCTAGCAGACATGCCGGAAGTGGCGAATACGTTGTTCCGGGCTTTAGAATTTAACGCATTCTGATTGGCCGAGAGGAACGGGATTCCCCAGAGCATAGGGAATTCCCGATAATGATGTCACACCAATTGTTGACAACGACGAGTCGCCCGCTCGGCCCGTGAACGTATCAATATTGATATTTCTCGCATATCTAAGCTATCTAAAGTGTATCACATGGTTCGTTATCGTATTCCACCTCAATGTTTGATGTATTTTCACACTAACACCCTCCATGGATACTGTACTACGCCACAACTCGCGAAGTGAAGGGATCCGCCATTTTTGAATCTTGCACCTAGAATTCTGTTGTCGGCCTCTCGACCAATCAGATTGCGTTATTTCTTCAAAGCGTGCAATCTGTAGCTCAAAGCGTGCAGGTTAGGCTCAAAGCATGCAATTTGTCACTCAAAGCGTGCAATCTGTCGGTATCCAAAGTAACCAGTACAACGTTTCACAGCGTACAGTGCATTCTGTTCATACTTACTATACCCATAGCAGCAGTGTGTATTTACATTGACTTAGTGCATAGGTATATAATAATATAACTGTTAACACTGCATGAAACTAACCACTTTACATATGTAAATACCCGGCGTATATCGGTATGCTTTTGCGTATACATACACAATATTGACTGGTTTCAGATACATGCGGCCGTATGCTCCGGGGAGTTGACGCGTAGTAATATTAGAGTGTATGCGAGGATATTACGCAGAGTCGACTCCGAAGAGCATACATCCGCTTTTATCTGAAACCAGTCTATATTGTATTTATCATCCACCTTTTCTGGGCAAGTGGCATGTCGATATCGGTTGATTTTAGTTATGCACTATTTTTCCGTACGCACTACTTTCCGTATGCGCCATCTGTAGGCGCTTGTTTCATATCTCACTGAGGCTCACGGGGGTGCCGATTCTTTTTCTCTCTTTTTTTATCATGTATACGCCCGGCGTATATACATCGCACAGAGAATATTTCATCTCGTATAGCCGTGAAGATATTGTATCCAATACTCCATGGCTAATTTGGTGAGTTACTTCATCAATAGATGATATTATTCGGGGTGAGATAAAATCAGATTTCACCAAGCTTGGTTATATATAGGTTGTATAGTATTGGGGGAAAAAATGAAATATTAATAAGGGACTGCATCGGGATCCATAACCACTGACAATATGCCATGAGTTTTGGTTGCGGAGTAATCTCACGAGGCTTTGTCCCGTGAGATTACGAGGCTTTGCCTCGTGAGATTACATCGCAACCAAAATTCATGGCATATTATCAGTAGCTATGGACCGATGCGGTTCAGATTTTATCTCACACCTATCACTGACTGATTGGCTAAAATGTGTGACATCATCCCATTGAGTATTTTTCTACAATACTCCACGGGCATTGAGTACGAGTTTCCAATGTTAAGTCTATGGGTATAGATACCAGGGGTGCGAAAGAAGCTGGCTCTGTTTCTGTGTTATTCTTATAATTGTAAATTGTAGTTAGATATATAGGTTGTAAGCCAAAGCCTTTCCAAATGTTGTTGCATTGTTTAGCTGTTTTGTCTAGGGTTGTGAGTTTCTTTTGCTTTATGCTAAGGATGGAAACGAGTGAAGATTGAATTGCATCAAGCACATGCTACTCCCTGTTGTTGAGTAAGGAGGTTTCTGTAATGCATAATTCACGAGGTGAAGCTGCGTGAATTACATAGGTATTCAAATGAGATGTCATTCAGCTCTGACCGTAAACCTGAATAGGTTTCTGAATCTATCTCACCCCTTATATTGACTAGTTGGCTAACATATGTGACATAATCCCCCATTGAGTATTTCATCTAAATACTACATCGGCATTGAGTACGAAATCCTAATGTAATGTATATAGGTGGAAAAATACCAGAGGTGTGATAAAACGCCCAATCGAATCATAGAAGGAATAGAGGGAAACTATGTTCCGGTGAAAGGAAGTCAAAGTTACGAGGTAAGGCTTGGAAAAATTACTGCCCAAGGCCTTGGCCGCGGGCAGTAATTTTTCCAAGCCTTACCGAGTAATTTTGACTTCCTTTCACTGGTACTTGGTTTCCCTATTCCTATATTCCTTCAAATGTGGTTTAATAACGATAGTTAGCATTTTTTGCTCATCCACCATCAAACCTGAAGCCAGATCCAACCTTATCGAGTAACTTGACACTTTATGTTTACTCCCCACTGCACTTTTCATATGAATTTTGTAAGAGACAATCTGATTGGTCTAAATGTCAACCTTGGGTAGTATACGGCAACCTTGGGTAGTATACGGCAACCTTGGGTAGTATCCATAAGTTACTCCACCCCCCAGAACGTGGTGTAAGCATAGAGTGTACAGCCATAGGTATATAGGAATCTAGAAATCCATATGGGCTCCCTTTCCCTTCACGTTTTCAAAATGCAAGGCGCATTACTACAGACTATTGAATCTCATCTCTGATTAATCTTAGTGTTTCTTAATGCGGTTAGACTGCTCAGATAACTCGTACCTATTCAGAAAAGTCGTCTAAGAACTGTTATCTATTAATTTGTGTTTACACAGCGTTTATTTCTTTTCTTTCTGATTGATGATACAGATGTCCAGAAGGTACGTTTGGAACAGCAAATGTTTTCAGACAAAGTTACCTTGGTACATTGAATTGTACAATATTATTTTAGGCAAATGGCCAGGCACTCCTTACCAGGAGTTGGAGATGTTGAGATGTTAGAACTTAAGTATAATTTTGGTTTGTTTGTGTTATAGTCAACGGGCTGTGAAGAATGTTTGTACCTTGTGCTGTAGGGGCAAGTCATACCGGCGGTTAGCCGAAGCCCCTGCAGGATAAATAACGAAAATGATAAATAAAAAAATCATCATATAGGGAAATAGTTTTATGTGTCTTCCGCTGTTTATTCTTGGTGGCCAATTAAAGCCATAATACATTTTGGACTACTAACTATTAATTGTACTCATAAAAATCTGAACATGAGGTGTAGTATTCTGTAAGAACAACAGTAACTTATTCTAGATCAAATTCTAAGATAGTAATCATCGTAACCTATCTTCTATGGCATATTCCCCTAGCTCTGTGTTACCTTGGCAATCCTTAATAATCTAGGAATCTCAGGGACATTAAGTAACGTGCTCTAAATGGCTATTTATTTTAAAAAAATATCTTTAAAGCTTTTATTAGTGTCTTTATCATACAGATAGCCAGACTCGGCTAGTGCCGCTCTTCCGTCTGGTCTCTCTTAGGATGGCAACAAATACATCAGGTATTTGGAGATTTGCTACGGGTGTTCGACACTAAGACAATCTTCATTTCTTCATTTAATAATATCAGAAAGATATAACATCGTGGGCGATTTTTGTTAGATTTGATGAGATGAGGAATATAAAATAATAATATAATTCAATATTCGAATTCGGTCAGTAGAAGGTCTTTAACACATTGGTCACATTTAGGCCCGGCGTCCACCTACTACGATAGAATCGTAGACCTCCCGATATGGCACCGGTACAAAATGTCAAAATCGGTGCCATATCGGGAAGGTGCAAAGTCGTAGACATATGTCTTGACATGCCAATCCACCACGCATTGTATGAGGGTTTTATCGGTGTCTAATCGCAGAAACGTGGTCAACTGCCCCGATATTAGGTAACCTTCCGACGCGATTTTAATTTTTTTATCGGGAGGTGCATCGTAGGGCATATCGGTGCCATATCGTAGTAGGTGGACGCCGGGCCTTATACTTCATTTGTGGTGTTCAGTTTATAAACAGTACATAATAGCTCCAACAATCAGTAGTAGCAATTGGCTCAGGTATGCTGGGGTCTCCCTTAATGATCAATACTTTCCAGGAACATTGAGCAATATCCTCTTTGTAATCCTTAACAATCTATGTTTGATGAGACAGTACTTGACCAAAAAACGGACTGATTCTAAATCTTATCTCGGTGATACCCTCTCCTTATTACCAAGACTCAAACTTACTTTCATTTATCTTTTATCTTTTACGTTTTTAGTCCAATGTCTGAATTGTGAATCATCGCGAAATTGCCATAAAATAAAAACATGTAGTTCTCGGAAAATGGTAAGAAGCTTTCGATTTTCATTTTCTTCCTGGTCAGATATTGTCTGACATTGCCTGGGGTCGCAGTTACTAGAAGTGTGGGAAGAGCGCTGCACCAGTAATATCGGATCGTGTAGTTTAGTATCGTAATTTTCATGTTGTATCCTGACCTTTTACAACATGGCATTTTCAGTGTCATAGGTGAACAGTTCAATCCATGTTTAATTGGCTATACAAGCCGACATAATCATGATGCGATTTGCAAAATAATCTGGAGCAACGCTTTCGACCTCGGATCGCTATTCTTCGATCCGCAAATCGTGGAGGAACAACCCTCTGGATAAATATATTGCACAAACTACACACACCACTCCCTCTACACACACCCCTCCCTCTGTACACACACCTCACTCTACACGACCCTCCCTATACACATACCCCTCACTCTACACACACCCCTCCCTATACACACACCCCTCACTATACACACACCCCTCCCTCTGTAAACACCCCTCCCTCTACACACACCCCTCACTCTACACACACCCCTCACTCTACACACACCCCTCACTATACACACACCCCTCACTCTACACACACCCCTCACTCTACACACACCCCTTACTCTACACACACCCCTCCCTCTACATATATCCCTCCCTCTGTACACTACCATCCCTCTACACACACCCCTCCCTCTACACACACCCCTCACTCTACACACACCCCTCCCTCTACACACACCCCTCCCTCTACACACACCCCTCACTATACACACACTCCTCACTCTGTACACACCCCTCACTCTACACATACCCCTCCCTCTACACACACCCCTCCCTCTACACACACCCCTCCCTCTACACACACCCCTCACTCTACACACACCCCTCCCTCTACACACACCCCTCCCTCTACACACACCCCTCCCTCTGTACACACCTCACCCTCTACACACCCCTCTCTCTACACACACCCCTCCCTACACACACACCCCTCCCTATACACACACCCCTCACTATACACACACCCCTCCTTCTGTACACACCCCTCCCTCTACACATACCCCTCTCTCTACACACACCCCTCCTTCTATACACACCCCTCACTCTACACACACCCCTTCCTCTACACACACCCATCCCCTACACACCCCTCCCTCTACACACACCCCTCCCTCTACACACACCCCTTACACTGTACACACCCCTCCCTCTACACACAACCTTCCCTCTACACACACCCCTCCCTCTACACACACCCCTCTCTCTACACACACCCCTCACTCTGTACACACCCCTCCCTCTACACACTCCCCTCAATCTACACACACCCCTCCCTCTACACACACCCCTCCCTCTGTACACACCCCTCCCTACACACACACCCCTCCCTATACACACACCCCTCACTATACACACACCCCTCCTTCTGAACACACCCCTCCCTCTACACATACCCCTCTCTCTACACACACCCCTCCTTCTATACACACCCCTCACTCTGTACACACCCCTCCCTCTACACACTCCCCTCAATCTACACACACCCTCCCTCTACACACACCCTTCTCTCTACACATACCCCACACTCTACACACCCCTCCCTCCCTCCCTCCCTCCCTCGTCCCTCCCTCCCTCCCCTCCCTCCCTCCCTCCCTCCCCTCCCTCCCTCCCTCCCTCCCTCCCTCCCTCCCTCCCTCCCTCCCTCCCTCCCTCCTCTCCCCTCCCTCCCTCCCTCCCCTCTCCTCCCCTCCCTCCCTCCCCTCCCTCCCTAAAAAGAAGAGATATTGAATATAAGTGGATGCAGCTACTGGAAACAATGCAGCCTAAGGGCATGAACATTAAATTATCCCCAAAACAAACTGTGGTATTCTCTATCCCATATAGTGCTACTGCCATCAAAATCAGTTCATTGGTTAGACAAAAATACCAAACATTGCAAGACACATTTCCAAAACATTTCCGCGATGATTTGGTTGTTGCATACAAAAGGAATAAAAATCTCAAGGATATTTTGGTATCTAGTCGGCTAAAATAAAGTAACAATGGGTAACTAAAGCAAATAAATTATACTAGATCAAATAAATTCAATTAAATTTAGCTGAAAATTCTCACCCTAAAATAAAAATAAAGTAAATCAAATGAAGTAAATTGAATCAAATATACAGATTAAAATTTAAAATTCCTCCATATAAATTTCCAAATGACTCATTCCCATTTGTTTTTATTTTTACCTACTTATTCAAATTATGTTTTTATTTTCCTTTTTTGATTCTATTTATTATTATTATTTCTTAATTTTTATATATATATTTTAACCAATTTTATTATAAAAAAGTTTGGTTTTTAATTCTACTTAATTAAAATTTCAATATATATATAATACATTTTTATCTATTTATTATTATCATTTTACTTATTTGATTTTTATCATCATTTATTCTCTATTTTTCTTTTTTACACATCATATTCGATGTAATTCTAATTAAGTATTACCTTATAAATATATTCAACTAATTTATTCATTGCATTCATTGAACAAACTTTCTTTATTCTTAAATTATTCATTTCACATGTATTTCACATGTATATTCAGTATCAATTTCTCTTGATTTATATCTTAGTATTTGAAATTTCTATTCAACATTCTTGAAATAAGAAATAAACTGTTGCCAGTACACCAAGGTAGTACACCATTGTATACCTAAATACAAATTACACATACCCCACACTCTACACACCCCTCCCTCCCTCCCTCCCTCCCTCGTCCCTCCCTCCCTCCCCTCCCTCCCTCCCCTCCCTCCCTCCCTCCCTCCCCTCCCTCCCTCCCTCCCTCCCTCCCTCCTCTCCCCTCCCTCCCTCCCTCCCCTCTCCTCCCCTCCCTCCCTCCCCTCCCTCCCTCCCTCCCTCCCTCCCTCCCTCCCTCCCTCCCTCCCTCCCTCCTTCCCTCCCTCCCTCCCTCCTTCCTCTCCCCTCCCTCCCTCCCTCCCTCCCTCCCTCCCTCCCTCCTTCCCTCCCTCTCTCCCTCGTCCCTCCCTCTCTCCCTCTCTCCCTCTCTCCCTCTCTCCCTCGTCCCTCCCTCTCTCCCTCTCTCCCTCTCTCCCTCGTCCCTCCCTCCCTCCCTCCCTCCCTCTCTCCCTCGTTCCTCCCTCTCTCCCTCTCTCCCTCGTTCCTCCCTCTCTCCCTCTCTCCCTTATTACCAAGACTCAAACTTACTTTCATTTATCTTTTATCTTTTACGTTTTTAGTCCAATGTCTGAATTGTGAATCATCGCGAAATTGCCATAAAATAAAAACATGTAGTTCTCGGAAAATGGTAAGAAGCTTTCGATTTTCATTTTCTTCCTGGTCAGATATTGTCTGACATTGCCTGGGGTCGCAGTTACTAGAAGTGTGGGAAGAGCGCTGCACTAGTAATATCGGATCGTGTAGTTTAGTATCGTAATTTTCATGTTGTATCCTGACCTTTTACAACATGGCATTTTCAGTGTCATAGGTGAACAGTTCAATCCATGTTTAATTGGCTATACAAGCCGACATAATCATGATGCGATTTGCAAAATAATCTGGAGCAACGCTTTCGACCTCGGATCGCTATTCTTCGATCCGCAAATCGTGGAGGAACAACCCTCTGGATAAATATATTGCACAAACTACACACACCACTCCCTCTACACACACCCCTCCCTCTGTACACACACCTCACTCTACACAACCCTCCCTATACACATACCCCTCACTCTACACACACCCCTCCCTTTACACACACCCCTCACTATACACACACCCCTCCCTCTGTAAACACCCCTCCCTCTACACACACCCCTCACTCTACACACACCCCTCACTCTACACACACCCCTCACTATACACACACCCCTCACTCTACACACACCCCTCACTCTACACACACCCCTTACTCTACACACACCCCTCCCTCTACATATATCCCTCCCTCTGTACACTACCATCCCTCTACACACACCCCTCCCTCTACACACACCCCTCACTCTACACACACCCCTCCCTCTACACACACCCCTCCCTCTACACACACCCCTCCCTCTACACACACCCCTCACTATACACACACCCCTCACTCTGTACACACCCCTCACTCTACACATACCCCTCCCTCTACACACACCCCTCCCTCTACACACACCCCTCCCTCTACACACACCCCTCACTCTACACACACCCCTCCCTCTACACACACCCCTCCCTCTACACACACCCCTCCCTCTGTACACACCTCACCCTCTACACACCCCTCTCTCTACACACACCCCTCCCTACACACACCCCTCCCTATACACACACCCCTCACTATACACACACCCCTCCTTCTGTACACACCCCTCCCTCTACACATACCCCTCTCTCTACACACACCCCTCCTTCTATACACACCCCTCACTCTACACACACCCCTTCCTCTACACACACCCATCCCCTACACACCCCTCCCTCTACACACACCCCTCCCTCTACACACACCCCTTACACTGTACACACCCCTCCCTCTACACACAACCTTCCCTCTACACACACCCCTCCCTCTACACACACCCCTCTCTCTACACACACCCCTCACTCTGTACACACCCCTCCCTCTACACACTCCCCTCAATCTACACACACCCCTCCCTCTACACACACCCCTCCCTCTGTACACACCTCACCCTCTACACACCCCTCTCTCTACACACACCCCTCCCTACACACACACCCCTCCCTATACACACACCCCTCACTATACACACACCCCTCCTTCTGTACACACCCCTCCCTCTACACATACCCCTCTCTCTACACACACCCCTCCTTCTATACACACCCCTCACTCTGTACACACCCCTCCCTCTACACACTCCCCTCAATCTACACACACCCTCCCTCTACACACACCCTTGTCTCTACACATACCCCACACTCTACACACCCCTCCCTCCCTCCCTCCCTGCCTCCCTCGTCCCTCCCTCCCTCCCCTCCCCTCCCTCCCTCCCCTCCCTCCCTCCCTCCCTCCCTCCTCTCCCCTCCCTCCCTCCCCTCTCCTCCCCTCCCTCCCTCCCCTCCCCTCCCTCCCTCCCTCCCTCCCTCCCTCCATCCCTCCCTCCCTCCTTCCTCTCCCCTCCCTCCCTCCCTCCCTCCCCTCCCTCCCTCCCTCCCTCCCCTCCCTCCCTCCCTCCCTCCCTCCCTCCTTCCCTCCCTCTCTCCCTCGTCCCTCCCTCTCTCCCTCTATCCCTCGTCCCTCCCTCTCTCCCTCTCTCCCTCGTCCCTCCCTCTCTCCCTCTCTCCCTCTCTCCCTCGTCCCTCCCTCCCTCCCTCCCTCCCTCTCTCCCTCGTTCCTCCCTCTCTCCCTCTCTCCCTCGTTCCTCCCTCTCTCCCTCTCTCCCTCGTCCCTCCCTCCCTCCCTCCCTCTCTCCCTCGTCCCTCCCTCTCTCCCTCTCTCCCTCGTCCCTCCCTCCCTCCCTCTCTCCCTCGTCCCTCCCTCTCTCCCTCTCTCCCTCGTCCCTCCCTCTCTCCCTCGTCCCTCCCTCCCTCCCTCCCTCCCTCTCTCCCTCGTTCCTCCCTCTCTCCCTCTCTCCCACGTCCCTCCCTCTCTCCCTCCCTCTCTCCCTCGTCCCTCCCTCCCTCCCTCCCTCTCTCCCTCGTCCCTCCCTCTCTCCCTCTCTCCCTCGTCCCTCCCTCCCTCCCTCCCTCTCTCCCTCTCTCCCTCGTCCCTCCCTCTCTCCCTCTCTCCCTCGTCCCTCCCTCTCTCCCTCTCTCCCTCGTCCCTCCCTCCCTCCCTCCCTCTCTCCCTCGTTCCTCCCTCTCTCCCTCTCTCCCTCGTCCCTCCCTCCCTCCCTCCCTCTCTCCCTCGTCCCTCCCTCCCTCCCTCTCTCCCTCGTCCCTCCCTCTCTCCCTCTCTCCCTCGTCCCTCCCTCTCTCCCTCTCTCCCTCCCTCCCTCCCTCCCTCCCTCCCTCCCTCCCCCTCCCTCCCTCCCCCCCCTCCCTCCCCCACCCACCCCGCGCCCAGGGCAGTAATCCCGCGGTTGAGAGGCCTTCAGGAAGCTTTACTAATCCGGCTGATTGAATTATCTGTGATCTCGGGTGGTCTCAGACCGCGGGTCGGCGCGCGGCGATCAAGGCGAGCTCCGAGACACAACTAGTGGACCCGGGATCGATCTCTGATTTACGTCGCTGGACGGAGCGGGAGGGCTCGGGGCCCTGTGAGGGTCCCCGTCTACCACAGCACGTGGAGGGGTGGAGGACATGGCTCAACCAGTCTCTCCACTCCTCTCAGCGAAGTTCAACATGTTGTAAGGATCTGGGACCTGTTTCACTAGTTTCGCGACATGTCTAGATGGCGTGTCCGGTTTGTCCGGTTTCATAAGAACTAGACATTAGACTTCGTTTTGTCCGTTCTTGCTTGCAATGTTGGTGCCACTTTTGTCACGAAACTAGTGAAACAGGTCCATGATCTGTAGATTTGTCTAATTCTTATGTCTGAGGTCTGTCTTTTCCTAAGGGCAGCTACTTGTGTTGTCACGAAACTAGACAACCCCAATGTCTGTATGGTGTCACAGACATGTCACGAAACTAATGAAACAGGTCCCTCCAGTCGTTACTACTGGTTTTGCGTATGGAAAAGCAGCATTGTTAATTAATAATATATATATATAAGAGAAATTCTAAAGGCGCCCCTAACCAAGATGGCCGCCACTGGCTAGTATTTACTCCTCCCCTAAATTAAGAACGTATTTACCCTCTCCACGGCTTTATATTAGACTCGGTAGTTATTTACAAACAACTTCCTCCTGGAGGGAAGGTGGGGCGCTGGGAGCAAGCCTAGCGTTAGTCCACGTATATGAATAGAAATGCTGACGTGGACGTCTCTCCTAGGGCCACGTATCTTCCTCTCCAGGCGCCACGATCGTATTAGCTAATGAATATGTTAATCACCTTCCTTTATAACCAGAAGCAATTAAATAAACGATGCCCGGATCTTGTACCTACAACACCTATGCGTTGACTCAACCTTACTTTCGTATAGGAACAGCTAGGGACCTGATAACTATGTTTCATCATAGCGGCTAGAGGACTGGAACTTTACAATGTGTTTGGGAAAGTGGATTTCAAACGTTTGGATTCATGTACCTCACAGGTTATTTGTCTAAACCTATAAGACACCGACCCGACTGCTGTGCACGATTCTACCTTTGCCCGACGGATGCGTCGGGTCTGTGACAATCTGCGTCAATCGGGTCGATGTAAGCACTTTACCGACCCGATTTTATTGCTTTTACGGACGGGTCGAGCATTACTACCATGTCAGATATGACCGACTCTCCCCGACCTTAAGATTTCGGTGTACGCACTTTCACCGATTGTTACCTATTCTGAGTTGGCTGTTTGAATAGCGATGCTACCTATCCCCTAGTCCGATTTAGAAGTTCCTTATATCGATCTGTAGGTGAAACAGAGGTGATTATAGTTCTGAAAACCGTTTCCCGATATCTTAATTGAATCCGAAATGATTAAACTTTGAATTAATTTCTATGATTCCACACCAGCGGCCCGTGGTCTGGTGTGAGTCGAGATTAAGAACCGCAGGGTCAAGTCGATTCCAGGTTGTTGCGCCTAGATAGAGGGTGTTAGCTCTATATAGTTTGATTTTAAGAAAATCAATCTTGAATTTGCATGCTTAGTTTGATCTAGTATTTCTAAAATGTGTATCAATCATGGTCAAATTTGACTGCTGTTTGAAGCACCTTTCTCATAAGATCTCACAGTCTCTAAGTGGTATTCTGTTCTCACCAGTCTATATAGGAGAACAATTCTGAATAAACTAGGCTTAGAGCCTTGAGAATCCACTGGCACACAGTATTTCCACTAGATTACAGGAATCTTTGGTTGCATTGATGTGCGTCTGATGTACGAGGCAGGCCAGTGGAATTCTTCTCCCATAGAGCGGAGTGAGAGTGCAGAATACCACTTAGAGAGTGTGAGATCTTATGAGAGGGGAGCTTGAACATATGATTTAAAAGATGACTCTTCCTTCTATCACTAAAAAATGGTACACCATGCACCTTGAAGAGGTCAATGATATTCGTGTTGGATACTACCCTGAGTGCCTTATTCTGTAGAAATTTTAGCCCACGGAGCTCTACCATTACCAGGAGAAGTTGTACCCTCTACCATTACCAGGAAAAGTTGTACCCTCTATCATTACCAGGAAAAAGTAAGGAGTGTACCTGTTGAAAGGTGGCCAGTGGTATTTAATTTACCAGAATTTTTACCACACCTCAACCTCTCATGTTCTCACGAAATCATCGATTATTGTCCATATATTTATAGTCTAGGTAGGCGTTTACTATATGGCACAGAGTAATTGCTAGTTCTGCCCTCATCTGCCAGGAAATTGCAAGATGGCGCTTCTGTTGTCAGGGGACAACAATATTTTCTGATTTCATTATCTAAAGATAATCGTGAGATGAGGCTATACCCATTTTAAGGCAAAACCAATAAATATATTGATAAGATCTATTGATAACTGGAGTTTTCTTTAGCATCAAGTGACAAGATGGCCATCCCCATAACACAATGTGCCCTATACACCATATAGCCTATGATTCTTTGGCGCCGCCATGATGCCCCCTGAGTAGGTGTTCTTCACTAATGGAGGTGCAAAAGAAGTGAGTGATAATTGGGAAGTGCTATTGCGCTAGCCTTGCTCACATATGTATATAAAGTGTTCCATGTGAAAAACATCATGTCCTATGTTTAATCATTATATCATCCTGCTCTGGGGTGGGTATAGAGAGTCTGGGGGACCATGGTAAAACATTGAAAGGCATGCAGTTGAATTTCGTAAGAACAAAAAGCCAGAATACAGGGCCCTGTTTTTCAGTCACGATATCCTCTTTGTAAGATATCTTACAGCTGTCAGTGTACTATAGATAAGACATCTTTGGGGATCGGCCAACGATTGTCCATCAAGAGCACTTAGGCTGCAGTCAGGTGTACTATAGATAAGACATCTTTAGGGTCACGTGGTTCCAAATGTCTTCCAAATTGTCTAAGACCTAAGACATCTATGGACATGTCGTACAGAATGCGCAACTTCACTTCCCGTAGGAATTAAGCAATGAAATTTTAACACCAGTAAGGTATACATATAACCTATAATCGTACCAAATATGAAGAAAATCGGCCGCACCGTTCCGAAGATATCCGCGTTTGAAGTTCGTCATAGCAATCTCTGCTCTGGTGGCCAGTGTACCCCTACGCTAACGTGACTCTAATTTATGCAGTGACCCCGAGGTCACTGGAGGTGGGAGGGTGCAATGGCCAGAGCAGACGTTTGCTATGACAAAGTTCAAACGCCGATATCTTCGAAACGGTGTGGCCCATCTTCTTCATATTTGGTACGATTATAAGTTATATGTCTCCCTTACTCGTGTTAAAATTTCATTCCTGGATTCGTATGGGAAGCACGGGAAATCCTCTATATACACACAGTGAGCTTTGATAGAGCCTGAGACAGTTCTATACTTGAGACACTTTTAGCGGCGATCGAGCGTGCCGCACTGAGACCGTGTCTATAGCACAGCCGCCATTTTGTGTCTTCCAAACAGTCTTCCAATCGCAGATATGTCTTAAGGAATCGTTGGCCGATTATGTCGTGACTGAAAAACAGGGCCCAGGTTCTGTCCCCAGAAAGGGGCCCGCCATACTGCTGGCCACCTAGTGACTGCCTCATGATCGCTAGTTCTGCCATCATTCACCAGTTAAATCAACAATGGCTCCACTGAAGTCAGGGGGCTACCACTGTTACCAGTTGTTATAATCAATAGATGATATTGCGACAAGGCTCAAATTCATCCATGGCAAACGATTTTGATAAAATTCATTGATGATTGGTCCCGCAAACTAATGTTTTGACGTCAGGGGCAAGATGGCCGCTTCCATAGCACAATAGTTATATGCCCTATAGAATTAGGGTCTAGTTTGAAAAAATGTAGTTTGACGGTTCGGTGGCTCGAATAAAACGGGGCCCGATTTACCGAAATCGGTTCCCTTATTTCCACAAGGGAGTTCCCCAGATCTAGTTTGCGAGACCACGCCCCTCCCCGCCCCTCCCCCTCCTGCACCCGCCCCCCGCTCCCCGCCCCGCTCCCCACCCGCCCACCGCTCCCCGCCCCTCCCCCGCTCTCCGCCCCTCCCCGCCCCTCCCCTACTCTCCGCCCGCCCCCTCCCCCGCCCACCCCCCTTCACCGCCCGCCCCCGCTCTACGCCTAGCCTCCTCCCCACGCCTAGTACCCTCCTCCGCCCCACCCCCGCTCCCCGCCTAGCCCCTCCTTCGCCCCACCCCCCGCTCCCCGCCCCGCCCCCGCTCTACGCCTAGCCCCCTCCCCACGCCAAGTACCCTCCTCCGCCCCACCCTCGCTCCCCGCCTAGCCCCTCCTTCGCCCCACCCCCCGCTCCCCGCCCCGCCCCCGCTCTACGCCTAGCCTCCTCCCCACGCCAAGTACCCTCCTCCGCCCCACCCTCGCTCCCCGCCTAGCCCCTCCTTCGCCCCACCCCCCGCTCCCCGCCCCGCCCCCGCTCTACGCCTAGCCCCCTCCCCACGCCAAGTACCCTCCTCCGCCCTGCCCCCCGCTCCTCGCCCCGCCCCCTCTACTCCTAGCCCCCTCCCCACGCCAAGTACCTTCCTCCGCCCTGCCCCCCGCTCCCCGCCCCCCTCACCGCCCGCCCCCTCCCCCACTTAGCCCCCTCCCCCGCCCCGCCCCGCCCCCGCTCCTCGCTCCCTTCACCGCCCGCCCCCTCCCCCTCCCCCTCCCCCTCCCCCGCTCCCCCGCCCGCCGCCGGTCGCCGCTTCTCCTACAATGGCCGGTAATCTGGGTGAAAATGAAACTGATCCCTGAGCGGCCCTGGGAGCGACCATCGCCGCAATCCTCTTAGCGAGACACGGACCCCCGCCGACCTCCCCGACGCCTTAATGTAGCCTTTTCATCTGCAATCTCATTGCGAATATCACAGCAGAAATTGTATTGCAACCTCTGTCACCTGTGCTTCGTGGGGAGTGCCAACACGCCGGTCCCCCGCTCCCCCGGACACTCCATCTGAACCTAATCCCAGATGTAGAGAGCGGCGATCTGTCGGGCCCCTCCATCAGCCGCGTACAACCGAAGTAAGATAAATACACATTATCATATACCTATGGCCGTATGACCCACACGTACTGCCCGCTGCTACTCATGGCGTATGTATACCCGTACGCCACACTGTGACCTACGGGGTATGTGATCACGTGACTAGCTAAAATTTCGCTATTTCTAGGTATATAATAATAATACGAAAACGGGCTGATTGTTTTAGTACGTCAAAATACTTAGTAGAATTATTAATCAGATACATCCCTCTGCCTTCGGCATCGGGTATAATATGGAGAAACAGTCAGCCTGTTTCTCTATTATTATATACCTTAATTTAGCCATTTTCTACCTTAGATTTTGGTTGTCTTGCTGGGCTTCGCCGCCATGTCCAGTACGTACGGTTCCTGGCACTCACAGACGTTCAACCGTGTCATTTTGAAAGATCCATTATGATTGGACGAGAGCGTTTTACCTCAACCAATAAGATTGCTGCTTTTATTTTTACACTCTCCGGTAGAGGTTTGGTTTGCTATATAGCTATAACACGTAACATTGTCCAACGTCTTAAGCAATCGATCTTCAATCATATATCTAATCAATATAATATACTAAGACTCCGCTGGAGATTGACATTTTCAAATCGAGCAAGGCGAGGAAAGATGCTGGACGGACAACTTACGCTGGGATTACACTTCTATTTGCGTATTGTTACGGCAAGTATTTCTTTCTATTTAGATCATATTTTTGGATCCAACTAATCGATAAACACTCATAGAACCTGAAATCATTCAACATTAATGGAGACAACAGCTAGATTAACGTATTTACAACTTTTTATTGCGGTGAAATTTGGTCACCTGTCAATCGCGGGAATCGCCGACAATTGGAACTTCGATAAAATTTAAGCAATTCTTCAGTTTGTAGCAATCGCCTTATAATAACACATAGCCACACTATGTTTCTTACAATTTAATATTGATATTCAAGGTACAACCACTAAAATTGGCTCCGGACAATTAAATCATTTCTGGTCATTGAATTCTTGGTCGACACTTGGCTATTCGCTGCTACGGGAGCAACGGCTGAACCTGGCCCACTCGAAACCATATCGGTGGTTGAGACATCGTCAATGAATTCTTGTGTTAGGAAATTGCTCTGAAATATATAAAGCAATTACAGGATTTACTGTCAGTTTTATGTTATTATTCACATTGTTATAATATCATTATTAATCAAAATGTATATTTACCGTTTCAGTGTCATCGGAATCCGACATCTCGTGTACCAATTTCCTCGGTGGTCGGCCCAACGCTGCAGTCAACGCCAGCTTTCTCTTCTTTGGGACTGAAACCATACCCGACGTGGACATCTCTGCTGGAGCGATCTACCATCAAACAGAATGCAATGGATTTATTAACAACTTTCAACAAAAGAATCATCAAGTCAAGAAATTATTTACGGCCTCAAAGCTCCTTTTTTTTCAGCGTTTCTTACGCTAGTGTGCACAAACATAGGAGAAAGGAATCACACTTTGCTGGAGCTGGATTATTTTATACCTGGATTTATATTTTAATTTGAATATGAAATTATTTACGGCCTCAAAGCTCCTTTTTTTTTTTAGCGTTTCGTACGCTAGTGTGCACAAACATAGGAGAAAGGAATCACACTTTGCTGGAGCTGGATTATTTTATACCTGGATTTATATTTTAATTTGTGAATATTTTTAAATTGGATATTTACCGCTAATCCTGTCATCGCTGGAGTCGTGTTGTTCAACGAAGGTAAGTTGAATCTTTTCTCTCCCTCATTCAGAATTCCGTACATCAAACGCTGCTGCTCTGTTGACGCTGTAGCATATGACTGCAAACTTGACACATTCTTGTGACCGGACAATTGGGCCACAAGGTTTGGTGGCACTCCTGCATGAATAAGGCTGGTACATGTGGTTTTCCGGATGGAGTGATTAGTAATTTTTTTTCCGGTTATTCCGGCAGATTTAGCACTTTCTTTTAATATTTTAGCGAGTTCATTTTTTCCCATCGCTTGACGGCTGTACCAGATAGGATTCGTAGATGTTCTTTTGAAATTTACTGTCAGATAGAATGGACTGTTTGGGGAATTCATATCGCTAGGACGACGTCTTGTATATTCGGCCAGTAACTCGATAGGGCATCTTTTAGGATTTTTTGTATTTTTCCACATTTTTGGGAGGAAAGCACGACTTGTTTTGTTGTCCCCTTGTCTCGTTTTACTCGTTCTCTCGTAGAAAACAATAGTTTTTTCTCCTCCGGTTTCGGTATTTACCTCCAGGTCGCCCCACAGCAACTGTCTTGCTTCCTGCTGACCTCTCATGCCGAAGCACTTTGTTACTAAGTACCATAAGCTGTTTCTCAGTCCTTTAGGTGTTGTAGGGTCGAAAGCGCTGCTTTCCCAGAGTAGGTTCTCCTCGTCATCAGTTAGGGGATCGCACTATAGTAAAATAAATAGAAATTTATTATTATTTTGATTTTTTAATTTTTATCTGAGACGAAATTTATTATTTATTTAATAGTTATCAGCATCTGCACATTACATTTTAATAATTTGAATATAATTGACATATTTTGAAGCCATTGTCATATATATTAATTTTTTTTAAAGTGATTTACTCACCCTGTTAGGTTTATTTCCCATTCCTTTGCTCTTCAGTTCTCGTTTTCGACCAGACAGAGCACCACGACATGTCTTAAATATTTCACTCGTAGTGATGTTGTGTCCGTAGTTATTGTCATCTAAATAGCATTTCACACTTCCGTAAATCGTTGATAACGTTTCCGGTTCATAATTTTCTCCATTTTTTTTGTGTATTGTGATAAAGTAGGTACCAAGTAAGACATTCAGTTTTTCCAGTTTGAGGTCGAGAACTGCTGTAGTAGTTCCATTATCAGAGCACCATTTTTTAAATGCATTGATGTCTCATTCCGTCTTCTTGCTTGTTTCGCGACTCTTTTTGGAACTAATATAATCCCGTAATATCTTGTCTGATACTTGTTCTTCATCGTTTTCTTCATTTATCGTGTTTTCAGTCTCTTTATCGCAGATGAAATCATCTAAATTTACCGTGTAGGTTGCAACATTGTCTATTTCGGCCATTTTTGACAGACGACACTGACAGCGTTTGTTTTGTTCGAACCTATGACAGTTATTTATCGTTTTGTATTCAAATTTATGATTAAATTCCAATTTTTGGGTAAAACGACTGCTTAATTTATTAAATCTATCATTTCCATAAATATCCTGTAACATTTTCGTCATTTGTTTATATGTTTATCATGTAGAATGTCATCCTACTAAATTAATCGCATTGTTTATATGTTCATGATCTCACTTCCGGTTTTGGATTCCGGTCCATTCCGTTTCATCGGCAGTCGGTAAGTACTAAATTTCAATTTTATTCGCAACATATTTCAAGTTTAGACATTGTATAAAGAAATCTTGATGTTATTTACGGTATTATCGCTGTTTTCTGCAAATTGCGTCGAATCATCGATTCGACAGTAGCGGCGGCCATCTTGAATGTGTCGTTCCATAGTATGTGTGTGGAGAGTGATTAGCGGTAGGACGTTCCATGTGTACGACCGTCGTTACGGTCACATGATAACGTTACATACACCATGTAGGTGTCGTGCGGGTATAAATACGACATGGGTCTGAGAGGGCAGTATGTGTATGACATACTAACATAGGTATATAATAATATTATATACCTATACTACGTACTGCCGCTCCCTATGCAGCATAAATTGTGTACTGAATCCTGTACAGTACATTGTTATATTGCACATGTTGAAACATCAGCAGTGTGTGGGCTTTCGCTGATTTGTCTTCTATGCCAATTTATGGTAAGATTTGATTTTTTGGGTATATAAGAGATACATAACGACCCACCATGCTTGTACATGCTACAAAACTCGATGGGAATTGAAGTTATTTATGGAACCCCGCCTGGGGCCTCGTTCCGTAAAAAACAATAATTCTTTATTAGAGCGTGCTTGTACGCGCTAAATACATCATCTAGAGTTTAAAGGGGTCCATATAGACTTTTAGGGTACTGCATACAAATTATCCCTTTCACTATCTGTGTGCTATTCACTATGATATTGAGAACAGAGCAGGGAACCAGAGTCACAGTCTCTTAGAGACGTGCCCAGCTGACCATGACCAATCACCCAATACCAAAATACCTCAAGACCCACTTGTGCTTGATCTGTTTGGATCCTAGATAGGCAGTTGCGGAAAGTACAAGTTGACCAGGTGCAATTGGATTACATAAAACTATCCATACGATAAATCTCACTTATACCTTTTAATTTATTCATTTATAATAGCACGCTCATTCATCTATGATGAACATACTATTTGCTCCTAGTCTCGTTTTGTAGCATGTACAGCACAATCTGTTCTTTCTATATGATTACTATAGACCCATGATGGATATACTGTAAATACACACCATTTCGCCATATAAGGTAAAAGTATTATACTGAAAAGGGTTCCATACCACAGTGTACTGAACATGTTGACCACATGTTGCTATGTGTACTGAACACGTTGACCACATGTTGTTATGTGTACTGAACATGTTGACCACATGTTGCTATATATACTGAACACGTTGGCCAAACGTTGCTACCTGTATTGAACTCATTGAAATACCAGTATCACAGTTTATCCTACCCCTAATAACAAAACTCCACAGGCTTAACATTGGGTCACTGTATTCGGTCTGGAGTTCAGAAAAATGAAAAATATCACTCTAGTGGGATACACTTGACAAATGACGTCATTTGTTAATGTAGAAGTAATTTAGACGGGTGGGGTAGGATAAATTCTAAACCAAACTTGAGTTAGTCGTGTTATTGTTCATCGCACTCCGGCAAGATCGCGCCCGTACTGGTGGCCGTTCGAGGTCATTTGATGAAAAAATACGGCCCGATGCCGTAGGCGTGAGGGCCGTGTTTTTACATCAAATGACCTCGAACGGCCACCCGTACGGGCTCAGTCACTACGTTTTCTTACTACTATATACCTCCTACTCGTTTAAAACCACGTTTTATTAACTTTTCTGCTCTAAGAAGAGTCACTGCGATTTACTATGGCCCACTGTTACAGCGGGCGCGAACATTATTTATTCTACATCCCTAGCAGCGGGCAGTATTTTATAGACATTCGCACACAGGTATATAGTAATAGTTCGTTTTAGTTATGTATTACTTTTTCTGTACGCACTATTTTTCTGTAGTATACAACATATATCCGTTTGCGCGGGGTATGCCCATACACACTCCCTATGTGTTTTCTATGGACACCTTGTATTAGGGGGATAATACACATACACAGGTATCATCACTGCTAAAACTTTGGTAGCTACACAGAAAATATTTTAACATTTCTTGTCAATTGCCAGTACCAGGACAATAATCTAATTGAATGGTAGCACTCAGCTGCCTCCAACCTGCTCCTTCCCGGGGGGTGAGATTTTATCTTTTTTTAAAGAAAGAGCTACTTTACAGCACCCGGATCGAATCAATCCACTTTTTCTAGAAACTTTGAACTATCATAGAGGATCTTTTATCCTACCCCTAATAAAAAACTTCATAGGCTTAACATTGGGTCACTGTATTCGGTCTGTAGTTCAGAAAAATGAAAAATATCGCTCTAGTGGGATACACACGACAAATGATGTCATTTGTTAATGTAGAAGTAATTTAGATGGACGGGGTAGGATAAATTCTAAACCAAACTTGAGTTAGTCGTGTTATTGTTCATCTCACTCTGGCAAGATCGCGTATTACTGCTCTCGGCTTTGCTGCGCGCAATAATACACGATCTTGCCGTCGAGCGATAAACAACAACAGGACTAACTCTTGTTTAGTTTCTCCATAGTATAGGGCTTTAAGGTATTCTCTGTATTTTAAACTTTAAACTATCATAGAGGATCTTGTATGGAGCTTTAAGGTGTTCTCTGAATTTTAAACCTTGAACTCTCATGGGGCTTTATGATATTCTCGGTATTTCATGTGATCAGCTCTTATGGAAAACAGTCGTACAATGCAAACGTTATTGGAGTATTCAATATATGTAATCAGTATTTGGGAATATATACAGGAAAACCCTGCTTAAGGGAACACTCTCCGTCCCAAACAAACTGTCCCTTTAAGCATGGTGTTCCCTTAAGCGGGGTTCAAATAAAATAAATAAGAATTTCTGTTCCGAGCAAACTGTCCCCTTAAGCGCGGTGACCCCTGAAGTGAGGTGTCCCAAAAGCGGGGTTTTACTGTTTACACATACCAGTTTGGCATTGTCCCACACACACCCCTCCCTCGACACACACCCCTCCCTCTGTACACTACCCTCCCACTACAAACACCCCTCCCTCTATACACACCTCACCCTCTGTACACACCTCACCCTCTACACACACCCTTCCTCTGTACACACCTCAACCTCCTCACACACACCTCACTCTACACACTCGACATGCGTTGTCCCACAAAAAGAGTTCTCCTCCTTTACAATCATTCAGGCTTCAATAACAGGATCACTTTCAAATCCCTACGACATCGGACCGTACAATCATTCAGGCTTCAATAACAGGATCACTTTCAAATCCCTACGACATCGGACTGTACAATCATTCAGGCTTCAATAACAGGATCACTTTCAAATCCCTACGACATCGGACCGTACAATCATTCAGGCTTCAATAACAGGATCACTTTCAAATCCCTACGACATCGGACCGTACAATCATTCAGGCTTCAATAACAGGATCACTTTCAAATCCCTACGACATCGGACCGTACAATCATTCAGGCTTCAATAACAGGATCACTTTCAAATCCCTACGACATCGGACCGTACAATCATTCAGGCTTCAATAACAGGATCACTTTCAAATCCCTACGACATCGGACTGCTCGTTTCGCAAAGTCACCAATCTACAAAGGAACCAAGATCTGGACCGGCTAAACTCTGCTCTCCTGCACGTGGATACAGTATCTGTTTTCAAGTGTGCCGTTAAAGATGAAGTAAATATGTTGGTCTGAATACAACAATGGGATAGTACGTATATTTGGGGTAGTACGTATATATAGGGGGCCGTATGGTTCTCTTTTTTTCTAGCGCTATGTTGATGCAATTGGTATTATCGTAAAACTGGATGGGTTTTAATCTTGGCCACCGTATGCCACGACTGGAGTTTGGCATAGTGACTTCATAAGGCGAAGCCGAGTGAAGTCCAGAGCCAAAACTCCAGGAGTGCCATTTCATAGTTAGACTTGAAACTGAGACCCGAAACAATATACAGGGTGCTAATCCCTGCTGTGTGGTGATTCGGGTGAGCCCATGCATGTGAGTGCCACGGGTGGACATGGATTACGTAACTTGGTCTGTATATAAAGAGTCCACAGCAGTTCCTCTGTGTGTTCCTTTGTAGAGGGCGGACCATTTGAGCCTTACAATTGTAGCAGAGGGAAACTATGTTCCGGTGAGCAAAAGTTCAAAGTTACGAGGTGAGGATCGGGAAAATTACTGCCCAAGGCGTCAGCCGCGGGCAGTAATTTTCCCGTGACGAATTTTCGACAGTGACGAAACTGTCAATCTCGACATATAACTTATATTTAATGCACCCCCCAGTAGCGGTATGTAACTCTAGTTATAGTTCGCTAATGGGTATATAGGAATAGGTTTTTCTGAACCCTCTCAGTGGTTGAATAGGGTTGCTTCGGCATGCAGACCTATTCTCTCGGCTTTACTTGACATCCCAGTGTAAAGGTACTGTAAAAACTTGGTTTGTTAAAGAAAGTTATATCAATAAACATCGGAGTCTGTGATTTATGTGGTTAGGTATATATAGTCATGCAACTTATTAACCGACAATATCCAAACCAACCTCTGTTAGTTCTCATAGGGTAGCAACATCACATTGCTAGAGTAGATACGATGTAATCCAAAAGTGGGAAACCCGACAATTCCAGAGCTAGCGACTGCTGCAATTATATGAAATCCCGAATTTTGTATTGGCGTTCATACCCATTTTGGTGGTGTCACCAGATTGCCGCATTAAGCTGGTTTGATTCATATTTTAAGATTTTATTTCATGGCTTTGTAATATGTTTTCCTGTGCCATATTGTACCCAGTGAAGAAAACCAGGTGCAAATATGAGGCTGACACCAGAAGCCCTTTGTTGGCTACAACGGATAACCATATCTGAAATTCTAGATTGAATTTCTTATTTTCTGCCTATGAATTACTGGACTATGTTTTCTCAAACGTTGAAAACATGTTTGTGAAAACTAATGTCATAGAATTGGGGATGAAGGTCAGGGAGAAGGTCAAACCTGTTGTTTCATTTGTGTGAATGAGGCTTATTTTGGTCTCTGCTTTATACAAGAAAAGAGATGAAATTATAAGCGGGAAATGAAAATAAGGGTTCCCTTTGGAAAAGTGGAAAAGCCAGTGGGCAATATGTGGGCAGTATGTAACAGTGGGCAGTGGGTAGACTTGCTCAAGTCTTTGATTATGAACAGTCATTAAATGATTAAAGAAAATCGAAATACAATTCATTATATCTGTCTGGCCCATGAATCCCAAGGAAGGTTGCCATATGCAGGGACTGAACCCAGTCTAGTGGGCAGTCAGTATTAGTGCACAGTGGGTTACTGTCAGTGGGCATTATTTTGGTAGTATGTGGGCAGTATGTAAAAGTGGGCAGTATATGGGCAGTATATATAATAGTGGGCAGTCGTCTACAGTCAGTGGGCAGTATGTGGGCAGTATGTAACTGTGGGCAGCGGGGTACAGTCAGTGGGCAGTATGTGGGCAGTATGTAACAGTGGGCAGTATATGGGCAGTATGTAACAGTGGGCAGTATATGGGCTGTACATAACAGTGGGCAGCGGGATACAGTCAGTGGGCAGTATGTGGGCAGTATGTAACAGTGGGCACTATGTAACAGTGGGCAGTATGTAACAGTGGGCAGTATGTGGGCAGTATGTAACAGTGGGCAGTAGGTGGGCAGTATGTAACAGTGGGCAGTATATGGGCTGTACGTAACAGTGCACAGTCGTCTTCACTCACTGTGCGTTGAGTAAAAGTGGGCAGTATATGGGCAGTGGGCAGTATGTGGGCAGTGCGCAGTATGTGGGCATTGGGCAGTATATGGGCAGTATGTGACCAGTATATGGGCAGTATATGGGCAGTATGTGGGCAGTATTAGGGCAGTATGTGGGCAGTGGGCAGTATATGAGCAGTGGGCAGTATGTGGGCAGTATGTGGGCAGTATGTGGGCAGTATGTGGGCAGTATGTGGGCAGTATGTAACAGTGGGCAGTATATGGGCAGTATGTAACGGTGGGCAGTATGAGGGCAGTATGTGGGCAGTATGTGGGCAGTATGTGGGCAGTATGTGGGCAGTATGTGGGCAGTATGTAACAGTGCACAGTCGTCTACACTCAGTGTGCGGTGAGTAACAGTGCACGGTTGCCTCCCGCCAGTGGGCGTCGCTGTCGGCCGCATTCACCACACATCGCTCGCTGATGGCCTCAGTACAAAGAAACCTGTTTCCTCGCCCGCTCCAGCTTTCATACAGCCACAGATTACCCTATCTCCGCCACCGCCATTCACCCTCCGCAATCCAATTCTCCGCCCGCCGCAGTCTGATGGGCGAGCGGGGGGCAGCCCGGGGTCACCTTTCACTCCCGCCACCCATCAGATTCCTCACCGAGGGGGCTACCGTGCCCCCGTCACCCTACCACTAACCCTTTAGTGACGCTATGATGCCTGGAGGTATTCCTGGGGCTAGTACGCTATGATGCCTGGAGGCATTCCCAGGCCTAGTACGCTATGATGCCTGGAGGCATTCCCAAGTCTAGTACGCTATGATGCCTGGAAGCATTCCCAGGTCTAGTACGCTATGATGCCTGGAAGCATTCCCAGGCTTAGTACGCTATGATGCCTGGAAGCATTCCCAGGCTTAGTATGCTATGATGCCTGGAGGCATTCCCAGGCCTAGTACGCTATGATGCCTGGAGGCATTCCCAGGCCTAGTATGCTATGATGCCTGGAGGCATACCTGGGGCTAGTACACTATGATGCCTGGAGGCATACCTGGGGCTAGTATGCTATGATGCCAGGAGGCATTCCCATGCCTTGTACGCTATGATGCCTGGAGGCATTCCCAGGCCGAGTATGCTATGATGCCTGGAGGCATACCTGGGGCTAGTACACTATGATGCCTGGAGGCATACCTGGGGCTAGTACGCTATGATGCCAGGAGGCATTCCCATGCCTAGTACGCTATGATGCCTGGAGGCATTCCTGGGGCTAGTACACTATGATGCCTGGAGGCATACCTGGGGCTAGTACGCTATGATGCCAGGAGGCATTCCCATGCCTAGTACGCTATGATGCCTGGAGGCATACCTGGGGCTAGTACGCTATGATGCCTGGAAGCATTCCCAGGTCTAGTACGCTATGATGCCTGGAAGCATTCCCAGGCTTAGTATGCTATGATGCCTGGAGGCATTCCCAGGCATAGTACACTATGATGCCTGGAGGCATTCCCAGGCCTAGTATGCTATGATGCTTGGAGGCATACCTGGGGCTAGTACACTATGATGCCTGGAGGCATACCTGGGGCTAGTACGCTATGATGCCAGGAGGCATTCCCATGCCTAGTACGCTATGATGCCTGGAGGCATTCCTGGGGCTAGTACACTATGATGCCTGGAGGCATACCTGGGGCTAGTACGCTATGATGCCAGGAGGCATTCCCTTGCCTAGTACGCTATGATGCCTGGAGGCATTCCTGGGGCTAGTACGCTAAGATGCCTGGAGGCATTCCCATGCCTAGTACGCTATGATGCCTGGAGGCATTCCCAGGCCTAGTACGCTATGATGCCTGGAGGCATTCCCATGTCTAGTACGCTAAGATGCCTGGAGGCATTCCCAGGCATAGTACGCTAAGATGCCTGGAGGCATTCCCATGCCTAGTACGCTATGATGCCTGGAGGCATTCCCAGGCCTAGTACGCTATGATGTCTGGAGGCATTCCCATGTCTAGTACACTATGGTGCCTGGAGGCATTCCTGGGGCTAGTGCGCTATGATGCCTGGAGGCATACCTTGGGCTAGTACGCTATGATGCCCGGAGGCATTCCCAGGCCTAGTATGCTATGATGCTTGGAGACATTCCCAGGCATAGTACGCTGTGATGCCTGGAGGCATTCCCAGTATTTGGTAATATTTGGTACTTTTTTTAGTCTTTATTTATACTGGAGGTTCCTTTAGGGTGTAGTCACCCTGTTTTCAGTGGGCTCCAGTGGCCATTTCAGATTTCAGTACATCTGTTTTGTAGATAACAATGAACAGTGACCATGTATATCAGTGGGTTCAGAATAAGTCTCAAGTAACAGATACAGTGAAAATGCGAGATAATTTACTTGGGATGATATATACATTAAAATTTTATGAAGTGGTATAATTATGCATGTTGGAGGTTGGCAGCATGGGAACAACCATTTACATTACAGTTATTTCTTTCTTGTCATCAATGTTTTGTTGGGCAACGATGCTTTGTTTTGTGTATCACAGTATCTGTAGGGGTGAACTATGCAGCGTAGTGAAAGGGTTAACAGAGAGTGGGTGGTCGGAGGCGTTTTGTCCCGGGACCACTACCACTGCTGCTGCTTGCCTACCGCCTGTCAACCCGCAGCTACAACTCCTACTCGATTCCCTTTTTGTCCGGTGAAAGGTGAGAGATTAAGACCTGGTGACGGTGTATTGGACGCAATATCTAGATGACAGACTGTGTGGCATATACAAACCTGTCCCGCCCCTTCCCTCCACATTGCACTGTTCTGTAGATTGGCAACCAACCCTTGTCTGCGCGGAGCTACGATATAGAGGCTAAAAGCCCATACACACTGTACGATTTCGGAACATGAATGTTCCTTTCTCGGCGACAAAAGAACAATCGTAAGCTCAGGCGAAGCCTAGAAAATGTGTCGGCCAGTGTGGCACTCCTCTACAGTAATTTGCCTAAGATTTGGAAATCCCACCTGTGGTGATGTACCTTTGTCGCCGACAAACGGAAGTCCAATGTTCCGAAATCGGGAGCGATGAATTAAGGAACGTGTTCCTTCCCGTTGTCGCGGACAACAGAGTTTAAGAAATACCCCCTGTGGTGCCTACCAACTTTGGCCCATAATTAGTCGCTGGGTGAGCAGAAATGCCCCTGCCACACACAGACTGAGGCTAGCTCACCGATTTAGCTCACATATACTGAGATTTAATACTTGTTCCTTTATCGGTGGCCTCGTATCTCCAAGAAAATCGGAAGTCAGTCGTCCAGTGTAAACAGAATTTGCTTAAGATGAATTCCCACAAATGACCTCCACCCCCATCTATAAATCCTGCTCTGATGGTTGATGCCCAGCTCAAATTCGCCTGAGACAAGTTAAAATGCCCTTCCGATTTAGGGAGTTAATCGGTGGGAACGAAATCGTACAGTGTGTTTCCCCTTTAAATCCCATTCGGTATCGGCAGGAGTGCACCTCTAACTAAGTATTTTTGTTCTAAGGATGCTATAAAAGCAGACATACTTGATATAAGATATTCATAGCTAACAAATTTATTAAGATACCAAATTTATGTTCATTATATTTTGAAAAAAATACACAGGAAAGAAAATAACGAAAATGGTAAATTGGCTTTGAAGATATGACTAAACACGCTCTCCCAGCAGTATAGAAGATCTGGTAGGAGAGTCACAGCCTCTTACAGCATTCTCCCAGCAGAATTTTAGAAGCGCTAGCGCTGTTAGGCGGGCACAGGTAGTAAAGCGCAGGATCTCTGCTAGTAGAGTGCTCTTACAGCCACACTGCATCGCTCTAGCGGTCTACAGAAAACTTTGCTGAGCGATAAACGGTGAAGTGTGCCCCTATAGCCTAGGTCAAACACACTGCATCGCTCGAGGAACATACGGAACAATAAACCACAGGCGGCCGTTGAATAATCTAGGATCTTACATAAAGACATTTGTCCATACCTTTGTACAAGGGTTATCGTTGATTTTTACGGGTTTTTTTCATTTCACGAAAAATACAGTACAATAACCCTCGATTGAGCATTCTTCCTTGCGTCGTGTCAAAATATATGTTTGATAACATTTAAGTTTGTTTGCTAAGACAGTATCAGACATTCATAAAGTCGTCCATAAGAGTTGAATAAAGTTGACCCACATCGTCTCTGGCTGTCTATTGCATACAGAAAAGGGTCTTTATCTAACACCCTAGATTATCTCACCCCTGGTACAAGTTTAGCCACAGGAATAACATCAGAAAAATACTCAACGATTACTCCCATAAAGTGATAATATTACGGCACGGCTGTGGCGTAGTGGATTTGCTAAGTATATTCTGATTAATCTGAAGTTGTGATGATATTTAATGTCTTAGAAAGGGGTAAGATAAATCCAGAACCGCACTTGAATCGTAAAATAAACAATACTCCACTCGTTTGGCTGTGCCATAAACGTCACTCGGCTTTGCCTGGATGACAATTGTGGCCCAGCCGAACTCGAGTTCTATATAATTATTCAACGGGACCCAGAGTGGCGCAGTCAGGTTGGTCAAGGTGGCCACATTACCTGTTCTGCTGCTTGCCCACACAGCTCGTCTGTACACATAGTTCCTCAAAATGCCTATTTATTATTACCCACCAAATATGTAGTCTCCATAGGAAATGTACAGAGCACCTGGAATCAGCTACCCGGAGATTCTGCAGGAGATTCCGGGAAAAAGGTCCCCTCCGTAATAAGGTTGAATCATGATACATGTACTTCAAAATAAGTTTCTTGAATGTTCATTCAATACTGATTATGTATAATCAGTCATTATAATTTCTTTTACCATCATAAATCACTGTCATAACATGCTTTGCATGCTAAAATCATGGTGAAATGTTGAACTATATTATTGGTGTAAGTCTACACCGAATTACTGCCATGTTTAACACTGCTGTGGTGTCTGGGACTAAATGTCTTGCAAAAACATTCTTATAACAATAGATTTGTTATTAATCTTGTAGGTGGGTAATAAATACCTCGTAGTTGCCGACGTAATATCCTCGCTATTCGCTCGGATATTACTACGCGTCAACAACTCGGAGATTATGGCCACTCGTACACTAACCCAGTCATTATTGTTTATATCTGTCCATCTATCTGCAAAGTCCTTCTTATCATTTATTATTCATCGTATACAAAGCCCCCATTGAAAATGTACGGGGACTCAGTAAACCACTACCCATTGTATAAAACCTGTCAGATACCATAACTGTGGTATACGGATTCACATCTGTGGTATACAGCCTCAAAACCATGGTATACGGGAAAAATAGTCCCTTTATGATATAGAGCAAAGAAATTGTCCCTATTGTTATACCCTTTTTTATGACAATTACTGGGTTTAATTTATTCGAAAAGATGGATGATAAATCCAACAAACGATGGTTTTGTGAACAGGCGGATCTGTAAAGCACTCGAGGTTGATGTTGTAATACACTCGGTAGCACCCGTATATTACTACGCGTCAACAACTTGTGGTTTACGGCCGCCTGTCCACAAAACCATCGATTATTATCTATGTCACCCCTGGTATTTTTGTCCCATAGGCTTAACATTGCCAACTCGTTCTCCATGCCCCTATGAGTATTGCAGTCTGTTCTCCATGAGTAGTATAGAAGGGTTCTTTTAGCGCGTATGATACAAGGAAGAAAGAGGTGTTGACCTACTTGCAGAACGGAAGTACTGTGACGTCACAGAAATGGAGCGTTCTGATTGGTGGAGAGACCGGAACCAGAATTTATCTAGGTCATGTCATGCATACATTGACCTACTTTTTCTTTTTGATGACTCATACACACATTGACCTAGTTTTGCTTGGAATACATTACATTTAGAATACATTACCATAGTTGTGTAACGTCGTATGAATTAAAGATGATTTTTATAGTAGACTTGCACAAAAGACACAACAAGGACATCTTATTAAGGTTTTTATTACAGATATACGGTTTTACATAGATATAAGTTTCGATGAACATTTTCTGTGAAATTTTTTTCACTTTTTTGTGAAAAATTGTAAAAAATAATTCATTCGCGTGAAATTTTTTGTCACTTTTTTGTGAAAAATTGTAAAAAAATTCATTTGCATGTAAAAAAGCGATGTGGAAAGTTTCTTTATATCTGCAATGGAAGAGTTGTAACACCATCCTCACACACTTTTCGTTTAATGTAACGATAGTTCAAACCTCTCTTTCTCTGTTTATAAGTCACCATTTTATGATTAACCACTTTGAAACCTGTGTTAGTAGCCATATATGCGTGTCTATTAGCTAGTACTTTCTTAAAGTCCCCCACAGATAAGTTGTTTTGTTTTTGTATGACACCTTTACAACTAAGCTTTTGAGTTTCACCCTTTCCTATATAGCATTTAGAGTTGAGAGAAGTCATTTCATCTCCTTCCCATTCCACTTTGAATAGACCTGGAGTGCGCTTATCGTGTAGTAATCTTTCTTGGCAACAAGGATGAGGAAACCAGGGGGCTCTATTTGTTTTACACAGAATGTATTGCTCTCTGTGAAAGGGAATATCACACGACTCTGATGGTAACCATAGATGTCGTTCTGTGAAGTAGGTTCGTCTAAGTTCTGGTTTGATTACATCCTCTAGTTTGTCACTACTCAGAGCGAAATATAAACTGTCTGTATCCATTTCGCACATTTCAAAGTCTTTAGTGTCTATGAAACGCAAGAGGAAGTCGTAGTAAAATGCGAGCATTTTGAGCTTGGCATACTGATACACCATGAACCCTATCTGGATGGGGAGATCATATCTAACTGTTTTGGGGTAGCACGTGATTTCCAATGTATTCTCATTGATTTCAGACATGTTTTGTAACGTCCAATGGGAAGCCAACTCTCGAGCTTTCTTGAGCGACACATATCTCGTGTTGGTAAAGTTTTGTTTGTTACATATGGTTTTACCATAGGAACTGTTTCCTAGTAGTTTGTACAGATCAGATAGGATTTTACCATCTGAGTTTTTATCACCGTTGCGTCGAGCTTTTGTAACTTCATTCATGAAGTGTTCGAAGGGTTTTTCCGGTACATACTCTATAACGAGGTGGAGACGTGTGACAATAAGACCTTTGTTTAGATACCATTGTAGAAGAGGTGTTCCCAGAAGTATACCCTCTCCATGGTAACTTCCAATGAGTTGTCTTTGTGGTTGAGTGAGAGAATGAGTTTCCACTAGATATTCACGCATGTGATCCCCCACATCTTCCATAGATACTTTCACATTTTTGAATATGGGTGTCATTTCTGAAAATGTTTCTTTTAATTTTTCAGGGGTGTGAATATCCACTTGAGCCATTCCAAATATACTACCGTTTTTAATACCATCCAGAAGCTCTTCCGGCGTTGTTTTACTTTTCAGCGTAGGTCTTTTTACACGCCATTTATTTACACACGCTTGACAATGTGGTGATTTTTTTTCTTTTAACCAATCACACTCATACTTTTCTATCACTGTATATCCGAGTGTTTTCAGGTAAGTGGTAACTCTCACCGTTCTTTCAGCTCTCTCTTTAGCTATTTCACGTGCACGGACTGAGGCGAGGTTGTGTTTGTTTAATCGACACGGATGACCGTGCCAGTAGCACCCGTGGAACTGATAAATGGTTTTTGTTTCTGGAATCAAACCATCTACGGGAATTCCCATTTGCCCCACTTTTACCTCTCCATGGTTGAAACTATGAAGAATTTTAATTTTGTCTCGGTGTTCTTGGAATTTCAGCCACTCACCAGCTGAAAAGCTTGTGTTTTGTGAGAGTTTAGGTGTGAAATCATCTCCGGCCTCACGTATGACATAGTACCCTGTACAGTGGTTTTCTCCCATACATTTCAGATATAGACTGTTTGCATCGACACCTATTATATGTTGACATGTTTTACTTTCTTCACCATATAGTTTCCCTCGTATTTTACTACAACCAGATTTGTGATGTCGGTGAAATATAATGGATGGGCCACCGGTCAGGTTTTTTCTCACCAGTTTGTGTATGTCTTTATCTTTCTCGCCAAAAAGTACAAAGGGCGTGCTCTCACACTCATTATCAAAAAGGAATTTCATTGTTAGACCTGGTAGTGTCAACCCATCTTTAAACATGTCTATGTTTCGTTCTATGAAAAATTTGGAGTGTTCTTTTATGGCTTTGACAAAAGGTAGAACATCTTTGTTGTTATAGTAAATGAGGTAGTCTTTCATCGTTTTCATATTTTCCTCTTTCCACACTTTCTTGCATGAAAGATAGTCTTCCTTACTAATACAAGATTTGGTGAGACTACTATAGAAAGCTGAACGTGGTGGTAGTTTTGTGTTTTTCAGTTTTCGTACACTATCCATCCACTCGTAGGGAAAAAAGCCTTTATACTCGTTTTTTAAGAAAGCTTTAAGATAGTTAGCATAAGAGTACCCTGGTGCGAGATAGTTGAACATGTCCAGGAAGACAGTGTGCTTTGTGTATATCGCTATGTACTGGTTGTTTCTTTTTATAGTCCGAATCTCTTTTTTTTCTTCACCAGAAAAAAAAGCGTGAAACCCATCTTTAATGAGATTTATATCATATCGACCAGAGTTGAATCCAATGACTGGGACCCGGCGTAAATGGGTTAGGAGTCGTTGACGAAGTGTTTGGAGTGGATGTGGTTTTCTACACTTATCTTTGTAACCACACGATTTACGAGCTTTTTTTTCACATTCCGTGGCTTTTTTAGTCAGACCGTCTAACTCGGTCAGAACATCTGTGTATAGTTCCAAGACAGAGTCGCCTATGTTTTTGGCAAGGATGTTTATGTGGGTGAGCACATTGTCTATAAGAAGGTCTTTTTTTTCATTGCTTTCACGCACAAAGCAAACAGGGTTTTCTAAACCTGGGAAGTTAGTCGCAACACTCGCTGACAGTGGAATATGGTGTGCATCGACGATGGTGTTATGACCTAAAGATGTCTCACCCGGGCTTGGTCTACTGAAGTAACTTTCAAAATCAAACACTATTCTATAGGGGTAAATTTGCAACTCTTTCGGAACTCGGATACCCACTTCTAACAGTTGAGTGAAGACGGATTTGGGATTTTGGTAAACGCCACCTTGATAAATGAAAGCGACTTTAGTGCAGTCCCTTTTAATAGACATGTGTCTTTTAAGTCCTGAATGAGTAAGGAAGAGGTGGTTACATTTTTCACATCTCAATATTTGCCCATACTGATTTGTGTCTATTATGAGACTGGCGTGTCCTTTGTAGAGGTTGATGTTTACTATAGATTCTGTTTGAACGTGTGTTATTTTCACCACTCTAATGTTATTTCGACCTTGTTTTTGATTTTTTTTTAGTGGTAATAGTCTATACATGTGAATGTTGACATTAAATTCCCTTCCTATTCCATCGATATCTTGAAGGGGGACACCCTTGAAGGAATCTTCATTTTCCCCTGGGTACACCGCTTTCATTAGTTCTAATGCGCGCGTTGGTGTTCCATATAAATGGTGGGATACACATCTGAACAAACATAGGTTATCGTTATATGTCGCTTTTGTTCTAGGATGTCTGTGAAAGTGAAGCATCCCTCTTTTTCTCATGAAAAAGGGTGTGTGTACCATGCGTGCTATGAGAAGCGGTTCCTCGGGTCGGATTAATGTTATGTTCACATTCACGTTCGCTACAACGGTCCACTTGGTGTTTACTCTTTTTGTGTCTTCTAGCGCCATAACTTGCACAAGAGAAAGACATTCTTCAAAGTCACTATCGTTTTTTATCTGCATGTAAGGTGATGGGTGATCTGAATCACAAAATATGGATGCGTTGTTTGCAGAAGCGTGAAAATACATAACACTTTCTTCGCCATCTTCTATACATGATAATATCCTTCCAAAAGAAACGGCAACTTTATAAGTAGCTATTTGGTTGGCGTGAATTACTCTAAGAGTATCTATGACTTCATCTATCTCACCAGATGTTAGCATTAACCTTTTGTTGTATATAGACTGGATTCCACCTAAAACAGCTAATCCAGTGGCAATGGCTCTAAAATTCCATTTATACGCTTCATAATATTTTCCATCCTCAGTTATAGCGGGTGGGATAATAGTTTCATCAGTGAACTTTTCACGTTTACACAAAGGCGAACTACACAATACTCCAGTACTAGGTGCTATGTACTTAGGTGGTCTAAAGTGATTGCAATAAGGGCAAGGAACAGTGTTTTTTCGCCACGGCATTATAAATTTATACAAGCCCCCTTTCAACACCGGTTAATGTACAGAATAAATTGTGGTTATATAAAAAAAAGGTGACTATATAAATGAGTAAAATGAGAGTACTCACGTTATGTTGCAAGTTCTTGTAGAGAAGATTATGTAGAGTTACACACGTATATGAGTCCGACTATTACACAAGTCTTAGCTCTAGTCCCTGTAGTTGAGCGGTACGAGTCCTTCTTCTTGAGTACACAGGGTAAAAAAAAGTTGTATAAAGTAACTAACTTTTATACCACTATATGAGACCTACTATCCTTACTATATGGCTAGTATCACCATTTTAAAATCTAGTTGAGGGTTATGAGTCCTTCTCGAGTAAATAGGTGAATGTACTAAACAACTAACTAACTAACTATACGAGTTCGACCTTTTACACTCAGCAGCTGGTGGTACTGGCTCACTTGGTGGGTGTCTTATTTTTGAACGCCTCAGTGCACACAGAAGCTATGCGTTTTTCGAAGTCGAGCAGGAAGTTGAGTGGGAGCACCATTCCACCATGGCTAGGCCCGTGGGTTTTACGCATACCCAGGGTGACTTCCATGACCATTTCGTTGATGTACGACCCAGTACCGATGTGAATCTTCACTGTGCCTTGGTACAAGAGCAAGGCGATTTCCAGGTCTTGTTTTTCACCCCCCAAGCGTTGACAAAAGGATGTGATGTTCACCACTCCCGCGTCGCTGTCGGTTTGCATGACTTCATGATTGTGGAGTATCATAGGCAGGGCGAGACTCAGGTTGTCTATGGCCACACTGGAGATGACGATCTGCTTTTCATAAGGTTTACCGAGGTACCTCTTGAACATAAACCCTTTTTCCTGTGTTTCACTGAAAATGGTTACAGCGGTATTGAATTCACCTTTGACATACAACACCTTATTTGGGTGTTTGACTACCCATTCTTCAGGCTCGCACACACTGCTGATTTCACTGGTTTTTTTTTTAGCTGGTTTGAAGAACTCGTTAGGTGTGATTTTTGCTGTGGGTTTAGTCTTATGAGCTCTCTTTTTCTTTTGAGGTGTTTTGGTGGGTGGTAACTCACCGATGGATGATTTGATTGCCGTGTTCAGCAGGTCGCAACTAGGTTTAGTAGTGGAGGTGTTGACACCACCACTATTGAGAAAGTTTGCGGCACCGTTTTCTAGCGGACGCGGAGGGAGTGTTGAGAGTCGACGCTTCTTCTTCGGAGGTTTGGGTTCGGCGACAGGTTGGAAATCATCCTCGTCCACCTGGACTTCAAGAGAGAGAGAGAGCCCCCGCCTGTCACCTTTGTTGGTTGTGGTTTCAGATGAAACCACGGCCAGGTCGTGTTGTGTGTCAGCGCCTGAAGATAGGTTGAATGTTGTGTTTTGTCCACTCTGTGACAAGACTTCTTCTATTGGTGGGGTGAAGGGAGAGTTAGGTGGTGCAACACTACCTGTAGTCTCGTTCTCACCCTCCTCCTCCTCCCCCTCTGTAGATTCGTCGAGGCACGATTTTCGATCGTCACTGGCCAAGCTTGCTTCTACGGCCTCAAGCAAGAACGGCTTTCCTCGTCTTGCGTCTGCCAAACGTTCTTCTAACGTCTTATTCGTGTTGTTGAAATATGTTTCCCAACTCGTTGTCGAGTCCGGTTTTTCAACGGTAGGATCCCAGAATTGAGAGTCGTTGTCACCAACCGTCTTCAGAGTTTGATCAATTAACGCTGCCTCACTCAAAGTTACACTTCCACCTTCGCGGGAAGCTGCGCCAGGTGAGCGGGGTTTCACAGGTGAAGTTTGAAGTGGTCCACTATCTGGGGATAAGTGGAGTGGGAGCACGGCTCCTTCTTCGTCGATGACACCCTTTTGATTCAAGTTGATTTTTAGAGGTGGAAGTTTCTTCGAAGCTGCCGATGCTTTGGAGAGTCGAGATCTACCCATCCTCTGTAGGGAAGTTAACGATGTCGTCGGAGTGGAGAAGGTAACAAGGTTGTTGGGCGTCCTATGAGTAGAGGTGGCGAATTGAGAGAGCAGCTCATTCAGTCGAGTTTATATACTCAGTGAAATGTATACGTTACCTCAACGTTATTCAACGTATTCAAGACGTTCATATGGGAATAACCCGGTGAAATGTGCGCGTTACCACAACGTTGTTCAATAACAGGGGGACGTTCAACATACGCTGCCAACTTACGTTGCGCCATAGTATAACTTTTTACTGTAATCAAACCATACGTTACCACAACGTTATTCAACGTATTCAACTCGTTCATATGGAAATAACAATGAAGACGTTCAACATACGTTACCAACTCACGTTGCACCATAGTTTAACTTTTTTTACCGTAAACAAAACCGTTACTTCACTGTGGGGTTTGTAGTATAACGTTTTCCACCCCGCTACGTAATTATCATGAATAACGACTTTCCTTTAAAAAAAGTATCTATAAGACGGTTAAGGGACACTCGTTGCGCTGATCTCAGTGGAGCTGCTGATCTCAGTGGAGCTACTCGATACTCATGTCACCACCACCACCACCACCACCACCACCACCACCCTCACTACCACCACCACCACCCTTTTAACGAGCTATTTTTCGAATTTTATCCAATGAGAGGTGGTTTTACTCGAGTCGATCTACATGTTTTCCACGCCTATTCGGGAAATTTATTTGTTTACCACCGTCGTTTCGGTTGGTTTCTTAAGGTATAGTAAGTCAGTCTCTAATTTTGAATTCATTCTTCCCCTGCTCCTCAGACATTACCCACACATCAAAACGTTTACTATACCCGAGCATTGCACTTTTTGTTGTGAAAATGTCTGAAATGAGCGTATCCTCACATTCGGACCAACAGGAGAATGAGTCGAAATCATCTCTGTACACATTAGAGGATAAGGAGTTCAATCTACATGGTGTAGGAGGTAGGTCGATTAAGATCAAGAGGCGTGTAAGAAGTTTCACAAAGAGCCATTTTAGTCTTACGGCGGGGGTCGCCCTCCCCTCTATAAATTGTGCGGCATTTGTTCCTTCATTTCTGGACGCGATAACTTTCAAGGACAACGCTTCTTCTAGCGTTAAATCATTGAGAAGTGTGGCATCAGTGGGACTAGGAGACCAGAATGTTAACGGTATTTTGATTAGTAGGTGCGCAATGAGGCACATAGAAAATAGACACGTCATCCCTTCCTACATCTCAAGTAAGGAAGGAATGGGGTATTACATGGCTTGTAGCGATCCTAAATTTCATCAATCATCACTCGGATATTACATCGGTGAAAGAGTCATGGTTCTCCCGCTCATTATAGCTACACTCACCCACCCGAGTAGTCTCAAAATTTCACCTACCAAAGAGGATTCCGTTATAGTGGAAAAATTCTTTGATCACGAGATCGGTCATTCCCAAAAGGGGTGTTGTTTTATAAATAGAACAATTATCAGATGGGAATCGGAAAAGAAACACTACACTGTAGTCACGTCTTTTCCGGTGAACGATTTCGCATGAAATAATTTAAACACTCTATTTAACCCTCCCCCCCCCGCCGGCTCTTTTTTGAATCTTTAAGTAAAACTCTCATGATTTTTTTCGACTTTTTAAAGAAATAGTTACCACTCCTACACTATATTATCCTTATTACTAATATCTCCAATGTGATGATTTCCCCTTTATATTCCCCTGTTGTGAAATAAAAATGTCCGAATCAGGTTTTCCCGCTTGTCGGGAAAACCCCCCACTCACCAGTTTGATATCATGTTCAAGCCCCCACTCCCTTCACTCGTACGTTTCTGAGGAGGGAAAAATAGAAAAAATAAAATAAAAACTTTAATATCACCAGTAGTGTCAGCGTATACGAGATAATCTTTACTTAATCACCTCATTTATCAGGTTTCAACCGCGACCACTCTTAGAACGATGGTTTTAAAAAAAACCCACCAAAACAAAACGGTTATAAAACAGCATGTTTTACAACACGCGTCGTCAGTTTAAGATAGTCAAATGGAGCGCGTGGACAGCGATGTCAACATTCTCAAGACGCCTTTCACGCTGATTCTAAGTGGTCCTTCGTCGTGTGGAAAGAGTGAGCTAGTTTTTAAAATTCTAGAGAAAGTTAACACTCTATTATCGCCGAAAGTAGATGACATCATCTATTGCTACAGTCAATGGCAACCGTCGTTTGAACGTTTCAAGGGTAAAGTCCGCTTTAATCAAGGTTTACTCAGCGAAGAGGAGTTACTACACAAAAAAAGAGATCCAAATCAAAAAACACTTCTCATTATAGACGACCTAACAGACTCCGACGATCTCCCACTTATAAAAGACTTATTTATAAAGGGTTCACACCATAGGAATATAAGCGTGATATTCATCACACAAAATCTGTTTCTACCTCATAAAGACTATAGAACCATTAGTATTAACGCTCACTATATGGTGCTGTTTAAAAACCCAAGAGATATGAGTCAAGTCAACACCATGTCTAGACAAGTGTTTCCTTCAAACCCGAGTTTCTTGACAAAGGTATATACCAAGGAAACTGTGGAACCTCATTCATATATAGTGATAGACTTCAAGCAGTCAACACCGGACCGTTTCCGTGTGAGGGATAGCATTACGTCGCCTGAAAACACAGCTGTTTTCATTCCGGAATAGCTAACCCACCACTCTCCATTGGTTTGTTGTTTTTTTTGTTGTTGTTTATTTTTGAGTGAAGCCTGAGGGAATCTCAACACGATGGCGCCGCAGCAAAAAAAGTTACAACTTTTAAAGAAGCATCTTCCCCTCTTAAAACATCTTTCTAAGTGCTCTGAAAACGAGTGTAACCAGTTAATGAGGGGAATGAACAATGAAGTTGTGCGGTTAATGAGCCAAATATGTATTAACGTGATGAATAAAAACATACGACTACCCAGTGGTGAAGCAGTGAACCGCCTGTCGTCTTATAAGAAGGAGCTAAAAGCGATCACCAGGAAGAAATCTACTCTACCAAAGAAGCGAAAAATATTCGAACAAAAAGGTGGGTTTCTTGGAACGCTATTGGCTGTGGCCATTCCAGCGTTGACCTCCATCATATCAAGCGCTATACGACGATAATGATGAAAAAAGGCAGTAACTACAAGAAGATGTTCCTGGTGTCACAAGAAATGATGAGAGATAGCAACAAAGCACCCCAGGACAATGCTCTCCCACCACCACCACCAACCTCTGATCCGGCTAAGACTTATTACGAAACACAACTTGTCAAGGAAAATCTTTCCGATACAGCTCCGCTTATAAAAGCAGTGAGATCAATTCAAAAAAAACTCAACAACATTTTGAGCAATTCAAATTTCACGAGGCGAAATCGCATGGGAAAATTCAACGATTTAATGACACGGTCTATGATAGCTTCTAAAAAAGCGCGCTCAAGAGTTTATCCTTACGACTCTCCAGTCATATCCGGTCTTCCATCTATTAGAGGAAGCGAAGTGGAAATGTCGGCGATTCCGTCCTCGGACGATATGACGGACACGGAAGATGACAATGATGATGATGATGCTCATGTGGTGGAGGGGGACCGAGACGACGTCACAGAGATGGATGATGGAGACACTGATGATGATGATGATGATGAAAGTGATGACACTATCACAAGTACACCGCCTACTTCACCAAAACACGAGGCCACTCAAAAAAAACCACCATTTGGTCGCTCGTACACTCTGGATTCTTTTCATGCCAACATAGAGAGAACCGTTCCGAAATCATACAAACAAAAAGTGAAAAAACTGTATAACCTCATAACAGAAAAAGGAGCGGGGTACATCAACTGGAACAGGGAAGGAGAAGTGGTTATAGCTGGAAAACCTCTCAAAGGAAGTAACATACTGAGTCTCCTGACGGAAGCTGCTCGAGGGAAAACCACGAAAAAACCCCCCGTGGGATATTACAGTTTCATGCAAGGGCTTAAAAGAGTCAACCCCCAAATGCACCATGTCAGAAGTAAATCAACCTTCGCTCAACGTGCATCATTACCGTCGTCGTCGAGAGGTAAGACCACTCAGCAGAAAGGTAGTGGAATTCAAAAGGTACAATGGTCAACCAGGCTCTAAGAAAAAAGAATAAAAAATCTAAACGAATTCAAGGTGAACTTACAAAAAAAGTTTTGAGTGCTTTTACCAACCCAAGACAGCCCGCAAGTTTCACCAGTCCTTCTAAAGTCAAAGACCACCATTTTAAAAAGACTCGTCTTAAGCACATAGAAGACGCCCTCACTGATGTAGACGCCTATACCAGACACAAGAATTATAAAAGGCGATTCAAACGACGAAAAACTCAAACATGGGGGATCGACAGACAATGGCAACTCGACTTAATAGACACCCAAGCATTCAAAAAGGAAAACAACGGAAACAAATACATTCTCACTGGTATCGATGTATTCTCCAGATTCGCCTTTGCCCAACCAGTTCTGAGTAAAGGTGGTGAAAATGTAGTAAACGCATTCAAAAAAATGACTCTACTTCGCTCACCTAAATACGTGCAAACTGATAAAGGCACCGAGTTTAAAGGTCACAAGTTCCAAGACCATCTCAAGGAAGAAAAAATAAGATTTTTTGTGAGTGAAAATGACGACATCAAATGCGCGTTAGTAGAAAGGTTCAATGGAACACTGCAAGGTAAACTTTGGCGCTACTTCACTCACAACAACACCTATCGTTACGTGGATGTTTTGCAGGACTTGGTCCACTCCTATAATCACACTGTTCATAAGACTTTAGGTATACCCCCTGCCCATGTCAATCGAGACAACATGGAGAGTCTCTTCTACAGGTTATACGATAGATACCCGTTGAATGAAAAGGGTGAAAAACCTTTACCCAAACTAAAAGTAGGAGATAAAGTTCGACTCTTAAACACCAAAAAAACATTCAACAGAGGGTATGAACCCAACTGGGGAGAAGAAATTTTCAACTTGTCTAAACAAGACAGGCGAGGTCGTGTCGTTGAAGACGAGTTGAAGGAGGAGATAAAAGGTCGATTCTACCCCCAGGAACTGCAAAAGGTCACTGTCCCTCCAAGGAAGAGGTACGTTGTAGAGAAAGTTCTCAAATACAGAGGAAAAGGACGTCAAAAAGAAGCTCTCGTAAAGTGGCGTGGATACGGTGACAAATTCAACAGTTGGGAACCTGCCAAAAACATACAAGCAATATGACTTTCTTCATGACCCTTCCTAGCAATGCGTCTATGGACATTTTTGCAAACAACACTCTCACCACATACAGAACCCTTCTATCAGATGCGGTGAGTCTGATAGCGGAAGAATATGAAGTGGCGTTATGTGAGATATCGTTTCCCACCACCTGGCATAATCTTCACCCCTCCACACTGTACACTGTCAAAGGTCGGAATCCGTCTTCAAATTCACATCAAACGTTGAAACGTCTTCAAAAAGCCTTGAATAGGCGGAGAGTAACTGGAAACGGAAACATTCCACATCCGAGAGGGGGTAAACCTGACACATCCTTCCACAACGTAGAAAGCACTAATGAAGAGTCGGATGATGAAGCGAACACACACAGAAAGATCAAAATCTTTGAAGTAGTGGATGATGACGAGAACGATGATGAATCCCAATCTACGGCTACAGTCGAAACACCCTCCTCCTCTGTAGGAGGAGGCGAAGCGGAAGGAGGGGAACCCACCGCCCCCTCCGCCCCCTCTTCTACAGACGGTGGAGGGGATGACGGCAAAGAAAAAGAAATCCCCCCCCACGCGCGCCCCCCCGCCCCCCCTCCCCGGGAAGGGAAAAAAAAGAGAGTGGAACGGGAGCGGAGACCTGGAAAAAATAATCGACGTGGGCGTCGTAGAGTGCTCAGAAGTTCCGAATTCATCCGTGTGAACCACATCCCACTGATGGGGAAAGAACTGAATCACATGCAAACCTTAGATCGAACAGTTAAACGACATTTTTTGGGTGGTAGAACCTACAACATCATTTCCACGCCTGGTGGATTCTTTAGAAATGGAAAAAAATTAATAAACTACATGAATAGACTCATAGCCCGGGATTCTCCCCACACTCTCCTCGCGTTACGTAATGAGAGCAAGAATCCCACAGCCACCATCTTCAAGTTTGACGACGACACTTTAAGGACGTCCTATAACCTACCAAAAGATACGCTACTTTCCATACCAGAACGTCTGTCTTTCCAACTGGGGTTAGAAGGTGAAACTTATCTTGGAAACAGTAAAGAGGCCCGCGAGTTAACGGACATCAACCACAATGGTCACACCGTTTATGTGTACACAGACATCGTGAAAAACACCATAGTAGGAGATACACAAGCTCCCTTACTGAGAGCCGTCAAGGTCGATCATAGCTCCGAGTTTCCCTCACAACAGACAGTGGCGTTTCACCACCTTCAATATCAACCACTAAAACACGCCACCTTTAGAGAAATAACCGTGTATTTAAGAGATGCTGCAGGTCAACCCATACCATTCGAGCACGGAGAGGTGTACGTGGTGCTAGCCTTCAGACCAATACTGTCACGTTGATGAGGGAAAATGATTCCTTACAACCACCACTACTACTCCACGCCTTATGTGGCGCCACCTGGTGAATACAATGAGTACTACACACGTTCCCAGTTTGGTCAAGGGCTGCAACCGGCTTACTCCGGGTCGAAACATCAAAAAGGACATGGTCTAGGTGGGTTCATAGGTGGTCTCATAAGAGGGGCGGTACCCTTACTCAAAATAGCTGGTAAGACGCTAGGGAAAAAAGCCTTCAGGCATGGAATGTCTATAGTCAAAGACTTTGCATCGGGAAGAAACTTAAAAGCGAGCGTCATAAGACACGGTAAAAGAGCTGGAAAAGAGCTTATGAATCAAACTATGTCTTCACTAGGAGGGTTCATAAACGACGATACGCAACCTCCACCTGTCAAACGACGGTCAACCGGCAAAGGAAGGAGAGCTCCTAAGAAGAAGAAGAAGGGTACAGGAACACGTAAGAAAGACACCCTCTTCTAAGTCATCATGAGTCTCATTCATCCACACGCAAACACCTGTGTCATAGGTGAGTTGGATTTACACGCTCTACCTGTGACGCAAAAAGACGTACTTAAAAGTCAAACAGTGGTGAAAAATCCAAACAACGCTATCACAGATAACACCACTTCTTTTGACTTCACCTTTGAGCCCACATCGCTCTACACTGACCTGAGCGACGCCTTGTTGTACCTAGAATACAAAGTGGTCAAAAATGATGGAACAGCACTGGCGGCTGACAGTGACGCGGCCCCAGTCAACAACATTGCCCACTCGCTTTTCTCCAGTGTACAACTCTTGATCAATGGAGAAAAAGTAACTGGCAACAGTGAGGAATACCCATACAAGTCGTATCTACTGACTCTCTTGGAAAATGATAAGCTCATGAAAAAAACAATCCTCAAAGGATGCCTCAAATGGGAGAAAGATACTCACGACCATATGGACGATCGTGCGGTTGGAAACCAAGGCTGGCGAATCAGAAAAACCATGGCTATGACTCCGGCAACACAATCGTGTATCATGCGTCCCATGGTAGACCTCGTGGGTCAATGCAAACTTCTACCCTCGCATTGTGAAGTCAAGTTCGTCTTCGAGCGGGCCTCACCGGCTTTCTACATGATGAGTGCAGCCGATGCGGGGTACCTCATCAAAATCACCAAAGCAGAAATGAGCTTGCGACAGGTGCAAGTGCGAGATGAGGTGGCTGAGGTTCACAATAAAACAGTGATGAATCCAAAATTCGGACCATTCAACTACCCCATCAACAGGAGTCGAGTCACGAAGCATACTCTTGCTGCAGGTTCACAAGACTACAGTTGGACCCAGACTGACACCACACAGATTCCAGCCCTCGTCGTCTTAGGGTTGGTGAAGGAGTCGGCCTCTTCTGGTAACATCTCTCAGAACCCCTTCAACTTCCAGCACTTCGGCCTCACTGAAGCTGAAATCAAATTCGACGATCAAAAGTTCGAAGTAAAAACAGACTTCACCGAGAAAAAAGTAATCAAGGCGTACCATCAACTCTTCAAGAACACAGGGTTGCGAAGTGTTAAACAAGGCTGCGACATTTCCATGGATGAGTTCCTGGGCGGGTACACACTGCTAGCCTTCGATCTCACCCCAGACAGAGCTCCGGAAGATGCTCGCATTAACTTACTACGCCAAGGAAAGTTGAACATTGCGCTAAAGTTTGACGCTCCAACGACACACACCATCTCTGTGGTGATGTGCTCATTCTACGACAACCTTATCCAGCTCACTGCAGACCGACTCCCAATCACCGACTACCACATGACCTGAACACTATGTTGACCTCTCAGATCAATCAAATTTTGAGACGACATCCTCACACCAGACGGTATTTCTTAGGAACCTTCCCGTGTAATAAAATTCCTAGACGACCGAAACGTATGTCATGCTTCATAACTAACACTCAACCCCATTACATGCCGGGTGAACATTGGGTGGCATTTTACATAAACAACGAAGGCGCTATTTACTACTTCGATGCGTATGGTCTTCCTCCCACTAATATATATCACGCACGCTTCTTACGCAAGGCTTCAAAAGGTCGCGCGCATTACAACAACCAACAACTGCAGTCACTTTACACATCCACCTGTGGCTATCACTGTATTCACTTCATCATTGAATCATGTCGAACCCAATCTCCAACACAAGCAGTGAAGAACATGATGGGACCCAATCCCAACTTCACAGACAGGATTCTAAACAACATCCAGACATCGTAGAAAATGACGCATCAGATGTAACGATGGATGACAACGGAGAAGATGAAGCTGAAGGAAACATAGACACTGTAGACACTGATGAGGAAAATGAATCGCCTTACAAAAAATCTAACTTTCACAGAAAACCATTCAAAAAACGATCCACACCTCACAACGAATTCATGCAACTACATCAGTACACAATGGAGAGTGTCAACGGTATATTAACCACCTTAGACGAGATTCATTCCCTCGCCTACAGTCTGTCCCACCGAGTCAATCGACTCGAGACAAAAAAAAAACCTCTCACTTGCGGCTTCTCATGTAGTAATAACAACGTTGCCCTCTAACCGCCGATTTGTGTGGACCGAGATAAAAAAAAAACAGTACATCTGTTTTCTGTACATACCACACAGCTCTATACGTTGGATCGACGCTTCAAAACGTTGTCTTAACGATTAAGACGTTCAGTATACGTCGCCTATCATAAACTGAATAAATAGAGCTGGACCCACACAAACGACCGTCACTTGCTGCTGCTGCTGCTACAACACCCTGCCATCATCATGTCACGTATAACATGCAGACACTGCCTCGGGTTCACTTCGACTGTCGACCCGCAACTGAAGGATGAGCGCACTTTCTTCAAATGTGACTGGTGTAAATGTGTACTCCGAAACACTGTATCCAACGTGCTAAAACACCTACGCACCTGTTCCTGTCAACCACCTAAAGGTACGCAACCGTGTTTTTGCGACGAATGGGGTGTGGTTCCACCTACCCTGTACACTACTCCCGAGGTGTCACCGGAGCGTGAAGTGCAAGCATCACCCGTATCTATCAACTCATCACCGCCACCACCATCACCACCGTCATCGGCGGCACCAATATTACCATCAACACTCGGATTACTACATAACTCCAACAACCAACTCTACAATGAGTCCCTTGCCAGAATGAATTCCATTGATTCAGGACTGGTGGAAGGATACAGAATGTTGACCGAGGAAAGAATTTCTCAAAAAAATCGTAAAAAGTGAGGAACAATGAACTGAATTAAACCGTGTGAAACTCATGAACATTTACTCTCATTTAATCAAGGATTAACCGTATCAAACTCTCAAACATTTACCCTCATTTAACCAAAGCATGTATATATGTAATCACAGGATATCTGCAATAAAGAATGTAAACCAAAATTTACTTTTGGTCCTCTTTTATTGATACATCTTAAATGGGTAACTTCACCGGGGCGCGAACTCACGCTTAACAAAAAAAACTTGAAGTGAGTCAACACCTAGATAATGTAAAAGTTGTGCAATTAGGTTAATGTATTAAAAATTTAATGTATTCCAAGCAAAAGTAGGTCAATGTATGCATGACATGACCTAGATAAATTCTGGTTCCGGTCTCTCCACCAATCAGAACGCTCCATTTCTGTGACGTCACAGTACTTCCGTTCTGCAAGTAGGTCAACACCTCTTTCTTCCTTGTATCATACGCGCTAAAAGAACCCTTCTATACTACTTCCATGGGCTACACGTGTGTTTCCATTCCTGCGGTGTGTCAGGAGTAAGATAAGTACAGAAAGCGACTCGTTTTGGTCAAAGAAGTCGTTCTCCTCCTCGTTTGAATGATACGTGATATTCACTCAGCTGTCACCTCGTTCATATCACTCTGCATCTAACTCGTGGAGAACAACAAATTTGACCAAAATTTGTTGGTGTTCTCTTTAATTCGTGGAAACCAGGCCTATATATCTACCCATCTATCAGCACATTACAAAAAGACGCCCATAGTAATGGACCACATTACTCCCAGACACGCTACTACGAATACTGCAAGCCTCTTGGTCATAGTCCTTATACGATTTCTTCAGATTTATAACGATTTCACCCATTCTCCATTTTGGCAGATTTCGGCAGAGATTGTTTGCTCAGTCCAATCTATGCTTCACACGGTATAAACATAATAACTAATTTTAATGATGAAAGTAAACAGTGTAACCAGACGACAACCAAATAAATTTTGTAGGCATATCTATTTGAACCGACATTTCGACACAAGTTGGTCTTTTTCAAGGTTGTCAATATTATGATTACTGTTAATAAGGTACATTGTCATTCTCGGATCTTGTTCCACTAAGGTAATCAGTAAGTCATTGTAAAGTTACATGGTTTTAATAGGGTTCTGGTGAACCAATGAATTGAGAATAATTTGACTAATTGTCAACTTTAAAATCGTATAATAATGGTGATGATTCTAAAGGCTTTAACGTGATTATGTATTTGGATAAAGATCTTTATCTAAAAAGTCACTTCTTCATGTAGCTTTTATAACAGGTCATCCCAATGGCGAAGTATATTGAACTCCGTTTGTAAACGTTAGTTTTAACTCAACATTTAACATTTTCTTGACTTTCGCTTTTTTTTGGTTTTCAACAGGTTACCAGACCGTTACCCATAGTTTTGAGTATAGGCCTGTTTCCATTGGCCGACGAAAAGGGTGTAGATCTCTTGAGTTACCCAGAAAGTCTGTTGGTGGTGCCACTGATTGTGCGTCGGTAACGAAAAATTGGTGAGTGTAGTAGATTTCACTCAGTGACCAAACTTTCACTCAGTGGTGGGTGGGGCCACATTGCATAATCTAAGCAGAAAAAGTCGGGGGTCATTTCACAAGCTGGGTCGTTTCCATTGACCGATTTTGGGTCAGCAGTGCCAAAAGTCTGTCAGTGGTTCCTGACTCCATGTCGGAAACGGGCCTTATGTATTATAGTTAAACGCTCTGACTTTACTGGTCATGTATCACAGAAGGTGTCGCACGGCTAAGCCCATAAGACAGCGACATTTTCCACAGATTCTCATCGATTATAATCGAAAACAAGAATGTCGCTGTCTTATAACCTCGATCTTGCCGATCACACCTCTCCACTTTATGACCTTGTAAAGCCACCCGATTGAGATCAAAGAGAGCCGCCGGGAGCCGAGCCGGGGTGAGCCACAGGCCGCTGGTGTAGATTAATAGAAAATAATTCAAAGTTTTGATCCGATTAAGATATCGGAAATCGGTTTTCAGAATCATCATCGCCTCTGTCTCCCATACAAATTGGAATAAGGCACTTGTAAATCGGACTAGGGGATAGGTAGCATCGCTGTTGTAACGGCCTTCTCAGAATCGGGACCAGTCGGTGAAGGTCGTACAGCGACACGATTATGGTCGGGCAGAGTCGGTCATTACCCCCACGCTAGTAATGCCCGACCTGATTAAAATCGGGTCTGTGAAGTGCATACCTCGACCCGATTCTGACTGACCCGACGGATTCGTCGGGTAAAGGTGTGATCGGGCACAATGGTTGGGTCGCTGTCTTACAGGCTTTATACTCTACATCTACTATCAATAATAAAATGGTGGAGTATGGATCTAGATAATTGTGAAATAAGTCCAGTAAAAGAAACAAGAAGATTTGAAAAATATGTCTGAAAGACAGGAGACCACGCACTGAAAAGTATAAAAATCAGCACTTGCTGTGGGAATAAAATAATGGAATAAATTGCCAAAGAAAGTGCACTTGAAGAAGTATGGGGATCAATTTAAAATGTGTGTTAAGGAGTATTTACAAACTGATAGGGATATTGTATCATAATGTTGAAATCTGAAATATAGATAAGAAAGTGGAACTGTACAACTGTCTGTATGAAAGTATTATTGTTTGTATTGTCCTGTATTGTCCAGTTGGAATTAATGTGGAAGATCGTTTGTTAAGTCGGACGAACACTGATATCCTTTTCTTATGAATAAACACGTCTTGATAAAAATAAAACAAAAAAATACTCCGCTCTGTGTGCGGCGAGAGGCGGGATGTGAGTAGTATGCGATTGGTGCTTTTCGTATGGCACCACTCACTGGGTCTTTACGTGCTCAGCGTATAGATCTTATAAGGACCGGTGTCCATCTACCACGATATGGCTGTGATATGGTCTACGATGCACCTCCCGATAAAATAATCAAAGTGCGATTCAATCTCGATGGGATACGATCTCCGACCCTAGACTTTAATAGGTTTCCTCTATATCATCTTAGCCTATGGATAGGCTTAACATTAGGAACTCGTTCTCTACGGGCTTGCGAGAACTGTAACTCATACTCAACGGGTGATGAGCAAATTAATATTTTGATGCTACAACAAAATCAGAAACATATTCGTGTTTGGTCTGAGTCCCTGTTCACCATCTCGTTTGGAGTGCTTCAGAATATTCGCTCAGCTATCCCCTCGTTCATATTACTTATTTCTTTCTAAGTAAGAGAACAGCCGCTGACTGCCAATCAAGGCGGTCAGCCTGCCTTTAACTCGTCGTTCATATCACTCTGCATCAAACTCGTGGAGAGCGACGACTTTGACCAATACTTGTTGGTTTCTTCTTTATTCCTCTATAAAGCCTGATCGACTCGGGGATTAACGATTAGTTCCAAAATCGTATAGGAATCGGTGAACTTGTCGCAGTCAAATTACATAACCCCTTGCTCCGCCGGCGGCTCTACAAGAGAGGGGGTGGTGGGTGTTTGTCCTGAGCAAATCAACCTATACGTACTGACAGATATACGATTATGTACCCCCGGCCGACGGAGTTAGGATTTGGGAATAGTCGGCGACTAGATTTATCAACATGTTGATAAACTTTTAGCCACCAATTTTGGAACATAGAAACCGCAACTTGTCAGCGACAAAAGATCGTTTGAAGGAGGTGGTTCACTAATTGGTGGCTCATCCCTGCCTAGCTGTCCTACATCTACCGACTACGGCCGACTCCGTTACGATGCCTTGGCTGAAACAAATTACCGTCCGTTTGTCGCCGACAAAGGTACATAAATGTTGCAAAATCGGTAGATGGGCATTGGGGTTAAAAGGGTGCGTCCACCAACCACGACAGGGCTGCGACATGCGGCGACAAGAAATTTCCAAGCGGTGCCTTGTCGCAGCCTTGTCGTGAGGAGAGGAGCTCTGCGACAGCGTTGTCGGGGTGTGTCAGGAAGAGCAAGCTCCACAACAATTTTCTATCATAGACCGCTGCGACAACCTCCCGACATGCCACGACACGCCACGACAAGGCTCTCAAATCGAACATGTTCGATTTTGTCGTAGCCTGTCGGAAGGCCGCCGACAACCTCCGGACAAGCTTCATGCCGCAGCCTGTCGGGGCCTTGTCGTAGCCTCTTATCTGGAACTAGGGTCCACCAACCACGACAAGGCTACGACACGCCTTCCAATCGTAGAGCTGTCGTGGACCTTGTCGGAAAGCCGTTGTCGCAGCCTTGTCGTGGTTGGTGGACGCACCCTCTTAGAAGAGAACAGCCGCCGACTGCCAATCAAGGCGGTCACCCTGTCTGCAAGTCAGCGGAGCGGGGACGGAGTGGACTTAGTGCCCCTGAGGTGCAGTTCCCTGAAAAGCCCTCAAACAGGCAACTTGAAAAGCAGACGGCTTTTAATTATTTCCATTGGACGGTCAGACAGAGGCCCGTGCGCCTGCTCAGGAGCATGCGCAAGCCTCAACCTCCTCCCCACGCATGCGTCGACGAGGGACGCCGTGAAGAAAGCTAAGATTGACGTTTTCGTTTTACTTTGGTCTCGTCCCAACCCGACCCCCAACTCGGCAGAAAGACTTTAATCAATGCTACATATTCCCACCAGGGGGAGCTAGCGGCGGGGACGCGCGGGTCCGGGACAATTAGAACGCCGGGAGGGATCCGGATCGGCTCCGGAGGAATCTGACCGGAATCCGGGATCAGTGTGATCAGTCTGACCCACCCCGCTCACAGAATCCACTGAGGACACTCACCAGCCATGCGCAAAGTGTTTGGAGAGTGACTGGCTCAGGCTTAGTGAGGATGTTAAGTCAACCTCAGAGTGTTTGGAGAGTGACCGGCTTGGCATGAGTGAGGATATAATGTCCACCACAAAGTGTTTGGAGAGTGAGTGGCTCAGGCTTAGTAAAGATGTTAGATCTACCGTGGAGTGTTTGGAGAGTGACTGGCTCGAGCTTAGTGAGGACGTTAAGTCAACCTCAGAGTGTTTGGAGAGTGACCGGCTTGGCATGAGTGAGGATGTAATGTCTACCACAAAGTGTTTGGAGAGTGAGTGGCTCAGGCTTAGTAAAGATGTTAGATCTACCGTGGAGTGTTTGGAGAGTGACTGGCTCAGGCTTAGTAAAGATGTTAGATCTACCGTGGAGTGTTTGGAGAGTGACTGGCTCGAGCTTAGTGAGGACGTTAAGTCAACCTCAGAGTGTTTGAAGAGTGACCGGCTTGGCATGAGTGAGGATATAATGTCCACCACAAAGTGTTTGGAGAGTGAGTGGCTCAGGCTTAGTAAAGACTCCGATCTTTATCTTAGTAAGGACGTAAAGTCTACCTCAGTAAAATGTTTGGAGAGTGAGTGGCTCGAGCTTAGTGAGGACGTTAAGTCAACCTCAGAGTGTTTGGAGAGTGACAGGCTTGGCATGAGTGAGGATGTAATGTCTACCACGAAGTGTTTGGAGAGTGAGTGGCTCAGGCTTAGTAATAACGTTAGATCTACATCTTTGTAAGGACGTAAGGCCTAGATCAGTAAAGTGTTGGGAGAGTGACTGGCACTAGCTTAGTAAATATGTTAGATCTGTGTCTTAGTAAGGACGTAAGGTTTACATCACTCTACATCAAGAGGGACTGGCCCCGGCTGAATGAGGACGTTACGTCTACTGCGGAGTGTTTGAAGAGTGACTGGTTTGAGCTTAGTAAAGATGTTAAAGGAATCTGACCGGAATCCGGGATCAGTCTGATCAGTCTGACCCACACTGCTCACAGAATCCACTGAGGACACTCACCAGCCATGCGCAAAGTGTTTGGAGAGTGACTGGCTCAAGCTTAGTGAGGATGTTATGTCTACCACTGAGTGTTTGCAGAGTGACTGGCTCGGGCTAAGTAAAAAAGTTTGATCTATATCGTTAGATCTACAAATTAGTATGGACGTAAGGCCTACATCAGTGAGTGTGTTTGGAGAGTGACCAGCTCAGGCTTTATTGATGATGTTAGATCTACATTTGATAAGGATGTTAGATCTACATCAGTAAGAATGTATGGACAGTGACTGGCTCAAGTTTAGTAAAGACGTTGAATCTACATCTCAATAAGGATCTAAAGTCTACATCATTAAAAGTGTTTGGAGAGTGACTGGCTCTGTACAATAAGGACGCTAAGTCTACCTCAGTTGAAGACGGAAATACTTGAACTCAGTACACAAATTATGTCTACATATTTCAAAATGTATAAATGTTGAAAGAAGGCACAATCCAAGACAAATCAATGAAGTTGGATAACAGGATGGTATTTATTGCTTTCTTAGATTACAACGTTTCGGATGCTATTGATCCTTCATCATATTTCAGAATGTTTCGACAGTCACTGACTTGAGACACTAGTTAGGTGAGATACTATAGAGGAAACCCATGAAAGTTAAGGGTCTGAGCTCGTATCCCATCGAGTTTGAATCACGTAGTAATTCACAAGGCGAAGCCGCGTGAATTGCTATGTGATTCAAATGGCAAACCCAAAAAATAAATTCGATAAAATCCATCGATGATTAGTCCTGCCACCTCGTGTTTTCGATGGCGTCGGGGGACAAGATGGACGCCCCAATAGCACAATAGCTATGAGCCCTATAGGGACGAGAGTATGGAAGATGTGGGTCAACTTTGTTAGAATCAGATTAATGGACATTCTGTCTTCAATCCCCCACGAGGGTGGTCCTCCAGGAAGATTGTCTTCATATTTGAATGCGAGGCCTCCTAGGACGTCTTCTAAAAGTTAGACTTGCTCAAGTCTTTGATTATGAACATTCATTAAATGATCAAACATTTAGAATAAAGTTCATTATAGTATGTTTCCTTCTCTGACAGGCCCATGAATCAAAGACTTGTCCACAATGAACAGAATCTCTTGTTTATGGCCCAAAGCCGCATGTTGTAACCCTACACCTCCTCCTACACCTCCCCCTCTCCCTCCTCCAGTTCCCTGGATGCTATGCCAACCTGCCCAAGCTATAGCTATACTAAACTTTGTGTAAACTAGGCCTGTGTTTGGCATAGCATGGCCTTCCTCTTATTCCTCATAACCATCATCATCCTTCTTTTTTGTACTTACTGATTACCATTTACTCTTTTACACCATTTGCATGTCAATCAGTTAATCAATTAATTAATTAGCTCTAATTATTATCACCTCTTGTAATCTACATGTGATTTGGTTATTGACTATGTTGACTTTGTAAACAGCCCGGATTTTGTATTATACTTATAATGGAAGACCACCTACTTTAAGGTGAATTATATGTGAAATAAAAAATTAAAAAAATTAAAAAAATGTTATCAGAGCAATAAATCCCGCCTAAGGATAACCTTTGGACTGTGTTAACAATTAAAACCCCTGTGAGGAGTAGGTGGAGGGGTAGAGGAACTGAACCAGAGGTAAACTTAGACGATCCTGGATATCAATCTCCAAACAGATATTCTGACTTGTAACAAGGAACTCGGCATGGAGAGTGCTGGACAAGCCTGGCGTTAAACAGAGAAAAAAAAAATTCCCCAAGGGACACCACTGCAAAAACAGTGCTGTAACAACGGGAAAGTTTTTTACCAAAAAGTTAAACAGAGACACCATTACCGATTTGACCAGTCCCTGTATCGAGGAGAGGAGGTGTGGGGTAGGTAGAGGGATACAGGGACAGGGGGTAGTCTACCTAAAAGCTTAAACTCTCGTTGGCCATGGTTATTAAACACCCCCCAGGGTCGTCAGTAACATGGCTCGACTCAGTTATCCTGATTTCACAGTCCCAGGCCTACCTCTTATCCATAAACAGTAATAGATGAGTTACCGTTCAGCGCCGCCTAGCGGTGGATGTGATTGCAAGGCTTTTTACAATATATGACTGCAGAGACAAAGTGAAGTTTTCAAATAGATACATCCTTAAGCAGTCTATACTAAATTTCTTGGCTCAATTACACAACATTTTATTATTGGATCACCAGATTAATTGGAGTGGTACTCGTTTCAATAACGGACGTTCGCCGCTCACTGAACACTAACTTTGCCAAAATAAACACTGGGAGTGAGTCAGTATAATTAAGTGTATTCTGAAGAGGTCTTTTTTAAGTTCTCCAAAAATTTGATATATTGACCCCTGTGGAACTGATTGTACATTGTTAGAACTTATGACCCATGAACTTATGGACAGGGACCTGGGACCTGTTTCAGTAGTTTCGTGACATGTCTAGATGGCGTCTGTGACACCATACGGACAGATCACAAGATTGCAGTCAATGACACACAGAGTTTCACTCACTTCTCGTAGGAATTAAGCAATGACACTTTAACATGAGTAGGGGATACATATAATCTATAATCGTTCCAAATATGAAGAAGATTGGCCACTTCGATCTTCCGATATTTGCTAGTCTTTTTCCGCTGTTGCTTGCACTGTTGGTGCCACTGTTGATGTCTGTCTAGCCCTAGTGTCACAAGACTACTGAAACAGGTCCCTGTTTCACTAGTTTCGTGACATATCTAGATGGCGTCTAGATGATGTTTCCGGTTTCATAAGAACTAGACATTAGACTTCGTTTTGTCCATTCTTGTCTGTTGGTGCCGCTTTTCATGTATGTCTAACACTTTTGTCACAAAACTAGTGAAACAGGTCATTGATGTGTAGATTTGCCTAATTCTTATGTTTGGGGTCGGTCTTTTCCTAAGGGCAGCTACTTGTGTTGTCACGAAACTAGACAACCCCAATGTCTGTATGGTGTCACAGACATGTCATGAAACTAGTGAAACAGGTCCCTGGTTAGTTGATGATTGTCTCGGTTTTCCAATAGATAAAGACTATGGTAAAACTGGATGAGTTTTAATCTTGGCCACCGTATGCCACGACTGGAGTTTGGCATAGTGACTTCATGAGGCAAAGCAGAGTGAAGTCTGGAGCCCAAACTCCAGGAATGGCATGCAGAGCCAAGATTAAAACGAATCAGGTTTTGATTTTATCCTACCCTGTCTCCTCGATTTTGTAATATTATGTATGCCACTAGTGACATATAAAACTCTGTATGCCAGTCAGTGTGGCATACGGAAACCCAATGTTAAGCCTATGGGATTTTCTATTATGGGTAGGATAAATATGATAAACAGACATGCTATTGTGTTACCGTGCAGCCCCTTTTTGTATTCCTGTGTTATCTAATCTATATCTGAAATATCATTCAGGTAATATAAATGTATTACCTAATATATTGGATTTTGGATACTATGGAAATACGATGCAATCACTGTATTTTCTCTGGAGACAATCAAAATGGATACAATATTCGTATTTCTCTCATTGTGAGCCAAGTTGATAACTGAAAACGTGAAGGTCGTGTGGGAAAATATGACGTCATTTAAGAGCAATAAAAAATGATTAACCTTATGTAAATAGAAAATAAATATCATTGACAAATATTAGTGTTCCTGACATTTGAAAAATTGATGTGGATACGATTACTTTCAAGTCTACATGACAGATTTCTTTTCATCCTAAAAGTTAGGTTTCAGGTGGACTTTTAACACTAAGATGAAATTGAAAAGTATCAGAATCAGAGATTTGTTTACTGAAAACACTAATCTAAATGGCGGTGAAAGAGCAACAATTGATCTGTTCGGACTGGCAAGATATTTTTTCAAATGTCAGACTTAATATTTCAGCCTCCCTCCAACTCCTAACCACAAAAGAGATGCGAGCAAGCTCTAAAAAGCGCACTGAAATGGTGTATTGACCTTCCCGGATGGAGGTTGAGTTATTAGGGCATGCTTGTACGCGCTAAATACATCATCTAGAATCTAGGTTCGAGTGATCACATTGAACTTTCAGTGTGCTATCCCTTTACTATCTGCATGCTCTTCACTGTGATAGTGAGAACAGAGCAGGGAGCCAGTGTCTCAGTGTCTTAGAGGTGTGCCCAGCTGACCATGACCAATCACTCAAGACTGGTGCTTGATATGTTTGGATCCTAGACTCAGGCAGTTGCAGAAATAGCAAGTTGACTGGGTGCAAGTGGGTTACAGAAAACTATCCATAGACTAAATGTAACCCAAACCTTTTAATTGTTATTCATTTAAAATTGCACGCGCATTCATCGATGATGGACATAATATTTGCTCCTAGTTATATGATATGCAGTCTCTTATATGTAATATCTTAGGAACGATAGTGCTGTATTAGGATCATGTCATGATATGGGATCTGAGATGATATTAAAATGGTAATAACTATTATGACAATAGATATTAAGTTACAGATGCACCACTGCACTGTCCTGCTGATAAAGAGAAAATAAATATGTCAGTATGGTGTAGAAAGTGTGGAGTGAATGGCGATGCAGGTGCAGGTACGCATGCAGGCAGGTGTGGTATGTGTATGGGTGCAATGACCACCACTGACCCAGAGGAGGTGTGAAGCGCAGCGCCCTCTATAGGGACCCAACTCATATATGCCATCGCGGCAGGGTTCAAGGCGCCACTTTCAAACCTGCAAGCAGAGGGGAAGGAGCTCTTGACAATGGACTGTGTGAGGCTTGTAAGCCATAGCCCATGAGAAATAAGGCTGTATTCCACAACACCAAACAGCCATAAGACGTGGAGCTCTATTGAGCTTTATTGTGGTTTGGAGTACATTAGATATCACTCTATCAATATCTGAAAAGATTTTTGATAGAGCTCTAACAGTTTGTATGTAGTAGCTGTTACCAGTTAGCCTATTTTTGTATAGGAATCTCCATTTAGCTGTCATTTGAGAACATGCCAAAAGATAGGGGGCACTGCGCTTCACACCTCCTCTGCCCCTAATACCAAAGGCTTTGTCATTTGGTGTAAAATCTGCAGCCATGTCTTTTATTTAAAGCAACTATCCTAGAATCATACATTTCACCCCATGGTATTTTTCCCATCTAGACTGTAACTTACGAGCTCATATTCAATGCCCATGGAGTATTTATCTAGAATGACCTGACCTTGCTGGTCATGCTATAAAGCGAGCTGGGGAAATGTTGTTTTCTATGGAACAAGGCCCCAGGCTGAGTTCCATAGAAGCATGTACAAGTATGGCGGGTCATTATATTTTTATCATATACCCAAAATTAATCAAAATCTTACCATATATTTGCATAGAAGACATGTCATGTTCGCATAACAGTGTACTGCACAGGGTATACAATATATACTGCATGGGCAGCAGCAGTACAAATATACTGCATGGATATCTAATAATGTCAAACAATATTCATTGTATATGGAGATGACAAACGTTAGCCAATTAGTCAGTTATAGGGGTGTAATAAAATCTGAACTGCACTCAATCCGTAGCTGGTGTAAATATGCTATTTGTTTTAGTATCCTATATAATCTCACTCAGCTTTGCCTCTTGGGATGGCTCCGCAATCAAAGCTTATGGCATCCTGTCACTGCCTACAGATCTTGATGCAATTCCTTAACATTACCATCGGATTTTACCGAAAACGTTTCATGGTGAACCGGTGAGGTATCACTGATAAATAACAATTCAGGATATCTCCAATGTCTACTGGCCTAAAAATTTGGAATGGATTAGCATCTGGCATACAAAGGAAATGTTTTAAAAGGGTGTCAGAAAACTAGCAATTGTTATACCATAGGTATAAATAGACAATAATCGATGGTTTTGTGGACAGGCGGCCGTAAACCACGAGAGGTTGACGCGTAGTAATACACGAGCGCTAGCGAGTGTATTACGACGTCAACCGCGAGTGGTTTACAGAGCTGCCTGTCCACAAAATCATCATTTGTTGCATTTATTATCCATCTCTTCGAATAAATTAAACCCAGTAATTGCCATGTTAATGGGTATAACAGTACGAACTATTTCTTTGCTCTATAGCAAAAGGGACTCTTTCTTCCCGTATACCATGGTTTTGAGGCCGTATACCACAGGTTTGAATCCGTATACCACAGTTATGGTATCTGACAATTTTATGCAATGGATAGTGAATTACTGAGTCCCCATACATTTTCAATGGGGGCTTTGTATACGATGGATAATAAATAGACAATAATCGATGGTTTTGTGGACAGGCGGCCGTAAACCACGGGAGGTTGACGCGTAGTAATACACGAGCGCTAGCGAGTGTATTACAACGTCAACCTCGAGTGGTTTACAGAGCCGCCTGTCTACAAAACCATCGTTTGTTGTATTTATTATCCATCTTTTCGTATGAATTAAACCCATTAATTACCATATAAACGGGTATAACAACAGGGACTATTTCTTTGCTCTACAGCACAAAGGGGCTATTTTTCCCGTATACCATGGTTTTGAGGCCGTATACCACAGGTTTGAATCCGTATACCACAGTGATGGTATCTGACAGGTTTTATATAACGGGTCATGGTTTACTGAATCCCCATACATTTTCAATGGAGTCTTTGTTTACGATGGACAATACATAATGGGTCGTGGTTTACTGAATCCCCATACATTTTCAATGGAGTCTTTGTTTACGATGGACAATACATAATGGGTCGTGGTTTACTGAATCCCCATACATTTTCAATGGAGTCTTTGTATACGATGGATAATAAAGGGCAGAGAACTCTTATATTGATTAATCATGGAAGAGGGGTCTGAGCGACAATCTTCTCTTTTTTTTTGGTTTTTAGCACATAAATTCATCACATGGATGGTCTTCCATTTAGGCATATCCCGTTACATCTAAATAAAGTTTTGTATGATCTCTCACCAGAGGTGACTCATGAGTAAGCAGTTTATACAGTATAATAATATATTGTATAACATATTACAATATTAAACCACCACCCAATACTTGTTGGAGAATTGATAAGAAATAATATGACATGATTTGTGACACATAGTGTGACTTTGGCATAAGATAATACGAATAGGTACCTATGCAATCCATTCTCTCATTTTATAATAAGTTCAGGGTATGACTTGTGATTTCTTTAACCTTATCTTAAAGCAATTATTCAAAGGGGCTGTCTTTATTTTCTGAGCCAGCTGATTCCATAATTTTTCCCCACAGTATTTGGGATATTTTTTCACAAATTCAGTTCTCAGTTTAAGTAGGCAAAACTGATGGCTAGACCTTGTTTGAACCACCTTGTTGTTGTTAGCTGCATCACTAAGTTGTGTCTCATCACCACTATCATTGTCATCAATCTTATCCATGATTACACCATACCTAGAAATGTATTCTTTTCGCATGTAGGTCAATAACAACTCTTTACACCGACGTCGCCATATTACTTTATGTGTTAGCTGATGTAATTGTTTTACAGTGTGCACCATGGCTCTATCATTCAAGCATATCCTGTGAGCTTTAGTTTGCATTCGCTGGAGTTTATCCAGCCAGATATTACTGGCTCCCTCAAGGAAAAAGGCTGAATAATCAAGAATTGGTAGAATTGCCATTCTATATAGTTTGATTGCCGCTTGAGTTGTCATCAGATACCGAATTCTATTGAGGAAAAAGATTTTCTGTTGAATTCTTTTGATAAGCCTACGGAAGTGTTTTTCAAAACTTAGACAATAGTCTACCTCTATACCTAAATATGTATAGGAGTCGACAGTCTGGATATTTGTCATATCTATATAGAATCTTCTGTAGTACTATTCAAATTGTTCAGTTTAATATCAATTATGATGCTTGATCATATGTTTAAATAAAGGAAAAAACGCTATTATGAGTATCTGGAATACCTCGTTGGGTATAATCATATAAGATATATAGAGCAAGAACCCAAGTGCTATAGTAAGAACGAAGAACCCCAATGATCAAATATCTGTTCACCACTTGTGTAAATTCGTGGTATTTTTTTTATATTTTCTTTTATCACATAAAAGGGTGTACAGTCATGACCCCTGCAAGGGAGTTCTTCCGGTCAGTCCAGCGATGAATTACATAGTATTATTGTTGTCTTAAACATTATCTCACCCTGGTATTTTTCTCCATAGGCTTAACACTAGGAACTCGTACTCCACGGCCATGAAGTTCGTGTATCCAATACTCAATGGCTAATTCGGTGATTCATTTTATCAATAAATAATGTTTTACAGGTTGAGATAAAAACGGGAAACCCACTCGATGAAAATAGCTTGGTCCGCACTCCACCTCGTTTGACTGCAGAGTAATTCACTCAGCTCCACTTCGTGAATTACTCTGCAGTCAAACTTGGTGGAGTATGGACCAAGCTATTTTCATCTCCTGGGTTTCCTTCTAATAACACTTTCTGGTATATACATATGTAATATATAAAGATGATGATGTTGAAGAGAATGGCTGATGAGGTTCAAAGGCTATCGTATAAAGTTCTAGTACTGTTCAAAGTATTTCAATTTCAGGTACGTTTTATACGCGTACATGGATCCCGACTGAGTTTCTTTAAGCAATTCGTTCCAGGCTTCCATCGAAGTATGCAGTGGGCTCCTTTGAAAGAATGACGTTCGCGGTATTGTTTCATGAAAACTGTTTTGCTTGGAAGAACAATTGTAACGATCGGAGGCGAAATAAAAACTGTTTGTTTTCTTCCCCAGAGAATACCAAATTTGAGGCCAAGATAACATACTCCTAAGCATAGTATTTATTCACAGTTGAAATACTTGAGTTAGGAAGAATAAAAAAAAACACAATAAGAGTGAACGCCAGTACCTCATGTTGTCTGCAGCTGAAATGTGAAATTTGGGGAAAATCTAAGCCGACAACTTTACCAGTAGACTATCCTCGAGGCTGTTATTAGAAACTGGCCCCAGTTGTACTCGTGAAGTGGAGGTAGTACCAGAAAAGTCCGCTGGGAGCGGGCCTCGGGCGTCTGCGTAGAAAGTTAAATGACAAGGACACATGACGTCAGCCTAACCTTGTTACGAGCCCGCCGACTAGAGGGCGCCACTAACGCTAAGCTCCGGGGGAAGAAGGCCTAAGCCCCGCGACCTGAGCCCCCGACAAAAATCCCAATCCCGACTCAAAAGAAGAAGCCAGAAAATCATTCCCCTCGGGCCTCATTAGAGATGACCGCCAGCATAGAGGCCTCCGCTGACTGATTGTGAGAGTGGGCGGGGGAAGGATGGGGAGGCTGTAGGGTGAGGGTGTGAGGCTGGGACCAGGGTACAGTGGGGGTTCAGGAGAGTATGGGCGGGGGAGGTGGGGGAGGCAGGCAGGCTGTAGGCTGAGGGTGTGAGGCTGGGACCAGGGTACAGTGGGGGTTCAGGAGAGAATGGGCGGGGGAGGTGGGGGAGGCAGGCAGGCTGTAGGGTGAGGGTGTGAGGCTGGGACCAGGGTACAGTGGGGGTTCAGGAGAGGCCTTCTCTGAATGGTTGTGAGAGTGGGCGGGGGTAAGATGGGGAGGCTGTAGGGAGAGGGTGTGAGACTGAAACCAGGGTACAGTGCCTGTTCATAGAGAGATTCTCTGACTGATTGTGAGTGTGGGCGAGGGTAGGATGGTTTACTGTAGGTTGAGGGTGTGAGGCTGAGACCAGGGTACAGTGGGGGTTTATGGAGAGACATTCTCTGACTGGTGGTGAGAGTGGGCGGGGGTAGGATGGGGAGGCTGTAGGGTGAGGGTGTGAGGCTGGGACCAGGGTACAGTGGGGGATCAGGAGAGTATGGGCAGGGTAGATGGGGGAGGCAGGGAGGCTGTAGGCTGAGGGTGTGAGGCTGGGACCAGGGTACAGTGGGGGATCAGGAGAGTATGGGCAGGGTAGATGGGGGAGGCAGGGAGGCTGTAGGCTGAGGGTGTGAGGCTGGGACCAGGGTACAGTGGATGTTCTAGGAGAGGCCTTCTCTAACTGGTTGTGAGAGTGGGTGGGGGTAGGATGCGGAGGCTGTAGGGTGTGGGTGTGAGGTTCGGACCGGGGTACAGTGGGGGTTCAGAAGAGGCCTCCGCTGACTGATTGTGAGAGTGGGCGGGGGTAGGATGGGGAGGCAGTAGGGTGAGGGTGTGAGGCTGAGACCAGGGTACAGTGGGGGTTCAGAAGAGGCCTCCGCTGACTGATTGTGAGAGTGGGCGGGGGTAGGATGGGGAGGCTGTAGGGTGAGGGTGTGAGGCTGAGACCAGGGTACAGTGGGGGTTCAGAAGAGGCCTCCGCTGACTGATTGTGAGAGTGGCCGGGGGTAGGATGGGGAGGCTGTAGGGTGAGGGTGTGAGGCTGAGACCAGGGTACAGTGGGGGTTCATGGAGAGACATTCTCTGACTGATTGTGAGATTGGGCGGGGGAAAGATGGGGAGGGGAGGCTGTAGGTTGAGAGTGTGAGGATGGGATAAAGATACAGGGGGGGGGGGGGGGTAAGGAGAGAACTGCTGTGCGTGTGGGTATAGTGGGGATTCACAGAGACATGGAGAGGTCTGCCTTGACTGATTGTGAAAGTGGCCAGGGGAGGCTGGTTCACTGTAGGCTGAGGTTGTCAGTCTGGGACCAGAGTATAGTGGGGGTTCAGGAGAGTATGGGCGGGGGAGGTGGGGGTGGCTGGGAGGCTGTAGGCTGAGGGTATGAAACTGGGACCAGGGTACAGTGGGGGTTCAGAAGAGACATTCTCTGACTGATTGTGAAAGTGGCCGGGGGTAGGATGGGGAGGCTGTAGGGTGAGGGTGTGAGGCTGGGACCAGGGTACAGTGGGGGTTCATGGTGAGATCTCATGTGAGTGTGAGTACAGCGGCTGTTCATGGAGAGACATTCTCTGACTGGTTGTGAGTGTGGGCGAGGGAGGAGGGCGGGGTAGGAGGGGGAGGCAGGCAGGCTGTAGGTTGAGGGTATGAGACTGGGGCCAGGGTACAGTGGGGGTTCAGGAGAGTACGGGCGGGGGAGGTGGGGGAGGCTGGTGTGCTGTAGGGTGAGGGTGTGAGGCTTGGATCAGTGTATAGAGGGGGTTCGGGAAAGACCTACTGTGAGTGTGAGTACAGTGGGGATTCACAGAGACATGGGTTAAGAATCCACTGGCCTGCCCCCCGTGTTAAGACGTACATCAATGCAACCCAAGGATTCCTAGAATCCTACCCACATCAGTTATTGTTTCTTTCTTTTTTATAGGCCTTATATTCACGTTATAGTCATTGGAAGGCTGGAAAATCGGACACCCCATATAAGCGGACATGGTAACTCCTTACCGGGTGCTTACACTAGGCGATTCTGGCCGGCGATTCTGGCATTTTGCAACTCCTGACAACTTTCGGCTGTAAAATGATAGAAATCGTCTAATGTAAACACCAAGTGTATGGGGACTGCAGATCATCTGATCCTGTCCGATCAATCAATTTGGCACCACCTCACGACACACTCTAACACCTTCGACTATTTCTAACCCAGCGTTTACACTAGACGATTATAGGCGGCGATTCTTGAATTTTGCACCATCCAACGACTTTTATCTGTGAATGGCTAGAAACCAGTACATACAAAAAGTGTAAACGCTGGAGGAAATTATTGGTTTGATGACTAGTGTGTCCGATATTATGTAATCGAGCACCACCTGATGACTATAGGCTAGACGATCTATAGTCTTCACGTTTTAGTCGTCTAGTGTAAACGCCGGGTAAGCCAGCTTGAATTAGTCATCAGCGGTTCTGCGAAAACTTAGTGGTAAATATAAAAGCTTGTTTACTTTCTGAGGTTGATGGCTCTTGCACTGGACATTGCCACCACCTGACTACGACTGACTTGACGATCTACAGTCGCCACGTATTTAGTCTTCTAGTGTTATCGCCGTGTTAAGGGGGTGCTCCAACAGGTCGAATTTTCACCCGATGAAATGTCCATTATCAAAGACTTGAGAAACTCGAAGGCATCGTATAAGAATCGGCGAGTGTCTGTCTACCGAATCGGGGACATTCGGTCCAGTGGAACACCCTCTTCACACAGGGTTCTACAGTAAATGAAGACAGCAAACTAAATCCATGTAAACCTTGCACTCAGCGGCATCAAAGATAATGCATGTAATCTCAACAAAGAAATAATTGACTATTCATTCATTCCAACGAATCAAATCTCAGAGGTATTCAACCTCCGAAACCTGATTGAGCATCATTATATCTTCTTAAACAGAACCCTTAACTTTTCTCTTTTACGGGCCTACCTCCTACTTCAGTTGAATGCTTGAGAGATAAAATATTGTAATCCTGTTTGTTCACGATGAGTGAAATCGTTCATTCTGACAATGCGAATCAGTTGGAGTAATTATGAGCATGTGCAAATGGCATAAGAGCGGGTGCTGGCGATAGAAATAATAAGAAGCAGATGATTACACTGAAAAATTAGTTCATTTGTTATTTCCATAATTAACTGTAAAAAAAAAAAGATGGGAAATGCAGATAAGAAGCAGAGGAATTCAGATTTGCAATCCGGGGTAAGAATGTAATTAATAATCATCTTTGTGACCCTGGTAGCAGAGGATGTGAGGGGCTTTGTGGCAATCACTACACAAAGCATTACAAAGGTCTCTAATGAGCCAAGGATCAGGGCAGAACCGGCACAACACACAAACCCCATCCTCTGCTCAGCCTGCCCAACGAGCAAATAGATTTTGATTATCTATGCCTCCTACATTTCTGTCCCTTTGAATTTTTTGCGAGTGAAACCCAACAAATCTGAGGCGGTTTGTAATTGAAATAAAGTCTGAGCCTCTGACTAAAAGCGGTGCTTAAGGAATAAAATTGGGATCACTGCGACCATTGGTGAGGAATTTTTTTCTGTGTTTAGGTGGGATTTCAGTGCAGCTTTTTCACCCGATCACTGCATGTTTGGGATTTGAGTCTAAGGTGAAAATTATTTTTGTAATTTTTTTTTCTACCTTTCTCATATCCTAGGAGCAAATAGTGTGCTCATCATCAATGAATGAGTGTGCAATTATAAATGAATAACAATTAAAGGGTTTGAGTTGCATTCAGTCTATGGATTGTTTCTGTAACCCTCCTATACACAGTCAACTTGCTGTTTCTGCAACTGGACTCCGAACTGAGTCTAGTATCCAAACATATAAACCACCAGTAGGCCTCAGAGGTCTTGATGTATTTCAGTCTAGAGTGATTCGTCATGGTCATCTGGGCTCGTTTCTAAGACACTGAGACACTGGCTCCCTACTCTTATCCTACCCCTAATAAAAAAACTCCATAGGCTTAACATTGGGTCACTGTATTCGGTCTGGAGTTCAGAAAAATGAAAAAATATCTCTCTAGTGGAATACACTTGACAAATGACGTCATCTGTTAATGTAGAAGTAATTTAGACGGGCGGGGTAGGATAAATTCTAAACCAAACTCGAGTTAGTTGTGTTATTGTTCATCGCACTCCGGCAAGATTGCGTATTACTGCTCTCGACTTCGCCTCGTGCAGTAATACACGATCTTGCCGTTGTGCGATAAACAACAACACGACTAACTCTTATTTGGTTTTTCCATATTATCCCAATATCACCGTGAATGGCAAGCAGATAGTAAATGGATATCTTTTTTTGCAGTACGCTGGAAGTGCATATGTGATCTCTCTAAACTTTAAGCAATGTACAGAGAGCGTACAAGCACGCGCTAAAAAAGACCGGGAATTATACTGCTTGCCTCTTCCTCAACTAGGCAGCAAACTGAGGTAATGTATCAGCGATCATTTCGATGTCTTTTTGAGGCCTAATGTTGAACGTATATAGGAGGCCCGAATCTCTCTAGGATATGAAGTGCCTCAATCTTTAGCAGAAATTAATTAAATGTACCCTGGATACTGTTGTAGGGTGTTCAGAACAACGTCAGTACTCAGTGCCATGCTCAACTGGAGACACTCTTAAGCAGGATGCCCATCTACCGATTTAGGGTTGAACGATTAGTTCCCAAATCGTATAGGAGTCGGTCACCTTGTCGCAGGCAAATTACGTAACCCCTCGCTCGACCCGCACACTGATAAAATCGGTGTATAGTCCACTAATCACTGGGAGAGGGCAAAAACCAAAGAAACCGAGTGTTCACTAATCACTGGGTAGCCTTGCCTAGCTGTCCTACATCTACCGACTACGTTAGGATGGCTTGGCTGGGACAAATTACCCTCCGTTTGTCGCCGACAATCGTACATAAAGGTTCCGAAATCGGTAGATGGGCGTTGGGCTTAACACTAAGGTATATTGCAGTTCAGTTCTGAAATATGAGTATGTCTGTGACACCATACAGATAGATATGGGTTGTCTAGTTTTTGACAACACAAGTAGCTGCCACTAGCAAAAGACAGACCCCAAACACGGTGTGTCTGGTTTCATAGGAATTAGACAAATCCACACATCACAGGATTCACACATCATTTCAGGTTTATGATATTGTCACATTATGTCTGCAGTCTTTTCTAGGGAATTGAGATTAACTTTTACTTACCGTTTATGTGAATCGACCAATATTCTCTGTTGTGAAACATGACTTCCTTTTGTCCATTCTTCCTTACACTGTTGCTGCCGCTTTTCATATCTGACTTAACACTTTTGTCACAAAACTAGTGAAATAGGTCCCAGGTCTGCTTTGAGTATCACATCGTTGTCTGTTTTTGTCAGGAATTCTTTGTGAGACAGTAGGTTGCTTGTGAAGATCAAAGTGTTTGCATGCAATTTGGCATGGTATTAAATTCAATGTGAATCTCCTTCCTGTAATGTGCCACTGTATACTTTCCATGTTGTCTACTCCCATATGGGTAAATGTCCTTGTCTTGTTTGCCCTTTCCTATACAACTAACATAAAAAGAAGAGCTATTGCTAGTTAGGAGATAAAGGTTATTATCCTACCCCTAATATAAAATCCCATAGGCTTAACATTGAGTTTCCGTATGCCGTGCTGACAGAGTTTCATATGCCACTAGTGGCATACAGAATTGTTATCACCTAATATTCCAAAATCGAGTAGACGGAGTAGGATCAAATCAAAACCTGATTCGTTTTAATTTTGGCCACCGCATGCCACTCCTGAAGTTTTGGCTCCGGACTCACTCAGCTTCGCCTCGTGACGTCACTATGTGAAACTCCAGCCGTGGCATACGGCGGCCAAGATTAAAACTCATCCAGTTTTACGATAGTATTGTGACTTCAGCGGGTAGACGAGGCGTAGCAAGGTTTGACACTCTTCTTCACCCAACGCTTTGCGACCACGGAATAGAGAGAAGCGGGAAATAGATCAGCGGACGACGCCACTGTCTGTCAGCATACCCCGAATGCGGCGTTTTGATTGGCCGAGAGCCGTTTATGTTGATTTTCAGGTCTCACGTCGGTAAATAGAACCGTGCGGCGTGCGAGTGCTTCGACCCGACCGTCGCTGCTTGGTTCTATGGGGAGCCAGATGTTTCACAACTGGAGAAAGATCACTATCATCAAGAGATCATCAAGAGATCTTGTACCGGGAGAGATTCCAGTCCCAGTGGCAGGTTTTTTCGTGCTGCCATCCCCATTCCAATCTGTTGCCATCCTGTCGTTTGGCTCTACATGGTATTTCATACCATATAGAGGATATCTCCGCATGTAGCGAGGATATTTATTCTCGTGGTTTCGACTACTAACCAGTCTCATCAGGCAAGGTGCGGTAGGTGTTCTTCAGTGCTAAATGGATTAGAGGCAATTCTCTTTTTCAGACTCTATTTTACATTTATTGTTCCGCTTGTGATAAACACTTGGAGTATTTCGGATATACAATTGTTTCAATGGGGGAAAGCATACATGTTGATTTATTTCTAATGCATTGCTAAGAGATATACGAGACTATCATGTAATTTGTATTGGATGACTAATAACAAATTAATTCAATGGAGAAATATGTTTGGTGGGTATGGTCATCCGCAGCTAGTGGAGAGTAGGGACAATTATTTGTAACCAGGGAAGGCAGATATCTGCGGTACATCTCTAATGGATGCTAACAGATATGCAATCATCTTTGTGGTAAAATACACTCATCGTCCCTGACCTATATCTACTCTGGAAGTTTGAGATGTTCAAATCTACAGTGAAGTAATGAAATTATCAATTGAATTGGCACAAATACGAATGTACGAGATAACTTCTGAAGGTCGTAGGGCTCAACTGCTACGTCAAGCTACGTCAGACCTCCAATGAAAAGAATTAATTTTAATCAATTTAATATAACTTTATTATAACATTTACCAATGTTTTTTGAAGAACCTCACCATCCCTCTCTCCTCTCTCCCTCCCCTCACTTTCGCTCCATATCTCTTCTCTCTCTCCTCTCTCTCTTCTCTCCTCTCTCTCTTTTCTCTCCTCTCTCACCTCTGTCTTTCTTCTCTCTCCTCTCTTCCTGCCTCTAGTATAGGCGAACGTCGATGGTGGCGCTGCCTCTGCTTTCCCGCCCGTGTGAGGCGTGCGGCCGTTAAAGGGTTAACCTCACTCTGAACCCCAAACCGTCCCCTTCTCCATGTTCAACCAAACCCTACACCTTTATCCCAGTCTCGCCGCACCCTGAAATCTTCCATCTGTCCCTTGACCCCATTCTGCACCCCACTCCACCTTCTTTTACAGGACCTGGCCATACATGAACCCCTTTCTGTACGTCAAGAAGACCCAAGGACGATGTGAGACAGCTTAATTCAACACTTATGGACGACTGGCTAAAATGTATCTGTGAACAAACTTCAAAATTATAAAACGATGTAGAATCCTAGATTATATCGCTCTAGTGGGATGCACTTGACAAATGACATCATTTGTTAATGTAGAAGTAATTTAGATGGGCGGGGTAGGATAAATTCTAAACCAAACTCGACTTAGTCATGTTATTGTTCATCGCACTCTGGCAAGATCGCATATTACTGCGCTCGGCTTCGCCTCACGCAGTAATATGCGATCTTGCCGTTGTGCGATAAACAACAACACAACTAACTCTTGTTTGGTTTCTCCATATTATCTCACGCCTGGTATCTTTGTCCCCTAGGCTTAACAGTGGGAACTCGTTCTCCATTGCCCTACGAGTATTGCAGTCCATAGTCTACGTCCTGTGTGTCATCCATTCTCAACAACTCATTTCGTCAAAACACTTGTTCTCAACTTGTTTGAATGCTATGTTGCCTCGTTCATATCACTCTGCATCAAACCCGTGGAGAACGAAACTTTAACCAAATCTTGTTGTTTTCTTCTTTAATACCCCACCCTGTACACCAAATTGTCCCCAATTCCATGTTCCATTACGGACAGCTAAGACTGTATTTATTAACAAACTTCAAAATCATAAAATGATAACCCTTGTATGAGGTACAGAAAAGTGTCTTCGTGTACGATCCTAGATTATTAAACGGGCCCCTGGACCACCTCACGCCCCATCCTACCCCCTTCTCCCAACCCCACATCCCTCTCCAAAACCTCACCACCACTCCCTGACCTGTCTTGCCTCCTTCCACATTCCGTCCGCTGTTTTCCACTCCTTCTCTTTTTACTCACACCCACGTCCTTCAGTTGACCTTTTGTCTGCGTGCGGCCAACGAGAGGAGACAGGAGAACCAAATGCGCGCGGCGGGGATTGGACGCAACCATAACAAGGTGCTCCAAAGTCGTCTGCTCGTCTACAAACTCCCAATCTGGTTACCGGCGACAAGAAAAGAACTCTCGTTCTGACCGCCGGGTACAGACCCGCGACCGGAAGCGGAAGTGACCGCGATAAGGAGAGGTTGTTCTGCGCATGTGTATTCATGGTTGGTTCTACTTCCGGTGGTGGGCTGAATCTGGGTATTTGTGGAATGACGCCATGGACACAGTTCTGGTCTCTCTGGACGAGACTGAGAAACCTATCAACGCAACACAACAGGTACAGGGGTCTGCTTAATAACTTGTCTCACCCCGGTATTTTTCCTCCATAGGCTTAACATTAGAAATTCATACTCCATAGCCGTGAAGGTAGCGTTCCAAATACTCAATGGCTAATTTGGTGATTTATTTCATCAATCAATAATGTTATACAGATAAAATCAGAAACCCACTCGATGAAAATAAGTTGGTCTGCACTCCACCTCGTTTGACCCCAGAGTAATTCACGAAGCGAAGCTGAGTGAATTACTCTACGGTCAGTCTCAGTGGAGTACGGACCAAGTTATTTCCATCTCATAAGTTTCCCTACACCTCTACACCTCTTCACTGTCCTATAGAGGAAACCAATGAAAGTTTAGAGTCTGAGGCCGTATCCCATCGAGTTTGAATCACGTAGTAATTCACAAGGCGAAGCCGCGTGAATTATTATGTGATTCAAATGAGATGGGATCGAGCTCTGACCCTAAACTTTCATGGGTTTCTGAATTTATCTCACACTTGATATTGACTAATGGGTTAACATTTGTGACATTATCCCCCATTGGATATTTTTCCTAAATATCTAATGGGCGTTAGATACGAGTTGCCAATGTTAAGTCTATGGAGAAAAAACATCTGGGCTGAGATAAACCCTCATACCCACCTCTACATCTCTAGTCCTCCCTGCCCTACCTGTCCCACCAGCTCAACACATTCATTCCCCTACCTACTGTCCATCCTGCTATAGGCCGCGCAACCATATTGAGGACTGCAAACTAGTTACTTTTTTCTTGAAATACAGAAATTCTAATAACTTTGGCTGTAGAAAAGATACAGATTTGCATAAGGTACCATATCAAACCAGAGACTATGAGTTTTATTGTCATATATATTTTGAGTTTATTGAGATAATTTATCTGTTTTTATTTTTGACATATTTTATCAGAAATCATGTTTAAAGTTAGGCAAAATGTTTGACTTCTTGAATATGAGTGACGATTACATAGAATTCCAAATGGAACCAAAATAAAAACCCAGTTTGATCAAGCAGAGATTTCCTTCACAATTATTTTGATACCTTAACTTTTGTTGTACTCATATCAGAACTCAAGATGGACTCTTTATATATTAGTTATCAAAATAGAAAAGTGGCAAAAAGCCCCTTTTTGTGATATCCGCCATATGTTAAAGACTGTCATGGTAGGCAGAAAATGGGGAATAAATTCCAATATTTCTATATTGTTGTTTCGGAGAATGTTTTTCCTTTAGATATTATTTATAAACAAGTGCTTACTTAAACTAGTCAGATATATAACAAAAGTCAATCCATAAGACGTTTGAGGGAATCACTATTTGAATCCGGAAGCCACCTTAGTCCCTAATATACCTTCCCTTAGACCCTGATATACCTTCCTGACCTATAGCTTTCTAACCTGTCCTTTTACAGTTTAGGCTTAGCTTACAAACCTCCCCACAACACACACACCCATCACCACCTCACCACCGTCATACAACTGGCGGTCTGTGAGCTAAAGCTAGAATCGGGGCAGGCAACAGTAAACCCCGGCCCGGCCCCTACGCCCCTTCCCGCCCGTCCCCCGCCCGGCCTCCGCCCCTCGCCCGCCCCGTATAAGGCCCGGGCGGCAGTAAACCCGGGCCCGCCCCCGCCCCCGCCCGCCGCCCCGCCAAGGCCGGGGTAGGGGGCAGTAAACCTCGGCCCGCCCCCGCCCGCCGCCCGCCCCGCACAGTACCCGGGCAGGGGGCGGTAAACCCCGGCTCTCCCCCCGCCGCCCGCCCGCCCCGCACGGCGCGCGGGCGGCCGGAGTTTGCTGGGAGCAGCTCGGGGGAAATCATGGGTCTGTGTTTAACGAGGAGCTCGTGGTGCGAGTCTGCTCGTTAAAGCAGGTAAATACGCGGTGAGTGGCTCGTGTATACGCCCGCCACGTCGCCCGCCGCGGCCCGGGGCCTCATATATTCTCCGTCCCTATTGACCGGCGCGCCGCCCCGCCACCCGGCGCACGCCGCATTCTACCCGGCGCACGCCACACCACACCGGCGCACGCCTCAAACTACCCGGCGCACACCACATACCACCCGGTGCACGCCACATGCCGACGGCGCACGCCGTATACCACCCGGCGCACGCCACACACTATCCCGCGCACGCCGTATACCACCCAGCGCACGCCACATACCGATCGGCGCACGCCACACACGTACCGGCGCACGCCACACAGCGAACGGCGCACACCACATACCACCCGGCGCACGCCACACACTATCCGGTGCACGCCGTATACCACCCGGCGCACGCCTTACAGCGAACGGCGCACGCCGAATACCACCCGGCGCACGCCACATACCGATCGGCGCATCTCACATACCGCCCGGCGCACGCCACACAGCGAACGGCGCACGCCGAATACCACCCGGCGCACGCCACATACCGATCGGCGCACCTCACATACCGCCCGGCGTACGCCACACCCCACGTGCCGCCCTACATCTTTATTGACCGTTTTTTATTTTTAAAGGACAGCCTGCTATTACCTCGTATAGATTGGCTATATTTTACTGCGCGATTAGAAAGGGGCGTGAAAATAGCCTGTTGGGACAGTGAAGGGGAAGGCTTCGGTATTCCGGTAAAGTTTTCTATGGAGGAGAGCATTAAAAAGAGAAGGAGAATGTCCATTACCGAGGATTCAGGCATCGGAGTGTGAACAATGGGCAGTGTGAATTTACCCGACCAAGCACCTCTTATATAGACCTGCCGCAGAACGTCTTAGATCGTATACTGCTGCTCGCTATGTAGTATTTATCTATTCATTCTTTATGTTTTAATTTCTGATAAGTTACACTGGCAGTCTGCTGTATAAGCAGGTTTTGTATGCCGCAGAACGTTTTAGATCGCATACCGCTGCTCGCTATGTAGTATTTATTTTTTCATTCTATATGTTTTAATTTCTGAAAGGTTACACTGGCATCCTGCTATATAAGCAGGTTTTATATGCCGCAGAACGTCTTAGAATCTCATACCGCTGCTCGCTATGTAGTATTTATTTATTCATTCTTTTAGTTTTAATTTCTGATAGGTTACACTGGCAGTCTGCTGTATAAGCAGGTTTTATATGCCGCAACAGAATCGCTATACATTTTTCCATACAACATTTTTTTAATCAATATGTACATTTGCGGTTAACCCAGCCTCTCACACACAGTATTATTTGCCTGTGGCTGTATAATTAGTAGAAACCGAACGAGAGTTAGACTTGACAATGTTTATGCCACGATGGGCAGGTCGTGTATTACTACACTCGGCTACGCCTCGTGTAGTGAGGACCAGACCTGACCAGAGTGGCATAGACACTGACAAGTCTAACTCTCGTTCGGTTTCGTATTTATCCTACCCCGTCTCTGCTTTTGTATTACTAAAAGATAAATATTGACTCAACGACCAACAGAACTTTTTTCATAGTAGCTGAAATCCTGCTCTCTGATTGGTCAATAATGTTATTACTCTAGTGGCATAAAAAACACTTTATGTCACGGCCTGCCACATAAGATTTGCCTATGTTAAGTCTATGGCGGTTTTTTATTAGGGGTAGGATAAACTATGTATACTACCCGCTGCTACACATGACGATTTATAATTGTACGTCACACTGTGCCGTACGGGGTATGTGATCACGTGACAAGGTAAAGTTTCGCCACTTTTAGGTATATGACAATGCGATAACAGGCTGACTGTCAAAATACTTGGTAAAATTATTGATCACATACACCCCTTTGCCTACGGTATTGGGATGTATGTGATCAATAACTTTACCACATATTTTTGACGTACAAAGACAGGAAGCCAGTTTCCATATTTATATAGAACTGCATCGAGAATCGTATAGATAGACAATACTCCACGAGTTTGGCTGGGCCGCAATCGTCATCGAGGCGAAGCCGAGTGACGACTACAGCACAGCCAAACGAGTGGAGTATTGTCTAATTTACGATTCAAGTGCGGTTCTGGATTTATCTTACCCCTTTCTATGACATTAAATATCATCACAACTTCAGAATAATCAGAATATACTTAGCAAATTCACTACGCCACAGCCGTGGCGTAGTATTGCCACTTTACCAGGGTGATCGTTGAGTATATTTTTCTAATGTTATTCCTATGGCTAAACTTGTACCAGGGGTGAGATAAAATACTGTTCTGCATTCATGGACACAATTACGGCTTAGGTTATAGCCAGTGCATTACTTCGGGCCAGAATATTTTTCTCATATAGATATGCTGCAGTAGTGTTTTGAATTTCGGCTGGCAACTGGTTCCAGGAACCCATTCCTTGGTATAATGGATTCCGCGTATAAAAGCTTGTGCGAGGTCTTTTGAGCTTAACCTTTCTCTTCTCCTGCGATCTCGTTTTAGGATTGTCATCTATTACTCTATCACCTGCATATCTTTTCATATACAACAGCAGCATGTAGATTCGTCTAGATCCCAGCCATCTCAACCTTACACCTACCTCATTATTTCACCCCTGGTATTTTTTCACCATATATACACTTAAGATTTGGAACTCATACTCAACGCCCGAGCGAGTATGGTGCTTTCTAATAATGAATGTTTCTATCAATAAACCAGCTATTATAGTCTAAGTGAAGAATATATTTATCAGGAAACATGTTTTAGAACTGAGCTGTGACTGGAAGATTGGTGTGATTGCTGGCAAGGCCATAACCAGACTCATATCTTGTTTCATAATATTGGTGCCAAAATTACAGTCCAGCCTCAATAGCTGTGTCAAAGAAAAAATTATTGTGTTTATACACCTAAGTTAATACCATAATACAGTTAAATATTCTCCCGAACTAGAGAATTTTAGATGTTACGGTTCCCTGATCGCTGCATTCAGGCAAGGAATGTCCCAATGTTTGTCACCAGAGTGTAAGGAAAGCCCACTCTCAGCCGATAGACGACACTATTGCGGTCTATATATTTAAAATCCGTCCTTACGATATATTGGAAAATCCCATAATTTTTCAGAGAAATATTCTGAGCCAATCAGGAGCCCTGTTGCAGCAGTCTGTAGCATAACAAGAAGGAACTGCATGGAGATCCATAGCTACTGAAAACATGCCATGAGTTTGGGTTGCGGAGTAATCTCACGAGGCAAAGCCGAGTGATAATACATAGCAAACCAAAATCTCTTACAGATTTGCCAATGTTTGTGATGTCACTGACTAATTGACTAAGATTTGTGACATCATCCCCCTTAGCCTTAGGGCGTTGAGTATAAGTTCCCAATATTAAGTCCATGGGGGGGATACCAGGGTTTAGATAGAGCATAAACAAACATAGACAACATCTATTATTTCGGCGAGCATCACGACTGTCAAAGCTGCAAATTTGCAATTAAGAAATATAACATATTTTAATCATTTTAGGTATCATAATGAAACAGTTTCCAGTTCGTAGAATTCCCCGTATATAGGCTGTCTGAAAACACAGCCTGTCCAATCGTGGCGTCGGGCTTTTATTTTCTTGAAATATATTTTACTGGACACAGTTCAACTATAGTTGTTTTTCAAATGTTTAGGCGTTTTCTACTTGGGCCTTGCTCTTATATTACATGGAATCGATAAGATTTAAATTATTAATATTATGATGTCAAGTTGAGGTGCTAGTCATTCTATCAATTTTCAGATAGTTCACATATAAATGCCAGGGGTGAGATAAAGATCTATAGATAGACAGAGAGAGAGAGAAAGTGAAAGAGAGAAGAGAGAGAGAGAGAGAGAGAGGGAGAGAGAGAGAAAAAAAAGGGAGGGAGAGAGAGAGGGTGAGAGAGAGAGGGAGAGGGGGAGGGAGAGAGAGAGAGGGAGAGGGAGAGGGGGAGGGAGAGAGAGGGAGAGAGAGGGAGAGAGAGAGGGAGAGAGAGAGGGAGAGGGGGAGGGAGAGAGGGAGAGAAAGGGAGAGAGAGAGAGAAAGGGAGAGAGAGAGAGAGAGAGGGAGAGGGAGGGGGAAGGGAGAGAGAGAGAGAGAAAGGGAGAGAGAGAGGGGGAGGGAGAGGGGGAGGGAGAGAGAGAGGGAGAGAGAGAGGGAGAGAGAGAGAGAGAGAGGGAGAGGGAGAGGGAGAGGAGAGAGAGGGAGAGAGAGAGAGAGAGAGAGAGAGAGAGAAAGAGAAAGAGAGAGGAGACAGAGATAGAGGTGAGAATAGTGTCCCCCGATCCTGTCTTAGTGAGTGCCCTCTGTATTTGTTATGATATGGGTGTGGTTTTGGTCGGCAGGTGTAAACCCGCCCTCTAAGTGTGTGCTCAGTTATCTGACCTCGCATCACCATCTTCTCCGCCCTTTATGAGAGGCGCACACACTCCCATCTGTCGGCAGATCGCATCATCACACTGCACGCTTCTGGTAGCCCGCCGCTGGCCCGCCGCTAGCCCGCTGCGACCTCGGGCTCATTACTCTAGCTGCGGATAAATCCACTCGCCCGATACCGTGTTGACCCGGCTTACTGGCCCGCCGTTTGTCTGATCTCCCGAGGGTGATCCGTGCTGTCAGAACGAGGCTACACCTCCCCCCCCCCCCCACCACACACATGAACACACACCTAAACACACACACACACACACACACACACACACACCTAAACACACACACACACACAATTCGTCACTTACAACCCTCAACGTGTTTGTGCCAAACACTCTTTGACAACTGGAAGAAGTTTACTATAAAGAAGAGAATGCAGCAAAAACCAGTAAAGAAAAATTTGGCTAGTATTTATATATTATCCCACCCCTAATATAAAATCCCATAGGCTTAACATTGGGTTTCCGTATGTCACGCTGACTGGCATACAGAGTTTTATATGCCACTAGTGGCATACAGAATTATTATCACATAATATTCCAAAATCGAGGAGACAGGGTAGGATAAAATCAAAACCTGATTCGTTTTAATCTTGGCCACCGCATTCCACTCCTGAAGTTTTGGCTCCGGACTTCACTCGGCTTCACCTCATGAAGTCACTTTGCCAAACCCCAGTCGTGGAATACGGTGGCCAAGATTAAACCTCATCCAGTTTTACGATAGAACGCATCGAGAATCGTATAAGTAGACAATACTCCACGAGTTTGGATGGGCCCCAATCGTCATGGAGGCGAAGCCGAGTGACGATTAAGGCACAACCAAACGAGTTGAGAATTGTGTATTTTACGATTCGAGTGCGGTTCTGGATTTATCTCAACCCTTTCTATGACATTAAATACCACCAAAATTTGAGAATGATTAGAATATACTTAGCAAATTCATATGACGTCATCTCAAATTCACTACGCCACGGTCGTGTCGTAGTATTGTCACTTTACGGGGGTGAGGTGATCATTGAGTATTTTTACTAATGTTATTCCTATGGCTAAACATGTACCAGGGGTGAGATAATCTTATATATACCTATGGCCGAACACTCTGTGGTTACACCACGCTATGGGGGGTGGAAAAACTTACGTTTACTACCCAAGGCTGATGTTTACTCCCCAAGGTTGACGTCTAGACCAATCAGATTAGAGGGAATCTATATCCCGGTGAGCAAAAGTTCAAAGTTACTCGGCAAGGCTTGGAAAAATTACTGCCCAAAGCCTTGGCCGCTGGCAGTAATTTTTCCGAACCTTACCGAGTAACTTTGACTTTTGATTACCGGTACTTGGTTTCCCTATTCCTATATACCTTCAAATATCGATAAAAATGCTTAATTCTTTACCTGAAACACTTCCGAAGGAAATGGCCATCCTTATCGAGTAACCACAACAGCTATTGTTTTGTCCCACTGCTGTATTGTATCACGTGATCAGAGCGGGACGAAAACGTCAGAGTGGGAAGAAAACATGAGAGCGGGACGAAAACGTCAACCTCGACACATAACTTTTTTTTAATGCACCCCCCAGCAGCGGTATGTAACTCTAGTTAGTTCAATAATGGGTATATAGGAATGTCTCTTACTAAATTCATATCAATAGCGCCATGGAGAGAAAACATAGTGTCAACTTACTCGATAAGGTTGGATCTGGCTTCACGGTTGATGGTGGGTAAGTAAATAGCGCTATTTGTCGTTATTAAACTCCATTTGGTGGTATATCAGAATAGGGAAACCAAGTTCCCAGAAAGAGAAAGTCAAAGTTATTCGGTAAGGCTTGAAAAAATATTGCCTGCGGCCAAGGCCTTGGACAGTAATTTTTTCTGACCTTTACCTTGTAACATACAGTAGAGCCCCGCGTAAGCGGACACCCTCCGTCCCGGGCCAAATTGTCTGCTTACGCGGGGTGTTCGTTTATACAGGGTTTAAATAAACATCTGATAGAAGGAACCGTTCCGAGCAAAGGTGTCCATTAACGCGGGGTGTACCTTACGCGAGGTTCTATTGTAGTGCTCTATTTGGACTGCATCATGTGAATTTTCCTGTGTGGGGTACAGTACTACATATTCCTAAGTTTCTCTAATTGTAGTTTGGTTTTTTTAAAGGTTTTTATTTCCTGTAATCAGATACAAGATCTGTTCTTCCAGACAAGAAATGAACTGTGTGTTTCTATATACAAGTGTACAAAGTGTTCTATATACAATTGTACAAACAAATATTATGAAGGTGACAGATAAGAGCAGTATCACTCAATACTTTCACAATGTTCACACATATTCACCAATGCAAAATTATTCAGTTCCTTCGCTAGAAACCACATACTATCTTCACCGCTGACCACAGACTACAAAGTGTCTACTACTATAATGTGAATTTATCTAGTAGTTACATCTAAGTGCTACTTGTATCTTAAATGATGAACCCTGTGGGAATAGTCCAGATCAGGGACTGATCCACAATAACCGGTTGCTCTTACCTTAGTTGTTATACAATGGTTGTTATTCGTGACAGTAGTTCCGAATAGAAATATAGTAATATATACTACAGGCAGGCGAGTATGTACTTATGAATATTCCCGGTTATAGAAATGTGAGGGACATTATATGTATACATTTATGTTATCAGTTTTCAAATATTTTTATAACTGATGAAGAAATCTGTTTCGACAAGAAAAAGTTAATGAATTAAACACTTAACTGGCTTCACAGTAATTATCGTAATTACTACAATACTTCTTCTTTCATTAGTTTTCTTTCAATCCAAAACCTGGTTTTATATTCATTTCCAGAGTAGTAAGGGGTTTTGTCTTCCAATATTAATTCCAGAAGAAAATGTTAACGCAACAAAAATTCTTCAAACGTAGGAAGCATTGAAATTCGCTATGCTTAGATGAAAGTTTAATAACTTATGACTGTGAAAGGACAGCATACAAGGGGACCTCCTACGAGAGGTATCCTTTAATAATATGTTACTTCAAATTATATTGCCTGCACTGCACGAAAACCATCATTTTACATATGAATGTGCTGGGTGTATATAAGTAGGTATTTTGCGTCTACAAGGTCGTCTTCATCCCGTGTGTATACACCTCATCTGTAGGCATCCAGTGAAGAGAACTTCACTGAGAGCAGGTGGGGGAGGTGGCGGGGGGTGGGGTTCGGGGGGAGGTCTTCCTACTGAGGACACCTGTACTTATACCAACACAAAGGAGCGGGAGGGGGGTGGGGGAAGAGGGTGTTTCCTCTCATATACGCCGGGTGTGAAATACAGCCAAGACACGTCTGTCGTATATAAGGCCTGGGCGTATATAAATGAAAACAAGTCAATATTCAGCCAATACATGCACTTCCGTGATGGCGTATATATGAATAAAACGGTGGTTTTCGTGCAGTGCTGGAAGAACGATTTGTACGAATCGAGAGCAATAAGAATATTCTCTTTGGTGTATAGAAAACGGAGTACGAGCCTAGATTATCAAACAGGCCCCATATCAGCATTTATCCTACCCCTAATATAAAATCCCATAGGCTTAACATTGACTTTTCATATGCGCCCGTATGTCACATACGGATAAATAATCGCTCCTAGGAGTGTACAAAAAATGGACCAATCAGAGATCAGCAGCTGAAAGTAGTTCCAAGCGCCTTCAGAGCAGCAAGGAGAGCTATATGGAGGACTTCAGAAAGTTTTTATCTTTTTTTTTGTTATTATCCTCACATAAAAATAGCGTTCACAGGAGGTAGGATAAAATCAAAACCTTATTCGTTTTAATCTGGGCTCGTATGCAACGACTGGAATTTGGCGTAGTGATATCACGAGGCGGAGCCGAGTGATATACGGAGCCAAAACTCCAGGAGTCGCATACGGGAGCCCAGATTAAAACTCATCCGGTTTTACGATATTATATGGCGAAACGGTGAGAATTTACAGTATATACGGCATGGGTATACAGTAACACCCGCTGTGTGAATTAGAGACAGACTTTGACCCAACCTCTGTAGAGGCAGTGGGAATAATTAACTTCGACATCGCAGTTGGTGAGCAGTGAATCTAGCAAAAGGACAGAGAGCTTAGCAGGCTTCAACCATGAGAGAGACCTGGGCAATAGAAGTAATTCCTTCTTTCAAAGGAAACATATTCTTTCCAATCGATTAAATTTTACTTAGCATTTTGATGTTTTGATTACATTTCTTCTTTTCAAAATGAACCTCCTTATACCGTAATCACAGCATCCTTCTGAGGGTATGCAACTAATGCAATGCCATGAATGGTCATAGAATGAAGATAATCTACTGTAATATAAATCCGTTCGATGTACCCTCTCATGGGGACAATTCCTATTGTTAACTACCCCAAGCAAGTTCGCAATACTCCATAAAGCCCGTTTCTATCGACCGATGACAGATTTTTTTTAGTTCTCCTAAAAGCCCGTTTCCATTGGCTGTCACTAATCTACAGTCAGGTACCACTGACAGTCCTTTAACACGGCCGACATAAAATCAGTCAATGGAAACTAAAGGCCTATTCCCATTAGCTTATTTCCCGTCACCGAATTTACAGTTAGGAACCACCAACGGACTTTTGGCACTGCTCACCCAAAATCGGACAATGGAAATGACCCACGACTTTCTCTGCTTAGATTATGCAATGTAGCACAACCCACCACTGAGTGAAAGCTTGGTCACTGAGTAAAATATACTACCCTCGCCAATTCTTTTATACCGGCGCACAATCGGTAGCACCACTGACAGACTTTCTGGGTAACTCAAAAAATCTTCGCCGTTTTCATCGGCCAATGGAAACGGGCCTTCAGCAGTACTCAATAGAGCCTGTTTCCACTGGCTGACGAAAACGGCTGAGATATTTTTTAGTTCCCCTGTTTCCATTGGCCATCACGGATCTACAGTGAGGAACCACCAACAGATGTTTAGCACTGCTGACGCGAAATCAGTCGACGGAAACAGGCTTTATGGGGAACTCCAAAAGTCTCTGCCGTTTTCGTCGGCCAATGGAAACAGGATTATAATCGTATCGCAAATAATGAACATCCCACAGCTGCGATGCGATACGATCATTCTCCGCAGTTTTAGCAGTGCTAAAGGTCCATTGGTGGTGTCTGACTGTAGATTGCAATTGGTGACGGCCAATGTAAATGGGCTTTTAGGAGAACTAAAAAAAAACCTACACCGTTTTCGTCGCCAAATGGAAACGGGCCTTATGGGGAACTCAAAAAGTCTCCACCATTTTCGTCGCCAAATGGAAACGGGCCTTATGGGGAACTCAATTAGTCTTTGCCGTTTTCGTCGGCCAATGGAAACGGGCTTACTATCGTATCACAAATAATGAACGTCCTAGAGCTGCAATACGATACGATCAGTCTCCGCAGTTTGCAGGGGTTTTTTTGGGTTTTTTTTAGTTCTATTGGGTCAGTTCGTTCACTTTACAGTTGCGGTCTACCACCTTTGCGGTTTGCAGTTTCCATTGGTGGTGTCTGACTGTATATCAGTGATGGCCAATGTAAATGGGATTTTAGGAGAATTAAAAAAATCTACACCGTTTTCGTCGCCAAACGGAAACGGGCCTTATGGGGAACTCAAAAAATCTACACCGTTTTCGTCGCCAAACGGAAAACGGGCCTTATGGGGAACTCAATTAGTCTCCGCCGTTTTGGTCGGCCATTGGGAACGGGCTTACTATTGTATCACAAATAATGAACGTCCTAGAGCTGCGATACGGTACAATCAGCCTCTGCAGTTTGTGGTTGCGGCCTGCAGTTTCCATTGGTGGTGTCTGACTGTATATCGGTGTCGGCCAATGTAAATGGGCTTTTAGGAGAATTAAAAAAATCTACACCGTTTTCGTCGCCAAACGGAAATGGGCCTTATGGGGAACTAAAAAAATCCACACCGTTTTTCGTCGCCAAACGGAAATGGGCCTTATGGGGAACTAAAAAAATCCACACCGTTTTTCGTCGCCAAATGGAAACGGGCCTTATGGGGAACTAAAAAAATCTACACCGTTTTCGTCGCCAAATGGTAACGGGCCTTATGGGGAACTCAAAAAGTCTCCGCCGTTTCGGTCGGCCATTGGGAACGGGCTTATAACAGTATCGCAAATAATGAACGACCCAAGCATGGGGTGGTCCTAAAGCTGCGATACGATCGTTCTCCGCACTTTTACGACTCTGTTATCACCTTCTATCTCCACCGATCATCAGACCTCATCTGGCCACAGGCGCCGAGTATTGACTTCCGAGAAACCGGCTTTAACTCCAGCATCAGCTGGCCTTTCCTGTGGTGTTATTTCTTCGTCTATTCTCTGTTTTTACGGTGAGCCAGGGACCTCCCTCATTCACCATTTATAAGCCATATTCAGTTCTCTCTGATAGGATCGATCGCAGCGCCGCCCAGCGCCATGCCAAGACATTTCCGTGATCAGGAAATAAACAGTCCCGGATGGAAATGGCGCCGATAACGACACCACCAGAGGGCGCAAGTGTGGACGAGGCTGACATGTGGGTAGGTGGGGAAATCTTATATGTGGCAATTATATCGCTTTAGATTGCACCCTTTTGGTTTCATATATCCTGTTTGCGCATCTATACAAAAACATCTCTATGGGTAGGCGGAGAAATCTTAGACGGGGGCAATTATATCATTTTAGATTGCACCATTTTGGCTGTAGATGTCTTGTGTATACACCTACAAACAAACAGCTTTGTGGGTAATATATATATATATATATAATATTATATATATCGTTTCAGATTGCACCATTTTGGTTTTATATGTGCTGTTTGTACACTTACATACAAATAGCTTTGTGGGTAGGTGGTGAAATCTGAGATAGGGCAATTATATCGTTTTAGATTGCACCATTTTGGTTTTTTATGTGCTGTGTGTACACCTATAGAGGGAAACTATGTTCCGGTGGGAATAAGTCAAATTACTGCCCGCGGCTACGCCTTGGGCAGTAATTTTTCCAAGTCTTACCTCGTAACTTTGACTTATTTCCACTGGTACATGGTTTCCCTATTCCTATATACCTTCAATTGTTGGCTAATATCGATAAAAACCGAATGTCTCTGATCGTCAACCTGGGCAGTAAACATCAACCTGGGCAATAAACATCAACCTGGGCAGTAACTTCAACCTGGGCAGTAAACAAAGGTTATTCCACCCCCAGCAGCGTTAGGTACTCATAGGTTGTTCACTCATAGGTATATAGGAATAAACAAACAGCTCTGTGGGTACGTGGAGGAATCTTAGACTGCTGCAATTATATCGTTTTAGATTGCACCATTTTGGCTTTAGATGTCTTGTGTGTACACCTACATACAGACAGCTTTGTGGGTAATATATATATATAATATTATATCGTTTCAGATTGCACCATTTTGGTTTTAGATGTCTTGTCTGTAGACCTATAAACAAACAGCTATGTGGATAGGTGGAGGAGTCTTAGACGGGGGGAATTATATCATTTTAGATTGCACCATTTTGGTTTTATATGTCCTGTGTGTACACCTTTATTACCCACCGATTATGGAGTCTCCATAGGAAATGTATAGGGCACCTGGAATTAGCTACCCGGAGATTTTGGCATGTCAGAATCTCCTGCAGGAGATTCTGGAAAAATAGTCCTGTCCATAAAGAGGTCGAATTATTGTGTACTTCAAAATAAGTTTCTTGAATGTTCCTTCAATGCTAATTATTTAGAATCAATCATAATAATCTCATTTACCATTAGAGATCACTGTCATAACATACTTTACATGCTAGAAGTGCAGATTAATGGCGAACTATATTATTGGTGTATGTACAGTGAATTACAGCCAGACTTGACAGTGCTGTGGTGTCTTGAACTAAATGGCTTACAGAAACTTTTTAATTGCAATAGATTTGTTATCAATCTTGTAGGTGGGTAATAAATACAATAACAACTGGTTTTGTATACGAATGACCGTAATCTCCCCGTAGTTGACGACGTAATTTCCTTGGTAATCGCTCAGATATTACTATTCGTCAACTACTCGGAGATTGCAGCCACTCGTACACAAAACCAGCTACCATGCCTTCTAGTAAAAGGCTAGAAGTCGTCTGGTGTAAAAGCCAAGCCTGTGGTGACAACATATCGTCTGATTACGCAATTCAGGACCTATGATTCTTTCAACCCAGGTAGAAATTATCGGCAGCCATGATAATGATGACGTGGTGTCAGGGCCCCGCTGCTCCAGGATTACGACAGAGCTGCGGATCACAGAATAGCGATCCGAGGGCCAAAACGTTGCTCCTGAAATTTTGCGGATTGTGTCGCAATCGCACAGGCTCATCGCCACGTAATATACGGCATTTAGCGATACTTTTTACGCGGACCTTCACAGCACTGTGGATCGTATCGCTGTAGGTTATAACCAGCCTTGGCTGATATTTCAAATAATGATCCATGGTGGCACCACCAACCCCTGCCCCTTGTTCTTTTACCTATAGGAAATAGCGATCCACAACACCAGGTGTTAGATCAGTTTTAACTGTGGTGCCATCTGTATTTAATTAAAGAACAAATTAATCTTCCCCTGTCTCGTTCAATATGTGCCCCTGAATTGTTGCAAAAATTAGCGATACCGCGAAAATATAGCGATACGATCCGGTATTACTGGAGCAATGCTTTATCAATCGGATTGTTAAAGTAATTGTAAAAATAAAATTGCGATCCGATTATAGCTAGCGATACCACAAAAACAGGAACAACGGGGCCCAGACAGTGTAATTCCCTGTACTGAAATGTTTCGAAATTTTGTCAACACCTGCCGATATTTTATTGTGAATGTAAAACGACCAATTACTGGTGAAATTCATTAGTAATGGGCAGCAAATGGTCTGCTGCTCATGCCCAGTAAAACACAGAACTCCACGGCATCACCTGTCGATTCCCCCCGACACGATTTGTCAGTGCCCTCCTTCAATCTCTCCACTCACGCACCTTTCTCCGTTATGGGGCTCCACCTAGCCTGCAGCGTCACTTCCTCATTTCCTGAACGTGATTTGGAGATGAATTATTTAATCAGTATTTTACCCACACGGCACGCCATAGCAGGTGCTGATCCACAGGGCTGGCCACTGCTGGAGACATACGGCCAGGTCCTTTATCTCACCTATGGTATATTTGGGTCATAGGCTTAACATTGGGAATTTGCTCGCCATGCCTCTTCAAGTATTGCAGTCTGTTTTTCATGGTCTATATCCTGTGTCTTTTCCATTCTTTTAGTGTGTTTTTGGTGAGGTTTAAACAAGATTAAAATTACTGAAGTGTCGCTGTGGAGGTGGAGGTGTGTTTGGAGAGGCCTGATCTGCCTGAGTCACATCACGGCGACATCCACTCAGATGACAGTCAACAGGAAACCCACCCAAAGCCCATTGAGTATTTAGAAAAAATACTGAATGGGGGATTATGTCACAAAAGTGAGACCAATCAGTCAATGTGAACGGCGAGATACATTCTGAAGCATATCCAAGTTTAAGTCATATCTCACGTAAATACGCAGGTCAAGCTGGACTGAAACCCTCCCCACTCCACTCACACACAGCCCAGCTCATACACTGGCAACCAGAGCTACAAAAGTTACCTCTAATAAGCGACCTCCTTGACCTTGTAGCGGTACCTGTTACTCTCCTACCAGATCTTTCGTGCTGCCTGGAGAGTGTGTTTTGAGTCGTAACCTCGAAGGCAATTTACCATTTTGTTATTTCGTGTGCATTTATTACAATAAAACCACCATAAATCTGGACTTAATCATCAATATACGAAGTTATAAATTCTAAGTATTTCTGCTTTTCGAGCATAAATAGAACGAAACTCCCTGGATCGAGGCGCACCCAGACTGATCCCGTGTGGGATTTAACCCGACCAACCCCCATATCGTAGACAGGGGTCGGTTGTCAAACTACCCAGCTCATACCTCCTATACCTCTCAGAGTCCGGCATGCAGTAGCCTATATTAGTTCGGCCCCGCGCCGGGTGGGGGCGCGGCGGAGAGACGGGAACGAGGCCTGTGGGACGCGCGCGTTGCAGCGGTGCCACACTCGCGCAATTTGCACCAGATTTGGCCAATTTGGCGGCGGCTGCGTCCCGGTCCGGGTTCATCTCCCGCCGCAGCCCCGATTAGCGCCACGTCCTCGCGCATGCGCAAAAACCCCGTCGGAGCTCTTCTGTCAGCGGAGGCGGAAAGAGCCGCGCGTCTATGGAGAGCCGATCTGGGGGCTGTTCAATAAAGTTCGTTCGTTTCTGGTGCTGGTCTGAACGATACGATAACTCCAACGATATTAAACGACATCCTGGACGATTTTGTACATTCAGTGTTGTATGACAAGACAGAAGATATCATCTAGATGAATTTATTAATATACAACACCTTGTAAAGGCTTTAGATTACTTTTATCATCAAAATATGTTATGCTTACATACATTTTATACAACACTATGGCCCCAAAGACAATTCTAGAGTACTTTTTTGTCGTTCGTAGTTTATTTCGTGACGAAAGGGGTTTGTGATGAAGGAGTTTCTCTAAAACTGTTTCGTCTGGAAAAGGACCGTTTCGTCACAAAAGGGGTTTGGAAAAATCCTCTTGTGACCAAAAGGGTTCAGGGAAACCCGATTCGTTGAGAAACACCCTTTCATGTACGAAAGGTCTTTCTGCTAAACGCTTTCGTCCCCAAAGGGTTTTAGGGAAACCCTTCTGTCAAATAAGAGGTCTGGCAAAACGCTTTCTTGACAAAAGGGTTCTAAGGAAACCCCTTTCATGACGAAAGGAGTTTTGGTTTAGGTATGAGTGTATTTCGTTGACGAAAGATAGAATACATCTAATACCCCGCTTCTGGTACACCTCGCTTAAGGGTTCAATTTGTTTGGAACAAAAATTGTTATTCAGTTTATTTTAACACCGCTTAAGGGGACACCCTGCTTCAGGGGGCACTTTGCTTGCTACGGAAGGTGGCCCCTTAAGCGGGGTTTTACTGTATAGGGACGAAATAGCAATGTCCTGAAAGTGCCCCCCTAAGCGGGGTTTACTGTATATAGGGACGAAATAGCAATGTACCAAACGTGGCCCCTTAAGCAGGGTTTTACTGTATATAGGCACGAAATAGCAATGAACTAAACGTGTCCCCTTAAGCAGGGTTTTACTGTATATAGGCACGAAATAGCAATGTACCAAACGTGTCCCCTTAAGCAGGGTTTTACTGTATATAGGCACGAAATAGCAATGTACCAAACGTGTTTCTTTAAGCGGGGTTTTACTGTATATAGGCACGAAATAGCAATATCCTGAACGTGTCCACTTAAGCGGGGTTTTACTATATAGGGATGAAATGGCAACGTCCTGAACATGTCCCCTTAAGCGGGGTTTTACTATATAGGGACGAAATGGCAACACCCAGAAAGTGCACCCTTAAGTGGGGTTTTAATATATAGGAACGCAATGGCAATGTACCGAAGGTGGCCCCTTAAGCGGGGTTTTACTGTATAGGGACAAAAGCGCAATGTCCTGACAGTGCCCCTTTAGCGGGGTTTTACTGTATAGGGACGAGATATCAGTGTCCTGAACGTGTCCCCTAAAGCCGGGTTTTACTATATAGGGACGAAACGCCAACATTCAGAACGGCCCCCCATACGTGTCCGGCACGGCGGGGGGCGGGGTGGACCCGGCGCCCGTTCATTCCCCCGCCTGACGGGCGGGACGCGGGGGGTGGTCTCGGGGGTGCCGTGCGGGCGCGGGTGGCGGTCAGGGCGGGGTGTTGAGGGTAATTGGGGTGAGCTGGGAGGGGCGTGTGTGTGTGGGGGGGGGGGGGGGGGAGGGAGCCCCGCTGTAACATCCCCGGGGACATGTAGCCAGAGCCAGAACGACCTGACAACCTAAACACGACGTCCGTCAGCACGCGCACCACGTCATCAACAGGCTGATGACGTCATCAACACGCGGACGACGTCATCAACAGGCTGATGACGTCATCAACACGCGGACAACGTTATCAACAGACGGATGACGTAATCAACACGCGCACCACGTCATCAACAGGCTGATGACGTCATCAACAGGCTGGTGACGTCATCAACAGGCTGATGACGTCATCAACAGGCTGATGACGTCATCAACAAGCTGATGACGTCATCAACACGCGGACGACATCATTAACAGGCTGGTGACGTCATCAAAAGTCTGGTAACGTCATCAACAGGCTGAGGACGTCATCAACAACCTAATGACGTCATCAACAAGCTGATGACGTCATCAATAGCCTCATGACATCATCAACAGGCTGGTGACGTCATCAACAGGCTGGTCATTACAGATTTAAAGACAAATGCTGGTGGTTGGGTGATTTCTAAATTCTAATGATTTTTGCAAATAACCCTGGATAATATATGTTCCATATATCAGCAAATAGATAATGCAAAAGGAAGACCATTTGAAAATGTAAGTGCTTAACTATTGGTGTCTGTGGAAAAATGTAATATTTTGACTTTGTTGCTGAATGACACTGATGTGCTATTGCTATCTTCAAATAATTCTGGAATATGATATTTGGGAACATGTACAAATGAGAAATGCTAAAAAAATATTATGTCACCATGTTAATTTCCATGGGAAGGCCATCTGAAGAAGGTTATGGGTTATCTATTTGTGTCTATGGGAAACTGCTATATTTTCATGAAACCAGATGGCAGCACTAGTGTTAAATTTAGTAGACACGGGGGGCACTGCGATACCTGGCCGCATTTGTCTTTAATCAAAACCATAATGTTCACAATGACAGAACAACAAGGCGATGCAGGTTAAAGTTACACAAGCCGGCTTTTCAGTCACAAAAACACGACCATCATTAACTATTGAGCACATCACGTGTAAACTGGGCAATTCCCTCCCTGGCTCTGTCAAGTCACTCCGCTAAACACTTTTTGACCACTTCCGCCGCAAAAAACGGAAGCTCTTCACGCGTGCTCACGTCAGCCTCGTTCTGGGTAGTCGCCCACTGCGCCTCCTGGTGGAACGCCTTGGAACTGTGGATCAGACTGAGGTAATTCATAGGTAAAGGAGAAGACAGTGGAGGATATATATCTAAAGACAAATGCTGGTAGTTGGGTGATTTCTAAATTCTATTGATTTTTGCAATATAAGATCCATATATCAGTAAATAGAAAATGTAAAAAAATCGGCATGTCACCATGCAAACTTCTATGGGAAGGCCATCTGAAAATGTAAGTGCTTAACTATTGGTGTCTATGGGAAACTGCAATATTTTGACTTGGTGGCTAGATGTTCTATTGCTATCTTCAAATAATTCTGGATTATGATATTTGGGAACATGTACAAATGAGAAATGCCAAAAAATACTTTGTCACCATGCGAGTATCTATGGGAAGGCCATCCAAAGAAGGTAAGTGCTTAGCTATTGGTGTCTATAGGAAACTACTACAGTGTAGAAATAGGGGGCAGTGCGATACCTAGCCGCATTTGTCTTTAACAGTGTTATTTGAGTAGTGTTCTGAGGGCTGTTGAATAAAGTTCGTTCGTTTCCGGTGCTGGTACTGGACGATACGATAACTTAAAAGATAAACGACATTCTTGATGATGTTTTCTAATCAATGTTGTATGGAAAAACAGTAGATATTTTGTAAATGAACATATTCGTATACAACGCTTTGGAAGACCTCTACGGTACTCTTATCATCAAAACACCTTATGCTTACAACACATTTTTTATACAACACTATGGCCTAAGAGACAATTCCAAAATACTTTTATTGTCGTTCGTAGGTTATTCAACGGCCCCCTGCTCACTGGAGAATAAATTCAATATACAAAATATTATTTTGATTGGATTTTCCAATGACAAGTGGCGCAATGGGAAATGTAGAAAACAGGTTTAGTTTTTTATTGGTGTTCAAGCTATCTACATGATGAAAGGCCTGAAAGTCACCAAACTGAATTCAACCAGAGTGGCCTGCTTAATTCTAACATCCGTATATGTGCATCACGAACATGTAGTCCCAGGACAGAAAGGTCCACAGGAACACCTCATATCCTCCGTCCGGAACCGCAAACACTGCGCCCCTCACTACAGTGCACACTGCCCCGCTCAATGCTCCGTCTCGGTCAGAGAGTTAAATGAATGTGTTCAGAAACAGGACTCGGTGGGACGTCCCTGAGAGAGTTCGAGTAAAACTAGCGCAATGTGTGCACACAGGAGAGTGTATGCGTATGGGAGTTGTGGTAACGGTCAGCCTGGTGCAGGTAGGACGAGGGAGCATGTAGTTTATCTCACCCCTGGTACAAGTTTAGCCATAGGAATAATATTAGAAAAAAAACCTCAACGATCACCCCCGTAAAGTGACAATACTACGCCACGGCCGTGGCGTAGTGATTTTGAGATGACGTCATATGGATTTGCTAAGTCTATTCTAATTATTGTGAAAGTTTGATGATATTTGATTTGTTAAAAAGGGGTGAGATAAATCCAGAACTGCACTCAAATCGTAAAATACACAAAACTCCACTCATTGGAATGGGCCATAATCGTCACTCGGTTTTGCCTCGATGACGATTGCGGTCCATCCAAACTTGTGGAGTATTGTCTATTTATACGATTCTCGATGCAGTTCTATATAAGAACCAGTTGTAGATTCTTCTCCTAACACAGCTGGTCCCTGCTGGGCAGGTCCTATGTACGTGTGTCACTCCCTGTGGAGGGTGCCGTGAGAGGGGCGGCGGGTAGGACGGAGATCCAGCTTCACCCCCGGGACCCTGACACGTGAGCGTGAGCGGGTAGGACGGAGAGCAACTCGCTCAACGAGCAGTCCCAGAGGTCACCGAAATCCTCAGACACTTCACCCAGCCTGAGGCAGGGTCAGAGAATGGAGCAGCCCCCACAGGTAAATGGTATATGGACTAGTCCACCCTGTAGTGAATGTCTTCCGACGCGATTTTGATTTTCTATCAGGAGGTGCATCGTAGACCATATCGGAGCCATATCATATTAAGTGGACGCCGGGCTTTAAGAGAATAGGTTCCCAGGTGTGTGTTTATCCAACTCCTCCAGGTAACTAAGACTCTCACTCTCATTTCCATATTAACGAGGACTCTATTCAGAGATAATGATGTTTGCATCCATTGCACCACACAATATTTTCCTGGTCATATTTCCCCAATCATTTAGTTTGATTTTAATCTGGAAAAATTCCGGGAGATTTATCCATCCAGAATTAGCGGAATTCCTCCCCAAAATAAATGACGAAAGAAACCAATTGAGAAGGGCATTTCCCCCGGTAAAACCTTTAAGTAATTTAGGTCAGCAGAAGAATTGAGGCAGCAGAAGAATGGGCCATGCACACTGCTCCAGCTTAACCCACTTCAGAGTCTAGTAACCAGAAGAGTGGCGCAGTGTGTGAGGCGGAAGCGGAAGTAATGCTCCGTGGCCGCCGCTCGACGACCGTCAGACACAAAACTCACATTTGGCTACAGCAAGTGAGCACCGTGAACCCTGGTCGTGTGACGTCATTACTGGCAGTTGCCGTACGACGTGCGCGATATCCTCCGTGCAAAGTTCAAATCTTAAACTTTCCCGCCGGCATATCTCGGGCAGGCATATCTCTAGTGGAAGAGGGCGCACGAAAAATATCGAGTGCGTGACCGATTTTTTCGGGAAGTCTTGGGGAACTTATTTTGGTGGAAGCGTGCGGGCGCCCCCGATTTTTTTTGAAGGAGTGGGTACGAAATTCCAAGAAATTCGGAGAAATTCCCAGACACTAACCAATAAATCATTTTTTGCAGTGGTATCGGCCCTTTGAAGCTCCATCTTCTAGTTATTCCTGTAACTGACTTATTCCTGTAAGCGGTAACCATTACATATAGCTAGGTTACAAATTGGCAATATGCAGAACGTATTGAACATGTTAGGCCCGGCGTCCACCTACTACGATATGGCACCGATATAGTCTACGATGCACCTTCCGATAAAAAATCTAATTCGCGTCGGAAGCTCACCTAATATCGGGGCAGTTGACCACGTTTCTGCGATTAGACACCTAAAAAAAACCCATACAATGCGTGGTGGATTGGCATGTCTAGACATATGTCTACGATTTTGCACCTTCCCGATATGTCTCCGATATTTGCTTTTTGTATCGGTACCATATCGGTAGGTCTAAATTTCTATCGTAGTAGGTGGACGCCAGGCCTTACAGTGTGCATTAGTGGCGAGCCACTGGTCACCACTGGTTGAAATATGACCAGTTTGGGAACACCCAACACCCAACCCAATGTCTTTCCCCAGAAATAAGGAAATTTACAGAATATCAGCAGCTTAAGGTGCACCAAAAGAAATGGGCATTATCCAAGAACTGGCCACTGGCCGAACAAGCCCTTCTATCATCAGTTCAATTCATAACTTGATCAACTCGGACTTGTAAACCACACCTGTACTGTGGATAGAAGACGTTCAAAAACTTTTAAAACCACTTACCTATAAGTGTTTTGAATTGTGTAATCAATGTAGACCTCCATTTATCATGTCTCAAAACCTGTTATATATCTAGACTCTGATGTAAATCTTCCGTGTTGGGAGACTCACTCATACCAGCTAACCGCTGAAGATTGTCCCAATGAAAATAAAGAATTATTAAAAAAAAAAAAAAAGACTTATCAGCAAGCCACTTGGTTCACTTGACATGTACAAGGGAGCAATATGCTCGCCCTGTAGCTAGGTTGTACAGAAAAACAAACTACAAGATATTAGGGCTAAGGCCACTCAAAAAAACTTGTTTCTCATCACCAAGCCATGAAAAATATGATGAGGGCGCTTTTTTTGCTTTTTTTCTTTATTTTTGCTAGTCACTCATATCTCACTTATTTTACTGTGTGTAATTATCTCTGTATTAGATGTTTATCATATCCCTGTGTAAGCGGACACCCCATGAAAGTGGACACCCCGCGTTGATGGACAGTTACTGTTGTACATAAAGCCTTTTAATCCCGTGTAAGCAGTCACTTATCAATTATGCTTGGGTGGTGTGGGCACAACACTACAGATTGTCTTGATTCTTAGTTAATCGTGTGTAATGCCTGGTGTCTAGTTCTCCAGACACCAATCCTCTGGCCTGCCTAGGCTATTTTAGGTGTCAGGTAAGCGTCTGTGGCGTGTCTGTGTGGTTATAACAGTTTATCTTACCCCCTGATACTTTTTCCCCATAGACTTAACATTAGGAAGCTTTATCCAATTCGCGGTGATGATAAATAAGATTTTTTCTTTTATGTGGCCTAACTGGAAGAGCTGGCAGTAATACGGGAACAGAAGATGGTTGCTACGGACGCTCACTCACGTGGTTCCGGTCACGGGGTTCCGGTCACGTGACTACCCCGCTCCGCACACCATACTCGCCCACTTCATTTTAGGACGCCAACGAGAAAGGAACCACCCGCCCTACAAAAAAACAACAACTCTCATTTCCTCAATTTCCCCTACTTCGTAGGACAATCTCAATACCTCAGGGCATTTCTTTTATATCATCAATTATATTTCATATTCTAATTACTGTAAAACCTATTTCGTTATTATTAAGTGTTACTCAATAAACATATATCCATGACCGTGCTTCTGTGTTAATCATTACACTCTTTCATGTAGCCAAGCTCTCTAGCAGCTTACTTTAGTGTAGCCTTGTATGATCAGTGGAGCGACTGCCTTCCCTCTCAATTCCAGCTTTATTTAGATCAAAACATTTACAGCAGCTCAAAAGAAGCCCCGGCACTCTATGTTGTGATACATAGTTACCTTTAAACAGAAGTGACCGGGCTGTCATCACCAATAAAAACCACCTGCATCGCGTAAGGCAGGATCCGACATTTCACTGCATCTCCTGAAGCAGGACCTGACAATTTATATATTGAAAAACAAGATAGGAAAGTAAGACCCGTGTACAAGATCTTTGCTGCGTAACCTTTAAGAAATATCCTACAATTCACAGTGGCGCCACCTGGTGTTTTTCAAATAATGTCAATTATCAGTCGAAACTTGTTACTTGGGATTCTTTCTAATTCTTCTTGAGAAAATTTAATGTTTTGTCCAGTTTATTAAAACTACAATCTGTTTCTGTGGCGGCATACAGTGTGTTTCTGTGGTGACATACGGCATGTGTCTGTGGTGACATACGGCCTGTTTTCTCTGGTGGCATACAGTCTGTTTCTATGGGGGCATACTTAGTAGAAACCAAACGAGAGTTAGCCTTTATACCACTCTTGTCAGGTCTGCTACACACTACACTCGGCTAACGCCTCGTGTAGTAATACACGACCTGCCCATCGTGGCATAAACATTGACAAGGCTAATTCGAGTTCGGTTTCGTATTTATCCTACCCCATCTCACTGATATACAGAGAAAACTGTGTGATTATCTATGTTAGTAGCGTGTTGACACTCATTGGAGCATGGCCGTGTTTATCAATGCTGCCGGATCTACCTTCGTTACCTCGTCACTGATTGGTCACCTCGGTGCATAAATAACACTTAATTTAACGCTCAGAGTCAATGTTAAACCTACGGAGTTTTTTATTAGGGGTAGGATAAAGTCTGTTCCTGTGCTGGCATACAGTGTGTTTCTGTGCCAGCATACAGTCTGTTTCTGTAGTGGCATAACGTCTCTTTCTCTGGTGGCATACAGTCTGTTTCTATGGCGACATACACTCTGTTTCTGTGGCAACATACGGCCTATTTCTGTGCCAGCATACAGTCTGTTTCTGTGGCGACATACGTTCTGTTTCTCTGGCGGCATACGTTCTGTTTCTGTGCCGGCATACGGTGCTCCTAGTCCAGGGCGATCTGCTCCTCTATGGCCTGCTGGTGTCGGGGTGTCTCTGCGGCTCTCTCGGGAACAGGCGGGACTGTGTAAGTAGTATACGGACATGAACCAAAGCCTCAGGTCGGCAGCTGCCTCAGGGCCTTATATTATCGCTCAGAGAGTGGCGGGCGGCGTGTCCGACATCCATAGTACTAGAGGGAAACTATGGCCCGGTGAATGAAAGTCAAAGTTACGACGTAAGGCTTGGAAAAATTACTGCCCTCGGCCAAGGCTTTGGGCAGTAATTTTTCCAAGCCTTACTTCTCTCCCCGGCACTTGGTTTCCCTATTCCTCCAAATTTCAAAAAAATAGTTATTTCTTTAGCTGAAATAGTCCAAGAAGTCATGCCCACCTTTATCGAGTAACTCCAACTCATATGTTTTCGTTCCGCATGTTTCATAGCAACTATGCAGGTTGCTATGCAGGTTGCTATGTGACAACGTCATGGCGACGCCATAGCCACATAGATCTATTGTGTATATTTTGCAGGCTTCGAAAGCATGTTTGCCTGTCCTTTTATATTATCCTACCCCTAATAAAAAACCGACATAGACTTAACATAGGGAAATTTTATGTGGCAGGCCGTGACATAAAGTGTTTTTTATGTCACTAGAGTAATAACAATATTGACCAATCAGAGAGCAGGATGTCAGCTACTATGAAAAAAAGTTCTGTTGGTCATTGACTCAATATTTATCGTTTAGTAATACAAAAGCATAGACGAGGTAGGATAAATACGAAACCGAACTCGAGTTAGACATGTCAATATCTATGCCACTCTGGTCAGGTCTGCTCCTCACTACACTCGGCTATGCCTCGTGTAGTAATACGCGACCTTCCCGTCGTGGCATAAACATTGTCAAGTCTAACTCTCGTTCGGTTTCTACTAATTATTTACAATCTTTATGATAGTGTTCTGGGTTATTTGTGATAACTTTTCTGAGTTGGTTTGTACAATAACTTTGCCATATCGAACGATGTATGACCATATAGATCGTATGGACAGTCTTGGACGAGAAAGTCAGCCTGATAAATTTCACCCTTGGTACATAACTCATAATTATTGTACCCCAATTGTACCCCTATTTATCCTACCCCTAATATAAAATCCCATCTGCTTAACATTGACTTTCCGTATGCGCCTGTATGTCGCATACAGATAAAAAATCGCTCCTAGGAGCGTACAAAAAATGGACCAATCAGAGATCAGCAGCTGAAAGTAGTTCCAAGCGCCTTCAGAGCAGCAAGGAGAGCTATATGGAGGACTTCAAAAAGTTTTTATCATGTTTTTTGTTACTATCTTCACATAAAAATATCGTTCACAGGAGGTAGGATAAAATCAAAACCTAATTCGTTTTAATCTGGGCTCCCGTATGCGACTCCTGAAGTTTTGGCTCCGGATATCACAACGCCAAACTCCAGTCGCCGCATACGGGGGCCCAGATTAAAACTCATCCGGTTTTACGATAGTATTGTTCGCCAATGGGTAATTAGTAATATCCATGACGCTAGACCTTATGCTCATGCTACAGCCACACTGGTGTCAAATTTTGATGTTTCTTCTACTTGTCATAAAAACGAGGACATGTCGTGAAAAAAAGACATAAATCCAATGCATTTTACCTTTTTTTATTTTTTATTTTTTTATTTAAGCATTAAGTATTACAGGCAGTCTGCGAGTAGCAGGTTTTTTATGCCTTTTCAGGGCATTTACAATTTTTGCATCGATAACTACACCAGTCGTGTTTACATATATACAAGGTGATAACAATATATGTGATATGATGTTATGTGATGAGATGATCCACGTAGTATATCAACTGGACCAGTATATATACTTGTCATAATCTCTCATACATAATTCTACTTTTACTCTTAACAAATTTTTTATATAAATAAATAGTCGGTGCTTCCTGCACTTCTAGTGGCAAGTTGTTCCAGTTTTGTCCTCCTTCATATAACGGTTTTTTTTTAGACCTTGGTCTCTTTAAGCTAATCGTTCTTTTTGCCTGACCTCTTGTCTTCGGATTATCAATCTTAGTAACATTTTTGTTGACATATCTCCTCATAAACATATACAGTAAGTAAGTACGTCTACAGTTTAGTTCATCTAGATCACATCTTTTGTGAAGATCTTTAACACTTATTTCTCTTATCCCCTTTTTTATACAGATCCTAAGTGCCCTGTTCTGATTTTTCTGTAGTTTCAACAACAGCTGTTTGGTAGCACCATTAACAAAATATCCACTGTGGTCAAACAGAGGAGCTATTAACGTCTTGTAAATTTTTATACTTATCTTTTCATCTATATACTTTCTTATCTTAGCTAATTGAAACAGGCGTTAAAGTCCAATGCAAATCTACCGATACTTGGCTGAACGATTAATTCCCAAATGATATAGTAGTTGGTGAACTTGTCGCACGCAAATTACGTAACCCATTGCTTGACCAGCTGCCATCCAAGTGGATACCAGGGAGGGGGAGGAGGGTATTAGTCCTAAGCAAATCAGTCTACACTAACTGACAGAGATACATTTATGTACGCCAAATGACTGAAATATGATTTATGAGCGTCAGAAGGCCAACGCAGGGATGCCAGTTTGTAGGATTTTGCCTACATGTAGGATTTTCTGTGTGTGGCACCCCCCTACAAGCCTACAAGTGACTGGGGTAGGTACTCTGTCGGCACCCGTCAGCCAGCGCAATTGCCGTTATTTCCAACTCCGTACCGATCCTTTGTCACCGACAAAAGTGCATCAATGTTCCGAAATAAGTAGATGTGTATTGGGCATTACATGTGATTTGCCTGCGAGTTCACCAACTCCTATACTTTTTTTTATAATCTCTTTATTCACTTTTTTTTATAATAACAGTTCTCCCAGTGAGGAGGTACATCAAAATAGATCCTCTGACATTAGATGATTGAAAAAGAAGGATGAAATAATGAGGGGTTTAGAAATTAGCACTATATAATTAATTAATCTTACACTTGAGCCTTTCTAAACAGTCTTAACTCCTTTTTAAAGTCTTCCTTAGTTTTGGCCTTTTGGACATGCTGCGGTAGCAGGTTCCATTGGAATATACAATTTGGGAACTAATTGTTCAATTCTGAATCGGTAGATGTATATTGGGCTTAACCAAAAATAAAGTTACGTAGACAGGAACGTTCACACTCCCATGAAATAACGCCAGTGTGGCTGCAATTGCATTGAATTTGTGTGTCCTTTTGCCTGGTAATCCCGTTTTTTCTGATATGAAGAAGAAACGCCAACATCTTCCAGCAGTGCAGCATAACGAGTGTAAACGTAGGATTTTAAGTGACTGTGACTTCAACACGTCACGCTCTGCACGCTTGTTTCGTTTCTTGGCGTTGTCTCCCGTTATCTCTCGTTATCTCGCGTTACATGTAATTTGCCTGTGACAAATTCAACGACTCCTATACGATTTGGGAACTAATCGTTCAATTCTGAATCGGTAGATGTATATTGGACTTAACCAGACGTAAAGTTACTTAGACAGGAACGTTCACACTTCCATGAAATACGACATATTTAACGCCAGTGTGGCTGCAATTACGTTGAATTTACGTGTTTTTAGCTTGGTTTGCCTCCGTTTTTCTGATATGAAGAAGAAACACCAACATTTTTCACCAGTCCAGCTTAACGAGTGTAAACGTGGGATTTTAAGTGACTGTGACTTCAACACATCACGCAGACACGCTGGTCTCGTTTCTTGGCGTTGTCTCGCGTTGTCTCGCGTTATCTCGCGTTGTCTCGCGTTATCTCGCGTTGTCTCACGCTATCTCGCGTTGTCTGGACATTTGGCTAAACGTGAACTAAGAGCCTGAGCCAATGGAAGATAGGCAACACTGATTACTCCAGAGTAGAAAAAAATCTCTTTTTTTTAAATCTCGCGTTATCTCGCGTTACTTGTGATACTCACGGAAGTAAACAAAGGCTGCTGGCGCCCCCTGTGTGTCGGCACGTGCGCTCGTGTGACGTGTGCCGTGGACAACCAACTTTCTCCACAACCAATTACCACCGCCCAGTGAGCTTCAATTGACCGTTTTAATTGACAGTCCTTCTCTACTCTTTCTAGCTCCAGCGTTAATAAACTAATTTCTTTTTGCTGGGAAATAATTTCAAGCGTCTATAAATAATCATGATGGGTTTCTTTTTATGCCTTGTCAAAACGAACTAATTGCGACGCTTGTCTTGGCTGGTGGCGGCGATGTAACTCCCGCGGAAAACATTCATCAGGTATTAATTTTCTCTCCAGTTTTTGGTGGTCATTTGCGTGTTTGCTTCAGTGTTTATGGTCTTAAGCTCCAATCGAGCAGTAGGAGTATATGAAATCACGTTAAATGTAAGTTGGCTTCTCTATGCTTATAAAATGTTTCCTCACTATGAGAGTCTATGTTTTAAGCAGAACTGTCTTTAGAAACGTATTTTGAACCACTACGCCACGAGTTTGGATGCGCAGTAATCATCACGAGGCTACGCATCCGAACGAGTGAGCGTAGTGGTTCAAAATACGTTTCGAAAGCGGTTCTGTTTTTATCTCACCCCCAACACGGACCTTACAGTCGATTTTAAGCAATAATATACCATTACTCCCGATAGATAACTGTCGCTCTCCATGTTTGTGCCAGTGCGGTTCAAGCAATGGAGCCGGAACTATTCTTTTTAACTCGAAGTTGATTGGATGCTGCGTTGCTACGTATCTCTGCCACCACCATGGCGTAGTACTGTAACTTTACGTAGGTAATCGTTACGTATTTTCTTTTAACGTTAATCCTATCGGAGAACCTATACCAGGGGTGGGATAAAACTTATTACCTATTGGCGAATGTCTTACTTTTACTGACCAGGAGGACACTAACTATGTCTCTACATATTACTTGACTCTACATATTACTCCGAAACTTTCCTATTATTATTTGCACAAAGAAATGAGTACAATATTGGCCTCCATCAAGGCTGAAAGGAAGACAGCTGTGACAAAAACAATCGTCGTCAGTGAGTTATTGCTCTAGGCACGTAATATATTTATGTGTATAATATGTTGAACGACAGTGCAATCATGAGGCAGCCAAGTTGTTTTTATGACCATTTTTATTTGATCCAACGTTTCGGACGGATTTGCCCTTTATTAAGGTTAACAATACATGGATATCGTGAGGTTAAGTGTACAGTAAGGCCCAGCGTCCACCTACTACGATAGAAATTAAGACCTGCCGATATGGCACCGATACAAAAAGCAAATATCGGAGACATATCGGGAACGTGCAGAATCGTAGACATAAGTCTAGACATGCCAGTCCACCACGCATTGTATGGGGTTTTATCGGCGTCTAATCGCAGAGACGTGGTCAACTGCCCCGATATTAGGTGACCTTCCAACGCGATTTTGATTTTTTATCGGCAGGTGCATCATAGACCATATCGGAGCCATATCGTAGTAGGTGGACGCCAGGCCTTAGTCATTACAGCTTTAAATCCATAGCCGGTAGGAGGTTTGAAACATTTAATTAGAGGGTATTTACAATTGTAGATTTATTTTCAATGAGGTTTATAATTGTTTGAACATCAGTAACTTTAAAAAAGGTAATTTCTTGTATAGTATCATGTTAGAATCTTTTTTCAATTGTTTTTCATTTGCATATTTATTTATGTGCATTTTTATGACATTACATTTCGATCAACATGGCGTTGGCAACGACAACTGAGTAAGTGATCTGTCCCGTGTTTTATCGTCCCGCCGCAGCGGGGTGACGTTGACACTGTGTTATAGAACATTGACGCTGGTTGGTTTACATGTGTATTTGACCCTTGACCCGTGTGCTAATTGGTTTGACGTCGATCCCGGGTGGCGGGAACGGATTTGTAGCCAATCCAAGCTGGGGTTTCATATATGTTAGGAGTGTTTTTGCACTGTCATGTTCAGGTACCAGTGGGATTCGACCTGCCATCTAGTGTGTGGTGGTGGGGATCTGGTCCCCTGCCTCTGTACACTCCCCAATGAGTGTCATATGACATTACCCTCAACTTTGTTATGTGTGTTGTTTTTTTGGCATTTGTGCGATATTGGTATAACATTTGATAGGGCCTTTATTTGCAGGAAATTTTGCTCTATTATAAGCTATGCCGTAAAGAATAATCAGAAATACTAGACGAATCTTCATCTATGGATTCTTTGGACTTGGTAAGACTCAAATGTATTCCTATATATTTTTGGGTAATGTTGTTGTTAGCCAGAGCGCTTATCCACCCGACACTCTGTTTATCAGAAGTTAGCCATCTTACTCTCTTTACCATTTTCTAAATCATTCTATTCATGTGATAATGATAAGGCAGTATTGCTCGTTCTATCAGAATCAGTGATATGGTTTTTTGATTGAGTAGAAACATTTTTCAATGCTGTTTGGCTAACTCACTAACTTACAAGTTATATATATAAACATATATGTAGCGATCAGGGTAGTTGAGCAGTGGTTCGTTTGTTTCCCGCTAGGTGCTGCGATTGCCGATCCCTGCTGTGCAGTAGTGCCAGCGGATCCGTGTAGGCAATTACTACGGGTCGCCCACATTATGTAACTCAGTCAGTGTATATCACTGCACGAAAACCACCATTTTATTCACATATACGCCATCACGGAAGTGCATGTATTGGCTGAATATTGACTTGTTTTCATTTATATATGCCCAGGCCTTATATACGACAGACGCGTCTTGGCTGTATTTCACACCCGGCGTATATGAGAGAAAATACCCTCTGCCCCCACCCCTCCCACCCCTTTGTGTTGGTAGAAGTACAGATGTCCTCAGTAGGAAGCCCTCCCCCCCACCCCCCGCCACCTTCCCCGCCCGCTCTCAGTGCAGCCCTGTTCACTGGATGCTTATATATACGCCCACAGATGAGGTGTATAGACAAAGGGATTAAGACAATCTTGTAGACGCCAAATACCTACTTATAGACACCGGGCGCATTCATATGTAAAATGATGGTTTTCGTGCAGTGAATGGGCTGAGTCCGTAGCAGGTTGACAGGTTACTTGTACGTTCCTCCATGTAGAGCGAACTGCTTGGAGCCTCGCAGACTGGTTAGGTTTCTCTGTGAAACCTTTCAGCGGTTGAAGGAACAGATCCCTTCACCTTGCAATACCTAGCACATTCCGTGCTAGGCGACTGTAACTGCTTTGCTTTGTCAGGTTGAATAAAACATTCAGTAATACCTGAACTGTGCCGTGTCTGGTTTTATGTTCGTAGGTTTGTGTAAGTAGTAGATCCCGCATCTCCTTTTACATTCTGAGGATAAACTGAACCAACCTATGCAGAAAATATCATAGGATAGCGACTCATCTCACTCCACCAGATAGATTAATCTAATCTTGGTAGTGAGGAAAGTACACTAGAACTGGTGAGCCGCTACATATATATGATGATATTTACAATGAATCAGTGTCTCCGCAATACAATGGATATCAATTTAGTTGGTTTATTTTTATAAATAGTACATCGAGAGCAAGTTTGCATATCAACAAAATGATTGTGTTTTGAAAGTGATGTCTAGGAAAGATTTAGATTAACAATCATCATGGTAGCTGTGGGATTTATGTTGCTGACAATTTGTTGGAATATTAATAGTTTTTGCAGCTTGCTTGTACTATTGTCTCTCTTTTATTTTAATTATGAGTATATAGCAATGGATCTATATTCAGCACTTGGGTAACTTGTTCCAGAGTTCTACACATTTATATAACATATATGTACTTCTCTTAAAGTTAAAGTTTAGTTTATGTGTTTTTAATAATACAGCATCATATAATCTGGTGTTTCGATTTGTTTGTGTAGCGTATTGTTTATTTATGATCCTAATGTGGCTCATCTTTCATATTGCCGATTCTCTTCATTCAGATAGAAAGTTAATATCTGCATTTGTGTGTAATAGTAGAGCAGGCAATCTTGGTTCTGCTTTTAGAGCGATCCGAAGTGCTTTGTTTTGTAGTACTTGTATTTCATTTGGTGATTGTTGGTTATAAAGGTGTATAAGAACATTCCCGTATTCTGCGTATGGGAGTATCTTTGTTTTGTATAAGAGGATGGCTTGGTTTTTATCCATATACTGGAAAATTTTTGTGGGAAGGTGTATTTTGTGTGCACGTTTCCTGGCCATTTCCTTTTTATAGAGTTGAAAGTTAATTTCTAATCTAATTTGATTTAAGTCATCGAAAAGCTTCACAAAATTTATTTCATTGTTGAGTATCAGTTTTGAGTGAACTATGCCTTTTTTCTTCTTTTTTTTTCATTCTGTAGTATTACAGTTCTTTCATGAATAGATAAACACACAAGCATGGCTGCTGACCACAATGTAGATATAGGTATACAAGGTACAAATAAAAAATGATGTATTGAGGGTATAATAGCATTCATCATTGATAAGAAAATACAAGGTAAAGTGGGCTAGAGTGCATGAAATCATATATTTTGTTTTCTTTGTGTTTACTGTTAGTTGGTTATTATTGGCCCAGTCTGTCTTTGACTCTGCTTTCTCACATTATCATGTTAGCTGTCATCTTAGTTTCCAACAGAACTGCACATTTGGTACCGGTACAAGGTTAGGGAATTTGGCCAATCAGCCACCGCCAATGAGTCACGTGACCCATCAAGACCATGCACGTTAAAGTACCATTGCCGATGGTCCTGCGGGGGTCTCTCCAACAGAACCATTACTAGAGTTATGTGTCTGAACTGAGAAGTGTTTGACCTGTGTGACTCAACATATATCATTCTTTAATGTATTATCGAGGAAACATATGAAAGTTTAGGGTCAGAGCTCGTATTTTATTGAGTTTGAATCGCATAGTAATTCACAAGGCGAAGACGCGTGAATTACGTAGCGTTCCAAACTAGGGATTGAGCTCTGACCCTGAACTTGAATGGGTTTCTGAATTTATCTCACCCCCTCATTAACTAATGGGCTAACATTTGTGACATAATCATATCTATCTCACGGGCATTGGATCTCACGGGCATTGGAGTCCCCAATGTTATGTCTAAGGAGAAATGATACCAGGGGTGAGATAATCATTTATACTGTAAAGGCTTTAGCTAAAGTCATCAGCTTTTATGGCCCTTGTAGTTATGGTTACCATTGTAAGAACTATTTGACCTTTGTACGACTTACCATGACAACTGTTGTAAGAACTATTTGACCTCTGTATGACTCACCGTGATAACTGTTGTAAGACCTGTATTGACCTCTGTATGACTTACCATGATAACTGTTGTGTGAACTGTTTGACCTCTGTATGACTTACCATGATAACTGTTGTGTGAACTGTTTGACCTCTGTATGTGAATCACCATGACAACTGTTGTGTGAACTGTATGACCTCTGTATGACTCACCATGATGACTGTTGTGTGAACTGTTTGACCTCTGTATGACTTACCATGACGACTGTTGTGAGAACTGTTTGACCTCTGTATGTGAATCACCATGACGACTGTTGTGTGAACTGTTTGACCTCTGTATGTGAATCACCATGACGACTGTTGTGTGAACTGTTTGACCTCTGTATGACACACCATGATGACTGTTGTGTGAACTGTTTGACCTCTGTATGACTCACCATGACGACTGTTGTGTGAACTGTTTGACCTCTGTATGACACACCATGATGACTGTTGTGTGAACTGTTTGACCTCTGTATGACTCACTATGACAACTGTTGTAAGAACTGTTTGACCTCTGTATGACTCACCGTGATGACTGTTGTGTGAACTGTTTGACCTCTGTATGACTCACCATGACGACTGTTGTGTGAATTGTTTGACCTCTGTATGACACATTATGACAACTGTTGTGTGAACTGTTTGACCTCTGTATGACTTACTACGATAACTGTTGTGTGAACTGTTTGACCTCTGTATGATACACCATGATGACTGTTGTGTGAACTGTTTGACCTCTGTATGACTCACTATGACAACTGTTGTGAGAACTGTTTGACCTCTGTACGACTCACCATGATGACTGTTGTGAGAACTGTTGGACCTCTGTATGACTTACCATGATGACTGTTGAGTGAACTGTTTGACCTCTGTATGTGAATCACCATGACGACTGTTGTGAGAACTGTTTGACCTCTGTTTGACTCACTATGATAACTGTTGTGAGAACTGTTTGACCTCTGTATGACTTACCATGACGACTGTTCTGTGAACTGTTTGACCTCTGTATGACCTACCGTGATGACTGTTGTGTGAACTGTTTGACCTCTGTATGACACACCATGATGACTGTTGTGTGAACTGTTTGACCTCTGTATGACTCACCATGACGACTGTTGTGTGAACTGTTTGACCTCTGTATGACTCACTATGACAACTGTTGTAAGAACTGTTTGACCTCTGTATGACTCACCAAGACAACTGTTGTAAGAACTGTCTGACCTCTGTATGACTTACCATGATGACTGTTGTGTGAACTGTTTGACCTCTGTATGTGAATCACCATGACGACTGTTGTGAGAACTGTTTGACCTCTGTATGACTCACCATGACGACTGTTGTGTGAACTGTTTGACCTCTGTATGACTCACCATGATGACTGTTGTGTGAACTGTTTGACCTCTGTATGACTTACCATGATGACTGTTGTGAGAACTGTTTGATCTCTATATGACACACCATGACGACTGTTGTAAGAACTGTTTGACCTCTGTATGACTCACCATGATGACTGTTGTGTGAACTGTTTGACCTCTGTATGACTCACCATGATGACTGTTGTGAGAACTGTTTGACCTCTGTATGACTCACCATGACGACTGTTGTGTGAACTGTTTGACCTCTGTATGACACACCATGACGACTGTTGTGTGAACTGTTTGACCTCTGTATGACTCACCATGACAACTGTTGTAAGAACAGAATAGTCCAGTATAAATAGCCGGTGAAATTCGAGTCCATGTTGCTGCGCCTCTCCGGCTACAACGGAAAACTCTACCATCTATCTAGATGACAGTTTCAAGCCCACTTGAAATAGTCGCATGCATCAGAGCGTGACCAAAAGTCAGGTTGCACTGAATTGTATAATCTGATATAATTTGCAGTTGCCTCACACTTGGCGTTTACATTAGACGATTTCTATCACTTTACTGCTGAAAGTCATCAGGGGGTGCAAAATGCCAGAATCCCCAGCCATAATTGTCTCGTGTAAACACCTTGCAAAATTCGAGTCCATTTTGCTGCGCTCCTCCGTCTACAACGGAAAACTCTACCTATGATAACTGTTATAAGGACTGTTTGACCTCTGTATGACCCACATTGAAAAAGTCGTCAGGTGGTGCAAAATGCCAGAATCGCCGGCCAGAATCGTCTCGTGTAAACACCTAGCAAAATTTGAGTCCATTTTGCTGCGCTTCTCCGTCTACAGCGGAAACACTCTACCAGCTCCTTGTTCTTACTGCCGCCTCTATCTCTACCACTGTTCTCGGGTCAATCTCCATCACAGGTCAATGATTAGAGACCCACGTGACCTGACACGTGATCAGCTCAGGGGGTGATCTGCGGGGGGCGGGGTCAGGGTACGAGGCCCGGGGTCTTATCAGCGGCCAGTCGAGGCTTTACTCAGCCTTATCTCCCCCTGTGTGCCGCGCACTGTCCGCCGATAGCGCGTCGCCTTAAGCACGAGTTATGGAGGGTTCATCATTTAAGTCGTAGTAGATTCTGGGGTGTTTTTTTATCATAAAAAGCCCATGTTTTATCCACATTCACCATCAAGGTCAGTGAAGGTTGCACAGACCTTCTCACCTACAGACCACATGCATAGACCGGCGCAAATCATCTACTTACAGACTACATGATAAATCAGTATCAGGGAGGGTGTATACTTCACCCCAAGACTGATTTTCGAAAGACAATAGATTTTATTGAGATGAATTATGAGCTTTTATGCAGCTTTTTGCATTTGGCAGTGGTTATTCTCCATTCAGACCCTCTATTTTGCTTATCTACTCATTTATTTATATCAACAATGTCAATGATGATGTTGTATATACTTTATGATCTGATCGCGAGAGACTGTTTACACTTCACTTCAAGAATTTCCAAAGCCCGTAGATTCTATTGAGATGAAATATTAAAGAAGAAACCAACAAGTTTTGGTCAAAGTCGTCGTTCTCAACGAGTTTGATGCGGAGTGATATGAACAAGGCGACAGCCGAGTGAATATCACGTAGCGTTCAAACGAGTTGCAGAATGACTTCTTTGACCATAATGAGTTGCTTTCTGTGTTTATCTCACCCCTGTACACACTAAAAGAATGGACAACACTCAGGATATAAACCATGGAGAACGGACTGCAATACTTGTAGGGGCATGGAGAACGAGTTCCCAATGTTTAGCCTATGGACATTTATTCCGGGGGTGATATAAATGCAATTATGCAGCTCTTTGCATTCGGCAGTGATTATTCTCCATTCAGCCCCTCTATTTTGCTTATCTACTCATTTATTTATATCAACAATGTCAATGATGATGTTGTATATACTTTATGATCTGATCGCCAGAGACCAATGTACACTGTAAAGCTGTAACAAATTTGGAAGAGTCTGTGAACACACTGAAACCAGATGCAAAGCTGAGTGCAGCCCAGGATGAATAAAAGTTTTTAAAAAATATATATATATCTAGTTTCCTATTTCAATATGATTAAATTTGCGATGTCTGTATCTTTACCCCTGATATAAATCTCCATAGACCTAAAATTATGCCACGGTTATTTCATAAAATAATTACATGCCATTGGTGACATATGAAGTTAAAAAAATGTGATGGGGAAATATAAGATCTAAACCACTCTCAATATCATATAATTGTTTACATGGTGTTCATTGTCTTTTGCTACAGATATCACTCAATGGTATGACAGCACGTCCCAACAAGGTCAACAAGTTTTACTAATGTATCGGAATATAGGGCACAGAGTGATCGCTAGTTCCGCCATCATCCACCAGGAAATTGTAAGATAGCGCCACTGTATAGTCAGGGGACAACCTACCTTATCAATAAATAATATTAAGAAGAGGCTAAAATATCTCCATGAGAAGCCCAAAAATATTTTTGACAAAATCCATTGATAAGATCCAGTGTTTTGGATCGGGTCGAGGGCAAGATGGCCGCCTCAATAGCACAATAGCTATGGGCTCTTTACTTTGCATATGCTTCAAGAGGCTTCACGCATTGACATGCCGACATGAACCTGCTCATATAGATTGCCTATTTGTGAGTTACTCCATTCTGCTCACAGAACTGCTCGCACAAAAGGAGCTGCTCAAACCTGTGTCCACACAGAGACCTACTAACACAGATTTGTTCAGAGACTTATATAGAACTGCATCGAGAATCGTATAAATACCCAATACTTGATGACTCGATGACGATTATGGCCCATCCAAACTCGTGGAGAATTGTTTATTTATACAATTCGAGTGTGGTTCTGGATTTATCTCCCCCCTTTTACTGTTAGGGACGTTTAAATCTCTTGTTTCGTCTTGTCTTTTCTCTGAAATCCTGGCCCCTGATTGGTCAATCACCTATGACGTCATCTCGTATTCACTACTCCATGACCATGGCGTAGTATTGTCACTCTACCGGGGTGATCGTTGCGTATTTTTTTCTAACGTTATTCCTATGGCTAAACTTGTACCAGGGGTGAGATAATTTCCCATACACAAAAACCAACCCGATGAGGGCTGTCTAGTGCGTATTCGTCGAAACCAATCAGATCTAGTCAAACTGATGCTATAGATAGAACAACGAACCACATTATCCCTTTCACCACCCAGCTAGGAAATCCAGGTCATCAATATTTAAGCAGAACTGTCTTTAGAAACGTATTTTGAACCACTACGCCACGAGTTTGGATGCGTAGTAATCGTCACGAGGCTACGCCTCGTGACGATACGGAGCATCCAAACGAGTGAGCATAGTGGTTCAAAATACGTTTCGAAAGCGGTTCTGTTTTTATCTCACCCCCAACACGGACCTTACAGTCGATTTTAAGCAATAATATAATCATGTATTGAATTGTTCAAACAATAGCGTCGGACCTTTTTTTTTTCCGCGACGTTCATTGGTTGCTACGTTGCTACGTTCTCTGCCACCACCATGGCGTAGTAGTGTAACTTTACTTAGGTGAGCGTGGCGTATTTTATTTCAACGTTAACTCAATGGCACAACCTGTACCAGGGGTGGGATAACAGCCGTGCTCTCTTTGACCATCACAGACCTATGTCTTTACTGTGTGCTGTACAAACCGGACTATCATAAGCTGTACTGTGATTGGTTCTGACGAATATGCACCAGCCAGTGGTGAGGGAAGCAAAGTCCCCACCCTCACATCTTCTGCATATTTCTTGTACAGTAATGATCTGTCCTCCTTAAAGGACAAATTAGGAAGTCTTGTGTTCATTTAAGCATTATGCTTTGGAATGATTTAAATGTAAACTTGCAAAAGGAAACATCAAAGAATATTTTTAGGAATGCGATTATAGAGAGAATAAAAGAGCAAGTTAAGATGAGGCGAATTAAGATAGTACCAGATATAACCATGGATTCGAGTTAATTGAAGGGCTCAGTATAAGCTCAACCTGTGGTGGGCAATTTTGAAGCAACTCTGAACGGAAAATGGGGTTCGGGAAATAGAGGTAATTTACACAGTATCATATGCCGCACTTTGAAGGGATAATATATACACAATATTACCATGATTTCGATCTGAGTGGCCGTATTCTCCGCGTAGTTGACGCCCACACGGCCACACAGATCGAAATCATTGTAATGTTGTATTTATTACTCACTTATTTTTAGATTTAAGCAATAAATGTGATCGTTAGAAAACTTTTCAACGGAGTTAAGAGGTTATGTTTGGGACTACTTTCATCTCAAAAATCTGTATCCTCCTAGGAGATTCTGCAGGTCCGTATCCTACTCAGTAGCGATCTGTAATCTCCATAGGCTTAGTATGGAGACTCCATATCAGGTGGGTAATAAAAAAGACACTGTTTGCGATAATCGACAGGCTGGGTTCCTTTGGGGATATCCCATGTAGGGTATGGGAAGGTGGGCAATGGAGTCTCTAAAGTCATGTCGATACGGACATAAAAAGTATACGAATGTATAAGATTTACATATGCCTATCATTCATTAATAATATCATAGTACTCTTAAATATAATTCATGAGTAGTTTTGTTATGTTCTCGCACCATCTTATTGGCTGGAAGAACGATTTGTAAAGGTCGAAAGCAATAAAAATGTTTAAAAAAACAACCAACCCGAAGAAGCGTTGTCCCCACCCTCACATCTTCTGCATATTTCTTGTACAGTTATGTCCTGTCCTCCTTAAATTTTCTTTTACCACTTTTATGTCTCATCTTTCTGTTCTGTCCACTCTCTTTTCAGCACCCAGAAAGATTATTGCAGATATGAACTGTATATCTCAAGGGGAAGGAGAAAGAAATCGCCTCTTTTTTTAATATATGAACGCCATAGACATTTCTGATATAGCACAAAAGTAATAAATCATTAACACGAGGGTGGCAGCCTTCAAATTAGAAAGAACTATGATTAACTTGTTATTTATATAAGAGATAATGCTAGTTAGGGGTTACTCATATCGAAAACCAAAAATCCCCCACCCCCCAAAAAAAAATACAGGGGAGCAGGAAAACCACAACTATGAAACCTTTTTTTAATTTTTTTTAAAGGTTTTTATTTATACTGGAAAAAGAGTTCACTCTCTATATAGTCTGTTTTTAGCTGTCCTTTGGTAAAATTTCTGATTTGTTCTCTAGAATTTAAACCTTGTAATGTAGAATTCTGTATCGACGAATGTTACAAACCTCAAAGGAAAGTGAGGACAGAAAAACTATGTACATCTTGCAAGGAAATAAGTAAGGACGTTTCCTAATATTCCAGTCCAAATAAAGCCATAAGGGCACCAAGTACACAGTATTCCCGCTAGGTGGTATCATTAAGGTTGTAGGAATGTTTGGGTTGCATTGATGTACGTGTTTACCATTGGATGCAGGCCAGTGGATTCGCAAGGCTCTAAGCCTGGTTCATTGAGAATTCTTCTCCCATAGAGCATAGTGAGAACCTTGTACAGAATAAAACTTAGAGAGTACGAGATTGTGCATTGGTATCAAACAATCGGTGAGGGTAATAGATTTCACTCAGTGACCAAGCTTTTACTTAGTGGTGGGTGGCGCCACATTGCATAATCTAAGCAGAGAAAGTTGTGGGACATCTCACTAGCTGGGTCGTTTCTATTGACCAATTTCAAGAATCTGTCGGTGGTTCCTGATGTGGTGGTCTCCCCCTGTCTAGCAGAATGGAAGACCCCTGTTCCGGAAGGCTAGTTCCAGGCAGGATCCCACCCTACGCACTATTATGTAGGTTGGTTTGGTTTTCAGCAAGTTTGCACAAACCTAGTCACACACAACACAACTCACAAGTTTAATAAACAGGAATGTTTATTAATAATTACTTCCCAGAAAGATCTGGAAGATCTTCCCCACAAGTACAGTATCCCAGCACAGGGTGCCGGGTAACGCTGGAGAGGCTAATCTAAAAGACTCCCCTAACCACCAGAAAGGTTACGAGAACCCGCCTGCCAAGTGAGAGCCCAAGGGTCTGTTCCGTAGAAGAGACGCACAGGAAGAGCCTGTCGACCTACTGTGAATGCTGAGTATATATACCCAGCGTTACGTAATCCTGGTCTCCGCCGCGCCACTCTCATGTGCGGCGTTGCCCGGAACCGCTACACAGTAAGGATCGGCTCTCCGCGCCACCTTCCGTAAAACGTCCAAACACTGCTGGATTCCCACCCCACAACACTGACTGTAGATCGGTGACAGGAAATCAGCCAATGGAATTGGGCCTTAGCATAGCTCTAGTGCAGAGCTCTAGGGTTGCCGAGTGGGTTACAAGTAAACACACTACATATTTTTACGTAGAAGATAGGAAATATAAGATGGTTTCCACCAGACGTATCTTAAACATTGAAAATACGTTTGTTTTAGTAAATATACACTGGTTAATCCCCGACGTTTGCACAGCATGGAAAATTTACTCATATTTACGAACACAACCCTAGCCCTACATGAATTTACATAAATCTATGTAAAATCTACGTAGATCCCCGCATTACCTCCGTGCCAAGTCTCACCCTGTTCATGCTCTACATTTTTTTATTTCTTTTATTTTTTTATTGACATCACAACATCTGATACAGTATCAGTTCTTCCTGTTGGGATTCGTGGACGTTTACCACAATAACAATATTAATCCCGTGTAGAAATACATTGGTGATACATGAATACACTTCTTTCTCGTGCCGAACGTTTAGGTGATGGTTCAAGACGTTGCACCAGGCGGGATATTTGTATGCCAGAAGCTGCGGCGCGAGCTATCGTCGTCAGATCACTCATTTCCGCCAGCCCCGTGCAGACTTAATGGCGACCAATGACTGCGTACGCTATCCATTACACCTCTCACTTAACCTACACCCCAGCGTGCTTAACCCAGCTCCCCAACATACAACTACATGCACACATAGGCACCCCTCTCGTATTATCTCACCCCTGGTATTTCTTCTCCATAGACTTAACATCGGGAACTCGTATCCAACGCTCATTAGATATTTAAGAAAAATATCCAATGGGGAATCATGTCACAAATGATAGCCCATTAGTCAATGTAAAGGGTGAGATAAATTCAGAAACCCATTCAAGTTTAGTGTCAGAGCTCGATCCCGTCTCGTTTGAATCACTATGTAATTCACGCGGCTTCACCTTGTGAATTACTACCTGATTCAAACTCGATGGGATACGAGCTCAGACCCTTAACTCTCATAGGTTTCTCCTATAAGATCTCACACTCTCTAAGTCGTATTCTGTACTCTCAATACGCTCTATGGAGAAGAAATCTTATCGAACTAGGCTTAGAGCCTTGAGAATCCACTGGCCTCCCTCCCGTGCTACATGCAACCAACGATTCCTATAATCTCAATGATGCCACCTAGCGGGAATACTGTCATTAAGAAATATCTTAACTCAACGAGATAAAACATCCGAGAACTGGTTCGCAAACTCTATCTCATCATCTCTCTATCTGTGTTTAGTACCATATAAACCCGACCTCTCGGTGCTCTGTCCCTATCTCTCTCTTCCCCGCTTTCTCCCTTTCTCTCTCTGTCTTTTTCTCTCTCTCTCTCTCTTGGTATCTCACTCACCCTCTGTCTCTTTCACTCCGTCTCTCTCTCCTCTCTCCCCCTGTCTCCCTCCCTCTCTCTCTTTCTCCTCTCTCTTCTTTTCCCTCACCCTCTCTCTCCTCTCTCTACCTCTCTCTCCTTTCCCCCTCTCCCTTTCTCTACTATCTTTGCCTCTCTCTCCTTTCCCTCTCTCCCTCTCCTGTCTCTCTCTCTCTCCCTCTATCTCTCTCTCTCCCTCCCTCTCTCTCCCGGTCCCTCCCCCTCTTTCTCCCTCTCTTTTGCTCTCTCTCTCTCCCTCTCCCTCTTTCCCTCTCCCTCTCTCCCCCTCTCTCTCCCTCTCTGTCTCTCTCCCTCTCTCCCTCACTCTCTCTGTCTCTACTCCCGTCCCCCCTTCCCCTGCGCCCTCCTGCATGGTGTGTCGGCACGTGATCTGCTTTAATCCCGCGTTAATCTCTGTACGATGGAGATAAGTGAGGGAGCAAACACACGTCACCAGGCCTTCTGTGAGCTAAGGCCCTGCTTCGACGGTTAACTCAGCCAAACACCATAACGGCCTAACCAACTTCCACTATAACTCAACCAACCTCCACTATAACTCAACCAACCTCCACTATAACTCTACCAACCTCCACTATAACTCAACCAACCTCCACTAAAACTCAACCAACCTCCACTATAACTCAACCAAAATCCACTACAACTCAACCAACCTCCACTACAACTCAACCAACCTCCACTATAACTCTACCAACCTCCACTTTAACTCAACCAACCTCCACTGTAATTCAACCAACCTCCACTATAACTCAACCAACCTCCACTATAACTCAACCAACCTCTACTATAACTCAACCAACCACCACTTCACTTCCACCACCACTATAACTCAACCAACCTCCACTATAACTCAACCAACCTCCACTATAACTCAACCAACCTCCACTATAACTCAACCAACCACCACTTCACTTCCACCACCATTCTAACTCAACCAACCTCCACTATAACTCAACCAACCTCCACTATAGCTCAACCAACCTCCACTATAACTCAACCAACCTCCACTATAACTCAACCAACCTCCACTATAACTCAACCAACCTCCACTATAACTCAACCAACCTCCACTATAACTCTACCAACCTCCACTTTAACTCAACCAACCTCCACTGTAATTCAACCAACCTCCACTATAGCTCAACCAACCTCCACTATAACTCAACCAACCTCCACTATAACTCAACCAACCTCCACTATAACTCAACCAACCTCCACTAAAACTCAACCAACCTCCACTATAACTCAACCAACCTCCACTATAACTCAACCAACCTCCACTATAACTCAACCAACCACCACTTCGCTTCCACCACCACTATAACTCAACCAACCTCCACTATAACTCAACCAACCTCCACTATAACTCAACCAACCTCCACTTTAACTCAACCAACCTCCACTATAACTCTACCAACCTCCACTATAACTCAACCAACCTCCACTATAACTCAACCAACCTCCACTATAACTCTACCAACCTCCACTTTAACTCAACCAACCTCCACTGTAATTCAACCAACCTCCACTATAGCTCAACCAACCTCCACTATAACTCAACCAACCTCCACTATAACTCAACCAACCTCCAATATAACTCAACCAACCACCACTTCACTTCCAACACCACTATAACTCAACCAACCTCCACTATAACTCAACCAACCTCCACTACACTTCTACCAACCTCCACTATAACTCAACCAACCTCCACTATAACTCAACCTACCTCCACTATAACTCAACCAACCTCCACTATAACTCAACCAAACACCACTTCACTTCCACCACCACTACACTTCTACCAACCTCCACTATAACTCAACCAACCTCCACTATAACTCAACCTACTACCACTACACCTCAACCACCACTACACTATAACTCAACCAACCTCCACTACACGTCAACCTCCACTACACCTCAACCAACCTCCACTATAACTCTACCAACAACAACTTTACTACCACCACCACTACACTTCTACCAACCTTCACTGTAACTCAACCAACCTCCACTACACCTCAACCACCACTACACCTCAACCAACCTCCACTGTAACTCAACCACCACTACTCTTCTACCATTCTCCATTATAACACAACTAACCTCCACTGTAACTCAACCAGCCTGCACTACATCTGAACCAACCTCTGCAAGAATGCCTCTCTCTTACTATAGTTCTGAGCGTTTGATATGGGACAAAAAACTAATTTTTTCTAACTTGAAAAGGCAAATCGCTGTTGTGTTGTGAATAATAGGGCGATTTTTAAAAACACAATATTGTCAGAAAGCAAAGATTTGGGCTTATCTTTCGTTACCAATGTTATGCCCGTGTTATTGTTAGGATTTCCTTTTTCTCTCTCTCTTTTCAGAATTTCTGAAAAAAAACACCAAAATATGTTCCCTTCCTGTCCTCACAGTGATCTAATGAAAAATAAATTCTTTATGAAGTTCTCTTGATTTCTATCTAATTAATTTTAGAAAATATTATCTTTTACAAATGCTGCATTCGATTGAACTAGATATTGTGGTTTTACCCATATTAAACGCTCAGAACTATAGTCAGCTGTACAGAGTGACTGAACATAGTATGGTACCATGTGACATGTTGTCAGAGTAGTACAATGCGTTTTAATGATATTCACGTATATCATTGATATGAAGACAGGGTGAGAGTCCCTGCATAGATTCCATTTCTCATTTCTCGGTGTAAAGACATACTTCTTTCTTTACATCTAAACACGCTAATACAATTCGGAACAGAATCCATTCAGCCACCCTGACCCTGTCTTGATATAGTGTTGTTTCTTCCCATTACTGGGCCTGGTGAAGGGTCTATGACCAGCCACTTGGTCGCCATTCAGATTTTTTAAATTTTATTAGACTTTATTCATTATGTAGTATTGGCCAGCTGTGCATTGGAGGCGGCTTTGTAAATGTTATTGCTTAATACGGCCGGCCAGCCAGCCGGCATCCTTCAATATGCTTGGTGGAACAGCTTTAATAATGCCTTTAGGCCTGGCTAGCGGTCAGTTACAAGGAACAGGGGGCAGTTTCAAAACCCAGGATCGTACATGTAGACTCTTTTCTGTACGCCATAGAGACCCAGGGACAATGCGGGTCAACTTTAATTCAACACTTAAGGACGACCTTATGGATGGCCAATGCCGTCTTAGCCAACAGACTTAAATATTATTAGACGATAACCCTTATACGAGGTACAGAAGAGGGTCTTCATGTACGATCCTAGATTATGAAACTGCCCCCTGGTCAGCCGATGCCGGGCGGGCCGGTCGGCGGGGCCGGCTGTGAACAGGTTATTTGACGTTTTGAGCTGTTCCACAGAGCAGATCATCGCCGACGCGAGATTAGGCCCAGGAACAGTCAGCGATGACCAACAGGCGACCACAAGGCGACTCCTCCTCATGGTGCAGACTGGATATGCTTGCACACAAGCATAACTAAAGCGACCGGGGTGGGGAGTTAGCTCAGTGGTAAAGAGCACTGGAGTTGTAGTCCCAAGGTTGTCAGACTTTGTTGGTTCAAATCCCACTGCAGCCACTTATCTCCTTCAACTCCAGCAGTGGCAGATATACTGCTATATCAAAGGCCAATCCTTCTCATACCATGTCTATGTGGTGTGGGAAGTAAAAGAACTCTCACCTCAGTAAATGTGTAAGGGTGAGATTTCTACCTACATTCATCTCATAGATTCGGTCTATGAGTAGGTCTAATTGAACAAATTGGTCGTTAAACTACCCAAACAAACAAACAGACAAACCACAAGGCGACCGGCCGTGGGTAGCGCCGGCTTGGTGGAATACTTGCTTTACAGTTCTTCCATGAATAGATAAACTCACAACCATGGCTAGTGACCACAATTTGGATACAAGTATAAAATAAAAGTCGAAGATGTATTGAGTGAGTGGTAGGTCTAGATACAAAAGCATTCGTCAGAGATAAGAAAATACAAGTTCAGGTGGGCAACCGCAGCTCTTCCTTGTTGCTGCATGACTCTCTCTCAAAGGTCAGAACACTGTTGGCAACCTTTCACGGCGCATTACGTTTCTCGCCCCGGGAGATTCATACCCTCGATTTTCTTCTCCCGCCCTCCCCAATTAGCCATTACGGCGCCACCTACAGGGACCAGTCATGACGTCATATCCGCCGTAATATCGCCCAGATAACAATGGCGCCGACCATGGCACCACGGGAACTTGCGTATTCATGGGAACCAATCGACATGATTCTTACACTGTGGGAACCAATCAAAATGATTCTTACACAAAAATCGGAAGTGTACTGAGTGACCTTGACCTTCAATTTCACGTTTGATTCAGTGTCCCAAGAATATGTACGTTTCGGCTCTCATAGGGAGCCAAGGTAAACCCACTATAAGGGCCTGGCATCCACCTACTACGATACAATCGTAGACCTTCCGATATGGCACCGATACAAAATGTCAAAATCGGTGCCATATCGGGAAGGTACAAAATCGTAGACATATGTCTAGACAAGCCAATCCACCATGCGTTGTATGGGGTTTTTATCGGTGTCTAATCGCAGAAATGTGGTCATCTGCCCCGATATCAGGTAACCTTCCGACGCGATTTTGATTTTTTATCGGGAGGTGCATCGTAGACCATATCGGAGCCACATCGTAGTAGGTGGACGCCGGGCCTATAACTGTAAACACCAGTGCTCAGTAAGAAGGAGGCTTAGTGCTAAAGCTATGGGGGTTCGCGGCTAAGATTTTGTTTTCGGTCTCGTTTGTTTTACATTTGAATTGTAGTTTAGTACTATCGTCTCTGAATGAGTCTGTCTCGAAGCTATGCTGACCGCTGTTTCGTGAATCAAAGATATGAATTCAAAGATTGGAGTATGACACTCTCGAACCTGTAAAGCCTCGAGCCTATATAAAGTTGGACTAGGATGAAATGAAAGAGCAGAAACAAACTGTCCTAGAAACAATTCTCAAAAATTGAAAGCCCCAAAATGATTATGGGGCTGATGAAATTACCCCCTATTATTATCTATCCTCCTCCTGTCTTCTTTCCCATCCCGCCGAATAATTGAATTGTACACACCTATTCGTCACGTAATCGCTTAATCATAAAGTGCTCAGTTTTTACCCATCTCCATAATGTGGCTCATGTACATAGAGTTTGAATGTGATACATTTGTTTTTCTTCTGTTCATAGATTTTGCCGTTCTGAGAGATTTCCTTTTCTTACCCAGTAGCTGAGCAAACAGACCCTGAGTAGGCTCGAACAGGACACCGAGTGACTCTTTTAGGACCGAGTAGCCCAGAGCAAGTCCCGAGCAGTTCCTACCAGCCTTGAACAACTTGAAACAGCTCTGAGCAGCCTATAGTAGCTCCGAGTAGCACCGAATAGCACCGAGCACCACCGAGAAGCCCTGAGAAAACCCAAGCAGCATCTCTGGCTAGCATTGAGCAGCAATGAGCGGCATCGAGTAACCTCAAGCAGCCCCGAGCGGCCCCAAGCAGCCCCGAGCGGCTCCGAAAAGCTCCGAAAAGCTCTGAGCAGCTCGGAGAAGCTCTGAGCTGCTCTGAGCAGCTTCGAGAAGCTACATGAAGCTCCAAGTGGTTCCTACCAGCTGCATCTCTTTGAGAGCAGTTCTGGGCAGCCGCGAGCATTTCAGGTTTTTTTCTGGTTTTTTTCTATTGATGACACTTCACCAATTCTGGTGGTTTTAAAGTTTGGAAGCAACACTGCCCCAACTTTGCCATACAGACTTTACAGTTGACGAATTATAAGCCGTCTCATCTCGACTTTCTGGCAGGTGTGGTATAGAGATGTATTTATCATAGAAGAAGTGAAATAACTCAAAGTTATACTAAACATGAACTGCAATGTGATGATATGAAATAGGATTGGATGATAATCGATGAAACATTGTTAAAGCAACATCGTGAACAGTTCTGAGCAGCTCTGAGCATTTCCTAACGTCCTTGTCTCTCCGAAGGGCTTCGAGCGGCTCCGAGCCGCCTCGTTTCTCCACAAGCAGCTTAAAGCGGCTGTCGGTGGCTCCTAGCGGCTCAGAGCAGCTCGGAGCACTTCCAAGCACTTCCGAGTAGCACCAAATAGATTTGAGCTGCTTGGAGCGGGTCCGAGCAGTTCCAAGCAGCTCTGACCACCTTTGAGTAGCCCCTAGCCACTTTGAGTGGCTCCGAGCACTTCCGAGCCCCTCCGACCCGCTCCGAGCACCTCTGAGCATCCTTGAGCATCTCCTAGCCGTTCCGAGCAGCTCCGAGCACCTTCGAGCGGCTCTGAGTGGCTCCGAACACCTCCAAGCACCTCCAAGCACCTCCAAGCACCCCCGAGCGCCTCCGAGCACCTCCGAGCACCTCCGACCAGCTCTAAGCACCTCCGAACAGTTCCGAGTACCTCCGAGCACCTCCGATCAGCTCCGAGCACCTCCGAGCCGCTCCGAGTACCTCCGAGCACCTCCGAGCAGCTTCAAGCAGATTCGAGGCGCTCTGATCACCTCCGAGCACCTCCAAGCACCTCCGAGAACCTCCGAGCACCTCCAATCACCTCCAATCACCCCCGATCACCCCCTCTCTTCTCCTCTCCGCCCCTCCTCTCCGCCCCTCCTCTCCCCTCCTCTCCCCTCCTCTCGGCCTCTCCTCTCGACGAGCCGCTTACACGCCTCGCCAACACGAGAAGGCCCGCTCTGACCGGAACCACCTCGCGCCTCGTTTGTCCACGCCGAGTTTCCCGCCCTTAATGATGACAAACGGCGCATGCGCGTCGACCAATATCCGCCGCGGGGTGACGTACGGCGGTGACCTCTGGTGGGGGATCGGGGAGGCTTACCGGGTCTGAGGGCAGTCGGCGACAAGTCACACATGACTGAACACGGCAGTGCAGAACACGAGTTCTACAGTTGTAATGCAGCACTCAGTTGATCCCAAGGTTGCATACTTACATAGAAAGGCAAATATACAAACTTCTGGGTACTGGTCTTTTTTTACCTTCAGTCTTACTTTCTTAGAGTTTATCCTAATTATTATATACCTGAAATTATTTTAAACGCCGTTTTAGAACAGGTACTATGGTGCGGAATGCAAAATCTATGAATTTGTTTGGTATTTTCAATTTTCTTGTGCTGTATTCTTTTTATTTGCTGTGTGGTATTTGTCGGTGCTGTGCAGAATTTTCTTTATTCGCTGTGTGTTATCTTCCTGATCTGTTGTAGGGTATTCCCATTAGCTATGCAGTATTTTTTCTATTTGTTATGCAGTATTTTCTTTATTCGCTGTGTGTTATTTTCTGGGTCTGTTGTGGTGTATTGTACGGCTCTAAATGATGTTACTTTTTACCTAGGAGCAGCTATTCAGTTCTCATCTACAAAGTTCCTATTTAATCATTGAGGCCTGGCGTCCACCTACTACGATTGAAATTTAGACCTTCCGATATGGCACCAATACAAAAAGCAAATATCGGAGACATATCGGGAAGGTGAAAAATCGTAGACATATGTCTAGACATGCCAATCCACCACACATTGTATGGGATTTTTATCGGTGTCTAATCGCAGAAACGTGGTCAACTTCCCCGATATTAGTTGACCTTCCGACGCGATTTTGGTTTTTTATCGTAGACCATATCGGAGCCATATCGTAGTAGGTGCACGCCAGGCCTTAGACTTCTCAGTGAAGATTGTGAGTATATCATAGAGGCGCTTGCTGCAAACTAACCTCAGCGGCATGGTAACCTCACATCACTGGGGTCAGAGGTATTAAAGACAAATGAGTAAGTCTTACTAAATTGTTTAATTATTAGAAGAACAATCCAATAACAATGAACATATGTAAGTTTTAATGTCAAGTGACTCAGTTGATACTAACCCTTATTTTAATAAACATCCCTTTCAAATAGATCAACTTTGTATCTCTTTACTTTACATTATCCAACTGAAGGTTACTCACGGAGTAAGACAGATTTCCATGCAATCACAGACACCACAAGGCGACCCCACTCCAGGTAGCGTAGAGGTATACTCTATAACTGTGTGGTATTTTCTGTATCTGTTGGGCAGTATTCCCCTTTTCTATGCAATATTTTGTTTATATTTGTTATGCAGTATTTTCTTTATTTCATGTGTGTGTCTTTCCTATGTCGTGCAGTCTTCTCATTTGTTATGCAATACTTTTTTGATTTGCTATGCAGTATCTTTGTTTTCTCTATTTGCTATGTAAGCACAATTTTATTCATTTGTGATGCATTATTTTCTTTATTTGTTATACAGTATTTTCTGTATTTGCTGTGTTGTATTTTCTCTACTTGCTGTGCAGTGATATTTATTTTATTTCATTTTTTTATTGAATGTAATTCAACTACAAGGTTGGTTTTCGATTACGATCCCTAAAATTTTCTCTATATATGTTATACATTTTTTTCTCTATTTCCTGTGCAGTGATTTTCTCTATATATATGTTATACAGTTTTTTCTCTATTTGCTGTGCAGTATTTTCTCTATATGTTATACAGTTTTTTCTCTATTTGCTGTGCAGTATTTTCTCTATATATGTTATACAGTTTTTTCTCTATTTGCTGTGCAGTAATTTTCTCTTTATATGTTATACAGTTTTCTCTCTATTTGCTCTGCAGTTTTTTTCTCTATATATGTTATACAGTTTTCTCTCTATTTGCTGTGCAGTATTTTCTCTATATATGTTATACAGTTTTTTCTCTATTTGCTGTGCAGTAATTTTCTCTTTATATGTTATACAGTTTTTTCTCTACTTGCTGTGCAGTATTTTCTCTATATATGTTATACAGTTTTTTCTCTATTTGCTGTGCAGTAATTTTCCCTTTATATGTTATACAGTATTTTCTCTAAGTGCCGTGCAGTATTTTCTCTATATATGTCATACAGTATTTTCTTTGTCTGCTATACTATGTAATATGAGTAGTGGTGGGAGCGTCGCCACATCTCAGAGACGTCTTTCTCACGCTGGTCCCTGCGCCTCCTTCCCAGCTCTCATTCGTCAGCGCGCGCTGCTCAATACCCGCTGGCACAAAACTCCAACCACTCTGCAAATAACCTGACGTCAATAGAAAGTTGGAATCATCTCCTAGGTTCAGCCAGGGTCGTCATGGCAACACATCACGTGACTGGCCGGGCGTACGAGGCAGTGGTGCGGCAAGTATAGGCCCGGGCCCGACCGGGAGGGGGCGTGGAGGGGGGGGGGGGCAGGGGCGGGGAGAAAAGGTAGTAGGCTGTAAACCTTCTTAAACATGGTCTTGACCTCCTAATCTCCAACTACCATAAACTTTCTAAAACATAGTCATCTTAGGGCAACAAAAAGCAGAACTGGAAATGTCTGTATTTATGAGACGGTTTCCATGGCCAATGACAACGGCATAGATTTAGTTCTTTTCATTGGCCAACGACAACGGCAAAGATTTTTTAGTTCTTTTCATTTGCCAACGACAAACGGCATAGATTTCTTTAGTTCTCTTCATTGGCCAACGACAACGGCATAGATTCTTTTAGTTCTCTTCATTGGCAAACGACAACGGCGTAGATTTCTTTAGTTCTTTTCATTGGCCAACCACAACGGCGTAGATTTGATTAGTTCTCCTGAAAGCCCATTTCCATTTTGCGTCAGCAGTGCTAAAGATACATCGGTGGGTCTTGACTGTAGATCGGTTACGGCCAATGGAAAAGGGCATTTAGGAGAACTAGAAAAATCTATGCCTTTTTCATTATAACGTGATAACGTCTGGCAGTATCAGAGTTAACAGACTATAGGAGAACCAAATAAGAGTGGTTGTTGCAGAATGCGGCATTTCAATCTGCCGATAATGACCACCCATTATGGCATTTTGCACCGCGGACCGATTATGCAACACATTTAGTGCAATAATCGTCATTTGGAAACACTCCTGTATTATGCGATATGACACAAAAGACCAAGCTCTGCACCCACCAACAAAATCAAAGTATATTGAATTAATCGGTGATGGTCTGCATTTCACTACCAAATATCGGTGAGCGTCCACCACATTTTGCAGTGCAGGTGAGCAAAAGTTCAAAGTTACGAGGTGAGGAGCTGAAAAATTACTGCCCGTGGCTGATGCCTTGGGCAGTAATTTTTCCTGTCGTCAAGGAGTAACTTTGACTTTTTCTTACCAGTGCTTGGTTTCCCTATTCCGATATACCTTCAAATATTGATAAAAATGGTTATTTCTTTACCTATGATAGTCCCAAGAAAAATAGCCACCCTTATCGAGTAACTGCAACAGCTATGTTTTCGTCCTGGCGCTCTTTATATCACGTGGTCAGCCCGGGAGGAAAACGTCAGCCTTGGATGAAAACATCATCCTCCCTACATAACTCATAATTACTGCACCTCCAGCAGCGGTATGTAACTATAGATTGTTTCGAAATGGGTATATAGGAATATGCTTTCTACTTTCGCTGGTCTTTTCTAGAACTTAACAAAGCCGATTCCTTCCTGCTGGAGAAAGAGATATGCGCCAGTCTTCAGGATGGCTGACCAGACTACAAGATGACCGCGAATATTTGCTCCAGTATTCACAGTTATGACATAAAATAAAGTTGTACCGAGATTCGGGATGGCGCTAGGCCAAAGCATGTGAATAATTCATTATACTCACGAGAAAAGGCACATTGAATGAGAGTCTAACTACAATCTAGTGTATTTCCATTTACGACGGTTATTTGAATATAGTGATATGGACAAGAATAAAGATTCATCCCATCATTGTCTTTAGAAAAAAAAATCCTAACAAAAGAAGACGTGTAAAGAGCATCCATAATGGGAATAGAGGGAAACTATGTTCCGGTGGGAATAAGTCAAAGTTACGAGGTAAGGTTTGGAAAATTACTGCCCAAGGCTACGCCTTTTTAGTTCTTTTAAAGGCAGTAAACGTCAACCTGGGCAGTAAACAAAAGATATTCCACCCCAAGCAGCGTTAGGTAATCATAGGTTATTCGCTCATAGGTATATATATAAATACGAGTTCCTCTCGTTTCTAATCCAAAGACAGCCTAAGATATCTGTCCATCTTAAAACGCTTAGTTTATTGCCTGCCTATGAAGTTATACATTGGGATGTGAGTATGAAATACTATTGTAAAACTGGATGAGTTTTAGTCCTGGCCACCGTATGCCACTACTGGAGTTCGGTGTATTGATTTCTTGAAATCTCATGAGATTCTGTACCTGGTTAGGGTTAATTGTCACCACCAATTGCAGGAAGAATAATTTGTCTCGGGGAAATAGAACTGTACAATCCAGACGAGGAGATTGTGTTCGAGTAGAGAATCTCAACAGGATTTGTCTCAGACAAACATCCTGTGAGGTATATTAATCCCACCGTGTGAATCTCACATTAGCCAACCTGCGATAGCGGCAAGCACACCTTGCATTAGAAATCCCTACATCGTACATAGAAAATTCCTTTAGATTATCAATATTAGCCACCACGTCCGATTCCTATAACTAGGCTCGCTGTCCGGTTTCAGCCACCGTTCATTATCATTGAACTTGGCCAAACCGTGACAAGTCATCTTGCGTCAGTTCCCTGTACATATAGGGCACATAGCTATCGTGTTAAGGAGGCGGCCATCTTACCCCCGTGGCCAAACAAATTTCCAGTTGGTGGGTCCAGTTATCAATGGATTCTATTAAAAAGAATTGTTTGGCTTGCCATAGAGAGGTCTTATCAATGTATTATAACAACTGATTACAATGGTTATCCCCAGACGTCTGTAGTGCTATAGTTCAGTTTCCTGGTAGACGATGTCACTTTGTTCCTATAGGATGGATATATTCACTGCACGAAAACCATCATTTTACATATGAATGCGCCCGGCGTCTATAAGTAGGTATTTTGCGTCTACAAGATCGTCTTAATCTCCATGTGTATACACCTCATCTGTGGGGGTATATATAAGCATCCAGTGAACAGGGCTTCACTGAGACACCTGTACTTCTACCAACACAAAGGGCGGCAAGGGGTGTGGGCAGAGGGTATTTTCACTCATATACGCCGGGTGTTAAATACAGCCAAGACGCGTCTGTCGTATATAAGGCCTGGGCGTATATAAATGAAAACAAGTCAATATTCAGCGAATACATGCACTTCTGTGATGGCGTATATGTGAATAAAATGGTGGTTTTTGCGCAGTGATTATAAAGCAAGGAAACCTAAAAAAAAGTTTAGTGTCAGAGCTTGTATCCCATCGAGTGTGAATCACGTGGTAATTCACAAGACAAAGCCGCGTGAATTACGTAGCGTTTCAAACAAGATGGGATCGATCTCCTAACCTAAACTTTAATAGGTTTCTGAATTTATCTCATCCTTAACATTGACTCATGGGCAAACATTTGTGACATAATCCCCCATTGGATATTGCTCCCAAATATCTCATAGGCGTTGGATACGAGTTCCCAATGTGAAGTCTATGAAAAAAAAACATAGCAGGGGTGAGAGATAATGGCAGCTATGTTAGAAATCACTACGTCAAACTCAACGAGCTGATCATGTGAGGACTATTCGCCTTGACATTAACATTAACCGACACGTAGAATGGATGTAAACTGTCAGTGATCCCGGCATTCACGTTGTTGAAATGTGGCCACTCTCCTAGCAGAGATCCGGCGCTTGACTTCCTGCGGCTGCTTGTATCTCTGCACCGACCTGCCTGTTTGGGAAAAAATCTGTCCCATCCGCCAGTTTTTCAAATATCCTGAATTCTTAGTGCTTTGGGCAGTATATTGTGTTCTACATGTATATAAAGATCCATATATTACATGATAAATGACTAAGGCCTAGCGTCCACCTACTACGATAGAAATTTAGACCTACCGATATTGCAGCGATACAAAAAGCAAATATCGGAGACATATCGGGAAGGTGCAAAATCGTAGACATATGTCTAGACATGCCAAACCACCACACATTGCATGGGGTTTTTATCGGTGCCTAATCGCAGAAACGTGGTCAACTGCTCCGATATTAGGCGACCTTCCGACGCAATTTTGGGTTTTTATCGGGAGGAGACCATATCGGAGCCATATCGCAGTAGGTGGACGCCGGGCCTAACACTAGTTTCTGTAACTTGATATTTGAAATTAGACATAGTATTAGGGATTACTTTCTTCAGTGGAAAGTACCTCATGTGTTGCAGGGTTTTGTTTGTCAACATAACGCATGAGTACTCACATGTGCTCACTCGAAGGGGTAGTCTAATCAAGTGTGGATTCACATTTTAAAGTGATTAAAATCTTAAAAATAACCCCCTGGATTGTCTATGAATCTCCTTTTACAATACCCATATTTCCGAACTCAGGATATATAATTTGTTTGACTTTTATAAGATTTGATAGTTGCCTTGTTTTGAATCTGAAATGTTAGCTTGTCCCTCCTGTCTTTAGTGGATACCCAGGGAACCAACGTATGACGTCAGTGGGTCGGGGCAGAGATTAGTAAGTGCTAGCGCCAGAAAGGATTTGCTTGGAGAGTGGAGTGTGTCCTGACCATTAGAGGTCGACAAGATCGATGTCAACATGGCAAAAAGCATGGTCGTAACTTGATTTCCGTGAGTGCCTCCATATTTTCTAATATTCTAATGACGTTTAACATGCATAAAGTTCGAACAGGCCGACTAAATTATAATCATGTTACGCAGCCTTAGGCAATGTCAGGTTGTCTCATTTTGACAGTGAAACCAAAGATGGCACCATCAGCACTGCACGAAAACCACCATTTTATTCATATATACGCCATCGCGGAGGTGCATATGAACTGGCTGAATATTGACTTGTTTTCATAGATATACGCCCAGGGTTTCTATACGGATGCTTCTTGGCTGTATTTCACATCCGGCGTATATGAGAGGAAATATCCTCTCCCCTCGTTGCTTCCCGCCCGTTTGTGTTGGTAGAAGTACAGGTGTCCTCAGTGGGAAGCGCTCCACCCGCCACCCCCTGCCAACTCTCAGTGAAGTCCTCTTCACTGGACGCTTATATCCGCCTACAGATGAGGCGTATATACACGGGGAATAGGACGACCTTAAATACGCAAAAGTCATACTGATATACGCCGGGCGCATTCATATGTAAAATGATGGTTTTCCTGCAGTGCAGTTTATTGTAGCGAACGAAATATTGACACGATCTGCGAAATTGTAAAGAACACGATCGTAACTGGATCTCCCTGAGTATACACATATTGCTAATATCATAATGGTGTTGGGGACTGGGCTGGTTGCATAAATTGCTCATATTACAACAGAAAACATTTGAATGGGTGTGCTGACTGCCATTGCTAGTGACAAAGTGACTTTATGAAAGCAATCAACACTTTTTTCATAGTGCCTCATACTCTGCGAGCTGATTGGTCAATACGTGGGTCACGTGTCTCGTATATTACAAATGGCTCACACATCACCATATGTCATTCATAGCATTTGTTCTAGCAATGTCAATCATATGGGTTTCTATATCAGGGGTAGGTTAAAGATTTTAACGTGTGTTTATCTGTCTTGTCTGCATTTGTTCTGACTTGTGCTGTTTTAAAGCCATTTTCCACTGGTCGACTATTCACCACCGATCTGCAGTCGGGAACCACTGACGCCAGATCAGTGAATGGAAACATACAGGCAGAGAAGTGTTCACCGATTAATTATGCATGGATTTTGCAATAAGGCCACCATCAACTGACTTGGTCAATACGCCCTCCAGAGGTTACTCGACTCCCGATTATCGCCCAGGGTAAAGACAAGTTCCACTCGCGAGTGGCTGGGCACACTACGATCATATGAACCACAGTTTTCCCATTTATATTTGAGTAACCTGAATAAAATTTCGGCTTTACGTGTAGAAAGAGCTGAAATTCCCATTTCTGACATCGGATTTCCCATTTCAAGACTTATAAAAACCGTTAGAAAGCAATAATTTTGGGTTACGGGTCAAGGGTCTATCACCATAAAACGTCGGTAACCAGCACACACCGGGACCTGTAAACAGACTGAATTCTGGGATACCTCAATAGGGTCTATGGGGTTTGAAACCGTCGGTGATGGTCATTGTGATTGTGATTGGACAACCTTTCTTCAAATGGGGCAGAAACAAGGCATACACAGTACCATCACCGATTTTTAGATGTGCAGTCATTGGCCAACACCAACCGACATTTAGGAGAACTTACAATTGCGATGAATTGAAAATTCACTGGTAATCAGACAAAGGAGAACGTCCATGCTACCTTGCGACTACGCCACGAAGCTTTTCCTATGCCTAGCGGTCTTTACCGCACAATCTGGAAAGTTTTGAACCCACCCACCCACACCGATTAATTATCAATCTAACTTTATGGCTTCGTATAATCATGCCATGCTACGGCATAATTCATCGCCACGGAACATGTATCATAAAAATGTATTGTCCTTATTAATTTTTCTCTCCCAGTTCCACTTCAGTTATACATGTAACTAATCGGGCCGTTGTCGTTGGCCAATGGAAAATGGCTTATAAGCCATTTTCCATTGGCCGATGAAAACAGTGTAGACTTTTATGTGTTCTCCTAATAGCCTATTTCCATCGGCCATCACCGATATACAGTCAGCTCGGTTGCCAAATGGTTGGGGTGTTCGCCTCGAGCACGGGAGATCGTGGCTTCAAATCCTGGTCGGGTCATACCAAAGACATATAAAAATGGTACCCACTGCCCATTCGGCTTAACACCCACCATCAGAATGAGGAGTAGGGGTCTAGGGCCGTAGTGGAAGAACGGCTATATAGCTGAATTTGGTGATTGTGTAACACAATATCCCCTTAAAAATTGCTTAAAAAGGAAAAATAAAAAAAGTGAGGAGCCACCAACGGACCTTTGGCACTGCTGACGTAGAATGTAAATAGGCTATTAGGAGACCACAGAAAATCTCCACCGTTCTCATCGGCCAGTAGAAAATGGCTTATAGCAGGGCTGCTACAGGTTGATAAATGGACGTACATCTACAAGGAGGGTCTGACACTTATGTATCACTGTTCTACGATGTGTCATCACAGATTCATCGTCAGCGCTAATTAGTCTCGTGAGGGAGCCGGCCACCCCTTATTTATTTCCCGCGCTCACATCCTGCATCTTATTCTCGTCTGCGTGAATTATCAGCATCCTGAGAAAGTGTATTATAGTACGGCCCTGATGTATGCAGGCCGTCAGCACTGCGGATTGTCCACCCAGCGTGTTATATGCATCCTGCATAGGCACACCCCTATCTACCACAGCGTATGTGCTGTGTGAGGGTAATTATATAGAACTGCATAGAGAATCGTATAAATACACAATACTCCACGAGTTTGGAAGGGCCGCAATCTTCATCGAGGCGAAGCCGAGTGACGATTATGGCCCTTTCAAACGAGTGGAGTATTGTTTATTTTATAATTCGAGTGCGGTTCTGGATTTATCTCACCCCTTTCAAGGTTAGGGGAGTTGAAATTTCTTGTCTTATCTTGTCATCTCTCTAAAATCCTGGCCGCTGATTGGTCAATTGCCTATGACGTCATCTCGTATTCACTACGCCACGGCCATGGTGTAGTATTATCACTTTACCGGGGTGATCGTTGAGTATTTTTTTCTAATGTTATTCCTATGGCTACACTTGTACCAGGGGTGAGATAAAGCTAAGGGGCCATCCATAAAGTACGTATGCACAATATATGAAATTTTTGACCCACCCCCCACCCCCTCTCCTCATTTTGTACGCAATAGAACAACGAAGGAGCATACGCAAAATTTCTGAAAACATTTAGGCAGCGTATCTGAGCGTTAGTAATCCACGCTCAACTGCATTTCTTTATATATCTTTTATTATTATATACATACAGTTCTAACACGGTTGTTAGATCTTCCACTGTAATATATGAGTACACAAAACAACCTATTTCCTCTTACATGCGAAAATATGAGCTACAGGTAGGTATAAGAACAGTATCAATACATGAAGTGAAAAATGGTGATGATGATGTCAGCATCATATTACCCAATCATATACAGAAAACATTATTTTCTTCTCTTTTTTTTAACTCCTCTTCTCTTTTTTTAACTCACTATGCTGGATTATCCCACTTAACCTGTTCCATTGTATTGCCATGTCCCTTGTATGTAACAAGTATTCCGTACTGTACTTTATCTCACCCCTGGTACAAGCTTCGTCATAGAAATAACATTAGGAAAAAATACTCACCGATCACCCCTGTAAAGTGACGATACCACGCCACGGCCGTGGCGTAGTGAATTTGATATGAAGTCATATGGATTCACTGAGTATATTCGAGCTGTTCTGATGTTCTGATACTATCTAATCATAGAAATGGGTGAGATAAATCCAGAACCTCACTAGAATCGTAAAATAGTCAATATTCCACTCGTTTCGATGTGCCATAATCGTCACTCGGCTTCGCCTCGATGACGATGGAGGCACATCCAAACTCGTGAAGTATTGTCTATTTATACGATTCTCGATGCAGTTCTATATAAGTTTTTGTTTACCAACCTGTATGTACCCTGTCAATCATCATGCTATATAAACGTGATTGTGATGCTGTGATTAAAACAAAAAAATACAAAAATAGAGCAAGCTCATACAATAAGGATAAGGTAATCAAGTAATCCATATTAAATACCAGGCAAAGGATCAATAACCAATGCAATGACAAAATACAAATCTAGGTTATCACGATGTTGAAAACTCAGAGAATTTATATTTGAACTGAAATACTAAGAAATATCGATATCTTTAATGGAGAAGCTCATATTTGAATGTGGAATTGACACATGTAAATTACGAGAGAAAGTCACATGTAAACTACGAGGGATAGTCTCATGTAAACTACTAGAGATAGTCACATGTAAACTACGAGGGATAGTCATATGTAAACTACGAGGGATAGTCATATGTAAACAACGTGGGATAGTCATATTTATGACACAATCTTTGGAAAAAAATATTGAAAATAACGAGAGCTAAAGTGAAATTAAAAAGAAAAGAAAAAAAAAGCCAGAAAACGAAACTCTTCACCATTTTGTGTCACTGACTGCCACGTTTGTGTCTTCTCAGAGAAACATGAAACAGGAATGCTCTTCACTGTCACAGCCTTCGTGAAACACAAGTTTTATTCTCGTTTTCCAATGAGGAAGCCGTACTTTCATTAGTGAATGCCTTTGATTCGAAAAATCCAATCATGTTTCTCAGCAGAGAAGCAATTTCCTAAATGAGAACAGTTGATGGCGACCATGAAACAAAGTCTAATTTCCTGCAAGTCTGAGCCCATTACTCGATGCGTAATGCTCAAAACTTAGCATGATTTGTGGTCTCCATTAAGAATGATTAAATCTATGCTACACTGGTGATTAAAGGAAATGCAATGACCAAATCATACTGAATCCAAGTAATTAGGTCAGTAAAAACTGTAGAAATTAAAATTTGGCACTAGAAGGATAGGACGTGTACACATTTGCACTCCCTTTTCCGAAAATGGATCATGTTCTTGAACTCATTGCATTGCATTCGTCGAGGCTCGTGGTAAAGGGAACCTCCGTTCACGTTTTTCTCCAAAGTCAGTTACCACTCATTTCCTCTGTTCCCTTTTATATTTTAGGTCACCCCTGGATTTTTTTACCCATGGATTTAACATTGGAAACCCGTACTCAATGCCCGTGGTATATTGTAGAAAAAAACTCAATGGGGGATGATGTAACACATTTTAGCTAATTAGTCAGTGGTAAGGGTGACATAAAATATGAACCGCACTCGAACCATAGCCAATGATAGTTTGCCGTTCATATTGGCTTTGCCTCGTGAGTTTACTCCGCAACCAAATCGCATGGCATATTGTCAGTGGCTATGGATCTCGATGCAGTTTCCTATTAATCATCTACCTGTAGTTTAATATCTATGAAACCCTACCCGCATCTAGGGGTTTAATATTAATAATGTCCAGGCCCATTGTGTCTGCTGTTGGTCTCACTAATAACGAAATTCAACTATTTTATATATTTCATAATTTTCATACAAAAAGACGTTACAATCACCCTGTAGCGGAGGTTCTTACTTGTATAGCTTTGTATATACAAACAGGTAGAATACAAATACAGGACATAAAACATAGTTATATCACATGGACAGACAAAAGGTATTGATCAAGAACTTGGACGCCATAGGAATATTTATATCACCCCTGGTAATTTTACTCCATAGTCTTAACACTGGAAACTCGTATCCAACGCCCATGAGATATTTAGGAAAAATATCCAACAGGAGATTATGTCGCAAATGCTAGCCTATTAGTCAATGTGAAGGATGAGATAAATTCAGAAACCTATTCAAGTTTAGGGTCTGAGCTCGACCCCATCTTGTTTGAATTGCTATGTAATTCATGTGGCTTTGCCTTGTGAATTACTACGCGATTCCAATTAAGATCCCTGTCATGTCTTAGTTAGATTGTTCACACTGGGTGTGAATATAGTCAGGTGGTATCAAATAGTTCAGATCCTCACATATGTTAATGCTAATAGGTTGAGTGGAAAATACTATCAGCAAACAGGGTTATTGAGCCCGTAGGGATGGCCGTTCGAGGTCTTTTGACTCAAAAATACAGCCCAACGCTGCAGTCGGGAGGGCCGTATTTTTTTAGTAAAAAAACCGAGAACAGCCATCCCTACAGACTCAATAACTATGTTTTCTTTTAACTATACATTTCCTAATCGTCTAAAACGTCGTTTTATTAGATTTTCTGCTCCGACAAAACCACCGCCATTCACTACGGCCCGCTGTCACGGCGGGCGCGAACATTATTTATACGACACACCTAGCAGCGGATAGTATTTCATAGACGTTCGGGCATAGGTGTATAGTAATATAAGAAAGAGCACACAATACTCAGTTCAATATTGTTCAATAGGTTATTGCTGTAGGGTCATATGACGCCATAATGGCTTGGTGGTTGGTTATATAGGTCTGATGTGTGGGTTATTAAATTTCACATCTCGCATATCTTGGGTTATATTTCTGTTGAGAGTAGAGTAAGGTTGACTTCTCCTTTAAAGTCCTTATTTGAGGAGATCTGTTTGTGCCTGTGGTTTTGATTAATACCCTTTAACAGCAGGAAGATGCCTCCAGGCATTCCCCTGGCTACGGCAGGAAGATGCCTCCAGGCATTCCCCTGGCTACGGCAGGAAGATGCCTCCAGGCATTCCCCTGGCTACGGCAGGAAGATGCCTCCAGGCATTCCCCTGGCTACGGCAGGAAGATGCCTCCAGGCATTCCCCTGGCTACGGCAGGAAGATGCCTCCAGGCATCTTACAGGCATCATTGATACTTATATACAAAATTCAATAGATTAAAAGATAATTAGTTGATTGAAAGAAATTTCGACCATGTATATGAGCCATATTGACTTTTGATTTGGTATAACAAAATATGATCAGTCATTAAGGCAATTACTTAAATCACATGACACATCACATGAGATTGCTATTTCCAAAAAAGGTGCCTGCCGTAGTAGGGTCGTTTGGGCAGGTAATGCCTGCCATGTAATGCGAACCAGGGAAACAGGGTGCTGCAGGGAAAGAGGTCCAACAATGTTGTTGTTTTTTCAGGTATTTATATAGAACGTCCTGACCATGCTGTACAATTCACAGAACGAGATGGTAATTTACGGTTTGTACGGACGGAGGCATTTATGCCGAGTTCCGTACAAACGGTAAATTATCATCGAGTTCTGTGACATGAACAAGCATGGTTGGATGTTATATATTTACTATATACCCGAAATTTAAAAAAAATCAATTTCATTTGGCTTAACAACAAAATTTCTTAATAAACGTGTATGGCAAGGTGGTCCGTATTTTAGTGTACGGACCAGTGGTCCGTACAGTATTTTTACGTCATATGCCAAAAACGTAGCGTATTTACAGTATATACGGCATGGGTATATAGTAAATAAAAAAAAGAAAATGACCTGAGTGTTGACGAAACGATGGCAGTTCGCAGTTAAGCAGATCAGGCATTGTTGTGTAGCCCATTCTGCCCTTGGACTTTATTCCCAATCTTTGTCGGTAAAGAATTTATTTATCTGTTATAAAACTACTGAATTTACTTAATATGATCCAAGGATACAGGACATGCATACACCCCTGTCAAAAATTTAATGTTCAGAATCCATGAAGATTTATATGAAGTAGGATTCACACGATGGGATTCTTGTACCTCAATCGGCTCAAATCACATGCGATTTTGTTCATCTTCATCCTCATCTCATCCCATCAAATTATCACTATATGTTAGTGATATCGGCTTAGGGCCAATCATAGAGTATGTACGCACAGGCGGGGGGGGGGGGCAAAAATTTCGGAAAATTTTTAGTATGCTCCCACTGTGCGGAAACCACCAGTTAATTCATATATACGCCATCGCTTAAGTGCATGTATCGGCTGATTATTGACACGTTTCCTCTTCTATACATCGGCGTAATGGTTTTATTTACCGCAAAGCGTATATGAAGAGAAATATGGTGTGCAGGACATGTATACGCCGGGCGTATACATTTCACACATCTATAGATGAGGCATGTACACAACAGAAAATAGGACTACCTTGTATACGCAAAATCATACCTATATACGCCGGGTGTATACATATATAAATTAATGGTTTCCGCGCAGTGTACTTCTTTGTTCGCTTGTGAACAATTTTTTCGTTTGCTCTCCCCTTGCGGATATCAGCATTTGAAAAAAAAATGTCTTCTTTGTTCTCTTGTGTACAAAATCTGGAGGGGGTGGGGGTCAATAATTTCAGAAATTCTGCGTACGTACTTCATTGATGGCCCCCTGTAAAAACTGACTATGTACTACTCCAGAACGGACGCGGATGGGAGAGCGGCAATGTACGCCGAATGGAAGAGGGGCAATATATGCCGAATGGAAGAGGGGCAATATATGACAAATGGAAGAGGGGCAATGTATGCCGAATGGAAGAGGGGCAATATATGCCGAACGGAAGAGGGGCAATATATGCCGAATGGAAGAGGGGCAATATATGCCGAATGGAAGAGGGGCAATATATGCCGAATGGAAGAGGGGCAATATATGCCGAAGGAAAGAGGGGCAATATATGCCGAATGGAAGAGGGGCAATATATGCCGAATGGAAGAGGGGCAATATATGCCGAATGGAAGAGGGGCAATATATGCCGAATGGCAGAGGGGCAATATATGCCGAATGGAAGAGGGGCAATATATGCCGAAGGGAAGAGGGGCAATATATGCTGGATGGAAGAGGGGCAATATATGCCGAATGGAAGAGGGGCAATATATGCCGAATGGAAGAGGGGCAATATATACCGAATGGAAGAGGGGCAATATATGCCGAATGGAAGAGGGGCAATATATGCCAAATGGAAGAGGGGCAATATATGCCGAAGGAAAGAGGGGCAATATATGCCGAAGGAAAGAGGGGCAATATATGGCGAATGGAAGAGGGGCAATATATGCCGAATGGAAGAGGGGCAATATATGCCAAATGGAAGAGGGGCAATATATGCCGAACGGAAGAGGGGCAATATATGCAGAATGGAAGAGGGGCAATATATGCCGAATGGAAGAGGGGCAATATATGCCGCATGGAAGAGGGGCAATATATGCCGCATGGAAGAGGGGCAATATATGCCGAATGGAAGAGGGGCAATATATGCCGAATGGAAGAGGGGCAATATATGTCGAATGGAAGAGGGGCAATATATGCCGAATGGAAGAGGGGCAATCTATGCTGAATCCGGTGTTGTTGTAAAGAGTTACCCGTAATAAAAGTTATACAAAAAAGAAGCTATTTCAACGTTCAGCCTTAGTTTCCATGGCGACTCCTAACGTGATTGTGTCTGCTCCTCTTTCAATGTTTACCCTAAAGTATCGTCAGCCAAAAGAATCACAGGCAGGCTTTGTTTCGTCAGCCTCACTGTATCTGAAAATGTCAGTCATTGTGCAAGGAAAACCAGATACATTAAGAAACAATAGGTTGTTATGCTTTGCCTATGTTAAAAGCCCTGTGTTTTTCAATAAAGAATGTATTCATCATAAATGCAAGGCATTGTTTGGCTTCCTGTTATTGTCCTTATTCTTAATCTTCTTAGTCTATTGATAAAAAAAGTTTGTATCGCTCTAATAGACCTTTTTCCAAAGGCTGGTTTCGCACCTTATCTGGTTGGTTACACAATGCCTGCAGCCAAGCGAACCCCTGGCAATTTTTTCTTTAGCATTGGATCATTGAGTATATGAGCGTAATACGTTTAATACCTGTGTGCAATTATTCCATAAAAATAATAACGATTGCATCATATTCTATGGTATTCCCGCACATATTTGGTGTGTGATACATGCATATCACCTCAATAATACCTCAGATATAGCCTAGATAACACAGGAACACCACAAATGGATACACAATAATACATTGGCAGGCCTAGCTATCATATTCTTATCCTTTTTAAGGTAAAACCAAGAAAATTATAAACTCTGAAATTTCGACAACTCAGACTCTTTGATACAGTACCATAGTTTGCTCTAGCAGTCTGATCTGTCAAAAAACAACACTCCTGCAATCACACCCACCGTTCACACTCTAGATGTACTTGCAGCGTGTCCCTATGGGCATGAGGGCGGACTCGGCCGTGTTCGTCCAAGAGGCAGCATTTTTTTATTTTTTTCCCAGAGCTTTGCTCGATTTTTTGAACTGATTCAAGATACAGTATAATCGATCAGAAAGTGACAAGTGAGCTATCCATCTGTGTACAATCGTATATCCTAGAGGCTACAAGTGATTATTCCAACGTTTAACAATGATTGAAAACATAGGCAAGGTGTTGAAAATTCCAAAGGCATCCTTATTGAGCCGTTTACCTGTACAATACAACATCGCTTAACCGTAGGCGAGGGAAAAGGCTGGATCAAATTTCAGTAAGTTCTACTAATACCTCCTTCTTTTAGCATATTTGTCACCTCCTTGTTTCTATCGAGAATTAATATGTAGAGGAAGCTCTACTTTCCTACCCTTTGGTTTTCTTCTTCTTTTCCTTCAAGAGATGTAGAAGTACACTTTACAGCTTCTAGTACACATTTCAAAACCCTTGCTTCTGTCCCGAACAACAAGTAGAGGACACTGTTTTTCTTAAACTTGTTAGACTGGCGAGTCCTCAGTCTAACAACTTGTCTCAAAGGACTAGCAGTTTACATCATGATGGAATTAAATTCTATCCTATGTTATATGGAGATTAGCTAAGGAACTCACAGTATAGTGGTATTGGATGGCAACACCTGGGCCCTGTTTTTTAGTCACGACATCCTATATGGAAGACATCCTACACCATTCCGCCGTTATTCGCGTTTGAATTTGTGTGTCTATCTCCCATGTCACAGACCATCTGGGCACGCCTCTGCTAATTTATGCGGAGACCTTGACAGAAGAGTACACTGGCCACCAGAGCAGACGTTTGCTATGACGAAATTCAAACGCGAATAACGGCGGGACGGTGCAGCCGATCTTCTCCATATTTGGTGCGATTAGGTTATATGTATCCCTTACTTTTGCTAAAATTTCATTGCTAACTTCGTATGGAAAGCACGGAAAATCCTCTATATACGCACAGTGAGGGTTGAAAGAGCCTAAGACATTTCTATACTTGTCTTAGACAGGGACACTTTTAGCGGCGTTCGAACGCGCCGCACTGAGACAGTATCTATAGCACAGCCGCCATTTTGTGTCTTGCAAATTGTCTTCCAATCGCAGAGTATCTCAGCATATGGTTGGCCGATTATGTCGTGACTGAAAAACAGGGCCCTGTATCCTAACAGATGTGTGTGTGGTACAGAAGCTCACGCGGGACAGTGGGGTGTGCTGTGTGTGGTAATAAAGAAGGAACCAACAAGTTTTGCTCAAACTCCACGAGTTTGATGTGGAGTAAATATCACGTAGCGCTCAAACGATTTGGAGAACATCAACATTAATTAAAACGAGTTGCTTTCTGTATTGATCTCACCCCTGTACACACTAAAAGAATGGACAACACACAAGATATAGACCATGGAGAACGGACTGCAATACTCGTAGGGGGATGGAGAACGAGTTTCCAATATTAAGCCTGTGGGATAAAATACCAGGGATGAGATGAAGGACAGATGAAGATGAAGTGACGTGTGATACATACACAATATTACCATGATTTCGATCTGAGTGGCCGTATTCTCCACGTAGTTGACACGTAGTTGACGCGAAGTAAAAAGTAGTATTACGTAGTGTCAACTACAAGGAGAATACGGCCACTCAGATCGAAATCATGGTAATGTTGTATCTATTACTCACCTTTCAAGTAATTATTAGGAAAAAATCTTGTATATAATATGAAATTAGACCCTAGCGCCGTGCTTTGTTTGTATAAATTAGTTCCTATAATGCCTGTCAGGTGGCCGAAAAAGCCATATATTCTCCTACGAGATACTGGAGGTCCGTATTCTACTCAGTAGCAATCTGTAGGCTTCATAGGCTTAGTGTGGAGACTCTGTATTTGGTGGGTAATATATAGAGATATAGTTAGTGTGACTGAATGGAATCTGTTCAGAGATATTTTGGTTAGAAACAGTGAACGTGCACAGTGAACGCGACATTGCCATCGTGCAATAAACAACAACACAACTAAGTCTCGTTTGGTTTCTCCTAAGTACTACTGGTCAGTAAAAGTCAGACATTTGCTCATAGGTATATAGTAATAAAGAACATCACCTGTGTATGAGTGGGGAGGGGACATAGATGAATGCACATTAATTGAGTGTACACAAACAGAAAGGTTATTGAGCGACTAGAGTGTTTCAAATAAAAACCCTTTACATTATTATCGGGCAAATATGTTTTACTAAATCTGATTAATTAACAGAGCGGTTTTATTCGTCGGGTCGAACGACCTTTCAGTTTTTTGCTATGAGACTACTTTCGGGTAATTGTTCCGCACTTAATTGATATATTGCTGTTATTATTTGCTCGACGTACTATCGAAATTGCTTTGGAACGGAAAAAAAAGCAATAAAAGTTGAGCCTTCCTCTGGCCGTTGTGTGCCCCAGTGGCCCGTTGATTTTTTTTTTTTTTTTTTTATTCAGGTAACAAAAAATGAACGCCGACGTTATTCGCCCAATGATTGGCGATCTTCCATAATCTAGGATCGTACATGAAGGACATGGGGCCGTTGAATAATCTAGGATCTTACATAAAGACACTTTTCCGTACCTTTGTACAGGGGTTATCGTTTGATAATATTTAAGTTTATTTACTAAGACAGTATCAGACATCCATAAGGTCGTCCATAAATGTTCAATGTTGACCCACATCGTCCCTGACTGTCTATAGCATAAGAAAAAAGAGTCTTTATGTAGGACCCTAGATAATTCAACTTGGCCCATATTCTGTATCTGGTACAAGGATTATCTTTTTATAGTACTAACGTCTGTTTGCTTAGAGAGTATCAGCCATCCATAAGGTCATCCATGAGTATTGAATAATGTTGACCCACATCAAGCCTTGGGGCCGTGGAATAAACTACGAACGACAAAAAAGTATCTCAGAGTTGTCTTTGGGATCATAAGATGATGTGTTGCATGCATATGATGTTTTGACAATAAGAGTAACCTAAAGGTCTCATAATGTATTATATACAAATACATTCATTCAGAAAATATCTTTTGTTTTGTCATACGATACTAAATGGAAAACATCGACCAGGATGTTGTTTATCTTTGGAGTTATCGTTTTGTCCAGCAGCAGCAATTAAACGAACGAACTTAATTCAAAAGCCACCTGGGTTTCTATGGCATACAGAAAAGGGGCTTCATGTACGAGCCTAGTTTATTAAACGGGCCCCTGCAGAATGCAGGCAATAAGTGCTGAGCCTTACTCTGTGTGGCCGTTAGACAGGCTCCAGTCCCTGCATCCTATAGCTACCCATCCACCTACCTCACCCCTCCTTGCTAGGATACAGGCTCCAGTCCCTGCATCCTATAGCTACCAATCAACCTACCCCACCCATCCTAACAGTGATACAGGCTTTAGTCCCTGCATCCTATAGCTACCCATCAACCTACCTCACGCCTCCTTGCTGGGATGCAGGCTCCAGTCCCTGCATCCATTATCTACCCTTCAACCTACCTCACCCCTCCTCACAGTGATACAGCCTCCAGTCCCTGCATCCTATAGCTACCCTTCAACCTACCTCACCCCTCCTCACAGTGATACAGGCTTCAGTCCCTGCATCCTATAGCTACCCCTCCACCTACTTCACCCCTCCTCACAGTGATACAGGCTCCAGTCTCTGCACCCTATAGCTACCCATCCACCTACCTCACCCCTCCTTGCTGGGATACAGGCTCCAGTCCCTGCATCCTACAGCTACCCATACACCTACCTCACCCCTCCTTACTGGGATACAGTCTCCAGTCCCTGCATCCATCCACCTACCTCACCCCTCCTTGCTGGGATACAGGCTCCAGTCCCTGCACCCTATAGCTACCCATACACCTACCTCACCCCTCCTCACATTGATACAGGCTCCAGTCCCTGCACCCTATAGCTACCCATACACCTATCTCACCCCTCCTTGCTGGGATACAGGCTCCAGTTCCTGCATCCTATAGCTACCCATCCACCTACCTCACCCCTCCTTGCTGGGATACAGGCCCCAGTCCCTGCACCCTATAGCTACCCATCAACCTACCTCACCCCTCCTTGCTGGGATACAGGCTCCAGTCCCTGCATCCTATAGCTACCCCTCCACCTACCCCACCCCTCCTCACAGTGATACAGGCTCCAGTCCCTGCATCCTATAGCTACCCATCAACCTACCTCACCCCTCCTTGCTGGGATACAGGCTCCAGTCCCTGCATCCCATAGCTACCCATCCACCTACCCCGCCCCTCCTCGCAGTGATACAGGCTCCAGTCCCTGCATCCTATAGCTACCCATCAACCAACCTCACCCCTCCTTGCTGGGATACAGGCTTCAGTCCCTGCATCCTATAGCTACCCATCCACCTACCCCACCCCTCCTCACAGTGATAGAGGTTTCAGTCCCTGCATCCTATAGCTACCCATCAACCTACCCCACCCCTCCTCACAGTGATACAGGCTCCAGTCCCTGCACCCTATAGCTACCCACCCACCTACCTCACCCCTCCGTGCTGGGATACAGGCTCCAGTCCCTGCATCCTATAGCTACCCATACAAATATCCTGGCTACTGGTCAGGATATCTGCTAGGAGATCGATACCCTCTCACTTTGATCTCAATGAGTCATAGTCAGGAGCAGGCAAAATATATTACTATGACGACACAGGCAGCCAGGGAAATGGAGGAGGGGAGGGGGAGGGGTAGCAGGAGGTATAGGGTTACAGGGAGTGGCTTGGGGCCATAAACAGGAGATTTGTTTCATATTGGACACACAAGTCTTTGATTCATGGGTCAGTCAGAGAAGGATGCACACTATAATGAACTTTATTCGTATTGTGTTTACCTACTATAGCTAAAAAAATATGATACTGGTAGGATCCGCTTGGAGTGTCTCTCACACATAGAGACATATTGAACCAGGCCTAGGCATGGAGAATGAAGAGCCACGAGAGTGAGATTCTCGTACAGTTCTTAACTGACTCCTGCTATTATTTTTTGTTTTTTTCTACATAGATATACTTCCATTCTTATGATCTGTTTCTGGCTGTACTGAAAACATAATTTGGAAGTGTAGTTTTCCTTTCTCCTTTCCTTGAGAGGATGCAATGAGATCACATTTCATTGGTCGCCGATGATCAGCTCAAGCACCTGTGTCATACGAAATGATAACCACAAGTTTATAATGGTTCCTCGTTCACCCGCTAGGGGGCACGACGGCAGTTAGAGCATGTTCATATGCTCTAGTGACTATATGCTAGTTAATCATTTCATGAATGTTCACAATCAAAGACTTGAGCAAGTCTATGTGGTCGTGTGCTCCAGGTATCACCAGTCCTCTCAGGCCAGGCCAGTTGTCACCTGATAAGATCAGCTCACCTGTAATCTGGTCACGTGTCCAGATAAGGTCACGTGATAGTATCATGTCACGTGTGTGGGGGTCATGTGATCACCTACCAGTTCTCTGATTGGACGACTAGAGTGAACGACTATATTGGGCGATAATTGGATGTTTGCCACCCGAGGAACCAGCGGCTGGTGTGTGGACTGGTGGCGTCGACCCGCGGCGTCTTCGGAAATTAGGATCGGGTTTTATACGAGGCTTGTTTTCGCTGACGACCCAAATAAACGAGATTCGAACAATCCCGCGTTTTAGCCGCGAGTAGCGGTAACGCCCGCCAGGTGTCAGCACCGCCAGACGCTGATTGTCGTCTGCCCAGCGTCTCACAGACGCCGTGACGTCAGATACCTTGGGATTTAAAGGCATATCCTACAATTCGCAATTGTGACACCTGGTGATTTTTAGATATTGTCAATTATCAATCAAAACTCGTTGCTTTGGATCCATTCTGATGCCAATTTACTCAATCTAACTTTTATCCAATCCGAATAGGTAAAATAGACCATGCAACATTTGCTTGATTTACAGGAAATGTGCTGAAAAATATGGGTTCCTTTAATTCTTTCAAAAACAAGGATGGTGACCTTTGAATTTCAAATTCAAATGTGTAGTACTGTACATCTGCTATATTCTGTAAAAGTTTGAGGAAAATGACATGGGTTTTACTATGTAAAAGCAACTTTTTAGGATTTTAACATGTTATTACATGATCTTTATCTCAATATCTATCTCTAAATCATAAATTAGCACGGGGAACCCTATGTGTTCTACAACTCTTAGAGATCATCATATTCAATTTTCAGGAAAATGACATGGGCTTTAATTTCCAAGCAAAATTGTCCGACATGCCTTTAACATTGTGTAGTGGGTGGGAATCCAGCAGTGTTTGTGTGTTCTACGGAAGGTGGTGCGACATGCCGATCCTTACTGTGTAGTGATTCCGGGCAACGCCGCACACGAGAGTGGCGCGGCGGAGGCCGGGATTACGTAACGCTGGGTATATATATTCAGCGTTCACAGTAGGTCGACAGGCTGTCCTCGTGCGTCTCTTCTACAGAACAGATCCTTGGACCCTCACTTTGCAGGCGGGTTCTCATAACCTTCCTGGTGGTTAGGCGAGTCTTTCAGATAAGCCTCTCCAGCGTTACCTAGCACTTATGTGCTACGGTACTGTACTTGTGGGAAAGATCTTCCAGACCTTTCCGGGTAGTGATTAATAAACATCCCTGTTTATTAAAAGACGAGTGTTGTGTTATGTGTGACTAGGTCTGTGCAAACTAACGGAAAACCGAACCAACCTACGTAGAGCGCATAGGGTGGGATCCTGCCTGGAACTAGCGTTCCGGATTGGGGTCATCCAACCTGCTAGACAGGCGGCGACCACCACAATTGTATGGGTGGAAGTGAGAAGTGGTTCATTTAATATGGGATGTTTGTTGTGAAGGTGGAGCTGACATTCAGGATGAGGCTATGGGATATATTGAGGACAGCATATCAGGGCCTTATGATTGTTGGACCGTTTCTATGATATTACAAATAACGCCAGACAGCACATTGATGAAGCCAATAAATTTACAGAAATACTCTGCATTATCTTAGCCTGGTATAAACGTCCATAGACTTAACATTGGCAACTCGTTCTCAAGAGGCTTCAATTCATTCTCAATGGGTGATAAACAGATAGATATTTCCAGGCTAAGATAAAATCAGAAATATATTCGTGCTTGGTCAGAGTGATTTTACACTTGCTGATAATATTGATAGCCCTGTATTGTAGTAATTGTGTAAAAACGTGAGGTGGGTGCCGTATTTACAATATGTGTGTCTTGTAATTCGCTGGTAGCACCCTCACCATGGGACCTGTTTCAGTAGGCTCATGCATTAGGCCTAGACAGACATCAACAATGGCACCAACAGTGCAAGCAACAGCGGAAAAAGTCTAGCAAATATCAGAAAATTGAAGTGCCCATTCTACTTCGTATTTGGAACGATTATAGGTTATATGTATCCCCTACTCATGTTAAAGTGGCATTGCTTAATTCCTACAAGAAGTGAGTGAAACTCTGCGTGTCATCGATTGCAATTTTGTGATCTGTCCGTATGGTGTCACAGACGCCATCTAGACATGTCACGAAACTACTGAAACAGGTCCCCAGTGTTTATATTAGGCTACGAAAAACGTGACGAGTGTAGATGGTCTAGCCTAGAGTCGTCAGGTGGTGCTCGATTAAACATAAACGGCCGTGATTGTCGTCGACCCGAGAATCAACTCGAACGTTTACACTAGACCACTTTCACTAGAAATGCACCTCGGCGATCAATTAAGTTAACCTGGTTATTTATTTGCGTCAACGATAAACTAGCTTAAATAGTCGCTTCAAGATGTCTCTGTATATAAGGTGCCGTTGGTCGATGACTAATGTTTTGTGCTTTTTCTGTTTGCAATATATTTTGGTCAACATATGAATATGATATTGATTATTTTTGTTGTTGTTGTTGTTGATGTTGTTGTTGTTGTTGTTATTGTTGTGGTTCTTTACATAAGCTAGGTCGTTTCCACCAACCGATTCAGGGTCAGCATTGCCAAAAGTCTGTCAGTGGTTCCTGACTATAGATCGGGGATGGAAAATCGGCCAATGGAAACGGGCCTATAACCAGATGATCTGCTGTCATCACGCACTTTACATTTATACTAGACGATTTCTAGCCTTTTACGCGTGATAGTCGTCAGGTGGTGTAAAATACAAGAATCGCCGCCTATAATCGTCTAGTGTAAACGCCGGGTAAGTCGTCAGGTGGTCCTGAATTGAAGAATCGCGGTCTATCATTGTCTCGTGTAAAAGCTGGGTAAGTCGTCAGGTGGTGCGAAATTCAAGAATCGCCGCCTATAACCGTCTAGTGTAAACGCCGGGTAAGTTGTCAGGTAGTACTGAATTCAAGAATCGTTGCCTATAACCGTCTAGTGTAAACGCCAGGTAAGTCGTCAGGTTGTACTGAATTCAAGAATTGTCGCCCATAATCGTCTTGTGTAAATGCTGGGTAAGTCATCAGGTGGTGCGAAATTCAAGAATCGCCCCTATAATTGTCTAGTGTAAATGCCGGGTAAGTAGTCAGGTGGTACTGAATTCAAGAATCGCCGCCTATAAACGTCTAGTGTAAAGCCGGATGCCCATCTACCGATTTAGGGTAGAGTGATTAGTTCCCAAATAGTATAGGAGTCAGTCACTTTGTCGCAGGCAAATTATGTAACCCCTTGCTCGACCCGCACACTGATAAAATCGGTGTATGGTCCACTAATCGCTGGGGGAGAGCAAAACCCAAAGAAACCGAGTGTTCACTAATCGCTGGGTAGCCTTGCCTAGCTGTCCTAAATCTACCGACTCCGTTAAGTGGGATTCACACGATGGGATTCATGTACCTAACAGGGTGTTTTTCGGAGATAAATCCTGCTGAGATTCTCTACTCGAACAGAATTTCTTCCTCTAAATTATAGGGATTTATTTCCCTGAAATATCTTTTCCTCCCTGTAATTGTTAAGACATTTCCCCCTAAAAAGGAACAGAATCACATGAGATTTTTACCCCTGTGAGGTACACGAATCCCATCGTGTGAATCCCATTTGAGGATGGCTTGGCTGAGACAAATTACCCACCGTTTGTCGCTGACAAACGTACATAAATATTCCGAAATCAGTAGATGGGCATTGGGTTTAAGCCTGATGCCCATCTACCGATTCAAGGTTGAGCGATTAGTTCCCAAATCGTATAGGAGTCGTGAACTTGTCGCAGGCAAATTACGTAACTCTTCGCTCGATCTGCGGACATCGAGGAGAGGGGTTGGTGGATATTAGTCCTCAGCAAATCTGTCTACTAATCGGTGGCTCACCCTTGCCTAGCTGTCCTACATCTACCGACCACGGCCGACTCCGTTAGGATGCCTCTGCTGAGACAAATTGCTGTCCGTTTGTCGCCGACAAAGGTACATGAATGTTCCCAAATCGGTAGATGGGCATTGGGCTTAAACGCCGAGTGGGGCTCCTCTTCCAGGGCATGTTTGTATGCAGCACAGCGGGCGCCCGCAGTATGAGACTCGGTTTTGTCGTTAATCATTCGGCAAATTGCAAAACTGCACCAGGGAAAGGAGACAAATAGTTAATCAGCCTGCGCTTATATCATGATACTGCTCGAATTAAAATGTAGCGATACCTGGAAACGGATTACTGTCTATTTCACTAGGATTGTTATTATCATTAGCTGAATAGATTAAAAAGAATCCGGTACAAATGTCGATGCAAGGAGGCTGAACTCTTTATGTTGTTGATATAAACGGATACAGACTTACAGGCTTCATACGTCAAACTATGTGGTACAACTAATTATCAGATATACCCAAATGCCAGATGCCGGATAGGTGTATTATACCTGGATAGTAGCGAGTGATATACATGGTTCATACGGCAATGGGTATGTTAAAATGTTAAAATTAAATTCGTAAATTAGGTAGAGCGCATATAGAATTATAATTGATGTGCATATGATATTATTGGATTAAGTCTAAGTGTCTGAAAATAATAGTATCATATCGGAATTATGATTCCAGCACAGTTACATGGTTCAATTTGATTATTATAGTGCCTGAAGAATAATAACATGATATGCTGTAAATACAGCAAAAAGATTATTCAGATTCTTTCAATATTTCCTGAATTATAGTATATTTTAATATATAAATTCTGCCTGAGATCTACATTGACACACTGATTAAATCGTGAGCCAATCATGGCCATGGTTTACCTTTTTGTGCTCCAAAGCCATTCCGACAGTCAATGATAGACACCCATGTCCACGATTAGAATTACTAACCGGTGTTTACATTAGACGACTAAATACATGGCGACTGTAGATCGTCAAGCTAGTGGGGTTAAGGGGGGCCTTCCACCAACCACGACAAGGCTACGACAAGTGCCGACATGAAAGTTCCAATCGCAGCCTTGTTGCAGCCTTGTTGTGAGAAAAGCAGTGTCGGGACAGCGGTGTCGGGGCGTGTCATAGACGTTGCTGGTTGCCGTAAAAAGGGCGCCCATGGTTCCGACATACTACGACAGTGATATCGAGGAAACCACAAGACTCCACGACAGAATAACCGGTTATAATCGTCTAGTGTAAACTACAGGTGAGGTGCAACACCGACCCATATGGGTCTAGGCTAGACTGGTTCCCTGCCCAAATGAAATAAGCTTAAGGGACTGGTAACTTCTTCTTACATAATACCACAGAGTCGAGAGAGATACTAGAGAAAGTCTTTGAACTGACAGTCACGTCACCTCTCTTGGCTCAACATAGACTTGCACAAGTCTTTTTGTCTTCTATTCTCCTATATTAGCGATTTACTACCTTCAGTGCTTTATTCTGAAGAAATACTGCTGCTGAATGGTTTACAGGCTGTAAGGCCTACAGGCCTAATACAAGTCCAGATAAAATGAATAAAACTTTTTTTTTAAAAGATGCAGGGACTGAGGCCAGACTAAGCTCTACAGTCTCAGTCTGCCAATGTGGCACTCTCCCAGCAGATCTTTTCAGAAGTAGAGTACCGGATCTCTTCTAGGAGAGTGCAAGAAAAAGAGGTGTTACCCATAATGCACACAAAAAAATGGAACCCGTGACCTGGCCTATAATGTGCCTAGGCCAGGCTTCCAGGCTAGGGTCTAGCTGCACCTTTTTTGGGAAATAGCAATTACATGTGATGTGTCATGTGATTTAAGTAATTTACCTTGGTGACTGATCATATTTTATTATACCAAATCAAAGGTCAATATGCCTATTATAAATTGTCAAAATTTCTTTGAAATCAAACAATTATCTTTTTATCTATTGAGTTTTGTATATAAGTATCAATGATTCCTCTAAAATGCCTTGAGGCATCTTCCTGTCGTAGCCAGGGGAATGCCTGGAGGCATCTTCCTGCTGTTAAAGGGTCAGATAAGAATTCTTCTCGTTATGAAATGATCTAATAAACCATTTTATTTTCCAAGCCAATTGCCATTCTCTTCATTTCCAGGTGAATGCGATAGTGCTTGCCCAGACTGTGCAAAGGGCAGTATCAGTTTACATTGAGCTCCAGTAATATACACAGCAATCACTGCACAAAAACCACCGTTTTATTCATATATACGCCATCACGGAAGTGCATGTCTTGGCTGAATATTGTCTTGTTTTCATTTATATACGCTCAGGCCTTATATACGACAGACGAGTCTTAGCTGTATTTCACACCCGGCGTATATGAGAGAAAATACCCTCTGCCCCTGCCCCCTCCCGCCCCTTTGTGTTGGTAGAAGTACAGGTGTCCTCAGTAGGAAGCACCCCCTCCCCCCACCACCTCCGCCACTGCTCTCAGTGAAGCCCTGTTCACAGGACGCTTATATATATACGCCCACAGATGAGGTGTATACACATGGGGATTCAGACGACCTTGTAGACGCAAAATACCTACTCATATACGCCCGGCGCATTCATATGTAAAATGATGGTTTTCATGCAGTGAATTTACCTGACTCAGTATCAACTTCCATGTATCACAATCTATGCTTTATCCTAACCCGGTATTTTTCTCTAAAGGCTTAACACTAGGAATATGTACTCTACGGCCGTGAAGTTCGTGTACCCAATACTCAATGGCTAATTATTGGGCCATTCATTTTATCAATAAATCATGTTATAAAGATGATATAAAATCAGAAACACATTCAAGGAAAATAACTTTCATCTCATTGGTCACCCACCAATGACCACCGATATATATCCCTAACAGTCTCATCCCTGTGTTTTATATGAAGATCAATGTACATCTACCGATTTCGGAACATTTATGTACCTTTGTCAGCGACAAACAGACAGTAATTTATCTCAGGCGAGGCATCCTAACGGAGTCAGCAGTAGTCAATAGATGCAGCACAGCTAGGCAAGGGTCACCGATTTCGGAACATTTATGTACCTTTGTCAGAGACAAACAGATGGTAATTTGTCGGCCGTAGTCAGTAGATGCAGCACAGTTAGGCAGGGGTCAGGCGACGATTAGTGAACCACCTCCTTCAGATGTTTTTTTGTCGCTGCCAAGTTGTGGTCTCTCTGCTCCTAAATCGGTGGCCAAAAGTTTATCAACATGTTGATAAATCTAGTCGCCGACGACAGAACATTGGTAAATGGCGCTTGATTGGGTGGCTGACACAGCCCAAGGTATAACATAATTCGCCTGTTGCAAGTTCACCAACTCCTATACGATTTGGGAACTAAACGTTCAATCCTGAATCGGTAGATATTTATTGGGCTTTATTCCTTCTTGCTTCACTGAGCTTGCAGTCCATGTTGGCAGAGTCTCTGTAGGCATATAGATAATATCATTTATCCTACCCCTAACATAAAATCCCATAGGCTTAACATTGACTTTCCGTATGTGCCCGTATGTCGCATACGGATAAAAAAATCCCTCCTAGGAGCGTACAAAAAATGGACCAATCAGAGATCAGCAGCTGAAAGTAGTTCCAAGCGCCTTTAGAGCAGCAAGGAGAGCTATATGGAGGACTTCAGAAAGTTTTTATCGTGTTTTTTGTTATTATCCTCACATAAAAATATTGTTCACAGGGGGTAGGATAAAATCAAAACCTTATTCGTTTTAACCCTTTAAGGACGCATGATGCCTGGAGGCATCACCACGCTAAAGACGCATGATGCCTGGAGGCATCACCGGACTAAAGACGCATGATGCCTTGAGGCATCATTGTCCCAATATTAAGAAAAATGTTTTAACAAAGAAATGATAGAGCAATATTCATGAAATCTTCAGAAAATGTAGATATAATATCATATTTAGTATTTCTATTAAAAAGAAATAAATATTTATGATTATGTATCATATTGCATGATTACAAACTTGGATATCAGTTTTTACTATTATGTGGCCGTCCTGTAGCCAGACAGACTGCCACCAATATCCGTCCTTATGGGAGTAGCTGGAGCCCAGGCAGCCGTCCTTAAAGGGTTAATCTGGGCTCCCGTATTAGACTCCGGGAGTTTTGGCTCCGGATATCACTTGGCTCTGCCTCGTGATATCACTACACCAAACTCCAGTCATCGCATATGGGAGCCCAGATTAAAACTCATCCGGTTTTACGATAGTGTGTCCAGCAAGAGAATCCCTGACGTCAAGTTCCTGGACGTTGTAAAAAAACTCCAGGGTTTTCCCACCACACAGGAGGATGGCTGGAGGGTGTAGCAGCCTCCTCCTTTGGCGGTCACTGCACGAACACCATTATTTTACATATGGATGCGCCCGGCATATGTTAGTAGGTATTTTGCGTATACAAGGTCGTCCTATTCCCCGTGTGTATACACCTCATCTGTAGGCATATATAAGCATCCAGTAAAGAGGGCTCCACTGAGAGCAGGCGGGGGGAGGTGAGGGAGGGGGGCGGGGGGAGGGCTTCCTACTGAGGACACCTGTACTTATACCAACACAAACGGGCGGGAGCCAGTGGTGGGAGAGGATATTTCCTCTCATATACGCCGGGTGTGAAATACAGCCAATACTCGTCCGTATATAAGGCCTGGGCATATATATATATATGAAAACAAGTCAATATTCAGCCAATACATGCACTTCCGCGATGGCGTATATATGAATAAAATAGTGGTTTTTCGTGCAGTGTGTGTACTACTCCCATTGTACTCCGGCGGCCCAGACTAGGCCCCTACCTCCCCCTCCTACAGTTTGCCCGCGGTGCACCCCTCACATAAGATCCCACACTCTCTAAGTCTTAATCTCTACAAGGTTCTCACTGCGCTCTATGGGAGAAGAATTTTTAATGAACAAGGCTTATAGCCTTGAGAATCCACTGGCACACAGTATTCCCGCTAGGTGGCATCATTGAGATTATAGGAATCTTTGGTTGCATTGATGTATGTCTTTAGCAGGGGAGGCAGGCCAGTGGATTCTCAAGGCCCTAAGCCTAGTTCGTTAAAAATTATTTTCCATATAGTGTATTGAGAGTACAGAATACGATTTAGAGAGTGTGAGATCTTATGAGAGGGGTGCGCTCACAGCAATTTGTCTCGACAACCGCCGCTCCCACTCGCCATTCGATATTAAGAATGAGATCTCTTCTCCCAGCAAGTTGCTCAGAACTGCTCAGAATTGCTCAGAACTGCTCAGAATTGCTCAGAACTGCGCAGTACTTCTTATAGTTGTCGGGAACGAACTGCTGAGAGCTGTTCCGACATATTAGACCGGCTCCCCTCTACTCCAACCTGTTCAGACCTGCTCAGAAGTGCTCCGACCTACTCAGAATTTGTTTTAAATTTTTATTATTCAGTAGGAAATCAGACAATAAAGTTCGCCTTATGTAGGCGTTTTTAAATATTGTCTAACAAAACGAGTGTATATATTAAGTCACCTCATTAGAATAGTTACAGTCTTTAATAAACAGATCGGAAAGTTCTTCATTACATATAAGTTACTTATAACTGCTCATAATTTTCGAGAAAGGACTGCTCATAGCTACCCAGACCAGCTCAGACCGGCTCCTATCTAGTCCAACCTGTGCAGAGCTGCTCAGTAGTGCCTCGACATGCTCAGTACTGCTCATAGTTGTCGAGAAAGAACTGGTCAGAACTTCTCCGAGCTGCTCCGACCTGATCAGAGCTGCTCTGTGATGCTCAGATATACCTAGTGTTACTCAGAGCTACTCAGTATTGCTCCGAATTTTTTTCTATCATGCCCCCCGTATTTTGGTTCCATAGGCCCAACTCATTCTTCATGCCCCTACAAGTATTGCAGTCCTTTCTCAATGGTGTATATCCTGTGTGTCATCCATTCTTTTAGTGTGTACAGGATTGTAATTTTTTGATTGGGAGAGCGAATCTTGTATTCAAAATTCAGGAAATAAAAACCTTTTTTTTTTTTAAAGATAGATACAGAAACAACTCGTTCTGGTCCAAGAAGTCACCCTCCAACTCGTTTGAATGTTCCGTGATATTCAATCGGCCGTCGCCACGTTCAAATCACTCCACATGATAACTTTGGAGAATGATGACTTTGACCAAAACTTGTTGGTTCCTTCTTTAGTGATACCCCAACCTGATCAAAGCTGATTGGAGTTGCTCAGAACCGGTCAGGATTTATAGGATCTGCTCAGAGCTGCTCAGAGTTGTTCAGCGGTGTCAAGAGCTGCTCAAATATGCTCAGAAAAGCTCCATAAATTGGGCCTAGATTGGTTAAAAGCCGTAATGCCTGCATGAGATGTGCGACCAGACTAGACTGTCAATAATAGAAACGTCCGCTCGCCTCCGCTCTCCCTTTCCAATTAGACTGTACCCCAACTCCACCTTGTAACGTTTATGAGCTGCTTCACCTTCTTATGATTCCCATTTTGGGGGCCATCCATAAAGTACGTACGCAGAATTTCTATAGTTTTGGACCCCCCAAACCCACCCCTTCTGATTTTGTACTTAATAGAACAAAGAAGAACATACCAAAAATTTCAGAAATTTGTTACCCCCCCCCCCCCCCACACACACACACACACCTCCCCCCTCAGTGCGTGCGTACTTTACGGATGGCCCCTTTCCAATTTTCCTATTTTTCCTTTTGACACGACTGCTTCTCTCCTTCTCTACACTTTCCCTACTCCCTGCGGTATTAAAGGAGATGCTCTGGAGGGACGGGGCCGCGTGGAGTCCAACCGGGACCTGTGAGGGGGGAGCCGGGGTGTGAGGGCAGTGTGCGCCCCGGGCCGCTCCGTGAACTGTCATAACAGATTTACGTCTCCGGCCCCGACCAGAGCTCTACCCGCCATGGCCCGCCCGGAGCCCGGCCTCTCCCGACCCTAAGCCTGTCCTCACCCCACACCGAGCCCACCCTCAACCTACCCCGAGCCCGGCCGAGCCCCACCCCGAGCATGGCCGAGCCCGGCCCCGTGCCCGGCCGAGCCCGGCCCCGTGCCTGGCCGAGCCCCACCCCAAGCCCCACCCCAAGCCTGGCCGAGCCCCACCCCAAGCCCCACCCCAAGCCTGGCCGAGCCCCGTTCCCAAGCCTGGCCGAGCCCCACCCCAAGCCTGGCCAAGCCCCACCCCAAGCCCCACCCCAAGCCTGGCCGAGCCCACCCCAAGCCCCACCCCAAGCCTGGCCGAGCCCCACCCCAAGCCCCACCCCAAGCCTGGCCGAGCCCCACCCCAAGCCCCACCCCAAGCCCCACCCCAAGCCTGGCCGAGTCCCACCCCAAGCCCCACCCCAAGCCTGGCCGAGCCCCACCCCAACCCCACCCCAAGCCTGGCCGAGCCCCGTTCCCAAGCCTGGCCGAGCCCCACCCCAAGCCTGGCCAAGCCCCACCCCAAGCCCCACCCCAAGCCTGGCCGAGTCCCACCCCAAGCCCCACCCCAAGCCTGGCCGAGCCCCACCCCAAGCCCCACCCCAAGCCTGGCCGAGCCCCACCCCAAGCCCCACCCCAAGCCTGGCCAAGCCCCACCCCAAGCCCCACCCCAAGCCTGGCCAAGCCCCACCCCAAGCCCCACCCCAAGCCTGGCCAAGCCCCACCCCAAGCCTGGCCAAGCCCCACACTGTGCCCAGCTGAGTCCCTCCTTGTGCCCGGCCTCTCCCCACCCCGAGTCCGGCCTCACCCCACCCCGAGCCCGCCCTCTCCCGACCCCGACCCCAATCTCCCCCAACCCCAAGCCTCACCCTCAACCCGAGCCCAGCCTCACCCCACCCCGAGCCCCACCCGGCATCACCCCAGCCCAGCCTCTCCCCACCCCCAGCCCGGCTTCACCCCACCCCCAGCCCAGCCTCTCCCCACCCCGTGTCCAGCCTCTCCCCATCCCGAGTCCAGCCTCACCCCACCCCGAGTCCAGCCTCTCCCCATCCCGAGTCCAGCCTCACCCCATCCCGAGTCCAGCCTCTCCCCATCCCGAGTCCAGCCTCTCCCCACCCCAAGCCCGGCCTCACCCCACCCCCAGCCCGGCCTCACCCCATCCCGAGTCCAGCCTCTCCCCACCCCGAGTCCAGCCTCACCCCACCCCGAGTCCAGCCTCTCCCCATCCCGAGTCCAGCCTCTCCCCATCCCGAGTCCAGCCTCTCCCCACCCCAAGCCCGGCCTCACCCCACCCCCAGCCCGGCCTCACCCCATCCCGAGTCCAGCCTCTCCCCACCCCGAGTCCAGCCTCACCCCACCCCGAGTCCAGCCTCTCCCCATCCCGAGTCCAGCCTCTCCCCATCCCGAGTCCAGCCTCTCCCCATCCCGAGTCCAGCCTCACCCCACTCCGAGTCCAGCCTCACCCCACCCCGAGTCCAGCCTCTCCCCATCCCGAGTCCAGCCTCTCCCCATCCCGAGTCCAGCCTCTCCCCACCCCAAGCCCGGCCTCACCCCACCCCAAGCCCGGCCTCACCCCACCTCATCTCCAGTCAGTCAGGATTCAGTCAAAGACTTGGCTTGAGCCTGGCTGGAGTCAGTAATCTGGAGGCTGACTCAGGACTATTTCGAGGCGGAATCACCTTTGTTATAGTTGCATTTTACACTATATTAGTTCTAGAGAGAAAACCCGGGCAGGGATAACTATTTCTATGGGGCATGTTCTGGAACAATGCTCCAGTGTGGACACAGATCTTTTTAGTTTTATATAAGTCTTCCTAAGATGCTCTTTGAGTTTCTGTGACGATGCCGTGAGACTTTATCTCTTCGTTGTTGCCTTCTGTCTTTACTGACAGAAGTCAACTGACACCTTGATAAAGTGAAGCAGAGTTTCTCTCATCAAAATAACAGCCGAGTTACCTCGCCGGATATAAATCTGATAACTGATCATTCATCATGATCGTAAAATCCCACTTATAAGCCGATTTTTAAGGGATTTTTGAGAAAAAAAAATCGGCTAATAAATTCGTTCCAAAGTCGGGGGTCGGCTTATAATCGGGGTTTTTCATAATTAGATTTTTGAAAAACCTCAAATCAGTAGAAATATATAATAAAGTACCAAAAGACAGAGATATACAAATATGAATGATTTACTGTTAGTAATTTGTCAGATAGCATGTGATATCCTATAAAAAGTACAAAGGTTCGTAAATATTACCGAAAATTCTACATGAAATTGTGATTGGGGGATGGGGGCCAAGGACCCCCAAGTTGGGGGTTCTCTTATTACCGGAAGGCCAGGAAGGCCTATTAGGGACTATCTTGGCATCCAGATTCAAATAGTGTTTCCCCGAAAGAAATCTTAAAGATTGACTTGTGCTGCCTTTCTCATTAGTTTAAGGAAGCATTTGTTTGTAAATAATAACTAAAGGGAAAAAATTCTGAAATGACAATACTAAAATATTGCATTATCTTTTTTTCTCCATTTTCCGCCTACCATGAAAGTACAGATATCACAAAGAGGGGCTTTTTGCTACTTTTCTATTTTGATAACTGAACAGTTCACTTTGAATTCTACTAGGAGTACAACAAAAGTTAAGATATCAAAATGATCGTAAAAGAAATATCTACTTGATTAAACTGGGCTTTTACATTATTTCCATATGGATTTCTATGGAATCTTCACTCATATACAAGAAGTCAAACATTTAGCCTAACTTTTAACATGGTTTCTGAGAAAATGCGTCAAAAATGAGAGCATATAAATCATCTCAATAAATTCAAAATATAAATGACAATATGCTTGTTTAATATGCTATTTTTAACAAATCTGAATCACTTTTTACAGCCAAATTATGAGAATATTTGTATATCAAGTCAGAAATAACTAATTTCAGGCCCCAATATGGGTGCGCGGCCTATAGAGTATATATACACAATAATGACTGGTTTTGTGTACGAGTGGCCGTAATCTCTCAGTAGTTGACGCGTAGTAATATCCGAGCGATTGGCGAGGATATTACGTCGTCAACTACGAGGAGAATACGGTCACTCGTATAAAAAACCAGTCGTTATTGTATTTATTACCCGCCTACAAGATTAATAACAAATCTATTGCAATAAAAAAGGTTTCTGTAATACATTTAGTGCCAGACACAACAGCACTGTTGAGCATGGCAGTAATTCGGTGTAGACTTACACCAATAATATAGTTCGCCATTAACCTGTACTTTTAGCATTCAAAGTGTGTTATTACAATGATTTCTGATGGTAAATGAGATTATCATGATTGCTTCTAGATAATTAACATTGAATGAACATTCAAGAAACTTATTTCGAAGTACATGATGATTTGACCTCATTATGGACAGGACTATCTTTCCGGAATCTCCTGCAGGAGATTCTGACATGCCACAGACCCGTTTCAATAGTTTGTAGGACGTCTGTTATTGGGTCTAGTGACACAATAGCGGCACTTCGCGTTTCAGTAGTTAAGGGACAACCTATTTGCGACATAGGGTAACAGACAGGTGCAAATAGTGGCTTGCACCATTTCAAAAGAGACATGTCCAGTCACTATTGCTGCCACTGTTGTGTCTATAATAGCGAGAGGGTATACCCTATCGCTTCTATTGTCACAAATGCGTAACTTTACTTCCTGTAGGAATTAAGCTATGGAACTTTAACCCCAGTTAGGGACACATACAACATATAAACATGCCAAATATGAAGGAGATCGGCTCATGCAATCCAACGATATTCACATTTGAATTCTGTCATAGCAAATGCTACTCTGGTGGCCAGTGTAGAATTGTTCAAGCGCTGTCGCTAATTTATGCAGTGACCTTCACCTTGATGGCACTTGTTCCTGGTAGGACATGAGTATGTGAGATGGGGTACCCCACATGTTTTTCCGCTATGCTGTCCCAAACTAGGGACATATCCACAACAGTGACAAGACACATCTCCCCTACAGTGACATGCCTTATGAAATGAGACTTAAATTTTGTCACTATTCCCGTCACTATTGCTGTCACTAGTCATGTCACTAAGTGGCTTAGTGACGCATTCTATTGATATTGGTCCCAGAATCTCCGGGTAGCCGATTCCAGGCACTCTATACCTATCCTATGGAGACTCCGTATTAGGTGGGTAATAAATACACAATAATGACTGGTTTTGTGTACGATTGGCCGTAATCTCAGAGTAGTTGACGCATAGTAATATCCGAGCGATTAGCGAGGATATTACATCGTTCACTACGAGGAGATTACAGCCATTCATATACAAAACCAGTCGTTATTGTATTAATTGCCCAGCTACAAAATTGATAACAAATTTATTGCTATTAAAAAGTTTCTGTAAGCCATTTAGTTCCAGAGACCACAGCACCGTCAAGCGTGGCAGTAATTCGGTGTAGACTTACAACAATAATATAGTTCACCATTAACCTGTGATTTTAGCATGTGAAACGTTTTATGACAGTGAGATCTGATGGTAAATTAGGTTTCTAGGACTAATTGTAAATATTTTATATGGAATGAATATCCATGAAACTTGTTTCGAAGTAAATGATGATTTGACTTTATCATGGATGGGACTTTTTTCCGGAATCTCCTGGTAGCTGTTTCCAGGTGCTCCATGTATTTCCTACGGAGACGTATTTGGTGGGTAATAAATAGAAGGGCAGTATAAGCCTATCTGACAGGCCTATCTGTTACGTCTCATTAAAATTGATAGCTCGGTCAAATATAACTTTCTGCGGGAGATTTCTTCCTGTCATTACGTACTGATATCTTGCTGATATGAGTTTGAACGTTATCTCTGCTAAAGTAATAATATCAGGCAGCATCAGGAAATTTCATATGCGTGTTTATATAGCATGAGTTGTTATTGCGGATTGATATCACGGAGCAGAGCTGAGTGATATCTATACCAGGAGACAACAATTTTATGAGACTGAGTGATACTTAGATTTTACACCATATTCCCACCTAGAGAGCGGCTTAATAACTTCATAGATGCCCTACACAAGCGCACCTAACAAATCAACACGGAACATATACCCTTCTCACATTGAATGAGACACCGCTTCCCAGCATTCAGTGCGCGCAACAGACGCTGGTTAATACAGGTGTTTCCGTTCAGCGCCGGCTGACGGTGACTTGTGAAGTTACATGGCCACTCGGACAAACAAGTCCAGCCTCATGCCCATAGAGACACATCATAATCAATCATCGAGTTTGAACCGTGGGTGTGATTGCAAGATTGTTGTATTTTAACAGATGTGAAAGCTGGAACAAACTATGACATTGTATGGACGAGTCTGGGCCCCGTTGAATAAAAAATTGTTGTCCGTGAGGCTGGACGATAAGGCATAGTGAAGGATGGACGAGAAATAAACGACAATTTATTTTCAGTGTAGCATAAATCTGCTCGTCCATGTGAGCACTGTCGTCCGTGACTAATACTAAGGTAGCGGTTTTCCTCTAGTCGCTGAAAGTGTGTGACCACTTTCCGCGATCGTCAGTCGACCAGAGGTTCCGAGACTAGTCGCTACCCTGTACTCACCGTGCCAATACAGGTGGGTTTGGTTTACCCACTGGAAAGGGTAGGGAGACGCAGAGTCTACCAACCACCGCTTATCCGCGAACAGAAAACCAGACTCCGGACTATTTCAGTTACCAATCTTTTATTACGGTATAAACTGTTAGTACAATCGTTGGTGCTACGGGGCACCAACTAGCGTGGGAAGAGATCTGGTCTCTTCTACGTTGAAAGGTGTATCAACACAACCTAACCAACACGTGAGGCTCCAGGCGTTCACTCTATGCGGAGGAACAGCGAGAAGTCCTGTCGACCCGCTGTGGACTCAACCTTATATAGTGGTTGAGTTACGTAATGCGGGCGAGCCCGTAGCATTCGCATACCGCGGGTCCGCTGGCTTTAACGCACAGCAGGGATCGGTCTTCGCGCCACCTAGCGTAAAGTAAAACAGACACTGCACGACTACCCTGACCCCTACACTAACAAACTTTTTTTTTCCAATAATTTTCAAACATTTCACAAAAAAATGATTCAATCGTTACTAAATGTTGAAATTTTGTATACATGTATCAAATATGAATAGAAATCTCTGTTGAAAATATCTTTTAATTTGGAATGGATTTAGTGCATGAAAAACGAGTTTAACATCGGCTACGACGCCGAAAACGTAGTCATCCATGAGGAGACTTGAACGATGAATAAACAATATTTTCAAAATGAACGATTTTTTATTCAAGACCACTCACAATTGTTCATTTTATCCTCTCATCCAATACTCATCCACCTCCATGATAGTTTTTTATACTACAGTTTGCCACGGACGAGACTTATAAGATACTTTTTTATCGTTCATTTTTTTATTCAACGTGCCCCTGGTCTGTCTGAACTTTAGAATTGATAATTGTCTTGTTTTCACTTTCATAGGTAAAGATAGGCATATGGTGGCCAAGCCTGCCAATGTGTTATTGTGTAGACAAAGATGGTATTCTTGTCTTATCTAAATTTTGTCTGAAGTATTCCTGGGGCAGTAGTCATGTGTAACCCACCAAATTGGAGCTGGAATACCCCAGAATACGATCCAACCACTTTAAACTCTCCGGAGATCTAAACAGTCATTATTAACACATCATGCTGATTGACTCAGTGATCCAATGCTAAAGAATACGTTGCCAGGTGTTTGTTTGGTTGTAGGCATTGTGTAACTAAGCATATAAGGTGCGACACCGGCCTGTGGAAAAAGGCCTATTCAGTGCGGAATGGTAGTCGGAGGTTTCTCATCAAAACTGACAGTTCAAAGTCGCTCACTAGTTGGGCATCACCTCTCCTATATTTCATTGGGGCAGGGAAGCAGTCTGTTAGATACCCTGCAGAAGCGCACCTAACAAATCAACACGGAACATATACCCTCCTCACATTGGATGAGAGACCGCTTCCCAGCATTCAGTGCGCGCAACAGATGCAGGGCCCCGTTTAATAATCTAGGATCGTACATGAAGACCCTTTTCTGTTACTCGTACAAGGCTTATCGTTTGATAATATTTACTTTTGTTTGCTAAGACAGCATCAGCCATTCATATGGTCACCCATAAGTGTTGAATAAAGTTTACCAACATCGTCCCTGGGTCTCTATGGCTTACAGAATATCATGAAACATCACGAAATTTCATTCGATTGTTTATATGGCATGAGTTGTCTTCGCGGCATGATATCATGAAGCAGAGCTGAGTGATATCTGTAGTGGAAGACATCGAATGGCATATAAACAATTATATGAAATTGAGTGATGTTTAGATTTCATCCTACACTGTTACATGCTTTTAACTTCATATGTCACCAGTGGCATATAAATATTTTATGACATAAACGTGGCATACAGTTACACCATGTTAAGTCTATGGAGATCTATATGAGTGGTAGGATAAAAGGGTCTTCATGTACGAGCCTAGATTATTCAACAGCTTCCTACTGGTTAATTCATTGCCAAGTTGGAATGGGAGATTTCTCGTCAAAGCTGGCCCTCACTAAAGCCTATAAGACACCGACCCAACAGCTGTGCCCAATTCTACCTTTGCCCGACGGATCCGTCGGGTCTGTGACAATCTGATCAATCAGGTTGGTGTACGCACTTCACCGACCCGATTTTATTGCTTTCCCCGACGCATCGGGCATTACTACCATGTCAGATATGACCGACTCTCCCCGACCATAAGATTTCGATGTACGCACTTTCACCGACTGTTCCCGATTCTGAGTAGGCCGCTTATATAGTGACGTATTCAATCACCCCATTCTATACCCAAGTATTTTATACCGATTTGTAGGGGAGACAGAGGCGAATATAGATCTGTAATCTTTTTTCTAATATCTTAAATAGAATAGAAGTTATTAAACCTTGCATTATTATCTATAGCGACCTACCACCCGGCCGGGGCCCAGCCGGACCCGGCTCCTGGTCGCTCTCTTTGATCTCAATAGGGTTGTTAATAGGGTTATAAAAGGAGGAGGTGTAGTTGGTAAGTGCCTACATGTCGGTGTCTTATAGGTACAAGACATTGACATTTTATTCCCGATTCTCACCGAGCCGACGGTCGGGATGAATCGGGGGGAAATTTCGGTGTCTCATAGGCTTAAGACCCGACGCCGGTCGCTCGTACTACGTCTCATCAGCCCCGACCAGCAACCAGCTCAGCGCGGCCGATGACGTCACTTCTCAGAGCAGACGACATTCCAATCGGCGCAGGCGCACTGATGACCGAGCCTCGTTGTAAGGGCCGACCGCGACACGCCCCCTGGTGTCTACTTCATTAGCTCGCGTGATCTCGCGAGATGGCGTCCGGTCAGCGTCTGCTCGCACTCTCCAAGCAGAGGTGACGTTCTGAGGCCGCCTGTCATCGGGTAGGGTTAAGGGCTCTGCATGGCGTGCCTGACACTGAGCGCAGAGTTGTTTCTTTTCTTGGTCATGCCACGGTCTAGTTTTGTGTCCTCAAATTACTGCTCGTAAGGAGATCCAGGTTTCCTCGTGTGTCTAAACAGTGTGACCTTTATTGGCAACGAGGATCTCATACATTTGTATTCCAGAAGAAGCAGTGACTCACACGGTGTAGTTACAAAATCGGTTACCCTGCCAAAAATGGTAATTATCGCCCACTAGTATCTTGTGCGCATGCGCGAACATACGCAGTGATGAAATTTGCCGAAATTAAGCATATCACGACATGTAATTCTCATGTCTAAATACTACTCTTTTCATTTATTTACATTAAAATCACATCAAAATAGTATAACGTCCGACAGTCCTTGAAATCTGACCGGAAGAGCGTGTGCAGACACATTTGTGTATTGGGTGGGCGATAATTACCATTTTTGGCAGGGTACCAGATTTTGGCACTACACCGGCGCTTACCTCACGCGGTGTTTACACTTGACGATTTTAAGTGACGATTCTTTAATTTTGCACTAGCGACTTCGTGGATTTGGCTGCCACCTCCCCCCCCCTCCCCACACACACATATTCTTCCCGTTTGAGAGCCTGTGCACAACAATTCATTGGGGCAGGGAACCAGTCTAAGGCATCTGCCGAGCCCCCTAACGGATGCTCGGGGAACCAACAGAGTTCTGAATAGGCTATTATTTGCCATGACACAGGTCGAATCTCAGAGGCTTCTATCAAGGTAATGAGATCAGAAAACCACAGCATTAAATTCAGTTTTCAGCATGGCTAAACACAACTCACGAGGTAAAAAGGACAGCTGAGTTAAGAACTACAAAGAGAATAGCAGGTTCGAGTTTTTCTCTCCACGAGATTCTCACTCTAGTGGGTCTTCAGTCTCCAAGTCTAAGTCTAGTTCACTCTGTCCCTATGTACGGGAGAAATTCCAAGCGGAGTTTACCAGAATCATAGTTTTTTAGAGCGTGCTTGCAGGCCTATATACATCATCTAGAGCTTAGAGTCAGGGTTAGATTGGTCACTTTGAACTTTCAGTGTGCTTCCAGAAAACTATCCCTTTACTATCTGCATGCTGTTCACTGTGATAGTGAGAACAGAGCAGGGGGCCAGTATCTCAGGGGCCTAAATGTGTACCCAGCTGACCATGACCAATCACTCAAGACCAGAATACCTCAAGACCCACTGTTTTTGATATGTTTTGATCCTAGACTCAGGCAGTTAGAGAAATGGCAAGTTGACTGGATGCAAGTGGGTTGTAGAAAACTATCCATAGGCTGAATCTAACTCAGACCTTTTATTTGTTATACGTTTATAATTGCACGCTCATTCATCTATGATGAACTTACTTTTTGCTTCTAGTTAGATAGTGTAGGTAACCACCTGAGGACTTTCACCTGTCAATAGCTAGACATCGGTACATATAAAATGTGTAACCTCTTCAGGAAATTCTTGGGTTGATGACTCTGGCGGCCGATATTGTGTAGTTGGGCACCACCTGCTGAGTATTGTCTTGACGATCTAGAGTCGTCACGTTTTAATTGTCTAGTGTAAATGCCAGGTTAGATGACTAAATATGTGGCGACCGTAGATCGTCAAGCTGCCCCTTAGGCCCGGCGTCCACCTACTACGATAGAATCGTAGACCTCCCGATATGGCACCGATACAAAATATCAAAATCGGTGCCATATCGGGAAGGTGCAAAATCGTAGATATATGTCTAGACATGCAAATCCAGCATGCATTGTATGGGTTTTTTATCGGTGTCTAATCGCAGAAATGTGGTCAACTGCCCCGATATTAGGTGACCTTCCAACGCGTTTTTGTTTTTTTATCGGGAGGTGCATCATAGACCATATCGGAGCCATATCGTAGTAGGTGGACGCCAGGCCTTACTATGATAGAAAAATATACCTCCTGATATGTTACATGCGGATTGACAATATCATAGTCCATCAATATGCATCGCAAGGTCAATATTGTAGGTAGCTCTTTGTTTGGACCGAAACGGTGAAACCTGGGGTGTGATGGATAAATTATGCCTATAGAAGTAAATGTTACAAGATGACCTCGTTCGAGAGTTATCGTTTAATAACATTCAAGCTCATTTTCTAAGGCAATCCTAGCCGATGGCAGGTTGTCCATAAGTGTTGAAAAAAGTTGACCCACATCGTCCCTGAGTCTCTTTGTTTTTTAGAAAAAGATCTTTATTATAATCCTTAATTATTGAAGAGACCCCTGGTCCATTGACAATTTTTCATTGTAGAACACTACGATACGGCACTGATACTCTATGACTGACTCTGGCAGTCTGCGATTTCCAAACATGCTTGTGAGTCCGGACTTTAAAATATAACGCAATCTGATTGGCCGAGAGGCCGGCACTGATGACGTCATCATCAGGATTTCCCAGAGCGTAGGGAATCCCCGATAATAATGTCAAACAAATGCGGTCTATTGATATCTATGACGGATACGCATATTTAAGCAATTTAAACGGTATCACGTGAATCCTACATGTTCGCTACCTCGATATTTGGTAAATGTTCACACTAACTCGCTCTGTGGGTACTGTACGATGCCACGAGACTCGCGAAGTGAAGTAATCCGCCATTTTTGAATTTTGCACCTTGAAATTTGTTGTCGGCCTCTCGGCCAATCAGATTGCGTTATTTTTTCAAAGGGTGCAGTCTGTCGCTCAAAGCGTACAGGTGAGGGTCAAAGGATGCAGTCTGTCACTCAAAGCGTGCAGTCTGTACTCCTGTATCCGAAGGCACCTGTTCATAGTTTCACGGCGTACAGTGCAATCTGTCTACAATAACTATACCCCTAGGAGAAGTAAGTATATACACCGAGTTTGTGCATAGGTATATAATAATGTCTATTTTACGATTTAAGTGCAGTTCTTTATTTATCTCGCCCCTTTCACTGTTAGGTATGTTTAAATATCTTGTCCTGACTACTCTCTGAAATCCTGGCCGCTGATTTGTCAATCGCCTATGACGTCATCTCATATTCACTTCACCACGACTATGGCGTAGTATTTTCACTTTACCTGGGTGATCATTGAGTATTGTCTTTTTCATATCATTCTTATGGCTAAACTTGTACCAGGGATAAGATAATGAAGCCTCAGGAGGCTTGATGCCAAACATCTCCTAATACAGACATCCTTTACTGTGGTATGTGCATGGTAACGGTGTGTTTGGAGTAATGCCACTGAACTAACAAGACGAACGTGAAACCACTGCCAAATAACAGGTACACCCATCTTCACTCTCCTGTGTGGGTGATGCACATATCTGCCCTATATTTATAGGTATTTCCCACATGGGAACCAACCATGGTAGATTCATCATGCCTACCACATATAAAACGCTAGAATTCTGTCGGATCTGCTTGGAGTTTCACCCGCACATATATAGAGACATAGACTGGTTCCCTGCCCATATGAATTCGGGGCAGGTAACGGGTTCCACAGGCATGACCTTCAACTTTGGCTGGTGCCCGCCTGTGACTAGCGGATACCCCGGGAACCAGCCTAGTGGTTTGGCTGGTATCCGCTTGTCATACACCTAATTCCGCCGAGCCCTCTAGCAGATGACCAGGGAACCAGGAGGTGTTACCAATAATGCACCACGAAACTGGAACCCGTTACCTGGCCTATAGTCTAACTAGGCCAGGCTTCCAGGCTAATAGAGACAGAGTGAACCAGACCTAGGCCTGGAGACTGAAGAGCCACGAAAGTGCGAATCTTATGTAGGGGAAAACTCAAACCGGCTTTTCCTTTTTTGACTTCTCTACTTAGATGTGCTTATTCCCGTATGGTATATTTCTTGCCATGCCAGAAACCGAATTCAATGTTTTGGGTTTCTAATCTCTTAACCTTGAGAGAAGCCTCTGAGACTAGACATGTGTCACACGAAATAATAGTCCTTTGAGAACTCCGCTGGTTAACTCCCCTATTTAATTGACCCACTTTGTGGCTTGTGGAGCAGTCAGTAGGGCACTCGGCTGTGAGTTTGAATGTCGGGAGTTTAAACTCCGGTATTGGACATCATTCATTTCATTTTTTTTTTAAATCTTTTATTTAGACTGAAGTAGACTCTTGAGGAAAGCAACCCCTTTATCCTATCCCTAATATAAAATCCCATAGGCTTAACTTTGAGTTTCCTTATGCCGCGCTGCCTGGCATACGGAGTTTTATATGCCACTAGTCGCATACAGAATTTTTATCACGTAATATTCCAAAATTGAGGATATAGGGTAGGATAAAATCAAAACCTGATTCGTTTTAATCATGGCCACCGCATTCCACTGCTGGAGTTTTGGCTCTGGACTTCACTTGGCTTCGCCTCGTGAAATCACTATGCCAAACTCTAGTCGTGGCATACGGGTGCCAAGATTAAAACTCATCCAGTTTTACGATAATCTTCCACAGGGTCCAGTATTTCAATTAGTCTTGAGGCATCATTTGCCCTAGCTACGGTCGTGCCCTGAGGAAGAGCACTTCAACACTAGCATTTTTTATAAACTAACCTTGATTTCACAGACCTCAACATGATGGCAGAGCAACTCCATAAAGCCCCGTCAAGAAATGGTACCACGTGACCTGAGCAGGAGACACGTGACCAGGCACGAGGGGACGCTCGTTAAACAGAGGTCGTGACGTCACACCCCCGGCAGGGAACCTGTGCTTGGAGAGCCACATCCGGCGCTGTCAATCAATTAGAGGCGGATCGACCAATAGGAGCGGCCCTGGCCTCATTCTGCGGGCCTGGCCTCATTAATTAGGCGTGTCGATGGCTCGGCCTATTAAGGCTCACGTCGGGCCTAATGATCCCCGCGCCCCCTGGCGGAGACTGGGGCAGACGTGCTCCGCTAGCGAACACCTTACACCCTGAGGAGCAGTTATAGACAGAACTTTTAAATAGCCTTCTCTTCTTACTGGGCGTAGTCTGCAACCCACAGATACTTTACCATAGTTGTGTAGCGGAGGTGGGAATCAGCATGGAGTTGTCCCATTACCTTAAGTCCATATAAGGAATAGAGTAGACCGAGTAGCCATTGACTGCATTCACAGCAAAACCCGACCTTCACCCTGACCTCCTTACATAATATTTTCTAGCGCCTTGGGAGGGCTATACAGTTGAGAGTTGACCTCGAATCTTAGGGGCCACAACCACCCTCGAATGGATGTTCTATCTTAGCCTAGTATAAACATATATAGCCTTAACATTATAAATTTAAGTATTTAGCTCAACTGTGGGAGACAATCCAATAGGGGGGAGTGTGGACCTTTGGGGGGTAGGCAGAACTAACTGCAAATACTGTTTTGATGTGTCTGTCATATTGTCTTGTTATGTTTTGTCCTGTATGAAAATTAAAAAATTGAAAAAAAATGGGGAGAAGAAATAATATTCCATGGGTGAGATGTGACACATGTATTTCGAAAATCTGTAGAAACAGGGTAGATTAATTTACCAGTGCATGACAACCCTATATCATTTAGAAATGTATCTGTTTCTTTATGGCTGCTAAAATACTTGTGTGTTTATATCCTGTACAAGTTGAAAATAAAATATTCTCCACAATAAAAAAAAAACAACTCGTTCTCAACGGGCTGGTGAGAACGGTAACTCATACTCAACGGGGGCTAAGATTAAAGCAGAAACATATGTATATATATATTCGTGCTTGGTCTGAGTCCCTATTCATATTCACTCGGCTATCGCCTCGTTCATATTACTGCAAACTCTGAACTCGATGGCGAACGAGGACACTAATACCAAATACCCATCACGTTCTTTCTTAATCCTACCCCTCGTATCAAAGACAAACGCTAGTAGTTGGGTGATTTCTAAATTCTATTGATTTTTTCAAATAACTCTGGATGATATAATTTTCATATGGGAAGGCCATCTAAAGAAGGTCAGTGCTTCACTATTGGTATCTATTGGAAACTGCAATACTTTCATTTCCTGGCTAGATGACACTGGTGTTCTATTGCCATCTTCAAATAATTCTGGATTATGATAGTGGAACATATACAAATGGGAAATGCTAAAAAGAATACTATATCCCGAAGCTAACCTCACGGATTTATAAGGTATATTGTTATACACATATCAGTCTCAGCTTTCGTTTGATACATTCTTTTCGTCCCTGCAATAAACTTGTGGATAGGGAAAGGATTAGGCTTAGGGTTATAGTTAGGGTTAGGGATATGGAAAGGGTTAGGCCAAGGGGTAAGGTTTTCTGTTTGTTTTCTTCCCCAGAGGAGATCAGATTTGAAGCCAAGATAACATTCTTACTACTAAATATAGTATTTATCAACAGTTGTAATGAGATACCATAGTAAGGAAGATATAAAATGGGTTGATTTTTTAAACAGGTTGAGGTCATTATGGGTCCAGTTAGTTATCGGTCGACTTTTTAAATGGGTCGAGTTCGTTACGGGTCAAGTTCGTTATGTGTTGAGTTCGTTACGGGTCGAGTTTTTTACAGGTCGAGTGTTTTACGGGTCGAGTTCGTTATGGGTCGAGTTCGGTACAGGTCAAGTTTTAACGGGTCGAGTTCATTACGGGTCAAGTTTTTAGCATGTCGAGTTTGTTACAGGTCGAGTTTTTTAATGGGTCAAGTTTTTTTGCGGGTCGAGTTCGTTACGGGTCGAGTTTTTTAATGGATCAAGTTTTTTTGCGGGTCTAGTTCGTTACGGGCCGAGTTCTCCAGTATTCCCCTGTCCTCCCCTGCCTCTCCCTCCTGCCTCTCTGTGCCTGGAGGCCCTGCGTCGTCCCGGGAGGCACCACAACAGCCGGCAAACCCGGACAATCAAATTGTACTCGCCCCGCACTGGCCCGCGCTGGCCCGCCCATTTCAGTCCACTCCATTCTTTTAGAGGGTCTGACAAGAAGCAGATTTCCTGCGCTTGAGGAGGACTGATGTCATTGTGCAGGTTGCAGAGCTTGAAGTGGGAGGAAGCAGTTTAAGATTGTGTGGTGGTGGTCGGTGGTGTGTGTGTGTGTGTGAGATATGTGGTGTTGTGTGGTGGTGGTCGATGATGTGGTGTGTGGTGTGTGGTGTGTGGTGTGTGTTTGTGAGATGTGTGGTGGTGGTGATGGTGGTGTGGTGTGGTGGTGGGTGGTGTTGTATTGCTCATTGTGGATGTGTACTGGTGGTGGGGGTTGTGTGGTGTGGTGGTGTGGAGTGTTGGTGGTCGTTGGTGTGGCGTGTGGTGTGTGGTGTGTGTGTGTGTGAGATGTTTGGTGTGGTGTGGTGGTTGCTGGTGTTGTATTGCTCATTGTGGATGTGTGTGGGGTTCGTGGTGGTAGGGTGTGTTATGGTATGTGGTGTGGTATGGTGTTGGTGTTGGACATTGTGGGATATATTATGGTATGTGGTGTGGTGTCGTGTTGGTAGTTATGCGTGTGGTGTAGTGTAGTGTTGGGGGTTGTGGTATGTGTGGTGCTGGGTAGTGTGGTGCTGTCAGTAATGACTATAGGATGTGTGGCAGTGTGTGGTGTGGTATTAGTGGTTATGATTGTTGTGTGATGTGTTGTGTGTGCTGGTGGTGTGGTGTGGTGTGTGCTGGTGTGGTGTGGTGTGGTGTGGTTGGCGGTTTTGACAGCGTTTGTAAACAAAAGCAACATGTGCTCTTTTGATGATGCCCTGGCTTTAACTTTGGATGCATCTGTGAATCACCCATTGAGTATGAGTTACCATCCTCGCAAGCCTGTTGAGTGCGAGTTCTTAATGTTAAGCCCATGGACATTTATAGCAGGCTAAGATGATAAAGAAGAGACCGACACGTTTTGTTTTGCATAGTGATATGAAGTAAGCAACAGTTGTCGATCTCCACGAGTTTGATGCATAGTGATATGAAGTAAGCAACAGCCGAGTGAATATTGCGTGGCATTCAAACGAGTTGGAGAATAAACACTTTGACCAAAACGAGTTTCCTTCTGTGCTTATCTCACCCCTGTACACATTAAAAGAATGGACGCCACACAGGATATAGACCATGGAAAATGGAGAACGAGTTCCCGATGTTAAGCCTATGGGACAAAAATACCAGAGATGAGAAACTAAGCTGAAACTGTCTGATTGTTGATATGAGACAAGATATAGAAGGTTATAATCATGCAACCCGTTATTAAAAAAAGGAATTCCTTGAAATAGAAAATAGCATCATCATTCTCCATGAAAAAATAAGGTCATATGAAGAGAAAAGTATAAAAACCATTATGATATGACTCCATTTAGTATATCTATTGCTTTCTCATATCTCTGTTAGTGACTCCTATCTTGTGATCCTATATCATAAAAGCCTTTGGGATATTGATACGGGATCCAATCATAGATTTCAATTATATCCACCTCGTTCTGCCAAGCCCGGAAGAATCTTTAATCTAATCATTCAATTTCACTAGAGACATGTTCCATTTAGTAGATGTCAGTGGAAGATGAGGGAATAGTTGTGTTATCTAGTTGTTCTATCACGTTTGCTTAGAACTATAAAAAAAAACGTTAACCCTTTATCAGGCAGAGTACAGCAGCCTGTATGGTTGAGAAAACTCACAGCCCAGCTGCTACATTTCTATTCGAATTCCGCCAGGAAATGGCAAATACAAACTCCGCTCAAAGGAGATGAAGATCCGCTCATTTAACACACACGCCAAGCTTGAGATGCTGGAAGTGTTAACTGTGGGACACGTCGCGAGGTGGCAGGCCGAGCGGCGGGCAGCGACACTCTCCCAGCAGAGATCCTGCGCTCTACTTCCTGTGGCCGCTTGTATCTCTGCACCGACCTGCCTTTTGGGGACAAAATCTGTCCCATACGCAAATTTTGAGATATCATTATTTCTGATGTATTTGAGTAATATTTTGTGTTAATTTTACTGTGACCAAAGTATTTAAACATACATTTAGCAACGTTTTTTTCTGTTTGTGGCTTGGAATCTTGCTTGATATCTAGGACAATTTTTTTTATGAGAGTGAAAATCTTATGTGACAGGGTTTTGACAGCGTTTGTAAACAAAAGCAATATGTGCTCTTCTGAGGATGCCCTGGCTTCAACTTTGGACGCATCTTGTGAATTATGTTCTCTGACTTGCACTTCCTACCTGACAATTGATAAGCTCTTTCTGGCCATGTGTCCAATCATATACAACGGCCAAATGTTGATATCTTCACTTGAGTGACAACTTCTTTCAAACCTTCACCGTCTGTTTACAAACAGACACAGAGTGGAGTCCCTCTTCCTGTTCCGCTCTGACGTCACTGGGTTGAGGCAGAGTTTATCGCAAGCACCACGAAAGATCTGTTGGGAGAGTGGATTGGCTCAACACACACCTACACACCTACACACCCACCCAGCCACACACACACACATACACACACACACACATAGTTGCAGAGATACTGTTTCTTTTTCAGCTCTCAACCACTTTATGATGTCAATCCTCCGTTGATTAGACTACAACCTTTGAACGAGCACGTGTATTATTATGTTGACAAACAAAACCCTGCAACACATGAGGTTCTTTCCACAGAAGAAAGTAATCCCTAAGACTATGTCTGGTTTGACATAATGAGTAACCGAAATGAGTGTATATTATTCACCATACAAATATGTGCGTCTTTGTTAACAAGTAAAACACGAAATTCTCCTCAAAATGTTCAGAACTAAGGATATATGAAACACCAGCATATATATAGGGGCAGATTTTGCCGCAAACAGGCAGGTCAGTGCAGAGATACATGCAGGGCAGGAAGGAAATTTATTTAGAACTGCATCGAGAATCATATAAATATGATGAAGCTAGATAAATACTAGCGAAACGTCGTGAATCTAAATTTGATACTTCAATATACAACACTACCTGTACAACTTGGTTTAATAATACCACCATTATAAAAAAATTACTGTGTCTGTTTTTTTGTGATTTTCAATTCTGAATCATATAAATAGACAATATTCATAAGTTTGGATACTCCGCAATCGTCATCGAGGCAAAGCTGAGTGACGATTACGGTGCATCTAAACGAGTGAAGCATTGTTTATTTTGAGATTTGAGTGCGGTTCTGGATTTATCTCACCCATTTCACTGTTCGGGACATTTTAATCTCTACTCTTCTTTTGTCTTTTCTCTGAAATCCTGGTCGCTGATTGGTCAACCACTTTTGACTTATAACTTATGAGCATGGCGTAGTATTTTCACTTTACCACAAACAAAACCAAAAGTATGTACTCCGGAACTCCCTGTATATTGAAGAATCTCAGGAAACCACAAGTGTATATGAATTATGTATTGATAACCTGTTGCAACAAATATAAGTATCTTGGTGTAAGGCAACTAAAAAAATAAATTGTTTCTCATCACCGCACGCATCAGAAAAAACGATTTTAGAAGATTTAAATTTTTTTTTTTTTAAATAGATGAACCTTGATAGAAATTATGAACGGTATGTGTATTTAGTATCAAATTAAAGCTCCTGATGTCAGGGATGCATTAAATATAGAGCCAGTAAAAATCTGGAAACCCCGCATAAGCAGACACTCCATTTAAGCAGCCACTTTGGCCCGGAGCGGAGGGTGTCCGCCTATGCGGGGTTTTACTGGGTGTCTGCCCTCTTTGATATAGCAGGGGGGGGGGGGGGGGAAAGCGCCCTCGTCATATTTTTCATGGCTTGATGATGAGAAACAAGTTGTTTTTTTTGACTGGCCTAATAATAGATGAGAAACTATCCTGGGAGCCCCACGTTAAGGGAGTAGTCAAAACCGTAAGTAGTCAACTTTTTAAATTCAGTAAAATCAGATGCAATCGAACGGATGAAGCAACTCGAAAGATATATGTCAGTACAATTGTTCCTCATATTGAATACTGCTCGTTTTTATATGGTAGCTTCCGTAAAAGAGGCCTGTATAGCATTGAAAAATGAATAACCGAGGTCTGAAAATACTGTTAGGACCTAGATCGCATTTTAAATCAATATCGGACATGTGTGACTTTTGCTACTTTGACACATTATCCTCTCGAAGGGATTCACAACTTTTATGTATTATGTAGAAAATCGGATGATAGAAAATTCCACAGAAAACCAGACAAGCTGATTTTATTTAGAAGGTTTTATTGTGGGATAATTGTACATCGAGATAGGGGCGGTTGGATTTGTGAATGTTGCGACGTTTCGTCTGATTTATCAGACTTCTTCAGAAAATATATAAAATCGGACGGACGATGCATGGATTGATAGTACCATAAGGTATACCAGAACGCAAGAAAAGATACTATTTGATATATTGAATACAAGAAGTAGTTCAGTGTATAATAGCCCCGACTTAAGGGGAGCCAGAATGTGGAGCAAACTCTCATCGTAGATACACCATAAAAAGGACAAGAAGGAATTTTAAAAAGCCATTAAAGAACTGTAAAAGACATTACTATATACCCTTGCCGTAAATATATATATATATATATATATATATATATATATATATATATATATATATATATATATATATACTGTAAATACGTACCGTTTCGGTATATGACGTAAAAATACTGTACGGACCACTGGTCCGTACACCAAAATACGGACTACCTACCCATACACATTTATTAAAATTTTGGTTGCTAAGAAAAATTAAATTGATTTTTTTTTAATTTCGGGTATATAGTAAATATATAACGTCCAACCATGCTTGTACAAGTCACAGAACTCGAGGCTAATTTACCGTTTGTACGGAACTCGGCGTAAACGCCTCGGTCCGTACATACCGTAAATTAGCATCTCGTTCTGTGACTTGTACAGCATGGTCAGGACGTTCTATATAAGTAGTGACCAACAGAATGTACCAGAGATCTACTCTACTCAAACTCATTCCATACAAACTTTCTTACATCAACAAGTGCTACTCTTGTAGTTGAACTTAGCTGTAGAAAATGCATAATGTTGCATAATGTATTTTCGGACTATGATGTGCCTGAAAAACTCGCACTTATGAGAGGGACTGACAATTAAAAAAAAAATCGTTGAGAATTTTTTGTTTATGTTATTCCTATGGCTAAAGCTTGTACCAGGGTTGAGATAAGGCTCAGGATCTATGCTTGGAGAGTGGCGGCGGGACACCCACACACACCCACACCTACACACACACACACAGAGCGGCGGAGATACAATACCTCCTGCCACGAGACAGATCAAAAGCTGGTCGATCGATAAGATCCAATTAGCCCGCGCGTCCGAGACACTGTGTATGGTTCTGGTCCATCGGGCAGCAACCAGAGAACAAACCAGGCAGCTCCAAATGGAGGCTATTGATTTCGGTTAAACCAGACGAAGTTGTCACACACACACTCATATCCCGCCGTTTACACTAGACGACGATTCTGGCACTTTGCATCGCCTGACGACTTTCTGCAGTAAAATGATAGAAATCGTCCAGTGTAAACGCCAAGCGTGTGGGGACTGCAGATCGTCTGGTTATATCAGATTATACAATGAGGCACCACCTGACAACAACTGGATATGCTCTGACGCCCGCAACTATTTCTAGCCAGCTTGTATTAGTCGTCGACATGGACAGCGATTCTGTGAAAACTTAGTTATCAGTGTAAACGCTTGAATGCATTTTTAGGTTGACAACTTTTGTAGTGGATATTGCCACCACCTGACGACTACTGGCTTGACGATCTACAGTCGCCACATACTTAGATGTCTAACCCAGTGTTTACATTGGTTGACTAAAAGTCGAGACGACTGTAGATCGTCAAGCCAATAGTCGTCAGGTGGTGGAATGTCCACCTCAAAAGTAATTGACCTCGCAATACACCCAAGCGTTTACACTAACAACTATAAGTTTTCACAGAATCGCCACCTAACTAGACGACTAATTCAAGCCCACTTGAAATAGTCGCGTGCATCTGAGCATGTCCAATAGTCATGAGGTGGTGCTTAATCGTATAATCTGATGTAACCAGATGATCTGCAGTCGCCATGTACTTGGCGTTCACACCTGAAACTTTCTATTATTTTACTTCTGAAAGTTGTCAGGTGATGCAAAATGGCAGAATTGTCTAGTTTAGACTCCAGGTTAGTCGTTTACATGGGTGGCAATTCTGTGAAAACTCAGTCATTAACTAGTGTAAACGCTTGAATGCATTTTGAGGTTGATGACTTTTGCAGTGGACATTGCCACCACCTGACGACTACTGGCTAGACGATTTAATGTCGCCACATACTTAGATGTCTAACCCAGTGTTTACATTGATTGACTAGAATCAAGATGACTGTAGATTGTCAAGCCAATAGTCGTCAGGTGGTGGAATGTCCACCTCAAAAGTCATTGACCTCGCAATACACCCAAGTGTTTACACTAACAACTATAAGTTTTCACAGAATCGCCGCCTAACTAGACGACTAATTCAAGCCCACTTGAAATGGTCGTGGGCATCAGAGTGTGTCCAATAGTCATAGGGTTGTGCTGAATTATATAATCTGATGTAACCACTTGGTGTTTACATTAGACAATTTCTATAATTTTACTGCTGAAAGTCGTCAGGAGCTGCAAAATGCCAGAATCACCGGCCAGATCCGTCTAGTGTCAACGCCGGGTTAGTAATCTACACGGGCAGCGATTCTGTGAAAAGTTAGTCATCAATTTAAACGCTTGAATACATTTTGAGGTAGACGACTCTTGCGGTTGAGATTGCCACCACCTGACGACTATTGGCTTGACAATCTACAGTCGTCACGTTTTAGTCGTCTAGTGTAAACGCAGGGTTAGACAACTAAATATGTGGTGACCTCAGAATGTACCTAAGCATTTACACTGATAACTATAAATTTTCACAGAATCGCTGCCCTTGTAGAGAACTAATTCAATCCCGTTTGAGCGATCGTCAGAGTGTGTCCGATAGTCGTTAGGTGGTGCTGAATTGTACAATATGATGTAACGAGACAATCTGCAGTTGCCACACGCTTGGCGTTTACATTCTATCATTTTATTGCTGAAAGTCGTCAGAATCGCCAGCCAGAACCGTCTGATGTAAACACTGAGTCGTCAATGTAAACGCTTAAATACATTTTGAGGTCGACGACTTTTGCTGTGGACATTGCCACCACCTGACGACTACTGGCTTAACTATCCACAGTCGCCACGTATAAAGTCGTCTAATGTAAACACACACACACACAAACATACAGAGAGGCGACTGTGAGCGGCGGGCGGCGGGCGGCGGGCGGCGGGCGGCGGGCGGCGGGCGGCGGGCGGCGGGCGGCGGGCGGCGGGCGGCGGGCGGCGGGCGGCGGGCGGCGGGCGGCGGGAAGATCGGCCATGTTTAGTGGCGGGCCTAATTCATTTATCCTCAGATCACCTAATAAATCGATCGTCAGCACTCTATGTAATAATCTCCCTCCGTGAATGTGTCCTCTTATTTTCCTCCTCTCTTTTTTTCATCTCTCGGACTAAGTCTCGCGCGCGGCGAGATCGCCGGAAAATTGGATTGCCGCCATTTTACGACGCAGACGAGAGAAGTAATCGTCGCTGGTGCCCGCAGCCCGTTAGAAACCGGATTAGCGCTGGTCGGGTTTTCATTTAGCTCGCTGTTATCTGCAGTCATCAGCAGCAGACGACAAAGACGTGCCGGCAACCAGCCAGCCTCCTTGAGGACGACGCTCCGGGCAGAGGCTTCGAGCAGAGACTGTGATTATTGCATTTACACCGGCTTTTTTTCTAACCTTAATCAAGAGAGCGGGCATGGATGTGGTTGTGTGCGGAGGGTGAGGTATGGGAGGAGAGGAAGGGTGGAGCTCCCACACATATAGCACCCCCGCCCCCCCCCCCCCCCCAACCCCCGCACCACGCCGAACCGCCACCCGCACCCCGCACCCTCAGCACCACTCCGACCAGCCACCCACGAATATAAGACTTATATGGAACTGCAACGAGAATCGTATAAATAGACAATACTCAACAAGTTAGGATGGGCCGCAATCGTCATCGAAGCTGAGTGACGATTACGGTGCATCCAAACGAGTGGTGTAGGGCCTATTGTTTATTTTACAATTCGAGGGCGGTTCTGGATTTATCTCAACCGTTTCACTGTTAGGTTTGTTTAAATCTCTTGTCTTGTCTTGTCTTCTCTCTGACATTCTGGCTGCTGATTGGTCAATTGCCTATGAAGTCACATCATATTCACTACGCCACGACCATGGCAGTATTTTCACCTAACCTGGTTGACCGTCGAGTCTTTCTTCTTCTTCTTTTTTTAATGTTACTCCTCTGGCTAAACTTTTACCAGGCGGGTAATAATTAGTAGAAACCAAACGAGAGTTAGCCTTGTCAATGTTTATGCCACGATGGGCAGGTTGTGTATTACTACACGAGGCGTTGTCCGAGTGTAGTTAGTAGCAGACCTGTCCAGAGTAGCATAAACATTGACAAGGCTAACTCGAGTTCGGTTTTGTATTTATCCTACCCCATCTCACCGATATACAGAGAAAGTTTTATAATTATCCATGTTAGTAGCGTGTTGACACTCATCGGAGGATGGCCACATTTATCAATGCTGCCGGGTCTACTTTCGTTATCTGGTCTCTGATTGGTCCGTTTTTTTATTCACCTTTGTGCATAAATAACACTTTATTCAATGCTCTGTCAAATACTTTGAGTCAATGTTAAACCTATGGCGTTTTTTATTAGGGGTAGGATAATACACAATATTACCAAGATTCCGATAAACTACACTACATAGCCACTATGCTACAGACACTTCGCTCTGAAAATTGGAAAATAAATACAGAATATTGACTGGTTAGGCCCGGTGTCCACCTAATATGATATGGCTCCGATATGGTCTACGATGCACCTCCCGTTAAAAAAATCAAAATCGCGTCAGAAGGTTCCCTGATATCGGGGCAGTTGACCACGTTTCTGCAATTAGACACTGATAAAAAACCCATACAACGCATGGTGGATTGGCTTGTCTAGACATATGTCTACGATTATGCACCTTCCCGATATGGCACCGATTTTGACATTTTGTATCGGTGCCATATCGGGAGGTCTACGATTCTATCGTAGTAGGTGGACGCCGGGCCTTACTGTACACCTTTTCCATAGTCTCCGGCAAATCTCCACAGAACAGAAATCTCAGAGCAGGATGTCATCTTTTCCCAGCCTCTTAAAGAAATGGGGGGTCGGATTTACCACTGGTATAGAGCCTCAGACAAAGTCCTCAAGGCAGGATAGATTGTACCCGTGTAAACACACTGGTCATTTTGTGTTGGCGATTTCGGAACCAAGCCGGAGACACACCAAGCGAGAAACGCATCGAGTTCCGAAATCTCCAACACAAAATGTCCTATATGTGAGCTATTATTTCATATTTCACCTGATTATTGCTTCCAAGATGTTAAATTATAGGCAGGAGATATTCCTATAAAATAATATCTCATATACCCGCCAATTTGTGTTGGCGATTCCTGAGATCGCTGCCTTGACTCGCTTGGTGTGTCCCCGGCATAACGTGCGTAGCAACCGTTTGCTCTGGTGGCCAGTGTGGCAGGACGGTAGGCCCGTAGCCTATCGCGGAACGTGTCACATCCTGACTTGCTTCTCAGGCTCCGCGCTGCCAATGAGAAGAGACAAGGATCCCCAAAGTGGTCAGAACTGGGAAACACTGCGTCTCTTCTCGTGGCTTCCTCCTCCGACGCTTGTAACCGGAAATGCCCGTTTCGTTTTTCGCTGGTTGCCTGCTGTGTGCTGGTAATCTTACAAGAGTCTGATCAGCTGGTCGGAAAACTAATTTGTTAAAATCTCCCTCTGTCTTTATGAAATAATCGCCCACTTCTGACGACCAGTCGCTATTCTGATCGCTTGAGCGATAATAGGGGTGCGTGCCCATCTCGGCAACGTGAGATATTAGAAGCATAACGAGGGGACCAAAAGATGCCGCCCAACAAAACATTTGATTGCGAATTTGATCTACAGACATTGGATCCCGAATTGCTGCTCGAAATATCTTTCAATGGCCTCAGAGGTGGCCTGGACTTCGCTGATTACTTTCACTAGTTTCCGATTAAATCTGATTGACGTTTTTAATCATTTATGGTTGTTGGTGAACAATGCATTACAAATCCTAGTAAGTATTAAAAAAAAAGAAGGCGCAGACCTATTCCGAATCAAACCTAAAATATTAAGCAAATATTGAATATAAGTAAATATTATTAATATGAATAAATAATATTCTTACATATTAATCACACTACTCTTCATAGTACCATGAAGGTATAGGGCATATAGCGATAATGCCACAGATGCAGCCATCTTGTCTCCCGACGCCATCCAAAACACTAGATGGCATTACCGACTATCAATAGATTTTATCAACAACAATTTTTTGGTGCTTGCCATGGAGGAATTTTAGCCTTGTCTAAATATCATCTATAGATTATAACAACTGGTAACAGTGGTTGCCCACCCCCCCCCCCCCCCCACTACAGTGGCGCCATCTTACAATTTCCTGGCGGATTATGGCAGAACTAGCAATCACTCTGTTCCCTATAGCTTGCTATTTGGTGACTATAGATATGACCATAGGCTTCCTTCAAGAAGACATTCACTTAAATGAATTTAGGAAAATTCAAGTCAATGTATCTTTATGATATACTATGGCATCTCAGAATAGACAGAATTGTCGTGGGCCTTTATATAGAGAAATAATGAGACTTCAGTTCTCATAAGGCCCGGCGTCCACCTACTACGATATGGCACCGATATGCCCTACGATGCACCTCCCGATAAAAAGTCGAAATCGCGTCGGAAGGTCTCGTTGGCCACGTTTCTGCAATTAGATACCAATAAAAAACCCATACAACGCATGGTGGATTGGATTGTCTAGACATATGTCTACGATTTTGCACCTTCCTGATATGGCACCGATTTTGACATTTTGTATCGGTGCCATATCGGGAGGTCTACGATTCAATCGTAGTAGGTGGACGCCGGGCCTTACATCACTTTTACGAGACATAGACAAAAGTCCTATGATAAGCTACAGGTATTCTGTATCCAATCAGACGACTTTCTGTGGACACGTGACCTGCGTGCAGCGTTTCCGGTGACCTATTGGTACAACCAGACTCAGAAGGAGGCTGGGGCAGCAAAGGTCGCTGGGAAATCCCTCAGTCGGCGACAGGAGGCAGGAAGGACCGGGGGAGAACCGTATCAAATCAGATGTAGACATTTCCAAAAGTGCGGGCCTGCGTCTACTTCCTCTGCTGATTACGACGCCATTAGCCAATCAGAAACGAGGAATCCAATCAGTGCAGCGCTGCTCCGGCACAGTTCCACAGCGAATAGTCTTCAGCGATTCGATAAGCCTGCTCGGCTAGATGGTGGCGACAGGGACGCCGGGTCGGTGACGTCACAACACTTCCGGTGAGGCCCGATAGCCTCGATCTCCACTGCAGAGACGCAGGAAGAAGCGGCGGGCAAGATGGCGACGGAATTGAATTAGGGAACGCCACTCTCCTAGCAGAGATCATGTGCTCTACTTACTGCGGCCGCTTGTATCTCTGTATGCGCACAGACTCCGGTTCGTGTTTACGCTGGTACCCCGTGAGTTCTTTCTGCCCGTTGATAACAAGTGGAGTGTGGCGCCGCTTGTGCGCGCGTTCCTAGTTCGACAAATCTCCGCGCCCAGCGCTGCTAGGCGACTCGATATGACGTCACAGATTTACTATTCTCGTTCCGTTTTTTTAGGAGAGCCACCGTTCTCAACGTCTGAGCCACCCACCTAACCAACCACCTATAAGCCCCCTCCCCATCCTCTCACTCCCCCCCCCCACCCCAATCTCTTAGCCCCCAACCTCTCAGTTCCCACCCCAACATCTCAGCCCTACCCCAATCTCTCACCCACCACCCCTTCCATCAACCTCTCACCCCAACCCAATCTTTCCACCCCCAACATCTCGCCCCACCCCTATCACCCAGCCCCCAAACTCTCTGCTCTCACAACCAATCGCCCCACTCCTACCCACCCACCTGTCAGCGCAGCCCCCCCCCTCCCCAACCTCTAAAGGCCAATGCCCATCTACCGATTTTGGAACATTTATGTACGTTTGTCGGCGACAAACGGAGGGTAATTTGTATCAGGCGAGGTATCCTAATAGAGTCGGTAGATGTAGGACAGCTAGGCAAGGCTACCCAGCGATTAGTGAACCAGCTCCTTCAGATGTCCTTTTGTCGCTGACAAGTTGTGGTTTTTGCCCTCCCCCAGCAATCAGTGGACCATACATCGATTTTATCAGTGTGGGTATATATATGTTGGTAGGTGTAGACTTATTTCCTTAGGATTAATACCCTCCACCCCCTCTCCTCGAGGGCCGCAGGTCGAGTGAGGGGTTACGTAATTTGCCTACGACAAGGTGACCGATTCCTATACGATTTAGGAACTAATCGTTCAACCCTAAATCGGTAGATGGGCATCCGGCTTTAGGCACACCTTTCATCCCCACCCTCTAAGTACTCTCAACCCCTCACCACTACCCCACACATCGCAGCCCCCGCCCCTAACCCTCTCCACCCTCCCGTGGACACCCCTTTCACCCTCCTCCCCAGCTGTAAGAGTATGACCTCTGACCCCTCCCCGGCCAGGATGCAGTCTCCAGTAAGTTCTCTGCTCAGACGTATTGAGATTAATGCGTATTTGAGAGATACGTCAGTTATCCTCCCTCTTCCTATTTTTTATTACCCACCGATTACGGAGTCTCCATAGGAAATGTATAGGGCACCTGGAATTAGCATGTCAGAATCTCCTGCAGGAGATTCCGGAAAAATAGTCCTGTTCATAATGAGGTTGAATCATCATGTATTTCGAAATAAGTTTTATGAATGTTTATGCAATGCTAATTCTTTAGAATCAATCATAATGATCTCATTTACCATCAGAAATCACTGTCATAACACACTTTGCATGTTATAAGTACAGGTAAATGACAAACTATATTATTGGTGTAAGTCTACACCAAATTACTGCCACACTTGACAGTGCTGTGATGTCTGGAACTAAATGGCTTACAGAAACCTTTTAATTGCAATAGATTTGTTATCAATCTTGTAGGTGGGTAATAAATACAATAACGACTGGTTCTGTATACGAATGACTGATTACAAATGACCGCAATCTCCTCGTAGTTGATGAAGAAATATCCTCGCTAATCGCTCAGATATTACTACGCGTCAACTACTCGGAGATTACGGCTACTCGTACACAAAACCAGTCATTATTGTGTATGTCTAGATATATGTCTACAATTTTACACCTTCCCGATATGTCTCCGATATGTGCTTTCTGTATAGGTGCCAAATCGGTAGGTTTAAATTTCTATCGTAGTAGGTGGACGCCGGGCCTTAACCTCAAACTGTACATAGATCAAGTGATGTCCATAAGTCCAGCTAAAAATATAGGTGGTACCATTAGTCCAGGCACTAGTGCCATCGGTCCAGGAAAATCTTAAAAGAGGTGCCATCAGTCCGTGGTGCCATGGGTCCAGTTAAAGCATATAAGGTGTCCATTTGCCACAGCTCCCGGTGCACCTCTCTCATAGGATCTCACACTCTCTAAGTCGTATTCTGTACTCTCACTACGCTCTATGGAGAAGAATTCTATAGAACTAGGCTTAGAGCCTTGAGAATCCACTGGCCTGCCTCCCGTGCTAAAGACGTACATCAATGCAACCAAAAGATTCCTATAATCTCAATGATGCCACCTAGCGGGTATACTGTGTGCCAGTGGATTCTCAAGGCTCTAAGCCTATTTCGGTAAGAATTCTACTCCCATAGAGTGCAGTGAGAACCTTGTACAGAATACCACTTAGAGAGTGTGAGATCTTATGAGAGGGGTGCCCCGAGCCGGCCTAACTTAGGCCCGGCGTCCACCTACTACAATAGAATAGTAGACCTCCCGATATGGCACCGATACAAAATGTCAAAATCGGTGCCATATCGGGAAGGTAAAAAATTTTAGACATATGTCTAGACAAGCCAATCCACCATGCGTTGTATGGGGTTTTTATCGGTGTCTAAATGCAGAAACGTGGTCAACTGCCCCGATATAAGGTGACCTTCCGACGCGAATTAGATTTTTTATTGGGAGGTGCATCGTAGATCATATCAGTGCCATATCGTAGTAGGTGGACGCCGGACCTTAGGCCTGTCGTGTTGTCAGACGTGCCTATTTGAGGCCTGAGCCTGTAGCCTACCCAGCGCGACACCCGATATTTATTAGCAGTTACACACGATATGCAGATTTGATTTGCTTTTCATTATCCAGGCCAATGTAAGGTAATTGAATTAGAGTTGATGTATTGTGGTGGAGCAGCAATGGATCTGTCTTAAAATATACCTCCTTGACCAGGTTATGCTGATGAGGATGCAGTTCTGTTTCCATTGCTCTCTTGAATGTTAATAGAGTTCACAGTGCTTTGCATAGTGCTGCTCCTCAAGGGTACGCATCAAGGAGTGTTTTGCCACTCTTTGCTTCATACAGGGTATTGTACACATATTGTCTGCAGCAATACATAATGGTAGGTGGCTGACGAAATGAAAAGAATAGATATATATATACACAATATTACCATGATTTCGATCTCAGTGGCCGTATTCTCCTTGTAGTTGAGTAAAACTCCGAACGATAGTGAGGAGTATTGCGTAGCGTCAACTACAAGGAGAATACGGCCACACAAAATGAAATCATGGTAATGTTGTATTTATTACTCACCTTTCGAATAGTTTTGTTGACAATCTTTTCCCGTTTCGAATAGTTATTAGAAAAACAAATCTTGTAAATTCTTGCAAGAGCCGTGCATTGTTTATATAGAATAGTTCCTATAAAGCCCGTCAGGTGGCCGAAAGAGCCGTATTCTCCTAGTAGAATACGGCTCTCCGTATTCTACTCAGTAGCGATCTTGAGGCTCCATAGGCTTAGTATGGATACTCCTTATTGGCTGGGTAATAAATATGGATCATTGGACTATTGTTCAAATAAAATCAATCTTGCAGCTGAAGATTTCTCATAAGCTAGACATTGAGCAAGCGAAAATACTGTTTTTATATTTGACTTTTAATGCCTTCGCTCCTCATCCTGATATTATAGATATTTCAAGGATATGGGGGACAGAACTAGGGGTGAGATTAATGTATATCTCGATTGCTCTACGACTAAATTGGGGGCTTCAATTTACCTCAGCCAGGTAGCAGTCATGTTTTCACATCAGACTATCAAAGACTACCTCTCTATCTCTGTCTGTTTGTGTGTCTCTGACTCTCCCTCTCCCTCTCTCTGTCTGTCCATATCTCCTTCTATCTGTCTCTTTCTTTTTCCCTCCCTCTTTCGTCCTCCTTCCTTTTCCCTCTCCTTCCTTCAGAATTTGAGGCCTCAATTTACCTTAACTGTAAGCCGGGTATCAGTCATGCTTTCACGGTTAAAGGATTGACCACAATCCTCTTTAGAGAATACCTCTACCTCTCTATTTGTGTCTTTCTGTCTGACTGCCTGTCGCTCTGTCTCTGTCTGTCTGTCTCTCTCTGTCTCTATTTCTCCCTCTCTCATTCTCTGTTTTCCTCTTTCTTTCGTCCTGCCTCTCTCTTCTCTCTTCTTCCTTCATAAACAAATGTAAATCCTGTTTTCTTGCGTTTATAATTAGTATTGTTCTCACCTTTGTCTATCTTTCTTGTACATATCGCAAACTTTGATGAATGTATAGGTTTCAAAGGTCTATGTTACAATAACTGCCCAATGCATGGCTCTCTTTTCTACCCCCCAGATTCTCCCCTTTTTAACCTGTGTGGTCGTTTTCTCACCTTCAAAGCATCCATTCTTGTTTCATATGAAAGCTCCATTGAAAGCCCCTCCATTAAGATATCAGTTCCTAGTTCGGCTTAGGGCGACGTAAAGTGGTAGTGTTGGCTACGCCTGGGAGTGACAAAGACTGGGAATTCGTTGGTATCAGTATTTATGTGATGGGGCACAGCCTGTAGCACACCAAGCCCACACACTACACCTCCAGGGGCAGTCCCCCATACCGCCTTTTTTTCTTTTTTCTCTTCAAGAGCCATTTCTGGTAAAGCCAGTTCCTCCAATGGCTTATATATACATCCATATTTATATAGAACGACCTGACCATCCTTTATCCTACCCCTAATATAAAATTCCATAGGAAGTGAAGTTTTGGCTCCAGACTTCACTCAGCTTCGCCTCATGAAGTCACTTTGCCAAACTCCAGTTGTGGAATATGGTGGCCAAGATTAAACCTCATCCAGTTTTACGATAGTACATGCTATAAAATGAGATGGGGGATTATTATTTTAGGGAATTCGGCCTGTGGCCTTGATCAGTAGATAATATAAATTCCCCCCATCGAGTTTTATAGCATGAGTAAGCATGATGGGTCGTTATATATTCATTATATACCCAAAATTGTGGATAATTGTAATTTGTTTTTTTTAAATTTCACGCTAGATTGCTACACATCTACTATTACATAACAATCTACGTCACAGCCGCACGGTCACGTGGACTTCTCAGTGTGTTTGCTTCAACTTTCTTACCTGGTGGACGTACTTTTATTACCCACCCACCCACTCCTATTGTAAAAAAATTGTAATTTTATTTCTACACAAACTTCCTTTTACTGTTTAACTTATATTTACATTGTCTTATCTGATCACATTTTATCACAATGTCTGATCATAAACAATGTTCACGTGTTAAAAAATTGTAATAAATGTTTTAAAGGCAGTCCAGCTTTGTTGTAATTAATAAAAATCGTAAAATATATTGGCACAGAAGACATGTCTACATGTGTACAAGGGTGAGATAAATACGGAAAGCAATTCGGTTTGGTAAAAACACTCATGCTACATGATATTCACTCGCCTCGTTCATATCACTCTGCATCAGACTCGTGGAGAATGAAGACTTTGACCAAAACTTGTTGGTTTCTTCTTTAGTACTGCACAGGGTTCAGTACACAATTTTCACCAGTCGCCAGCTATTTCCAGCTGGGTACAAAGTTTCACAGATTGGGGTGTTCTACACTCTCATGGAAACATGGTGGATTTAATTCACATGGGAAGACTTAACGGTACATAGTCTCACCCCTACAACCCTACACAGGGTACACAATTGCTGACTCATGGCACTTCCCATGTGAATAGGTGCAATTTGGGACCACTGAGACTCACAGACTGGGGGAGAACGAGTCTCACCGACAAACGTAAATAAATGTTCCAAAATCGGTAGATGGGCATTGGCTTTTATGTTCCTTGTTAGAGGTGACTGTCACCGACAATTGCAAGGGAAAAAGATTGGTCTCAGCAAAATGGAACTCTATAATTCAGACGAGGAGATTGCGTCCCAGTACCGAATCTCAAAAGGATTTGTCTCAGAGGAACACTCTGTGAGGTACATGAATCTCACCGTGTGAATCCCACTTTACCCGGTCTTTATATATTGGACGACTAAAAACGTGACGACTGTAGATTGTCAAGCCAGTGGTGGCAATGTCGACCGCAAAAGTCGTCAACGTGAGAATATACCCTAGCGTTTACACTGACGACTATAAGTTTTCATAGAATCGCTTGAAATAGTCGCTGCCATCAGAGCATGACCAATAGTCATGAGGTGGTGCCTAATTGTATAATCTGATGTAACCAGACGATATGCAGTCGCCATGCTCTTGGCGTTCACACTAGACGATTCAAAGCTTTTTACGGCTGATAGTCGTCGGGTGCTGCAAAATCCAAGAATCGTTGCCTATATTCGTGTATTGTAAACGCCGGCTAAGCCGGATGCCCATCTTCCGATTTAGGGTCGAATGATTAGTTCCCAAATCGTATAGGAGTCGGTCACCTTGTCGCAGGCAAATTACACAATTTTCCTCGCTCGACCCGCTCACTGATAAAATCGGGGTATGGTCCAGTAATCGGTGGGGGAGGGCAAAAACCAAAGAAACCGAGTGTTCACTAATCGCTGGGTAGCCTTGCCTAGCTGTCCTACATCTACCGACTCCGTTAGGATGGCTTGGCTGAGACAAATTACCCTCCGTTTGTCGCCGACAAACGTACATAAATGTTCCGAAATCGGTAGATGGGCATTGAGCTTTAACCATACTTCTGTTTGTTAAAGCGAGGGCTTGAGGGCAGATTTTAGACGTTTGCTCATTTCCCTGCTCACCCCCATGATTGCGATTCTGATTACCGTGTTTAATTAGTAGAAACATTGAGTAACTCTCTGTAATCAAGATGTAACTCAGGTCATTCAGTAAATAATGAAGAATGTTGGCAGACTAGCTCGGCAAATCTAACTTTTAATTCGTCATTAAATCTCGTCCCTTCAACTTTTCAAATTTAAAGATTGTACCGGATATTTTCAGCGTGGATTTCAAAGTCCATTTTAATATCAACAAAGTGTCTCAAAGACAAGGCTTATGTATATATTAGTTCACAGTATAAAGCATGGTAACGGATTTTACTACCTACTACTGGGTATTAGTCGGGTTTTTTTCCCTAATAGTAGTTATCTTAACTAAAAGTAGTAGCCTTCTTATTACTAAATGATTTCAGTGTAAGGCTTGTACCTTAAATTAGTAAGGTGTTAGCCAAGTTTATATGGCTTGGATAGAGAAAGGGAAAAAAAAAGTTTCTAACATTTGGGGCTAGGAAATCAATGGTATATCGGGATATGATTGTGTTTGAATCATGCAAAATTGATCTAAAATGCCACATCGCTTGAACTGTGCCTGTGAAGCCGTTGTCACCTTGTTAGTTGCCAAATTGATAAGATATCTGTATAGGACGAATAACGGTGTAACTCTAATTCTGCTGACCGTTTTTTTTCCTGGACCAGCCCACTCTCGCGCCAAATTTGGGAACTCACTCTTTCTCTTTTGTGAAAAGTTTTTGAATTTTTTTTTGAATTTTTTTTTTAATTTCCGACGAATAACAGTTCACAGAAAAATGGACCGCGATCTTCAACTGCTTCCGTCCCACAATAATAGACAAAGACAGACAGTGCCGTGTTACTAACGAGTTTCACACCAACAAAGTAGGACATTTCAAACAATATTTACACGATTACACACTCACAAAAAAACAACGATATGGTATTAATATAGCATGCAGAAGACAGCTGTATGATATTCTTATAATTCAGACTCTACATCATATATGCTCATATGTTCATAGTACATCTATACCTTTATACCATTATAGCTTCCAGGTACATTACTTATTCTTCTTTTTTTAAACAAAATCTTTATTGGTTATTACATCTTTGCTATGTTGTACAAATCTGTCCATACAAAAATCTCGATTTTCCAATAAATGGACAAAACCATCAACCTTTCGGTTGGTTTTCTTTGGTTTGTCACTTCGGTAAGTGTTGCATTTACATAGATGGAAGATAAGTCATACAAATACAGCATAGGGTGTACATGTTACATATAATCAGTTTGTCGTCTGTATAAGATCTCATTTATGGGAGAGAAAATTTTCTTTAACTTATGTTAAAACATTGACGGCATATAGCAGCTAAAAATGTAGGTAGCAGTAGCAAAATGGAAATAGTAGTATTGCAAGTAGAAAATAATTCTAACTTGTATAAGTAGTGTTTCCAATTCTTTGGGGGTAGGGGATAACTTGTATGTCGGTATTGTTTCCATCATTACTTCTTTAGACAATGATTTATACATTTTATAGGTAGGTGTAGATCGCACTATCGGGTTTAGTGAATTCCAGTAGAGGTTTCCAAAATATTCAACACTATTCGGATATTAAAATTGTTAACACCGGTGCATCATATCTGTGGGTTCTTATTTCCCTAGATTGAATTATAAATCATTTAACATGCATTAACACTGGCGGATCATGCAAGACGTTGACACGTAACACAACGTAGATTTATGAAATAAAAAAAAATTAAAACAACAAAAAAGTAGCATAATTACATGGAGAGGGTGGTGGACATTCAAGAGAGGATCGAAGCTTTCTGTAGGATCCAATGTGTATCAATTATTATTATCCATCGTATACAAAGACCCCATTGAAAATGTATGGGGACTCAGTAAACCATGACCCTTTATATAAAACTTTCCATAGCTGTGGTATACGAATTTAAATCTGTCGTATACTGCCTCAAAGCCATGGTGTACTGGGAAAAAGTCCCTTTATGCTATGGAGCAAATAGAAAATAATCGATGGTTTTGTGGACAGGCGGCCGTAAATCATGAGAGGTTGACGTGCAGTAATACATGAGCGCTAGCGAGTAATTGCCATGTTAACAGGTATAACACTAGGTACTATTTCTTTGCTCTATAGCATAAGGGACTATTCTTCCCGTATACCATGGTTTTGAGGCCGTATACCACAGGCTTGAATCCGTATACCAGAGTTATGGTATCTGACAGGTTTTATACGATGGGTAGTGGTTTACTGAGTCCCCATACATTTTCAATGGGGGCTTTGTATACGATGGATAATAAAGAAATAGTCCCTATTGTTATACCCTTCAATGTGGCAAATACTGGGTTTGATTTGTTCGAAAAGATGAATAATGAATACAACAAACGATTGTTATGTCGAAAGGCGGCTCTGTAAACCACTCAAGGTTGACATAGTAAGACACTTGTTAGCGCTGGTGTATTACTATGCGTCATTGTACAACAAAATATATATGTGTGTTTTTGAGTGTATGTGTGTGTGGGAGGGGGGGTGAGTGGGTGGTGTGTGTGTGTGTGTGTGTGTGTGTGTGTGTGTGTGTGTGTGTGTGTGTGTGTGTGTGTGTGTGTGTGTGTGTGTGTGTGTGTGTGTGTGTGTAATCGGCTGTGCAATTATCTTTTAATATTAAATCAAAATATTTTGTATCCATCTTTGGACACATTGCACTCTTACCCGTCTTCCGACTTTTAAATATTAAATAATGTTGTAAATAAAAGCATTATCTTAAATCAGTTGAGGTTTCAGTCATAATCATGGAGTTTTCTACAGGAGGTGGGCTCACGCGGGCACTCGGCCAGTCAGACTAACCTCCTGTTTGAGGATAATGGTCTCTGAGAAAAGATTGCTTGTGCAAAGTATTGAATAAAAACAAAGTTATCGAAACTTTTGAAAGAAATGAACGACCAACAATGACCAATTTGGTACATGGGAGAAGTAATGTCAAGAGGCTACATTCGTTTGATTAGCAGTCATCTGACTGTTCAAAAATGAATATCAATTTTCCCATCACAATGAGAGTTACTGAAACGAAGTATTATGATATGGCAGAGGCCTAAATTTGGGAGCACATCGGACCAAATTTAAAAGGAGGAGCATGTGCGAAGCCATTTTCAATTGAAAGAGCGTGTGGGTGAAACTAGTGAGTTGCCATGCAGGGTTATTATCCTACCCCTAATATAAAATCCTATAGGCTTAACATTGGGTTTCCGTATGCCACGCTGACTGGCATACGGAGTTTTATATGCCACTAGTGGCATACAGCATTGTTATCACGTAATATTCCAAAATCGAGGAGGGAAGAATAAAATCAAAACCTGATTCGTTTTAAACTTGGCCACCACATTCCACTCCTGAAATTTTGGCTCCGGACTTCACTCGGCTTCGCCTCATGAAGTCACTTTGCCAAACTCCAGTCGTGGAATACAGTGGCCAAGATTAAAACTCATCCAGTTTTACGATATTATCTCACCCCTTGTACAAGTTTAGCCATAGGAATAACATTAAAAGGTTTACCTTGAAACTGTGAAATATCCTATACCTAACTTATATGCCATTAGTAAATTTATATCTTAACCTTATAATGTAGAGTAATAATCAGTAATTTACAAAAGGGAAAGGGAAAGCTGCTCACAATGATGACCTTAGTATGGAAAGAAGTGCATACAACACATCTAATGAAGGGCAACATCTAATGAAGGGCCTGTATGTATTGACCATCAATTCATATATAAAAAGATATTGGTATCTGGTAAATGGCTTTATAGCCAATCACCGATTGTATATATGTAATAATTGTGGCTGGATCTGTCTCTACACTATTCAACATTGTTTTGTTCTTAAGTGATATAATCCCCCTGGTAAGCTGATACACGATGTAGTTGAAGACCATGATTACTTGCAATTTTAGTAGCTTGCTTACCTCATCTCATCTCATTACATTATTTCAATCAATCTTGTTCTCAGCAATTTGTATTGAAGCACCGAATGCCCGAAAATGGTACATATTATACGTTCTGCTATCAGGATGTAAGCCATTTGTGAGCGGGCCCGGAAGGAAGAACGGCATTGTCTTGCCGATTCCGGTGACATTGTTGATGTAATTTAACAATTCCCGAAATAAAAGTCTTAAAAAAAACAAAACAAAAACAGTCCCAAAATGTTGTGTTATTAAGTTAACCAGTAATATAAATACATAAACAAAATCTAGCAGTTGTTGGTATGTGATAATTCATAAAACAAGTTTAAAAGGAAATGTCGAGGTAAAGTGTAAATACTACGCCATGGTTGTGGCGGAATGAATACGAGATGACGTCATGAGCGATTGACCAATCAGCGGCCAGGATTTCGGAATATTCCATGAGTGGTAAAATCATTTATTTGGCAATATTTATTGCCGCTTCTTTAGTTTATAGATATCGTATTTTACTGAACTTTTTTGGATTTTTATTAACCTCATCTAGGAATCTATCAGTATGTTCATTTACTTTAACCTAATCATCCAACAAGGTTCCTAAGTATCTATACAATTTAATAGCTATAACACATCATATATGCTCATATGCTCATAGTACTTCTATACCTCTATACAATTATAGCTTCCAGGTACATTACTTAAAATTCATTCATCTAATCAGACCCCACAACGGTGCAATAGTCCCTATTGTCGCTATTTACAAAGTTTATCATATTTTTGCTAAACCTAGTGTGATGAATTTTGATATTAATATCAGCTGCGGATCGGAAAATAGCGATCTGAGGGCCTAATGGTTGCTCCTGAAATTTTGCGGATCGTGTTGTAATCGCATAGGCGCATCTCCACGTAAAATATGGCTTTTAGCGATACTTTTTACGCGGACCTTCACAGCACTGCAGATCGTATCGCTGTAAGTTAGATACAGCCTTGTCTGATATTTCAAATAACGATCCATGGTGGCACCACCAACTCCTTCCCCTTGTTCTTCTATCTATAGGAAATCCATGACACAAGGTGTCAGGCCAGTTTTAACTGTAATGCCATCTGTATTCAATTAAAGAACTAATGAATCTTCCCCTGTCTCATTCAATATATGCCCCTGAATTGTTGCATCGTAAAATTTAGCGATACCGCGGAAATACAGCGATACGATCCGATATTACGGGAGCAACACTTTTTCAGTCAGATCGTTAAAGTAATCGTAAAAATAAAATTCCGATCCGATTATAGCTAGCGATATCACAAACACAGGAGCAACGGGGGCCAGGACCAACTGTCAGATAAAGAATTAGAAAACGAAAAAGTTGAATTTCTCATGTCAGCATGCATCTGCAAAAATTCGGAGTCACTCTAAGATTAATGCTCGAAAAGGGCATGAGTTTATCATCAGTCCACGACTTACAGTGACTTACAGCAAAGATGTCAGATCTTCTCCAAATGACAAAATTTCACGCGAAAATGTTAATGTTTTATCCAAAAGGTGTTAAGGAATCCTCTCAAACGAGATAACCAAGCAGAAAATCCTCTCTGGGAAATAGGCGTGGGAAAGATCCGTTAAGGATGGCCGGCCAAAAAGCGTCAGTCATTTCCACCCGCAGGTCAAGGCATTTCTCAAAATCGATCAAAATGTCTGGCTCCTGAAGCCATCTATGGAGAGTCCGATCTAATAATAAGTGACCCTACGGATCTCCGAGAGCAGAATGCGATTAGACATCAATACATCAAGTGTTTCCGCGAGTTGCTCCGAGAACTGCCTCGCCATAGGAATAAGTATACTATATTACAATGATTTAGATCTGAGTGGCAGTATTCTCCACGTAGTTGACGCGTAGTATTGCGTAGTATAAACTACAAGGAGAATACCGACACATAGATCGAAATCATTGCAATGTTGTATTTTTTACTCATCTTTCAACTAAATATTAGGGGAAAATCTTGCAAATGATAAGAAGCTCCGAGAACTGCCTCGCCATATCAGTCTCCATAGGAATATGGATTCGTGAATTTATTTCTTCAAATCCGTGACTTTAGCGGGATTCACACGGTGGGATTCATGTACCTCTGAGATTCTGTATCAGTGGTAAATCCGACCGGTCATTTCTTTAAGAGACTGGGAAAAGATGACATCCTGGTAGTCTCAAATTTATTCGGTACATCGTGTAAATCCCACTTTAAGCAGGATTCACGTTAAGGGATTCATGTACCTGACAGGGTGTTTATCTGAGACAAATCCTGCTGAGGTTCATGTACCTGACAGGGTGTTTATCTGAGACAAATCCTGCTGAGGTTCATGTACCTCACAGGGTGTTTATCTGAGACAAATCCTGCTGATATTCATGTACCTGACAGGGAGTTTATCTGAGACAAATCCTGCTGATATTCATGTACCTGACAGGGTGTTTGTCAGAGACAAATCCTGCTGAGGTTCATGTACCTCACAGGGTGTGTGTCTGAGACAAATCCTGCTGATATTCATGTACCTGACAGGGAGTTTATCTGAGACAAATCCTGCTGAGGTTCATGTACCTCACAGGGTGTTTATCTGAGACAAATCCTGCTGAGGTTCATGTACCTCACAGGGTGTTTATCTGAGACAAATCCTGCTGATATTCATGTACCTCACAGGGTGTTTATCTGAGACAAATCCTGCTGATATTCATGTACCTCACAGGGTGTTTATCTGAGACAAATCCTGCTGAGGTTCATGTACCTCACAGGGTGTTTATCTGAGACAAATCCTGCTGATATTCATGTACCTGACAGGGAGTTTATCTGAGACAAATCCTGCTGATATTCTAGTACCTGACAGGGTGTTTGTCAGAGACAAATCCTGCTGAGGTTCATGTACCTCACAGGGTGTGTGTCTGAGACAAATCCTGCTGATATTCATGTACCTGACAGGGAGTTTATCTGAGACAAATCCTGCTGATATTCATGTACCTGACAGGGTGTTTGTCAGAGACAAATCCTGCTGAGGTTCATGTACCTCACAGGGTGTGTGTCTGAGACAAATCCTGCTGATATTCATGTACCTGACAGGGAGTTTATCTGAGACAAATCCTGCTGATATTCATGTACCTGACAGGGTGTTTGTCAGAGACAAATCCTGTTGAGGTTCATGTACCTCACAGGGTGTGTGTCTGAGACAAATCCTGCTGATATTCATGTACCTGACAGGGAGTTTATCTGAGACAAATCCTGCTGATATTCATGTACCTGACAGGGTGTTTATCTGAGACAAATCCTGCTGAGGTTCATGCACCTCACAGGGTGTGTGTCTGAGACAAATCCTGCTGAGATTCATGTACCTGACAGGGAGTTTATCTGAGACAAATCCTGCTGATATTCATGTACCTGACAGGGTGTTTATCTGAGACAAATCCTGCTGAGGTTCATGTACCTCACAGGGTGTGTGTCTGAGACAAATCCTGCTGAGATTCATGTACCTCACAGAGTGTTTATCCGAGACAAATCCTGCTGATATTCTGTACTCGTGCACAATATCTTCATCTAAATTGTAGGGTTTGATTTCCCTGAGACATGTTTTTCCCAGGCAATTGTTGACGACATTTACCCCTAAAAGGAACAGAATCTCATGAGATTTTGAACCCTGTGAATTCCATTTGACAGCGAAATAGCAGGTGCTAAATACCTCCCTCTTTCCACAAGTTATCTATCATTCATTTATGGTATTGCGCATGTTGTTTGGTGTAATGCATCGGTTGACCCGTAAAAGAAATTTTACATAAAGAGGATAAAGCCTGGCGTCCACCTACTACGTAGTAGGTGGACGCCAGGCCTTAGTGACGATTCTCTCCGATTGTATGCCAGAGACAACACTGAATAGACCTCTGAGGCCCGGCGTCCACCTAATACGATAGAAATTTAGACCTACCGATATGGCTCCGATAAAAAAAGTAAATATCAGAGACATATCGGGAAGTAGCAAAATCGTAGACATCTGTCTAGACATGCCAATCCACCACGCATCGTATTGGTTTTTTATCGGTGTCTAATCGCAGAAACGTGGTCAACTGCCATGATATTCGGTGACCTTCTGACGCGATTTTGATTTTTTTTATCGAGAGGTGCATCGTAGACCATATCGGGGCCATATCGTAGTAGGTGGACGCCTGGCCTCACTCTGCGACCCACTGCATTATGATCCTCCGCTCTACGATCTAATTTACTACAATGTCCGACTATGAGACCCATCACATGATGATATCATACTCTATGACCCACTGTACTATGACCATCTATTCTACATTCCACCACATGGCAATTTCCTACTCTACAACCCTCTGCATTATGGCATCCTACTCTATAACCTAATGCACAAAGAAGTTTCATACTCTACAGCCCACTTTATGGCAACCTCCTACTCCATATTAAATCCATCTCCTACTTAAAAGAAAACCCACGAGATGAAAATAGCTTGGTCCGTACTCCACCGAGTTTGACTGCAGAGTAATTCACTAAGCGATTATATCTCACCCCATATAACATTTTTTATTGATGAAATTAATTTCCCAATCAGCCATTGAGTATTGGGTACACGAACATCACGGCCGTGGAGTACGAATTCCGAATGTTAACCCTATGGAGCCATAACGTCGCAGCTAACGACCCACCATACGCTGACATCCTACTCTACAAGCCACCACCAAGACAACCAACCCTATCATCCACCAGCCGCCAACGTCCAAGTCTACAGCCCACTACCATAACATCCTATTTTACTACCCTTTATCATAGCGGTGTACCTTCTGACCCACGTCCTACTCTACGACCCACTACCATAACATCATACCTTACGACACATTGACATCATACTTTACGACGCAGTACCACAACATCCTACTCCACAACCCACCACACGCTGACCTCTACTTAACGACACACTAAAAGCCATGGTCCTACTCTATGACCAACCACACACCGACATCTTACTCTACGACGCACTACCATAACATCGTACTTTTGGACCTACCACACGCTGATGTCCTACTTTATGACCACCACACGCCAACTTGCATTTTACAACCCACTATATGTTGACGTCCTTCTCTACGACTCACTACCATAACGTCATATTTTACGACCCAACATACACTGACATCCTACTCTATGACCCACCAATCCCTGATGTCCTACTAAATGCCATGCTTTATGACCCACCACACAGCAACGTCCTTCTCTATGACCCACCACCATATCGATGTACTTTACGACCCCCCACAGACCAATATCATACTTTACGACCACCACACACTGACCACAACCACACACTGACACCCTACTCTACGACCCACTACAATATCGCTGTTCATCCTATTTTACGACCCACCACAGGCCAACGTCCTACTGTACGACCCATCATAGGCTGACATCCTACTCTACGACCCATCATAGGCTGACATCCTACTCTACGACCCATCATAGGCTGTCATCCTACTCTACGACCCATCATAGGCTGACATCCTACTCTACGACCCATCATAGGCTGTCATCCTACTCTACGACCCATCATAGGCTGACATCCTACTCTACGACCCATCATAGGCTGACATCCTACTCTACGACCCATCATAGGCTGTCATCCTACTCTACGACCCATCATAGGCTGACATCCTACTCTACGACCCATCATAGGCTGTCATCCTACTCTACGACCCATCATAGGCTGACATCCTACTCTACGACCCATCATAGGCCGTCATCCTACTCTACGACCCATCATAGGCTGACATCATACTCTACGACCCATCATAGGCTGACATCCTACTGCACGTCCCTCCACTCACAAACATCCTACTCTACGACCCTCCACTCACTGACGTCCCACTCTACAATCCCCTCCACTCCCCGACATCCTACTCTACGACCCCCACTCACTGATATTCTACTCTAAGACCCACCACTCACCGATGTCACACTTTACGACCCACTACCAAAGTGTTTTTCTTTACTACCTCCTAGTATACCATCCTACTCTACGACCCACCATACCCCGACGTCTCACTTTACGACCCCCCACACACAGATGATATCTATATGATAATATATAGAAATTCTAAAAAGTGTTTTTTCACATAGTAAATCCCATGTGATTTCCCTCAGAATTTCACGGAATATAGTACATATATATAGTACCACTTATCCACAATTTAAAAAACATAGATCACGTCCTTGTTTTTGAAAAAATTGAAGAAATCCATATTTTTCAGTACATTTTCTATGGAAATCAAGCTAATGTAAAATTGGCCTATTTTACTTATTAAGATTAAATTTACTTATTTAGAATTAGATGGAATCACATGAAACCAGTTTTGACTAATAATTGACATTACTTTACGACCCCCCACACACTGACGTCCTACTTTACGACCCCCCACACACTGACGTCCTACTTTACGACCCCCCCGCACTCGTCCCTCTTTACGGATGTAAAACCCCGTGTGGCAGAAGTCACGTGAGACGCAGACTAGTATGGCGGGAAGCCGCCGGTGACAAGCTTCCATTTAACAACACAGCACGCGCCAAATGACTCGGCGTCCACCGGGCGTCCCCTCAGCGTCCGCTCAGCGTCCCCTCAGCGTCCGCTCAGCGTCCCCTCAGCGTCCGTCCGCTGAAATGAGAGGTCGCCAGGAGCGCCACGTCGCTTCCGGTTGCAAATCCTGAGGGCGGGAACTATCAAAATTATCAGATTTCTATTTCACGCGGCGTATTCTGTGGAGATCCGCGTCTCCCGCGCAACGCCGCCAGCGACACCTAGCCACATCTCGTAGAATTAACATGTCTCGCGAGACTGCGTTGTAACGGGGTGGTCCCGCGCCCTCTATCGGCGTCCTCTCCCAGCAGATCCGTGCTTAGTTTCTCTGTGTGTATCAGACGGAACATGCGCTTGGAGCTGGAGCGTTATCGGTGTAAAATAAAAGCGCGGTGAATGGTTGCTTTATATTAAAGGCATATCGGACAATTTGGCTTGAAAATTGAAACCTATTTCAATTTCCTGAAAATTTAATATGATGATCTCCAAGCGTTGTGGAACACATATCTAACTTAAAGATAGGGGGTCACAGTGCTAGTTTATTTTAATTATAGATCAATATTATGATAATTGTACACTAGAATACATAGAAATTCTAAAAGGATTTTTTTCACATAGTAAAACCCTTGTCATTTTCCTCAAACCTTCATGGAATATAGTACATATATAGTACTACTTATTTAGGCTTTAAAAACAATAGGTCACTCGCCTTGTTTTTGAAAGAATTGAAGAAAACCATCCTTATTAGTACATTTCCTATATAAATCAAGCAAACGTAAACTGGCCTATTTTACCTATTAAGATTGGATAAACTGAATAAAATGTTAAATTTACTTATTTAGAATTATAATTAGTCCCAAGAAACGAGTTTGGACTAATAACTGACAATATTTAGAAATCACCAAGTGATTTTTGAATATTGTCAGTTAGCAATCAAAACTCGTTCTGTGGAATTCATTCTAATGCTTATTCACCAAATCTAACGTTTTATCCAGTTTATCTAATACTTATTGGTAAAATAGGCCAATTAACATTTGCTTGATTTACATAGGAAATGTACTGGAAAATACAGTTTTCTTAAATTCTTTAAAAAACAAGGATGGTGACCTATGAATTTTGATATCTCAATATGTAGTACGATATATGTACTATATTCTGTTGCAGTTTGAGGAAAATGACATGGGTTTTACTATATGAAAAGCAACTTTAGAGAATTTCTATATATTTTATTATAAAGCTATCATAATATTGATCTCTAAATCAAAAATGAGCATGGTGACCCCCGATTTTAAGCCAGATATGTGTTCTACAATACTTAGAGATCATCAGATAGTAGAACCCCGCCTAACAGACACCCTGCGTAAGCAGACACCTCACATTAACGGACACCTTTGCTCGGAACAGTTTCCTCTATTATTTCAACCCCGCATAAGTGGTCACCCCGCGTAAGCGAACACATTGACCCGGAACGGAGGGTGTCCGCTTTGATCTCTAAATCAAAAACGGGCATGGTGACCCCCGATTTTTAAGTCAGACATGTGTTCTACAATACTTCGAGATCATCATATTTAAGTTTCAGGAAAGTGACATGGGTTTTGATTTTCATGCCAAATTGTACGACATGCCATATCTAACTTAGAATTCGGGGGTCACCGTGCTAGTTTTTGATTTAGGGATGGAGGCAAATTTATCAATATTATGATAATTTTATAAAAGAATATATAGGAATTTTAAAAGGTTGTTTTTCACATAGTAAAACCCATGTCATTTTCTCTAAACTTTCACAGAATGTAGTAAATGCATTATACCACACATTTAATCCTTAAAAACTATAGGTCACCGACCTTGTTTTTGAGGGAATTCAAGAAAACCATATCGTTCAATACATTTCCTCTATAAATCAAGCAAATGAAAGTAGGCCTATTTTACCTATTGGGTGAGGTCAAACTAGATAAAACTTAGAATTTACTCTTATGAATTTGGAATATGCCACAAATTACCAATTTCAATGTATAAATGTGGATATTCAAAAATCACCAGGTCGCACCACTGCTAATGGTATGATATGCCTTTAAAGGCATATCCTACAATTCACAGTGGCGCCACCTGTTGATTTCTAAATAATGTCAATTGTTAGTCAAAACTGGTTTCTTGGGATTCATTCTAATTCTACATGAGTTTAAATTTAATATTTTGTCCAGTTTATCCAAACTCAATAGATGAAATAGGCCAATTTGCATTTGCTTGATTTACACAGAAAATCTACTGAAAATAAGGTTTTCTTCAATTATTTCAAAAACAAGGACGTTGACCTATGATTTTTAAAACATAAATAAGTAGTACTATATATATATGTACTATATTCTGTGAAAATTTGAGGAAAATGACATGGGTTTTACTATGTGAAAAAAATACTTCTAAAATTTCTATATATTCTAACATAATTGTTTTATAATATTGATCTATAAATCAAAAACTAACACGGTGACCCCCGATTTTTAAGTTAGGTATGTGTTCCACATCACTTGGAGATCATCATATTAAATATTCAGGAAATTGACATGGGTTTTAATTTTCAAGCCAAATTGTACGATATGCCTTTAAATCCGGATCGATGTGGGTTATTGGAGCACCCGCCTTGAGCGAAGCCCCACTCATTGGATGATTACATAGGGCCTGCGAATCGATCGCCAAGGGGCTTGGGAAACAAGAGCTGGGAGATATGGGACCCATGCATGCGTGGCAGAGGAGGGAAATGTCAACCACAAACCCGCACAAACACAATAAGCCGACCGCAGCGGCCAGTCTAAATATTGACTTTCTATTTTGATGGCAGACCACCTCATGGCAGCTATCTCTCATCGAGTGACCCGCACGTGGGGTGATGGGGAAACACTGGCCGTGTGTCTGTGGCGTGTGGCCGGGCGCTCTGTCTGTCTGTCTGTCTGTCTGTCCCGCGCGCATCACCGGCTTCACTTCCGTTGTTATATCACGGCCTGCATTCTCCTAGCATAGATCTTGCACTTTGCTTCCTGTTTCCTACCACCTTTAAAATGTGTAAGTTTTTTTAACGGATCCACTAGGAATTTCTCCCGCACATAGAGTGAACCAGACCTAGGCCCATTATACTGACACATATGTACCTGTTATCGAGAGGACATAAAACACCTGCTAAAGTCCAATGCCCATCTACTGATTTCGGAACATTCATGAACCTTTGTCGGCGACAAACGGACAGTAATTTGTCTCAGCCAAGGCATCCTAACAGAGTCGGCCGTAGTCGGTAGATGTAGGACAGCTAGGCAAGGGTGAGCCACCGATTAGTCGACAGATTTGCTTAGGACTAATATCCACCACCCCATCTCCTCAATGTCCGCAGGTCGAGCGAAGAGTTACGTAATTTGCCTGCGACAAGTTCACCGACTCCTATACGATTTGCAAACTAATCGCTCAACCCTGAATCGGTAGATGGGCATCAGGCTTAAATGGCAGGCTGTCCTGTAATGTGCAACTTTTCTGAAATAAAAATGCTGTGCAGTGCTAAACTGAAACCTGCTACTCATTTTTTTGTATTTCTCTACACAGATATACTTCTGTCCTTAGGATATTTTTTCTTGACTAACTAAAAACATAATTTAGAACTGCAGTTTTCTGATCTCCCTGCCCTAGGCCTGAAGACTGAAGTGCCACGAGGGTGGGATTCTGTGCGGTGCTAAACTGAAACCTGCTACTCATTTTTTTAAATTTCTCTACACAGATGTACTTCTGTCCTTAGGATTCATTTCTAGCCATACTGAAAACATAACTTAGAACTGTAGTTTTCTGATATCCTTGCCCTGAGATCAACCTCTGAGACTTAATTGCGCTGGTTGCTGGCAAAAGTACCTGCGTCACGTGAAATAATAGGAGCGATAAGGACCTTAAGGTGGGAACTGCAGTCGAGAGAGACAGGAACGTCTCTTTCCTTAGTATTTGGTCAATTTCTTGTCACTAGAGCACATGAACGAGCTATTTGGTAAACTTTTTAAAATCTATTTTTCCTCGACTGTGCTACGTGAGCACTAGTGCCAAGTACTTGTATCTCTTCACAGGTCTACCTGCCTGTTAGGGACAAAATCTCCCCCTTGATCCAGTTTTTGAAATATCTTAAATTCTTAGCGCTTTGGACAGTGTTTTGTGTTCTACTTGTAAAAGGAGATGCACATATGGTGAATAATATGTACTTATTTCTGTTATTTGCTATGGCAAATCAGACATAGTCTTAGGAATCACTTTCTTCAGTGGAAAGCACCTCATGTGTTGAAGGGTCTTATTTGTCAACATGTCATATGTGCTCAATCGAAGGGCCAGTCTAATCTAATGTGGATTCACATTATAAAGTGGTTTAAAGCTGGAAAAAAAGACTGCTAAATAAAAACGACTGTAGATCATCTAGGCTATAGTCGTCAAGTGGTGCTCGATAACGCAATATCTTCAGCAATAGTCGTCGTCACAAGAATTTCATCAAGCGTCTACATTAGACGATTTTTAAGAGAAATTTCTCGTGGCCTTGAAATAGACGTCAGCATCAAATTTTCTGCATGCATAATCACCAGGTGGTGCTCAATGGGATAATCTGCAGAGGATCTATGGTCGTCACTCGTTTGGAGTTTATACTTGGCCATTTCTAGCCATTACCGGTTGAAAGTCGTCAGGTGGTGTTGAATTCAATAATAGTCGACCAGAATTGTCTAGAAGAGCCATCGATCTCCCAGTATCATGCACTACGTTAAGGCCCTGCCCCACTGGTACGACGGATTCATCCCAAGTCCATAAAAGTTCATAAACGGCCGGCGAGGGCCCTTCAAGTTGATTCGCGGCAGTGGAATAGCTCCCTTGAGCGATAATAGTGGTTACACATATAGGGATAAGTGCACGAGCAGATCTTACTAGATTTATCCCGATTCGTCAAGATGCAGCTAGGTGCTACAAGACACAACCTCACCTTGCAAGAGAAAAAACACATGGTGCTGGTGAAATCAGCCCATAAATAGCGAGGAAAATGTGGCAATGTATTTTTCTTGCAGCAGCTGCTACTCTCTCTCGGTATATCTGTGCTAGCACACTGAATAAAGCAAAACAGGTTAACTGTCTCATGCAGCAGGCAGCAGTGTGGACAGAGGTGTGAACAAGGAAGTGATTCAAGGTAGTTACTATAGACATAAACTTAGTTTACGGGTTTTCCTAACAGAAAGGTAAACTTATGGGTCTAACCCCGTGCCATGGTAATTACAGGTAGGCTTATGTGTCTATCCACATTTCTTAGTGATTACAGGCATTGGGTTTGGAGTATTGACCATGACAACATTTCCTAAATAGCAGTGGACAGTTGATTTTTAAATGGTTACCAGTGTTGTAGGCACACTGCAGCGCTAGAGCAACATATATAGAAAACTCGTCACTGCAATGATAGGCTTCTGGGAAGGAACTATTTTTTGGCGGAGATTTGTTGTCAATTCAAACCCAAACTGGTTTGATAAATCTAAAAGTGTGACAATGCTAGAACTATCAATTCTAGGCAAGATTACACTGAATTACATCTTTCTGAGTGATGTAGTATAGTTTTATATTCAGTAGAACCAAGAAATTAGAGATGTTGTCACTCAGTTCAGAAGATGACAGTTGAATGTTTACTTCAAATCTTAAACTCTTATGATCTAATCATATAATTTCCAAAGTTATCAAGAGGTTGCAACTAGAGTAATTTAAATAAAGATATCAATAATATTTACAAATCTAGCGGGAAAATCTACTAAACACACTACACAGCTAGAAACTACATTCTCTTGGGTAGTACTACATCGCCCGTAAAAAGGCGCGGAGGGAACATCTTAAAATCCTAAGATTGTAAAGAGTCCATCATTGCAAAGACAGGTTTTGCGTTGCGATAAACTGGAGCGGTGCAGTGTGTGTTGTAGGTTGAATACTATACAGTGTCTAAGTATTGGATCAGGTTTTCCCTATTGATTTCAACAATAGATTTTTCTGGTATCTTTTTAATGTGGGAACTTTCTTCTTTTTTTTTTATAACTTTTCTTTGTTGTCACTTGTCATACATGATGAACTATGCCTGTTGCAACGCAATCTGAGCTTTAGGCCCGGCGTCCACCTACTACGTTATGGCTCCGATATGGTTTACGATGCACATCCCGATAAAAAAAAATCAAAATTGTGTCGGAAGGTCACCTAATATCGGGGCAGTTGACCACATTTCTGCGATTAGACATCGGTAAAAACCCCATACAATGCATGGTGGATTGGCATGTCTAGACATATGTCTACGATTTTGTACTTTCCCGATATGTTTCCGATATTCGCTTTTTGTATCGGTGCCATATCGGTAGGTCTAAATTTCTATCGTAGTAAGTGGACGCCAGGCCTAAAAGTCAATTAGGAAAAACATGGTGGACATGATAAACACAAGATAGCCAAGAAAATGTGGCAATGTATTTTTCTTGCAGCAGTTGCTGCTCTCTCGGTATATTTGTGCCAGCACACTGAATAAAGCAGAACATGCAACAGGCAGCTGTGTGGTCATAGGTGTGAACACAGGCGTGCAGACCCGCCCTGTGACCTTTGAGGTGTGTGAGATGTGAATACTTGACCTTTGGGGTTCGTCACGTGTTAAACACACTGAACACGTGACCCACCCGCTGTAGTACGCCTCAGGGACACCAGGAGGCGCACCCTGCATGGTGATCCAATCCGGAACCTGGCCTCGTTCTGGTTGTAGGTGAACCTGTTTTCTAATCTTTTCTCTCTTTAGTCCCGGGACAAATGTGGGTAAATGAAACTGAACGTGTATTTGTGGTCGCGACCCAGGGAGGTGTTTTTAAAGGAAAGAACGAGAGAAAAATTGAGCTTATCGTGGTCTTCGCTGCATTCTCGTTACCTAAAGTAATCGGTCGTTCCGGAGGAAAGTCTTACAAGACGATAACTGAAAAATGGTAAATTTGAGTTTTTGAGAAGGTGATAACTTTTACATTTTATTTATAGCTGCTTTGTAAAATTGATCATACATAACAGAATGCCCTCCCATACAAAAGGAGAAATGAAGATATGAAAACTTCGAAAAATCTGGATTTCTGTCGGCTACGTTTAAAATACTGACTGACATGAATATCCTAGTTGGTATCGCTGTGGTGGTCCTAATCGTAGTCTTAATGTCAATTTCATTCTTAGTTTTTAAAACATCTCCCAGTACTATGGGAGAACTATGTTATTATACTTGTACGGAATGATTACCGACTTTCAGATCGGTCAAAATACCCACCGACGTCGGAGACGGAGGTGGGTATTTTGACTAATCGGAAAGAGGTAATCATGGAGTACAAGTATAATCACGTTGTTCTCCTATTATTATTTACCTTAAATTGTCCGTAAATAGTCTAATTTTACCGTAATTCGCCGTTAATTTCACTCCCTCTTTGTCAAGTTTATTCCGAAAGACGCCCTGTACAAGAAATTATCAACCGGATGTTTACGCTACCCCGAAGTGCATGCGCAGTCGGCCAAACAATCTCATATCACGTTCTTTACCTGCAGTGAATAACGTGAAGACTATCAGAATATGTCCTTGGAGAGTGAATACTAAAATATATATCATAACGACTGCTTGTGCATGTACAGGCTTGGTGGTGTGGGGCAGAGTATCCGCATTCATATCTCGGGTCCGGGCTTCGATCCCTGGCCGTTCTGAACTTTTTCATGTTTTTCTTTTTAAATAAAAAAGGAAAAACGCCAATGTAGAGACATTCAGTACAGAATTTAAAATCTGTTCTGAATTACGATAGTGTTATGTGTAAACAATGTGCCCTTCACTGTTTGTTTACATTTTTATGCTTTGTTTACATTTTGCAGGCTTGCTCCCACTGCCACTGCCAGTGACTGGCGTAGGGTAGTAAAGGCACTGACTCTTAGTGTCCATAACATCAGTTATAATGTTTTTTATGATGATTCCTTTTGTATTTCGGAGTAATTCCATAATTCATGTTTAAATTCTGTATTTCAATGTCCTACGTGCCGTCATTCACGATAACTGGCTACTAAATATTGCGGTAATCGAAGCGATATCCTTCGTCCGCCATTTTAAAATTACCCGCTGCCCCTATTCTGACAAACTCTCGTCCAATCAGATTGCGCTATTTCACGTTGAAAGCACTCCGTACGGCCGATCCAAAGGCGACCTGTACAAGAAATTATGGAGTACCTCGCCCGTATGATACATATATTACACCTGTAGCAGCAGTCCGTATTCGTAGTGAGTTTGAGCATAGGTATATAATAATCACTGCGCCGCCTTCATCTCCATACTTTTATTTTGTGAGTACATGGGGGACTCTACTGCTGCTGTCCATGCAGTATTTATGGCCTTACGTCACACTGTGACGTACAAGGCTAAGTGAATTTTCTATACCTACAGCAAAGTAAAGATCTGTCCTCTACCTACTGCCAGCCTCAAGTAAAAGGTCAGATCTCTCCTGTATCTACTGGCAGCCGCAAGTGAAGGTCAGATCTCACCTGTATCTACTGGCAGCAGCAAGTTGAAGGTCAGATCTTTCCTTTAACTACTGCTAGCAGCAAGTTGAAGGTCAGATCTCTCCTGTATCTACTGCCAGGAGCAAGGTGAAGGTCAGATCTTTCCTCTTTCTACTGGCAGCAGCAAGGTGAAGGTCAAATCTATCCTCTTTCTACTGCCAGCCGCAAAGTGAAGGTCAGATCGGTCCTGCAGCTACTCCTGGCCGCAAATCAAAGGTCAGATCTGTCCTTTACCTGCTGCCAGACGCAAAGTGAAGGTCAGATTTCTCCTGCAGTTACTGCCAGCAGCAAGTCGAAGGTCAAATCTCTCCTGTACCTATTGCCAGCAGCTAAATAAAGTTTTCACACAACTCTTATCAGCTGTCACAGACCACATGAAAATGGCACATATTTTATGTGCGCAATTTTCAAAAGTTCCTTGCATGTTAAGAATCTCTAGAATCAGCATTGTCAAGCTGCATGCCTACTGAATATCAAATCTGCTGAAACAAATAGGCAATCTTTTGAAGCTATTGAGACAACAGCTCAGTTGTTTTTGTAATGGCAGAAAGCGTGTGAATCCCTAATCTGACATCGTGTGACGGCAACTGAACCAAGTCTCGGCCCGGAGCACGCGAGATTTAGCGAGACTCGGCGAGAAACACGCGTCACGTGACTTCTGACGCGATCTGAGGTGAGATCTCGCGCGCCGACGAGACGGCACGAGAAAACACGAGATGGATCCCGGGACCGAGTCGGCGTCTCCGGTGCTTCGCGGAGTGGAATGAAGACGCCTGATGGACGCCTGGTGGACGCCTGGTGGACGCCTGGTGGACGCCTGGTGGAATGAAGAAGTCTCGCAAAGAGAGAACTGGCCCAGGGGTGGGGGTGAGGAGGGAGTCTGCAGCTAGGAGGGAAGCCGGAGAGGACAGCGCCAGGGTGTTCTTTGCTTTTTTTACCAAATATATCTAAAAAACTATGATTCTGGTAATATCCGCTTGGAGTTGGTCCCGCACATAGAGACAGAGTGAACTAGACATAGGCATGGAGACTGAAGCACCATGAGAGTGAGATTCTCGTTTAGTGAAAAACTTGAACCTGTTCTTCTTTTTTGTAGGACTGTATTCAGACAAACTTCTTCTCTTACGATTCATTTCAAGCTATGCCGAAATCAAAATTTAGTATTGTAGTTTTCTGATCTACTTTTCTCGTGAGAAACCAATGAGATCTCAACCTTCGCTGGTAACCCTTTCCCAACTCCGCTGATGACCCTCCTCCCCCCCCTCCCCGACCATCACCCTAAGTATTTGGCCTCCTTCAGGCATCTGGCTTCGTGGAGAAGTCAGCAGAGTGATGGCCTGGGGTGTCGGGAATCGGGAGTTCAATTCCAGGCATGGGCAGTCCCCTGTTTCATTTTTCAAGTGGTTTCCCCCTAACTTTCAATTTTTCCCTATGACTATGAGACATACAGGGCAACGACGAAGTCGCTAGTTTATTGTACAAAACTAGCGTCTTTGTCGTTAAAGCCTATGAACGCGCTATTGTACGGGGACAGGAAATGTGCGGGATTCGCAGGCATCCACCAAGCCCCCTAGCGGATGCCCAGGGAACCAGCATATATCTGAATGGGCTATTATTTCCATTGACACAGCTCAAATCTCAGAGGGTGTCCCTCTAGCCTGGCAGCCTGGCCTGGTTAGACTAAAGGCCAGGGACCCGTTTCAATAGAATGTGTCACTAAGCCACTTAGTGACACGACTAGTGACAGGAATAGTGACAGGAATAGTGACAAAATTTAATTCTCGTTTCAAAAGGCATGTCACTATTTGGGTGGTGTGTCCATTCACTATTGGCGACATTGTGACATTACTCCCTGGTCCTGACAATGGATGGTGATAGTGCAACTGGGAAAAAGTGCTGTGAAGGTGAGGTCACAGCATAAATTATCGACTGTGTCCCTAACTGGGGTTAAAGTTTCATAGCTTTATTCCTATGGTAAGTAAAGTTATGTGTTTGTGACATCAAAAACGAGAGGGTATACCCTCTCGCTATTATAGACACTATAGTGACCCTTTTAGTGACCGGACAGCCACTTCTGAAATGGTACAAGCCACTATTTGGGGCTGTCTCTTACCCTATGTCCCACAAACGGTTGTCCCTTAACTATTGCAACGCGAAGTACCGCTATTGTGTCACTAAACCCAATAACGGACGTCCTACAGACTATTGAAACGGGTCCCAGGCAACGGGTTCCAGTTTCGGGGTGCATTATTGGTAACGCCTCCATTGGCAGACCACCAGATACGCTGGTTCCCAGGGTATCCACTAGGGGGCTCGGCGGAGATATACTACAGTCTAGGTGAAGGACGTAGGAACCCGTTACCTGCCCCTTATTCATATGGGCAGGGAACCAGTCTAGTGTCTATCAAGGTAGTGAGATCAGAAAACCAAAGTATTAAATTCTGTTTTTGGCATGGCTATACATTAATCACGAGATGAAAAGGACAGATGAGTTTAGAATCACAAAAAGAACAGCAGCTTCAAGTTAGTATCTCCACGAGATTCTCAGTCTTGCGGGTCTTCAGTCTCCAAGCCTAGGTCTGGTTCACTCTGTCCCTATGTGCGGCAGAAACTCAAGAGGATCCTACCAGAACTAGAGGGAAACTATGTTCCGCTGAGCAAAAGTACCAAGTTACGAGGTAAGGCTCGGAAAAAATACTGCCCGAGGCCTTGGCCGCGGGCAGTAATATTTCCGAGCCTTACCGAGTATCTTTCACTTTTGATTACCGGTACTTGGTCTCCCTATTCCTATATACCTTTAGATATCGATAAAAATGATTTTTTTTCCCTACGATAGCCCCAGAAAAATGGCCACCCTTATCGAGTAACTGCAGTAGCTAAGTTTTCGTCCCACTGTTCTTTATGTCACGTGGTCAGCCCGGGACGAAAACGTCAGCCCGGGACGAAAACGTCAGCCTCGCTACATAACTCATACTTACTGCACCAGCAGCAGCGGTATGTAACTATAGAGGTTTCGGAAATGGGTATATAGGAATATAGTTTTTTAGATATGGTAGGTAAAAAATACAGCCATGACTGACAGTGTTGCATTCTGCTCCAAGTTCGCTGTCCAAGGCTACAAATTCGTCTTTCACCTGGTGTTTGAGCTAACATAGTGTAGCTCTGGCAACCAGTGTAGGTGTAAGGTAGAATAATGTACCTATGAGCGAACAACCTATGATTACCTAACTCTGCTGGGGGTGGAATACCTTTTGTTTACTACCCAGGTTGACGTTTACTGCCCAGGTTGACGTTCAGAGACGTTCGGTTTTTATAGATACTAGCGATTTTGTCGATTCCGAAAAGTATAGAAAATGAAGTAACAGACTGCTATCTGCTGATAGCTGGGTTCGAACTGCCGACCTTCGCATTCGGAGACGAAGACTCTGTCGATTGCTCCACCAAGTTAGACGCTCTATTGGGGTCAGATACTTAGGCTGTTGGTGGGTGGGGGTATCAGCGGAGTTTTTGAACTGCAAAACCTTACAGCTCCTATTATATCGATGACACAGGTATTTTGCCAGCAACCAGCGAAATGTGATCTCATTGGTCTCACGAGAAAAGTAGATCAGAAAACTACATTACTAAACTTTGATTTCAGCATGGTTCGAAATATATCATAAGAGAAGAAGTATGTCTATGTGTAGAACTACCAAAAAGAAGTAATGCTTTGAGTTTTTCACTGAACGAGAATCTCACTCTCATGGCCCTTCAGTCTCCAAGCATAGGTCTGGTTCACTTTGTCTCTATGTGCGGGAGCATCTCCAAGCGGATGTTATCGGAATTTACACGTTTTATAATAGGTAGGTAATTAGCCGACAATTGAAGGTATATAGGAAAAGGGAAGCCACGTACAGGTGGGAATAAGTCAAAGTCCAAGCCTAACCTCGTAACTTTGACTTACTTCCACAGGAACATAGCTTCCCTCTATTATTGAATTGTAGATAATCTGGATTTGTATATGCACAGTAGTTAGTGTAGACTTGCTCAGGTCTTCATTTATGAGCTTTCAGTGACTTATTAGAATAAATCAATATGAAATGCATTACACCATGTAAGCTTCCTATAGCTGGCCCAGGAATCAAAGTGTTATCTGTGAGGTGGAGGATAGGCTGGGGAGGGGGGGGGGGGGGTGTAAGGCAGTGGCGGCAGGGGTAGGACGTAGGACACAAAGACTGAGGCCAGTCTATGGTTAGTGGTAAGACAGTCACATACTGTTCAAAAGTGTCACAGTCCTCGGGACACATTCAGAGTACTCTGCTTGCAAAGTTGAGATTCCCTCTGGGAATTTACATCTACTCAGGATACCTGACAGCTTCAAAGACACCATCCTGCTCCAGCCTGCTCCAGCCTGCTCCAGCCCCGCTCCAGCCCGCCCGCTCCGGCCCGCTCCACCCCGCTCCAGCCCGCTCCAGCCCCCCTCCAGCCCCGCTCCAGCCCCCCTCCAGCCCGCTCAAGCCTGCTCCAGCCTGCCCCAGCCTGCTCCAGCCCCCTCCAGCCCCCTCCAGCCCGCTCCAGCCCGCTTCAGCCTGCTCCAACCTGCCCAGGCCCACTCCAGCCCGCTCCAGCCCGCTCCAGTCTGCCCTAGCCCGCCCTAGCCTGCCCTAGCCCGCTCTAGCCCGCCCTAGCCCGCCCTAGCCCGCTCCAGCCCCCTCCAGCCCCCTCCAGCCCCCTCCAGCCTGCTCCAGCCCGCTCCAGCCCCCTCCAGCCCTGCTCCAGCCCTGCTCCAGCCCTGCTCCAGCCCCGCTCCAGCTCCGCTCTAGCCCCGCTCCAGCCCCGCTCCAGCCCCGCTCCAGCCCGCTCAAGGCTCGCTCAAGGCTTGCTCCAGCCCCAGCTCCAGCCCCAGCTCAAGCCCGGCTCCACCCTGCTACTGCCCGCTCCTGTCTGCTCCTGTCTGCTCCTGTCTGCTCCAGCCCTATCAAGCCTGCTCAAGCCTGCTCAAGCCTGCTCAAGCCTGCTCAAGCCCACTCTAGTCCGCTGTGGACTGCCCCCCTCCACACCCTAAGCCCGCTAAGACTTACCTGACATCCTCCAAACACTCCACACCAGTGTAGGTAAGACAATTGGTCTTGTAGTTATGTAGCCACTGTATGTAACCCTAGCGTTTGTTCTGGAATGAAGCCTGCAGTTAAGCCAACATCAACCAGATAGCATGCTCATAGGCTCTAGCGTCGAAGTCGCTATATGTATAGTACTATAGAAATACATGTGATAGGGAATTTAGCACTGTATAACCAGTATAAACCTGGAAACCCTACGTAAGGGTCCAACCCGTGTAAGCGGTCACTTTGGCCTGGAACAGAGAGTGCCCGCTTATCGGGGTTTTACTGTACTTACAAAAGACACCTACAAGCACTTTGTGTTCTCAATTAAAATATTCTAATAACTGAGTATGAGGGTCCCTGAAATGGATAAAGAGGCAAACCACACAGGGTTGAAAAGCGAAGAAGGAGAAAGTTTTAGGTGCGAGAACATTTTTGTTGAACAAAGAGGAAAGAAGCTTCAGAGTGTGAAAGTAACACATTTTGGCAGTGGGGAGGTGTGAAGTGCTGGAAGACTGCGGTAGGAACACGGGCTCACATGGTAAAGGCTGTGAGAAAGGCTGCTGAGACAGAGATTGGGGATGACGTGAGGGGACTTGAGGAGAGGGGTCAGAAGGTCAGGGATTTTCAAGCGTCAGTGCTGCCACCTAGCGGACACGGCGGGCGCCATCTTGTTAGGCGGCAGAGAGACGCCGGCGTGTCACGTGTCAGGCCTGGTTTGCGTCTGCGCATCAGGCTCCTCTCTCGTCATTTCCGGCTGTCAATAATAATAGCCGATCCAGAAATATGATTCTGGAGAGAAGCCAAAATAGCGTCTCCTAGCAACGGGACCGGATGAGGTGAGTTGTGGTAGGGCGAAGACGGGAATGGGCGTTCCGGTCACTGACCGCCGCCGCCTGACGCAGATGACGTCACGAGCGGCGCAGTGTGTGTGTTGTGATGTCAGATAGGCAGTGAGCAGTGCAGTGTGCATCGTTGACGTCGGGTAGGCAGCGAGTGGAGCACTGTGTTGTTTGTGACGTCAGATAGGTGAGCGGTGCAGTGTGTGTTGGTGGTGACCTAAGATAGGCAGTGAGTAGTGCAGTGTGTGTTGGTGCTGATATTTGATAAGCAGTGAGTGGTGCAGTGTGTGTTGGTGCTGATGTCAGATAGGCAGTGAGTGGTGCAGTGTGTGTTGGTGCTGATGTCAGATAGGCAGTGAGTGGTGCAGTGTGTGTTGGTGGTGATGTCAGATAGGAAGTGAGCGGTGCAGTGTGTTGGCGGTGATGTCAGATAGGCAGGGAGTGGTGCAGTGTGTGTTGGTGCTGATGTTAGATAAGCAGTGAGTGGTGCAGTGTGTGTGGGCGGTGATGTCAGATAGGCAGTGAGCAGTGCAGTGTGTGTTGGTGCTGATGTTAGATAAGCAGTGAGTGGTGCAGTGTGTGTTGGTGGCAACGACAGATAGGCAGTGAGCAGTGCAGTGTGCATCAGTGGTGACGTCAAACAGGCAGTGAGCAGAGCAGTGTGTGTTGGTGATGACGTCAGAAAGGCAGTGAGTGGTGCAGTATGTTTACACTAGACGATTTTTTTGCCAGCGATCGCTGGCATTTTGCACCTCTTGACAACATTTAGCAGTAAAATGACAGAAATTGTCTAATGTAAAGGCCAAGGATTTTTTGCCAGCGATCCTGGCATTTTGCACCTCTTGACAACTTTTAGCAGTAAAATGACAGAAATTGTCTAATGTAAAGGCCAAGCACATAGCGACTGCAAATCGTCTAATTATTCAATTTGGCACCACCTAACAACTAATGGACATCACTGCATAAAAACCATCATTTTACATATGAATGCGCCGGGCATATATAAGTAAGTATTTTGCATCTACAAGGTCGTCTTAATCCCCATGTGTATACACCTCATCTGTGGGCGTATATAAGCGTCCAGTCAACAGAGCTTCACTGAGAGCGGGCGGGGGGAGGTGGCAGGGGGTGGGGGGGAGGACTTCCTACTGAGGACACCTGTACTTCTACCAACACAAAGGGCGGGAGGTGGCGGGGGCAGAGGGTATTTTCTCTCATATACGCCGGGTGTAAAATACAGCCAAGATGCGTCTGTCGTATATAAGGCCTGGGCGTATATAAATGAAAACAAGTCAATATTCAGCCAATACATGCACTTGCGTGATGGCGTATATATAAATAAAACGGTGTGTTCATGCAGTGCATGCTCTGACGCCTGCGACTATTTCTTTTCAGTTTGAATTAGTCGTCTACACGGGCGGTGATCCTGTGGAAACTTGCAATGTAAACGCTCGAGCACATACTGAGATTGACGACTTTTGCATAGGACATTGCCACCACCTGACAAATACTGGCTCGACGATCTACAGTCGTCACGTATTTAGTCGTCTAATGTAAACTCCGGATGAGACGAACATTGTCTGGCTCAAAGTTTACTGTTGCAGTGAGATTAAGTTTCCAAATCTGATTACAGCATCAGAACGGTTTCCTTCTGTGGAAAAAAAGATACAAATGGAGAACTTAGGTAATCAGGATTCAAGGGAGGAAGTTCAGTTTGCCATCCAGTCAAATAATGGGAGCTTTTAATATTCTCAGTCCTCTATCGCCAGCGGACGAGAACTAATTATGAAAGTATTACATTTCCCATTACATACAAATTAGATTTCCATCTTCGATTAGCCTGATCAGGATTTATTTCTATTTACTGGTACGCATCTCTCTTCTCCTTAAAGGGTCTCTGCCTCCAGTATAGACGAAAAAGAGAGAGGTTCATTAGACATGATTTTCTAATGATCGGTAGAAGTGGTCTGCATGCGCAATTATATGTTTCTCTCTTCATATTGTTTTTGTCAGGCACACCACACCCTGCCCTCACCCTGCCCTCACCCTGCCCACACCCTGCCCACACCCTGCCCACACCTTGCCCTCACCCTGCCCTTACCCTGCCCTTACCCTGCCTTCACCCCTCCCACACCCTGCCCTCACCCTGCCCTCACCCTGCCCTTACCCTGCCCTTACCCTGCCCTTACCCTGCCCTTACCCTGCCCTTACCCTGCCCACACCCTGCCCTCACCCTGCCCACACCTTGCCCTCACCCTGCCCTTACCCTGCCCTTACCCTGCCTTCACCCCTCCCACACCCTGCCCTCACCCTGCCCTCACCCTGCCCTTACCCTGCCCTTACCCTGCCCTTACCCTGCCCTTACCCTGCCCACACCTTGCCCTCACCCTGCCCTTACCCTGCCCTTACCCTGCCTTCACCCCTCCCACACCCTGCCCTCACCCTGCCCTCACCCTGCCCTTACCCTGCCCTTACCCTGCCCTCACCCTGCCTTCACCCTGCCCACACCCTGCCCTCACCTTGCCCACACCCTGCCATCACCCTGCCCTCACCCTGCCCTCACCCTGCCCTCACCCTGCCCACACCCTGCCCACACCCTGCCCACACCCTGCCCACACCCTGCCCCCACCCTGCCCTCACCCTGCCCTCACCCTGCCCTTACCTTGCCCACACCCTGCCCTCACCCTGCCCTTACCTTGCCCTCACCCTGCCCTCACCCTGCCCTCACCCTGCCCACACCCTGCCCTCACCCTGCCCTCACCCTGCCCACACCCTGCCCACACCCTGCCCACACCCTGCCCTCACCCTGCCCTCACCCTGCCCTCACCCTGCCCTCACCCTGCCCTCACCCTGCCCTCACCCTGCCCACACCCTGCCCTCACCCTGCCCACACCCTGCCCTCACCCTGCCATTACCTTGCCCTAACCCTGCCCACACCCTGCCCTCACCCTGCCCTCACCCTGCCCTCACCCTGCCCACACCCTGCCCTCACCCTGCCCTTACCTTGCCCTCACCCTGCCCTCACCCTGCCCACACCATGCCCTCACCCTACCCCCCTCACCCTGCCCTCACCCTGCTCTTTCCCTGCCCTCACCCTGCCCTCACCCTGCCCACACCCTGCCCTCACCCTACCCCCCTCACCCTGCCCTCACCCTGCCCACACCCTGCCCTCACCCTGCCCTCACCCTGCCCTCACCCTGCCCTTAACTTGCCCTCACCCTGCCCTTAACTTGCCCTCACCCTGCCCTTAACTTGCCCTTACCCTGCCCTTAACTTGCCCTTACCCTGCCCTTAACTTGCCCTTACCCTGCCCTTACCTTGTCTTTACCTTCCCCTCACCCTGCCCTCAACCTGCCCTCACCCTGCACCTTTATGCAAAAGAGGGTATAAAGAGACATTTACCCGGCGTTTTCATACACAATATTACAATGATTTGGATCTATGTGGTCGTATTCCCCGCGAAGTTGAAGCGTAGAGTCAACTCCAAGGATAATAAGACCACACAAAGTAATATTATAGTAATGTTGTATTTATTACTCTCCTTTTGACTATTCATTAGGAAAAAACCTTGTAAATAATGAGAAATTACACGCAAGCACCGTGCATTGTTCATATAAGATAGTTCCTATAATAACCGTCAGGTGGCTAGCAGGATACAGCTTTCCGGAATCTACTCAGTAGCGATCTGTCAGCTCCATAAGCTTAGTATGGAGACTCTGTATTATATGGGTAATAAACTTAGCGACTTCCTAGTGGACAAGACAGACAGGGAATCCGTGTAGCATGTTCCTAACAGACAGGACAGACAGGGAATCTGTGTAGCACTGGACTGGACAGACAGGGATTCTATTTTGGAACTTCCTAACAGACAGGACAGACAGGAAATCTGCGTAGCATCTGTTTAAACTTTAATTGACAGGACAGACAGGGAATCTGTGTAGCAACTTCCTAATGGACAGAATAGACAGGGAGTCTGTCTAGTCACTTCATAATCGACAGGACAGACAGGAAGTCTGTGTAGCATTGGACTGGACAGACAGGGAATGTGTGTAGCAACTTCTTAATGGAGAGGACAGACAGGAAAGCTGAACAGAATCTTTCTAATGGAGTGGTTAGACAGAACATCTGTGTAGCAACCTTCTAGTAGAGAGGACAGACAGGGAACCTGTATAGCATCCTCCTAATTTAAAAAAAATAAATTTATTCAGGTTCCACAATAGTTACATTCGCCATGTTAAGGCGTTCTTCCATGCAACCATAGCAAAAAAGGACAGAGAAAAAAGCAGTAACATTAGTTCAGCACACATAGACAGGAAAACATCAAACTGTTTTATGCCCATGTAGTTATTTGCAGTACATTACATTCTCATTTCCTAATAACATATTTACAATCATTCAATCACAGAAAAGCATAATAGGTGGTTTAAGGATGGTACCCGTTCAAATGCGATATACATTGTCAGTAATTATTAGAATTATTTCTTTTGAGGACATCTTTACGTATAGTTGATTTCAGCGTCACATGACAGCTGTCTGCTATACATTATAGTTCAAGTTGTTTAATTTTTTTACATGGACAGGAAAGAGAGAGAATCTGTGTAGCAGTGGGCAGGACAGACAGGGAGTCACAGCATACAGACTTAGGTAGGTAACCTGGCAACTCGTCTCTACATCCGACCACTTATCCGATTTCGGTAATATCGTTCTGAAGACAGGAGCTTGATGCAGTCTCATGGATCGTACATTTCTCTGTAACAGGTCGTGTTGTTGCAATAAACTATACATATATACCAGTACATGATGTTCTCTTCGATCTTTTAACAATGGCAATTGTACACTTCTATGAATTATTACAGTACTAGTGCGAGGATGAGCTCTTAATGCAATTTTCAGACATTGATTCTGAAGTCTGTGTAGCCACGTCCTAACGGACAGGACAGACAAGGAGTCTGTGTAGCCACGTCCTAACAGACAGGAGAGACTTGAGGCTGTGCGCGTCCACCCCGGGCGTCGTAACCATCTCCCCCCGCCCTGTCTGTAAATGCACTTACCGTGTTCCGCTCCGTACTGCCCGCGGCACGTCCAGCCACCACCGGACCTGCGGAAAACGTCCCCTGAACAGGTTCACACCTACACCTACCGCAACACAGGAGGTCAGGATGTGTTTTAAAAATATAAACGATGAAATAATTGATCTTATCCTACCCTTAATAAAAACTCCATAAGCTTAACATTAGCAGACTGTATTTGGTTTATGGTGCAGGAAAATGAAATCTATCGCTTTTGTGGGATACAGTTGTCAAATGACGTCATATGAAAAGCGACCAATGATTATCACTGATTATCGGTGAGTTTTATATTGTTTCTTAATATTCTGAAGTAATATAGACAGGGTAGGATAGATTCTAAACCAAATTTCACCTCGCGCAGTGATACGCGACGTTGCCGTTGTGCGATAAACAACAACACAACTCTCGTTTGGTTTCTCCTAATTATCGTGGTCTTTCTTGCATTCTCGTTATCTAAAGTCATCCGCTTTCATGAGGACAGTCTTACAAGACGATCAGGAAAATATCTTTATTTTGAATTTATTTAAAAGGTTATAAGTTTCACCTTTTATTAGGTTCATTGCTAGGTGGGCTCGATCATTCATAACAAAACGTTTTTCATTAAGAAAATAGTAAAGAATAAAAACTGTTAAAATATATCCTGAAATTCAGAGAACCATATTTGAAAAACCGCACTGATATTCCGATCATGGTCACTGTTGCCTGAGGTTAGTCCTAACTGTAATCGCTCAGACAATAATCGGGGTTTCACTATGTATCACGAGGGACCTTTTTTTTTTTTACACAAAGGGACTATTTTCCTATAATTAATGGCTTTGGTGCCTAATTAATGATTTTCAAATCATTAATCAATGGTTATGGTTTCTGACATCTTGGAAACAATAGGTAATGGTTAACTGTGGCTCCATACATTTTCAATGGGAACCTTCTAATCATGGATAGTGAAATAAATGTTCTGTATGATCAGTAAGTAGAGGATTGACACGGTAGGATGGACTTTAGCTTTTCTCACCTTTACCATAAGCTCCAATATGATTACTCTTGTATATATCGTTGGTAGAACCATTTCAGTTAGGTACAATTACATATACCTAACTAGTTCTCCACTTATCGATTATTCCTAAGTTGGCGTTTACTACCAAAGACTGACGTTTCCTACCCAAGGTTGAGGCTTAGACCAATCAGATCGTCTGTTACAAAATTCATATGAAAAGCGCAATGGTGGGTGAGCAGATAACGCTATTTATCCTTATTATACTACATTTGAAGATATATAGGAATAGGGAAACCAAGTTTCCAGAGAGAGAAAGGGAAACCAGTTTTTGGAAAGAAAAAGTCAAAGTTACTCAGCAATGCTTGGAAAAATTACTGGCCGCAGCCTTAATAGTTTCCCTCTATTCCTTCTCTAACGACTAGAGTATTTAGTCCGAGTGGGTCATTCTCTGGACTCTATGCAGAACGTGTCTGAGGGTTTCACACATGGCAGGAGGCAGGCCTCAGGCAGACTGCCCCCTGCTTTCAGCCCTCCTCCTGCCTGACTCCTCACATAAAGACTGCTCGGCGCACTTGTTGATAGAGTTAAGATCAAAAGAGGCCAGGGAACTTGGTCTTTTTTCATATTTCTACCCTCTTCCAGGTCTGCCCGAGGGTGACGACTAATCGCTTCAGAGGGCGGGCGAGCGTGAAGGCGTTTAAGGGCCTCAGAAGGCGGTGTGTGGGGTGTGGGGTGTGGGGTGTGGGGGTGTGGTGGGGTGGGGGCGTGTGGGGTGTGGCGGTGTGTGGGTATAGGGTGTGGGGGTGTGGGGGTGTGCGGGGGCATGGGCCATTGAATCATGGGTCGTAGGGGGCGTGTGGTGTGGGGGCGTGGAGGGAGGGGGTTGGGGACGTGGGGTGTGGGGACATGGGGTGTGGTGGCATGGGGGTGTGGGGTGTGGTGGGTGTGGCATGGTGGCGTGGGGATGGGTGGGTGTGGGGGTGTGGGGTATGGTGGGTGTGGGGCCATGGGCGAGGGGGTGTGGCTCATGGTGGCATGGGGGTGTGGGGCGTCGTGGGTGTGAGGGCATGGGGTTGGGGGCGAGGGGGTGTGGGCTATGGTGACATGGGGCTGTGGGGATATGGGGTGTGGGGGAGTGGGGGGGCGTGGGCCATGGGATCATTGGGCGTGAGAGCGTGTGTTGTTGGGATGTAGGGGCGTGTGGTGTGGGGATGTGGGGGCGTGTGGTGTGTGGATGTGGGGGCGTGTGGTGTGTGGATGTGGGGGCGTGGGGTGTGGTGGGGTGTGGGGTATTGGGGTGTGGGGGTGTGGGGGAGTGGGACGTGGGCCATGGGATCATGGGGCGTGGGAGCATGTGGCGTGTGGATGTGGGGGCCAGGGGTTGTGTGGGGTGGGGTGGGGGTGTGGGGTGTGGGTGAGTGGGGGCGTGGTTCATGGTGACATGGGGGTGTGTGGGGAATGGGGCATGAGGAATAGTGGGGTTGGGATGTGGGTGCATGGGGGCATGGAATAATGGGGTGTACGGGGAGTGGTGGAATGGGGGAGTGGGGGCACGGGGACATGGGGGTGTAAAGGCAGGGGTAGTGGGTGATTTGTGGGGAGTGAGGGGTATGGGGGCATGAAGGTTTGGTAGCGTGGGGGTGTGGGGGCATCGGGGTGTGGGGGTGAGGGGGCAAGGAGGCGAGGGGGTATGGGTCATCGTGGCATGGGGGTGTGGGGCGTGGGACGTTGGGGCGTAAAGGCACAGGGGCGTGGGATCATGTGGTGTGTGGATGTGGGGGCTTGGGGTGTGGTGGGGTGGGGGCGTGGGGGGGGTGGGCGTCTGGGGGCGTAGGGTGTGGAGGATGTTGGAGAATGGAGCGTGGGCCATGGGATCATGGGGCGTGGGAGCGTGTGGCGTGGGGATATGGGGGCGTGGGGTGTGGTGTGGTTGGGGCTTGGGGTGTGGAGCATAGGGGATGTTGGGTTAGGGGCATGGAAGCATGGAGGCATGGAAGCATGGGGCGTGGGGGCATGGGGGTTTAGGGGCATGTGGGGCGTGGGGGCATGGGGGGCGTTGGGGCGAGGGAGGCAAGGCATGTTAGGGTAGGGGCATGGTGGTGTGGGGGTATGGGGAGTATGGGTAGCCGTGGTGTGGTATTGGGGCACGGGGTGTGGGGAAATGGAGCATTAGGTGTGGGCGTGTGGGGGCATGAGGGGTGTGCGGGGGTGTTGGGATGTGGGGGGCCTAGGGGCATGGAGGCGTGAGGCGTTGGGGCGTTGGGGTAGTGGTGGGCGTGAGTGCATAGTGGGGTGAGGGCAGTCTGATATCATTATAGTCTTTGTTGCATTTTCGTTACCTAAAGTGATCAGTCTTTATGGAGGACGGTCTTACAAGGCAATAACTGAAGAATCGTAAATCCGAGTTCTTGAAATGCAGGCAACTTTTACCTTTTTTCGATCTGTTGATCGTACATTACAAAATGTCTTCCCATGCGAAAGGAGAAATTATAGGATGAAATCTTCGAAAGATGATTTGGTTTTTTGATGATCACATTTGAAATACGGATTGACATGAATATCCTAATTGTTATCGCTGAGGTAATTCCTAATCATAGTCTTAAGGGGGACATCCACCAACCACGACAAGGCTACGAAAATGGGTTCCTGACAAGGTCCACGACTGGCCTACGACTGGAGGCCTTGTTGTGTTTGGTGGACCCCAGTTCCTGACAAGAGTCTATAACAAGTCCACGACAAGGCCACGACAAGGCTATGATAATGGGTTCCCGATAAGGTCCACGATTGGCCTACGATTGGAGGCCTTGTCGTAGCCTTGTCATGGTTGGTGGACCTCAGTTCCCGACAAGAGTCTATGACAAGGCCACGATCGGGCTGTGATTGGAAGATTGTCGGGAGCCTTCCGACAAGGCTACGACAACATCGAACATGTTCGATTTTTCTCATGACTGGACTCTTGTCATGGAGTGTCGTGGTTTACTCGATATCACTGTCGTAGTGTGTTGGTACCATAGGCGTCTTTTTTACGAGAACCAGCAACGTCTTCAACATGGCCTGACAACGCTGTTGCAGACCCCTCCTTCTTATGACAAGGCTGCGACAAGGCGCCGATTGGAACTTTCAGGTCGGCACTTGTCGTAGCCTTGTCGTGGTTAGTGGACGCCTCCCTTTATAGGGGGCGTCAACCAATTACAACAAGGCTACGACAGGCGGCGACAAGAAAGTTCCAATCGGTGATTGTCGTGGCCTTGTCGTAAGAAGGGGGCCTTTACGACAGCGTTGTCGGAGGGTGTCGGGAAGTGCACGCTCCACCAAAATTTACTATCGTAGACCTCTGCGATGTGGGGAAAATCGAACATGTTCAATATTGTCGTAGCCTTGTCAGAAGGATCCCGACAAGCTTCCAATCGTGGCCTTGTCGTGGCCTTGACATAGACTCTTGTCAGGAACTGAGGTCCACCAACCATGACAAGGCCTCCCATCTTAGGCCAATCGTAGGCCTTGTCGGGAAGCCATTGTTGTAGTCTTGTCATGGTTGGTGGATGCCCCTTTTACTCAATATCACTGTCATAGTGTGTTGGTACCATGGGCGGTTTTTTACGAGAACCAGAGACGTCTACGAAACGCCCCAACAATGCTGTCGCAGACCCCTTACAACAGCCGTGTCGCGGCGTGTTGTAGACGTTTCTGGTTCCCGTAAAAAAGGTGTCCATGGTCCTGACACACTACGACAGTGATGTCGAGGAAACCACAACACTCTATGACAAGGCTTCAGTTGTGGCAAAAGTTGAACATGTTCGATACTGTCGTAACCTTGTCGGAAGCCCCCCGACAGGCCCCTGACAAGCTTCATGTCGCAGCTTTGTTGTAGCCTCTTGTCGGGAACTAGGGTCCACCAACCACGACAAGGCTATGCAAGGCCTCCAATCGCAGGCCTGTCATGGACCTTGTCGGGAAGCCATTGTCGTAGCCTTGTCGTGGTTGGTGGACGCCCCCCTTAACCGTCATTATCTTTCTTAGTCTTAAAAACACCTCCGAGGACAAACAGTTATTATGAGGACTGTACAGTTTCCTTCTCATAACAGATCTCTCACTTTGAAGTAAGACAGTGTTCAGGTCATAATGGTGCACGTGTACATAGTTGACAAAGTCGCCAGCTTTTAGATAAAAGAGGAATATCTCTTTCATCACCATTCACCGTGACTCTGAATCTCTCTGTAGAGTGGCTGTTGTCGTGAGAGCGACTCAAACCTTCTAACAGGGAATTTCTCCACTTAGGTTTTCTTGTAAGTTCTGCCTCTTAGAGTTAATGCCAGCAAGACATCAAAGCAGACCTTGTTAAGATTCCCCTCTTGGCGAAGACCAGGCCATTAGGTCAGCTGATGGTTTAACTGTTTTTTTGGCAGATGAATCTGACATTAATGATATCATAATTTAATGTATTTATTTCCACTTGACCCCACAGCCGACGTTCTACGTGTCTGTACTCAGGCGTTATTGAAGGCTTATCGGACAATTTGGTTCGAAAATTAAACCCATGATAATTTCCTGAAAATTGAATATGATGATCTCCAAGTATTGTGGAACACATATCTAACTTAAAAATCGGGGGTCACAGTGTTAGTTTTTGATTTATGGATCAATATTATGATAATTTTATATTAGAATATATGGAAATTTTAAAAAGTATTTTTTTCACATAGTAAAACCCATGTCATGTCCCTCAATCTTTCACACAATATAGTACATATATAGTAATACTTATCTAGGTTTAAAAAAACATAGGTCACCGTCCTTGTTTTTTGAAAGAATTGAAGAAAACCATATTTTTCAGTACATTTCCGATGGAAATCAAGCAAATGTAAATTGGCCTATTCTACCTAATAACATTGGATAAATTTGACAAAATATTAAATTTACTATTGTATAACTAGAATGAATCCCTAGGAAATTGATAAGCACAACTCCTATGTAGAATAACTACGGAAAATTCATTATAATGAATTGATCATTTACAAGAAGCTACACTCTAAATTCCGTCTCTCACTATACCCATTGCTATTAAATGTTGTCTTGTAATGTCTTGTATTGTCTTGTTAATTATAACTCTCTTGCGTTACAGCAAATTCTGTATATATTGTTGTGAATGCTGCATGTAAGAACGCCTATCACAGGGCAAAGCTGCGTGCGATTATGTACAAAACCATAGCGAATGGCGTATTTTCAGTGACTACAGATCAAGTGCAGTTCAGGTTTTATCTCAGCCCCATCACTGACTGATCGGCCCATGTTTGTGATGTCATCACCCATTTACTTGTTTTATTTATTACAATACTCCATGGGTGTTAAGTACGAGTTCTCAATGTCCATGGGGTAAAAATACCAGGGGAGAGGTATAGAAACAATACGACGATGTATGTAAACTATGAGTTTCATGGTTAAGGGGGTGCGTCCACCAACCACGACAGGGCTGCTACACGCGCCAACAAGAAAGTTCCAATCGCAGCCTTGTCGCAGCCTTGTCGTGAGAAGGGGGTCTGTCGTGACCCCTTGTCGCAGCCTGTCGGGAAGTGCACACTCCACCTAAATATTCTATCGTAGACCTCTGCGACAACCTTCCGACACGCCACGACACGCCACGACACGGCTCCAAAATCGAACATGTTCGATTTTGTCGTAACCTTGTCGGAAGGCCCCCGACAGGCCCCCGACAAGCTTCCTGTCGCAGCCTGTCGTGGCCTTGTCGTAGCCTCTTGTCAGGAACTGTGGTCCATCAACCACGACAAGGCTAGGACAAGGCTTCCAATCGTAGAGCTGTCGTGGACCCTGTCGGAAAGCCGTTGTCGCAGCCTTGTCGTGGTTGGTGGACGCACCCCATTAGGATTCTCCAAAATTGTTCAACAATAAGATTTCAGAGAGGGTTCCAGGTTTACACAATGCAATCACAAAGACATTTTTGCCAGTATCACCCCTGTAAATCGTAGCCGTTGATTCAGTATCGTCCTTTGATAATGACCAGTATGTTTCAGTAAATAGACAGACAATCGCTGAACTTCCATAAAGCTTCAACGGAATAGTATGAAACTAAGGAGCCTTCATTGTATAAAAAACCCATTGTATTTCCTATAGCTTAGTCTGTGGGTGTGAGGCGTGTGTTGGGAGGGGGGTTATAACTAGGTCATTGTGAGTTAGGGTTAGGAAAACCGTTAGGCATAGGGAAAGGGTTAGGATTAGGGATAGCGATAGGGTTAGGACTAGGGATAGGGTTAGGACTGGGGATAGGGATAGGGTAGGGTTAGGATTAGGGATAGGGTTAGGGTTAGGGTTAGGGATAGGATTAGGGATAGGGGTAGGGGTAGGGTTAGGGATAGGGTTAGGGATAGGGATAGGGATAGGGTTAGGAATAGGGTTAGGGGTAGGGGTAGGGATAGGGGTAGGGATAGGGATAGGGTTAGGATTAGGGATAGACTTAGGGATAGGGTTAGGGATAGGGTTAGGGATAGGGTTAGGGATAGGGTTAGGAATAGGGTTAGGGGTAGGGCTAGGGTTAGGGTTAGGGATAGGGATAGGGATAGGGTTAGGGGTAGGGATAGGGGTAGGGACAGGGTTAGGGTTAGGGATAGGGTTAGGAATGAGACACTTGACTTTAAAATTGGTCGAGTTTGTTACGGGTTAAGTTCTTAGAAATTGTTTTAGTTTGTTACAGGTCAAGTTTTTCACAGGTCAAGTTCATTGCGGGTCGAGTTCTCCAGTATTCCTGAGCGAGTATGTTGGTGAGGGGAATTATAACTCAGTCTTGGTGTGTTGTAACGTGACAGGTCTGGGTGGGTGTGTTATTTGTGGGTGTGAGGTCTGTGTTGAGAGGGGGTTATTAAAGAAGATATGGTGTGATATAAACGAGGCGACAGCCGAGGGAATATCACATAGCATTCAAACGAGTTGGAGAACAATAAATTTGACCCAAACGAGTTGCTTTCTGTATTTATCTCACCCCGGTACATACTAAAAGAATGGACAACACACAGGATATAGACCATGGAGAACAGACTGCAATACTTGTATGGGCATGGAGAACGAGCTCCCAATGTTAAGCCTATGGGACAAAAAATACCAGAGGTGAGATAAAACTCAGTCTTAGTGTCCCTTGTAGGTGTGTTATTTGTGGGTGTGAGGTGTGTGCTGGGAGGTGGTATAACTCAGTCTTTGTGTGTTATCTGTGGGTGTGAGGAGTGTGTGTGGGGAGGTGGGGGTGTAACTCAGTCTTGGTGAGTTGTAACGTGGCAGGTCTGGGTGGGTGTGTTATTTGTGGATGTGTGGTGTGTTTTTTTTGGTTTGGTTTTTTTGGGTTTTTTTAGGGGGGGGGGGTATAACTCAGTCTGTGTGTGAGATGTGTGTTGAGGAGGGGGGGGGGTATAACTCAGACTTGGTGTGTTATCTGTGGGTGTTAGGAGTATGTTGGGGAGGGGAATTATAACTCAATCTTGGTGTGTAGTAACGTGACAGGTCTGGGTGGGTGTGTCAGCTGTGGGTGTGAGGTGTATGTTGGGGAGGGGAATTATGACTCAGTCTTGGTGTCTTGTAACGTGGCAGGTCTGGGTGGGTCTGTTATCGGTGGGTGTGTGGTGTGTGTTGGTGGGCGGGGGTGTTACCTGGGGCGGTGTCTGAGCTGTGTTTGTGGAGCGTGTGTTGGGGGGAGGGGGTGTATAACTCAGTCTTGGTGTGATGTAACGTGACAGGTCTGGGTGGGTGTGTTAACTATGGGTGTGAGGTGTGTGTTGGTGGGCGGGGGTGATACCTGGGGCGGTGTCTGAGCTGTGTTTGTGGAGCTGTCTGCTGACCTTTGAGCACTGAGCGGATCTCACGCCGACATTACCAGCTGTGCTGTATTACGCTTTATTCCACCCCAGATATTTTTTCTCCATAGACTTAACATTGGAAACTCGTATCTAACACCCATTAGATATTTAGGAAAAATATCCAATGGGGGATAATGTCACAAATGTTAGCCCATTAGTCAATATTAAGGGTGAGATAAATTCAGAAACCCATTCAAGTTTAGGGTCAGAGCTCGATCCCATCTCATTTTAATCACATAGTAATTCACGCAACTTCGCCATGTGAATTACTACATGATTCAAACTCGATGGGATACGGGCTCAAACCCTAAACTTTCATGGGTTTCCTCTATATTATCTCATCCCTGGTACATAGGAATAACGTCAGAAAAGAATACTCAACGATCACCCTGGTAAAGTGACAATACTATGCCACAATCGTGGTGGAGGGAATGTGAGATGACGTCATATGGATTTAATTTAGATTTTTCTGATATTGTGATGCTATCTAATGTCATTGAAAGGGGTGAGATAAATCTAGAACTGCACTCGAATTGTAAAATACACATTACTCCACTCAGTAGGATGAGCTGTAATCGTCACTCGGCTTTGCCTCGATGACAATTCGGCACTTCCAAGATAAGTAGTGTACAAAAATACTCATTGGGGGATAACGTAACAAACATTAGCTGATTAGTCAGTTATAAGGCCCGTTTCCATTGGCCGACGGAAACAGTGTAGAGTTCTCTTAAAAGCACATTTCCATTGGCTATTACTGATCTGCAGTCATGAACCACCGAGGAACCTTCATCACTGCTGACACAAAATGAAAATGGGCTTTTCGGAGAACTCGAAAAATCTACACAATTTTCGTTGACCCACGGAAATAGGCCTATAGGGGTGAGATAAAATCTGACCCGCACACGACCAATAACCACTGAAAATGTGCAATGATTTTTAGTAGTGGATGCAAAGTCGGTTAAGATTACATAACAAACCAAAATGAATTGCATATTTTCAGTGGCTATGGATCTTGATGCAGTTCCTTGTGTGCTACCACGTGACATATTGTAAAGTCTTGGACCCTACCTGTGTAAGAAGTAGACCTTAAGAAGAGAGAGAAGGACTCAAACACAGAGGTACTATGTGAAACCATAGTTATGGTGCCAATATGGGGTAGATTTATGAGTTGTTTCGGAGAAATTCGTTCGGAGAACGAATTTCTCCGAAACAACGAGTAAATCTACCCCGTATTGGCACCATCACTATGGTTTCATATTATTATATACCTTAATTTGGTCTTAATTCGCTAAAACTGACCGTAATTCAACGTCGAAATGGCACGACATTCAAAGACGTTGTGTACGCTAGCAGACATGCCAGAAGTGGACAATTATGTTGTTCCAGGCTTTAGAAATTAACGCATTCTGATTGGCCGAGAGGAACGGGATTCCCCAGAGAGTAGGGAATTCCAGATAATGATGTCACACTATTTGTTGACATCGATGAGTCACCAACTCGGCCCGTGAACGTATCGAAATTGATATTTCTCACATATCTAAGCTATCTAAAGTGTATCACGTGGTTCGTACTCATATTCCACCTCGATGTTTGATGTATTTCCACACTAACTTGCTCCGTAGTTACTGTACTACGCCACAGAACTCGCAAAGTGAAGGGATCCGCCATTTTTGAATCTGGCACCTAGAATTCTGTTGTCGGCCTCTCGACCAATCAAAATGCGTTAGTTCTTTAAAGGGTGCAGTCTGTCACCCAAAGGGTGCAGGTGAGGCTCAAAGGATGCAGTCTGTCACCCAAAGCGTGCAGTCTGTCACCATCCAAGGGCACCAGTACAAAGATTCATGGCGTACAGTGCATTCTGTGTACGATAACTGTACCCCTAGGAGCAGTACGTATTTACACTGATTTAGTGCATAGGTATATAATAATATGTACTACTAGGAGTCAAGAACTTAACTAACTGTTTATTGACAGGAATGGGTCTAGGTTTTATACCCTTAGCAGGGGGTTGACATGACAGGCTTGGCATCTGTGAGCTCTGCGCTCTCATTGGCTGTTACACCAACAGCCAATAGGGGAAGACCAAATCTGTTCTGGTTGAGCGCCCGTTCCGGTCTGTCCCACATGTCAGGAGGCCGCTCATGACACTGAACAACTCAAAGTGTCATAGGCAGAGCGACCTGCCCTCATGTGGGCAGAGAGGGAACTAGAGCTGAGCGATAATAGGGGTATTATATGCCATTTAAAGCATGGCAGCCGTACTGTAAACATCAGGAAGGAGGTTACTAACCAAAATGGCGACTGGTCCAATTCAGTCAATTTGTTCCTCAATAATTAGGGGTGATTTAGATAATTACTTTCTTCTCATAGAAACCAATATTACATGGCCACGATAGGGATGTATAGACCAGAACTTTACAATATGTCTCAGATGTATCTCAACAATTGGTTACATTCCTCACAGGGTAAAGGGCAGACACAATGCCATGTTATAAAACCGCCACTCCATTTCATGGAATACAAAACTAGGAGCGAATTGCATGTTCATCATTGATGAATGAGCATGTAATTATAAGTGAATAATAATTAAGAGGTTTGGGTTATATCCAGTCTATGGATAGTTTTCTGTAACCAACTTGCAGCCAGTCAACATGCCATTGATGCAACTGCCTGAGTCTAGGAGCCAACATATCAAGCACCAGTGTGTCCTGAGGTACTTGGATCTTGAGAGATTGGTCACGGTCAGCTGGGCACGCCTCTTAAGCCAGAGACACACAAATCGTGAAACCAGTGATTTCCGGAATCGCCAACACAAAATTGCGTGTATGTGAGCTAATATCTTATATTTCACAAGGTTATTGCTTCTGAGACACTAAATTATCGATGGGAGATATTTCTAGGAAATAATATATCCCAGGACGCCATTTGCCCACTTCCCAGTATCTCACCACATTACCTCCCACCTTCCTATCTGCCACTTCTCAGTATCTTACCGCACTACCTCCCACTCCCACTTCACTGTACCTCACCTCACTATCTTCTGCCTCCCTACCTCACACCTCCCTCCCTCTAACCCCCTATCTCACACCTCCACCCTCCTACATTATACTACCCCTAATAAAAAAACTCCATAGGCTTAACATTAGCGGACTGTATTCGGTCTACAGTGCAGGAAAATGAACTTTATCACTCTAGTGGGATACAGTTGTCAAATGGCATCATTTGAAATGCGACCAATGATTATCACTGATTATCGGTGAGTTTTATGTTATTTTTTTATTTATTGTTACATGGTAGGATAAATTCTAAACCAAACTCGAGTTAGTCATGTTGTTTATTGCACTCCGGCAATGTCGCGTATCACTGGACTCGGCTTCGCCTCGCGCAGTAAACGCGACATTGCCGTCGTGCAATAAACAACAACACAACTAACTCTCGTTTGGTTTCTCCTAATAACTCTCTATCTCTCACTTTCTCATCTCCCACCTCTTTATCCCTCCCATCTCCCTCCCTCTCTCCTCACCGTCCCTCACCCACCCTCCTTCCCACCTCCCTATCTCTCACATCCCCCTCCCTCCTACCTCCGTCCCATCTACCTGTCCCAAACCTCCCTCCCTCCCACCTCACAGTACCTCACCCTCCTCCCTCTCTCTCCTCCCTCCCTCCCTCTCCTCTCCTCTCCGCAGGTCGCATCTTGATCCCGCAACTTGGGACACCTCTCCATCTTTCACACCTCCCTACCTCCCTCCTCAAAGAACTTCACTTCCCTACTTCTCACCTCCCTCCCACCTCCCTCTCTCTCTCACCCATTTCCCTTCCTCCCTCCCTCCCACCTTCCTCCCTCTCTCCCTCCCTTCCTCTCTCCCTCCCACCTCCCTGCCCCCATCCACCTCCCTCTGACCTCCCTCCCTCTCTTCCTCTCTCCCTCTCTCCCTCCCACCTCCCTCCTTCTCTTCCTCTCTCCCTCCCTCCCTCCCTCCCTCACTCCCACCTCCCTCCCTCTCTTACTCTCTCCCTCTCTCCCCCTCCCAACTCCCTTCCTCTCTTACTCTCTCTCTCTCCCTCCTCCCTCCCTCTCTTCCTCTCTCCCTCTCTCCCTCCCTCCCTCCCACCTCCCTCCCTCTCTTACTCCCTTCCAACTCCCTTCCTCTCTCCCTCTCATACCTCCCTCCCACCTCCCTAACACTTACCTACCTCCCTCCCATCTCCCTATCTCTCATACCTCCCTCCCACCTCCCTCTCTCCTATCCCTCACCGCCCTCCCTCCCTCCCTTCCTCGCTACCCCCCCCTCCCCTCCGCAGGTCGCGTCCTGATCCCTCTCACACCTCCCTCCCATCTCTCCATCCCTCACCTCCCTCTCCCTCACACCTCCCTCCCTCCAACTTCACAGTACTCCACCTCCCTATTACTCTCCTCCCTCCCTCCTCCCTCCCTCCCTATCCCTCCCCTCCCTTCCGCAGGTCGCGTCCTGATCCCTATCTCTCACACCTTCCTCCCTCACCTCCTTCCCACCCTCCTTCCCACCTCCCTATCTCCCACACTTCCCTCCCACTTCACAGTACTCCACCTCCCTATTACTCTCCCCCCTCCCTTCCCTCCCTCCCTCCTCCCTCCCTACCCCCCCCCCTCCCCTCCGCAGGTCGCGTCCTGATCCCACAGCTCTGGACGGTTTTAAACTCCCGGCATGCCCCGCGGCCGGCGCGCATTGATCGGGTTTTTCTGGCGGCCGAAGCACGCCTCATATCAATCCGCGATCAATGATGGCCGCCGGGCCAGCTATCTGCGCACCACGTCGGCGCAAACAGCTACGCACAAATCGATGACGTCAGCGGATTACCGCTCGTTCCTGACAGCTGCTGGTGCTAATGTTCCCGGCGGGTGGCGCGCTGAAGACGCACAGTTGGCCGGGAACCAGCGTCGTTTGTCCGTATCTACGTTTGGTTTACTTCCGGTTAGTTTACTTCCGGTGAATAAGGAGGGGAAGCCTCGTTTTCGGGAATAACCGATGTTAAAGTGATTCATGTGGATTTAGAAGATTACTGAGGAATTCGACCCGAAACTGACTCGACCCGTAAAAAACTCGAACTGTTAAAAGGACTTGACCCGTAACGAACTGGACCCATTCTAAATCTTCCCAATTAAAAGTATCTTATGACAACTGTGGGTAAGAGCTATTAAGTAGTGAGGTTGACGACTCTTGCGGTGGACATTGCCACCACCTGATGACTACTGACTTGACGATCTGCAGTCACCACATATTTAGTCATCTAATGTAAACGCCGGGTTATTCTCATTTTATTCCTTTTTTGGTACTACCCCTGGTTTGTAAGATGCGGATACTATCCACCACACCCCAGAGAAGTCAGTATATTTAAATGGATAGAGATTGAATAAATAACGATGGAATAAGGAAAGATCGTTATAGTATTATTAAATACCCTCTATGTACCCGCAAAAAACAAATTAAGGAGGCGGGCATGGGAAATAAACATTCATATAGGAAACAAGGTGTAGGTGTAAGATATGATTGATATATAATATTCTTAAAATGTGAATATTTCTTTTTAAATGGGGTCAACCTGTTAGCAATAAGTGGTAACGAGTGAATGATTGAGATGTGGAGTGAGTTGAGGTAGTGGCGTCAGAATGGGGGCGGGGGGGGGGGGGGGGGGGGGGTAGGGGGCGACACACACACACTTTTTTTGCTAGCCCAAAAAAGTCAGCAGCTTCAAATTTTACTCAATCAAGTGTAAAAACTGTTCAAGTTTAACCTTTTTAACATGCAACAATGGCTAAGCCTTGACTTTTCACTGTGAAAAATGTCAAAGTCTAAATTTTTAGCGTGTAACAATGACTTGACTTTCCATCACAGACCTTTCAGCGTGCCGTGATGGCCAAGACCTGACTTTTCACTGTGGAAAATTGTCAAAGTCTGACTTTTTAGCGTGCGTTGATGGCTAGGCCCTGACTTTCCACCATGGAAAAATATCAAAGTCTGACTTTTAAGCATGCAATGATGGTTAAGCCCTGACATTTCACAGACTTTTGGTTGAGTCATGGATAATCCAGTATAACAGACCAATGTCAAGTCTCATTTCATATACACAAAAAAAAGTAAGCAATTTTTCAGTTCGCCCTACCACTTTCAATATGTTCTGACGCCCAGGTGAGGAGACTTGCTTCAACACTGCTGGTGAGATCATTATGCGCAGCACGAAGGCTGGAAGATAAACACATATTATCGTAAAACTGGATGAGGTTTAATCTTGAATGGCGGTGGTTACAGACGCACTCACAGATAAGCCTCGTTCACCCATACATGAGGTTTAATCTTGGTCACCGTATTCCACGACTGGAGTTTGGCAAAGTGACTTCATGAGGCGAAGCCGAGTGAAGTCCGGAGCCAAAACTTCAGGAGTGGAATGCGATGGCCAAGATTAAAGGAATGAGGTTTTGATTTTATCCTACCCTATCTGCTCGATTTTGGAATATTACGTGATAACAATGCTGTATGCCACTAGTGGCATATAAAAATCCGTATGCCATCAGCGTGGCATACGGAAACCCAATGTTAAGCCTATGGGATTTTATATTAGGGGTAGGATAAACAAACAGATACAGACAAATATAACGTAAGAAATTCTTCTGAAACAGGTCAAAGGAGTGTGGGGCTCATGAGCATGGACTTTGAAAAGCACAGGGCTCGCAGACTGCTTGTGCTGTATATACAGGGCTAGAATGACACTAAAATAAGGATGTTTTCAAAGTAAAATCTATTAAGAAAAACATTAGAAAAACAAAGGAGTGCTGGGTTTATCATATGTAATTAATCGCATGATTATTGGTGTTTTAGAAAGGTTTTATAATACAAATTGGTAATATAAGATTATATTTTCCATTTATCTCACCCCAGATATTTTTTCTCCATACACTTAACATTGGGAACTCGTATCTAACACCCATTAGATATTTAGGCAAAATATCCAATGGGGGTAATGTCACAAATGTTAGCCCATTAGTCAATATTAAGGGTGAGATAAATTCAGAAACCCATTCAAGTTTAGGGTCAGAGCTGGATCCCATCTCATTTGAATAACATAGCAATTCACGCGGCTTCGCCTTGTGAATTACTACGTGATTCAAACTCGATGGGATACGAGCTCTGACCCTAAACTTTCATGGGTTTCCTCTATAGTATCACAGACTTGGATGACAGATGAAATAAAAACAACACTGGTGTTCCCTAAGGGCAGAGATCTGTAAAATCTAAAAGTGGCGAATATTTGCGTGAATATAATTCTAACTGGCCTAGACATGGGATTAGCATATATAACGTACATATAAATACGTGGGCATAAATATGACGCAGATATAAGTGTGTTTTACGCCCAATGAGACATATGCGCATTTATCTCAGCCTGGTACTCAACAGGCTTGCGAGTAGGTTGCTCATTCTCAACGGGTGATAAACAGTTAAATAGTTCCAGGCTAAGATAAAATCAGAAACATATTCGTGCTTGGTCTGATTCCCCAATCACTATCTCGTTTGGAGTGCTTCAGAATATTCACTCGATTATCGCCTAGTTCATATTACTGCGCACTGCAAACTCAATGGCGAACGAGGACACAGACCAAACACTCATGAATTTTTTATCTTTTTATATTTTTTAAATTTGCATATTTGCAGGTAACTGAAACACAATTCCACTGGCGTACGGCCACACATACTCTAGTGTAAGATCGTGTTGTTTCACGGATTGCACGAGCTGTCTATATTCCTTACAAAGACACACAAATCTTTATACCTAGCGCCCAAGGCTTTAAATCTAACGTAAAAGCATACAGGATTTCTATTTTGCCATTAAGCCCAAGCGGTTTGCTAGAATGAATGAACGAGCAAAGGCAAAGATAAAGGTGAACTCGGCTTCCGCTCCGGGGGGACGGAGTTTCCATCGAGCCGTGAAATCGTCGACGAATCCAAGTTTCTTTCCCGCTCTCACGGTTTTAAAAGTCGTCTGCTTTCATGTCCAACTCCTCCGGGCGCCTCTGGTGAGGTGTTTCCTGTTTGATGCTCAGTCTATCAATACCTCCCGCTCTCCCCTCTCTCCCTCACCCTAGACTTGCTCAAGTCTTTGATTATGGACATTCATGATTTAACAAAATTACGATAAAGTATTCTCCGATCCAGTTGGATACTTCCGGTTAAAAAAAACCTCCAAAATATGCAAATTCACCTGACAATGGATCGATCCGCCATCTTGCTTGGTGAATACAAAGTGTTGTCAGAGTCTTAAATGGCGAAAAACTATATTAATCGACCTTCTCCTGTGCATTTTATACATGTAATAGTTGAAATAGGATTATTTTAATTATTCAGACATAATTTAAATGTGCCAACTCGAAGAAAATCGGTTGTTTCAATGATTTGTTGACATCGCCTTTTTAGTCTAAACTGGGGCTACACATAATCATTTGATCTAAGATTGCCAGAGAAGTTTTATTTTGTCAGGAGAAATGCTTCAGAAGTACTTAAAACATCCTCATAGTTTAAAAAGTATCATAAATTGACGTCCAAATGACTCATAGGCTTAGCACTGCGGAGGTGTGTCTCCAAAATGGCCGCCAAGGTGGTCCGTAGCGCCACCTACTTCCAGGCCGGATCAGAGAATGTTGCAGTGTGACTGGCTCAGGAATCAAAGACTTGCCCATTAAAAACGAAACCTCCTGTAGATTGCAACACCAACCGCTCCTTGTAACCCTACACCTCCTCCTACCCCTCCCCCTACCCCTCCTCCAGTTCCATGGATGCTATTTTATCAGAGCAATAACTCCCGCCTGTGAGCAACCTATGGAGTGTGTACAGGGGTCTTAACAATTAAGATCCTTGTACTGAGGAGTAGGTGGAGGGGTACAGGGACTGAAGCCAGGGGTAAACCTAGAAAATATCCAAGCAGATATCCTGAGCAGAAAGAAGGAACTCTGAATGGAGAATGCTGGTGGAGCGCGGTGCTAACCAGCGCCAGAAATCGGACACCATTACCGATTTGACCAGTCCCTGTATCAAGGAGAGGAGGGATATAGGGACTGGGGCAAGTCTACCCCCCCCCCCCCCCCCAGCTCACCGCCCGCAAACTCCGCCCGTACCAGCCTCACACGGGAACCAAGTACCCGCCGGCAACCAGCAAATAGCACGCCAGCGCCACCTTTAGAGGGCGAGGGGAACTGAAGAGGAAATGGGAGAGGAAGTCTTGGGCAGGATAAATAATCAGACGACTTTTAGACGTGTCACCAAGGTCAAGGTCAATCTTGTCTTTACGTCATGTCGAGTCGAATACTTTGTGTCTGGGTAGATTTTTTGTAAGTACTAAATAAAACTGCATTGAGAATCGGATGAATACACAATACTCCACGAGTTTGGATGGGCTGCAATTGTCAGCGAGGTGAAGCCAAGTGATGATTACGGTGATGATTGGTATTTAAGTCTATTCACTAAAAAAAGTATTTGCCGTCCATCAGGTCGTTTTAAGTGTTGAATAAAGTTGACTCACACCAGTCTCTATGCCATACAGAAAAGGGTCTACATACTTGCATGCCTGTTGAGTACGAATGCCTAAGCTTAAGCCTATGGAAGTTTATACCAGGCTAAGTTAAAATGTAGAACAATATATCATGGTCGTATACCAGATCAATCTCGATGAGGTTGATGTTATATGAGGAAACCTTGGTTTATGGCCTTGATTCATAAATAACGTCAAGCTTCTTCTTGTAAGGTTTTATATAAGGAGTTGTTTGGCTAATGGTGCAGGTATTTTGAATTTAAGAATTATATGTACAGTAAAACCCCGCGTAAGCGGCCACCCTCCGTTCCGGGCAAAAGTGCCCGCTTATGCGGGGTGGCCGCTTACGCGGGGTGTCCGCTTACGCGGGGTGTCCGTTGGGCGGGGTTCTACTGTATGTTGGTAACATTTTTTATGAATCTGTAGCAGTCTGCCGGTTCTGTTCTCTCCCGGATCTCTTTCCAGTCGAACTGCTGTGGACTCGGCTTTATATACAGACCAAGTTACATAATCAGGGCAAACCCGTAGCACTCTCATGCACGGGTTTACCAGAATCACCACACAACAGGGATCGGCACCCACATCCTCTAGTGTAAACCGGGAACCGTGAGCCATGCTACATATGAATGTAACATTAGGCGTTTGGTAGATGTCAGATGGGAAACCCTACAATGACATGGCTGATGATGCCGGCGACTCTGAGCAGTTCTGAGCAGCTCTGAGCAGCTCCGAGCAGCTCCGAGCAGCTCCGAGCACTTCTGAGCAGTTCTGAGCAGTTCTGAGCGGCCCTGAGCAGCTCCGAGCAGTTCTGAGCGGCTATAAGCAGCTCCGAGCAATTCTGAGCAGTTCTGAGCAGCTCCGAGCAGCTCTGAACGGCTCTGAGCAGCTCCGAGCAGTTCTGAGCAGCCCCCAGCAGCTCCCAGCAGCTCCTTGCAGCTCCGTGCAGCTCCGTGCAGTTCGGAGCAGCTCCGTGCAGCTCCGAGCATCTACGTGCAGCTCCGAGTAGCTCCGAGAAGCTCCGAGCTGCACAACAATGGCTTCACATCAAAACTGCCCCACCCCGCAGCTCTGAGCAGCTCCGAGCAGCTCTGAGCAGCTCCGAGGAGTTCCGAGCAGCTCCGAGAAGCTCCGAGCAGCTCCGAGCAGCTCCTAGCAGCTCCTAGCAGCTCTGAGCAGCTCCGAGCAGCTCCGTGCAGCTCCGAGCAGCTCCGTGCAGCTCCGAGCAGTTTCGAGCAGTTCTGAGCAGCTCCGAGCAACTCCGAGCCGTTCCGAACAGCTCCCAGCAACTCCGAGCAGTTTCGAACAGCTCCGAGCAGCTCCGAGCAGCTCCCAGCAGCTCCCAGCAGCTCCCAGCAGCCCCGAGCAGCCCCGAGCAGCTCTGAGCGCCACTCCCAGGGCTTCACGTCAAACCTGTCCCACCCCACACGCCCGCCCCTTCTCCGCCATGTGTCCACATAGACATCCGTCCCGCCCTATTCCAAGTTGGGCCCATCTCTATCTTGATCCCATTAGTGGGTGTCTGCGGGGAGGGGCTGGCAGGGAGGTGGTGGACCCTCCTCTGTCCGTCAACGCCCGACGTGAAGACACGAGACGTCAACACCGGAGACGGGTAGAGTGATGAAGACAACATCCAATCACTCCCCGTCTGCCCACAGCCCACCACCTCACTCCGCCATCCTCCACAGGAATTCACTTCTTGAAAGTTGTTGGCGATTTTTATTCATCATCCACTTAATACAAAGTGTCCATTGAAAACACATAGGGAGTGTGTATCTCCATACCCAGAGCATACGGATCTGTTGTATGCTACGGGGGTGCATACGGAACATTAGTCCGTACGGGAAAATAGTTTTAGGATGACAACAGACATTCGAAGTAGAGAGTTTAATTGTATTGATATCGGACAGTGATCCGCCGCGCCACGTGACGCTATGTGATATTCAATCGTCTGTCGCCTCGTTCATGTCACTCCACACCAAACTAGTGGAGAATGACGACTTTGACCAAACCTTTTTGGTTTTTTCTTGATTATTATATACCTGTGGAAGTATAACCTACACATACAGCCCGCTCCTACCCATGTCGTATTTATATCCGTACGACACCGAGGTGACGTACGGGGTTTGTACAGCGGAAAAATCCAAAAACTTACCCAGAAGCAAAGTTGGATATTTTGAGGTATATAATAATACGAAAACAGGGATACTGTACGTGATAAATACATGGTAAAATTGACCACAAAACGAATCTCTGCCTTCGGCATCGTTTCGATTTTACCACATATTTATCACATACAGCCACAGTAACCCTGTTTCCGTATATTATTATCCACCTAATACAAAGTGTCCATAGAGAACACATAGGGAGTTTGTATGGACATACCCGTAGCATACAGATATGTTGTACGCTCCGGGTGGCGCATACGGAAAAATAGTGCGTATGGAAAAATAGTGCACAACTAAAACGAACTGAAATCTACATGCCACTTGTCAAGAAAAGGTGGATAATAAATACAATATAGACTGGTTTCAGATAAAAGCGGCCGTATGCTCTTCGGAGCTGACTCTGTGCAATATCCTCGCATACGCTCGGATATTACTACGCGTCAACTCCTAGGAGCATACGGCCGCTTGTGTCTGGAACCAGTCAATATTGTGTATTTCCTACACCCCCTTCCCCTGACAGGACAGTCTGACACCTACACACTCCCCGCAGTGCTGACATGGCCCTCCCCCTTCTCCGCTCCACATTAACTGATAATACACGACCCTCCTCACTCCTACCCCTTCCCCTGAATCACTCTAACGACTTCATATCCATCCGCCGCTCAGATGTAGTCCGGCGCCTGTACGGAGGGATATAACAATGATTGACAGGTAAATAACGCCCCCTTGCGCTGCCCGGGCGAGATTCGCGGAGCTCGGGACGCGCCATTACGTGGCGCCCCCTACACGGGACGCTCGTCGATCATGCCGCACGTCACGTGGTGTGTTGAGACGCGGAGTAATCTCGGGTTCGGGTGGCGAGGTCGTTCGGACGCTCTCTGTGAGCGTTCTGGTGACCTGACCCGTGTGACGTCAGATATTTAGGGGCGGTGGTAGTCTACTGGTAGAGGGCACATAGCTATTGTATTATGGAAGCGGCCATCTTGCCTCCAGACGCGAATAAAACACCAGGCGGCGGGTCCAGTTATCAGTAGATTTTATTCAAACATCTTTGGGGCGGTGGTAGTCTACTGGTATAGGGCACAGAGGGATTGTGTTATGGAAGCGGCCATCTTGCCTCCAGACGCCAATAAAACACTAAGTGGCGGGTCCAGTTATCACTAGATTTCATTTTAGAATCTTTGGGGCGGTGGTAGTCTACTGGTATAGGGCACAGAGGGATTGTGTTATGGAAGCGGCCATCTTGCCTCCAGACGCAAATAAAACACTAGGCGGCGGGTCCAGTTATCAGTGGATTTTATTAAAACATCTTTGGGGCGGTGGTAGTCTACTGGTATAGGGCACAGAGGGATTGTGTTATGGAAGCGGCCATCTTGCCTCCAGACGCCAATAAAACACTAAGCAGCGGGTCCAGTTATCAGTAGATTTTATAAAAATAACTTGAGGGGGGGGGGGGGGTAGGTATATGGCACATAGCTATTGCTAGTTCCACCATAATCCACCATGAGTTGAAAGTTGGGGGACAACCACTATTTTCTGCTGTCATAATCTACAGATAAGCACGAGACGGGCCTAAAACCCTTTTAAGGCAAACCCCAAATCATGTTTTTGATCAAATCCATTGATAACTGGACAGGCAACCTGGTGTTTTGTTTACTGTCGGAGTGGGGGGGGGGGGAAGATGGCCGCTTCCATGACACAATAGCTATGTGCCCTACCTATACGGTAATGGTGTATCAGTTCTTGTCAGTCTTCTTTAAGGACGGGGAGGGGGAGTATATATATAGGAGAAAATATACATTTTCATACAAATTTTACTACGATTGAACCTATCCCCAACATTGTGGAGGGGATGGAGAAACAAAAGAAAAGCACAAAATTAAACAAAACAGGAGTCCATCACCAACATAAGGGAGAACCGGAGGGCGGGGTAGGTAAAGGATCAAGTTATGATTAAGAAACAAGTATAACTTGTAAGAACAGATTGGTCCGGAATATTCCAAACAAACAACATAGCAATATCACAACCACCACACCTTGGAAACCACCACCCCCAGGCCCCAACAGATGCATAAAAAGGACTATTTTAGCGGCCGTTTACATACCGCTAGGGGACGGGCATAGAGGTTTCTATCTTTATCCTACCCCTAATATAAAATCCCTTAGGCTTAACATTGAGTTTCCGTATGCCACGCTGACTGGCATACAGAGTTTTATATGCCACTAGTGGCAAACAGAATTGTTATTACGTAATATTCCAAAATCGAGGAGACGCGGTAGGATAAAATCAAAACCTGATTCGCTTTAATCGTGGCCGCCGCATTCCACTCCTGGAGTTTTGGCTCCGGACTTTACTGGGCTTCGCTTCATGAAGTCACTATTCCAAACTCCAGTCATGGCATACGGTGGCCAGGATAAAAACTCATCCAGTTTCACGATAATAACTCACGGATTCACTGCTTATAGGAATATAGATTTATATCTATAACTCATGGATTTACTGTTTAATCTTCTGCTATGATACACTGGGTTTGATATTTTTTCCTTTTAACTTAAATATATTTAATGCAATGTTATACCTATGTAGGGGTCGGGTCAGTTCGAGTGGTGGTGTGTTTGTTTCGCCGATTTCACTCCCGATGTGGCCCAGATGTATTTCAGTTTCAGTCTTAGCACCAAAGCTTGCCAAAGTCTGGTGTCTGTCTGGAGGCCATCGGCGCATTAAAACTGGAGTACATGTCGGGAGTGAAATCGGCGTAGGAAGGAAACCCGGAAAGGCCACAGCCGGCGACCGCTGCACATACATTCTATGAAAAAGTGTATGTTCATATCTTTCTTAAATATATTTTCATCTTTTGATGCCTCAATACTTCGTTCACCGTTCACTGGTTAATCCTTAGCACTCAATAAGCGTTTAGAGTGCGCTTTGCATATAACCACTAAACGTCAACAGACATTTTACAACTGTTGTTTGAGGTATGTCCTTCGACAAATAGCTCTTTTTGTATACTACTATGCCAGAATTAGAGCATGAGCGTCAAGATAATTGAAATTACTTTGCAAATCCAGTGAGGTTGGTTGTGGCCCATTAGATTGTAGGTCAACTCTCGACTGAAGAGCCGTCCCAAAGCGCGAGAAAATATTATGTAAGGAGGTCAGGGTGAAGGTCTGGGTTTGCTGTGAATGCAGTCATTGGCTACTCGGTCTACTTTATTCCTTATATGGAATTAGTGTAATGGGACAACTCCATGGTGGAGGAATGGACTTTTAAATCTCAATGTTGATGTCTGGTCTATCTTTTCAAATCCTGGCCATGAGTGACCAGTCAATTGTGATGTCATCTCGTATTCACTCCGCGACGACAATGGCGTAGTATTGTCCCTTTATGAGGGTGAACGTTGCGTATGATTTCTTAATGTTATTCCTATGGTTAAACTTGTATCAGGGATGAGATAAACACTAGTCCTTCACTAGGTTCATGTCATCTCTGTGGCATTGGTAAGGGGCAGACGACTGTATGCCTAAGTGGCACCCCCCTCGAGAACGTTGACTAAGATTTGAAAATGCCCCAATGGACATACCTGTTCCTTTGTAGCCAATAAATTGCAGTCAAATGTTCCGAACTTTTTTGACGCTGTGTTATTGATTGGCATTTATTGAGTTATCATTCTATGTCGATGGGATATAAATATATATTCTAAAAGTAATAACTCGATGGATTGTAGGATAATTTGGAAACCCAAATAAAGAATGTGATGAAAAGACTATTCTTATTCGAGTTCATAGAGAAAATCTATAAGAGTTTAGGGTCTGAGCTCGTATCTCATAGAGTTTGAATCACGTAGTAATTCACAAGGCAAAGCCGCGTGAATTACGCAGTGATTCAAAAGAGATTGGATCGAGCTCTGACACTAAACTTGAATGGGTTTCTGAATTTATCTCCAATTGGAAATTTTTTTCTAAATATCTAATGGGCATTAGATACGAGTTCCCAATGTTACGTCTATGGAGAAAAATACCAAGCGTGAGATAATACACCATTCTATCTGAGGTAGTTGGTAATTCACACCGTATCGACAACCCATTCACAGCAGGGCACTCTACGATCTCTCAGACAGGACGTACTTTTGCTCGGTGACGTATTGGGCAGTGTAGACTGGCGTTTCATGGTCTCCGTATACACCGGGCGGTGAGAAAACTGATCAGCACTGCAAGTGAATCAATAATCTAATAAAGTTACCAGGCTTATCACACCATCAGCTCGGCTTACTTTCATACTCTCCCAGCAGAGATCCTGCGCTCTACTTCCTGCGGTCGCTTGTATCTCTGCCCCAACCTGCCTGTTTTGGTTCAAATCTGGCGCCTAAGCCAGTTTTTGAAATATCCTAAATTCTGAGGGCTTTTAGGGGTATTTTGTGTTCTACTTGTAGATAGAGATGAACATATTCATATGGTAAATAAAATACTCTCATTTCTGTTATAATTTATTTCAAACGAGACACATTCTCTGGGATTACTTTCTACGGTGGAAAGCACCTCATGTGTTGCAAGGCTTTGTTTTGTCAACAATGCCCATGTGCTCCTCTGAAGGGGTAGTCTAATCAACTGTGGATTCCCATTATAAAATGGTTTAAGTATGAAAAAGAAACAACCGGATTGTCTGTAAAGCTCCTATAACAATTCCTATATTTCCATACTCATGATATGTGAGTTGTTTGACTTGTATAACTTTTAACAGTTGCCTTGTTTTGAATCTGAAAAGTTCGCTGGTCTCCCCTGTATTATCGTGGATACCCAGGGAACAGGCTCTGGGTTGGGGCAGAGACTAAGCCAGCGCCAGCGCCGCGAAAGACCGGAGGGGAGAGTGTTACTTTCACTATCCCTACACTCTCCCTACACTCTCCATACACTCTCCATACATCGGCTGGGCCTGACTACAGTGTGAAAGCCCCTCCTCATTGAGACCTATTAAATCCATACTGCGACACAAGACCGGCGCCAATTGATCAGCAAACTTTCTCAACACGCTTCCTGCGCTCAACACTGATTGCTCCGCTATTATCGCCCACTCTCCATGCCCATAGAGCGTCTCTGTGGTGATAAGCACGAGTTGTCAAGTCGGCCAACATTACTGAGAACCGCCGAGGTAAAGAATTGTCGATTGGCGGCCGCATTGAGCGCTCGCCTGATAAAAGACCGCAAGTGAATGCCGCAGGCTTTCCTTCACTGTCACGAGTGAATGCCACGAGCTGTCCCTCGTCATTACATGTGAAAGCCACGAGCTCTCCCTCGTTACTACATGTGAATGCCACGAGCTCTCCCTCGTTACTACATGTGAATGCCACAAGCTCTCCCTCGTTACTACATGTGAATGCCACGAGCTCTCCCTCGTTACTACATGTGAATGCCACGAGCTATCCCTCGTTACTACATGTGAATGCCACGAGATCTCCCTCATAATTACATGTGAATGCCACGAGCTATCCCTCTTTACTACATGTGAATGCCATGAGCAATCCCTCGTTACTACATGTGAATGCCACGAGCTATCCCTCGTTACTACATGTGAATGCCATGAGCTATCCCTCGTTACTACATGTGAATGCCATGAGCTATCCCTCGTCATTAGAAGTGAATGCCACAAGCTCTCTCTTGTCATTACATATGAATGCCGTAGTACTGCCATATCGGGCCTCATTTTGTTATTTTTCTTTTCATTTTAAGCAGACTTTTTATTCAGTTCATATTGTATTTGGGCTGTATAAGGGAATTTTCCTTTTTCCTTCTTGAAAGGTTCATCGTTATTTTGCTCCTTTTTGTATATAATATATATATATATATATATATATATATATATATATATATATATATATATATATATATATATATGTATATATATATTTATTTATTTATTTGTTTTATTGACAACGGTTCTCATCGACGTGAAATATTCCACCGTACTAGGTATATACATCCTAATAACATCATAGATACTCATGTTAATCTCCCAGTGAATAAACAAATTATAGTAATAATAGTAACAATATATCTGGGTAGATGATATGAATATGAAATGTGAAATACATTTCCTTATACGTGACCACTTCATTCAATAGTCTTTTATAATAATTTTCGTCAGTCATAGAAAGAATTTTTACCACCTGTTTGAACTTCTTTATACTAGTCAATATCTGACTTGTATGTGGTAATTTATCCCAAAGTGCGTTATCACGATAAATTGGAGATCTAAAATATATACTACTATGAATCCTATCTTTAATAAATCTTATTTTATTTTGGCTTCTCGTGGTCCTAATTCTAGTATATGATATGATTATCTTTTTCCAACGAGGATAAACAATCCAAGAATGGTAAAAAAATGAACAAATAATACAAGTTTAGAACTTTTACTTTCATTGATAAAGGTACACATATCTCCCTACCTAACGCCATTTAAAATAGCTAACATTTCTCACCGAATCTTATCTTCAGCATAATAACCTTCCCGTCGCCGTGATTCCTAACAAGCTCCGTGGTTAAACCTGCCCACAGACGCGTGAACGTTATCCAGCCATTCACGTGGACACACTTCCTCACACCTGCCACTTTCAGCCCGCCTCGGATCGGGAAACAATGCGCACCCCGGGCGTGGCCGTCAAGCATGCCGTCAACCAGCCACCCATGCCTCAGCTGATAAAGCGGACGTCACACCCGATACGCCTAATCTGGGCGCACACAGCTACCGCGTAAAAATGGCCAAATTACATAGTAAACAATGGGCGGCGACCCGCTGATTTATAGCCGACCCGTTACAACGCGCTGAAGCAGGAGAATCTGCCGACAGAGGGCCTTGTTGAGGAGAGAGACATTGTTACGTGGTGGTGGGGAATAATGCTATCCACTTGCTGCCTACATAGATCTTTATGGTGGGAAGCATGACAAATGATACTTTATCTTAACCCTGTTATGTCTGTCCCATAGGCTTAACATTGGGGACTCGTTCTCCATGCCCCTACGAGTATTCGAGTCCGTTCTCCATGGTCTATGTTCTGTGTCCCGTACATTATTTTGGTGTGTACACGGGTGAGATAAATACACTTATCTTAACCCTGTTATTTTTTCACTTTAGGCTTAACATTGGGAACTCGTTCTCCATGCCCCTACGAGTATTGTAGTCCGTTCTCCATGGTCTATGTCATGTGTGTTGTACATTATTTTGGTGTGTACAGGGGTGAGATAAATACACTTATCTTAACCCTGTTATTTCTTAACCTTAGGCTTAACATTGGGAACTCGTTCTCCATGCCCCTACAAGTATTGGAGTCCGTTCTCCATGGTCTATGTCATGTGCGGTGTACATTATTTTAGTGTGTACGGGGGTGAGATTAAAGAAGAAACCAACGAGTTTTGGTCAAAGTCGTCGTTCTCCACGAGTTTGGTGCAGAATGATATGAACCATGCGACAGCCGAGTGAATATCGCATAGACAAACGAGTTTGAGAATGACTTCTTTGACCAAAACGAGTTGCTTTCTATATTTATCACACCCCTGTACACACCTAAAGAATGGGCGACACACAGGTTATAGACCATGGAGAACAGACTGCAATACTCATACGGGCATGGAGAACGAGTTCCCAGTGTTAAGCCTATAGACATTTATTCTAGGGGTGAGATCAAAATACAGAAAGTTTTGGTGAAAATCGTTGTTCTCCAACTCGTTTGAATGCTATGTGATATTCACTCGGCTATCGCCTCCTTCATATCTTTAGGTGGTGAGTCATGACAAATGACACTACTTCTGTCTACCTATATGGTGGGAGGGTAAATGCTATCCACTGGCTACCAATGGTGACACGGTACTTGTAGAACGATACTGTCCACTCACTACCTCTGTCTATATGCATGGTGGCAGGGCATGGGGGGATATAATGTCATCTACTTGCCATTTTTAGAGCATGCTTGCACGCGCTAAATACATCATCTAGAGGTTATAGTGGTCACATATATATACACTTCCAGCATGCTTCCAGAAAACTATCCCTTCACTCTCTGCGTGCTATTCACTGTGATAGTGAGAAAGGAGCTGGGTGCCAGTATCTCCGAGTTTTAGAGGCATGCTCAGCTGACCATGACCAATCACCTGAGACCAAAATACTTCATTGACCCACTGGTGCTTGATATGTTTGGATCCCCGACTAATAGGCAATTGCAGAAATGGCAAGTTGACTGGGTGCAAGTTGGCTACAGAAAGCTAGCCATATCCTGAATGTAACCCAAACATTTAAAATCATTATTCATTTAAACTTGCACGCTCATTCATCAATGATGGACATTCTATTTGCTCCTAGTTATCTAACTGTAGGGTATGTGAGTGGGAAATGCTATCCAATTGCTGCCATCTATTGCTGTCAATATGTCAACCATCTACAAGTGAGAAGAGGTTTTGTTAGAGCGTGCTTGCACGTGCTATATACATCATCTAGAGGTTAGAGGGGTCCATATAGACTTTCAGGGTACTGCATACAATCTATCCCTTCATTATCTGTATGCTATTCACTGTGATATTGAGAACAGAGAAGGGATCCAGTGTCACAGTCTCTTAGTGGTGTGCCCAGCTGATCATGACCAATCACTCAAGACCAAAATACCTCAAGACCCAATGGTGCTTGATGTGTTTGGATCCTAGATAGGCAGTTGCAGAAATGGCAAGTTGACTGGGTGCAAGTGTGTTATAGAAAACTAGCCATAGGCTGAGTTTAACTCAAACCTGTTAATTATTATTCATTAATAATTGCACGCTCATTCATCAATGATGGACATAGTGTTTGCTCCTAGTTTGTGATCACATCAACTATCTACAAGTGAGTTGAGTTCTTTCCCATCATCACAACCATCTACGAGTGAGTTGCTAAAGATTTAAAATCTCACTGTTGCCGTCTCCTGAACTTCAGTGTTGTCTCCAAGTCTCGTTAAGTGTTCTACAAATATAACCTTAAAGACAAATGCTGGTAGTTGGATGATTTCTAAATTCTATTGATTTTTGCAAATAACCATGGATAATATAAGTTTTATATATCAGCAAATAGGAAATGCAAATAAAAAGGCATGTCACCGTGCTAACCTCTATGGGAGGGCCATCTGAAAATGTAAGTGCTTATCTATTTGTGTCTATGGGAAACTGCAATATTCTGACTTCGTGGTAAGATGACACTGATGTTCTATTGCTATCTTCAAATAATTCTGGATTCTGATAGTTGGGAACATATGCAAATTAGAAATGCTACGTCACTATGATAACTTCTATGGAGAGGCCATATCCAGAAGCTAAGTGCTTAAGTATTGGTGTCTATGTAAAACTACAATATTTCCATGAAATCAAATGGCAACACCTGTATAAAATTTGGTTCTGAGTATAGATATAGAGGGCACTGCGATACCTACCCGCATTTGTCTTTAAGGTTCAAATGCTTCATCCTTTATTTGAAATCATAGTTATCTTCAAAGATCTTTGAATGAATTTAGAATAACCATTTCTAGTTATAATAATGTTTTCCTTTTTTACATAATACATATTGCAGTTGATACTGAACTACTGCAGTTACCTGCTGTATTCTAAATATTCTTTAGATTAAGAACATCACTGGATGATAAACGTCGTTTTTACAATATCTATATTGATGAATTTTTCTTTGTTTATATAGATGAAGCTAAAAGTAGTGCCCATCAAACATAGACGATTCCCTATTGATACCTAAACCCCACTATAGTGGCGATCTTTCCCCCTATATTCAGTTAGAAATGTTTAAATATTGTATGAAAAAAAAGATGTAATCTAACACAATCATAAGGATTGACTATAGAGCCGTGGAGCACTGAAACAGACCTGTCTGATTAAATTCTCATTTCTATTCCATTGTCGAGATGCATCAAATGCAGCTTTAAAGGCATATCCTACAATGCCAGTGTGTAAAATCTTTGCCGTCGGATGGGATCATTGACGACATGTTGCCCAGCTCTCTGCATCGTACGTGGCGAGAACTAAGGGATGCCGCCGGTAAACAAATGAAAAGCGAAGCCAGGCGGCATTCTTCTTCGAAGCACATCGCCTAGACCACGTAGAGCCATGGACGGTGGGGCTTGCCCCGCTGCCCGGATACTTGGACACTGATACTCGTACCAAGATCTACGAAGAACGCCGAGCTTCAGCCATGCGAATCACCAAGATGGTGGCAGAGTCCCTGAAAGCCAGGGAGGAAGTGGAACTACAAATCCGAGAGCAATCGTTGAGGATAATGCGTAGTACCATGCTCGACTCGAAAATGGAAGAAGTGGAAGTCGAAAACACTCTCGCTCAAGTCAAGACACACGCGGAACTCACCCCCAAGAGGGATTACCTCAAAGAAGTGACGATTCTGGAGGACCGACTCCAGAAGCGAGCGACTCGGGCTCCCAAGGCAGGGACCATCATGGACCCAAAAGGAGCGACTCCTAGCACATCCCACGATGGTGCTAAGAAACAGCCGGATTTTCCGAAAGCCCCTGCTCCGCAGAACAAGAACAGAGGCCGCGGCCGTGGGGGCAGAGGGAATCGTGGAGCGAAGCGAGGCCAAAACAAGCCAGCAGCGTCACAGTCTACCAAACTATAGACAGTAACGTATCCATGACCACCGAAGACAGTGCTGAGTGCACGTCAGACAACACTGTAACGACCCCATGTGTAGTACAACCAGTGAGTATTAAACATGTTGAACAGTGTTCGTTTGTTTGTTCCTCTTTTGCATGTGAAGTTTCGAAACAGAAAACTGACTCAGATAATAGTAACCTACATCTCGTAGATCAAATCAAGGGGTCAACCCCCATGAAATATTGCAAAACGGGCACTGCAGTAAATCTATCAGATAAAGAACTAACCGATTCTGAACTTTCTCTACTAGACAAAGGTCTTAACTTCTGCCCTACAACCCTGAATGTTGAAGAAGGTGAAATGAAAATGGACTTAGATAGGTTCCATAGGAACCTTAGACTTAAGCAATTCTTTCAGAAAAAAACACCGACAGTGCAGAAACCCGTCGCCCAAACTGGAGACGAGATCGCCCAACAGAACGTGGACGGACAAATAAGGACCGACCAAACAGCTTCCGTAAGTTCATATCCTTTTGATAACAAAAGCCTCATTAAGGAACTTAAAGAAACCACTAGCTTCTCAGCCCCGCAAGGGTCCTAAAATCTTGAAGGGTTCATAGCAGTAAATGAAATAAGCCTTACTAATGCCAATGCCCATAAAATCAAGGTGAAACAAAACATCACAAAGGCAGAACGATACTCTCTCAAATCTTTATCCAAGGATAAAAACATTATCATCAGACCGGCAGACAAAGGGGGTGCCACTGTAGTCATGAACACCCTAGACTATGTCAAGGAAGCACACCGTCAACTCAATGATACCAACGTGTATCACAAGTTAGGCAAAGATCCAACCAGCTTCCTAAACAATAAAATAGCCGACAAAATAAACCAGATGATAGAGGACAAAGAGTTGACCCCCAAAATGGGGGAAGCCCTAACAACTAAAGAAGCCAGAGCACCTCAGGTGTATTTTCTACCAAAGATACACAAGGGGAAGCTACCGCCACCCGGCAGGCCGGTAGTATCGGCCAACAGATGTGCAACAGAAAAAATCTCCAAATTTGTAGACTTTTTTCTGAAACCGGAAGTTCCACGTATCCCGTCCTACATTAAGGACACGAACCATTTTCTAGAAAAAATCCAGGAGGTGGGTCAAATAGAGAAAGGTGATATATTAGGCACACTCGACGTGGGGGCCCTATATACCAATATCCCCAACAGCGAGGGGATAGAAACAGTCAGAAAGAAACTCACATCCAAACGCCTAGCCAAAGAGAAACCTGACACAGAAAGTATCATAGAGCTACTAAGACTTGTGTTAGAAAACAACAACATTCAGTTCAATGGGACCAACTATATCCATGTGAGTGGGACCGCGATGGGGACTAGGCTAGCCCCCTCGTACGCGAACCTATTCATGGAGAGTCTAGAAGAGAACCTCCTAGACGGTTACCGATTGAAACCGAAGGTCTGGTGGAGATATATCGATGATATATTCTTCATCTGGAATCATGGAAAATCAGAACTGGACAAATGGGTCCAGCATCTGAATAATGCTCACTGCAGTATAAAGTTCACGAAAGAGACCTCTGAAAGTGAGGTACATTTCCTGGACACGACAGTCAAAGTAGACTCAAACGGACGTCTATACACTGACCTATACTGCAAACCCACCGATGAAAACACGTACTTAAAGTACGATTCGGCCCATCCGGCATCACAAAAGAACAGCATACCATACTCTCAATTACTGAGAGTAAAACGTATCTGCTCAAAAAACAATGACTATGAAGCCCACGCAAAGACAAAGGCAAGAGACTTCATAGAAAGAGGATACCCGCCAGATCTGCTGAAAAAATGCAAAGAAAGGGTAGACAAAGTAGACAGAGCAAAAGCCCTGCAAAAGAGTACCAAGAAAAAGGATACTGACGAGAAAGTTTTTCTCATCAGCACATTCCGACAGGGACACAAAACCCTACCGGACCTGGTAAACAAAAACTGGGAGATCCTAGGCAAATCGAGTACCACCAAAAACATCTACCATTCGAAACTGGTGAGGGGCTACAAACGCCCCAAAAATCTACGGGACCACCTAGTAAAAGCTAGGACAGTGTTCCACCCAGGAGAGGCGAACGATCCTAAGGAGAAATGGGACAACAAATGCACCAAAAAGGATTGCAAATACTGCCCCATGATACGAAAATCAAAAACAATCCATTCAAAATCAAAAGGCACCAAACACCATTGCAAAAGCAATGTCTCGTGCAATAGTTCCAACATCATCTATTGCATTGAATGCAAACGTTGTGGCATACAATATGTGGGCCAAACGAAGCGAAAGCTTAAGGAGAGACTCTCTGAACACCTGAGAAGTATCAAGAAAAAGAGCGGGATCAGCGATGTCCCAAAACACTTCAACATGCAAGAGCATAAAGGAGTGGAGGATGTACAAATATATGTAGTAGACTACATATACCAACATCCACAAAGCAAAAACGCGAGCCGCCTACGAGACAAAATCGAATACAATTGGATTCACCGTCTCGGGTGCCAAGCACCAAGGGGGCTCAATACGATGGATAGCAAATACGGATAACAACACCCAAATGCCACGTCAAAGATTTTTCTCGTCGAAATGACGCCGAACCAACACGCTGTCAGACATCTGAGGCTCGGAAACCCATCCGACGGCAAAGATTTTACACTATGATTACACACGTTGTTTATCCGCAGCGACACACACAAGTGACAGTGTCAAGCACCACCCGAAAAAAACTGAAGAACCTACTTTCAGTTCCTTTCAGTAGCATTGGAAGCGAAATAGACGCTGTCACGATGCTGAGAGACCACAGAAGGACACAATAGACGCCTGATGCGACATATCTCTGTCGAAACTAACGAGTAAGACGGGAAATCTAAGTTAAGACACCTCCCATCACTGAAAACCTACATAGTAGTTCACCCGATAACCACCAGTTGGTAGGGGGAATACAGGAGAAACGGTTCACATTCCTAACACCAGTCCCGTGCTACAAAACGCCCATAGGCCTTGCGGCAATGACTACGTTAGAGAACCAGCGAAAACTCCGTCAATCCGCGCAACAAGCTACAGCTAACAACGCGTCCGTAGTAACAGCGAATCCGCGAGTCGGACCGCGGTCACGTGACGCGGCGCACCAATCACGGTCGAGAAATGTAGGACACGGGTGAATGTGAAACGGCGGGAACGTCTTGCCCGCGAATTCGATTCTGTCACTTGCTCGTTAGTCGCGTTGTGCCTCGTTCACCACATATATCCTACAATGCCGCCTGGTGATTTTCAAGTACTTACAATTATCATTTCAAACCAGTTCCTTTGACTTATTTTAACAGCAAATGGGTGATTTTTAGCATATTATCTAGGGAGACCTAACTCAATATGTAAATTAGACCATATAATACAGTCTTCAATTCTCTCAAAAACAAGGATGGTGACCTATGATTCTTAAAATCTAAATATGTTGTACTATACATCTACTATATTCTGTGAAAGTTTGAAGAAATTGACATGGGTTTTACTATGTAAAAAACAATTTTTTATAGTTTTTGTATATTCTCTTAAAAGATTATCATAATATCGATCTTTAAATCGAAAACTAGCATGGTGACCCCTTATTTTTAAGTTAGAAACGTATTCCGCAATACTTAGAGAATATCGTATCAAATTTTCAGGAAAATGACATGGATTTTAGTTTTCAATGTAAATTCTCCGATATGCCTTCAAAGGCTTACCTACAATTTACAATGGCTCCGCCTTGTGATTTTTAAATAATGTCAATTATTAGTCAAAACTGGTCTCATGGGATTCATTCTAATTCTAGTAAGTAAATTTAACATTTTGTCCAGTTTATCCAATTTTAAAATGTAAAATAGGCCAATTTACATTTGCTTGATTTAAATAGGAACTGTACTGAAAACAATGGTTTTCTTCAATTCTTTCAAAAACGAGGTGGGAGGTTTTTAAAACCTAAATAAATAGTACTATATATATGTACTATATTCTGTGAAAGTTTAAGGAAAACGATATGGGTTTTACTATGTAAAAACCAACTCTTTAGAACTTCTATATATTCTTTTATAAGATTATCATAATATCGATCTATAAATCTATTATCATAATATCGATCTCTAAATCGTATACTAGCACGGTGACCCCCAATTTTAAAGTTAGAAATGTATTCCACAACACTTGGAGATCATCATATCAAATTTTCAGGAAAATGCCATGGGTTCTAATTTTCAAGGTAAATTCTCCGATATGCCTTTAAGTTTGCCGACTAAAAGACGCAGGTATCCGGTAATCAAGAACCCCGCGAATGTAAAAAAAAAAAAAGCGCCGACGGCTCTTGGGTGGTGTCAGTCTTAATAAGGGCTCGCCATGTTTGAGGAGATCCCACTCTCCTCGGCCCAATGATGGCCATTTATACCGAGTACGACGCCATCTTATCTCGCACATTCCAGTCGCCAGCGCCCTCTAGGTACCGGAAGTGGCCCTGTCACACCCCATTTATCGCCCACTAGGTACCAGTGTAAAGCAGGAGAATGTCGTCTGACAGTGGAGCAGACGATAACGGCGTGCTGTGGAGACGCCGGTGTATGCAGCGTGTAGGAGTGGTGTAATGTACTCTCCAGATTAGTGAGAGAGGCAACACTAACCTGAATATCAATCACGGTTTCTTAGAGAGGAACATCTTCTCTAGTAGCCAGCATACCCGGCCCTGTCCCCAAACAGGGCTGGGTGCTGACTCCATACACTTTTTTTCTTTTTTTTTTAAAGTCTTTATTGCATTCGAAAATACATTATCGTTCTTCCAAGCAATAGAACAAGTGCGTAACTGTTGCAACAAGCTTATATACATTCACAAACCACATTAGTGAATTGTAGGTGATTACAATTTGGTGAAATGATACACTGCGTCAAAACCATTTTCCTGCCATCCCGTACTTACTAACAATATGACTATGCTCTGTATATTATATAACAGTTCCTATTTTCTAATTACACTCAGTACCGCTTTCTTGAACAGTATTTTTGACTCAGTTTTTTGTGCATTCTCTTGAAGTGCGTTCCAAAAGCTGATTCCCTTGTATCCCGACGACTTTCTGAATTTTTCGTTCCGAGGAAACGGTAGGTATAAATTGTCCTTATTTTTAGATCTAGTTTTTCTTTCTACTTCATATATCCCCACCATCTTCTTCCTTATCTGCTTTAAACTGTTTAAGCTCCTTATTAGTCCTAGTAAAAGTACCTTTCGTCTTTCGTCGGGATCGGATACTTCGCATTTGGTAAGCAGTTCCTCGGTCCTAATTGGCCTGTCATCGACACCCCAACCCTGCCTTGTCATACCAGACTGGCCGCAGTCTGACATATATGGAAAAAAAATTGAATCGATAAATATATACCCATTTGTCTTCGCCAACCTTCAAAATAGTTGTCGCTTACTTTATAACTGTGTATTTAAAAGTAGTTTTCCAGTAGATCTTGGCTGGTTCTTAAATCCTGCCATTTTGTTCAGTCTTCCTCGCTGGTTCCCTAACTGCAAAGCGCCTCATCTATTTACATAGAACAGCTGTTCACCCCTGAATGGAGATCAGGTGTGAATTCTTTACCTACTTCTCTAGCACCTATCGGGTTCTATACACCCAGTCATCTGGTTTGAAATACCCTTCGAATTCTCTTAACAACGGACATGTCCGCCATTTTGCCGGTGACAACAAATCGCTGTCAGAGTGGAAAACTCTAACAACCTATTATTGTTAATTTTTTTGTTCCAATGGATTCGACTGAGGATTCCGTGGTTGGAAAAAAGTTGATTCGTGGTCGCATGGCAGTGGTTACAGACGCACACACAGATAAGCCTCGTTTACCCATACTAAACTCTAACACCTACTTTATAATGTGTAATTTACGCGCAATAGTTGAAATATGGTTATTGACATTATCCAGACATGATTTAAACTTTTTTTTTTTTTTAGGTTTTTTATCTATACTGGAGTTTACTGTAAGGGACAGTCAGTCCCTATCTTCCACAGGCTCCAGTACAGCATAGACCCTCGCAGTATACAACTTGCCCAGTTGATGGGCTTACACACAATGGAGGGTATCTCAAGTTTTTGTACGTCGATGTAGACATATATAATATTAAACATACATTTATTTCACCCCCTTATACAGGACATATACAGTTTTGTAAACAGCTCAGGAAAAATAGACTTACTTAATATCGTTACATCACAGTCACTAGATTCTAGTTATCCATAGTTTTGTGTACATTGATTTGGTTAGGTCAGGTCTCACACACCATGCATCCGTGGTACAGTCGCATGGTAGGAATAGTGACATATTAACATTTCCTAGTACGCAGTCAGTTAATAGTTACTTAGTGATTCTTTTAGTTTCCTCTTAAGTACCCTTTTCATTAAATCCGCGTCATCTATCAACCGCTCGTTCGGAGGCATGGTATTCCATAGGTTGGCTGACTTGTACATGACAGAGTGCTTGTATTTGTGTAGCCTTATGCTCTCGGCCGTAGCCAGTACCGGTGCGTCGTGCACGATAACATGCCAACTAGAAGAACATCATTGTTTCGACGATTTGTTGACATCGCATTCCGAGGCTAAACTGAGCCCATCACATAATCATTTGATCTGAAACTGCCAGGGTGATCTGTGTTTTTTTTTCAAGAAATTGGTCTGAGGGTTGTTTAACACATTCCCACATATTAAACGATATCAGAAATGAATATTTGAATTCTCCATAGGCTTAGCACTGTGTAGGTGCCTTGCCAAGATGGTCGCGGAGGGGGTTCGAAGTGCCAACTACTTCCAGGTTGACTCAACGAATATGCCCTCCAGATATTACAAAACTCCCTATTATTGCCCAGTGTAAGTAAAGGTTCCACTCCCTACTCGTCTGGCCACACCACAACCGCATTTCCCCCGATAAACCACAGTCTTCCGAGTTGGAGAAACCGAATATAATTTGAAAAGTATACGTAGAAATAACTGAAATTTCCATTTCTGCAATTTGATTTCTAATTTGAAGATTTATTAAAAGTGTTAAACTGCAATATTTGTGGGAAATGGGTCATGGGTCTATCACCATAGAACGACGGAAACCAGCAAACACTGGAACCTGTAAACACACTGAATTATGGGATACCTCAATAGGTTCTATTAGACTAAAGAAGAAACCAACAAGTTTTGGTCAAAGTCGTCATTCTCTACGAGTTTTATGTGGAGTGATATGAATGAAAATCATGTAGCATTCGAACGAGTTGGAGAATAACTTCAATGACCAAAACGAGTTGCTTTCTGTATTTATCTCACCCCTGTGCAAACTAAAAGACTGGACGTCACACAGGATATAGACCATGGGGAATGGACTGCAATACTCCTTCGGGCATGGAGAACGAGTTCCCAATGTTATGTCTATGGGACAAAAATACCAGGGGTGAGATAATTTGCAATTCTCAATATTCAATTCATTGCAATGAATGCAGGAAATATGTTTTTGGGCTGTAGAACTGGGTGGCTCTGACTTATATTTAACCATGCATCTACCTGTTTGATTACCTCTTTTAGATGGCATAATTTCACCCCTCTGTCTTTAATGTAGGTGTGTATCGGTAATCATTCCATACAATTGCATAGTTTTTCTATAGTGTATAAAAACATAGTTTCAAGGCCAATACTTCTGAAGCGGTATGCAAGTTTTTAGTCTTTCTCGAATAACTTCCCGAGAACTAGATTAGTCTGTTCCGGTGGAGTGAGACTATGCTACCCTTTGTGGAATGTTTCAAATAGGCTGGTTCGGATATTTTTCGGTAAGTTGTTGAATCAACTTGTGCTAAACATTCTGGACAAGACCAGACTCGTCAGATCTTAGGTATATGGATCTTTATCATACCTGCTGCAACTACAGTACCTTAGCACCGAAGTGCTCAGTAAAGCTGTGCGAGTGAGTCCAGAAACTGAAGCAAGTTCACTCACTCAACCACTGAAAGGGTTCAGAGAAACCCAACCAACTGTGAAGCTCCAAGAGGTCCGCTCTTCATGGAGGAACACACAAGTAACCCGTCAACCTGCTGTAGACCCGGCCTTATATACAGACCAAGTTACGTAATCTGGGCGAACCCGTAGCGCTCTCATGCATGGGCTCTCAGGGATCACGGCATAGCAGGGATCGGCACTGGCGACCTCTAGCGTAAACCAAACACACCACTGCTTGACTGACCCAACCCCTACACTTCCATGCTTAATGAGGTGTCTCCGATGAATTTTTTTATGACATAATGAGGGCCTTATGCCCTGAGAAAGATCACTCCTCGCCTGCAGATGAACAAACACACCGAACTGACTGTCCTCTGCCTACAGAGATTATCAGAGTATTGTCTTTAGGTGGGCGGTCACATGGCTGTGTGCAGACAGGTGATGGGTGTGAAAGCGGCGGGTGTGAAAGAGGCGGCAGCAGCAGAGGTGGTGGTGGTGGCAGTGGCCACAGTGTCGTTGGCGACGGCTGAGTGGTGGTGGTTGGGATGGTAGGGTAATATCTGACTAGACCTCGTAATATACATTACATTATTAAAAACAGTAACAAACAACAGAGTGCTGGGTTAATCATGTGTAATTAATCTATTGATACCAAATCAGGTTTTATAAACGTTTTATAAAATAAATTGGTAATATAAGATTGCATTTTTCATATCAAACAGACTTGGATGGTGTTCCCTAGGAATTATTTGACAGTGGCATAAATACAACAGAATCAGGCATATATATGATATATATTATGACTGCAACATGGACACTTAAATATGTCTTTAGATGAAGCTTATACCCAATGAAAAAGAGGACTAACTTATTTACACAAAATTATATCTATACGTTTACGTATGTAAATTAGAGTTTTTCGCGCTGTGATACCGGAACAGGGTTTCTTTCTAGGCTGTGTAAATAACCTAGTTTTGAACATGTTTCTTTAAGAAAGCCCTGCAGCAAATTATATTAAACGTCGTATTTTGGAGTTGAAACTACTTGCGGCACCCTCATTATAATGTCATCTCCTTTTTCATTATTTTGTTGCTCCGTTTCCATGATTATTTTAGTGACATATGTAAAAATATGTCAAATAACTCAGCTTCTACTACTCTACTTTACCTGTGCAGCACTTTGCGTTGCCTCATATCGCGTTTTAGATACTGAGAACCTTAACTGATTTGGTCAAAACCATGCGGATGTCACATGGAGATACAGTTTACTCTTTACTTTTCTCCTAACTGAAACCTACGATTGGTCATATTCAAATGGTAAGGTAGGGAGCGAGATTTCTTTTTCAAAAATGTCTTTATTGAGTACATATATATGTGTTTTTACAAACTCTTCTCTACATAAATTTCAGCTGGAACTCAACAAGAAGCCTTGAGCTGGTTTTGATGGTCCTGCCAACCAATAATGTTGAAATAACATTTTGTATCTTATAGTCTGTTCACAATGGTTCAGCAAGGCATAATATCACAAATTAGCTGAGATGATCCAAGTAGATGTGATAGCAAAATAGTAAGTTGAGTAAGTATACCAGGTAGACCAAGTATTGCAGGTTCTGTATTGATTCAAGCATCATTGCTTTTGTTAACGCTTACAAGGTCCTTATATCAGGAGTGTTTCTACGTAAAGATGATAATTGGTTCCCATTGGAACCACCGTGGAAATAAACTGATCCAGAATAGGACATACAATTAGGAAGATGATAGGACGAACTGGGTGAAGCATTGGCTTTAAGGAGGCGTTTGTATAGTAAACGTTTTGCGAGTTAAAAGTAGAAATCATGCAGAGAGTGGTGCCATCTGTAGGAGGGTCGTGGTACGAGCTCCTGGAGGAATAAGGATGAGATGTGGGGATAATGTTAACAAGAGCCGTTGGGTGTCAGCAGTGGTAGGGCTGGAGTAGGAGACTGAGGCCAGAGACTGGGGTTCTAGACTGGGGCCAGAAGCTGGGGCCAGAAACTGGGCCCAAAGGGTGGAGACTAGAGACTGGGAACAGAGACTTGGGCCAGAGACTGGGGTCAGAAACTGGGGCCAGAGACTGGGGCCAGAGACTAGGGCAAGAGACTAGGGTCAGAGACTAGGGTCAGAGACTGGGGTCAGAGACTTGTGCTAGAGACTTGGGCCAGAGACTGGGACTAGAGATTTGGGCCAGAGACTAGGGCAAGAGACTAGGACAGAGACTGGGACTAGAGACTTGGGTCAATAACTGGGGCCAGAGACTAGGGCAAGAGACAAGGGTCAGAGACTAGGGTCAGAGACTGGGGTCAGAGACTGGGACTAGAGACTTGGGCCAGAGACTAGGGCAAGAGACTAGGACAGAGACTGGGACTAGAGACTGGTAACAGAGACTAGGGCAAGAGACTGGGGCCAGAGACTGAGGCCAGAGACTGGGGCCAGAGACTGGGGCCAGAGACTGGAGCCAGAGGCAAGGGCCAGAGACTGGGAACAGAGACTGGGGACAGAGACTAGGGTCAGAGACTGGGACTAGAGACTGGGTTCAGAGACTGGGGCCAGAGACTCGGACTAGAGACTTGGGCCAGAGACTTGGGACAGAGACTAGGGTCAGAGACTGGGGTCAGACACTGGGGTCAGAGACTGGGGCCAGAGACTTGGGCCAGAGACTAGGGCAAGAGACTGGGAACAAAGACTAGGAACAGAGACTAGGAACAGAGACTGGGGCCAGAGACTGGGGCCAGAGACTGGGGCCAGAGACTTGGGCCAGAGACTAGGGCAAGAGACTGGGAACAAAGACTAGGAACAGAGACTAGGAACAGAGACTGGGGCCAGAGACTGGGGCCAGAGACTAGGGCCGGAGACTGGGGCCGGAGACACTCTGTGGGTAGCAACACACAGCTTAAGATATGAGTGATCTTACTCTGATTTCCCGCTCATGGCACGGAGAACCAGCAAAACCTCTCTCCAGCATGAGATTCTCAAATAACCCTTCTATACTCGTTTGAAATGCATCGAGATATAAGATAAAGGAATGGCAACGTTTCTAATGGTATTATAATGCTTCCTTTAAAAATACTTAAAGGTATCACCGCGCCTTCTAAAGAGAAACCAGCGTAAAATCCAGCAAGTATCTGCCAGATACCAGCTGAATGCAATCCCACAATGCACCAGAAGAATGGCTGGCGTTACCTGGCCTAATATGTGAGAGCACATTAACCAGGCTTTCACGCTACTCTGGGAAATTCTAAATGTATCTGTCCAAAGGCTAACTACGAAACGTGAACTTAAGATTAAAATCAAAGAAGAGTATTGGGCCTATGAATGAAAAATCTAGATACCTCAGTGACATGTCATCCCTTTACTCACCTTCTCTCATCCTATTCATCCTACTAACTTGTGACAAATTGCGTTGGATGTGCGAATGCCGGGCCACTTGTTATTAGAGCATTCTCACACGCCCTACATACATTGCCTAAGGGGTCCCTCCCACCTACTACGACGGGCTACGACGGCCTACGATTAAGTCTGCAACAGCAGTGAGTGTCGCCGACGCTGTCGGCGAAAAGCGGCGCTGTCGCAGACTTAATCGTAGCCAGTCGTAGTAGGTGGGAGGCCTTATTACGGCAACAACCTGCCGCGCTCTGCGATTAACCTTCCGATGGCCTACGATGGGCTACGACGGCCTACGAAATTCAAACATGTTTGAATTTCTTAGACCCTCTACGATTAACGTTTTTTGTTGTAGCCCGTCGTAGCCCGTCGGCGCACAGCGAGTTTGTCGGCGACAAAACCTGACTAATTGAGGAGTTCGTCCGAGACACCTCCACGATTTATTCAGTTTGTCCCCGACACGGCCAAAAGGTTAATCGTAGACTTAATCGTAGTAGGTGGGAGGGACCCCTTATGGTCAGAGAGGTCACATATGGACTTCCAGCGTACTGCAAAAAAAATACTATCCTATCACTACCTGCTATTCACTGTGATATTGAGAAAGGAGCACGTTCTGAAAATCACCACCACACTGTGTGAGGAAGTTTTTGTTTGTATGGATATCAATGTTTGATGAAGGTTGAGTAACCATTTAAAAACTGACTGCTATGTACTTTATCCTACCCCTAATAAAAAACGCCATAGGCTTAATATGGTATTTGTTTATTTCACGGGTGTGACATACAGTGTTGTTTATGCCACTACTTTCTGATACTGAAAAAATATGGAAACGGGGTAGGATAAAATCTAGACGCCACTCATTTGAGTTTGAGCTTATTTATGCCACGCATTTTGTTGGCTCCCTAATTTCACGAGTCGAAGACGAGTGACATTACGGAGCCAACAAAATGCGTGGCATAAATAAACTCAGACTCAAACTCGTGACGTCTCTTAATATTATCTTATATCCAAGACAGCGAAACTGTTCGGGTAATCCTTTAGTAATGCCAGGTTTAGACAGACATATCTTGTCATTTCTCTCCTCAATTGTGAAATAGAAGATAAGTATTGACTTTACAGAAGTGTTATTTGACCAGACGGGGAAGGCTAGCGTAAAGAAAACCAGGCTATGATAGGCTGATACGCACAGCCTCTTTGTTATTCATCTTCACTCCAAAGAAATGTGAAAGTATATTAAGAATCAATAAAGAAATTGAAAAAAACATGTGTGGGAGGGTGAGAGGGGTGAGATGCCGGCACACGTTGCGGGCCCGCCCTATGGCAGGATCGTGATCCCACCTCAGGGTGTGGGACGTTTAAAGCCTGCCCCCACCTACCACGATTCTGGTCCCGATTGGCCTTACGACGGCCTTCCCGACACCATTCCGATTCTAGCGTGAGGTCAGCCAAAATCATGGTAGGTGGGACAGGTTTCTGCGATTCCGTCCACGACAGCTCACGATAGGCTGCGATGAAAACGCCAATCGTAGAGGTCCCGATAATTTCCAACATGTTGGAAATTTTGTAGCCTGTCGTTGGGTATCGTAGCCTATCGGGAAGATATCGTGGTCAGCGCGTATGATTCACCGATTGGATCACGACAGAGGTCTACCATTCGGGGACCTCCCGATAGGTCACGATTTCGCCATTTCAAATCGTAGCGATCGGGAAGCATGTCGTGGCCTATCGTGGTAGGAGGGGGTCCCCTCTAACCTTCAGACCCAGTTTACACCAGAGGGAAACTATGTTCCGGTGGGAAGAAGTCAAAGTTACGAGGTGAGGCTTGGAAAAATTACTGCCCAAAGCGTAGCCGCGGGCAGTAATTTTTCCAAGCCTTACCGATTAACTTTGACTTAATTCCACTGGTACATGGTTTCCCTATTCCTATATACCTTCAATATTCGGCTAATATTGATAAAAACCGAATGTCTCTGAACGTCAACCTGGGCAGTAAACGTCAACCTGGGCAGTAATCATCAGCCTGGGCAGTAAACGTCAACCTGGGCAATAAACAAAGGTTATTCCACCCCCAGCAGCGTTTAGTAATCATAGGTTGTTCGCTCATAGGTATATAGGAATATAATATGAGACAAATCCTGCCGAGATTCATGTACCTCACAGGGTGTGTGTCTTAAGTGGGATTCACAAATCCTGCTGAGATTCACACGATGAGATTCATGTACATCACTGGGTGTTTCGCTGAGACAAATCCTGCTGAGATTCATGTAATCAACAGGTTGTTTGTCTTCAATGGGATTCACACGATACGATTCATGTACCTCACAGGGTGTTTGTCTGGGACAAATCCTGCTGAGATTCATGAACCTCACAGGGTGTTTGTCTGAGACAAATCCTTTCGGTACTGGAACACAATATCCTCGTGTGAATGACAGGGTTCTATTTTGCTGAGACAACTTTTTCCCCTTGCAATTGTCAGCGACAATCACCCATAACAAAGAACAGAATCTCATTAGATTTTGACTTTAAATAGGTTTAAAATTTAGAGGGGCATTTTGGTGAGACAAATGTATTTCACATGTTCTTCCCCAGTCTGTGAGTCTCAGTGGTCCCAAATAACACCTATTAACATGGGGAAGTACCCTGAGCCGGCGACTGTGTACCCTGTGTACCCTGTGTACCCTGTGTAGGGGTGTAGGGATGAGACTATGTACCTGTTAAGTCTTCCCATGTGAATTGAATCCCCCATGTTACCCTGAGACTATAGAACACCCCAATCCGTGAAACCTTGTGCCCAGCTGGAAATAGTAGCCGACTGGTGCAAAGGTGTGAAGTACACCAGTCTCAGGTTCATTTGTCCCATTATAGAGGTACATGAATCTCATCGTGTGAATCCCGCCTAAGACACAAACCCTGTGAGGTACATGAATCTCATCGTGTGAATCCCGCTTAAGACACACACCCTGTGAGGTACATGAATCTCATCGTGTGAATCCCACCTAAGACACAAAACCTGTGAGGTACATGAATCTCATTGTGTAAATCCCGCTTAAGACACACACCCTGTGAGGTACATGAATCTCATCGTGTGAAACCCACTTAAGACACACACCCTGTGAGGGACATGAATCTCATTGTGTGAATCCCACTTAAGACACACACCCTGTGAGGGACATGAATCTCATCGTGTGAATTCCGCCTAAGATACACACCCTGTGAGGTACATGAATCTCATCGTGTGAATCCCACTTAAGACACACACCCTGTGAGGTACATGAGTCTCATCGTGTAAATCCCACTTAAGACACACACCCTGTGAGGTACATCAATCTCATCGTGTGAATCCCACCTAAGACACACAACCTGCGAGGTACATGAATCTCATCGTGTGAATCCCACTTAAGACAAACACCCTGTGAGGTACATGAATCTCATCGTGTGAATCCCACTTAAGACAAACACCCTGCGAGGTACATGAATCTCATCATGTGAATCCCACTTAAGACACACACCCTGTGAGGTACATGAATCTCAGCAGGATTTGTCTCAGACACACACCCTGTGAGGTACATGAATCTCAGCAGGATTTGTCTCAGACACACACCCTGTGAGGAACATGAATCGCACCGTGTGAATCCCACTTAAGACACACACCCTGTGGGGTACATGAATCTCATCGTGTGAATCCCACTTAAGACACACACCCTGTGAGGTACATGAATCTCATCGTGTGAATCCCGCTTAAGATACACACCCTGTGAGGTACATGAATCTCATCGTGTGAATCCCACTTAAGACACACACCCTGTGAGGGACATGAATCTCATCGTGTGAATCCCACTTAAAACACACATCCTGTGAGGTACATGAATCTCATCGTGTAAATCCCACCTAAGATACACACCCTGTGAGGTACATGAATCTCATCGTGTGAATCCCACTTAAGACACACACCCTGTGAGGTAATACATCTCATCGTGTGAATCCCACATAAGACACACACCCTGTGAGGTACATGAATCTCATCGTGTGAATCCCACTTAAGACAAACACCCTGTGACGTACATGAATCTCAGCAGGATTTATCACAGCCAAACACCTGTGAGGTACATGAATCTCATCGTGTGAATCCCACTTAAGACACACACCCTGTGAGGTACATGAATCTCACCGTGTGAACCCCACTTAAGACACACACCCTGTGGGGTACATGAATCTCATCGTGTGAATCCCGCCTAAGACACACACCCTGTGAGGTACATGAATCTCAGCAGGATTTGTCTCAGACACACACCCTGTGAGGTACATGAATCGCACCGTGTGAATCCCACTTAAGACACACACCCTGTGAGGTACATGAATCTCAGCAGGATTTGTCTCAGACACACACCCTGTGAGGTACATGAATCTCAGCAGGATTTGTCTCAGACACACACCCTGTGAGGAACATGAATCGCACCGTGTGAATCCCACTTAAGACACACACCCTGTGGGGTACATGAATCTCATCGTGTGAATCCCACTTAAGACACACACCCTGTGAGGTACATGAATCTCATCGTGTGAATCCCGCTTAAGATACACACCCTGTGAGGTACATGAATCTCATCGTGTGAATCCCGCTTAAGACAAACACCCTGTGAGGTACATGAATCTCATCGTGTGAATCCCACTTAAGACAAACACCCTGCGAGGTACATGAATCTCATCATGTGAATCCCACTTAAGACACACACCCTGTGAGGTACATGAATCTCAGCAGGATTTGTCTCAGACACACACCCTGTGAGGTACATGAATCTCAGCAGGATTTGTTTCAGACACACACCCTGTGAGGAACATGAATCGCACCGTGTGAATCCCACTTAAGACACACACCCTGTGGGGTACATGAATCTCATCGTGTGAATCCCACTTAAGACACACACCCTGTGAGGTACATGAATCTCATCGTGTGAATCCCGCTTAAGATACACACCCTGTGAGGTACATGAATCTCATCGTGTGAATCCCACTTAAGACACACACCCTGTGAGGGACATGAATCTCATCGTGTGAATCCCACTTAAAACACACATCCTGTGAGGTACATGAATCTCATCGTGTAAATCCCACCTAAGATACACACCCTGTGAGGTACATGAATCTCATCGTGTGAATCCCACTTAAGACACACACCCTGTGAGGTAATACATCTCATCGTGTGAATCCCACATAAGACACACACCCTGTGAGGTACATGAATCTCATCGTGTGAATCCCACTTAAGACAAACACCCTGTGACGTACATGAATCTCAGCAGGATTTATCACAGCCAAACACCCGTGAGGTACATGAATCTCATCGTGTGAATCCCACTTAAGACACACACCCTGTGAGGTACATGAATCTCAGCAGGATTTATCTCAGACACACACCCTGTGAGGGACATGAATCTCATCGTGTGAATCCCACTTAAGGCCCGGCCTGGATCACGTTGACGCCTGCTGTGCCGCCTTCCCTGTCTGCAGGATCAGACACCTGCCTGAGACCTGCCGTTCACTCCCTCACCACTCACCCGTCCCAGGACACGTCCAGCACCTCTCCTACAGGCACCACACCAGGTAGGTGTATACAAGGAAACATATTAACTAAACACTGTACTGACAATTACCTATTTTTTATACAAATATCGACCGAAATTGTTTAAATGGCCCTGGAGCCTACTGAAAATAGGATATACATGGTTATCCTAGTAGTTTACTCCAGAATAAAGATTAACTTTAAAAAAAGAGTTCTCCTCACCCACAGCAGCGCTCTATTTAAAGACAAATGCTGGTAGTTGGGTTATTTCTAAATTCTATTGAGTTTTGCAAATAACTCGGGATGATTTAAGTTCAATACATTAGAAAATAGAAAATGCTAAATAAAAATTGGCATGTCACCATGCTAACTTCTATGGGAAGGCCATCTGAAAATGTAAGGGCTGAACTATTGTTGTTCATGGGAAGCTGCATTATTTTAACTTTGTTGCTAACTGACACTGATGTTCTATTGCTATCTTCAAATTATTCTGGATTATGAAAGTTGGGAACATGTACAAATGAGAAAGGCTAAAGAAATACTATGTCTATGGGAAGGCCATCTGAAGAACGCGACATTTACCCCAAAAACGGAACAGAATCTCATCAAATTTTGATCCCTGTGAGATACATGAATCCCACCTTGTAAATTCTACTTTAGGGACCATCCATACAGTAGGTACGCAACATTTCTGAAAATGTTGACCCCCCTTCTCAACCTATCACAATCATGTAGGTAATAAGACAAAGAAGTTATTTTCTGTATTTACCTCACCCCTGTTCACCGTGAAAGAATGAACAATACACAGACCATGGGGAATGGACTGCAATACTCATAGGGGTATTGAGAACGAGGTCCAAATGCTAAACCTATGAGATAAAAATATCAGGGGTGAGATAAAGAGAATTTCCCCAATTTGTCAAAGTAGGAGTCAGACATTACTATATACCCATGCCGTATATATACTGTAAATTTGCACCGTTTCGCCATATAACGTAAAAATACCACACAGACCCCTGGTACATACAGGAAAACACGGACTACCTTCCTATACATGTTTATCAAAATATTGGATGTTAAGCCAAATGAAATCAATGATTTTTTTTTTAATTTCGGGTATATAGTAAGTATAGAACTACCTACCATGCTTGTACAAGCCACAAAACTCGATAATAATTCATGGTTTGTACGGAACTCGGTGTAAACGCCTCGTTCCGTACGAACCGTGAATTATCATCTCGTTTTGTAGCTTGTACAGCATGGTCACGACTTTCTATATAATCATCTACCCTCCCCTCCTGTCCTTTTCTCGCAGCTGTGTGGCTGCCTTATGTTTCCGGAATTCTTATTTTGGTTTATTTAGAAGGGTCATTGTATACCACTTATCATGGGGATGTAAAATGACTATGTTCACATGGATCGGGCCTGGGCACAGAGGGGAAATCTGATATAATTTGAAAACGTAACAGAAAATTGTAATGAACAATATGAGAGGAGGTGCACCAGTTGTACCGGAAATGGACAGGGCAGTTTTTTTCTACAAGAAGGGAGGCAGTTTTTTCTACAAGAAAAGGGGGGAAGCTTATTTATTATCCTACCTCTCATATAAATCTCCATAGACTTTTAAAACATGGTGTGACTGTATGCCACTGTTATGTCATAAATTGGTTATGCCACTGGTGACATATAAAGATAGAAACATGTGGCAGGGTAGGAAAAAATCTAAACATCACTCAATTTTATATGATTGTTTACATGCCATCCATTGTCTTCCGCTACAGATATCACTCAGCTCTGCTTCATGATATCCCTCCACGAAGACAACTCTTACCATATAAACAATGATATGAAAATTCGTCATGTTTCATGATATATTCCTTATCCATTCTAAGTGAGTTAGTTCAATTGTTTGACCACTATGATCATCTAACATATAGTCGTGTCTGAGTTAGACTCCACACTTTAATAGGCCAGTAGGTGTACACTATGTACCTACAGTAGAATGAAATGGTGCCAACGCCCAACTGACGACCCTAGTTAAACAGATATATTTACTTACCCTCTTCCGAGGAATTCTAGATTCCGACTAAGGGAGGACTGAAGGTGGGGTCCATGCGGATCTGCGTGAAATACGTGCGCCTTTTTTTATCAAGTTTATATCATTTTATATTCAGATAAAATTACGTTTTTGAATATTCTTATTATTGCTGTATAGTTTTTTGGGGGTTTTTTTGCAAATTTTTTTTTATTGATACTCAAAGTCATACAATAGTAGCATTGTTTACATTTCGTAAGGAATTGTATCAACAAAGTGGCTGTTGTATCAGTTCTACAGTTGAGCTGATTTTCATCACCTAGCCTCCGACATAGTATAAGACAAATTTGATACATCCGATACATCTACTTTGGCCGCAGCCTTATCCTTGTACATTCATGTTATATGAAATGTTCTGTTAGTTAATTGTACGCTATATATTCTCAAACCTATGAAAATGGATGGAGGATATAAGTGACCAATGTTAAAAAGTTGTATTTAAATGGTAATTTTTGAAATTAGGTGGAGGTTTTCTGGATATGGTCTTGTGATGCAGTCATCATCAAACAAAACACCCTGAGATGTACCTTTTATCAAAATTCTTTGAAGTTTTATGGTCCAGCATAATGGAACAACCTCCTAACTTCTATTGGAAACATACCAACCTATAACGAGTCTAAAAATCCAGTGAAGATTAACCCTTTCCTTACCGGACCTGGTTGCAGGTGCATGTCTTTAAATGCCACATGTCTGACACTGGACTACGTCTGTAGGGCAAGCCTATGTTACAATCGTTGAGAAAATGTATTCTTTTCCATCATATTTAAAGTAGTCAGTCAATGTTGCTATAAAACTATAAAACTATTTATTAACTACCACTATGAAGGCATTTTACATAATCTCCAAAAAAATTATTAAGATCCACCTTGAATTAGCTTAAATAAATGATATTTTAACAAGAATGGAAAAAGGTGCGTTGAGGCATCATTTGTGCTGGCTACGGGAGTGCCCTGAGGCATCATTTGCTCTAGCCACGGGAGTGCCTTGAGGCATCAATGGTAAGGAAAGGGTTAACCTGGAGAGGAAAATACTGTGATTTTCACCAATCTGGACTGCGGTTATTATGACTACTGAAGTGTGAACGTATTTTGAGACTTCATGTTCATGGGACCACAAATGACCGTCTCAAGCGCCAGATCCACTAAGGCGACCAAGCGAATGCATCTGCGATCCATGCGACTGTGCGAATCCCATGCGACGATATTCAATATATTGAATATTGTCGCAAGGCGTTCTCATATCCATGAGAACGCCTGCGAACGTCTGCGAACCCAGATTTGCATGGAAAATCGCCTTAGTGGATCTGGCGCTTAAGGCCCGGCCCCACTGGTGCGATGCGATTGTCGCAAGTCAATAAAAGGTAATAAACGCCAGGTGAGGGTAATAAAAACGGCGCCGCCCGTCGCATCACACACAATCCCTCCTGTGGGGCAGAGGGTGCGCGCGTGTGCGATTGAGTGCGATGCGACGGATCCGTCGCATCGCACATCTTGAAATGTTCATGATGTGCGACGAATTCATCGCACAGGCCTCCTATTATATTCGTAAATAACTATACTTACATCTATATATGCAGCCCCTGTAACTATTTGGATATTGATAGGCTATGAACCTCATACCGATTCCATATATTATAATATTATTGTACTAGGATGTCAGTTGGATAAACAAAAAATAAGCAGAAATATTTATCATACGTGAGAGAGGCTCAAATAATATTTTTCTTTTACCTAGGAAAAGGGATTTTTTTAAAGAAAATACAAGATCATTGTATTCCCTTAACAGCATTCTTTTTCCATATGTGCTGCCACAAACACTGCGACGAATCCATCGCGTCAGTGGGGAATACCCTGGATTTTTTTGCGATTGAGTGTAATGAATCCATCGTAATAGGGGTCATAAACCCCCTCGAGGGGCCGTTTATGGGGCAATAAAACACATGCGACGGTCGTATCGCACCAGTGGGGCCGGGCCTTTCTGATTAGGAATAGAGGGAAACTATGTTCCGGTGGGAATAAGTCAAAGTTTCGAGGTAAGGCTTGGAAGAATTACTGCCCAAGGCGTAGCCGCGGGCAGTAATTTTTCCAAGCCTTACCGAGTAACTTTGACTTATTTCCACTGGTATGTGGTTTCCCTATTCCTATATACCTTCGATTGTCGGCTAATATCGATAAAAACCGAATGTCTCTGAAGGTCAACCTGGGCAATAAACGTCAACCTAGGAAGTAAACGTCAACCTGGGCACTGACTTCAACCTGGGCAGTAAACAAAAGTTACTCCACCCCCGGCAGCGTTAAGTAATCATAGGTTGTTCGCCCATAGGTATATAGGAAAAAGGAAGACTGATGGTGGTCCATGGAAACCAGCAGTACCATTGTGGAGAACCGTCAGTATATATAAGTTTTTAAAAGAATATGGCTATTTTATATTAGTCCCATCATTTCCTGTAAAGTCAGGCAACAGAATTCCAGATCACCTTAGACCACGTTATATCCAAGAGAAACAGCAATACATTTTTCTGAAGGCCAAGGGTTATATGTAATGCTTTGGAGTTAGACATGTAGACAGAACTGCGGTAACTACCTTACTACACCGAGCAAATTTAGAAAGATTAAGTCTCCGTAGAACTAGACACTTGTTATCGCACGTCCACTGGTGGGCCTCAGACCCTGATAATCTTCGGACCCCACATAGTGATCTACAAAGACCTCAGACTAGAAGTACCGAAAAAAGAAAGCTTTTAATATGAAGACCCAAAACCGACCTATTTAAGAGGTCTCCCCTATATCATTGAAGCAAGCTATGGGACTGTCTGAGTGCTGAAACTCAGCAAATCGCAGATAGACATGCTTTTAAATCAGTCCTAAAATGAACCGACCTAGAAACACTATGCGGAGAACTTGTGGACTGAACTGATTGAAAGCACGTTTACTATATTATGTGACACCTAAAATCATAGACTTAGTGCGCGTATCGTTTGACTTGAGCTCTACCTCCTCCTCGTCTTTTTCGCTTTTTCTTTGAAACGCGGTATACCCTCATTTTATCAGTATGTACTACATTAGGTAATATAGAACCATGTTTACAATGCCATTGACCTGTTGTATTGTCAATCCATGTCCAACTTAGTTGGGTAATATGTTGTCATTTATGTTCTTGTCTTTGTCGTTTGTGTCCCCATCATTTTTTTCTCTCCACCTAACATAGAGTATATATCTATCGATATTGTTTCCCAAGTTGGTCTGGTACAACCCAAAAGTCTCTATTATCCTGAGGTTTTCTACCCAGATTACAGACTAAATACACAAAGACGTGCGTCCCAGTGACAAGAGCTAATCTGGAACTTTAAATGAACTGGAATAAATATTCCGTGCTGCTGGAGGTTTTGAACCCTATGCAAACCAATAGCGACTGTCCTGGTGTTTAGCACTAAGCTAACCGACCCTATGGCACCTATCAATGTCTGATTTATGATTGTGATTGTTCCCTTGTATCAAAGTATTGTTACAACTTGACTTTAAGGTTGAAAATCTTGTATATGTATAGAAGAACCTTCTGTCAATAAACTTTTAAAAAAAAAAAAAAAAAAAATGCGAACATTACAGACTGAATAAGGAATAACATAGAAGGGGTGGCAACTTCCAAATTAATTGAAAACAGTAAGGATGTTTAGATAAGGATGAGTATTGGATGGTGTCATAGAAATTACAACAAAACAATGGAGAGCAACCACAAGTACCAAGCATGCTTGAATTTAATGGAATTGGAATGAACAAGCATGATTATATTGAAGTACTGCGAAGTAATAGAAACCTATGTAACATACGGGGGGAGAAGTTGGCTAAAAAATGAATAATTAAATTTCCAATTTCCGAACAAAATGTTTAGCTCAGTTTATTTTGAGAAGGATGATATCTCAGAGCAGGTTCTCGGAAACAATATTGAATGAACACAATGATTCACTGTTATACATCTTTTTATTTGAAGGGTTTCATGATGAAGCTGGCCATTTGGAAAGTGATTTCAGCTTGCGTCCTCTGCGGTAAGTACAACTATTGTCAGGTCTGGAGATGATTGCGATCTTAAAGCAGGATTCACACGTAGAGACCCACGTACCTGAGACGGGTATACTTCGTACATTTCCCCTAGTCTAAAGCGGGATTCACACATAGAGACTAATGTACCAGAGACAGGTATACTCCACACCTTTCCCCTAGTCTAAAGCGGGATTCACACATAGAGACTAATGTACGTGAGACGGGTGTACTTCACACCTTTCCCCTAGTCTAAAGCGAGATTCACACGTAGAGACCCACGTACCTGAGACGGGTGTACTTCATACCTTTCCCCTAGTCTAAAGTGGGATTCACATGTAGAGACCCACGTACCTGAGACGGATGTACTTCACACCTTTCCCCTAGTCTAAAACGGGATTCACACATAGAAACTAATGTACCTGAGATGGGTGAACTTCACACCTTTCTCCTAGTCTAAAACGGGATTCACACATAGAGACTAATGTACCTGAGACGGATGTACTTCACACCTTTCCCCTAGTCTAAAACGGGATTCACACATAGAGACTAATGTACGTGAGACGGGTGTACTTCACACCTTTCCCCTAGTCTAAAGCGAGATTCACACGTAGAGACCCACGTACCTGAGACGGGTGTACTTCATACCTTTCCCCTAGTCTAAAGTGGGATTCACATGTAGAGACCCACGTACCTGAGACGGATGTACTTCACACCTTTCCCCTAGTCTAAAACGGGATTCACACATAGAAACTAATGTACCTGAGATGGGTGAACTTCACACCTTTCTCCTAGTCTAAAACGGGATTCACACATAGAGACTAATGTACCTGAGACGGATGTACTTCACACCTTTCCCCTAGTCTAAAACGGGATTCACACATAGAGACTAATGTACCTGAGATGGGTGTACTTCACACCTTTCCCTAGTCTAAAACGGGATTCACATATAGAGACCCACGTACCTGAGACTGGTGTACTTCACACCTTTCCCCTAGTCTAGTGTGGGATTCACACGATGGGATTCATGTACTTCACAGGGTGTTTTTCTGAGACAAATCCTGCTGAGATTGTGTACTCGAACACAATTTCTTCGTCTAAATTATAGGGTTCCATTTCCCTGATACATGTTTCCCCCTGTAATCGTTAAAGACATTTTCCCCTAAAAAGGAACAGAATCGTATGAGATTTTGAACCCTGTGAGGTACATGAATCCCATCGTGTGAATCCCATTTAAAGCAGGATTCACACGTAGAGACTAATGTACCTGAGACGGGTGTACTTCACACTTTTCCCCTAGTCTAAAGCGGGATTCACACATAGAGACTCACATACCTGAGACTGGTGTACTTCACACCTTTCACCTTGTCTGTGACAATTCTTGGTTGATAAAGAATTGTCATGACAAAGTGCTTTCATCAGTCTCAAGGAAAAATGGCGAATTCGATTCACATGGGAGGACACACCTGGTACATAATCTCAGACATAGTCACAGTGACCACTCACCCTGGGACTCAAGTACCCTTGTGGTGATGGGTGTTAAAACATGTGTTCATGCTGGTTGGTCTCCTATTGGCTAGGGCAGTTACATAGTCGCAACAGGTCCATTTGTCTCACCAATATGCCCCTGTAAATTTCAAACGTGTTTAAAATCAAAATCTCATGGGATTCTGTACCTGGCTAGGGCCAATTGTCGCAGGGATAATAACTTGTCTCAGGGAAATGGAACCCTACAACTCAGATGAGGAGATTGTGTTCCAGTAAACAATCTTACCAGTATTTGTCTCAGACAAACACCTTGTTAGGTATATGAATCCCATCGTGTGAATCCCAGTTTAGGCAGTATATAGTACAAACAATAATTAAGATATACTTCACATCTGTATAGCATATTGTTAAGGATTGGAGCAAGTAATAGAGGGCAGAAAAAAAGAAATCTAGCAACCACATAAAGTTAACAACATAGGAAAGGGAGGCATTAGAATGATGAGGCTTACAACAAAATGTTTATATATTTGATTGTTCATTGTTGGATTATTCACCTGCAAAACCCTTCCAAATTGGTGATTAATTTAAGAAGAGCAAAGCTCATAAAAAATATAGATATATATATATCATATAATAATTCAGACATTAAAAACTGAGTTCCAAGTTAAAGTATGAATTGATGGATTTCAGACCTTTATCTGTAATCAAATTCCAGCTTATTTGCAGGGAGGAACGACCCTTATCTATATCCTATGTATTTTGAAAGTTTCATAATTTTCCGTTATTGTTTCACATACTTTCCTGTTCAAATGCGTTGCCGATACACACCGATAGGCTACGAAAACCGATACATTTTCAATTGTCGTAGACCACCTATGATACGGATTTTCTATCGGAAGCAGGGCCTCAAGTATCGGTGTGTACCCACCCAATACGGAGTCTCCATTCTAAGCCTATGGAGCCTCCAGATCGCTACTGAGTAGAATACGGAAAGCTGTGTTCTCCTAGGAGACTACGGCTTTTTCGGCCGCCTGACGGGCATTATAGGAACTTTTCATATAAACAATCCCAGCACTTGCATCGAATTTCTAATTATCTACAAGATTTTTTTCCTAATAATTAGTTGAAAGGTGAGTAATAAATACAACATTACCATGATTTCGATCTGTCTGGCCGTATTCTCCTTGTAGTTGACACGATCGTAAAACTGGATGAATTTTAATCTTGGGCACCGCATTCCACTCCTGGAGTTTTGGCTCCGGATTTCACTCGGCTTCGCCTCGTGAAGTCACTATGCCAAACTCCAGCCATGGCATGCGGTGGCCAAGATTAAAATTCATCCAGTTTTACGATAGTGTCAACTACAACGAGAATCTGGTTTTGATTTTTTTCTACCCTGTCCCCTCGATTTTGGAATATTACGTGATAACAATTCTGTATGCCACTAGTGGCATATAAAACTCTGTATGCCAGTCAGCGTGGCATACGGAAACTCAATATTAAGCCTATGGGATTTTATATTAGGGATAGGATAATACGTAATACTCCTCGCTATGGCTCAAAGTTTTACTTCCCATCAACTACGCGGAGAATACGGCCACGCAGATCAAAATCATGGTAATATTGTGTATATATCGGTAGCGTCATCGTAGAAACCTGACCAACTGCCCCCATGTGAGCTACGATTTCGCTACGATTTTGATTTTGTATCGGAAGGTCCAAATCGCAGTGCATCGGTGTCATCGGGACCCCGGTGGACACCCCCCAGGGACCTGTTTCAGTAGTCTCATGACATGAGGCCTAGACAGACATCAACAGCGGCACCAACAGTTCAAGCAACAGTGGAAAAAGAATAGCAAATATCAGAAAATCGGAGTGGCCAATCTTCTTCATATTTGGAACGATTATAGGTTATATGTATCCCCTACTCATGTTAAAGTGTCATTGCTTAATTCCTACGAGACGTGAGTGAAACTCTGTGTGTCATCGATTGCAATCTTGTGATCTGTCCGTATGGTGTCACATGTCACGAAACTACTGAAACAGGTCCCAGATGTTCAATCCGTGACCTATATCCTAAATTCCAGTCTTTAAATCTGAAACAATCCTCAACAAAGCAAAGAAGGGGGCCACTACAAACATGTCCAGTTGCCAAGAGATCTTTGAGATCACTGATGATTTAAATATAAAGTGCTTATGGTTGATATCTCGATTATTGGCAGTCAGTAGATTTCCAAATGACATATCATGGTTGGATACAGTAATAAGCTATACAATATAAATTTTTATATTAACATAACAGGGTATACTTGTTATATGTGGATGCTAGAGTGTTTGTCCTGTCTTGTCAATGGCTACCTACTGGGAGGAACGTCCTTGGACGACAGTTTGTGTCTGTATTTGTTATCTGAATAAAAAAAAAAATTTTTAAATTTAAAAATTTAAATCTGTCTTTCAGGGATTCTGTTTTTTGAGAGGACGTTCGGGCTCTGTTCGCTCACGGAGATACCCCTAAAGATCAGCAGATGCCGACCAAATTCGCTAGACACCAATTCCTGCAGGTATGGTTCTGTCAGTTTCCTCTTATTTTTTTTTTATTTTAGTACTTTTATTTAGACTGGATGGTGTACTAGGGTATCACCCTAAAGGTGCGTGTTTCACTACCCAAGGTTTACACTAGTAGCTTAAAGGCATATCGGACAATTTGACCCATTAAAACCCATGTCAATTTCCTAAAAGTTGGATATGATGATCTCCAAGTGTTGTGGAACACAAATATAACATAATAATTGGGGGGCACCATGCTAGTTTTTGATTTATAGATCAATATTGTGATAATTTTATATTAGAATATATAGAAATTCTAAAAATTATTTTATCGCATAGTAAAATTCATGTCATTTTCCTCAAACTTTCACAGAATATAGTACATGTACATATATAGTACTACTTATTTAGGTTTTAAAAATCATAGGTCACCTTCCTTGTTTTTGAGAGAATTTAAGAAAAACATTTTTTTCAGTACTTCCCTTTGATAAATCAAGCAAAATGTAAATTGCCTTATTTTACCCTGTAAAATTTGAGAAAACGTGACAAAATGTCAACTTTACTCATACATAATTAGGAATCCCCAGAAAAAACAGATTTGACTAATAATTGCCTAAATTTAAAAAACACCTGTGAATTGTAGGTTTTGCCTTAAAATCGTTGAAAAAGTGTGGAAGTGTCTGGGCAACTCCAAAAAGTCCAATTTATTCAAGGAATGCATGTAAGAAAAATTACTGACTGTTCTGATAAAATGTGAGTGCTCATATAATTCTAAAAAGTCAACAACAACTAGTCCAAAAAAAAAGCGATATAATATGTGGTATAGAATATCAGATCAAGGATAACATGAACCATGTCTATGTAAATTAACAATACTGATCATGTTTAAGTATGATGATGGCATCGTAACGAACTTAGTAGGAGATAATGGACATACAAAATGAGACTACAACTATGTGATATATTATCAAGGTTATGAGATGGAAATTTGCTGGTAGTTGGGCGATTTCTAAATTTTATTAAGTTTTGGAAATAACTCTGGATAATATTAGTTCCATATATCAGCAATTAGAAAGTGGAAAAAAATGGCATGTTACCATGCTAACTTCTATGGGAGGGCCATCTGAAAATGTAAGTGCTTAACTATTGGTGTCTATGGGAAACTGCAATATTTTGACTTTGTTGCTAAATGACACTGTCGTTCTATTGCTTTATGTTAGCCTGGTATATACCTCCATAGGCTTAGCATTACGAACTCGTTCTCAACAGGCTTGCGAGAACAGTATCTCGTTCTCAACGGGTGATAAAGAGATGAATATTTCCAGGCTAAGATAAAATCAGAAACATATTCATGCTTGGTCTGAGTCCCTGTCGACCATCGAGTTTGGAGTGCTCAGTAATATGAACGAGGCGATAGCCGAGTGAATATTCTGAAGCACTCCAAACGAGATGGCGAACGAGGACACAGACCAAACACTCATCAATTTCCTTCTTAATCTTCAAATGATTCTGGATAGTGGTAATTGGGAATATGTACAAATGAGAAATGCTAAAAGAATCCTGTGCCACCATCTTTAAGAAGGCCATCTGAAGAAGGTAAGTGCTTATCTATTGGTGTCTATGGGAAACTGCTCTATTTTCATGAAACCAGATGGCAGCACCAGTGTCTACACAGGGGGCAGTGCGATACCTACCCGCATTTGTCGTCCAACATAGTCTTACCTTACGAGACCGAGGGGGAGGTTGTTAGTGCAATTATTTTCAGCTTTAGCAAACTAACCAACAAGAGGATATAGACTTCGATGCAAATAAGCCTAAATGTATGATATTACAGCCTATTAGGTGCTTCAACGATGTCAATGGGTCTCTTTTTCTTACCAGATTGGGATCTTTGAAACTATATGATGAGGGATCATTTGATGATAAATGAATAATAATATATCCATAACAAGAGTAGATCCCCAGTTATTTAGTGGCGCCTACATGTTATGTAAACCACTCAAGGTTGATTTCGCTATTATTATATACCGGTGCACGAATGTATCACTTTTACGCGATATGAGAAAAGATTTCATCTGTCCACCCTGTGGCGTAATATATATAATACTACCCTTTGTACCACGTGACCACTCATTCTTCTATTTAATGAGTTTTAGAATGGCATTCTTAATGATTTTTATGTATATAATAATAAAAAGACATAGTGAGTGTGTCTGAATTCCATCTGTTCTTTGATATTTTGGTCAGAAATATTCACCTCATTATTCTAATTCGGTGAATATTTCTGACCAAAATATCTCTGAACAGATTCCATTCAGACACACTAACCATGTCTTTCTATAATGCTGATTTATTACTACATGTCAACCTCTGTAACTTGGAATCCTGGGCCCTGTTTTTCAGTCACGACATAATCGGCCAATGATTCCTTAAGACATATCTGCGATTGGAAGACTGTTTGGAAGACACAAAATGGCGGCTGTGCTATAGACACGGTCTCAGTGCGGCACGCTCGATCGCCGCTAAAAGTGTCTCAAGTATAGAACTGTCTCAGGCTCTATCAAAGCTCACTGTGTGTATATAGAAGATTTCCTGTGCTTCCCATACGAATCCAGGAATGAAATTTTAACATGAATAAGGGAGACATATAACTTATAATCGTACCAAATATGAAGAAGATGGGCCACACCGTTTCGAAGATATCGGCGTTTGAACTTCGTCATAGCAAACGTCTGCTCTGGCCATTGCACCCTCCCACCTCCAGTGAACTCGAGGTCACTGCATAATTTAGAGTCACGTGAGCGTAGGGGTACACTGGCCACCAGAGCAGAGATTGCTATGACGAACTTCAAACGCCGATATCTTCGGAACGGTGTGGCCGATTTTCTTCATATTTGGTACGATTATAGGTTATATGTATACCTTACTCGTGTTAAAATTTCATTGCTTAATTCCTACGGGAAGTGAAGTTGCGCATTCTGTACGACATGTCCATAGATGTCTTAGGTCTAAGACACTTTGGAAGACATTTGGAACCACGTGACCCTAAAGATGTCTTATCTATAGTACACCTGACTGCAGTCTAAGTGCCCTTGAGGGACAATCGTTGGCCGATCCCCAAAGATGTCTTATCTATAGTACACTAACAGCTGTAAGATGTCTTACAAAGAGGATATCGTGACTAAAAAACAAGGCCCTGGCCTATTTGCTCACTCGCATATAAGGCCAGGTAACGCCCGCCATTCTTTGGTGCATTATGGGCAATGCCGCCATTTTTCTGGTGCATTGTGGGATTGCGTCACCTTGGCATTCTCCTACCGCGAAGGATCTGCTGGGAGAGTGCCAACTTGGCAGACCAAGGCTGTAGACTGTTCTCCTTCTATTACCATATTCATGATAAAAGCGTTGGCCCAAGTTGAAGGTCGTTCGCTAGCTAGACGTTACCTGTCCCACATTTTATCGGGGCAGGGAACCAGGGGGCTGTTGAATCAAGTTCGTTTGTTCCTGGTGCTGGTCTGAACGTTACGATAACTCCAACGATAAAAAACATCTTGGACAATTTATTTTCCATTCAGTGTTATATCACAAGACAGTAGATATTTTCCAAATGAACATATTTGCATATAACATCTTATCAAAGCTTTAGGTAACTCTTATCATCAAAACATCTCATGCTTACAACACATTATTCTATACAACACTATGGCCCCACAGACAACTCTAAGATATTTTTTGTCGTTCATAGTTTATTCAACGGTCCCCTGTCTAGAACCTCTCGTGCTCTATGACCGCTTGTCCATTATGCCCCAGTCACACTGGCGTAAAAAACGCCGTTTTCTCGTGTACGCACCTCTACGTTCTTCTACGCATTTTGAAATTTACAAATGCTGTAAAACGCCGCAAAACGCGGAGATACGTAAAAGTAAGTCGGAATGCGCCGGAAAACGCCACAATGCGTACAGAAGCGTAAAGAAACATTGATGAACGTTGAGAAGCGTACTAAAACGTTAAAGAAACGCAAACAGATACGTTCCAAATCCGTAGCTAATACGTGGTCCCCACCAATTCAAATACGTAGAAGAAACGCCGAATTTTACGCCAGTGTGACTGGGGCTAACACCATGATGAGTGTCTCTGAATAGGCCTTTTTCCACTGGCCGGTGTCGCACCTTATCTGCTTAGTTACGCCACGGCTGAAGCCAAGCATTCACCTGGCAACGTATATTTTAGCATTGGACCACTGAGTGTATACGTTTATGATACCCATATACATTATTTCTAAAGACATAACAACGATTGTATCGTATTCTATGGTATTCCAACTTTAATGTGTCATACATGTGTCATACATGCATATCACCTAAATGATTCTTCAGATATACCTTATATAATACATGGACATCAAAACTGCATAGTGCATATACTAATATATTGGCAGACCTAGCTATATTATGCTTATCTTTTTTCCAAGTTAAAACCAAAATGATTATCAACTATAAAGTTTAGACAGCCTAGACTCGTTCGTACAATACCATAGTTTGTTTTATAAATCTAATCTGTCAAAAACATTCCTGTAATCACACCCACCGTTTACACTTTAGGTGTGACTCCTATATATCTCTATACGCATGTGGCCGGACTCGGCCGTCTTTGTCCAAGCCCTGGCCTAACTAAGGAACTCACCATAACCCGGCGTTTACACGAGACGACTAAATACGTGGCGACTGTAAATTGACGGCCAATAGTCGTCAGGCAGTGGCAATGTCCACCGCAAAAGTCATCGAGGTCAGAATTTACCCGAGCATTCACACTGACGACAATGTGTTTTCACAGAATCCCCGCCTATCTAGATGACTAATTCAAACTGGCTTGAAATAGTCGCCGGTGTCACAGAGGTTCCAATCGTCGTGAGGTGGTGCTTTATTGCGTAATAGGACATAATCAAATGATCTGCAGTCAGCACGCTCTTGGCGTTTACATTAGACGGTTTCTAGACTTTTACGGCTGAAAGTCGTCAGGTTCAAGAATCGCCGCCTATAATCGTCTAGTGTAAACGCCGGGTTTTAAGGCCGTGCTCCATTGCACTGATTCACTGGAGATTGATGGTCGACGAGCAATCTTAACCCTATCTCCTCCCGTTCTCCGATAGCTCTTGCCGGTTGGTTCTTTCCTTGATCTTAGCTCCATCTGCGCCGCTGCTCCACTTCGGCGATCGGTTTTCCCGAGTCCCCAGTGGAGAACAGTGGATCGGTTCTCAATCTCCGGTATGGAGCACCGCTAGGAGTTTGAGCACCGACCGTCAGAGGGATCGGGACTTTAGCTCCACTACAGCTCCACTATAGCTCCACTATCGGCGACTGGGAACCGATCGGTCGGCGACAAAATCAATCTCTAGTGGATAGGCGCAATGGAGCATGAAATAGTCGCCGGTGTCACAGAGGTTCCAATAGTCGTCAGGTGGTGCTTTATTGCGTAATCGGACGTAATCAGACGATCTGCAGTCACCACGCTCTTGGCGTTTACATGAGACGGTTCTAGACTTTTACAGCTGAAAGTCGTCAGGTTCAAGAATCGCCGCCTATAATCGTCTAGTGTAAACGCTGGGTTATTAGGTGGGGTTGAATTGCAACACCTGTATTAAGACAATTGTCGTCTGTGTTGATTTGACGTTTCAGTCAGTTCAGCGCCTGTCTGGACGGGCTGGAGATAGAGTGTGGAAAAGATAATCTCATAACATCAGCGAAGGGATTCAAAAGAAACGTCTGTGATGATCCTGGAAATGGTAAGTTCATGCCTCTTTACAGTAACTTGATTGGAAATGCATTGAAAAATGTTGGGTTTCTAAAAAAAATGTTTATTGACCATTTAAACGATATTCAATACCATAGGGCTTTGATCTTCTATATTTCTTGTCGAACATATAGGGAGATACATATACTTGCCAAAAAATCTGATTTCCTAAGATTTTTCAACATCAAGTAAGTTGATCTATTTTTTTAGTATTGAAATACATATTACTATATACCTATGCCATATATACTGTAAATACGCATCGTTTTGGCATATGACGTAAAAATACTATACGGACCACCGGTCCGTACCCTGAAATACGGACCACCTAGCCATACACATTTAATAAAATATTGGTTGTTAAAAAAAATGAAATTGATTTATTTTTTTATTTCAGGTATATAGTAAATATATAACGTCCAACCATGCTTGTACAAGTCACAGAACTCGATGCTAATTTACCGTTTGTACGGAACTCGGCGTAAACGCCTTGGTCCGTACAAATGGTAAACTAGCATCTCGTTCTGTGACTTGTACTGCATGGTCAGGACGTTCTATATAATTACTTAAATAAAGAACGTCCTGACCATGCTGTACAAGCTACAAAACGAGATGACAATTTACGGTTTATACAGAACGAGGCGTTTACGCCGAGTTCCGTACAAACCGTAAATTGTTATCGAGTTTTGTGGCTTGTACAAGTATGGTAGGTAGTTCTAAATTTTCTATATACCGGAGATTGATAAAAAAAAAATTGATATAATTTAGCCTTACAATTAATATTTTAGTCAACGCATATGGGGAAGTGTTCCGTATTTTGCCGTACGGAACACTGTTCCGTACAGTATTTTTACGTTATATGGCAAAACATTGCGTATTTACAGTATATACGGCATGGGTATATAGTAATACACACGTCCTATATTCTATGAAAGTCTGAAGAAACTGACATTTTCCCGAAGAAATTTGACATATTTAAATACAATATTAACATATCAGTCTATGGATAAAAAAACACAACACGTTGACCCCAACTCTTGAGGTGAGATACATAGACGAGGATATTCTAACTCTAGGAAAATAACATGGGTTCCAATTTGCCCGGTAATCTGTCTTTTCCAAAATCAAAAATAATTAAGATGTTACATCATAGTAAATATATTGACTATGATATAGCTTTACATAGGTTGGGAAAATATTATCAAAATATTCACCTGAGAATCAGATCTGAATGTATTCCTCTCCATCCGCTTTATATGCTTTGTGGATAGAAGTGTCGTTCCGCCCTGTTGTGGACATTTTTTCTTTCTTTTTTTTTTTACTTTCTCGATAGTCGTGGTAGCAGCCTCTGTACAAACCAAAATATTTACAATATTTCGTTAAGAATTAGCAATTACATAAATCGCCAAAAATGATGCCTCAAGGCAGAGGGTGTACCATACCCGGGAATGCCTCCGGGCATCGTAGCGTACCATGCCTGGGAATGCCTCCAGGCATCATAGCGTACCATGCCTGGGAATACCTCCAGGCATCATAGCGTACTATGCCTGCGAATACCTCCAGGCATCATAGCGTGCTATGCCTGGGAATGCCTCCAGGCATCATAGCGTACTATGCCTGGGAATGCCTCCAGGCATCATAGCGTACTATGCCTGGGAATGCCTCCAGGCATCATAGCGTACTAGGCCTGGGAATACCTCCAGGTATCATAGCGTACTATGCCTGGGAATACCTCCAGGCATCATAGTGTGCTATGCCTGGGAATACCTCCAGGCATCATAGCGTACTATGCCTGCGAATACCTCCAGGCATCATAGTGTACTATGCCTGGAAATACCTCTAGGCATCATAGCGTACTATGCCTGCGAATACCTCCAGGCATCAAAGCGTAACTAAAGGGTTAGTAGATCTAAATGATGTCAATTCGATATACACAACACCTGCTCTTTAATCCCCCATTGACTGAGATCAAACTCATTAGCTCTTGAGAATATCTCACAGGAAAGCTGTTTGAGTCGATAACTGTCAGTATCTAAGCATCCCCAGATTAATTCAACTCATTTGCTCTGAGAATATCTTACAGGAAAGCTCTTAAAGTCCATATCTTAGCATCCCCAGATGGCGCCACTGTGAATTGTGTGGTATGCCTTTGGTATCTTAGATGGATTCATTGTTACTGATAGCTAAAATCCACGTACGATAATACAGTAACTATTTCTCTATAACCAATTACGTAGACATAGATAATGAGAAAGAATGACCACTTACCCCTGTTGATTATGAATGGTTTTATTGCTAATTATTTAATGTTGCTATTGCAGTGAAAGTTAGCAGAACAGGTAAGACATATTTTCATATGATTAATTGCCCTTATTACTAACTCAGATGTTTTTAGTAAATTGCATTTACCTTATTGTTATTATGTGTATGTAATTTTTTCCGTTGCTGAAAATACCGTCGTCATTTTGAACCCTGGTGGGGGGGTCTGACACCGTATTTTCCGCAACATATAGGAAAAGATTTGGTATGGATGGCTCAGCACATACCACGACACCATCAAGTTCACGAAAGAGACATCAACTGAGTCTATAGCCTTCTTGGATACAAGAATAGAAATAGACGAATCAGGACATCTCAAAAGCAGTCTGTACACAAAACCTACAGACAGAAACACATACCTTAGGTATGATTCAGCCCATCCCCCGTCACAGAAAAGCAGCATACCATAGTCTCGAATACTGAGAGTCAAACGTATCTGCACGGACACGGCAGATTACGAAAGAGAAACGAGAAAAAACCTCGAACAATTCAAGAGCAGGGGTTACCCGAATGAGATCTTGAAAAACTGTAAAGAAAGGGTGGACAAATTAGACAGAAATAACATACTGTCTTGCTGAAACAGACAAACAAAGGCTGAGACCGACCCAGATGCCAACACCTATCTGATATCTACCTACCGACCCGGGAAGAATTTTCTCCCGCAGGTAGTAGACAGCAGCTGGGAAATCCTGGGCATATCAGTCACGACTAAAAAACTCTATGAAAGCAAACTGGTAACAGGTTACAAGTGACCAAAAAACCTAAGGGACATACTGGTACAAGCGAGAACCAAATACCATCCGGATGAAACAAGCGGTGCAAAATTAAAGCACCCAAAAAGAATGCCTGTGGCAAGCCGAACTGCAAATACTGCAGTCTTCTGAACTCCACAGGGGTGTTTAAATCAAAGACCACAGGTCGAGAACACAACACCAAAAAAGATATCACATGCAATAGCTTGAATGTGATATACGGCATTACCTGTAAGGTTTGCAATGCCCAATACGTGGGGCAAACAAAACGTAAACTCAAAGAACGAATGCGGGAACACCTGTGGTCCATAAAAATGGACAAAAAAACAAGTGACGTCCCAAAGCATTTCAACCAGGCGGACCACAAAGGGTCAGATAACCTGGAGTTCACCGTCCTGGACTTTATACACAAGCATCCAGATAGCAAAAAAAAAATTCCTATATGCTGCGGAAAATACGGTGTCAGACCCCCCCCCACCAGGGTTCAAAATGACGACGGTATTTTCAGCAACGGAAAAAATTACATACACATGATTACGAACATCCATTCACCCGAGCGAACATGGTATGACAAAAGCCTGACGTAGGGCCAGAACCCAAGTAAGTCGGGAAATCATCATAAGAAAATAAACTTAGACGCCCTTTCCCACACACAGCTGCAAAAAGCCTGACGAGATCAAAGATCGAAACTGCTGATGTAGGGATCCCTGAAAGAAAGAGAATCCCAAATAAAAAACACCCTAAACTGGCAAGACACAACTTTTTAAAGTGAGTGTGTAGCCCTAACTTCTGCAGGGAACAGTATCACCTCAGAAGAAGGCAAGGGACCAGTTGAAACAAACCCCCACACTGTGGCAGCACTGTCACCAAAACACAGGTGAACAGGGTAATGCCTACCTTCAACAGTAAGAGGGGATCCGATTGGAGTTGTATAAAAAACCACCAATTAAAAGACATTTGCTTGTACACATGATCACAAGAACCAATGGGTGAAGGACTTACGAACGGCCTGACACGCACCGCGCCCGACGAACGGAGCCGCGAGACCAGGCTTTGTCATACATCAGCAGTCGCTCACACTGTGTGCCTCGTTCAACTACATTGTACCTTATTGTTATTACCCACCGATTACGGAGTCTCCATAGGAAATGTATAGGGCACCTGGAATTAGCTACCCGGAGATTCTGGCATGTCAGAATCTCCTGCAGGAGATTCCGGAAAAATAGTCCTGTCCATAAAGAGGTTAAATTATTGTGTACTTCAAAATAAGTTTCTTGAATGTTCCGTCAATGCTAATTATTTAGAATCAATCATAATAATCTCATTTACCATCAGAAATCACTGTCATATTACACTTTGCATGCTTCAAGTACAGGTTAATGGCAAACTATATTATTGGGGTATGAACACCGAATTACTGCCAGACTTGACAGTGCTGTGATGTCTGGAACAAAATGGCTTACACTGCAAGAAATTTACCGCTTTACATATGTATCCGAAACAGGTCGAACAGTAGGATTTTGCGTCTAGAAGTTCGACCTATTAGACGTCTCGTAGACGCCTTATCTAGTGGCATATATATGTGTCCATGGTGCCATCTTATATATGTCATATATACGCCTGATTCTATTTATTTACGCCACTATCCAATAATTCCGACCTCTGCCACTTGGGGACATCAGTGGTAGCATATTTCATTTGCCATTAACCATCCAAGTCTGTATTATATAAAAAATATAATCTTATATTACCAATTTATTTTATAAAACCTTTATAAAACCTGATTGAGTATAAATTGATTATTTACACATAATAAACGCCGCATTATGTTGTCTTTTTTACCGTTAGGGGGTGGGGTTGGGAGGTTGCGGGTGGCGGGTCAGTGTTGGTGCAACCTCTACCGACACCCACAGGACGGGGCGGGCTGCAGGTCGTAATTTTTTTTTTAATCATATATACGCCTGGCGTATATATATCACAGTTTTATCGCAGTTTTATCTTGGATACGCCAGGCGTGAAATACAGCCAAGTCACGCACATCTACATATGGAATCTACCTCATAGACGCCCGAAACGCAGGCGCGGATACGAGGTGTATACAAATGTAAACAAGGCACGATACAGCCGATATGTGCGTTATCGCAATGGCGTATATATATGTAAAATAGTGGTTTTTCGTGCAGTGTTACAGAAACTGTTTAATTGCAATAGATTTGTTATCAATCTTGTAGGTGGGTATTAAATACAATAACAACTAGTTTTGTATACGAATGACCATAATCTCCTTGTATTTCACGACGTAATATCCTTGCTAATTGCTCTGATATTACTACACATCAACTACTCGAAGATTACAGCCACTCGTAGACAAAACCAGTCATTATTGTGTATGTACACCGTATATTTCGATTTCATATATGAGTAATTGGTAAAATATCTCGTAAAACAAGACGACGTCCGATCTGGCTTCAAAGGCACCCCTCTCATAAGATCTCTAAGTGGTATTCTGTACTCTCACTATGCTCTATGGAAGAAGAATTCTTAATGAACTAGGCTTAGAGCCTTGGGAATCCACTGGCCTGCGTCCTGTGCTAAAGACGTACATCGATGCAACCCATACATTCCTATAATCTCAATGATGACACTTAGCGGGAATACTGTGTACCAGTGGATTCTCAAGGCTCTAAGCCTAGTTCGTTAAGAATTATTCTCCCAAAGAGCGCAGTGAGAACCTTGTACAAATTATGACTTAGGGAGTGTGAGATCTTATGAGAAGGATGCACCCGCAATGATTCCCATCTACATTTAATACAACTGGATACCCATAAAGAACTAGGAGCAAATAGGATGTTCATCATGGATGAATGAGCGTGCAATTATAAATGAAAATAATAATTAAAAGGTTTGGGTTAGATTCAGTCTATGGATAGTTTTCTGTAACCGACTTGCACCCAGTCAAACTGCTATTTCTTCATCTGCCTGAGTCAAGGATCCAAACATATCAAGCACCAGTAGGTCAATCAGGTATTTTTGGTCTTGAGTGATTGGTCATGGTCAGTTGGGTACACCTCTAAGACCCTGAGACACTGGCTCCCTGCTCTGTTCTCACTCTCACAGTGAACAGCATGCAGATAGTAACGGGATAGTTTTCTGGAAGCACACCGAAAGTTCAATGTGACCACTCTAAACTCTAGATGACGTATTTAGCACGTGCAAGCACGCTCTAATAAAGAATTTAAAATTAAATATCTACTTCTCTTTTGCAGCTGGCCTCCACAGTGAAGGTAAGGCGGGAAAATAGTCTCTTTGTGCAATTCCTGGGATCAATTCATTCGAGAAGATGGATAATAAATACAACAAACGATAGTTTTACAGACAGGAGGCTCTGTAAACCACTCGCTAGAGCTCGTGCATTATTACGCGTCAGCCGCTCGAGGTTTACGGCCGCCTGCCCACAAAACCACATATACACAGTGCATGTTGGATATATGCTTAGACTGGCAGTATCCACAGTGAAGGTTAAACCTTCTTGAATTAAGATAAGACTTTCAAGAAACCTTATTATTGTTATATCAAACGAGTAAACTGTTTAGCCTTTGTATACGGCATATAGCCTATGATCCATGGGCGCTGCCATGACGCCCCCCGAGTAGGTGTTCTTCAATAAAGGAGGTGAAAAGGTAGCTGTTCTTCACTAATGGAGGTGCAAAAGAAGTGAGTGATAATGGGGAAATGTCACTTTTCTTGCCTTGTCACACATGTAAATAAAGTGTTCCATGTGAAAAACATCATGCCCTGGGTTTTAGCATTATATCTTCCTGCTCTGGGATCGGTGTAGAGAGTCAAAGGAACCTTGGTAAAACATTGAAAGGCAGCTGAATTTTGTAAGAACAAAGAGCCAGAATACAGATTTTGTCCCCTGACCACCTAGTGACTGCTTCATGAACTAACAATGGCTCTGTCCCCTATACTTACTTATTCACTGTTACATTCTGTTAAGTGTAGATAGGCAATTCTTTCAATTCTAGCATCATTGTCGCACAAGTACGAACATGTGAGACAGTATTGATTTAAAGTGTACTTGGTAGAAATTAACCCTAGTTTGAAATTACTCATGTTTAAAAATTACTATCTACAAGGGATTGTCAAATATGTTAATTCTTCCCGAGGAATTAAAGATCAATTATAAAATAAGTTTTCCTTGATGATATTCCATCCTTGATGATTAACATCAGCAATTTCAATTCAAAAACTCATGAAATCAAAATGATAAATCAAGTCAAAACTTAACATAATTAGAACAGTTTCTCTAATGAAAGAGTAGCTTTGAATACTAATATAAATTAATATTATTTATTGTTATCATTATTTTTTCAGGTTGGGTTGTACTGCTGTCAGCATTACTGGTGCTTGTCTACCTCAGGAGAGGTCAGCGTTAGTGAAGGGTGCCCTGACCAGGCCTGTGACGTATTCCAACATTACGTCAATCTACGGACACCACAATCGTTGAAAAAAAAAAAAAAAATCGTGTTACATTTGTACCAGTTCACATGTAGAAAAGACTTTGAACTAAAAATTATTGGAAACGGATTCCGGAGAACTCGCCCTATATTGAACTCGCCCCGGGATTTTCTCGCCCCGAAACAAACTCGCCCCATTTGGAGAACTGGTCCCAAAACGAACTCGCTCCCCTCCATCTGCAAGTATATAGTTTAACATTAACAATGCACTTTCAGTGGTTCCTAATTGTAGATATACAATCCTAACCCTAAAGCCAGAAACTCCAGCGATCTCTGAAAACGCCAACACAAAATGGCAAGCATATGAAATATCATATCAGAATGTTATTTCCCAACAATAATTTAGCATCTTAGAAGCAATGATAAGGTGAAGTATGAAACAAAAGTTCACATACACGCCATTTTGTGTTGGCGATTCCGGATATCGCTGCGTTTCTCGCTTGGTGTTTCTCTGGCTTAAAATTACCAACCCTGGCTCTAACCCGAACCCCAAAGCCGATCCGAACCCTGTCGAATCTATAAAGGTTTGTGACATAAAATCACTTAACTTTAAACATGGACCACGCAATTTCGCGGGGCGAGTTTTATAATCAAGATTTATAACAGAAAGGTTAGAGTTGAAGTAATAATGGTTATCGGTGTTTAGTTGCGGGCCTGAGATTCCCTTCGAGGAAATTTATCGGAGTCGTCACATTTTCTGTAGTCTGAAGTTGGTTCGGTAAAGACCAATGCACATCTACCGATTCAGGATTGAACGATCAGTTCCCAAGTCGTAAAGTTGTCGGTGAACTTGTCACAGGCAAATTACGTAACTGTGTCGGCCACAGGAACGGGGGGTATTTCTAGTGTTCTGTTATAGCTGACTGGATTTATTAACATGTTAAAATATTTTTGGCGAGCGATTAAGGAACATCGACTGACAACTCATCAGTGACAAAAGAACATCTCAAGGGTGAAAGTTTCACTAAACGTTGGCTGACGCTTGCCTAGCGACCCCTCGTCTACCGAATGTGGCCAACTCCGTTAGGATGCCCCGCCTGAGACAAAGTACTGGTCCTTTCTTGCCGACAAAGGTACATCAATGTTCCGAAATAAGTAGATCTGCACTGGACCTAACTCATTCCAGAGTATTGCACCTCTAAAGAAAGGACCGTTTAGCACTGTGGTACTTTTAGTACTGTCAATATGAAAAACAATTCTCCAAGTCTTGTTTGTCTTCTTCTGGTATCCAGACATTCAGTTTTGAATCTGCGCTTATACATCAAAATGGCTAACTGTACCTCCCGTTTATATTCGAGGTTATTCACATTATAAAAATACATCATATAAGCTATAGACCTATATTTATATACGAAGACTAACATAATACGATCTAATTTCCTCATGCTGTCGATTACAAACATTCAAAATGTGGAAGTATGCTTCCTTTATAAACTGCCTAATTGTCTGTCTGCTTGTCTGTGTGTTTTTTCGTCATACCAATTGGTAAATCGTTGTAAATACTGTTTATGCAACAGCACGTAAGAACGCCCCTAGTGGGTGAATGTAATTGCTTTCCTGAATAAATTTTTTTTTTTTAAATTAATTGATAGCATTAGAGTAGATAACTCACTGAGCTGCATGACGCGAATCTAAGAGTGCACGAGTCTACGTCCTTCATTTTTATTTTATCAATGTTAATCAGTTCACTATTCAAGAGGTGGTCCTCTTTCTGTGAACGCAGAAAGGCCCATCTTGGAAATTTAATGTATCTCAGAACCCAAAATGAGAAATATCTCGATGTAAGAGAACTTAGAACAAGACTTTTTACAGCACCAGTACTGAAACAATCCCAACCAAACATTCAGGCGTACATCAAAACTGTAGAGTATACCGGCGCAAACTATTGGAATTCATTACCTATTGTTGTTCGGCAAACTGAATCATATACCCAGTTTAAAAGGCTCTCCAAAGCATTATTGGCAGAATCAATACCGATATAGACTACCCATTGTGTAAAACCTGTCAGATACCATAACTGTGGTATACGGATTCAAACCTGTAGTATACGGCCTCACAACCATGGTATACGGGAAAAATAGTCCCTTTTGCTCGTTAATATGGCAATTACTGGGTTTCATTTGTTCGAAAAGATGGATAATAAATGCAACAAACGCTGATTTTGTGGACAGGCAGCTCTGTAAACCACTCGCGGTTGACCTCGTAATACACTCGCTAGCGCTCGTGTATTACTACGCGTCAACCTCTCGTGGTTTACGGCCGCCTGTCCACAAAACCATCGATTATATTCTATATATGTGAGGTACAATTGTGATGGAGAATAGAATATGGTAAGTTTGTGGTTATCAATCAACTGATGAACCATCTGCCATCTGATGTTTAGTTTGGGGTTGAGAGAAAGATGGCTGCCACAAGGTCACAATTGCTATATGCTGTATAGAAGTCTACCTCACTCTGTTTGTACTTTTTACTGTGAAATTTCATATTTATTCATACATCAGAGAAATATAAATCTGCATTTCTATCCATGAAAAACCTTCTTCTTTTTTATGAAATAAAGAAAACATCTTTACATGAATTCTTGCAATTTTATCATACTTTCAGACCTTATGAGTTTCAAATCCAAATGGAACATAAAGAGTGTATCTAAGATGTATTAACCAGTAAAAGTGATTACCTAGACTGGGATGTATTCTCACATGATCATAGAGATATTGAAATTTAGAATGATATTAGGAGGAAATATAAATCCATTTCTTCCAAAATTAAGCAGACAAATTATATCTGGAACGTCAGTCATGGAAATTCAAAGAGCTAGTTTTGAAATTCTCAAATCCCTACATGCTTGCCAGAAAAAAAGGATGTCAAAGAAAACATCATATGGGCGTCAGGTAGTTTCTGTATCCTTACTGAAAAGGGGCAAAATAACTAAACTACCGAAAAATAAAGACAATAAATACTCAAAAAAGGAAGGCATTTGTAGTGACATAAGTATGGATTTTATCAGAATTTAGATCACTCAGTAAAAGAAAAATGTTTTTGTTGGAGGAGGAAACTTCATATATTTTGGATTCGTGTTTTTGTAGTGGCATAGACAAACGACAATAAGACAGAGGTAATGGTTACTTAGATTATTGATTATCACACTAGAATACATGAAATATTATTAGGAAACGTCCCTACTGTTGATGAAGCGGTTTTCGTTCTAGGTCAGTCGTCGATTTCATACTTCCTGACGCCATAGGCAGAAGGTTGTTTGAAATCGACACCTGGCCCAGAGCGAGATCCGTTTCATCAACGGTAGGGATGTTTGCTTATTATTGTATACCTAAAATCAATGAAAAAACTCCTTTTTGATGACTTATAAAGTGGAAGTCACAGCCGTAACGAACATTATTATTATTACTGCACCCCTAGCAGCAGGCAGTATTTGATATTATCCTACCCATAATAAAAAAACTCCACAGGCTTAACATTTGGTCACTGTATTCGGTCTGGAGTTCAGAAAAATGAAAAATATCGCTCTAGTGGGATACACTTGACAAATGACGCCATTTGTTAATATTGAAGTAATTCAGACAGGCGGGGTAGGATAAATTCTAAACCAAACTCGAGTTAGTCGTGTTATTGTTCAATCCACTCCGGCAAGATCTTGTATTACTACTCTCGGCTTCGCCTCGCTCAGTAATACAAGATCTTGCCGTCGTGCAATAAACAACAACACGACTAACTCTTGTTTGGTTTCTCCATAGACATACGCACACAGCTATATGATAACATATACAACTACTATTTTGGTGCTCAACTGTGAATTTTATCATTATCAAACGCTGGTGTTGCGATTCCTGTTATTGATTACAAACTAAATGTTAGTTTGGGATTATTGATAACTTCTGGCAGAACCAAGAAAATCCTATTGCAAATTTCCCTTTCTAGGGTTTTATATAAATTGTTTTGATATGTGTATATATATTTTAATATAAAGAAATTGCACTGATAAAAAAGGTACAGACATTTGTTGTGACATAAATATGGACTTTATTGGATACAGACATAAAATAAGTAGGTTTGTTTTTTTATTATCACACAATTCATCCTACAGGATGGTTTCACATCAAGGCCCCAAACTCATCAGTGAGGTATAGGCAAGGTTGTAGACAACTTCACAAGTTGTTGAGATCCCACAGGGACAATATGAATTTTGACCCCGTGATAACTGACCATGTTCTTTGCCATATATGTTCAAGAAAGAAAAACCCGTCATTTGTAATATCAATATAATAGCAAGTCAATTGTAATAGAGATTGTAAAATGGAATGAGATGGGCTGAAGGACATTAGCAAGCCACTCAAAAATATACTTCCATATCAATCTTTAAATGAGTAAACAAATAAACATCCATCGTTGATGAAACAGCACCGATGCAAAAAGATATAAACAGGGCGCTCAGGCTCTCAAACTGAAGCTGGATAAAGTTCTTTATTTCACCCCTGGTACAAGCTTAGCCATAGAAATACCATTAGAAAAAAATACTCAACGATCACCCCAATAAAGTAACTATACTACGCCACGGCCGTGGCATAGTGTATGTGAGATGACGTCATATGGATTTGCTAAGTATATTTTAACGATTTTGATGTTGTGATGCTATTTTAATGGCAGAGAAAGGGGTGAGATAAATCCAGAACCACACTTGAATCGTAAAATACACAATACCGTAATCGTCACTCGGCTTCGCCTCGATGACGATTGCGGCACATCCAAACTCGTGGAGTATTGTGTATTTATACGATTCTCGATGTAGTTCTATATAAAGACGGACTAGTACAGTATCAGTTTCCCCTTCCACCGCCACATGACACCTATTTATAAAAAAAACTGCTGTGGATAGCGGTTGCACCACTGTGTAAAACTCTTATTTGAGGAAAGCTGAGGAGAACCCATATATACATGAAGGTTTTTGTGTTTCTTTTCATTCTTTTATGATACATATGATTTTGAATCATATATATGATTTGAATGATAGGTTCACCTCGCAACTGACAGCGACAATTTTAAATCGTCGCTGTAAATATTATTCTTCCGTGGAAACAAACTGTGGAGCTTCTTTGAGGCCGATGTCCGATCCCTGGTCACCGAGGCATCTTTCAGGAAAAGAAAAGTCATCCCATCAGTCTTTATCTTATTCGTTTACTGTATTATTATCTAGGTTAACATAAGTCATTCTTGGGAAAGACGTCAGAAATACCTTGAAGAGATGTTAACAATTCAGTTAAAGACATATCGGACATTTTGAACCTACTGTAACACACTTCAGTAAAACTTTGGGACCTCTGACTTTAACTTTCATTTATATTGTAAGGACTGGATTACGTTCCAGAAATATTTCTTTCTATTTACAAGGAGATAAAATGAAAAAGAACAATAACAGGTGTTTGAGTGCTGACCCCTGTGGAACTCCACATTTAACTTTCGTGTTCCATTACACCAATGGTGCCCGAAAAGTAAATCAGACACTGTTAGGATCATATTTCCGCAGAGAATTCGGCCAGATGGAATAGCCCCTTTACATCGATGGTACCCGAATAGTAAATCAGACACTGTCAGAATCATATTTCCGCAGAGAATTCGGCCAGATGGGACAGCCCCTTTACACCGATGGTACCCGGATAGTGAATCAGACACTGTTAGAATCATATTTCCGCAGAGAATTCGGCCAGATGGGACAGCCCCTTTACACTGATGGTACCCGAATAGTGAATCAGACACTGTTAGAATCATGTCTCGCCTGAGAATTCGGCCAGATGGAAAAGCCCCTTTACACAGATGGTACCCAAATAGAAAATTAGACACAGTCAGGATCATATTTCGGCAGAGAATTCGGCCAGATGGGCCAGCCCCTTTACACCGATGGTACCCAAATAGAAAATCAGACACTGTCAGGATCATATTTCCGCAGAGAATTCGGCTAGATGGGACAGCCCCTTTACACCGATGGTACCCGAATAGTGAATCAGACACTGTTAGAATCATATTTCGGCAGAGAATTCGGCCAGATGGGACAGCCCCTCTACACCGATGGTACCCGAATAGTAAATCAGACACTGTCAGGATCATATTTCCCGGAGAATTCGGCCAGATGGGACAGCCCCTTTACACCGATGGTACCCGAATAGTGAATCAGACACTGTCAGGATCATATTTCCGCAGAGAATTCCGCCAGATGGGACAGCCCCTTTACACCGATGGTACCCAAATAGAAAATTAGACACTGTCAGGATCATATTTCGGCAGAGAATTCGGCCAGATGGAATAGCCCCTTTACACCGATGGTACCCGAATAGTGAATCAGACACTGTCAGAATCATATTTCGCCTGAGAATTCGGCCAGATGGAACAGCCCCTTTACACCGATGGTACCCTAATAGTAAATCAGACACTGTCAGAATCATATTTCGGCAGAGAATTCGGCCAGATGGGACAGCTCCTTTACATCGATGGTACCCGAATAGTGAATCAGACACTGTTAGAATCATATTTCGGCAGAGAATTCGGCCAGATGGGACAGCTCCTTTACACCGATGGTACCCGGATAGTGAATCAGACACTGTTAGAATCATATTTCGGCAGAGAATTCGGCCAGATGGGACAGCTCCTTTACATCGATGGTACCCGGATAGTGAATCAGACACTGTTAGAATCATATTTCGGCAGAGAATTCGGCCAGATGGGACAGCTCCTTTACACCGATGGTACCCGGATAGTAAATCAGACACTGTTAGAATCATATTTCGGCAGAGAATTCGGCCAGATGGGACAGCCCCTTTACACCGATGGTACCCAACTAGAAAATTAGACACTGTTAGAATCATATTTCGGCAGAGAATTCGGCCAGATGGAATAGCCCCTTTACACCGATGGTACCCAAATAGAAAATTAGACACTGTCAGGATCATATTTCCGCAGAGAATTCGGCCAGATGGGACAGCCCCTTTACACCGATGGTACCCAAATAGTGAATCAGACACTGTCAGGATCATATTTCGGCAGAGAATTCGGCCAGATGGGACAGCCCCTTTACACCGATGGTACCCAACTAGAAAATTAGACACTGTTAGAATCATATTTCGGCAGAGAATTCGGCCAGATGGAATAGCCCCTTTACACCGATGGTACCCAAATAGAAAATTAGACACTGTCAGGATCATATTTCGGCAGAGAATTCGGCCAGATGGGACAGCCCCTTTACACTGATGGTACCCGATTAGTGAATCAGATACTTTGGCTCAGTATTCAGCCAAATGGAACAGCCCCTTTAGCTGGTTCCACAAGTGCCTGTACTAGGCTCATACGGATCGGTACACTGGCCACCATAGCTAGATACACTACATTAGCTCTGGGGCCCGTTTCAATAGAATGGGTCACTAAGCCACTTAGTGACATGTTTAGTGACTCAAATAGTGACTTGAATAGCAGAAAAAGTTAGGACTCGTTGCAAAAGGCATGTCACTATTGGGGTGGTGTGTCTTGTCACTATTGTGGGTGTGTCCCTAGTTTGGGACAGCGTACCGGAAAAACATGTTGGGTACCCGATCTCACATACTGATGTCTTACCTGGAACAAGTGGTGTCAAGGTGAAGGTCACTGCATAAATTAGCGACTGCGCTTGGGTAATTCTACACTGGACACCAGAGCAGCATTTTCTATGACAAAATTCAAATGCGAATATCGTTGGATTTCATGGACCGATATCCTTCATATTTGGCATGTTTCTAAGTTGTATGTGTCCCTAACTGGGGTTAAAGTTTCATAGCTTTATTCCTATGGTAAGTAAAGTAATGTGTTTGTGACATCAAAAACGAGAGGGTATACCCTCTCGCTATTTAAGACACTACAGTGACCCTTTTAGTGACTGGACACCCACTTCTGAAATGGTACAGTCCACTATTTGCGCCTGTCTGCTACCCAATGTCCCACAAACGGTTGTCCCTTAACTACTGCAACGAGAAGTACCGCTATTGTGTCACTAAACCCAATAACGGACGTCCTACAGACTATTGAAACGGGTCCCTGGTCGGGTTGAATCTGTGGCCGCCTTGAACCAATGGCTGTCAGTGTTTGTTAATCTCCATGCAGATTGTCTGTACTGCTTGGAGAATGAAGCATTTTGTACTCTCAAACCAAATTTATCATTTTCTTATATTCTGTCTTGTATATTTCAAAAAGATATAATGAACATAAAGCTAGTTTTCATTATCTATTCGTTAGGATAATAATGTTTCCTAGTAGGTAGATTTGCTCTCAGAACATGAAGAACAAAACTTAAATGAAAAAAAAGGTTTGATTGGAGGTGCACAGAGCAGATGTGATTTAACCCGACCAACCCCTATCGTAGCTCAGCGTAGACAGGGGTTAGATGCCAGTCTATCCTAGACGAATTAGTCGTCTAGATAGGCGGCAATTCTGTGAAAACTTATAGTCGTCAGTTTAAACACTCGGGTATATTCTGAGGTCAATGACTTGTGTAGGGGACATTGCCACCACCTGACAACTATTGGCTTGACAATCTACAGTCATCACGTTTCTAGTCGTCCAATGTAAATGCCAGGTAACGGATCTGGGAGCTGTTTCAAAACGATAGGCTTAACCCACGTATTGAAACAGCTCCCAGTTCCTAAACCACAGGAGGGCAGCATCGTCACAGAGATTGCTGAACCTCACTCAGTAAATATGTGAGTGGACGATTGTCCTCCACATGGTCCTACGTCGTCCAAAAACGGACAATTAAACGACACCTACAGGGGGTGTCGTACAGGGAGCTTGTACCTCTGTCCCTGGTAAAATACGATATATAATCATGAGTAAAATAGGTTAAATTTTCCAATCATAGAACTATCTGTCAGAGTGTGTCGCAGTGTTTCGGAATGGGTTTAGCGGCAATGGAAAGAAGACCACTGTACCGACACAGGCTACAATTCAAGAGATGCGCCAATGCAAATTTCAGGCAAACAATTAATAATATTTGTTAACCTTTTGGCTACAATATGATGCCTGGAGGGATTTCCAGGCCTAGTGCGCTATGATGCCTTGAGGCATCATTTCTGAAACTCAAATAACTGCTACATCTGGATGAAATAATTTGAATATTATCATAACATTCGATATAATATGTTGGCATTTCTTGATGATGCAAACGAGATATAACAAATATATATAATTTGTATTTACATAATCATGGTTATATAATGATATAAAATGAAAGGGGGGGGGCATAGGTTAAGCCGGGCTCCCACTGTCCCGACACACTACGAAAAGTGCTGTGATTGGGCTAACATAAGAAAATTTCCAATGGTAGAGCTATCGGGAAGGTTTTGTCGGAGTGTGTCGGAGTGTGTCGCAGTACGTATGAACGGGTTGAAAAGACGACCACGGTTACGACAACGGCCACGATTTAAGAGAGGTGCGCCAATGTAAATCTCAGGCAAATAATTAGCAAGATATATTGGTACCGAAAATTGGGGGGGGGGGGATATATAGGAATTTTTTACACATTGGATCGATCATTCACTTGAAAGTAGAGATGTTACACTAACATCAGCTGTATTTGACTTTATCTAATTAATTTTTCTGTAAGAGCAAAGTTTGTGCTTTCCTCCAATTAAAAAAATACAGGGTTTTCATTATAGGGCATTTTGATTTTCGGCTTATAAAAAGTTATGATTATAATTTAGTGCTGTGAAATTATAGGCTACTACTTACGTTTCGTGATATTTAACTTTTATTTATAATAGGCACATAGACTTCTCTTTTTTGGGAGGATTTTCTTTATTTTGGTGAAATATCCACGTAGCATGAGCACATTTCAATGCACATATCGGGGACCTTATCATAGTAGGTGGGTGCGGCCTCTTACTATAGTGACAGTGTGGTTGACATTGAGCTCAATGACAAGGGTGAGCGATAACTGGGGAGGTGGTCGATTCAATTATGTATTTCAACTAAAACATTATATTTTAAATGTGACAAATGTTCACAAAAGGTCTAATATGTTGTACTACCTATAAAAGAAAATTATATTATGAAAACATATTATAAATATTGATAAATCTTACAGAAAACCTGGTTTTATATTCTCCTATATATCACTATCCACGGAAGTAGCCGCAGGACTGAATACACTGGTGCCCTGCCGTGTCCGACGCTGATCTCCTTCCACAGACGATCTGGGTCAAAGTTAGGAGAATTTACAGCAAGGAGAGGAGAGTCCACGCAGGACCTCCCTTATTAAACGATATTCACACCGGATCCTCCCCAATGTCCTCCCTCGCGGCTGTTCTCCTATCGTCCAGACCAATTCTCCCTCTTTATATGTGAATTTTGTCTTAAGATAATTTTTATTCTGGAGATTCTCTCTACGTAGGGTGCAAAGCAGCCCTTTTTTCAGTGGGCTCCAAGAAACATGTCAAACATGGTTAAAAATTACAACTGTCCAGTTGTCCAGTTAAACCAGGGTGGCTGATAAGTCACAACTCCGGCAGACGATCTGCAGAAGCTACACGCTTTCTAGCTTTTTCCACTGAAAGTCGTCAGGAGGTGCAAAATGACAAAATGGCCATCTAGAATCGCCTAGTGTAAACGCAGGGTGACACACTACATGGTACAAAAATTCCACTCTATTAAAGACAAATGCTGGTGATCACCATTTTTATTTTTTATATCACTTTATTTACCCTGGGTACGATAAGGCAGTACCTGCCTGTTTACAATCAGTAGCCAGCTCTTGTAAGTCATTTGTCATTGTAATGTTAACGAATCCCTAACTGTCTAGTGGTGAGGTAAAAATAATACAACACATACAATATTTCATACAGAACAAGTAATCAGTCTCGACTTCCAATAATAATCCTATAGTAAACACGAGAAGTTCTAGCTTTCCGTATACTGAAGTCAGAGAAGAATAAAGTAGTTAGTAATGGTTGATAACATATATATATAATATTTAAATACTAGATATTCGGATACAGCCTAACGGATAGTGCGGAACCGGAACAGGAGACCTTAACCGCTTTGATTTAATTAAAGATAGTTCAGACGGCTATTTTTGAGAATGCTTTTCTCTTTGTATTTAAATTTAGGATAGGTATCGATACTTCTGTATTCGGTTGGCATTTTATTCCAATGTTGGGCAGTTTTATAGAGAACACTTCTTTTAAAAGTGTTATGCACTATCTGATCAACAGATAAAATTGGGGCATCATCTAGATGGGTGTTTCTTGGGGGAATAGTAGTGAATTTCCCGTCTCGTCTCTCAGATAAAAAATTAATATCAGCTTCACTATGAAGAGTCAATATACTAGTTCTCGGCGGGCTTTTAAGGGCAATTCTTAATGCTCGATTTTGTAGAATTTGGATTTTTGTCAATGATTTTTGATTTGATTCATGAAACAGGATATTGCCATATTCGGCATAGGGCAATACCTTACTTTTATAGAGTAGTATTGCTTGCGCTCTGGTTAGGTAAGTTCTGATTTTTGCCATCAGGAAAATTTTGTAAGCAGATTTGCGGTATACCTCTTTTTTGTGGGGTTCGTATGTTAGTTTTTCGTCTAAAGTTATTCCTAGGTAATTGAAGTGCTTTACATAATCTATTTCTTTAGTGTTTAATTGTACTTTTAGTGGTCTATTCATGCACTTCTTCTTGGGTGTGAAAATCATTGTTTTAGTTTTCTTAGCGTTGATAATTAATTGGTCTTCATTAGCCCAAATTCCAAGTTTATATAAATCACATTGAACGTTATTTTGTGCAATAGCGGGGTCAGATCGGTGGCCAAAATGACAGTATCATCCGTGTATAAGTTAGTTTGTGTAACAGATAGTAGATTATTTAAGTCATTAATATATAGAAGGAATAATAAAGGTCCCAGAATGGACCCCTGTGGAACACTACAGGTGACCATTCTGGAGTCGGAAAGAGAGCCGTTTACTCTGGTTTTATGGGATCTGTTTAATAGATAATTTTGAAGCCAGGTAATCAAGTTTGTATTAATTTTATAGCGGGAACATTTGTTAATGAGAATAGTGTGAGAGACAGTATCAAAAACTTTAGAGAGATCAATAAAGGTGGCAACTGTAGTTAAATGTTTATTAAAGCCTTTGAATATTTCATCAGTAAATGTAGAGACAGTGGAGATGGTGGAGTGGCCCTTTCGGAACCTGTCAGTTAAAATATTGTTCTGTTCTAGATATGTTGATAGTTGCGTATGGATAATTTTCTCCAACATTTTGCCCGGTAGAGGGAGAAGGGAAACAGGGCGGAGATTCGAAACATCTGAATGATTTCCATTTTTTTAAGTGGTATAATCTGGGCTTGTTTCCAAGCCTCAGGGAATGTTTTACTTATGATAGATAGATTGAATAAATGAGTAATTTGATGAGGTATGGCTGCGAAACTATCTTTTATTACTCTTGATGAGAGATGTAATGTGGTATGGCTGATGATTTGTAAATTTCAATTTCTTTAATTAGCTTGATTACTTCTTGAACTGTAACTGTATTAAAAGTCATATTATTGTCATTTGGTTTAACATCATGAAAATGCCAGGTACTATTAAATTTATTTGCTAGGGTGGGACCAATGTCGCCAAAGTAATTATTAACATAGTTAGGTAGGTCCATATTAGAAATTTGAGATTTAGTATTTTGGTCGATTAAATTGATTTGGGGATTGTTGTCCTTGTTTGGTAAAATATCAGCTATTTTTTCCCAGAACTTTTTAGGATCATCATTAATGTGGTCTTTGACGAAGGCAGCCTTGGCATTAGGGATGACGTTCTTTGTATTGTTTCTGCGAGCCTGCGAGCTCTTTCCCAGTCACCTGGATTTTTAGGGTTTTTATTGCATATTTTAGTGCTTCATCCTTTTCTTTAATCTTGGTAATAATGTCATCCGTCATCCAAGGCATACCCCTGTCTTTTAAGTTGAGTTGTTTTATTGGACATTTATTATCTAGGTAATTGTTAATTGTAGTGAATAGTAAATTCCAAACAAGCTCCGGGAAGTCAGTGGCGTAGAATTCATCCCAGTTTTCATTAATTAAGTGGTTACTTAAGTCGTCCTTGGAGAACAATCTATAGGACCTACCTTCCGTTTTGATATAGTTATACTGGTCTTTCATTTTCTTATTATGTAAATAGATTAAAGAGTGATCGCTTATGCTTTGATTACCTACACAAGCTTGCTTAATTTTATCAGAGTTTGTAAATATTAAGTCAATTGTGTTGTTGTACCTAGTCGGTTCATTGATTATTTGTTTCAGATTTGTGACATGTTCAAAGTGTTTTAATTTTCTGAAATCAGGGGAGTTTTTAAGATTGTAATTAATATTAAAGTCACCTAGAATTATAATTTCACAATTGTGGTTGCTTAGTATATCCGAGGTAAGTTCAGTAAGCTGGGCTGTGAAAGATTCAGTTGAAGCACCACGAGCTTTATAAACTGTACCTATAACAATATCCTTCTGTTCATTCTGAAGTAATTTAAACCATACACATTCAATATCCTTGCAGCTTCTATTCAAATGATCAAGATTTTCATCAGTGGTTATTAAATCCGTTTTTACATATGCCCCTACCCCTCCCCCCACTCTTTACTAAGCCAGTTCTTGGGTCAATCCAATTTCTGTCTAGTCTGATACATTGATAGTTTTGAAGATTTATAAAACTGTTTGGGATCATCTCATTAAGACAAGACTCTGAGAGAGTTAAAATGTCAAAGTCATCCATTGAAGTGTGGTACTTAATTAAATCATGTTTACTGCATAGGCTTTGAACATTCAGGTGTGCTATAAGGAGTCCCTTAACCATCCCATTAGTCTTTCTAGAATTAGTCATTGAATTGGATATTGTCGGAATTGTCCCCATAGTATTCCCCACCAAGCCCTAGGCTACCCCCATAATTCTTTACTAATAGTTGCGGAAGAATTGTACAAAATCTTAAGCTTAAATAGATGCTACAAAAATACCATGCTAACTTCTATGGGAAGGCCATCTGAAAAGATAAGTGCCTAACTATCGATGTCTATGGGAAACTGTAATATTTTGACTTTGTGGCTAGATGACACTGATGTTCTATTGCTTTATCTTCAAATAATGCTGGATTCTGATAGCTGGGAAAATATACAAATGAGAAATGCTAAAAGAAATATCATATCACCAAGCTAACTTGGGAAAGCCATCTGAAGAAGGTAAGTGCTTTAGTATTGGTGTCTATAGGAAACTGCAATATTTTCATAAAATCAGATGGCAGCACCTGTTTAAAATTTAGTTCTAAGTATAGATATAGAGGGCTCTGCGATACCTACCCACATTTGTATTTAATTGTATATCACCCATACAACATATACATTGAAACATTAGAGAAACATTTATTCAATCAATATGTGTACTTTATGCTGACCATTTCTGGTAACATTTCAGAAGCCACCACCGCAGATATATATGTACTCCCAGTATAATATATACTTAAACACTTATTCAATCAATACATGCACTTTAACCTGTATGTTTCTGTCTCTGTTTCCAGAAGCCACTAATAACAGTGCAATATAAATCGAAACATTTATCAAACAATACAGGCATTTTTCCTGTAGATGTCTGACAGTATTTCATATGCTGCCATCAAGGGCATTATTTACTACCCATACTACAAACACCAAACCATTTATTCAAATAAAACATGCACCTTATAATAATATTCTTGTAGATTTGTGAGAATATTTAAAAAGCTGCCACCACAGGAATTACATAGTACCCATACAACAAATACTGAAATCTTTTTTTAATAATATAAAAAGAGGGACAAAATCAGAGGACGGATACTAAAGTAACGGCCAATTGTATTTTTCTAGTTTTAGAGAATTTCTCGAAGACATCTTCCCATCGACACATCATCAATTTAGTGTCTCTGCGTTATTAATTGGGTGCTTTTAAATGCAGTTCGGTAGCTGAAATGTGTTGTCTTTTATAGTACAGAGCCAGACGTGAAATATAAGTAAATGAGTTTAACTCACTTATATTGTTCGTTCTGTCCCAAAAACAAAATACTTACTGGTACATTGTTAATGCTGGACATTTCGTTTCGATCAAATGGAGAGCTTATGCTAAAAATAACTCTATTAAAATCATTAGTATATACAAATTATATCTGCATACCTGACTCTAAGTAACCAAATACTATAGTCAAAGTTACGTATAACATTCATTCACGAGTATTTAACCCTTTAAGGGCGAATAATGCATTGAGGCAATATACAAATTCGTTTTTAACAAGGAAATAATCGAGCAATATTAATCAAATTTTCACAGAATGTAGGTCTAATACCACAATTAGTATTTCTGTTCAGAAAAAATAAAACACGAAGGATTATGTTTTGTATCACGTTATTAAATACTCAAATTATGGGTTTTGACAAATATATGCCTTTCCCCTAGCGGGACAAACTGCCACCAGCACCCGTCCTTAAGGGGGTAGCTTGGCCACAGGCACCCGTCCTTAACCCTTTAAGGATGGCTGCCTGGGGCCCACTTTCTCCCATAAGGACGGGTGCTGGTGGCAGTTTGTCTGGCTAAAGGACGGCCACAAAATAGTTAAAACTGATATCCAAGTTTGTAATCATGCAGTATGATACATAATCATAAATATTTTATTTCTTTTTAATATAAATATTAAATATGATGTTATATCTACATTTTCTGAAGATTTCATGAATATTGCTCTATTATTTCTTTGTTAAAACATTTTTGTTAATATTTGGACAATGATGCCTCAGGGCATCATGCGTCTTTAGTGCGGTGATGCCTCCAGGCATCATGCGTCCCTAAAGGGTTAAAAGGTTAAAATCATCTAGCTGTCCAGTTGCTGAACGTTTTTATAACGTAGTACAATAAATATCATAGCAAAAGAATGTACAATTTGAAATCAGCAGTTAATGCATCAGGTTCAGTTCACGTATCGACTAGACTTGAGTACCGTACTTTTGATGAACAAGCTCCACGCTCGTATATGTATAGAAGGATGGTCAGGAAGAACTGCAAAGAAAAGAACAAGTGCAAATAAACATCCGTCATTGATGGAAAAGCGCAGACAAAATAAAAATGCTGAAATCATGGTTATTGGTTACAAGTGGTGCAACCACTACCTGCCTTCCACCAGTGGTGACACCGGATTGCGCAAGAGCGATTCTATACTGGCGTCATTACAAGATGGCGCGAGTGCGAAGGGGGTGTATGCGTCATCATGAACCTTCATGCCCCAGTCACACTGGCGTAAAATTTGGCGTTTCTTCTGCGTATTTGAATTGGTGGGGACCACGTATTAGCTACGGATTTGGAACATATCTGTTTGCTTTGCTTTAACATTTTAGTACGCTTCTCAGCGTTCATCAACGCTTATTTACGCTTCTGTACGTACTGTGGCGTTTTTAGCGCATTTCGACTTACCTTTACGTATCTCCGCGTTTTGCGGCGTATTTGTAGATTTCAAAATGCGTAGAAAAACGTAGACGTGCGTACACGGAAAAACGCCATTTTTTACGCCAGTGTGACTTGGGCATAAGGTTTGTTCACATCACGCACCACGCCGCTCTTATCGCAAATACATAGTTGACATCCTTCTCCAGGATCTTTTATCTCAGACTGGGCGTACCTTCAGGATCGCAACGCGGCAAAATGCACAGTGGAGACAGCAAGTTTCTCTCCAGTCTGAGACTGGGCGTACCGGTACACCCAGTCTCAGACTGGGCGTACCGCATGTACCCCGGATCGCAAGCGTTTTTAAATATCAAACATGTAGGGTGTAGCGGGGTAGTCCACACACAGAATCGATGTTACCTTGCGATCCGAGGTACATGCGGTATGCGAAACCGTTACCTACAATCTGAGACTGGAGGTACCAGATCGCAAGCCCCCCGAGTCGCACAGTAGAGACTGGCATTTAGCGACATTAGACACCATACATCTCGGCTATTGTCACGAACACCTCATTTGAAGATTTCAAACCTACAAGATTAATAACACCTCATTGACATTGTAAACATATCTCCAAAGACATATCTTAAATGGTATCACCTTTCCTCTTCTATCAAACCAAAGTAGGTACCGAGACGGTACCCACCAAAGATGGCGTCTGTGACACTATACAGACAGATCGGGTTTCGCTAGTTTCATGACAATACAAGTAGCTGCCCTTAGGACATGACAGACCCCAAACATGGTGTGTCCTGTTTCATAAGAATTAGACATTGCCTTGTTACTGGCGCTGTAGTGTCACTGTTAGGCTTGGTTCTGCCTGTGTACTCCGTTCTTGCTTGCACTGTTGGTGCCGCTTTTCATGTCTGTCTAACACTTTTGTCATGAAACTAGTTAAACAGGTCCCAGATCTGGAAGGGTGTTTTCCTTATTATATAGCAGAACCATATTTAATACATTCTATTACTACATGATCTACATGGTACACTGTTGAATTTAGCTTGCAACTTACATCGCAGATTTATCTGCACTGTAAAAATGAGTTGGTTGAGCAGACTCACTACTGCCACCTAGCGTTTTCTCACGTCAATAACAACACCACCACACAACATTTCGCATACACCACATATACCTCCGCCTGCTCCATTCTACTCCACCATTCTCATAATCAATCATGTTCTTTTTAACCACCCACCCACACCTTTCTTATAAATATTCTTTTAAATGTTTTTTTTTGTATCTTCTTCAAGCGGGTATACTCGGTTCAAGGTATTATTTATCCACTTATCGATGTATAATTTTTATATATTACAGTAAAACCCCTCTTCCGGGACACCCCGCTTAAGGGGACACCCCGCTTCAGGGGACAATTTGCTCGGAACGGAAATTTTCCCCACTATTAAGAGTTTATTTTAACCCCGCTTAAGGGGACACCCCGCTTAAGGGGACACCCCGCTTTAGGGGACAGTTTTTCGGTACAGAAATGCTTAAAAACCCCGCTTAAGGGGACAGTTTGGAGGGACATCATATCAAAAACACTGAAAATCCAAGTTCATGGTGCCCGTTTGTACGGGACAGACAGTTGTTGTTGCAACAGAACAGAAGACTGAGCATTCCCGGGCGGGCCCGGGCGGCCGGAGTGGTTTTTTTTCATGTTAATAACCACATCTCTAGCGGGTCTGGGCGGGCCACAGTGAGTGGGTATTAATACAAGTGAGGTTCGAACCCACTGAAGGTGTCAGGTAAGAGGCCCGCTAACAGATTAGCGGTGAGCGGTTCAGGGAGGGCTGGGTGCTTTAAAGATGCGGTATTCAGTGAGCCGTCGCGGCTCTGGGCGGCTCACGGTGAGTCCCTTTATAGGACTGCTGATTTCCCTCAGAAGTTACCAGGGGGTGGGGGTGGGGGGGACATTGACTGGGGGTATAAAAAGGAGCGAATTTCACAAGGAAGGCATATCCACCTTCAACCTCTATTTTTCATTTTTTTATTTTTTGTACATTTATATTCATTTATATTGTATAATTTATATTTATTTGCTTATTTATGTGTTATTAATAAACCTTTTAACCTAATAACCATCTTTTCCTTCCTTTATGTAGGTATTCTCTATTGTATAACCATTGGCAGACTGAAAACCCCGCTTAAGGGGACACCCCGCTTAAGGGGACACTTGGCCCGGAACGGAGGGTGTCCCCTTAAGAGGGGTTTTACTGTAATACATTTTATGTATATACCCACTTGCACCCAGTCAACTTGCCTCTTCTATAAATGCCTGAGACTAGGATCAAAACATATCAAGCAAAAGTGGTTCATGAGGTATGTTGGTCTTGAGTGATTGGTCATGGTCAGCTGGGCACACCTCTAAGACCCTGTTTCTTAAATGTTTACATGCTAAAATCACAGGCCAATGGCCAACTATATTATTGGTGTAAGTCTACACCGAAATATTGCCATGCTTGACAGTGCTGTGGTGTATGGAGCTAAATGGCTTACAGAAACTTTTTAATTGCAATAGACTTGTTATTAATCTTGTAGGTGGGTAATAAATACAATAACGACGTCGATTTGGAATATCTTAAATCATAGTAGATATCTTCTTTAGGAGCATATCTTCTGGACCCTACCAGGTTTGGAAATCTGTTGGACTTAGCCTTCACAGACGGAGCCTTTATAAGTAAGGGTGTTGTGCTAGATATGAGTGTAGCGGACCACTCCGCAATTTGTATTACTAAGAAAAAAGAAAAAGAGAGATTCACATGCAAGCAATTTCTGGGTAGGTCCTACAAACATTATGATAAAGACCGCTTACAGGACAAACTAACAGCCCTTGATTGGACAGAGTATCATAATACTGATGACCCAGAGAAACTCTGGGAAATACTGTACGACAGGATCAGGCTAGTGATTGATAAATTACGTCCTCTGCATAAACAGCAAATTAGGTCAAAAGAAGTGGCGTGGATTACTCACGAAATTGTGGAAGCAATCCAAGATAAGGATAGGGCATGGGCGGAAGCTAGACTCTCGAATAGACAGTGTGACTGGGACAGAGCTAAACTATTACGAAATCAGACCAAAAATAAGATCAGACTAGCTAAAAGAGACTACATACAGGAAAACATTCACCATGATAGCAAGAAGTTTTGGGAGCGCATGTCTTTGTTACTTCCAAATAAAAAATGCCACAATACTTACCATCTAGTTAACGAGCAAACAAGTATCCCAGTCAGCTTGGAAGATACTTCATCATATATAAACCAGTTTTTCACAACTATTGGTCCTAAACTGGTGGAGTGCTTTACTGATGAATGGGTTGACATGGAACCTACTGTTGACTGTAATATGGAGAACTTAACCTTTACCGAAGATGAGGTCTGTAAGGTTTGTAAAGGTATAAATACCAACAAATCAACCACCATTGAGTACATCTCAGCAACTGTATTTAAGGACAGCATGTCTGTTCTGATCCCTGAATTTACTCATTTGTTCAACGCATCGATAATCATGGGATGTTTCCCAATGAGGTGGAAAGAAGTGACTGTAGTCCCTCTGCAGAAACCTGGTGATACGACCATGGTTAGTAATCTGAGACCGGTGTCGTTGCTACCACTTGTGGGGAAACTGATGGAAAAATTAGTTCATACAAAGTTAGCAGCATACTGTGAGGATAATGACTTGATAAACAGTAACCAGGGAGGGTTTAGGAAGAATAACTCAACGATCTCGGTGGCGTCGAGACTGACAGATGATTTTCTCACAAACTCAAATAGTAGTAGGGGTACACTGGCCATTTTTCTGGATTTTTCCAAAGCTTTCGACACCGTACACCATACCATACTAATAAACAAATTATCTAAATTCGGCCTTCATAATTCTACTGTCACTTGGATTAAAAGCTACCTCCTAAATCGATCTCAACAAACGTTTGCAAATGGCTGTCTATCCTGCTCTGAAAAACTCAAATACCGTGTACCTCAGAGGTCTATCTTAGGCCCCTTATTCTTCATACTTTATATTAACAGCATCGATTCCAACCTACGACATAGCAGAATTAAACTTTACACAGGTGACGCAGTTATTTATTTGCCCTTTACAAACCCAGATGTAGCTTTTAGAAAAATGCAGACAGATTTAAATGCAATTGGGGACTGGTGTGAAACAATAGACTTACAGTCAACCACAAAAAGTCCAAGGTAATGAGATTTGGGCTGCCATCGCAAACACAATTGCAGACACAGGCTAAACTAATGCTAAAAGAACATCAACTAGAAGAGGTATGCTGCTTGAAAAACGTCGTCAGTAAGGTTTCTCACAAAATCAACCTTCTTTGGTTTATTAGAAAATACCTCACCGTTAGCCAGGCAATCGTTATTTACAAATCCAAGATTCTGTGCTACCTGGAGTATGGAGATGTGCTATACGACAAATCGAATGACTATCTATTGAACAAGTTCCAACGCTGTCAGAATAGAGCGCTAAAGCTATGTCACAATGTCCCCGTTAGAACATCCACTATGGAAATTCATAAAATGAGTAAGTTAAATCTTCTCAGGGAGAGGCGTGAGTCTCATCTCTTGGTTATTGCATTTGGGAGATTACATGATCCACGCTATCGCAGAAATGCTGCTAGGGAAACCAGGCTATTCGATGGCCCAGTATTGACTACAGACCACCCTAGGAAAAAGGGCTATGAGCGCTCTGTTCTGTACAAAGCGGCCAGTACCTGGAATAGTCAAACTGCTGAACTACGAAACATGCAAACAAAAAATTGTCTAAGTTATAGACTAAAGCAGGAGTTAAAAAACAGGAGAGTGGGTTACACTGATCCTTGACAGAGCTAACATGTATGGTATGATATTTCTGGATACCGACTCCACTCCCTCTGATCTCTATCTGGAGTCGCCCTGTATAAATATGTTGTTGTTGTTGCAAGCCTTGTTCCTTTCTTATATGAATGTATTCTATCTACTGTGATTATATATATCTTGCCGGATACAGGTTATTTAACTTTTATGTCTTGACATGAGTCATAATTTTCATCAGCAAAAGGATCCTTACGATAATGAAATTATCTATGTATCAATAAGCCAGATGTAATACTATTATGCCCAACACGAGCTTTGGGAGACACCGAGCTGCGTGATTTTTGGGATGCCAGACAGGCTGGTATTTGTTCTTACCGGCTATCTACCAGTATCTAACCGACTTTTTTTTATGTCCTTACGTCGGCATTTGAAATCTTCGGATTATTAAAAGTCTCCAAGGAATTACGACATCTGGAGGTACATGGAAATAGGCTGATTGTTAGCCTACCGTTAACCACCAGTATAAATAAAAAGCTTCTAAAAAATATATATATATCGGGAAATTTACTTTGAAAATTTAAACCTATGTAATTTTTCTAGATGTTGGATGTGATCATCTCATTTTCATGATCATCTATTTCTAACTTATATCTCACTTAAAAGGTTTTATGATACATAATTGAATATTTACCATAGCAAATGTCGCAATGGCCATTACAGTGATTGTCCAACTGAATCCAATAGCGGCATAAGCACTTCCAGCATAGATAGGACCTATAAACTCTCTGGAAATAAAGTAATACTATTTCAAACACACACCGAAAAATGGTTAAGAAAATGTGTATAATATAGGGTTTTCTCAACATACATTCTAATTACATGAACAACATCGGGCAACGTTTTTCGGATAAAAATACATTCCCAAACAGTTGAGGACAGGTGGCCTCAAGAGGGGGGAAGGAGAGGTACCCCAAAGTTAGGACATGTTTTCTCTAAACACATCCTAAAACCACATTCTCGTTGTTTGCTATATCTAACTTTATGAAGTTTGTTCTAACTTTTTCGTTGACTATCGTTGTTGTATCGTTCACAATCTTACATGTCACGTATAATTTTGTCACTCCCTAAAAGTGGAGTTTTTACAAACAAAGTTGTATCATACTATGGGTCTCATATACCAAGAGAATGTATCTGTCGATCATAACTGATTAATGTACATAATTATCACAACAATGGAATATGAACCATTTTAAAAATGTATCGTAGATACTAGAATACAGTGTCAATAAATGTTTTAAAAAGGCAGTCCCGAGTTTTTATAATTATTCCCTGTGTGTTTTGAGGAAGGTACACCAAGACTGGATGTGTGATGCACATATTATGTCTCCCTTTAGTCATCATCTGGTAATTATCTGAAGAAATTAGGTGATAATCATAATGTTTTGCTCGTTGGATTCTAAAACTATGTATATGGGATTGCATTTCAACATTTCTATATATAATTAAATAGGCAAATGATATAATATTAACATTCCGAAATTGCGTCATCTATAACATATGTGAAAATAATCAGCAGATATTATAGGTGAAACCTATGAAAGTTTAGGGTCAGACTTCGTATCCCATTGAGTAATTCACAAGCATTGCGTAAAACTAACCACTTTATATATGTAATGCCCGGCGTATATAGGTATGCTTTTTCGTATAAGGCCCGGCGTCCATCTACCACGATATGGCACCGATATGGTCTACGATGCACCTTCCGATGCAAAATCAAAAGGACACCTAATATCGGGGCAGTTGACCATGTTTCTGCGATTAGACACTGATAAAAACCCCATACAATGCATGGTGAATTGGCATGTCTAGACATATGTCTACGATTTTGCACCTTCCCGATATGGCACCGATTTTGACATTTTGTATCAGTGCCATATCGGGAGGTCTACGATTCTATCGTAGTAGGCGGACACCGGGCCTTAAAGGTAATCCTATTCCCCGTGTGTATACGCCTCATCTGTAGTTGTCTGATTCATACATACGCCTGATTCATATATACACCTGATTCTGTTGTATTTACACCACTATCCAATAGTCTGCCACTTGGGGACACTACTGGTAGCATATTTCATTTTCCATTAACCATCCAAGTCTGTATTATATGATAAATGATATGTTATATTACCAATTTATTTTATAAAACCTTTATAAAACCTGATTGAGTAGATATTGATTAATTACATATAATAAGCCCTGCATTATGTTGGTTTTTTGTCGGGTTTTATTTTTTATAGATTTGAGTTTAAAACACAATTCTTCTGTCATTATGATTCTAGTACTGTATATATACACACAAGCTCTCATCAGATATAACTTCCTCGCCACCCACGTAGCCTATACCCCACCCCCTACCCCCGCCGCTAAATTTATATCACCCTTCACATTGAATAATGGGCTAACCTTTGTGACATAATCCCCCATTGGATATTTTTCCTGAATACTCAATGGGCGTTGGATATGAGTTCCCTATGATAGGTCTATGGGGATAGAGTATGGTATCTATTTACCTACCCAAATGCATAGACCGAGGTCCAGAGGCCCGCTACAGCACCATTAGTGCCAGTAGTGGGAGGCATGCCAGACTTCCTGTAGAGATAAAAGTGACATGCTGTCAAACTCATTGAGAAGTAGATGTCGTACAAATGTATTTCATACAACGTTTAATGATGCTCTGATATGTAGAGCACTTTATCCTACCCCTAATAAAAAAACTCCATAGGCTTAACATTGGGTCACTGTATTCGGTCTGGAGTTCAGAAAAATGAAAAATATCGCTCTGGAGGGATACACTTGACAAATGATGTCATTTGTTAATGTAGAAGTAATTTAGATGGGCGGGGTAGGATAAATTCTAAACCAAGCTCGAGTTAGTAGTGTTATTGCTCATCACACTCCGTATTACTGCTCTCGGCTTCACCTCACGCAGTAATACGCGAGCTTGCCGCCATGCAATAAAGAACAACAAGACTAACTCTTGTGCGAGAAATATCAATTTCGATACGTTCATGGGCGACTCGTCGATGTCAACAAATAGCGGAGACACTGCACCGCTCTAGTGTAGCTGTCCAACGGGACAATCGAGCATAGCAGGGTGACCGTGCGATAATTTATACGGCGCTATAATGTATTCACGCATGCGTGGTGATCACTTCCAGTTGTCAACTTCCGCAATGTCTGCTAACGTACACATCGTCTTTGCAAATTGTAAAAAGTGACTTCGACGCCGAATTACGGTCAGTTTTAGCGAATTAAGACCAAATTAAGGTATTTAATAGTATGAAACCATAGTGATAGTGCCAATACGGGGTAGATTTATGAGTTGTTTCGGAGAAATTCGTTCTGAACTCGTACCGGCTTGTTCAGACCGAATTTCTTCGAAACAACTCATAAATCTACCCCGTATTGTCACCATAACTATGGTTTCACATATTACTATATACCCATGCTGTATATACTGTAAATACGCACCGTTTCACCATATAATGTAAAAATACCGTACGGAACACTGTTCCATAGAGGAAAATAAGGAACACTTCCGTAAACCTTTATCAAAATATCAGATGTTAAGCCAAATGAAATTAATGATTTTTTTTAAATTTACAATTTGTACGGAACTCAGGGAAAATGCCTCGTTCCGTACAAATCCTAAATTATCATCTTGTTTTATAGCTTGTCCAGCATGGTCAGGTCGTTCTATATAATTACTGTACTGACATGTAGAGTCATTACTGAACAGACATTTAGGCTTATTACTGAAGAGATATTTAGGGTATTTACTGAACAGACATTTGGGGTATTTACTGATTTGACAAGTAGGTATTTACAAACATTATCCTACCCCTAATAAAAAACTCCACAGGTTTAACATTGACTCAATGTATTTGACAGAGTGTTGAATAAAGTGTTATTTATGCACTGAGGTGTATAAAAAAACGTACCAATCAGGGACGAGATAACGAAAGTAAATCCGGCAGCATTGATAAATGTGGCCATCCTCCGATGAGTGTCAACACGCTACTATCATGGATAATTACAAAATTTTCTCTTTATATCGGTGAGATGGGGTAGGATAAATATAAAACCGAACTCGAGTTATCCATCTCAATGTTTATACCACTCTGGTCAGGTCTGCTACTCACTACACAACCTGCCCATCGTGGCATAAACATTGACAAGGCTAACTCTCGTTTGGTTTCTACTAATTATATATTGGCTACGTACTCTGCAGAGGTGAGGATCTTGTCGTAGGTCGGCACTATGGTCAGAGACATGCCAACTCCCAGGATAACGAGCGACACCAGGTTCAGCCACAGTTCACTGAGGAAGGCAGAAAATCAGGGGAATCAAGACAAGTTTAGTGAACTGAACAATCATCATCGAAAGAATTCAATTATCATCTAGTGATAATCATAGGACAAAAAACAAGCATATAACCTTTGTAGATGGGATTGTTGAAATGTTCTTGCAGATCCATTGACATGAAAGTTACGCATTCTTGCTGAGAAAAATGTCAATATCAGAGACCGTGCATTGTTAGTAGTTGTTTGATTATGATTGGTCTGCGAGTTGGTAAATCAGATGCACAAATACAGATTTGTTTGTTGTTTGGTCAGTTTAAAACCCAATATGTTCTGTGAGACCTACCAAATCTATGAGATAAATTTAGGTAGAAATCTCACCCCTACACATTTACTGAGGTGAGAATTCTTTTACTTCCCACACCACATAGACATGGTATGAGAAGGATTGGCTTTTGATATAGCAGTAAATCTTAGGAGAAAGGTGGCTGCACACCACACCACTTAGACATCGTATGAGACGGATTGGGCTTTGATATAGCAGGAAATCTACCACTGCTACAAATACTTGCACTTACTTGTAGGACTCCAGACCGATGAGGGCCGACGGACCCAGGAGTAACAGTCCAACGGTGAGAATGAGGAATCCCACAATCATCAGTGGTGTGCTGTTATCCTGATTAGACATGGACATATTAGAAATGGACATGTTAGACAACTTGCTCATATATAACAACGGGTACGAAATGTACACAACGGCGTGTTATGAAAACCAGCCAATATGGGCTGATAACATGACTGTATCTTTGTCAATCAAATGATAGGACACCCCTTCGCTGTTGAAGGATGATAACAAAGATATGGATACTTTTCTGTAGGATCAATGAATCATGACAATAAAACAATTTAAACCAAAAAAAAAAGAAAAAAAGACATGGACATATTAGACATGAGCATGCTAGACATAGACACGTTAGACATAGACACGTTAGACATGGGCAAGTTAGACATGGAATGTTAGCCATGGACATGTTAGACATGGACATGTTAGACATGGAACATATTAGAATTTTAAAGATATCTTGTCAGTGATTTAACATTGGGAACTTGTATCCGACGCCCATGAGATATTTAGGAAAAATAAGCAATGGGGGATTATGTCACAAATGTTAGCCAATCAGTCAATGTGAAGGATGAGATAAATTCAGAAACCCATTGAAGTACAGGGTCAGAGCTCGATCCCATCTTGTTTAAATCGCTACGTAATTCATGCAGCTTCGCCTTGTGAACTACTACGCGATTCAAACTCGATAGGGTATGAGCTCAGACCCTAAACTTTCGTAGGTTTCCTCTATACTACACAACCTAGCTAGTTGATAAAGGAGGTGACGACCTGCTGGGTAAATAAAATATCTGTTATATTATTTCACCCTTGGTATTTTGTCCCATAGACTTAGGATTGGTAACTTGTTCTCCATGCCCCTATAAGTATTGCAGTCGTTTGTCCATGGTCTACATCCTGTGCAAAAGCCATTCTCTTAGTGTTTACAGGGGTGAGATAAATTCAGAAAGCAATTCGTTTTGGTCAAAATCATTGTTCTCCAACTCGTTTGTCGCTAGGTGATATTCACTCGGCTGTCACCTCGTTCATATCACTCCCCATCAAACTCATGGAGAACGTTGACTTTGACCAAACTTGTTGGCTTCTTCCATTATCTCTCTTGGCCTTGGAAACCGAACAAAGTGCCTTGTGCATGAAACTCTTATGCTGTTGCTGGAGATAGTGACATACACTTAAGTTAGGTTATTCTTTCTAAATAATTTCCCCCCTGCTCAGTGTCAAAGAACATAGAAAATCTGCCAGTATTCTCCCAAGGCTAAGGGTGGTGGAAAAGGTAGATAATAAATAAAATATAGACTTATTTCAGTGGAGTCAACTGCCCGGAGCACACGACAGCTTGTATCTGAAACCAGTCTCATCGATTCTGTGTGGAGACTACCCCACTTACGACTGGAGGGCTTGCGATTCTAGGTACATAGGGTACGCCTAGTCTCAGACTGGGCGTACCTCCAGGATCGCGACTCGGCAAAACGCACAGTGGAGACAGCAAGTTTCCCTCCAGTCTGAGACTGGGCGTACCGCATGTACCCCGGATCGCAAGCGTTTTTAAATATCAAATATGTTTGATATTTGGTACGCCCAGTCTCAGACTAGGCGTACCCTATGTACCTAGAATCGCAAGCCCTCCAGTCGTAAGTGGGGTAGTCTCCACACAGAATCGATGATACCTTGCGATCTGAGGTACATGCGGTACGCCAAGCCAGTACCTCCAGTCTCAGAGGTACCGGATCGCAAGCTCCCCCAGTCGCACAGTGGAGACAGGCCTTAAGCACTCACCAGGCGATCTGCAACTCTCCCGGACACAGGCGCTAATATAGCATACGTTCCCGCAAGCAACAGGAAGACCAGTCCGACCTCGGAGGGCGTGAGGTTGAACTGAAAGCAGACGAAACAAGTCAAAGTTCTCATGAATGGCTCGTACAGATCTAGCAGCTAGAGGTTGTGCCAGTGTTATACGGAAACTGGCTTACTGTCTTCGTACGTCAAAAATACGCGGTAAAATCATCCCTCTGCCTTTGGCATCGAGATGTATCTGATCAATAATTTACCAAGTATTTTGACGTACTGCGAGAGTCAGCCCGTTTTCGTATTATTATATACCTAAAAATGGTGAAAGCTAGTCACGTGACCACATACCCCGTACATCACACTGCGAAGTACGGCTATATATACGTCAGTCATGACCAGGATTTCATATCTTTAAAAATTGTTTCTATGCAAAACTAAATTTCCCAGGCTCTTGCAGGTTTTTCCAGGCTCTCTGTGAGAATTCCAGGGCCCTGTTTTTCAGTCGAGACGATCGCTAGCTGAGATCTGCTGAGATCTGTGAGCGATCCTGAGACCGTTTGGGAGATCAATGGCTGCTGGTGTTTTTCAGTCATGGTCTCAGCGCGCCATAGTGGATCTCAGGGGGATCTCAGGTTGTGATCGTTTAGCTGAGAACCCTAGCGATCATTTCCAGCCAGGTACAAGATTCTGTGATCGGAAATTATTGATTTGAGACACTTAAACATATTCAAATTATACCATACTTACAGCGAATAATTGTCCATGTCTATTCAATCGAATCCTAAGATTTCATAATTTTCTATTAAATATTTCAAGAGAAAGATATGTTTTTACTTTGTGAATGGGTATGAAGTGACCTTGACCCTACCCTGCTAAAATAAATTGAGCATTACAGTAGGTATACACAAGCTGCCTGAGAGGTGCAGTGCCTGCATTTTTCAGATTTCCAGACAAACGTTTATCACAGTCTTAATAACCACAGGAATACAATGAAATTTGGGATATAAGTATATACCCTCCAATCAAAATATCTTCAAATTTGAATAAGTTTTAGCATCTGAAAAGATAAGTTATGACAAGTATCAATTGGTCTCAGGTTGAGATCGTTTGGGCGATCATTTCACTTGAGATCCCTTGAGATCATCACAACTGAAAAACACTAGAATCACCCGAAACAGTCGCATCTCAGTCTCAGGCTGAGATCCCCAGAGATTGTCTCAACTGAAAAACAGTTTGGCTTCCGAACGGTCTCAACTTGAGATCGTCTCGACTGAAAAACAGGGCCCAGGCTTTTCCAGGCCTTGAAAACCCAAAAGCATAATTCCATGTTTTTCGAGGCTTTCCAGGCTCTGTACGAATCTGTTTACCACAGTTATGGTATCTGGCAGGTTTTGGTCATGGTTTTCTGAGTCCCCATACATTTTCAATGGGGTCTTTGTATAAGATGGATGATAATATGGAGAAACCAAACAAGAGTTAGGCTTGTTGTTGTTTATCGCAGGACGGTAAGATAGAGTATTACTGCGCCAGGCGAAGCCGAGAGCAGTAATACGCAATCTTGCCGGAGTGTGATGAACAATAACACGACTAACACGAGCTTGGTTTAGAATTTATCCTACCCGGCCGTCTAAATTACTTCTACATTAACAAATGACGTCATTTGTCAAGTGTATCCCACTAGAGCGATATTTTGTCATTTTTCTGAACTCCAGACCGAATACAGTGACCCAATGTTAAGCCTACGGAGTTTTTTTATTAGGGGTAGGATAAAAGGCTAGTGACTGACCTGTCGGAGATTGGGTTCCAGGATGGGATCCAGACTGACCCAGAGAAGTGCAGATACGACAATGGTGACCAGGATGAGATCGATGGTGGGCACCTTCAGCAGCCCAATGATCGACCCAGGTTCCTCCTCAGTGCCACTACCTGCAATTTGTTTTTAATTACTTTCTTGCCAACTCTCGATGTCATGTGAAATCTCCTGTTACATTTCCTCACCCCTGGTACAAGTTTAGCCATAGGAATAACGTTAGAAAAAAACACTTAAAGATCACCTTGGTAAAGTGACAATCCTACGTCATGGTCTTGGGATAGTGAATACGAGATGACGTCATAGGCGATAGACCAATCAGCGGCCAGGATTTCAGAGAATAAATACAGAAAGAAATTGATGAGTGTTTGGTCTCTGTCCCCATTCGCCATCGAGTTTGGAGTGCTCAGTAATATGAATAAGGCGATAGCCGAGTGAATATTCTGTAGCGCTCCAAATGCAGAATGGGGAGTCCAACCAAGCACGAATATCTTTCTAATTTTATGTAAGCCTGGAAATATCTATCTGTTTATCACCCATTGAGAATGAGTTACCATACTCGCAAGCCTGTTGAGAACGAGTTCCTAACATTAAGCCTATGAGCATTTATTCAAGGCTAAGATAATAGACAAGACAAGAGATTTAAACGTCCCTAACAGTGAAAGGGTGAGATGAATTCAGAACTGCACTCAAATTGTAAAATAAACAATACTCTACTCATTTGAATGGGCCATAATCATCACTCGACTTCATGACTTGATGAAGATTGTGGCCCATCAAAACTCGTTGAGTATTGTGTATTTATACGATTCTCGATGCAGTTCTATGTAAATCTGTCATGGTATCCCTTAACACTTGACTCATGGAGATCAAAGTTTTTAGGTTTCAGGTAAAGCCCAATGCCCATCTACCGATTTCGGAACATTTATGTACGTTTGTCCGCGACAAACGGAGGGTAATTTGTCTCAGCCGAGCCATCCTAACGGAGTTGGTAGATGTAGGACAGCTAGGCAAGGCTATCCAGCGATTAGTGAACACTCGGTTTCTTTGGTTTTTGCCCTCCGCCAGCGATTAGTGGACCATACACCGATTTTATCAGTGTGCTGATCGAGCGAGGGGTTACATAATTTGCCTGACCGACTCCTATACGATTTGGAAACTAATCGTTCAACCCTAAATCGGTAGATGGGCATCCAGCTTAAGTTAACAATTATTTAAGAACCGCATCGAGAATCGTATAATATATATAATACTCCACGAGTTTGGATGCACCACAATCGTCATTGAGGCAAAGCCGAGTGATGATTACAGTGCTTCCAAACAAGTGGAGTATTCTTTAATTATGATTCGAGTGCGGTTCTTGATTTATCTCACCCCTTTGACTGACAATAGAATAGCATTTCAATATCAGAATAATCCAAATTACTTCGCAAATCCAGTTCGGGACGTTTAAATCTCCATGTTGATGTCTTGTTTTTTCTCTGAAAACCTGGCCGCTGATAGGTCAATCAACCCAAGTTGGGAACCACCGATGCCAGATTGGTGAATGGAAACAGGCATGCAGAGAAGTGTTTACTAATTAATTGTGCACAGATTATGTAGTAAGGTCACCACCAACTGACTTTGTTAACGACCGACAAAATGAAACAAGTTTGAAATCATCGGTGATGGTAATTTTGTTTGAAGGACAGTTGGTATAACTGCATGAAAACCATCATTTTACATATGAATGCGCCAGGAGTATTTGAGTGGGTATTTTGCGTCTACAAGGTCATCTTAATCCCCATGTGTATACACCTCATCTTGGGGCGTATATATAAGCGTCCTGTGAACAGGGCTTCACTGAGAGTGGGCGAGGGGAGGTGGGGGGGTGGGGGGGGGAGGGCTTCCTACTGAGGACACCTGTACTTCTACCAACACAAAGGGGCGGGAGGCAGCGGGGGCAGAGGGTAATTTCTCTCATATACGCCGGGTGTGAAATACAGCCAAGACGCGTCTGTCTTATATAAGGCCTGGGCGTATATAAATGAAAACAAGTCAATATTCAGCCAATACATGCACTTCCGTGATGGCGTATATATGAATAAAATGGTGGTTTTCGTGCAGTGTATGGACTTGCCAAATGTGGCAGAAACAAGCCATACACAGCACCCTCACTGATATTTAGATACCGACTTGCAGTTGTTGGCCACCCCCAACCAACTTTTAGAAGACCTCGATTAATCAGTGCCGTTTTTGTCGGTCAGTGGCATATGGCATGCAGTGTGTGTATGTGACACACTGCAGAGCTTAATAACCCACCAGAGAAAACCACTCTGGTGAACCAAAGAATAATATTCTATTCCCTTTGAAATTCTCTAGTGGTTAATTAACGCTGGCTTAGGTTATCAACTTAAATTTGTAAGAGGAAAGGTATCAAGAGCTGAACAATGTATTATAGCCAAGAACTTTGCATCAATCCACTGAGATAAAATGTATTAAGACTCTTTCTTGAAGTGGCAAAGGTTGAATTCGTAATGTAGCAAGGCTATGTATGGTATAAAAACTGTTGATCTCAGATCCAGATTAGCTAAAGCATTAAGAGCTACAACAAATAGAAGATAAATATATGAACAATGCGGTACATAGTTTTTCAAGCGATCTATATTTAATGTTGTGGAATCATGACTTCTTTTTTCAGCACCCTGAGGTTTTTTTTCATTTATGATGCTTGAAATGACTATATCGGACATGAAAAGATTATAGACTGTCACATGAAAGGTTAATTTATACCTGAACTACTGAAAAGGCTGGCAATCTTCTCCAAGGCAATAAGAAAATGATCAGTCGGACATTATGTAAGATTAGTTCTATTTTCATCTTAAAATTAAAAAAAGGGGGCAAAACACTCTGACCACAGGTCTCGAATTATATTCTTAACAGAGAAAAGTCCATCTCAGATATTTGAATGTAATTTGAACGTCATTTGTCAAATGAATGAATGAAGTTTTTGCTGAAAAAAAAAGAAGCAATATTACATGAATTATTTTGATGATGGCAATATCGTTACAATGTGTCCTACATTAATATGAATACCATTTCATTCTTAAAACCATAGACTATAAATTCATCGGCTCGCATCTTATTACAATTGACTTACTTTGCTTGGACGGAAGAATGAAGACGAAAATTCCAACGGATAGAACCATTGCAGCTCCAACTGCGGCAAAAGGAGCAAGAAATCCACCAGCCTGAGAGATTTCAAGACAGGGAAAGCATGTAAATGTATAGACATGCATAAATGCATCTCTGGTACTACCATATAGAGGACAGAGCCATTGTTAGTTCATGAAGCAGTCACTAGGTGGTCGGGGGACAAAACCTGTATTCTGACTCTTTGTTCTTACCAAATTCAACTGCCTTTCAATGTTTTACCATGGTTCTGTTGACTCTCCACCCATCCCAGAGCAGGATGTCATAATAATTAAACCCAAGACATGATATTTTCAACATGAAACACTTTATATACATATGTCAGCAAGGCTAGATTTGTGACACTTCCCAATTATCACTCACTTCTTTTGCACATCCATTAGTGAAGAAAACCTACTTTTTCACCTCCATTAGTGAAGAACACCTACCCGGATGGGGGGGGGGGGGGGCATCATGGCGGCACCCATGGATCATAGGCTATATGATGTATACCTGTGCTTGAACATCTATGAATAATGTTCATGTCTAGGGTGGTAGTGAATGACTTTCCATTTGCGCCCGTATGTCGCATACGGATAAAAAATCGCTCCTAGGAGCGTACAAAAAATGGACCAATCAGAGATCAGCAGCTGAAAGTAGTTCCAAGCGCCTTCAGAGCAGCAAAGAGAGCTATATGAAGGACTTCAGAAAGTTTTTATCGTGTATTTTTGTTATTATCCTCACATCAAAATATCGTTCACAGGGGGTAGGATAAAATCAAAACCTTATTCGTTTTAATCTGGGCTCCCATATGCGACTCCTGGATTTTTGGCTCCGGATATCACTTGGCTCCGCCTCGTGATATCACTACGCCAAACTTCAGTCATCGCATACGGGAGCCCAGATTAAAACTCAAGCGGTTTTACGATAGTCCACACTCTGCGACTGGGAGGCATGCGAGCAGTACCTCCAATCTCAGACTGGAGGTACCACATTTGATATTAGACTTTTCAAATTGTGATTTATATACGTTGTCTGAAGGTTAGAGTGATCATACATAGACTTAGAGTGTGCTGCAAAAAATAACGATCCCTTCACTATCTACGTCCCATTACTGTGGTATGGGGAAAGGAGCAGGGTGCCAGTGTCCCAGCGTCTTACAGGCATGCCCAACTGACCATGACCAATCACTCGAGACAGAATTACCTAAAGACCCATTGGTGCTTGATATGTTTGGATCCTAGATTGAGTCAGCCAGTAGCAGAATTGACAAGTTGAGTGGGTGCAAGTGGGTTACAGAAAACTATACATAGACTGAAATCAACCCAAATGTTTTAATTGTTATTTATTTATAATTTCACGCTCATCCATCAATGTTGAACATACCCTTTACTTCTAGTTATGTTTGTCCATTCCTAACAGTCTATATATAAGGGAAGTCATATCCCCCACACCTTTTGTGAATATAAATCAATAGTGTGATATATGAATTGATCATTCAAAGAAACACTCACCTCAAATAAAATTCCTCCTAAGGCAGGGCCTGTCATTAAACCAATCCCAATCCCTGTCTCCAGGAAGCCCTGCAAGATTTGTACATGATGATGTTTTACTGAAAACGGTTTACTCTCGGAATGCATAGAAACAACCCACATGCTACAATCTCTATGAAACAAACTGATGGTTTGATCAAAGGTATTCAACTGAGCCTATCAGACGTGTTATCTTTAGGCCCAGCATCCACCTACTACGATATGGCTCCAATATGGTCTACGATGGACCTCCCGATAAAAAATCAAAATCGCGTCGGAAGGTCACCTAATATCGGGGCAGTTGACCACGTTTCTGCGATTAGACACCGATAAAAACCCCTTACATTGCGTGGTGGATTGGCATGTCTAGACATATGTCTACGATTTTGCACATTCCCGATATGTCTCTGATATTGACCTTTTGTATCGGTGCCATATCGGTAGGTCTAAATTTCTATCGTAGTAGGTGGACGCCAGGCTTTAAATAGTCACAATTCAGTTGAGACTGACAACATCATTAGTAGTAAGACAGAGGAATAGAAGATGCAGCTTTAATAATTCATGTCAATTGTCAATTGTTTCTGAGAGATGACGTCTCCCCATCTAATCTCGAGGAGAGCTGAAAGGAGAAATCCCATCTCCCATGATAAAATTTGCAACCGAAAAGAAGATACAGCTTTGATAATTGATGTCAATCATTACAGTTCTAAAAATCGGATATATCCCTCTACCTTCGGCATCAGCATATTTTTAATCAATAATATTACTACATGTTTCTGACGTTTCCGTATGTTATTATATACCTATGGCAAGCACCTATGAAATACCACGCGCTGCCAGGGACGTAGCTACATGGAGTTGTCCCTACGCCTTCATTGCCATATAAGGAATATAGAAAGTATGGATTGACCCAACAGTCAATTACTGCATTCAGAGCAAATGACGACCTTCACCCTGACCTCCTTACATAGTGTTAATAGCACGTTGGGGCGGTTCTACAGTCTATAGTTGAACTGAATTTCTCGGGCCAAAACCACCCTCGTAGAATTGATATCACTGATCACTGAGACATATTGCATGAGCCCCAGCATGCTGTGAATTAGTTACTTTATAAGTACTTAAAATGGCGTTCTTAGTGTCATTTTTGTATATATATATATATTTATAATATTTAATGATAATAATAATGATAATGATAAAAACAATAGTAATAACAATTATAATGATAGTATTGATAATAAAGAAAACGTAGTGAGTGTGGCGTACGGATGTCGTTCTCGTCCTTTTGTAACATAAATATGTCCCTCCTCCTCCAGCATCACAACATATTTTATATAATACAAAAACCTCGAACAGCCATCCATACGGGCTCAGTATCCACGTTTTCTGTTAATACTGACCAGTGCAGTAGATGCGTTCTCTGGGAAGGTACTTGTAGTGATAGCGAAGGTGGCTGTGACCGAAGCTGTACAGCCGAGTGACAAGAAGATCCTCAGTGTGAAGCAGAGGATGGTGAAGAGCATGTTATCACCATCGTACACGGGTACCCTGTCCATGAAGCTGGGAAGACATATAGGGGACAGAGCCATTGTTAGTTCACGAAGCAGTCACCAGGTGGTCGGGGGACAAACCTGTATTCTGGCTCTTTGTTCTTACAAAATTCAACTGCCTTTCAATATTCTAATATATGGTTCCCTTGACTCTCTACACCCATCCCAAAGCAGGATGACATAATGATTAAACCCAAGACATGATATTTTCCATATGGAACACTTTATATAAATATGTGAGCAAGGCTAAAGTTGTGATCTTTCCCAATTATCACTCACTTCTTTTCCACCTCCTTTAGTGAAGAACACCTACTTTTTCACCTCCAATAGTGAAGAACACTTACTCGGGAGGTGTCATGGCGGCCCCCATGGATCATAGGCTATATGCCGTATACAGAATACATCAACCATGATGGACTACCACCTATTATCTCACCCCTTGTATTTTATCTCCTTAGACTTAACATTGGGAACTCGTATCTAACGCCCATTAGATATTTAGGAAAAATATCCAATGGGAGATAGTGTCGGAAATGTTAACCCATTAGTCAATATTAAGGGTGAGATAAATTCAGGAAACCATTCAAGTTTAGGGTAAGAGCTCGATCCCATCTCATTTAAATCACTACGTAATTCATGCGGCTTCACCTTGTGAATTACTATGTGATTCAAACCTGATGGGATATGGGCTCAGACCCTAAACTTTCATAGGTTTCCTCTATATTATCTGCAAGGAATCTGTTAAATATATGCAGCATAGTATACGGGACAGAGCTATTATTAGTTCATGAAGCAGTCACTAGGCGGCCAGCAGTATGGCAGTCTCCTGCGGGGTGCGATGTATGTATTAAGAATATCGCAGGGTACCTCCTAACAGGTCCTCGCTCCAGATAGTGGTTAAGGCCCAACTGTTTGCACTGCCGCCCCCAGTGTTTGAACCGTCCCCTATCTTTGTTTGGAATGACCCCCCGATAGGGTTTATAAAAAGGCAGATTTGCACTAACAGCTCACTTGGAACCCAGACAACGTGGCATCAACATCTCCAGGCTGCTCAGCATTACCAACACTACAGTGAGGAGGCTTGCAGACCATAGGGCACTAGGGTACAGAGGCCTTTTCTGAGGATTGGGCTTCTCTCCACAAGCTGTTATCACCCCAGCACTGGAGGAACAGAGATTGATTGACTGCTACCACCATATCCTACTGCTTTTGATCATCTATATCCACAAGTCAGTAGACAATGGACAATAACAGAAAGTGAAAGACTGTGAGTACTGCTACACCAAAAAGGATTTGTATCATTATATGAACACTACAGAAGTGAATGTGATTTTGTATGTTAATGAGAATTGTTATGTAACTCTATACTTTGTTGTATGTATGTTTTGAATACATATCTCTGTATGCTTATCTGTCTTCTTCATTAAGTATGAGGATATTTCAAATTCTCTTTTCTTGTCACTGTGTTAGCTAGTCTATTAGATTAGGCTTTGGTTACTGTACATGACACAGGGACAGAACCTGTATTCTGGCTTTCTGTTCTTACGAAATTCAACTGCCTTTTAATGTTTTACCATGTTTCCCATGACTCTCTACAACCATCGCAGGGCAGGATGACAAAATTATTAAACCCAGGATATGATTTTTTCACATGGAGCACTTTATACATATGTGAGCAAGGCTAGAGTTGTGACACTTCCCAAATATCACTCACTTCTTTTGCATATCCATTAGTGAAAAATACCTACTTTTTCACCTCCATTATTGAAGTACACCTACTCTGGGGCATCATAGCAGCGCACATGGATCATAAGCTATATGCTATATACCACATATTGCTTATTTTATTTAAGGGAGGAAGAAAAAAGAGGTAGTGGAAACATTTTGCGCTATACCAAATCATGCGTTTTGTACCTCTTACAATTAAGTGATGTTCGTTTAGTGCAACAGTCAATGGGGAAAGGATTTGAAGTGAACGGGTGTTTTATCATTACTTGTATCTCACCCCTGGTATCTTTGTCCCATATACTTAACATTGGGAACTCATTCTCAATGACCCTACAAGTATTACAGTCCGTTCTCCATGGTGTATCATCCATTGTTTTAGTGTATACAGGGGTAAGATAAATACAGAAAGCAATTCGTTTTGGTCAAAGTCATTGTTCTCCAACACGTTTGAATATCACTCTGCATCAAACTCGTAGAGAATGACGATTTTGACCAAAACTTGTTGGTTTCTTCTATAGTAGAACAGATTTGAAACTTCCCCATTGTATTAATCAAGAGGACATGTAATGTAGCTATATTGTCTAGCTTCTGTCAATAAAGGGACATTTCAATATGCAACATGTGACAGGTAGAAGAACTAGTTTTAAGAGGAATTGCTAAAATGATTTTCTGAGGACACAGCACATGGTGAAATGCTGTAATACATCATCATTGTAGCTATTGTGAAATGGAGGCGGCCATCTTTCCCCCCAACACTAAACAAAACGCCAGGTGGTGGGTCCAGTTATCGATGGATTTGATTAAAAAATACCATTTTGGGTTTCCGTTAAGAGGGTTTTAGACTTGTCTCGATTATCTATAGATTATGACACCAGATAATAGTGGTTGTCCCACAAGTATACAGTGGCGCTATCTTACAATTTCCTGGTGGATGATAGCGGAACTAGCATTCACTCTGTGCCCTATACCTCGACACTGATCGATGGTTTTGTGGAAAGGGACAAACCTCGAGTGGCTTACAGCTACCTGTCCACAAATCTACCGACTGACGTAGTTATTATCCATTTTATCAAATAAGGCCTGGCGTCCACCTACTACAATATGGCTCCAATATGGTCTATGATGCACCTCCCGATAAAAAATCTAAATTGTGTTGGAAGTTCACCTAATATCGGGGCAGTTGACCACGTCTCTGCGATTAGACGCCAATAAACAATGCGTGGTGGATTGGCATGTCTAGACATATGTCTTAGATTCTGCACCTTCCCGATATATCTCCGATATTTGCTTTTTGTATCGGTGCCATATCGGTAGGTCTAAATTTCTATCGTAGTAGGTGGACGCCGGGCCTTAATTAAACCCGGGAATTGGCACATTAAAGGGTATATCAATAGGCCCTTTGTCTGCTCTATAGCGCAAAGGGACAGTCTTTATATAATGGGTAGTGGTTTACATTTTACATTTTCAATGGGGACTTTGTATACGATTGATAATTATATTTTAGAAAGGCAATTCTAACCTACCCGAATAACACCGTACAACCTCCACTGAAAAACAACCCTGACAGGAACAGGAATCGTGATCCGACTTTCGGTATCTGAAGAGAAGAGAGGGCGACTTTCAGTAAACATAATTTAACAACAAAAATCATCACTCATCTAATCAATACCTCCATTGAGGTTTAAAGGCATATCCTACAATTCATGACACCTGGTGATTTTTAGATATTGTCAATTATGTCAAAACTGGTTCCTTGTGATTCATTCTACTTTCAAATGAGTAAATATAACTTTTTGTCCAGTTTATCCATCCTAATGTATGAATTAAGCCAATTAACATTTGATTGAATTATATAGGAAATGTACTGAATAAATATGGTTTTCTTCAATTCTCTGAATGATAAGGAGCGTGACCTATGAATTTTAAATTGATTGACAGATGGGCAGGAAATACAGCGACACAGCTGAGCTTCAACCCCATAACCCCCGGTGTGTGTTTCTTTTGTTTCACATAAAAGGGTTTTCGCCTCGTCTCATGATTATCTATAGATTATGACAGCAGAAAATAGTGTTGTCCTCTGACTACAGTGGCGATATCTTACAATTTCCTGGCGGATGATGGTGGAACTGGCAATCACTCTGTGCTCTATACAATATGATAGATGGTTTAGTGACCAGGGGGCTGTTTCAAAAGTCGAGTGAAGTCTCGCCAGCGGCACATCGCATTTCAAAGAGAGAGGCCGGCAACAGCGAGCGGCACTTTGAATCAAAGCGGTGGCAAAACCGGTACCAATACCCAATAGTGATCAGCACCTCCACCTCGACAGTGACGCTTCAAGTGCCATTGTTAGCTTTCGCTTTGACCGTGAGTACTATTGTTTAGCACCCTCCCAACTTTTGAAACAGCTCCCTGGCTTTAAGGCCCGTATTCAACGGACATGAAATCTGGGAGCTGTTTCAAAAGTCGGGAGGGTGCTAAACGAGAGTACTCATCGCCAATGCGAGAGGCCAACAACGGAACTTGAGGCGTCGCTGTCGAGGTGGAGGTGCCGCTCTCTATATGGGATATTGATAGTAGTTTTGCTGCCGCTTTGATTTGAGGTGCCGCTCGCTGTTGCCGGCCTCTCGCTTACAAAATGTGACGTGACGCTGGCGAGACCTCACTCAACTTTTGAAACAGCTCCCTGTATTCAATGGATGTGGTTCCTGACAGCTAAGAAACAATTGGGTACTGGTTACTGCGGCACCATACAGGGATTTCACAGTAACCATTAATGGTAAACACTGAGAAGCATTTGCTATTTTTTTTTTTTTTTTTTGGTAATATTTTCTTTTATTGAACTGTAAAGATTATACATATCTCTTCTGTTGTCATACGACACTCATGGTCATTTGGTTTTCGTAACATACTCGACGTTTAAGTCGTTGAACTTGAAGTTTATACAAGTGTGAATAGTGTCCAATAAAAGAGGCACTAGGCATCAATCCTATTGCTAAGATATTGTTTAAGAATACTTACTAGCTTTCCTACGACAGGAGCAAAAGCAAATTGAATGAGGGAGAAGACGCCAAAGACCCATCCTGAGACGGCCGAAGACATGCCTTTTACCTCAGCCTGAATGTAGACAGAAAAATACATACATATATATAGAACGTACAAGCTACAAAAGAAGATTGTAATTTACGGTTTGTACGGAACGAGGCATTTATCGTCGAGTTTTGTAATTTATACAAGCATTGTAGATTGTTTATATTTACTATATACCCGAAATTGATCAAAAGTAATTGACTTAATTTGGCCTAACAACTTATGTTTTATTCAACACGTATGGAACAGTGTTCTGTATTTTGAAGAATTAACTTCCGCGATGGCGTATATATAAATAAAATAGTGGTTTTCGTGCAGTGATGGTTATCGTTGGATGTTCAAGGGCATAATATTAGAGGGAAAATCGATATTGGCAGAAAATTTGAGCACCCATCACAAGGGAGGTATTACATAGATGCTTTATAGGAAAACCTGACATTCTCAACAATACATTGAGAAATGCCTTTAGTGGTTCAAACTGTGTATGGTCAAGTGTGTTTTGTTTGGGAAATGGTTATGTTAATTTAGAAAGCTAATAGTGGGACTTGCTGGATGCAAGTCCTACTGAAAATAGGTTTCAAGTACACAAGATTACTTGTCACAAGCTCATAGGTTAAACTAATAATAAACTATAACCGTGTATTGGTGGGATAAGGTTGTTTATGCCATTATAACAACCACGATTATCATGACAAATGAACAGGAACCACATCAGCTTCGCTACGCCTCGAATCCTGGACAGTGCTCTTCAGAATAAGCAACCCTACCACCCTCAGTGGATCTTTTTGAGCGTGGGAAATTGCGCTCATATACATGTCATCTAGAGGTTAGAATGCTCACACTGGCTTTCAGCCTATTGCAACGAAGCTAACACTCCACTATCCATGCACCAATTATAAAGGCCTGGTGTCCAGTATTCCAGTCTAACCATACCCCTGCCCCACTACTGACTTGGTTCCTAAAAATAGACATTTTCATTTCTAGTCTTTTTGAAGACAAAAGGATTCACTATGTCAATCCTTTCATGAAATTATAAACACATAGTTATGGCTACTGTAATCTACTATTAGGAAGGGAAATTATTAGATGATATCATTGTCTAAATGTGGTATTTACATTTCAAATCTGATGGGGCACATCTAAATAAACTGTATTCAGGCCCACATTGTACGGACCTGAAAAACCAGTTTTACTCCCTTCAACCCTGGCATCAAGCCTTGCACCTGAGACTTGACCATAGACTTACTGAAACCCCTATTCATCGATTTTCATGAAGACCAGGAGGGAGACACAGAGAGACAGATAATGATGCAGAGACAGAAGGGACAGAGACAGACAGAGGGACAGGCAAATGGACAGAGTCGGACATATACAGATAGGGACAGAGACAATGAGAAAGAGATGCAGAAAGACATATACAAAGCAAAATAGTCAAACATACATGCCAAACAACAGGGACAGAGACAAAGATATAGTATGACATACATATGGACATACAGGGACAGAGACAGAGATATAAACAGAGAGAGTTATACATACAGTATATAGACAGGGATAGTGACAGGAAGACAGACAGAGAAGCAGACAGCTGGAGACAGAAAACAGACATAAACAAAGAGAAATATTTACTAACAGACAGGGACAGATCAAGATTTAGGTATAACACACTGGACCTGAAGCCACTCAACACCTTCCTGCATCTTGATGAATAGGGATAAATCTTGTAAGATCTACATTTATACCTTTATGTGTTTGACCCCTATTATTACTCAAAGGGGGCTATTCCACTGCCAAAATTCAACAAGATATTCACACGAGTTTCATCCTGACCTAGCAAGTCATCAAATCGGACATGATCGGTTATATCAGACTGTCTGGTGGAATCACCCCTTACACCTGTTTATTTTACTAAAGGAGGGCTTGGCTGAGTTAGGTAATTTCTAAAATCCTCTAAAGTGCCCCTTATATAACCCTTTAAGGACGGCTACCTGTAGCTGAGCTACTTTTATAAGGACGGGTGCTAGTGGGGGTGTGTCTGTCTAGAGGACGGGCACATAATAGCTAAAACTGATATCCAAGTTTGCAATCATGCAATATGATACATAATCATAAATATTTTATTTCTTTTTAATAGAAATATTAAACATGATGTTATATCTACATTTTCTGAAGATTTCATGAATATTGCTCTATCATTTCTTTGTTAAAACATTTTTGTTAATATTGGGACAATGATGCCTCAAGGCATCATGCGTCTTTAGTGCGGTGATGCCTCAAGGCATCATGCGTCTTTAGTGTGGTGATGCCTCCAGGCATCATGCGTCCTTAAAGGGTTATAAGCCATTTTCCACTGGCCGATGAAAGTGGCACCAGTTAATTGAGTTCTCCTAACAGTTAGTTTGTGGTGGCCAACGATGTCAGTTTTTAAATTTGTTGAGGGTACTGTGTTTATTTGGTGTTCTACAAATTTTGTTTTGATCACAGTTTCCCCCAATTACTCACCTCCTTAGGGAAGAAGGGGGCCATGATGGCGAGGCACATGAAGGAGAAGATGTCGGAGACGAAGAGGGAGAGCAGCACCATCTTCTGTGACCTGCTCGACGACCAGAGTGATGGCACCTTGTCGCCAGAGTGGGAGGTGAGCAGCTCCGCCGTCTGAAGACACACAAATTAAAACAGATATGAAGATGGGACTGTCTGTAGACATACGAAATAAAACAGATATAAACATGGGACTGTTTTAAGACACACAAAATAAAACAGATATAAACATGGGACTGTTTTAAGATACATGAAATAAAACAGATATAAACATGGGACTGTCTGTAGACACACAAAATAAAACAAATATAAACATGGGACTGTTTTAAGACACACAAAATAAAACAGATATAAACATGGAACTGTTTTAAGACACACGAAATAAAACAGATATAAACATGGGACTGTTTTAAGACACACAAAATAAAACAGATATAAACATGGGACTGTTTTAAGATATACAAAATAAAACAGATATAAACATGGGACTGTCTGTAGACACACAAAATAAAACAGATATAAACATGGGACTGTTTTAAGATACATGAAATAAAACAGATATAAACATGGAACTGTCTGAAGACACACAAAATAAAACAGATATAAATATGGGACTGTTTTAAGACATACAAAATAAAACAGATATAAACATGGGACTGTTTTAAGATACATGAAATAAAACAGATATAAACATGGAACTGTCTGAAGACACACAAAATAAAACAGATATAAATATGGGACTGTCTGTAGACACACAAAATAAAACAGATATAAATATGGGACTGTTTTAAGATATACAAAATAAAACAGATATAAACATGAGACTGTCTGTAGACACACAAAATAAAACAGATATAAACATGGGACTGTTTTAAGACACACGAAATAAAACAGATATAAACATGAGACTGTCTGTAGACACACAAAATAAAACAGATATAAACATGGGACTGTCTGTAGACACACAAAATAAAACAGATATAAACATGGGACTGTTTTAAGATATACAAAATAAAACAGATATAAACATGGGACTGTTTTAAGACACACAAAATAAAACAGATATAAACATGGGACTGTCTGTAGACACACAAAATAAAACAGATATAAACATGGGACTGTCTGAAGACACACGAAATAAAACAGATATAAACATGGGACTGTTTTAAGACACACGAAATAAAACAGATATAAATATGGGACTGTCTGTAGAGACACAAAATAAAATGGATATGAATATGGGACCGTCTGAAGACACAAAGAATAAAACAGATATAAACATCACCCATTCAAGCCCCCTTTCATTCTGTCGGTCGTTGACCAAGTCAGCCTATGTTGGCCTTAAGAGATGAGGAGCTAATGGGTTTTTTGTTTTTTTGCAATCAGTTTATATTTTTCATTTGTTTACATCATTTGTTCCAGTTTTTGGTCCTTATACATTCTTAAATCTTTTCAACGTTTTCAAAAAACACAATAAACAAGTCTAAACAACAAATCTGTAATGATGTGGTCATACTAATGCTCTTTTTTTCCTTTCCCCCCCCCCGATATTCTATCTACAGTGATCTATATATATCTTTTCTCAAATCTAAGTAATAAAGAGTGAGTATTCGCAATAGGAACATGCTTAATCAAAAGAACAGATATGATCTGAGAACTGTTTCAAAACTTGGGTTAAGTCTATGGTTTTGAAACAGTTCCCTGGACTCAACCATTATTCACATAGAGTTATAATGCAATACTATACATTATTATATACCTATGCACAAACTCACTACGAATACGGACTGCTGCTACGGGTGTGAACCTAACCTCTGCTTGGAGAGCATTGGAGTTGTTCCCGGTTCATAATTTCTTGTACAGGGTGCCTTTGGTGGTAAACTGAACAGAGTGGCAGTGTCATTAATGCCTATTTAGGGTATACTTTGAATATTTACGGACAGTTTAAGGCATATAATAATAGGAGAACAACGTGATTATACCTGTATTCCATGATTACCTCTTTTAGAAGGGTGTAAATACACACCGACGTCGGAGACGGAGGTGTGTATTTACACCCATCAAAAAGTCGGTAATCATTCCATACAGGTATAATGACATAGTTCTCCCATAGTACTTTGTGTAGTGTGTCATACACTGAATCGATAGACCAGACGAAACAGAACGGGACAGTGATACATTACTAGACATTACATGGTGCATTGGGTTTTGATACTTAGAATTTCTTAAAGCAGTTTATACAATAGATCAAGATGTTTCGACTTGTGCAACTTGTTCTCCATCTTACAGACATCTCTCTGCTTGTACCTTCGCCTTCACTTCTATGAGGAATCTCGTGAAATCCAATTCATTCCCTCCAAACAGTCTCTGTCTATGTATAAATAATTTAGCCATCAGTATTACATAGTTGATTAACCTGTCATACTTGTAAACTTCTACCTTTCCCAAGATAATGTCTTGTTTCATGACACAGAAGATATTCCTCTCAAAATTGGCTCCAAACCACGTTTTCACACAACACCAAAAGAGCCTGACATTAGAACATTCAGTAAAAAGGTGCATGATGGTATCATCCTCATCATCATTGCAATAATTACATGTGGCAGACTCTACTATTTTCCTTCTGGCCAAGTATACCCTACATGTAATTGATATGTTGATAATTCTATACTGCAGGGACTGCAGTTTTGTTTACCTGGTTAGTTTATATGCTAGGGTGTTGACAGTTCACCAGATATTTGAATAACTTTTGAAGTTATTGAAGGTATGAACCCATTTTGCACGTCCCTTAGGAATCCTTGATTGCCTTTTGAGTAATATTTGGTATATACTCTTACTGGACAGATTCATAATATCTTGAGGTCCTTTTCCCGGGACCTGTACTAGAAGAGTCTGTTCTTCATTCTGATTTTCTGATTTTAAAAGGCGGAGCCTAGGAATTGATGAGCGAAGGCTGTATGTGTCTAAAAAAGTAAGCGATGTCCCAAACTTATAGTTAATCTGGTCATGTGAAAGTAGTACCTCCCTACCTACTATATGTTTGACCTGGAAGATGCCCGCTTTTAGAGAATAGCAATTTTTTTCTCATCAAATCTGGTTTTCAGGAACATGTTCTTCCACAATGCTTCGTTCAGCACTTCCTGATCCGCTATAGGTTGAGTATTATACAATTTATTCCATGAACATATCATTTGCGTGTAAAATCCATTCAAATTTAGCACTTCTGTCTTCTTGGTTTTACTTACAAAGAACTGGTATGGGGTAAATCCCATCCCTATATTTTGTTGGAATATGAATGTCCAGCTTGACAGGTCTTTTGTCACAATATGCCTTACCCATTTAGCGTGAGAAGCCTGGATCATAGTTGAGAGATCTAATAAATTCAGCCCCCCAGTCTCTGTCAATTGTATGAGGGTATTGTAGGCAATTTTAGATGAACCTCCTTTCCATATGAATGATTGTATTATTTTCTTAAACCGTCGATAAACCTCCTCTGGTACACTTAGGCTAGAGCAGGGGTATAGAATGACTGGGATGAGGAGGGAATTAATAATACATATTCTTCCTTTCAGTGACAGGAATCGGTTAGACCAACTTTCTGTTATTGAAGCACATTTATCCAGTCTGTCCGAAAAGTTCCACTTACAGGATTCACTCAGTGACATTTTTCTGGAAAAAATTATACCCAGTATTTTTATTTTGTCTACCTCTTTGAATTTGCATCTAATTTTGTTCTCATGCGTACAATTGAAGGGGAGGAGTTTTGATTTTTCCTCATTTGCCTGTAAGCCCGAGAATTCTTTGAATATGGAGAGAATGGACAACAATTCATTCAGAGATGTTTGATTTGCTATGAAGACTGTGATATCATCTGCAAATAATGACAATCTAATACATCCCTTTTTTGTGTGCACAACATCGATCTTGTCATGATTACGTATAATGGTTGCTAGTATCTCGACTGTGAAGAGAAAAAGATAAGTTGAAATACAACAACCCTGTCTTGCCCCCCTTTCTGGAAGAAACCAGTCTGTTGTAAAGCCATTGTTCAAAACACAACATTCTTGGGCCTCATATATAATTTTTATCCAGTTTATAAAAGTGCCCCCAAAGTCAAACAATCGGAGTGATTCAAGTATAGAGTCCCAGGTGACAGAGTCAAAGGCTTTCCTAAAGTCAAGAGAAACTAATCCCCCACCTTGATCAAGGGAGGGATCCTCCAAAGAGAGCACATCATCTAATTTACGTATATTTGTTCCAATGTACCTTCCCCTAACATAAGCTGTTTGGTCTTCATGTATAAGTTTTCCCAGTATTGGTCTGAGCCGTATTGCTAATGATTTAGTAAGTATTTTATAGTCAGAGTTTAACAATGTTATCGGTCTCCAATTATCTAGAGCTGTTCTGTTTTCCCTAGTCTTTGGCAGTAAGGTAATAACCCCTCTTCTTTTCTCTGTACTAAGCTGACCTATGTCTTCTGCATACAAGAAAGATTCATGAAGGGGTTTCCTGAGGCTTTCCCAGAAGGTTCTATAAAATTCTACGGATAGGCCATCTGGTCCAGGGGTCTTATTTGTATTCATCTCTTTGAGTGCCAAAGTTAATTCTAGGGCTGTCAGAGGTTTTTCTAGTAATTCTTTCTCTAAGGGCTCTAGTTGGGGTAGATTTGGTTTGATTGTTTCATGTAAGAGTTGTTCAAATCTATCTGGATCAGTGCTCTTTACTGGGCGAGTGTATAGCTTCTTATAGAACTCATATATCCTCTTTCGAACTTTTTTGGGGTCCGAAGTAGTGATTCCATCAGAAGAATCTACCTGAGAAATCAATTTATCATTGAATCTTTTTTTCTGGAGGTTTAAGAAATATGACGTTGGTTTCTCTCCTAAGGCCATCCATCTTGTTTTGGCCTTGAAAATGCATGATAGAGCTTCTTTTTGTGTTATGCTGCTCAGTTCTCTCTTGATTGATGAGATCTCTTCTTTGAGATCCTCATCCCCATTGCCAGAGTCCTCCAATTCTGAAAGTGATTGCAATTTATTTTCCAGGGATTTTTTCTCTTTCTTCCTTTCCGAGCATGGTATACCTGAATTACTTCATAAAATAAAAGTAAAAAATTATAAAAATCAGTGTATACATCCTTATGCATTAAAAATGTCTCTGAATCAAGTCCTATATGGGTCTGAATATAACAGGTTCAATAACCTGGTCAGAGGATGAAGGTAAGGAGTGTGGGAGTGAGAGTGGGGGAGAGTTGCTAATATGGGTTGAGATAGAGTCATGTGATGTTATGTTCCATCGTATTTACCTAATCAAGGTCTTTCTGTAGAAATGATGTCTAGTTCCAGTTTTACTTGTGTTTGCTACAACTTAGTACTTTGATGTCCTTGACCTATAATATGCTGAATCCCCGATTTGCACCCTGATGATACACTATTAGAATAATTGACTGGGAAAATGTCTTGCAGAAGTTGTACTCTAATCATAGACCATCTACATTAAAGATGGGGTAGATTCACTTGCTTAGCATGGTCACAGGGACACAGTGACCTCACATCCCTGTGGCCAGAGAGGAGGAAAGATGAACAATGTAAATAAAGTTTAAAAGCTTTAATATCCTGAGAGCAATCTGTGGGTTACAATCATGGTAAATACATTGTATTCATTGACATCCAATTCATAAACCTAGTAACTCTTGGCTTAACCATACTCACTCTTAAATATATAACCTTGGTAGTTTAGCATAGTATGTCATACACATTGATACAACCCGTTTAGTTAATCTTTCAAGAGAATGTGTCCATCATTGCCCAATAATAAATTCCAGTAAATATTCATTTCACACAATTGGTCTTTTCCTATTGTTCACTCCTATGTGTTCTAGTTCTTGATGTTAGTTTGTTCCATGTTCAGTCCTTAGTATCCGCTCAGTGTACTCTCCAGTGAGAGCCAGTTACTCACATGTCGGCCTGTAAGCAACTCACAGAGATGATGGCTTCACACAGTGAATGTTCATAGTAGGCGACTCCACTCCATGCCGGGTGAAGCCTCAGGTGCCTAATCCCAAACCTTACGCCAGCAAAGACCAGGTTTCCCCAGTTCTCTACTAGATCTTAAACCTCATACTCAAGTGCTGCTCTCTGCAGCGGCAGCAGAGGTATACTCCTCAGCTGCTTACATCAGCAAGTCACGTGACCATTCATTTCCTTATACAGACGATCCACTCTAATGTGGAGGGCAAAGGGGGGTGGCGAGGAGTTAATGGCAAATGAAATAAAAACAACAGTGGTGTAGCCTAATTATTGGAATTATTGGATAGTGGCGTAAATACAACAGAATCAGGCATATATATGACGTATATATGACTGCAACATGGGCACTTGTATATGTATATAGATTCGACTTATACACAACGGAAAATAGGACTACCTTGTATACGCAAAATGACACCTATATATGCCGGCGGTATACATATGTAACATAGGGGTTTTCCCGCAGTGTTAGGGAAAGCTGACAGCTATATTTTGTGATATTATTATCCTTCTCCCTGACTTTTCAACACATGGTGAAAGTGATCCCTGGATGCACGTACATGTTTACCCTTATAAAAGTTATAAAAAAAGTGATAATGGGAATGGGATCTCTGCATTTAAAGGCATATCCTACAATGCATAGTCACGCCCCCAGGAGATTTCCAAATACTGACGATTACCAGTTAAAATGAGTTTTTGACTTTTTCTGATATAAAATGAGTGAAGTATAACATATTATCGAGTTTGACAAAACCAAATATTTAAATCAGAACAATTTACATTTCACTAATTTACATAGGAAATGTACTGAAAATTATTGGGTTTTTTTCAATTTATGAATTCAAAAACAAGGATGGTGACCTCTGATTTTTAAAACTTAAATATTTAGTACTATACACTTCCTATAAACTGTAAAAGTTTTAGGAAAGTTTTACTATGTGAAAACAAACCTTCTAGATATTGATCTTTAAATCAAAATCTAGCATGGTGACTCCCCACTTTAAAGTCAGATATGTGTTAAACAACAATAGGAGATCATCCTATTCAATTTCCCAGATATTGAAATGGGATTTAATTTTCAAGGCACTGTGCCGTTTTAGTGTCTTAAAAGATTTTGATTAGACCTGGAGCAGCTATCTATGTTTCTCCTACGAAGTTCTTATAATAATCGAATAAACTGTATGTATCTCAAGGAAACTCATTAATATTTCGTAGAACTGCTTGCTGCAAACTAGTCTCAGCTGCACAGTAACCTCACATATCTAAGACTGGAGGTACTAAGGACAAACAACAAAGTCTTATTAATCCATTTTAAGTATCAGAAGACCATTCCGCCAACAATAAACAAGTATAGAATAAGGAGGTCGACGAGGCTACAACGCGACTAACGAGTAAGTGACAGAATCGAACCACGGGCATGTCGTTCCCGCCGTTTCGCATTCACCCGTGTCCTACATACCTCGACCGTGATTGGAGCATACCGTCACTTGACCGAGATCCACTGTGCAGATTTGACGTTGCTACGGACGCTATGTCAATCAGGAAATGTTAACTGGTTCCTTACCCGTGTTCAGTGTGCGCCATTCGGCCCTATGGGCTTGACAGTGCTGACAGCTGGTGGTAATAGTTGGAACTGTTACTTTAGTCTTTCCCTGTGTGTTTGCCTGCCATCTAGTGGCTCGGTAGGCTAACTCGTATGTAGTTTATCGTGTAGAGAGGTTCCCTGGTGGAGTTCTCTCTCTTACTCGTTAGTTTTGACAGAAATATGTCACATCAGGCGTATATTGTATCCTATGTGGTCTGATGTTGTCAAGACAGAAGTAATGGTTCTATTTTGGCAACACTGAGTTAAAACTGAAGGTGAGTGTTTCAGTTTATCGGGTGGTGCTTGACACTGTCACTTGTGTGTCGCTATGGATGGTGAACGTCAGAGAATCAGTGTATCAAATTCTGCCGTCGGATGGGTTTCCGAAACTCAGCTATGTTCGGCTTCATAACCGTCAGAACAAATTTTCCGACGGTTATGGAGCCGAACTAACACGCTAGCTGAGTTTCGGAGAGCCATCCGACTGCAGAATTTGATACAAGTATAGAATAAGGTTCAGTCACCAGTTTTGTACAAACGCTTGTACTGATAAACATCCATCACAGGTATTTCCTTCAACTTTGTTTCCTTTGCAATTGGGTAGTTCACATCATTCCTTTAAAAGATTTTACAATGTTTTCCCAAAGATACTATTAGTCCAATACATTCAGCATTGTTCCAGATTATCCAAATTGTTAACACAAGTCCATGGCCTAATTGTCTTATTGCTCCATTGTCCTGAATTTCAGTCCTTTGATAACAGTCTACACAATTCGATGAATGATCACAACTTCACGTCTCACACAGATCTATCTGATGCAAGTCCAACTCCTATTCTCACAGTGTCAGGAGTCCAGGTGTGTCTACTTTGTGTACTATTCCAATGAGAGTTAGTTCCCTTAATGTTGGTTTTCAAGTCACTCACGGAAACAGGTTTCACACATTCTCATATCACCTAACTCCAGGTAGACTGAGGCCTCCAGCGCCTTTGTACTGGTCCGCTCCCAGTAGATTAGCTGACCAAGCTCACCTATACATTGTCTAGGTCTTAACTTCTTACTCACTGCTGCTCAGTGCAGACACCGCAGAGGTATACTCCTCTGCTTCAGCGTCAGAACCTCACATGATCATACCTTTCCTTATATAGAACACCTATGCTGCGTGTTCCTTTTCACCACTACAGATTCTTAACGTATTTACTAACTTTGTTCATATTTCTTTAAGTTACTGAACCATACTCGCATTGATCAATATATATTAATCATGAAATACTTACGTAATATCTGCCAAGTGCATAGTGCAGCACACTGTCCAATATGCCTTTAAATAACACATAAATATTCACCAAGACATGACGAAGTCAAACCAAAACATGATGAAGTGTGCTGGGTGGCCGGAGGCGACACTCGGTTATCAACTATGTGCATGCATGAGGTGGTATGTTTACATACAAGCACACTATGCTGGGATGGATGAAATACAAAAACCACAGCAGAGGTTGGTATCCATAGTTTATCCGTAAAGGTATATGTAATACAGGATCGCAATTATCATTTAAGTGCCAAGACAGTGTACAGACATGGGAGATGTTGTTGTGATATGTATACACCTAATTCCATGAGCGACTTTACAATAATTCTCTGCACATAGGGGACACCCTAAAACACCATTTATATGGGTGGTCAGTCTAGGTCCAGTATATAATGGCCCTGTTCAAGCTTATAGTTGACTCCTAAAATCATTTTACCCCAGCCTAACCCCACCCACCCCCGCCTATCCCCTGCCTAAGCTCCGCCTAATTCCCGCCTAACCCTCGCCTAACCCCCACCTAACCCCCACCACACTCTCTACCACCACAACTTCTAACAGGCACCGAGTGAGTGATTACAGGGAGCGGGACCGTGAGTGGGAGCGACTATGAGTGAGGACTTCAGTGTTGGTTGAGGAAGATGCGTCCATATTCAAAAGGAAACAGTCTTGTATACGCCTCATATGCTGGTGCGAAATGTAGCGTACATATATATACAGTAAAACCCTGCGTAAGCGGACACCCTCCGTTCCGCGCCAAAGTGTTCGCTTATGCGGGGTGCCCGCTTATGAGGGGTTTTCACGTTTCCTCCAGCCCAATATAAATGTGTTATATACCGATAAATAGGGGAGACAGAGGTGATAATAGATCTGAAATCCATTTTCTGATATCTTAATTGGATCCGAAGGTGTTAAACCTTGAATTACAAAATGTATATTCTTTGAATACACTCACACACGCTGATAAAAAGGACAGATTAATCTATTTTTGGTAGGGTGTCCGTCGGAGGTGTCCGCTTACATGGGGTTTTAGGCCTTTTCGTACCGAAAAAACTGTCCTCTAATAGAGAGAAAAAATTCCGTTCCCAGCAAAAGTGTCCGCTGACGCGGGGTGCCCGCTTACGCAGGGTGTCCGTTAGGCGGGGTTCTACTGTATATGAAAACATGTCAATATACAGCCAATACATGCACTGCCGCAATGGCTTATATAGGAATAAACTGGTTAGTTTCGTGAAGTGGAGATAACTCTTCATTAAATGTCAAAACATGAGATAGGAGCGGATCGAAATATGTTTTGGTGCAACTCTGAGGGGACTGGATAGTCCATATCATTATAATACGGCAGGTCATAATGTTTCAAGTTTTTTATCTTTATTATTCACACAGGCTTTGCTATGAGAAAGCATGTGATGTGGACTACTTGTGAGTTGTTGGTTCGGTGCCTTATATGTGTACTCGGTAGTCACGTGCACTTTTTGTGAGATAAAGGTAGGGCATTTAGTATACTTGGTCCAGAATGTTGGAGAAATTATCAATGTTATACTCCCAGACACAGTGGTAGTTAGCTACAAACCTATACATGATCTTTTTTCAGACAAACAAACAAGTGCACAGAAAGATATTGATGTTCCTCGAGTGGTAAATCCCTTGATATATAGAGTTATGAATTTACCTGGGTCGTTTCCAGCAGCAGTGGTACCCTTTGAATAGAGTTAAGGAGATCTCCAAAGTTGTGTCTGACATAGATGATGGGGACTCCCTCATTGTCCTGTATATTCAACTTGATTGTCTCGATGTGTGAGTGCCTAATCCTCTGCTCTGAGGCAGGTTCTGTCACAGGCTCCATGTCTGATGTCTGTGTTACATAAAGTGGTGAAGACCAGTGTTTCTCCTGGCTTTATTTCATTCGGTGGTCTCCTTGTCGAAGACTAGCGTATAGATAGAGCTAGACTTGCTCAAGTCTTTGGTGGAAAACATTCATAATTCAACATAATCAGAATAAAGTTCATTTTAGTATGTATCCTTCTCTGACTGGCCCATGAATCAAAGACTTGTCCAGTAGGAAAGGAACCTCCTGTATATGTATATGTCCACCCAGTCGTTCCCTGTAACCCTACACCTCCTCCCCCTCCCTCTCCTCCAGTTCTCTGGCCGCCTGTGTTGTCATAGCAATAAATGTCGCCTGCTCCTGATTGAGATCAAAGTGAGAGGGTATCAATCTCCCAGCAGATATCCCAACCAGTAGCCAGGATATCTGTATGGAAAGTGTTGGGAAAACTGGAGCTAAGCAGCGCCAGAAATCCAACACCATGACCAATTGTATCAGTCCTTGTATGCTAGCGAGGAGAGTGGCCATAGGATGCAGGGACTGGAGCCAGTCTAATATAGAGCGGACGAGAGTAAACGAGAGAAGACGGGAAAAGACGAGAGTGACAAGACGAGGCGAGAGTAGACGAGAGGAAGCGAGAGGGGTGACAGTAGAGGAGAAAAGAGGTAATAAGATAATAGGAAACGAGAGTATGAGGTAAAAGAACCATAATTTTACTCACCTATGGTGTGGTTCACTGAAGCTGATCCAAATCATACAACTTTAAATCCATTACCGAGTTGGCAGCAGCAACGGCCCACCCTCCCAAACTCCAGGCGTGGGAACTCATAGGGGCAATGTTTAACTATTACAGTCCGCAGTTATTCAGGTGTATTTATCTCTATGCTTGTGGTCTTATTTCCGCCGAGCCCCTTTAGTATTCCGAACGTTCTGCAGTATAATAGTAACCATCATAGTATTTCAGAGAACCTGCAGTATAGAAGAGCTTTTGTATTCACAACGTTAATGCCCAGGGACCCGTTTCAATAGCCTGTAGGACGTCCGTTATTGGGTGTAGTGACACGATAGCGACAGGTTGCGTTGCAGTAGTTTAGTGACAAGCCATTCCGGGAGTCCTTGTTAAAGACAGGCGCTAATAGTGGCTTGACTATTTCATAAGTGCGATGTCCGGTCACTATCGGGGTCCCAAATAGCGAGAGGGTATACCCTCTCACTTCTATTGTCACAAACGCGTAACTTTACTTCCCGTAGGAATTAAGCTATGAAACTTTAACCCCAGTTAGGGACACATACAAGTTATAAGCATGCCAAATATGACGGATATCGGCCCATGCAATCCAACGATATTCGCATTTGAATTTTGACATAGAAAATGCTGCTCTGATGGCCAGTGTAGGATTACTCAAGCCTGTCACTAATTTCTGCAGCGACTTTCACCTTGACACCACTTGTTCCTGATAGCACTAACACTATCCATTGTAAGGCCCAGGCAGCAATGTCACTATGTCACCAACAGTGAACTGACACACCACCCCAATAGTGACATGCCTTTTGAAACGAGAACTAAATTTTGTCACTATTCCTGTCACTATTCCTGTCACTAGTAATGTCTCTAAGTGGCTTAGTGACGCATTCTATTGAAACGGGTCCCAGATTAAAGAACAACTCCAGCATAATTTCAAGCCTCCTCTTCACTCAAAACACTACAGTCCCCTCGCAAATATCGGGGAACCAGCGCATATTATTTCCCACGGTACTACATTGGATCACAGAGTAGCCTGGAAGCCTGGCCTATGTGCTCACTCATATAATAGGGCAGGTAACACCCGCCATCTTTTGGTGTATTATGGGTAACAGCGTTCAGCTGGTGCTACGCTTTCGAAAGGTTGCCATTACTTTATTTCATTATCCTTTATTATAAACATGTAGAAATAAGGTAATTGGGGAATTTGTTAAAGGAGAGAGGTTGTGCTTGACCTCTCATTGCCACTCCAAATTCAAGGTCAATCACACGTTTCTATCGCTGGGCGTTACCTGTCCCATATTTCATTGGAGCAGGGAACCACTCTAATCACAGAGTTGATGTAACCGACAACCAGCATAGTTCTGAATGGGCGATTATTTGCCATGACACAGGTCTAGTCTCAGAAGCTTCTCTCAAGGTAAGGAGATCAGAATTGAATTTTGTTTTCGGTATGGCTAGAAATATAGCATAGGAGAATATTAGGAAACGTCCTTACTGTGGACGAAACGGTTCCTGTTCGAGGTCAGTCGTCGATATCATACTGCCTGACGCCATAGGCAGAAGGTAGTATAAAATCGACGACTGACTGAGAACTAGAATCGTTCCGTCTACAGGCAGGATGTTTGCTTACCTTATTTTATACCTTAAATCGGTGAAAAAACGACATTTTAATGACTTATTAAGTTGTGTGTGAGATCCCGGTGCCGTTCGCTATGCCAGCATAGCAAATGGGATATCTCATAAATCAATATCTTATGAAAATTCTGATAATTTAAAACTATTCCTCGTGTCCTTCCCCACATTTCAGTCTTTATTTGAAGTCTCTACGTGCATTTTCGGCCGAGTTACGGAATCCGACACTGTAGCTTCTGTCTGATAAAATAGGATTAAGCGATAGAGTAGGAAAGCGATAGAGTGGTGCAGTGATCATAGTTCTTCCCTGGAAAAGTTTATTGCCTCTCAGAAAGGAATTGATCACCAGAGATTCATTAAAATCGAGGTATTGGCAAAAGATAGATATATGGATTGTTCCGAGCATGTTTTTCTCTACTAGGATACTTTGGAGACATTTATGAACAGGTCCCTGAGGGTGTCCCCCACGTTCAACTAGGATCGTAAACCTCATTCAAAAAATACCCGTACGATTTAATACATGAGTAGATTGGTTTTCTACTTTAATCCATTCATAAAAACACATCTAAATTACAATTTACATTTGCTTGATTTACAAGTACTGAAAAATAATGTACTGAAAAATAAGTTTTTCTTCAATTCTTTCAAAAACAAGTACAGTGACCTATTCAAAACCTGAATATATAGTACTATACATCTACTATATTCTGTGAACGTTTCTGAGGAAACGTTATGTGTACTAGAACACTTGGATAACTAGGAGCAAATAGTATGTTCATCATAGATGAATGGGCGTGCAATTATAAATGAATAACAATTAAAAGGTTTGAATTAGATTGAGCCTATGGATAGTTTGCTGTAACCCACTTCCACCCAGTCAACTAGCCATGGGTTTTAATTTCCAAGCGAAATTGTCCGATATGCTTTTAATATATCTAAAATCTTATCGCTTAAAATGGTAAGGAACCAGCATTAGTTCCAAGTATGTATAACAGAGGGCACCACAGAGCGCGTTGCTATAGTTCCTTGTCACCCTACCAGGGGTCTCTGGTATGCAACTCGTTAGTGATAAGTCAACCGCTAACCATTGGATAACACTAGACTTGCTTAAGTCTTTGATTATAACGCTTAGTAATACAGAAGCGCTAGCGAGTGTATCACGACGTCAACCTGTTCACATAACGATCGTTTATTGTATATATTATCCATTTTCTCAAATAAATAAATCCAAGGAATATGGACTATTTTTTTCTCTATATCACAAAGGGACTATTTTCCCGTATACCATGGCTTTGAGGCCGCATACCACAAATTCGAATCCGCATACCACAGTTATGATATCTGACAATATCAATGAGGACTTTGCATACCATGGATAACTAGGAGCAAATAGTATGTCCATCATAGATGAATGAGTGTGCAATTATAAATGAATGACAATTAAAAGGTTTAAGTTAGATTGAGCCTATGGATAGTTTGCTGACCCACTTGCACCCAGTCAATTTGCCATTTCTGCAACTACCTATGTAGGATCCAAACACATCAAGCACCAGTTGGTGTTGAGGTATTTTGGTATTGAGTGATTGGTCATGGTCAGCTGGGCATGCCTCAAAGACCCTGAGACACTGGCACCCTGCTCTGTTCTCACTATCACAGTGTATAGCATGCAGGTAGTGAAGGGATAGTTTGTACCCTGAAAGTCTATATGGACCCCTCTAACCTCTAGATGATGTATAGTATAACGCCGCGTAAGCAATCACCCTCCGTTCCGGGCCAAAGTGTCCGCTTACGCGGGGTGTCCGCTAATACGGGGTTAGATAAACATTTGATAGAAGAATCCGTTCTGAGCAAAGGTGTCCGTTAACATGGGGTGTCCGTTAGGCGGGGTTCTACTGTATATAGGGGGCAACCACGACAAGGTTACGACAATGGCTTTCTGACAAAGTCCATGACAGGCCTATGATTGGAGGCCTTGTCGTAGCCTTGTTGTGGTTGATGGACCCTAGTTCCCGACAAGCGTCTAAGACAAGGCCACGACAGGCTGCGACTGGAAGCTTGTCGGGGGCATTCTGACAAGGTTATGACAAAATCGAACATGTTCGATTTTTGCTACATCTGGACCTTTGTCGTGGCATGTCGTGAGCTTGTCGCAGAGGCCTACGATAGGATAATTTGGTGGAGCGTGCACTCCCCGACACGCTACGACAAGGCCCCACGACAAAGAGAAAGGACGCCCCTTCTCACGACAAGGCTACGACAAGGCGCCGATTGGATCTTTCTTGTCGGGGCTTGTCGTTACCTTGTCGTGGTTGGTGGACGCCCGCCTTAAAGCTCATGCAAGCACGCTCTAATAAAACAGGAGACGGGGATTTTTTTTGTTTCTTTGTTTGGGTAGTTTAACGTCCAATTTGTTCAATTAGACTTACTTTGGTTTACTTTACTCAAATTTGCATATCCTGTTGGAATAACAAGCTATGCTGCCTGGTTGATCTAAGCATCTTACTTTTCTCAATCATATCTTATCGAAAATCTTACATTCCCTGAGGAAGTCAAGAATTTCTTTCTTCCCAGTGTTATGGAAAACACTGCGCAATGTTCTCACATTCTTCAGGAATTTCTTCCTGCTCCCTTTGGTGGCCTGACAATGTAGCATGAGATGTTTTACACTCAGCGGAGTGTCGCATGTCTGGCAAGGAGACGGGGAGGGAGGAATGAATGAAGTACTCACATTACTCCTGGTGATATTTGACGTCCTGGCGAAGGCCCCAGACACGGCCTCTGATCCTGAATACGCCTCGGCCTTGGAGTGACTGCGTCGTCTGGGGCTGTGCTGCTTCTCCTCGTCCTCACTGGTCCGGGGTTCGTGTTTCAGCAGACTGGTCGTCTCTCTCGCCATCTCGCCCTCCTTGCTGATGCCCATGATGGTGAAGTGTGAGAGTGGAGGGCGGAGTGAGTGGCAGGTGGGAGACTCTGTGAGAGGTTCGCGGAGTGTGGGTTGTGGATCGTATCTCAGTCAGATGTCATGTGATCTGTGTGCTGAAAATGATAAGAATTTATTTTGTATTATTATTTTTTGTAGTATTTGTATCTCACACCTGTTGGGGTGCTATTGATATTTATTTCAAACTAGAATTCTTTTTTTTTTTTCTATTATTTTTTGTTTTGTTCAGATTTGAATGAAACATTGTATATTCGCCTATACTGGCGTTCTTCCATGCTGGGAGAGTAAGAAAACGGTTTTCTCAATTATTTGAATATTTTTAGGTAGTTGATTCCACATAAACATGCCTGTATATATATAACGGAGATCTTTTGTATTTTTCCATGCGGGGTCTTTTAATTTTCAAAACAATTGTTTTGTCTTGTCTAGTTCTTTCATTGCTAGACTAGATTTTCTTTGTTTTTACTCCATCAAGTGTTGTCTCCTCCTTATGATTAATGGATTGATATTGCATTGCTCCCATAATTCATCTATTGATACGTCTCTTTCATTCCTAATTCTAAGTGCTAGTCTTAGACATTGGTTTAAAATAAGTTGTAGATCATTCTGTTTACTTTTAGTCAGCGACACCTGTATTATATCCCCGTATTCCATTATTGCGGCTAGACAAGGCTAGACTTCTAACTATGATATATACAATGATAATGTCAAAATTCATCATATATTTCCTCTTCATGTGGGTATGGGTATGGTAGGGGATCGTTCATATTTCATCAGGCTTAACTCTTTCAGTCCGAGGAATGCCTGGAGGCATTCCCACCCAGGGGACGAGGAATGCCTCCAGGCATTGTTTAAAAATATATTTATGTTTCTGTGTCATCATCACAAATGTTATGTTTTATGAGAAATAATGAATAGATTTACACCATTTTTTCACAATTAATAAAAAATACCATGTTCATCATTATACTCTGTGGGTATTCGATAAGTAACTATAGTAACTGGTATCTAAAGGTTGCTAAGTGACGCCCATACGACAAACAGACACCATACGGCGATAGTCTCGTCCCCTTGGGGTTTATAGAGGTATTATGCCTCGTCCCATAGTGCCCGTGCTCTGCAGAAAGAGTTAAATAGAGTTGAGAGACATCCGGGAATCCTAGTTACCATGCTTACCATCATGTTTTGTGAACAAATTTACGCATATGCATGTGAGTGGTTGTTCTATTGAGGTCAATAACTGGGACAGCTTGGGTCATATGACTCCTTTTTTTAAGTGCAGTAGAGAACTTCATCGAGTTAATACTTACATTGATATGGGAGGCAATGGATAATAGCCACTGCGAGATATGGGCTCTTTGAATAGAATAGGTTTGGTGGTTTTTGGGGGGGGTTTGTAACATTTTATTAATTTAGTCTTCTATATTACATCAATCCTTTTGTTGGGTTATTAAAAAAAAAGCAAAAAAAAGATTTTTAGAAAAATAGGGAAGCCAGTTGTTTCAAACACTAGATTTGAAACAAATCCGTATACAAATGGCTGGTTTCAATCGGAAGCCGAAGCCTTACTGAGAAAATAATCAACACAGTAAGGTAGTAAGATACTAAAGGCGTACCATCTAGAATTGTGTGTTATTATATACCCATGGCGAAACATCTATGAAATACTACCCACTGCTAGGGGTACAATATAAATAATGTTCGGGCGCACTGAGCCCGTAGTGAATATTCGGGCGCACTGTGACCATCAGGTCAATTGGTACATTTGATAAAAATATAAAATGGTGTTTTATCTAATATTTATCTAATATTTAGGTATGTAATAATAAGAAAACGTAGTGACTGAGCCTTTAGGGATACCATTCTCGGCCTTTTCATGCCTGCGGCCTCGGGACGTATTTACGGCATGAAAAGACCTCGAAGGGCCACCCCTTCAGGCTCAGTAACCACGTTTTCTCTTATTACATACATAACTAGCAAATGACACTTACATTAGCAATTTTACACTAATACAGTATTTGATATTTTATATTACCTCAGCAAATATTGCGTCAGCAATTGTCAAGGGAAGTTAGCACCATAACAGCAGAAATAGGCATAGAAAAGAAAAACCCATTCAGGCCATCTCAGATGCGTTGAGTTAATGTGTGATAAATTGTAGGTGAGTATTTTAGCAAGTCAAACAGTAGAAAATTCCTCTGATTGTTATTAAAGTTGGTTTATTGGGGGGTAAAGTTACATCGAGATAAGGGGCACTTGGCGGGAAGTGTTGCGAAGTTTCGTCTGCTTTGATCAGACTTCTTCAGGCAAGAGTAATGGACAGATAACTAAGAAAAAAACATGAAAATACGTGACAATACAATACATTACATGGCCAACGACAAAAATATAGGCGATTAATTAATTACAAGGTTCATGACATCTCAACGGTAATGGATCTCAGACAACAAGTTCATGTAGTTGCTATCGGTAAGTATGATTTGGAAAATCAATGTATGACAATTCGTAATTTTGAGAATCAATACGTCGGTAGATAAGCATAATGTTGCGGCCATTTGTCGGGGGCTAATGTAATGGTTAAACTAAATGATAAGTAAAACTCGCACCATGAACCTAAACAAATCTGTTTTATACCAGAATACGTAGACAATATTCAGTTACAAGCGGCACTTTGCTTGTTGTATTTATTATCCATCTTTTCGAATATATTAAACCCACTAATGGCTATATTACAGGGTATAACAATAGGGACTATTTCTTTGCTCTATAGCACAAAGGGACTATTTTCCCATATACCATGGCTTTGAGGCCGTATACCACAGGTTTGAATCCGTTTACCACAGTTATGGTATCTGACAGGTTTTATATACTGGGTCGTGGTTTACTGAGTTCCCATACATTTTCAATGGGGTTTTTGTATACGATGGATAATAAATACATTGAAGCGTAGTTTAGGAACGGTTAATCTTAAAGCTTTTTACTTCTATATATTTCTGATTATCATGAATAACTTTGGACATAAATCAATTATGTTATATTCACTTTGGACCAATAAAAGAAAGAAAAATTAACATATTGCCAATACTCCGTCGCCAGGTGTGTAAACACTTCAACGACTTGAAGGATCACCAATAAACGTTATCAGTATTTTTCGTTAAGAATCACCTCCCGTCTGTTCCGATAAGATATCGATACATTCCGAGTTTTTCAAGGTGTTGCAAGAACTATGTGCAAACATTCTATATTTGTTTCTCTGGTGCGAGGTTCTGGTATGTTTTCTTTTCCCAGTTATTGTTCATCGTTGGAGTAAGCAAGTGTGGTCTATTGGATATACAATTGTGCATTGGTGGATTGTTCACATGTTCATACAGAATAGACAAGTTACTACTTTGACTATGTACCTGCTTTTTTTCTGGATTAATAAACGGAGTTCAGCTCTCTTATAAAAAAAGATATTGATACATACACAATATTACCATGATTTCGATCTGAGTGGCCGTATTCTCTGCGTAGTTGACGCGTAATAATACTCCAAGCGATAGCGAGGAGTATTGCGTAGCGTCAACTACAAGGAGAATACGGCCACACAGATCGAAATCATGGTAATGTTGTATTTATTACTCACTTATTTTTAGATTTAAGCAATAAATATGATCGTTAGAAAACTTTTCAACATAGTTAAGAAGTTATGTTTGAGACTACTTTCATCTCAATGGGACTACTTTCATCTCAAAAATCTGTATCCTCCTAGGAGGGTACTGAGCTCCGTATCCTACTCAGTAGCGATCTGTAAGCTCCATAGGCTTAGGCTGAGACTCCGTATCAGGTGGGTAATAAATATTCCGTCGCACGGTGTAAACTCGGCCGTAGCTGCAAGGAGGAGGGAGCCTACACTGGCCGCCAGAGCTACACTACATTAGCCCTGTTTGGGTTAAAGACAAATGATGGTAGTTGGGCGATTTCTAAATTCTATTGAGTTTTGCAAATAACTCAGGATAATATAATTACCATATATCAGCAATTAGAAAATGCAAAAAAAAATGGCATGTCACCGTAGAATTTCTATGGGAAGGCCATCTGAAAATGTAAGTGCTTAACTATTGTCTATGGGAAACTGCAATTTTTGACTTTGTTGCTAAATGACACTGATGTTCTATGGCTATCTTCAAATAATTCTGGATTGTGATAGTTAGGAACATGTACAAATGAGAAATGCTAAGAAAATACTATGTCACCATGCTCATTTCTATGGGAAGACCAGTCTGAAGAAGGTAAGTGTTTATCTATTGGTATCTATTGGAAACTGCTATATTTTCATTAAACCAGATGGCAGCACCAGTGTTAATTGAGGTAGAACTAGGGATGTTTCAATACTTACCCGAATGGGTCTTTAAATCCATGGCCGTCTTGACCCACTACCTGTACGTGTCTCTAAAGGGGGTGTTCCACTTGACCGACCGTAGCCGATTTCGTAGCCAGACAATCGCCGATAATTATCGGATGCCCTAGAATTTCTCAAATCTTTGAAAATGGTCATTTATTAAACTATTATTGTCAGAATTAAATAAATTACAATAGGTGAGCTTCCTCTTAAGGGCCCAGGAACAATTGATCGGGTGAGAAATCGGCCTTGTGGAGCACCCCCTTTACTCTCCCAGCAGATTAATGTATTCAATTCTCACTCTTGAAGCTATGTCCATATTTCCTTTTGTAATTATTTAATTAAATAACCATAAAGGTTGACTTTATTATAAAGTTTGTGAGCTAAGAATAATTTTATAATGAGTATTTCAGCTCCCAGAATCCACGGATAAAGAAAGCTGCTTGGTCAGAGAGTGAGAATTCGCGGACACGATCAGGGTTTAACCATACCAACCTCTAAGTTGGAATACAGTGTAGACAGAGGTGACGATATTAGATTGACGATCTACAGTCGCCACTTATTTAGTCTTCTAAAGTAAACGCCGGGTAAGACAATCACTGATATGTCAATTATCATCACCATCACATCTCAGTTATTTTTCTTCTTTGCTTCATGCAATGTACTACTCGAACAAACTTACAGCGATTACAGTTATCTCAATCTATTATCGAAGTAGAAAACACTATACGATATCGATTGTAGGTCGGTCATATGACTCGACCCTCGAAAAGAGTTATGAGTTCAGTTATTCAAAAAGCAAAATTAATAGTTTATGGCATCGTTGTAGGTATCTCCTATGATCGTTACTTATTACTGATGTTCAAGTGTTTCTGATCAATTGAGGCCGACATTCAGTTGGCACGTGTAATAGTCGGCAGGTCTAAAGCCCATAAGACAGCGACATTTTCCACAGATTCTTACCGATCCGATCACCGATTATAATCGGGAACAATAATGTCGCTGTCATATTGAGGGTCAGAGTGGTCACATTGAACTTTCAGTGTGCTTCCAGAAAACTATCCCTTTACTATCTGCATGCTGTTCACTGTGATAGTGAGAACAGGGCAGGGTGCCAGTGTCTCAGGGTCTTAGAGGCGTGCCCGGCTGACCATGACCAATCACTCAAGACCAAAATACCTCAAGATCCACTGGTGCTTGATATCTTTGGATCCTAGACTCAGGTAGTTGCAGAAATAGCAAGTTGACTGGGTGCAAGCGTGTTACAGAAAACTATCCATAGACTGAATCTAACCCAAACCTTTTAATTGTTATTCATTTATAATTGCACGCTCATTCATCTATGATGAACATCCTATTATTATATATATGTTGCTTATAACAGGTTAGAGTGGTCACATACATTTTCAGCGTGCTGAGACAAATCTATCCCTTCACTATCTGTGCACTATTCGCTCTGCTATTGGATAGGGAGCCAGTGTCTGAGGGTCTTAGAGGCATGCCCAGCTGACCATGACCAATCACTCAAGACCGAAATATTTTATTGAGCTATTGAGGTGTTTGATATGTTTGGATCCTAAAGATATACTCAGGCAGTTACAGAAATGGCAAGTTTACTGGGTGCAAAGTGGTTACAGAAAACAATCCATAGACCGAATGCAACCCAAACTTTTTAATTGTTATCCATTTAAAATTGCACGCTCATTCATCAAGGATGAACTTCCTATTTGCTCCTAGTATATGTAGGCGTATCTTGTATAAAATCGACGTCTCGACTTTTGCGTAGTCTTTATCAAGGTCTATATTTATTTAGATATGTGTGAGTTTCTTATCAATAAAAAATCAAGTTACGGCTCAAGTCAAGTTGCTAGTGAGATAATATACATTTGTAAAGCTATTGATTTTGAAATCCTAAGGAAGAAACCAACAAGGTTTGGGCTGAGTCGCCGTTCTCCATGAGTTCAAATGCGGAGCGATATTCACGACGCGAAGCGGAGTGAATATCGCGCAGCGTTTGAATGAGTGGAGAACGGCGACGAAGCGTAAACCGAGTAGCTTTCTATATTTATCTCACCCCTCCACAATTAAATGATTGTATTCCCGTATTCGTCGGTTGCCATTGTGAGTGACAACTGACGCTCTATCGAGCCGGGACTATATTACACTTACTACTGCGAGCTGATTGGTTAGCGAATTTGATGTTATAGCGTGGCGAATAATCCGCAATTCTCGTAGGGGCGTGGAGAACGAGTTCCCAATGTTAAGCCTATGGACATTTATTCCAGGGGTGAGATAAAATATCATATTCACGGAGATCACTAATGGTATAAATGGAGATCTATATTGAATGTCACCTTACCGCTACCCCGCTTATGTGACCTCGCCTTGAGTACAGATATTCTGAGTCAGTTCCAAAACTTTATTTTTATTTTCCATTTACAAAAGTCCCTTTAAGGAATGTCTTACAATACACAGTGGCACCACCTGGTGATCTTCAAATATTGTCAATTATCGAGCAAGACTGGTTCCTTAGGGTTTGTTGTAATTCCAAATGAGTGAATTCAAAGTTTTTATCCAGTTTATCCAGTGTTAATAGGTTAAAAAAAAAAGGCCAATTTACATTTACTTGATTTACATAGGAAATATAGTTTTCTTCATTTTTTTCATTAACAAGGTCGCTTTCTGTATATTCTATGATAGAATAATCATAATATTGATCTCCAAATCAAAAACTAGCACGGTGTCCCCCGATTTCTAAGTAAGATATGGGTTCTATTAGACTTGAAGATCATCCTATTCAATTTCAGGAAGTTGACATGAGTTTTAATTATAAAAGCCCAATTGTCCAATATGCCTTTAATGCAACCACCTCGCCTGAAGTCCGTTTTCCTAAGTGAACAATTTGCTCTCACTAAAGCAACCGGCCACATGTCCATGACATGGCTTCGACATCTGGGAAAGTATGCAGAAAGATAACAACTGCCAATGATTATGAATCAATCAATGATTTGCTGCAATTTTTTTTTTTTTATTTCTTTATTGGGTCCTCGTTTAGTTAAATTACAACCATAATATCTTTTCATATTCAAACACCATATATGAGTAGACGACATCCAATAAGTAGGATTAGGCTTCAACTATTATATCAGTTGATTTTCTTAGCCTTTCCTATACACACATTTTATAGGGAATAATCACAAAGTATTTAGCTGAGTAAGAAATATGTTATATACCAAATAAAACATTCAGCAAGTACCCAAAGGTATCCATACATAACCCTAGAAAGTAGATTTGTTTTGGGGTTTTTAGTCATAACCATATACTACCGAGTACAACAATAAACTATGGGGACGACCACATCCTAGCAAAACTAAAACTAGAATTGTGAGCACCGCAAGAGAAGGAGGCAAACATCACAAACAAGCAAAGTAAGTCAACACACAGTGTGATTGATCATTATACAATATACTGAATATTATATCATAATAATGGTGTTTCATTGATAATGATATGTTTAAACATCTAGGTTATTGTTTGCTTTCATTCTGTTGTCAACAGAAGTCATTACTATGTCAAGGGAAGTGTTTCCAGCCTTGGGAATGCGACCATTTTGGAGGTAATTGCAGGAATCTACTTGTGTTTATTTTCTTTACATGAGAAGTAGAAACATATTAGTAGAACCCCACTTAAGGGAAACCCCGTGTAACTGGGGACCCCGTGTTAGGAACTAGGTGCTAGGAACGGTTCCCTCTATTAGATGTTTATTTAGCCCCGTGTAAGGGACATCCCGTATTAGGGGACACCTTTGCTCGGTACAGTTCCCTCTATTAGATGTTTATTTAGCCCTGTGTAAGGGGGTACTTTTGCTCTGAATGGAGGATGGCTCCTTATGCAGAGTTCTAGTGTATCATCATAATATACCAATTCAAGAATGTCTCAGTCTAATTTCTGGTCAGCTGCATGGATAGAAATGTAGGCAGAGTTTGTTTGGTTTTTTTTAAAGATGGGGATTTCTTTTCCGTTCCCCTTGAAGTATCAAGTTCATACCCGTATTATTATTTGGGTGCTGAAAAGAGATTGGACAGAACAGGAAGAGGAGACATAAATAGTGGTAAAGAAAAGATTTAAGGTAGACAGGACATTACTGTACAAGAAATATGCAGAAGATGTAAGAGTGGAGACAGTGCTCCAGGGGCCTGTTTTTCAGTTGAGATCATGTCCACTTGCGATCAGCTGAGATCGAAAGTGTTTTCCAGTTGAGATCATTTGAGGTGATCTCAAGTTAAGACTAAGATAAGACCGTTTGGGGTATTTGGGTGTTTTTCAGTTGAGATGATCTCAGGAATCTCAAGTGAAAGGATCTCAACTTCAGTCTCAACTTGAGATCAGTTGATATTTGTCTCAACTTTTTTATCCAGTGCTAAAACTTATCAAAATTAAAAGATATTTAGAGCAAAGTGTATTGATAACCTGGCAAACGTATATTCCAAATTTCATAGTTTTATTGTGGTTATTATGACCATGAGAGACAATTGATAAGCAACATAAAAACAAGGCACTGCACCACTCAGCTAGTTTGTGCTGAACCTACTGTAATGCTCAAAGTCAGTTTCAACTTGAGATCGGTCTCAACTTTGAGATCGGTCTCAACTTGAGATCGGTCTCAACTTGACATTGGTTCACAAAAGGTATCGCAAGGGACTTGACATAACAGTTTGGGGCGACAATAGGCAATTTAGAGGCTCTGGTTTACTTAAACCACAGGAAGATCACTATAGAACTTGAGATAGCTCTACACTGAGGGCTAGGGATCTCAACTTGAGATCCTTGGAGGTAAGATCCCCTAAGATCGGCTGTGTAGACTTGAGACAACGTCTAAAAAACACTTTCCGCCATTGATCTCAAAGTTTGTCTCAGGATCTTGGATTGATCTTAGCGGATCTCAAGTTGAGATCCTCTCGACTGAAAAACACCCCCCAGTCTCTCAAGAATTTGAATCATAGATTTCTTTTGTATCTTAGTGATGAATGAATTTAGCCTATCCCTACGTACCACGTGACTTGCTGACATCTAAGAAGTAAAATGGCATAGTTATTGATATTAAAGAGACAGGGTGAGGGTGACCTAAAGACGTCTACTGCGAGTTGTTTAGGTATGTTTAGACGTCCTACGTTCAAGAAACTCGGTATGTTTAAACACACTGAGACAACTCGGAACCTATTTCTTTCGACCACACTGACCCTCTTCCATATAAGCCCGTTTCCATTGGCCGTAACGTGAAGATGGGGTTTTATTATCCACCGATTACAGAGTCTCCATAGGGAATGCATAGAGCACCTGGAATCAACTACCCGGAGATTCTGACATGCCAGAATCTCCTGCAGGAGATTCCGGAAAAAAAGTCCCGTCCAAAATTAAATCAAATAATCATTTACTTTAAAATATGTTTCTTTAATAATGTTCATTCAATATTAATTATCTATAGTCAATCATGATAGTCACATCTACTATCAGAAATCACTGTCATAAAAGGTTTTGTATTCTACAAACACAGAAAAATAGCGAACTATATAAATGGTGTAAGTATACACCGAATCACCACCATGCTTGACATTGCTGTTGAATTATGACTTGATCTGGAAGTAATACTCAATATACTTGTTATCAATCATGTAGGTAGATGATAAATACAATAACGACTGGTTTTGTGTACAAGTGGCTGTAATCTCCTTGTGGTTGACGACGTAATATTCTCGCTATCGCTCGGATATTACTACGCGTCAACTCCTCGGAGATTACGGCCACCCGTACTCAAAACCAGTCATTATTGTGTATTCATTACCCACCAAATACGGAGTCTCCATAGGAAATGTATAGAGCACCTGGAAACAGCTACCCGGAGATTCTGACATGTCAGAATCTCCTGCAGGAGATTCCGGCAAAAAAGTCCCATCCATGAGAAAGTCAAATCATCATGTATTTCAAAATAAGTTTCTTGAATGTTCATTCAATATTAATTATTCATAATCAGTCATGATAATCTAATTTACCATCAGAAATGACAAACATGCCAAAATCATGGTGAAATGGCGAACTACATTTTTAGTGCAAGTCTACACTGGATTATTGCCACGCTTGACAGTGTTGTGATGTGTGGGACTAAATGTCTTGCAGAAACATCTTTATTTCAATCGATTTGTAGTAATCATGTAGGTGGGCAATAAATACAATAACGACTGGTTTTGTATACGAGTGACCGTAATCTCCTCGTAGTTGACGACGCAATATCCTCGCTAATCGCTCGGATATTACTACGCGTCAACTACTCGGAGATTATTGCCACTCGTACACAAAACCAGTCATTATTGTGTATAGAATCGTGACAGTAACGCGGTAACTAGGTTAGGTTGTAATCAGGACAGGAATATAACATATTCTTAGGTAGCATAACGCAGTTAGAATGTAATGCTAAGTAACTCTAAGTAACGCGAATGCGGTAACGCATTCGTTTAACCAGGTTTTGATAGCTATGGACATTTTTTATAGTTATGGACATTTTTTATAGTTATGGACATTTTTTATAGTTATGGACATTTTTTTTATGTCCACAAAACCATCGATTATTGTCTATATTCAGACTGTTACAGAGTTCATAGTGATTGAGATATCTCTTTAGCACTCTTAAACACACCTTGGTATAAAGTCTGTACGGATCTATGCCAGATAAAGGAGATTCTACATCACCGCCACACCGAGTTGCAAACTACGCACCAACTTTATTACCCAGCTAATACGGAGTCTCCATAGGAAATTATAGAGCACCTGGAAACAGCTACCCGGAGATTCTGACATGTCAGAACCTCCTGCAGGAGATTCCGGCAAAAAAGTCCCATCCATGCGAAAGTCAAATCATTATTTACTTCGAAACAAGTTTCATGGATAATCATTCAAAATAAATTATTTACATTTAGTCCTAATAATCTCATTTACCATCAGATCTCACGGTTATAAAACGTTTTACATGCTACTAGCGACTTCGTCGAGTCCGAAAATATAGAAAAATGAAATAACAGCCTGCCGATAGCGGGGTTCGAACTCCCGACGCTCGTATCCTCAGCCGCAGGCTCTGCTGACTGCTCCACAAAGATAGATCCTCTTTTTGGGCCAAATACTTAGGCTGTCGGTGGGTGGGGGGTACCAGCGAAATCTTGCGATCTCATTGTGGTAGGTAACCAGCGCAGTGGTCTCACTGCTTTCTCTCGAGACTAGCAGATAACAAAAACTACATTACTAAACTTTGATTTCGGTATGGCTTGAAATAAATCATAAGAGAAAAGGTTCTTCTGCCAATAGATCTACAAAAAAGAAGAACAGGTTCGAGTTTTTCCCTACACGAGAATCTCACTCCCGTGGGGCTTCAATCTCCAACCCTAGATCGGGTTCACTCTGTCCCTATGTGCGGGAGATTCTCCAAGCGGATTCGACGGAATTCTACCGTTTTAAATATAGTAGGTAAAAATCACAGGTTAATGGGGAACTATATTACTGGTGTAGGTCTACATCGAATTACTGCCATGTTTGACAGTGCTGTGGTGTATGGAACTAAATGGCTTACAGAAACTTTTTAATTGCAATAGATTTGTTATTGATCTTGTAGGTGGGTAATCTTGTAGGTGACCGTATTACGGCCGCTCGTACACAAAACCAGTCATTATTGTGTATGTATTCAGTATATGAAAAGGCATATCGGACAATTTGGCTTGAAAATAAAAACTCATGTCCTTTTCCTGAGATTTGAATATGAGGATCTCCGAGTGTTCTAGTGCACATATCTAACTTAAGAATCGGGGGTCACCTTGATATAGCTAGTATTTGATTTAGAGCTCAATATTATGCCAATTTTATAATAGAATATATAGAAATTTTAAGAAGTTGGTTTTTACATTATAAAACCCATGTCATTTTCTCAAACTTTCACAGAATATAGCAGATGTATAGTACTACACATTTAAGTTTTAAAATTCATAGGTCACTCTCCTTGTTTGGGAAAGAATTGGAGAAAACCATATTTTTCAGTACATTTCCTATGTAGATCAAGCATATGTGAATTAGCCTATAATACCTATCAAAATTGGATAAAGTGGACAAAACATTACAATTACTCATTTGGAGTTAGAATAAATCCCACAAAATCAGTTTTGTCTGATAATTGACAGTATCTAAAAATTCATCAGGTGGCACCTGCGTGAATTGTCCCAAATGCCTTGAACATTCATCCACATCTACCTGCATTATCATTATCATTGTATACTTTGTATGTAGTGAAGATATAACATCAAGGAATGTAAATAATATATACAGGTATACTGTACTTCATTAGCTGCTTTTATCTCCATTTCTAGTTTTACAATTCAATCACAATACATTTAAACAGCTCTTTGACAAAGGAATAGATGATGACAAGTTGGCTGGTCGGTCATGTCATGCGACTGTAGTGGGATGGGAATCCAGCAGTGTTCGTTTGTTTCACGGAAGGTGGCGCGATATGCCGATCCTTACTGTGTAGTGATTCAGGGCAACGCTGCACACGAGAGTGGCGCGGCGGAGACCGGGATTACGTAACGCTTAGTATATATACTCCGCGTTCACAGTAGGTCGACAGGCTGTCCTCGCGCGTCCCTTCTACGGAACGGACCCTTGGGCCCTCACTTTGCAGGCGGGTTCTTGTAACCTTCCTGGTGGTTAGGCGAATCTTCCGGATTAGCCTACCCAGCGTTACCTAGCACCCATGTGCTAGGGTACTGTACTTGTGGGGAAGATCTTCCAGATCTTTCCGGGAAGTAAGTGATTAATAAACATCCCTGTTTATTAAATGACGTTGTTGTGTTGTGTGTGATTAGGTCTGTGCAAACTAACCGAAAACCGAACCAACCTACGTGAGTGCGTAGGGTGGGATCCTGCCTGGAACTAGCGTTCCGGATTGGGGTCATCCAACCTGCTAGACAGGTGGCGACCACCACACGACCTTTTGATTGATAAAAAAGTATGGTGACATTCTATATCTATTTGGTATTTCTTCTTCTTTTTTTTTAGCTTAGCTCTCTTATTTTTCTTACATTTTCTGCAGTCTCTGTTATACATGTGACTTTCCATCGTAATATACATAGACAATAATCGATGGTTTTGTGGACAGGCTGCCGTAAAACACGAGAGGTTGACGCGTAGTAATACACGAGCGCTAGCGAGTGTATTACGACGCCTGTCCACAAAATCATCGTTTGTTGCATTCATTATCCATCTTTTCGAATAAATTAAACCCAGTAATTGCCATATTAAAGGGTATAACAACAGGGACTATTTCTTTGCTCTATAGCAAAAGGGACTATTTTTCCGTATACCATGGTTTTGAGGCCGTATACCACAGGTTTGAATCCGTATACCACAGTTATGGTATCTGGCAGGTTTTATACAATGGGTCGTGGTTTACTCAGGCCCTATACATTTTCAATGGGGTCTTTGTGTACGATGGATGATAAATGTGGCTATTCCAAGTAGTTTACATGTGTCAATCCAACATAGTTCAAATTTGAAATTATCCATTCAAATGTTCTATATTTCTTTGTATTTCAGTTAAAAAATATAAAATCTAGCTGGGTTTTAATGTGATGTTAACCTAATACTGCATATTATCATTGTAATGGTTATTAATCATTTGACTGGTATTTGATATGGATTACATAATTACCTTGCTCTTATTTGGCATTTCTTATTCTAGAGTAGAGTACCTTGTCCTACCCCTAATAAAAAACGCCATAGGTTTAACATTGACTCAATGTATTTGACAGAGCGTTGAATAAAGTGTTATTTATGCACTTAGGTGAATAAAAAAACGGACCAATCAGGGGCAAGATAACGAAAGTAGATTCGGCAGCATTGATAAATATGGCCATCCTCCGATGAGTGCCAAAACACTACTAACATGGATAATTACACAATTTTCTCTGTATATCGGTGAGATGGGGTAGGATAAATACGAAACCGAACTTGAATTACCCTTTTCAATGTTTATACCACTCTGGTCAGGTCTGCTACTCACTACACGACCTGCCCATCGTGTCATAAACATTGACAAGTTTAACTCTCGTTTGGTTTCTACTAAGTACCTGAAGAAGGGCAGAGACAAAATATGAGAATAGAGGGTGAAGACAACCACATTGGACAGACAAGATATATAATAATAGAGGGAAACTATGTTCCGGTGGGAATAAGTCAAAATTACGAGGTAAGGCTTGGAAAAATTACTGTCCAAGGCCTAGCCGCAGGCAATAATTTTTTCAAGCCTTACCGATTAACTTTGACTTATTTGCACTGGTACGTGGTTTCCCTATTCCTATATACCTTCAATTGTCGGCTAATATCGATAAAAACCGAATGTATCTGAACGTCAACCTGGGCAGTAAACGTCAACCTGGGCAGTAAACGTCAACCTGGGCAGTAATTTCAACATGGGCAGTTAACAAAAGTTATTCCACCCCCAGCAGCGTTAAGTAATCATAGGTTGTTCGCTCATAGGTATATAGGAATGTGTTATAACCTAAAGATTTGACAGCGATGACATTATTTGAGGTCATGCAACACACAATAATCGGCAAAACTTGAACTTCGACACCCATCTAATGTTTCGCATTTCCAGTCAGCTCCTTTGCACAATTATATACTCTTTAAATGTCTATAAATTGCCCCTCTTTCTGAATAAAATGTGGAGATACATATAATACATCATATAGAGGATTTGTAAGGCATTTATAAAGGCGAAAGGTCAATAGAGAACAACAAGTGATCACAAAGATATCAATTTGAAACACCACAGTGCAAACTTAAGTACTGGGGGATTCTTTAACAGTTGTCCTTTTCAAGATATGCTGTCAAGGAATTTTCCCCATTTCTAGAAACGTTGGCAGTTGTTAAACAGTGAACATATGCTTGGGTCTAGGTCGGCAGTCGGAGGGCTTCCTACTGAGGACACCTGTACTTCTACCAACACAAAGGGGCGGGAGATAGCGGGGGGGCGGAGGGTATTTCCACTCATATACGCCCGGTGTGAAATACAGCCAAGATGCGTCCGTATATAAGACATGGGCGTATATAAATGAAAACAAGTCAATATTCAGCCAATACATGCACTTCCACGATGGCGTATATATATATGAATAAAATGGTGGTTTTCGTGCAGTGTTGAATCTCCTAAAATGATCATGTGTCAGTTGACATGTTTACAGAGATAACAAAAGTGGAAAACAGTGTCTACTTCCTAACAATAAGAGCAGATTGTAGAATCAACAATGGATCTTTTTTATCTATTTGTAAAGTTCCGGTCTATACATCGCTATCATGGCCAAGTAATGTTGGTTTCTATGAGAAGAAAGTAATTATTTATTTTACCCTTAATTATTGCGAAACAATGGACTGAATTGGAACAGTCACCATTTTGGTTAGTATGCTCCTCCCTGATGGGGGCTGCCATGCTTTGAATAGCATATAATACCCCTATTATCGCTCAGCTCTGGTTCCCACTAAGTCCACATGGGGGCAGGTTACTCTACCAATGACACTCTGAGTTGTACAGTGTCATGAGTGGCCTCCTGACATGTGTGACAAACCGGAACGGGCACTCAGCCGGAACTGATTTGGTCATCTCCTATTGACTGTTGGTACAACAGCCAATGAAAGCGTAGAGCTCACAGATGCCAAGCCTATCATGTCAACCCTCTGCTAAGGGTATAAAACAAGGACCCTCTCTTGTCAATAAACAGTTAAGTTAAGTTCTTTACTCATAGTAGTACATAGTACCTCTGTGTTTGAGTTCTTCCTCTCTTCTCTTAAGGTCTATTCCTTACGCAAGTAGGGCTCAAGACTTTACATATTGTTTGGTATAATATTGTGAAGGATTCAAAATTATAGTTTACATTTCAATCAGTTACCTGCATACCCAAGAATGTAAGGTATATAACCTAAGACTTCTGAGCAGTAGAAATTTGGTAGAAATCTGACAATCATTCATGATAAACCTCTTCATCCATTTCAGTTGGGAAACTTGAGGGAAACTTGATACATCATGTTGATATTGAGCAATTTCACCCTCCCCTTTTCTATGTTCTGGCATAGTGTACTGAAACCTACTTTGCTTATCTTACTGTTCCAAATAAAGTTTGCTAAAAGGTTTTAAATTTATTTAGCACTCTTGTAGGACAAAAGGTAACAAATATGGGGAATAATGAACTTAAAATGTTTAAGTGATTGATACCAGTTATATTTCCCTTTAAGGATAATCGTGTGTTACTCGAATCATCACAGGTAGATTTACATTTTCGATACAGAGATTTGAAATTATACATTTTCTCCTGACATAAATATTCTTAATATGAATTATATGTATATTGAAGCCCCACACAGTTTGAAATGACAGTCCTTGAAAGGAGATTTGTTCTTATATAATGTGCCCAATTGTAATAGGGATTCGTCAGCATTGACGTTGAGACCAGAGTACCCTCTAAATCATTCTAATACATCCGTTAAAAAGTATGTATGTTATGCTCTTCCATTATCATGATCGCTGGAATTCCAATCATCATAATAAACAAGTATGGTGAGAAGCATCATCCCTATTTGGTACTTCTGCTTATGTTGATCCTTTGAGAGTTATAAGCATTGTTTGTTCAAAACACGGGATTTAGTACTACTAATGATTAAACACAAAAAAATGAATCTATTCAATCCATTCAATAAAAATAGGCTCAAATCCAAATAAATCAAGGGAGTCAATAATTGTATTCCACTCCACCGAATCAAATATTTCTCAATGCCAATAGAAATTGGAATGCTTGATAAATCATTAGTGTTAATGTGGTGTCCTATATCTTCCATAGTTCTTATATTGTAATAAATGTATCTGTTCTTGAGAAAGCCTTGAGTTTGGTTTTTGTATATAATAGTTTGTAGGGTGGGGTGAAGGCATAGGACTAAGGCCTTGATTAGAATTATTTAATCGCTGTTAAGTGATCTTATAGGATGCCAATTGTGTAGAAACATGCAGGGTTTTTTTTCTTGTGAATGACTGTTATTATTCCTCAGCATTGTACCCTGCATAGGCCACCCTAAAAAGCATAATTAAGTGATCTAACAAGAGGATCGCAGATAGTGTCCCACAAGTACAATTAAGTCACCTCATGAGCCCATCTGAGCCTGGAAACCTATTACAGTTAGGCCCGGCGTCCACCTACTACGATATGGCTCCGATATGCCCTACGATGCACCTCCCGATAAAAAATCTAAATCGCATCGGAAGGTTACCTAATATCGGGGCAGTTGACCACGTTTCTGCGATTAGATACCGATAAAACCCCCATGTAATGCGTGGTGGATTGGCATGTCTAGACATATGTCTACGATTTTGCACCTTCCCGATATGGCACCGATTTTGACATTTTGTATCGGTGCCATATCGGCAGGTCTACGATTCTATTGTAGTAGGTGGACGCCGGGCCTTAATGTGTTTCAGAGCATCAAGGAGTTCAACCTTCGAAAGGGGAAGATCCAGAGGGTTCTCCCCTCAGTTTAAATAATATAGGATCCTACATAATCTAGGATCCTACATGAAGACCCTTTTCTGTACGCTATAGAGACTCAGGGATGATGAGGTTAAACTTTATTCGACATTTATATGAACGACGTTTTGAACGGTTAAGACTATCTTAACGAACAAACTTCAATATCAGTAAACAATAACCCTTGTACGAGGTACAGAAAAGGGTCTTCATGTACGATTATTAAACGGACCCCTGGAATCTTGGATGAAGAAACCAATGAGTTAGTATTGTCTTTAAAGCACATCATCCACCAGGAGTGAGTCAGGGCCGGACATGACCATGTGGAGGAATTGTGGACGTCGGCTGCCCAAATCGCTCATCAGCTCAGATCGACTGGGACAACCTGCCTGGTGGATCAGCAAATCGTCCGGAAGCGGCCGGACCAGCCCATTGAAAACCTTGTCCCCTGCAGCCATGCAGTCTTCGCCTCTGGCCGCCCGGCCCTGTAAAAACCAGCCGGCCGGCCATCTCTGGCCATCTTTGAGCATCAATTTGGTGGAGCACATGCTTAAGAGTTTCCTTAGAGGTATAAAGTGTCTTATTAATAAATTCTTGTTATTTTAGGATATGATGGAGGGTTGTTGTTGTGAGGGTGGATCCATCAGATATATAATACTAGGACAATCGTAAGATATTCCATATGATCGTACGCAGTTTATGAAACGAAACCCTGGGTGCAGTTTAATAATCCAGGATATATCCTTGAAATTGACCTCCGATTTTGTGATAAAGTCGCTGGTTGGGGTTATTGAGAAATGGATGAGTATCGCTTTATTGAACCAATGTCGTTGTATAAGCTTTTTGGTCCTGGAGCTAAGAGAGTTCAAGGATACGTTCTTATGTAGGCTGTGAAATGTTGTTATAAAACTTTATCGTACAACTCTCTTTTGTCCTCCAAGATGTGTTAAGTTGTCTTAAACTCTAGGACACCTAAAGTGTCATAGCTTTTGCAAATTGGCAAATATAGTCTAATTCTGTATCAATATTGCAACAATCAGCAATTCTAAAACGATTTGACTTTAAAACACCATGCCTATGTGTGGTCAGTCTTGGCCTAGCATATAAGGACCCTCTTCAAGGTTATAGCTGACTACTGAAATCATCTTACCCCCGTGTGAATGCGGCTGCACACGTGTGAATGCGGCCGCACACGTGTGAATGCGGCCGCACACGTGTGAATGCGGCCGCACACGTGTGAATGCGGCCGCACACGTGTGAATGCGGCTGCACATGTGTACCCGGCCCCCACCCGACACCATAACACCTCGCGGCGGGCAGGGTTTCCCACTGAGTCAACCTGTACAAACACGGCTGGCGGCGGGCGGTGGGCGGTGGGTGGCGGGCAGCGGGTGGCTTCTCACTGAGGCTGGCTGGAGGTGGCGTGGGGTGGTGGGGGGGAGTCGGGGGGCCTGGCGTATATATATCATGCAAAGCATGTTTTATCTTGGATACGCCAGGCGTGAAATACAGCCAAGTCGCGCACGTCTACATATGGAAACTGTCTCGTAGACGCCCGAAACGCAGACGCGGATAAGAGGTGTATACAAATATAAACAAGCCACTTTACAGCCGATACGTGCGTTATCGCGATGGCGTATATATATGTAAAATGGTGGTTTTCCTGCAGTGTATCAAACGTAAGGAGGGTAGGCTATCCTCAATAAGGCCAAAGTTGGCGACTGCTCCACTGGTACCATCTCAACCCATAGACTTAACATTGGAAACTCGTACTCAATGCCCATGGGGTATTATAAAAAGAAAATTCTCAATGGGTGATAATGTTACAAACATTAGCTGATCTGTGAATAATAGGGGTGAGATAAAATGTTAACTGCACTCGATTCATAGCTACTGGAGATAAATCATCATTTTGGTTTGTTACACAATCTCATGATATTACTCCGCAACCAAAACTTATGGCATATTATCAGTGATAATGGATCTTGAAGCACTTCCTCACCATGCTATTCTCACCATCTATTTTGATGTTCTGTATCAGAGGATTTCATGACCTGTGTGTATCAGATAAAATCATCAGTATCAGTTGACTGTGGGCTTCGACTCTCTTCTCCGATTAAAGGTTGATAGTCTCCTTCAGATCTTCGTCAGTTTTATCAATGGTTTGGTAAGATATGGGATATTTTACACAAGGCTTTACATCACTATTATCATACATATGCTTAACTGAATACGTTGCACTAAAATATGTCAAATGTCAATGGTAGAAATGAATATCTAGCAATAATTATATAGAACAGACTGACCATGCTGTACATGCTACAAAACGAGATGGGGATTGTTGTTATTTATGGAACGAGGCCCCAGGCCGAGTTCCATAAATAACAACAATTCCCCATCTCGTTTTGTAGCATCTACAAGCATGGTAGGTCGTTCTATTTTTATCATACCCAAAATTGATAAAATCTTACCATATGTTTGCATAGAAGAAATGTCTACGTGAAATCTCACACACTGCTGATGTTTCAACGTGAGCAGTATAACAGTGTACTGCACATGGTTCAGTATACGATTTATACTGCACAGGCAGCAGCAGTAGGTAACTATCAAATATGCTGCATGGGTATATATGAATTTATCATATCGTTTATGTGACAAGTCAGGTGAAAAGTAGCCTATAATGCAAAATGTTTACGGAAACTGGCTTACTGTCTTTGTACATAAAAATATATGAGGTAATTCAATAAGTAGAGCGGCATACATTCGTCGAAAATCAAGTGTGCGTTCTTCCTTGTATGTTCCAAGCATTGGAACGAACACAACACAAAACGATCAAACAAGACACTGTCCCTTTCATGGGTGGTTATTTTTTTATTGGGTATAAGGCCTGGCGTCCACCTCTTACCATATGGCTCCGATATGGTCTACGATGCACCTCCTGATAAAAAATCAAAATCGCGTCAGAAGGTCACCTAATATTGGGGCAGTTGACCACATTTTTGCAATTAGACGCTGATAAAAACACCATACGATACATGGTGGATTGGCATGTCTAGTCACTTGTCTACGATTTTGCACCTTCCCGATATGTCTCCGACATTGCCTTTTTGTATCGGTGCCATATCGGTAGGTCTAAATTTCTATCGTAGTAGGTGGACGCCAGGCCTTAATGTACAAGGTTCACACTGAAAACCTCAGGGGGCCGTTCAATATCTGAAAGGAATCTCCTAGGACGGTCTTATGCTAGGCCTAGGACAGTCATAGGAGGGATCGCGTTAAATAAACATAAACTGTCCTTACAAAGGACAGGGAGAAGGATGGAGACTTAAAATGTCCTTCCAGGAGACTGTCTGATAACCTAGGATCGTACATGAATACCTTTATCTGTACGCCAAGGATACCCAGGGACGATGTGGGCCAACTTTATTTAATTCTTATGGATGACCTTATGGATGGCTGAGACTGTCTTAGCAAACAAAATTATCAAACGATAACCCTTGTTCAAGGCACAGGAAAGGGTCTTCATGTATCATACTAGATTATTCAACGGGCCCCTGGCTGTTTGATAAACCTGTCATTGTCCTCACCTCGATCCTGAAATCTCTCCTTTTGGAAGGACATCTCAATAGGTGTACTTTCAGGGACCTGTCTCAGTAGTTTCGTGACATGTCTAGATGGCGTCTGTGACACCATACGGACAGATCACAAGACTGCATTCGATGACACGCGGAATTTCACTCACTTCCCCTGGGAATTAAGCGATGACACTTTAACATGAGTAGGGGATACATATACCCTATAATCATTCCAAATATGAAGAAGGTTGGCCGATGATATTTGCAAGACTTTTCCTGCTGTTGCCTGCACTGTTTGTGCTGCTGTTGATGTCTGTCTAGGCCTAATGTCACGAAACTATTGAAACAGGTCCCTGGTGTTGGTAGCTTAGCCAACCTCAATATACTCAAAGCGCACGTTTGAATAATATGGGGTCATTGTACGGAAAAACGCACTTTGGGCAATTTCTCTACCTCCCTACATTCTACAGAAGCTCATTATATTTGTATTTGCCTGACATGGTTATATATCACATATAACCCATTTGATACATTATAAAATCATCATATATTTCACTATGAGGTGACAGAAAACATGTTTCTTGAGTTTGTGTTTTAAATCATTATGTCTGGCATTTGAGATTCATGATTAAATATATTTGTCCAAAATAATTGTTCTTCCTAGAATGACTTTATTATAAGCGCTTTTTTGTACTACGGAAATATTACAAAATCCAAGGCCAACAGCGATGTGTTGTAATGGTTACCAATGTATGATAAGAGGTGAGATATGTAACAACTAAACAAGGTCTGAAAACTGAGATAATAATCAACTCCTAAGTTTGACAACTTCTTTTGGTATTTAGAGTGTCACCTCTTATTCTAACACGTATATCTGGAAGAAAACAACACCTCACACCATTTGTGTGAATACATAGGTTCAGTCAGACAGCGCAATGTTTGGCTGAACGGCCGCGTTGCCATGCAACATGACCGAATGAAAATTGCTCATGGCGGATTGAAATAGTTTGGAGAGTAAAATGGAATAGCCACCACAATAGCGAGAGCAATCAGCGGCACTAACAGCGGGAAGTATAAAGTCTTGTTTCGGAAGTGGTGCCGCTGTTGAGATCCCAGGGCCGTTCGCTATGCCAGCATAACAAACGAGACATTTAATAAATCTATATCTAATGAATACTTCAATAATTTCAAATTATTCCTCATGTTTTCCCCCCACATTTCGGTTTTTATTTGACATTTCTATGTGCCCATACTGTAGGTCTTGCTTGTGAGTCATGCAAATGATAGCCTAGGGTTGAGCAGTACAGTAGAAAACCGACTGAGTAGTGCAGTTACTGCAATTCTTGAATCTGTAAGAATATTACATCTGAACCTTAATATCACAAAATTTACCTTAGATGTTATGAGACTGAGGTCTTAAGAGATGGTGTTTCCACTTCAAAAGCCCGGTATCATCTATCTCCTGCATATGGAGAGCGCCTCACGCACTTGTGACAACACTGGAATCCCGGCGATGACGTCATAGTGCCCAATGCTGAGACAGCCTCAGGGGGAATCACCAATATTTACACTAACGCTTAGTCAGCCGCTATCACTTGTACAACACTCCTCCCCATTCTCTTTTTTAAAAGGCCAGGGGGCCAGCCTTCAGGTCTTCAACGTGCCGAGCTTGAAGCTCAGCTTAACTTCCTAACTTGGGTGCCCGGACATTAAGCCCAGATATTACTAACACAACTATATGATCTACATGCCAGACATTAAGCCCAGCCTACCGACTAAATGGCCCAACTTTAGGGCCTAGTGCTGAAAGCCGAAGAACACCTCAGCATTCCTCGCAGCCAACCTGGGAAGAGTGCTAGCAGGCAGGTTCATTGGCTCCCCTATGCGCCTGGCTACTTCTGAGATGGATTCTGGATAGTGCTGGCGACGATGCATACGAGGGGGGGGAAGAGGTGTGGACTGTCTGTCTCCAGAAGCAGTTGCTCCAGATGAAGATTCTGTACTGCTTCCTCCAGCTCTGAATGGTCATTGGGGCATAGTAGCAGAGCCAAGACACTGAAGGGTATCTCTGAGAACCTATGTTCCAAGGCCTTCTGCTATCTGTCTTGTCCGGGCTGGTCATTAACAACCACTGTTCTTTGCTGCCCCTACCCAGAGGCTCCAACCACCTGATCTGCGTTCTTCGTTGCCCTCCATCCTGATGGGTTCTGGTGGGCGAGCCTTGTTAGCCGGGAATGAAGTTGGGTCGGTTGGTTCATGCCTGGATAGTTTTTTTTCCCTTTGTGAACTCCCAGGAGGCTCCAGGGCTGTGTTCTGGGCTTCTTCCAGAGTTTGGAACTGGATTGAGGCTAGGAGCCTTAGACAGTTGCTGGGGTTGCAGGTGCTCAGCAAGTACACCAAGGACAAGCTTCTTCATCTCATCCTTCAGTTCCCGCAACTCCGCTCAAAGCACTGAAGAGGGTGCTGCCAGCTGTGCTTCATCACATGTGGCAAAGGAGACATTTCTTACTTGTCTCCTAAAATGAAGCAAGATTTGTGGATAAAATGCCTTACACTCTTTAGCACTTCTCGCATGGATTTGAGGTTCTTCTCCCCCATAGTAAGTGCAACCCTCTGGTTGGAGCAGCCATGCAGGAATGCATCCATTGCCGCCCTCTCAATGGTAAGCTCTGGATCTACCCTGAAACCTTCACGTGCCAGGTCTATGCACCTATGCGTGAAGTCATCCAGAACTTCCTCTGGTTCCTGCTGCAGACTCTGCGTGCTGTTCCCGGTTGCTTCCTTGTACTGAACCACTCCTTCAGGGACTTCACCACCTTTTTATAGCCTCGCCTAGTCTTCTTTGGGAGAGAACCATAGTAGATCAAGGCATCATCCCTAAGGTGCTGAACCAGGCCATCGGGTTTCTCCTCCCAACTCCAGCTGCACATCCGAGCTGTTCCTTCATAAGTTGGGATCTTTCCCTGGTGCAGCCTGCTCTTTTTTTTGCTATCCCTTGGGTGAAAGACTGGAGCCTCGTCATCACTACTGATGGATGAAGACCTGTCACCTGAATCTGGGGATTCAGAAACTTCCCGTTTCTGGGGTCTCTGGCTCCTCACTGATTCCTGATGGGCATCAGTGTGTTGGCCTGTTTCCATCCACCCAGTTATGACAGGCTCCGGATCTGCATTATAGCTTGAGTGGCAGGGACATACACATTATCGCTGAACACACCTTGACGGACAGGTGTTGAGTGAAGGGGTGAGGCTGTGGGTAGCCAACTGGGGGTTTTGCCGCAAGAAAGCCACAAGCGCTTGTGCTAGATTTCGTGGTGACACTGTAAGATCATCGGCTGGCTTCTTTGGCCTGCCTCGTGATCTAGCAGGTGGACATATTGTTTCCCGTTCTGTCCTCTCCCCCTCCAGATGTTTTACAAATAGGTCCAACTTTTGCCATGAAGCCCTCAGTACGTCATAGTCTCAAGACGAGTCTATGTCAGGTGGTAGTGTGAGTGACATGCCTTCAACACTCTCCCCCATGCTGAACACTATGTGGCCGTTCACAACGGCCTCCTGAAGGATCCTGCCCACATCCGGATTGAGATAGGGCAGCATCTCTGCCACTGCCGAGAAGGGACCCCTCTCCTTTGTCCTGAGCATGTGCAGCTCCAATACCTGGTACTGCCTTGAGGTCATCAACGCTTGCTGCATTTATGCAAATAACCTTGGGCCCCATCATTTTGTTGGCTTATGATAAATCACCCACAAGCAGAAAAAAGAGGTTAGGATGTCTCAGTATGAAACCAAGAGATTAGGTAACAAGTGCCAGGTGATATGTGTGAATGCAAAAAGCAGGACTACACAATCTCTGACTTATTCTATGTTACCTGTATTATCCCCTCTGTACTTACTTTTCTGGATACTGTTTCAAGGGTGTGATGTTAATGCAGTATGTGCATGCAGGACAGTTAGATGTTATTTTCATTCAGTGAAATGCCAGATGTCATGCATTGGCTAATAATATTGCATCAAGTTATGCCAGATATTAAAATATTGGCTCACAATATTTCACGAAGATTTGCCAGATATTAAAATTTTGGCCCAGAGAGTTTTGGGATCATGCACAAAATAACTTGTTGCAGAAATATAGTAACAGTTCTCAAAAATAGTATCTGCCAGATATTAATTTATAGTGGCCAGTTATGAACTAGATCTAAATATAGAAATGGTGGGGTCCAGCTACCACACAAAATATGCCTTGAGAGGAAGATAATATACATCTAGATGATATCCCTGTGTAAAGGTGCTGTGCCAGATATATAAATATATTGGCCTATGCAGAACAAATCGTTGTTTGCCAGATTTATAAATATATTGGCCTATACAGGATGCCTTGTAATCAAAGCAGAAACAGTGGAAATTGCTTTGGGTATGTGTTTTGCCAGATATATGAACATATTGGCCTAGACAGAACATATTGAAGAATCCTAGTCTGTGAAAATTCAGATCCTAGATGTGAAAATATGAAGGTAGGAACTTCCAGGAAATTACTTAGAATATGCCAAATATTATTTAATATTGGCCTCTTGTTTAAATATCAAAAGTTGAGCATGACAATTTGTCAAAGAGATAAGTGACTGCGATCTAAAACATCAAAGATGGCCTATAGGTCACATGTGAGAAGGGGGGTAAATAATTAAAGAACCCCTAATTATTTCTTGGCACTATTTCTTAAAGAATAATAAGATAAAGATAAAATGTCAATATTTTGCAGTCACTTTGTGAATGTTCTTGCCCCAAAAAATAAGGATGTTGATAGGATGACTTGGATTATAAAAAAAAGAATGTCAATCCATGATGGCTAAACAGATTCCACTAATCCCAGACAAAGGTCACACTTGACCTAATTCATCCAGGATAAAAGAATCTGCTTATTTATCTTCTGGTGAATGTAAATAAATGGTGGCCTAATTATGATATAAAAAGAATTCCAATGGAGTGTGAGATATCCTGGAGTGTCCTTGGTGCTTGAAGAAATTGATTCCCCGATTCACTCAATGGAGGAATGAGCACATGTGCTTGATTGGGAATCCCTTTCTTCTCTCAACAAAAAGTATATAAAGTGTTCTTAAAATTGGTTTATAAACTATATAAACCAGACAGAATCCACATAGGTACGTACTCCTGGCACCAAATGTAAGAATATTACATCTGGACCTTAATATTAGAGAACTTACCTTAGAGGATATGAGACTAAGCGTCAGCAAGGTGTGTGTCCACTTGTAACGCTCGGTATCATCTATATCCTGCGTATGGAGAGCGCCTCACGCACGACAACACAGGAATCCCTGCGATGACCTCATCGTACCCGAGGCTGACACAGCCTCAGGGGGAACCCCCGATATTTCCACTAACCGTTAGTCGGCCGCTATTGCTCATACAACAGTTCAAATAATATAGTTATTCTCACAAAGTGGTTGACCATTAGAGAATTATGAAAATTGATATATGGTCAATGTATGCATAGGGAATTGTTCGGAGCATGTTTTTCTTTACTTAAATATGTTATAATATCGGATAAAATGTGATTTGAAATTGTTGTTATGACCAGTACGAGAGGGTAGACACTCTCGCGAGCAGTGGCACCACAGTGGCAGCAACAGCGAGAGCCCACTAACTTTTGAAACTGGTACTACCACTGTTGGTGCTCCTTTTATACACATCAATTTTGATAGATAGTGCACCCTGAGGCATAGATCATGTCAAGATAATGCATTTCCTGTCTGTCTATTGTCTGGTGTACAATGGTTTACTCTGGGCCTCATGCTGGGTCCTTGTGGTTTAACATCTGTCATTGTAACACCAGCAACACTCACAGAATACTAGGTGCAAAACAACATCCATTTTCAATGGAAATGCGATGTAGACATACATAGGGGACCTTAGTAAGGTCTCACACCGAATTCCAATTCAGTGTTTCTCCATGCAATGTATCTGAGCACGTGGCCTATTCAGATACTGTAATTACCTTATCATTTTCATTTGCTTATCTTATCACAGTAGTGTAGAATAGGTTATCATTATATACCTGTGTGTGAATCTCTTTGAAATACTGCCCGGTGCTAGGGGTGGAGTATATATGATGTTGGCACCTGCTAACTCAGCAGGCTGTAGTGAATGACAGGGGACTTGTACAGCAAACGGAGTGTGAATCACAGAGCAGGAAAGTTAATAGAATTGCGTTTTCAAACGATTAGGAATCATATAGTAACAAGAAAACATAGTAATGAGATAACATGAGCCCATAAAGATGTCGTTCTCAGACTTTTGACTAAAGAACATGGCCATCCCTATGGACTCAGTAACTATGCTTTCTCATATTTCAGTTACATTGTTATGCTCCAAAATATTGGTATGTGAAACATACAGATTCTATCCCTTGGCCTAACTGACCAAGCTGGTTGCGTAACACGCCGCTGGAGGCGACCCCTTTGTTATGATCAACACGGTCGCCCCCACGTGGTAAACACAGAGTCAGCATATAATCCTGATCTTGATGTATTCTCATCAGTCTGGTCAGCACAACGCACTGCAATGCCATCAGCAATTAGGAGCGAATGTTATTTCCATTCATAATGGAAGAGCAAGGTATACCAAAATCTCATCAAATAAAAGTAAGAGAATATCATAGGAAATTATTGATCAGTAAGCCATTTGTATTTGAAAGTATCAAGAATGTTTCAATAAACCCAGGGAATGGATTTAATAGTTGTTCTCAAGTATCATCAACTTGAGAATATGTATTATGTATAAACATCTACATGTTTGAACAGATGGCAACTGATTACTTAATTAAGATAGGTGAATCCTAAATCTGCTGAACATCATTAAGTTTCTTTTTAAGTATATCATGGAAACATTTTACTTTATCAATACTTTTGTATATTTCTTTTGAGGTGTTTGTCATTTGTTGGCTAACGATTTTGATTTTGACTTGTGCCTGGTCTAGCATACCACAGATCTCATTCAACTTGTCGTGGTTGTGACTGAATTTTTCATTGAGGGTCTTGATCAACTGCCCTACTCCTCTGGTCAATAGGTCAGCTATGCCACTCAATTCGCTCTCTGATAGCCCCTTAGCGCTTGATGCACTCTAGTTTGTTTTGCTTAAGGGTACTTCATTTGTAGTACTAGCGCTCTTGGTAGTCCTCTTACTAACATATTTATCATCTGTTTTCCTTCTACTTCTGAGAGTTCTTTTGACATCTGCAGATGGGGTATGTTCTGGAACATCCATATATTCGGCACTACTATCATGGTCCATTGATATGTGATTTCTGTTGATTTGCTCCACCACACTGCACACAAATTCACATGGTCACTCAGCCATGAAAGTTCTATTCAACCCTTTAAGGACGAGTGTCTGTTGCTGACCTTTCCCCATAGGGACGGATGATAGTGTTAGTGTATTCTCCTAAAGGACGAACACATTGGCTAAAGCCATAATTTGATGGTTTCATTATGTGATATGATGTGTAATCCATAAGATCTTACACGATCTTATGGATTACACATCATATCACATAAGGCATGATTTGGCCTGGGCCGGTTGATGCCTTAAGACATCATTTGTCGTTAAAGGGTTAAGGAACCAATTCAGGGGCAGGGATATGGGATACTGAGATACTGGACACCTGACCATTTTACCAGGCCTTTATGATTGGGGAATGGATAGTGAAGGGATAGATTCTTTGCAGTAAGCTGAAAGCCTGTGTGAGCATTCTAACCTCTAGATTACGTATATGAGCGCGTTTTCCAGCGCTCAATAAAGCTTGTAATGGGACAAAGCCTTGGAGTTATTCATTCAGCTTATTATACACAAAAGAAAGTAACAGCATGTACACATTTAAGTGACTGGGTGGTGGGTGGTGCGGATCTTTAATACCCAGTGTCAACATGTTTAATATGTCATGCTTAGAGCCACATAATGATACATCCATGAATGAACTTCACAGGTCGGCGACACTCAACACACTCCATTTGTGTACACTTTAGGAGAGAAATACCCTTATGCAATGCAGCGCTTAAAAGATTTAAATCTGATCACTACCTTAATGAGGGCATAAGAAACACGAGCATTTACATGGCTGTACCATAGAACGAGAACCCCTGGAAAGCCCAACTCGCGGCCCTTCAGTGTTGCGGCGATGGGACGAACACGTTTTCAAGATACAGGGGAGGTGGACTTCCGGTTACCCATTTGACACATGTAAACAGTGGCGTGGGTATATCTCCACTGAGACAACCAGCGGATACCCCAGGAACCAGGGTACATTATTAACAGATCAAGTCGGACATGTTAGAAGCGTGAACCGGATGTTTTTCTCCCCTGTAGGACTCAGCGCATGAGCGCCACTAGTTCACAGGGTTTGCACAGTGAGTGGGCTTTCCAGAGGTTCTGGTTCTTTGGCTGTACTTAAAATAGAGCCGAACATAAAGTTAAGCAAGTATAAAACATCTGTAGAATACTAGCAGCAAATGGTACATGTTCATCATTGATGAATGGGCGTGCAATTATAAAAGAATAACAATAAAAAAGTTTGAGTTTAACATTCAGTCTATGGATTGTTTTCTGTAACCCGCTTACACTTGTTCTTACAACACTACCTTAACCATGTCAGTTGCCTATTAAAGCTTAGAGTGCTTACATACACCTTTGACAGCGTGCTGAGAAAAATCTATCCCTTCACTATCTTTGTGCTATTCACAGTGATAGTGCGAAAGGAGCAGGTTGCCAGTGTCTCAGGGTCTCAAAGGCATGCCCAACTGACCAAGACCAATCACTAGAGACCAAAATATATCATTTACCCACTTTCGCTGATGTGTTTGGATCCTAGACTCAGGTTGCAGAAATGGGTTGAATGGCTGCAAGTGGGTTACAGAAAACTATCCATAGACTGAATGTAACTGAAACCTTTTATTATCATTCATTCATAATTGCACGCTCATTCATCAATGATGAACATTCTATTTGCTCCTAGTATTCATAAGCAATGACCTCATGTAAGACCTAAATAGGACATTGGGAGGCCACTGGCGCTAGCGGAAGATAGGGTGCTAAATACCAAAACCGACACCTCCAGTCTAAATAAAAACTTTTAAAAAAACTATAGTGGCTATATGTCAATAATTACTGTGCTATTGAGAACAGAGCAGGGAACCAGTGTCTCAGTCTATTCGAGGCGTGCCTATCTGACCATGACCTATCACACTAACACACTTGCACCCAGTCAACTTGCCATTTTTTCAACTGCCTATCTAGGATCCAAACAGATCAAGCAACAGTGGGTCATGAGGTATTTCGGTCTTGAGTGATTGGTCATGGTCAGCTGGGCACACCTCTAAGAACCTGAGACACTGGCACCCTGCTCTGTTCTCAATGCCACAGTGAACAGCATGCAGATAGTAAAGGGATAGTTTTCTGGAAGCACACTGAAAGTTCAATGTGACCACTCTAATCTCTAAATGATGTATTTAGCGCGTGCAAGCATGCTCTAATAAACAATCAAAATCGCGTCGGAAGGCTACCTCTCATCGGGGCTGTTGATCACCTTTCTGCGATTAAGCCTGATGCCCATCTACTGATTCAGGGTTGAGCGATTAGTTTCCAAATCATATAGAAGTCGGTGAACTTGTCGCAGGCAAATTATGTAACCCTTCTCTCGACCGGCAGACATTGAGGAGATGGGGTGGTGGATATTAGTCCTAAGCAAATCGGTCTACTAATCATTGGCTGACCCTTGCCTAGCTGTCCTACATCTACTGACTACGGCCGACTCCGTTAGAATGCCTTCGGTGAGCCAAATTACCGTTCGTTTGTCGCCGACAAAGGTACATGAATGTTCCGAAATCGGTAGATGGGCATTGGGCTTTAGGCTCTGACGAAAAATTGGGGTCTACGATTTGGTCCTGATGAAAAACCTTGTGCCCGTTGAATAACCTATAATCCTACCTGTAGACCCTTTTCTGTATGCTAGGGACGACATGGGTAAACCTTATTCAACACTTATGGACGACCTTATGGAGGTTAATACTGTCTCAGCAAACATACTCTAATACTATCAATAGATAACCCTTGTACAATGTGCAGAAAAGCGTGTTTATGTAAGAACCTCGATTATTCAATGGGCCCCTGCATCGTAAAGGTTTTCATTGGATTTTCAACATGATTAAAAGGCAGTGAGTAATGAATAGCACCCCAGAGTATTTTGCCGGGAAAATCCCTTTCACGTGTGAGATACTTATCAGAATATTATGAAATTTGATAGAAGATGCATATGGCCGTATGCACGGCAAATCAGGTGTTAGTGCCTCAAATCAATACTTGCTTAATTTGACCTGGAACAGAGCTTAAAGTTCCAGAAAAAAAAGATTATTGTTCTATGTGTACTGGTAAACATTAATGATGCAATATTTCCTTAATTATAGTGTATATTATCATATATTTTGAAATGAAAATAATACCTTAAGATATGCACTTGTGCCCTGGTTGTAACATGGGGCATATCAGGACTATGATAACCTTCGTCATATATGAGAACCCATTATGATACCTTGCAAGGTCGCTTATCTAGATATTTGTCTACGATATGGACCTTCCCGATTAGTCTATGATTTTTTTTCTTTTTGTATCGGATCCATATCAGTAGGTCTAAATTTCTATCGTGGTAGGTGGTCGCTGGGACGAAAGCCCAATACACATCTAAGGATTCAGGGTTGAACGATTAGTTCCCAAATTATACAGGAGTTGGTGAACTTGTCGCAGACAAATTACGTGACCCCTCGGCCCGTGTTGGCCATCCAATCAACGGCCATTTACCAACGTTCTGTTGTTGGCGACTGGATTTATCAACATGTTGATAAACTTTTGATCTAGGAACATCAAACGACAACTCGTCGGTGACAAAAGAACACCACAAGCGTGTGATTTCGCTAATCGTTGGCTGACCCTAACCTAGCTTTCCTACATCTACCAACTAGGGCCGACTCTGCTAGGATGGCTCGCCTGAGAAAAAATACTGTTCCTTTGTCGCCGACAAAAGTACATCAATGTGCCGAAATCGGTAGATGTGTATTGGGCTTGACTTCCACTTGAACAGAAACATACATTCTGCCGATGCTCGAGAGAGACCTCCGATCACTCCCCTTGTTTTAACAGTCCCGTTAAATGCCCTCTGTGACAAGGCCTACAAACCTTTGGTCCCCTCCAGTAGTACAATCCCTGTTTGCTCCATTTTTCTAAATGCTGCTTCTGTTTCATTTCCTTGGTTATGATACAGGTGAAGTACATAATGGTCCAAAGGCCAATTGTGATGGATGCTAGAAAATAATCATCTATAAAATGGCGTCTTTATTGGAAGTATAACAAAGGTATTGCTGCCATTTTCTGGTTTAAGAGAGCGTAATGGTAGAGTAATTAAGAACAAGTTATTTTATAAATATAGAAGTCATATTGAATGCTGGTTATATACATTGTGACAAGTAATTATAAAGAACGTCCTGACCATGTTGTACAAGTCACAGAACGAGATGCTTATTTACGGTTTGTACGGACCGAGGCGTTTACGCCGAGTTCCGTACAAACCGTAAATTGTCATCGAGTTCTGTGACTTGTACAAGCATGGTTGGACGTTATATATTTACTATATACCCGAAATTTTAAAAAAGATCAATTTCATTTGGTATAACAACCAATGGCAAGGTGGTCCATATTTTAGTGTACGGACCAGCGGTCCACACAGTATTTTTATGGTGCGTATTTACAGTATATATACGGCATGGGTATATAGTAAAACACCTGACATGTTCAGATGCAACGACCAGTTATAACTTACACAAACACTTATAGTTTAGGACATTGTTATAGGGCAAGAAATACCTGTGAAACGCTGCTACAAGATCCAGATAAGGTTTCTATTATTCAGTCTCTCGCCTATTGTTATTCTAAAATCCTGAATCTGTGACTGGATGCTTCACAAAACTCATGTCATTTTCCTCAAATTTTCACAGAATATAGTACAGATATAGTACTACTTATTTATGTTTTAAAAATCATAGGTCACCGTCCTTGTTTTTGAAAGAATTGAAGAAAACCATATTTTTCAGTAGATTTCTTATATAAATCAAGCAAATGCAAATTGGCCTATATTACCTACTGAGATTGAATAAACTGGATTAAATGTTAAATCTACTCATGTAGAATTAGAATACATCCCAAGAAACCAGTTTTTACTAAAAAATTGACATTATTTAAAAAAACACCAGGTGGCGCCACTGTGAATTGTAGGATATGCCTTTAAGCGACAGCAAGCCTGCTTGACTTGTAAACGCTTCACTCTTGTGTGCGGTACAGACACACAAACACAAATACACATTGCATACATATTCTGGATTAAGCAAATAAAAAGTCTGTAAATCTGTCTGACCTATATCACTATCCTGTTTTATTTGTCCCTGCTGACGCTTCGGTACTCATAAAAATACAACAGCAGATCCAATAAGTTTTTTTGAACATCTCTTGCTATAAGAGTGAGTGGAAAAAGTATGAAAAAAATCATGATTAATCATCTCCTTCTTGTGATGGTAAAAATGAATGAGAAGTCTCCTGTGTGTTATAAACACGCTGTGTTGAGAGTTGGGCTGGTGGCTTTGGATTCTTATCATTGTATTGTCAGCAGCCAATAAAGCAATATTCAGAACCTAAACTAAAGCTGCAGACACACCAAGTGAAAAATGCAGCGATTTCCAGAATCGCCAGCAGAAAATAGCAAGTACATGAGCTATCATTCTATATTTCACCTGATAATTGCTTCCAAGATGCTAAATTATCAGTGGGAGATATTTCTATGAAAATATATCTCACATGCTAGTATATGAGCTATCATTCTATATTTCACCTGATAATTGCTTCCAAGATGCTAAATTATCAGTGGGAGATATTTCTATGAAAATATATCTCACATGCTATTTTGGCGATTCCAGAGATCGCTGCCTTATGTCCTTGGCCTTAGATTCCTGGCACGTTTGATGTGAGAACTTAAAGAGGCACCAACCTATATTCAGAAGCTCTCCACTTGATTTGTCCGTGTTAACTCCTCCCACAGTACGGCGGTAACTGGGACAGGTAGGTCAAGGCGGAACACTGACTGGTGACTCGACCTGCAAAACGGATCACGTGACCACGGCGCACTGCTGACATCTAGCGGCCACTTCTGATTCCCTTATCTCTATGTCTGTCTCCCTTCAACTCTCTCTCTCTCTCTGTCATTCCAACTCCCTCCTTCTGTCTCTCCTCTCTCTATCTCTGTCATTCCATCTCTCTCCTCTCTCCCTCCGTCTCTCTCCCTCTACCTCTCTCTACCTTTCTCCCTACTTCTCTCTACCTCTCTTTCTTCCTGTCACTACCATTCCATCTCCTTCCTTCCCTCTTTCTCTACCTCTCTCTCTCTCTCTCTCTCTCTCTCTCTGCCATTCCATCCCCCTCCTTCTCTCTCCCTCTCCCTCTCTACCTCTATCTCAGTCATACCATCTCCCTCCCTCTCTCCCTCCTTCTCTCTGTCCTTCCACCCCCCTCCTACCACCCTTCCTCTCTCTCTCTCTTTCTATTTCTCTCTCTGTCATTTCACCCCCCCTCCTACCACCCTTCCCCTCTCTCTCTTTCTATTTCTCTGTCTGTCATTCCATCCCCCTCCTACCACCCTTCCTCTCTCTCTCTCTTTTTATTTCTCTCTCTGTCATTCCACCCCCCCTCCTACCACCCTTCCCCTCTCTCTCTTTCTATTTCTCTGCCTGTCATTTCACCCCCCTCCTACCACCCTTCCTCTCTCTCTTTCTCTCTTTCTTTCTATTTCTCTGTCTGTCATTCCATCCCCCTCCTATAACCTTTCCTCTCTCTCTCTCTTTCTATGTCTCGGTCTGTCATTCCACCCCCCTCCTACCACCCTTCCTCTCTCTCTCTCTTTCTATTTCTCTCTCTGTCATTTCACCCCCCCTCCTACCACCCTTCCCCTCTCTCTCTTTCTATTTCTCTGTCTGTCATTCCATCCCCCTCCTACCACCCTTCCTCTCTCTCTCTCTTTCTATGTCTCCGTCTGTCATTCCACCCCCCTCCTACCACCCTTCCTCTCTCTCTCTTTCTATTTCTCTATCCGTCATTCCATCCCCCTCCTACCACCCTTCCTCTCTCTCTCTCTCTCTCTCTCTCTCTCTCTCTCTCTCTATCTATCTCTCTCTCTTTCTATTTCTCTGTCTGTCATTCCATCCCCCTCCTATAACCTTTCCTCTATCTCTTTCTATGTCTCTGTCTGTCATTCCATCCCCTCCTACCACCCTCTCTCTCTCTCTCTCTCTCTCTCTTTCTATTTCTCGGTCTGTCATTCCATCCCCCTCCTACCACCCTTCCTCTCTCTCTCTCTTTTTTGTTCTCTCTCTGTCATTCCATCCCCCTCCTATAACCTTTCCTCTATCTCTTTCTATGTCTCTGTCTGTCACTCCATCTCCCTCCTACAACCTTTCCTCTCTCTCTTTCTATGTCTCGGTCTGTCATTCCATCCCCCTCCTACCACCCTTCCTCTCTCTCTCTTTCTATGTCTCTGTCTGTCATTCCATCCCCCTCCTACCACCCTTCCTCTCTCTCTCTCTCTCTCTCTCTCTCTTTCTATTTCTCTGTCTGTCACTCCATCCCCCTCCTACAACCTTTCCTCTCTCTCTTTCTATTTCTCTGTCTGTCATTCCATCCCCCTCCTACCACCCTTCCTCTCTCTCTCTTTCTATGTCTCTGTCTGTCATTCCATCCCCCTCCTACCACCCTTCCTCTCTCTCTCTTTCTATGTCTCTGTCTGTCATTCCATCCCCCTCCTACCACCCTTCCTCTCTCTCTCTTTCTATGTCTCTGTCTGTCATTCCATCCCCCTCCTACCACCCTTCCTCTCTCTCTCTTTCTATCATTCCATCTCCCTTCCTCTTTCTCTGTCATTCCATCCTCCTCCTCCTATCTCCCTTCCTCTTTCTCTGTCATTCCATCCTCCTCCTTCTGTCTCCCTCCCTCTTTCTCTTTCTCTCTCTCTACCTTTCTCTCTATCAATCAAACTCCCTCTCTCTCAACGTCTCGCCGTCATCCCATCTCCCTCCTGCCTCTCTCTCTCTCTCTCTCCACATCTACCCGCTGTCCCTATCCCCTCTTTCTCTCTCTCTCTCGTTGCCTCTTCTTCTCACTCCTTTCAGTATTTCTTTTTCTCCCTTTCTCTCTCTGTATCTTACTTTCCATATTTTGGACTTTCTTTTTCTCTCTGCCTTTCTGTCTCAATCTCTTGAAATTTTACACTTTGTCTCCTATTGTCCCTATCCTCCTCTATATATTGTTTATTTTTCTAGCTGCCTCTCTTCCTCTCTGCCTTTTTCCCACTCTATTTGGCTCTCTATCTCTTTGGCTATTTCTGTCTCTCCCATTCGCTCTATCCATTGCTATCTCCCTGTATTTCTTTTTTACTGCATGTCTTTTTCAAGCTCTTTTTCCTCTCTCTCTCTCCCTCTCTCTCTCTCTCTCTCTCTATGTGGCTCCCTCTGGGAGATTTTATCTCAACAACTTTATGCATCATGGTTCATCGTAGATGGGCCACCACCTGCCTCCACTCTGTTCCAACTACGAGGTTGGTGTGGTTGAGTGCGGGCCTGGTTCATGAACATCAATCTCGAACCAAGTAACTATGTTCTATTTGTCTCAAGGCAAATGTACTAAGAAATATCCATAAGTTAAAAGAACTTTAGCTTTGTGGTCATTTTATACAAAATACACTTAGAAGTTGATAACATGGACAAAATGGCTTCAATAGTACGATTATAATACACTCTCCAGGCATAGGTCCAAACGGTACGAAAGATTTGCAGGATTTGCTGAATTAACGTAGTACTCTTATATGCCAATTCACAGAGATGTATTTGTATATCCACAGACCCCCAGAGGGACTGGGAGGGAGACTATAAATGTTACCATAATAAAATTGATAAAAACAAAAATAAAATTCTAAAGCCAGAAGAATAAAGATGTACAGGCCTCCCACTGCCCCGCTTCCTGAATATAGGTTTTTTTATAGGTATTGAAAATCAAAATATAGCGAATCGCTTATTTCCATTTCTTGATTTCTAAAAAATGTACTAAGTACTAAATTGCAGGACATCAGGATGTCTGGGTCTTCAGTTTATACCCAGCAAGCATGTATACGCATGTTGAGTTTCCAACAGGCAAGCCAGCCTGGCAAGAAGTAACATCAATTGTTAATTCTTAAACACTTTATGATCTTTATGATGGTGAAGAGTGAGATAAACCAATAATGTGGATTTCTTGTCATTTGACAATCTCTCTTTGTGTAAAGTTAACTTCTGAGATTTCCTGTACACATCAATATGCATGGCAGTGAAAATTTAGTTTTTTATAGGTTATATAAGTTCCTTTGGAAAAGTAAAGGTTCAAGGATCAAAATATAGGTTTTTATAGGTTTTAAAGGTTTCACTGGGAGGCCTGGATGTAACTTTGTTTTTCTTCAATTCATTCAAAGACAAGGACAATGGGTTTCAGTATGTAATTGTGTTATATATTTACTGTATTCCGTGAAATTTGAAGAAAATGATATACAGTAGAACCCTGCTTAAGCGGACACCCTCTGTCCCGGGCCAAAGTGTCCGCTTACGTGGGGTGTCTGCTTACTCGAGGTTAAAATAAACATCTAATAGAGGGAACCCTTCCAAGCAGAGGTGTCCGTTAACGCGGGGTGTCCGCTTACGCGGGGTGTCCGTTAGGCGGGGTTCTACTGTACATGATTTCCTTTGTTTCAAGTCTACCTCTTCGAAATTCTACTCTATTGAATCAAAATATTCTGATTTTAATAAAAATCTCTAAATCAATATTTTAAGACAATGCCCCACACTTTTAAGTCATGAATGAGTCTTAAAACCTTGAAATAATTAATCGTACCCTAGAGTATATCACGAAAGATTTATTTGCTCTTATGATAAAGATCAATATACACCAAAGTACATTACATCTGTTTCTGCGATTTTAATATAAAATCAAAGTTTCAAATGTTTTGCAATCTGTTACATGGCTATTTCATCAATCTACAGCACTAGACCAACAAACAGTTTCTGACAGCCTCTTCCATTCAATTGTCATTTTTCAGGTTTTATTTCGTAGTTTCCAGTGGAAAAGGTTACAGGAAATTGTTAGATACAAGTACAGTGTGAAAATAACTATGTTAGGGTATGTGTTAAAGGCTAAAATCAAATACAAAGACATATATACAAAGTACATATTCTGATTTCTATCTGATCACTATTTTCCCCAAGAAACTACGTTACCATATACATTCTCTGTAGAGTTAACCTTTCTTTTGAAAATTTGCATAATTTTTTTTTGTTCAGACACAAAAGTCATCTTATACATGTATTTGATTCTGGCGAAAACATTATTCTATCCTTTGATCCCGATTTACAATTGCCTACAAATACCCTGACCCGTCCTATTAACATATTACATGTCACATGACTTTTTTTTTTGATCAGTTGATAAAATATCGCGACACTGGTTCCCTGCCTTTTGAGTGTAAAGTAGGAGGTACGAGGAGAACCAGCGCAGATTCTTTTTTATATTTTTGAAGAAAAAGAAACAAAACACCCACAAGATATTTGTGTTTCAATATGTTCAATATGCTAGTAGTAATACACAATGGCCCTACCTTGTCTCACACCTACAGAACTCAATTATTCGACCCATCTGGACTAGTTAGCAAAAGCTATTTACGAAAACTTCATTAGCTGGGCGACACAAAAGACTGTGTCTTTTCATTATAACTTCTGAAACACTTTGCAGCACCACCACATCTAGGCCCCGAAAGGTGAAGCCTGAACAGGAACAAATTGTAGAATTATCTCGTCGTACATGGCTTCAAAACGATGGTTTTTCCTTGAACAGAAAAAAAATAATGGGAGTTATTTGAATTATCTCACCCCGGGTGTTTTTTCTCCATAGATTTAACATTGGGAACTCGTATCCAACGCCCATTGAGTATTTAGGAAAATTTTCCCAATGGGGGGATTATGTCACAAATGTTAGCCCATTAGTCAATGTGAAGGGTGAGATAAATTCAGAAACCTATTCAATTTTAGGGTCAGAGCTTGATCCCATCTTGTTCGAATCGCTACGTAATTCATGCGGATTTGCCTTGTGAATTACTATGCAATTCAAACCTGATGGGATACAAGCTCTGACGCTAAACGTTCATAGGTTTCCTCTATAGTAACCGGGATCAAAATGTGTACTCCATCATGGTATCAATCTTTATCCCACCCCTGGTATATTTCTCCATTGACCTCACCCCTTTTTTTTCCCCATAGACTTAACAATGGGAACTTGTACTCTATGCCCATGGAGTATTTAGAAAAAATACTCAATGGGAATGATGTCACAAGTATTAGCCAATCAGTCAGAGATAGGGGTGAGATAAAACCTGAACCGCACTCAATCGATAGCTACTGAAAATAGGCTGTTCATTTTTGTGTGCTACATAATTTCACTCGCCTTTGCCTCTTGAGATAACTCCACAACCAGAATTCGTGGAATATTTTCAGTGGCTACGGATCTTGATGCAGCTCCTTCTCAAGAATTAAACATTGTGATTCAAAAATTAAAAAAAGAGATTTTTTTTTTATAAATAAAAAGGATTTAAACGCTGGAAACTGGTACCCAATGCTCTTTCGAGTAGTTAAAATATACCTAACCAGCGTTTTTTCTTTTGTTGTACATTTTAATGACGTTCTTTACTAGAATTCAGGGGTGGGATAAAATCTGAAACCAATTAAACTATTAAATATGCCATGTGTTTGATCAATATTGATTTCACTTTTCTCTGCGTAATTACTACACGATCGAATTTATGACATATCATTCAAACGAACCACTCTTAATAGTTTCTTCAATAATTAGGATATACTGAATGCTTTCTACAAGTAGATACCATAGTGTGTAATCCAATTCAAATTTCTTTTGATGATAAACTAAAGTATAGGGGAAAACACAGAAAAGCAAACCTCAAAGCAGGATACACATCTAGATGCCATGTGGGAGATATATCATATTCACCAACCTTATCCCAATCTAACGCAGAGCCTTATAAATGGAAGATTCTCCCTCATATAAATGGGAACATTGAGTGATCCATCAAAGTTAAATTAAACAGATGCACGAGTTCTTATTAACATAATCATTAATTCACTGTTGATTGGATTTTATCCCTCTAGGATTCATTCCTTAAATCATAACAATAACTGCAAACAGAAATCACACTTGTCAGGACATATCACATCTATATGGTTACCTTAGACCTACACAGAAGCAGCTAGTAGAGAAGTTAAGAGTAAATAATCGTATTGTCTTATTTGGGACCGTTCATTTTTTATGGTCATGGGGGGTGTAGGAGGGCGAGGGTGGTTGTGGCCCCTAAGATTCGAGGTCAACTCTCGACTGATGTCTACGTCCCAAGGCGCTAGAAAATATCATGTAAGGAGGTCAGGGTCAAGGTCGGGGTTTGCTGCGAATGCAGTCATTGGCTACTCGGTCTACTCTATTCCTTATATGGACTTAGTTTAATGGGACAACTGCATGCTGGGAGGGCTGCCTGTAAAGAACGAGTGGTGAGCTTCCTGGTATTTTACCCATAGACTTAACGAGGGGAACTCGTATCCAACGCCCGTTGAGTATTTCGAAAAAAATACTCAATGGGGGATTATGTCACAAAGGTTCGCCCATTACTCAATGTGAAGGGCGAGATAAATTCAGAAACCTATTCATGTTTACGGTCAGAGTTTGAATCTTCATGTAATTCAGGCGGCTTCGCCTTGTGAATTATTATGAGATTCGAACTCGATGGGATACGAGCTCTGACCCTAACAGGGGTGAGATAAATACAGAAAGCAAATAGTTTTTGTCAAAGTTGTTCTTCTCCAACTCGTTTGAATGCTACGTGATATTCATTTGGCTGTCGCCTCGTTCATATCACTCTGCATCAAACTCCAAGGGAACAATGACTTTGACCAAAACTTGTTGGTTTCTTCTTTAGCACTCAGTAAGACTGCAAATCGCAGGGTTGGTAATTTGGGCATGCCGCTGTAATTCCTGCTTACTTGTCATCCTCTTCGCAGACTTTTGACTTTATATAACCCTCACGGTTGCGATCAAGTAAAACACCACGAAATCCAAAACCAGAAAGAAAAACTCATCCACACTTTCTCGAGATGCAACCGACGAGTTATAAATCATTATAAGTTCCACGGAAAAGTATGCTTAAGCACAAGGAAAAATATAAAACAATTAACATATCCACTCCCAAACTGAAACAACGGCCAGTACATCCTCAATGAATACTCTGCCTATATCAACAACCAGGTATGGGATTTGGAAATAAAAAAAGGTGGTGCATGCATTTTAAACTACTTACGGTGAATTTCTGGCCTCAGCTGAGAATTAAAATGACCTTTTTTTTCATTTTGTCAACTTATTCTCTCCTCGGATTTACATTGACCCTTGGCAGGATTTTAAGAATGAGTGGACAATTAGCAAGTGTGCTTGATAATAAAGCAACAGGGTGACTGTGAATCAAATATCTCTTGATTTGCCTGCCTAAAGGGCTGGTTCCACCAACACATGGATTTGCCATGGTATATCTTGGTATATTTTGTTATATCTTACAGTGTCGCAATATGCCGTACCTCCTTTGTCGCAATACATAGCGCGGGATGATATGTGGACTTGTTCGCAATGTCGTGTGTATATTTTGGTGCTCCACCACCGCGACAACTCAAGACACATCGCGGCAAATATGCACGCGATTATTCAAAACCTAGCAAGATTTAGCAAGACAACCAAATCGTGACTAATCTCGCTATATCTTGTGTGTTGGTGGAATCAGCACTTTAGTATCAGTTATTCACAGACTCTCGACAAGTGTTTTATCACGGCTAATGTTCTGGCAGCTGAGGAGTAGGTCTAAGGGATTACACCATGAAGCATAGAGTGGAAACGGCAACACTCTAATTTACATTCTAATTGGCAAAGGTATCACTCGATCGATATCTTAGTCAAAAGATTGACAATTGTGTGGCTGGTTTAAGAACGAAGATACCAAATTTCAATACACAAAGATGATACAATACACACACTGGTATGACTGATGAGAATGATATGATCCCTTTTTATATACACACCTTCATCCCACCCCTGGGAAATTTCTCCATAGACTTAACATAAGGAAGTTATACTCAATGCTCCTTTGAGCAGTATAATAAAATACCCAACCCGTTATGGGTACAATGACGATCTCTATTTTTTATGTATTTTGATGATGTTTTTTATTAGAATTCAGGGGTGGGATAAAATCTTATCCAATTGGAGCGGTTATAGGATTGACTAATATGCTATTGGTTGATTGCTCAGCTTTGACTCGTGGAATTACTATGCGATGAAACTCATAGCGCATTAATCAATCCTAACCAACCTCATTGTTTTCTTCTATAATATCCTACAGTACTGGCTTTGTTAGTGCACATAATGATGTAAATACTAAGAAACACCGGCATAGCAAAAGTGGTTAAGCAATTACAAATTATCACATGAATAGGACTACTTTAGAATTTGGATCCCCGCATATGAATTGATAGTAGACCGAAGTCTGCAGCTAAAACAGCATGAGGAGAAGTCCCCAAACTAATTGTGTTTTATGGCCAGATTTTCAGCACTGAGTAAAGGCCTTGCGCCACTGCAGCCGCTCTTGTGGAGATTATGTGGCGATCATTTGGTCGCTGGCCGCTCGGCACCTAGTCGCCGATAGTGGAGCTGCAGTGGATCTACGGTCGGCACTCAAACTCCTAGCGGTCTCTAACTGGCCCCCATGTTCTCCTCATGGTCGCGCATGAGGCAAGAACAATCGGAGAATTGGGATTGGGTGAAGATTGTTCGGAGACAAACAATTGGCGCAATGGAGCAACACCTTCCATAAGCATCAGAGCAAAGATGAAATCTACATTTCCATATCACACCCAGCAAGGGAGATGGGGTGGGAGAGGTAATATGGTTGACCTAATTTGATGAGCGCTGATTGGTTGACAGTAAAATTGTGTCACCTTGATGAAACCCACCACACAGAGTCATATAACAGAGGGTGGCTGAAGGTGGTTTTTTTGTTTTCATAATAGTTTCCCCAAAAAACCTAATATTGTGGACTTGAAATAAACTCATATTTCAGTCCATATTGTACGCAAAAAATACCCTCGGTAAGATATTGGTTATGGCTAGATTATTTCTATATTATCACACAATGTGGTATTCTTCTATATACTTTATATGTATATATATATATCTAAATATTAAATGAAAATTCTGGGTTACACACAAAGATACATGAGACTGAATCCAATTACATCAGAAAAACCTGGCATATCAAGGGGACTTGGAAAGGACTGGTGTCAAACTGGAACATCCTGCATTTAATAAAAAAAAAAATTAATAATAAAAAAATGCATTTAATTACGGGTTCTACATTCATGCAACCTTCTCATGATACAAGGCTAAAGGAAAAAGGCGGAAAATACCTTCATTTCTAAGCGAAAAAAGATCACAAAATAAATAGTACACATTTTTTTAGAGTAACAATACACGAATCATCATTCCTTGACGGTAGAAGGTTGATCTTCGGCTTGTGTGTCGGTTGCTGGTGTATCTGACGACTGAGGTTGCTTGTTCCCCTCCTCATCAGCCAACACATCCAAGTCCTCCTGTTCTAGGAACTCGAACTCCGCGAGGATATCAGAATCCGTCGATTCAGTGATAGTTTTCCTCAGACCACCACCGGGTGGCGCCACCACCGCGGCGGAGTCGCCATCTGGTGGTGGAGAAGTGGCAGTTTCGGTTTCGGTTTCAGTTTCGGTTTCGGGTACGGTGTCAGCGCCCGTTGTGGCGGACTTGGCTGCGGACCGCACCGTTTCACCGAATCGACTGGCTGTCTCCCCAAGCATGCTGAGACCAGACATTGTGCTGGTCATCAGCGTCGATACTGTCTTGCTCACCATCTCTGAGGCAATTGCAGCATGGCTGGAACCTTCCTCCTTGGCTATATTATCCAGCTCATCCTGGATGTCCGGGAAAGCCAGCCCCGCAGCCAGTTCGCCCTCAATGTCTACGTCGGACTCCGAAGAGTCTTTGAAGTGACCGGACACGAAATGCATGCTGTCCGAAGCGGACACCTGCGGCTGGGGCTTTTCGGAGTCGGCTTCGGTGTCTGACGGGAGGACGTCCAGGTCGTCCCCGTTGGAGTGGTCGAGATCCGGGAGTTCGTCGTTGGTCATGGTTGCCTCGTGGTCGTCGTTCAGACTGTCGTCAAGGCGGGAATCGTCAAAGTCTGGGATGGCCTTTAAACCTTTGGCGAAATTGACCGTTTCATCACCAAGGGACTCTGTAAATAAAACCAAACATTATGAATATATATATGATGAAATGTATCTCTCAATCATGGGCCACTGATTATATATCTCTATGCAGGACAAGGCAACGTCCTGCTCCCTTAGCGATCAGAGGAGGTGTGAAGCGCAGCGCCCCCTATAGCGACCCGACTCATATAAACGGTCGTGGCAGGCTTTGAGCGCCACTTTCAAACATGACAGCAGAGGGGAAGGAGCTCTGGACAATGGACTGTGTCTGGCTATATCAAGCCCTAGCCTATGAGAAATAAGGCTTATTCTACAGCACAGAACTGACATAAAACGTGGAACACTATTGAGCTCTATTGTGGTTTGGAATACATTAGATGCCACTCTATCAATATCTGAAAAGATTTTTGATAGAGCTCTAACAATTTGTATGTAGTAGCTGTTACTAGTTAGCCTATTTTTGCTTTATCTTTACATAGGAATCTGCATCAGCTGTCATTTGAGTCCATGCCAAAACGATAGAGGGCGCTGCGCTTCACACCTCCTCTGCTTAGCGATGCTACCTTGAATAGGTAATTATCCGATTACTTACCTTGGTTAAGTATGAAGGTAAGTAATTAAGGTTCTTGCGCAGCCTAGGGACACTTCTGAGTGTCCTAGGGTATCAGGGAATTATTAGAACTGCCCCTACCCACTGTAACCATAGTGCACTGACGGCTGTGACATCATGTAGTGTCAACAACTGTATCCCTGGAGTCTCTACAGTGATGTGTAGAGTCTCTTGGTCAGTGTATACTGTTTTATTGTGCAAATAATTGCCAGAGGTACTGTACGGTGCGTCTGAGTGGGATAATTATAAAGGTTTCGCCAGAAACGGCTCATCAGGCATCTCATTAAGCTCTTTGGGTGTCAAGGTGATCAGACAAAATGTGTTTTGTTACAGTCTGAGCTTAGTTACTCAAAATTTTTGGTAGTATTATTTGTGTTGGGTGGGAAAACCCTCAATACTACTGTGTGGAAATGTTGGTGTAGTGCAGAGGTTACACTAGACTTGCTCAAGTCTTTGATTATGAGCATTCATTAAATGATTAAACAGAATCAGAATAAAGGTCATTATAGTATTTATCCTTCTCTGACTGGCCCATGAATCAAAGACTTGTCCACTATGAATGAAATCTCCTCTTTATGGCCCCAGGCTGCTCCCTGTAACCCTATTCCTCCTCATACCCCTACCCCCTCCCTTCCTCCAGTTCTCTGGCCGCCTGTGTTGTCATAGCAATAAATTTCGCCTGCTCCTGACTGTGACCCAATTGAGATCAAAGTGATAGGGTATCAATCTCCTAGCAGATATCCTGACCAGTAGCCAGGATGGAGATTTCTGTATGGAGAGTGTTGGGAATACTGGTGCTAAACAGAGCCAAAAATCCAACACCATTACCGATTGTACCAGTCCCTGTATCCCAGCGAGGAGGGTAGCCATAGGATGCAGGGACTGGAGCCAGTCTCCTGTATCCCAGCGAGGAGGGAAGCCATAGGATGCAGGGACTGGAGCCAGTCTCCTGTATCCCAGCGCGGAGGGCAGCCATAGGATGCAGGGACTGGAGCCAGTCTCCTGTATCCCAGCGAGGAGGGTAGCCATAGGATGCAGGGATTGGAGCCAGTCTCCTGTATCCCAGCGAGGAGGGTAGCCATAGGATGCAGGGACTGGAGCCAGTCTCCTGTATCTCAGCGAGAAGGGTAGCCATAGGATGCAGCAACTGGAGCCAGTTTCCTGTATCCCAGCGAGGAGGGTAGCCATAGGATGCAGGGACTGGAGCCAGTCTCCTGTATCCCAGCGAGGAGAGTAGACATAGGATGCAGCGACTGGAGCCAGTCTCCTGTATCCCAGCGAGGAGGGTAGCCATATGATATAGGGACTGGAGCCAGTCTCCTGTATCCCAGCGCGGAGGGCAGCCATAGGATGCAGGGACTGGAGCCAGTCTCCTGTATCCCAGCGAGGAGGGTAGCCATATGATATAGGGACTGGAGCCAGTCTCCTGTATCCCAGCGCGGAGGGCAGCCATAGGATGCAGGGACTGGAGCCAGTCTCCTGTATCCCAGCAAGGAGGGTAGCCATAGGATGCAGGGACTGCAGCCAGTCTAGGGTTACACATTCCCAGTGTTCTGGAAATTGATCACATAAAAGGACCCATTGTGGGTTTTATTGATTTACCGTTTACATAAAATTTGATTATATATCTCAGCATTTCTCACTGGTTTTAGACCACAAAAAGCAATATTTAGCAAGACAACCAACTCATGACAAATCTCGCTAGACCTTGTGTGTTGGTGGAACAATTTAAAAAAAAAAAAGCAGGGAGACTTACCGGTGTCGCTGATGTCGCGTGAGGGCCCGCCCTGGGAGAGCGCGTCCGGGGTGAGCAGCCCCGGTGTGTGGCCCGAGCTGTCCTCCTCGCTCTCATTATTGGTGGCCTTGGACAGGGACACCACCTCCTCCTGGGGGACGAAGTCCTCCAGACCCTCGTCACTGTCAGACCCGCTGCTGCCAGCTGGACCGCCTCCTGGACCGCTCTTCTTTTTACCTGTGATACAGGAGGAGTGGTGTTACATTCAGCAAACACTTGCTGAAATGATGAGTATTTGGTCTGCGTCCTCATTCGCCAACAAGTTTGGAGTGCGCAGAAATATTAGGAAACGTCCTTACTGAGGACGAAACGATTCATGTTCGAGGTCTGGCGTCGATTTCATACCGCCTGACGCCATAGGTGGAAGGCAGCATAAAATCAATGACTGATCGAGAATGAGAACTGTTTCGTCCACAGTAAGGATGTTTCCTAATATCATTATATACATCGAAAACGCCATTTGAATAACATATTAAGTCACAGTCACAGTGGGTATGAACATTATTATTACAGCACCCCTAGCAGTGGGCAGTATTTGATAGGCATTCGCACAGAGGTATATAATGATAGGAACAAGGCAATAGCCGAGTGAATAAATATTCCAAAGCAATCCAAACAAGATGGCGAATAGGGACTCAGACCAAGCACGAATATGTTTCTGATTCTAGCCTGGAAATATGTATCTGTTTATCTTCCATTGCATATGAGTTACCATACTCGCAAGCCTGTTGAGTATGAGTTCCTAATGTTTAGTCTATGGACGTTTATACCAGGCTAAGATAATAATGGATTATCTTGTGAAAATATCATAGAGGATTTGTGTACTGTACTTTGAAGGATGTTTCTACCTCACTTTTGTCTCGTTTTCTCTATGTGTAGTTGCTGATTTCTGCAAAAATTTGGCTATTTGTTCAGCGTCTGTGCTGAGTAGGATGTTCAGCAACGTTCCTTATAAAGAGGATAAATCTGATCTCCCTCCCCTTGCATCTATTTTATGTAAGACTTACTGTTAGGTTTCTAATAGAGGAGATGGGTCTGGATATGTTTTCAGGCTGTTCAGTATGGGGGGTTTTCTCATAATTTGTACTTTGACATCTAACACAGATGATCCGCTGTATATGTAGACTGGGTGGATTGTGGATAATATGGAGAAACCAAACAAGAGTTAGTCGTGTTGTTGTTTATCGCACGATGGCAATATCGCGTATTACTGCGTGAGGCAAAGCCGAGAGCAGTAATATGCAATCTTGCCAGAGTGCGATGAACAATAACACAACTAACTCGAGTTTGGTTTAGAATTTATCCTACCCCGCCCGTCTAAATTACTTCTACATTAACAGATGACGTCATTTGTCAAGTGTATCCCACTAGAGCGATATTTTTCATTTTTCTGAACTCCAGACCAAATACAGTGACCCAATGTTAAGCCTATGGAGTTTTTTTATTAAGGGTAGGATAAAATGCCTGCCTAGAGACAAAACCTTTCGATATTTTGTCCAACACCCAGCTTTTTTTTCAATTTTTATGTGTTTATTCAAATTCTGGGCAGAGCCCAGTTCTTCCATTTGAACATTGTAGTAGTAGTATTTTCTTTCTTTTTTCAACTTTCAAAGTAGCTTCGGTTGGGTCTAGAAGTGTTTTCATCTCGTTTTCTAAATCTTAACATTGTTCTAACAAAGATTTGACACGTTTTTCTGCAATTGGAATGTTAAATGCATCTTGCCTTACACTAGTTGGCCAAAATATACTTTAAAGTTCACTACGGTCAGCTATCATTTTACCATCAGTTTATAGGATGTAGGTCATTCTTAATCTTAGTTATTTTATGCCATTTGAGTTCATATCTTTAAAAAAATCACTGATGACTTGCTTAAGGAGTTTCATCTATTCCATGAGGTGTAGTAGAATTATATATAAACTAAGAACAGACAGGGATATGATTCAAGGGATGAGATTCAAATTTAATTCATGAATGAGGCAGTCAGGATCCTATTACTAGATGTATTTGGGTAGTGGGGAAGATAAAGAGCCAGGGGCCCGTTTAATAATTTAGGATCGTACATGAAGACCCTTTTCTATACCTCGTACAGGGGTTATCGGTAGATAATATTGAGGTCTCTTCAATAAGACAGTCTTAACCTTCCATAAGGTCATCCATGATAAGTGTTGAATAAAGTTTTAAGAAGACACCAACAAGTTTTGGTCAAAGTCATCATTCTCCACGAGTTTGATGTGGAGTGATATGAACGAGGCGACAGCAGCGTGAATATCACGTAGCGTTCAAACAAGTTTAAGAACAACGACTTTGACTAAAACAAGTTGCTTTCTGTATTTATCTCACCCCTGTACAAACTAAAACAATGGACAACACAGTGAACGGACTGCGTTAGTGGTAGGGGCATGGAGAACGAGTTCCCAATGTTAGGGCTATGGGACAAAAATACCAGGGATACAGAAAAATCTATGACATACAGAAAAGAGTCTACATGTACGACCCTAGATTATTAAACGGGCCCCAGGAGCATTTTCTCCTGTGATCAAGGATAAATATATAATGAATATACAGTGTACTTAAATATCTAGCTGAGAGTAGACAATAAAAGCTCAATTCTTAAACCGAAACGCTGGAAAATTCCCTGTAACCGAAATGGACATATAAATAATAATATAACGATAATGACGTCCTTTTTGTCTGTAAGGTTATTCACGCACACACCTCCCAGTACATTGTAAAGATATCTATAAACTAACTCTACTCAAATAAATATCACACAAATGCACGAAGTTATTCATAAACATGCTGTTAAAAATCAACACTTCTGGTAAAACTGATTAGTTGGTGGTCAATCATCGAGGTAGAGTGAATATTGTTTATACAATGCTATATTATTTAATATATATATTTATACATATATTTTTATATATTATTTTAATAATCCTAAAGTATAAAGGGATTCCAGCTCTGTATGAGAGTTTGACATGGGTACAAGGATGTGGTCAACTAAAAGCATGTTTACTTCTATATGAGATTACTCAATGCCACTTTAGGCCACTCAAAAAAACCCTTGTTTCTCATCACCAAGCCATGAAAAATATGATGAGGGCGCTTTTTTTTGTTTTTTTGGGTTGTTTTTTTTTGGGTTGGTCAAAGATGGCTTAAAAGTGTCATAGAATGGGCTTTAGACATACAGTAAAACCCTGCGTAAGCGATCACCCTCCATTCCGGGTCAAAATGTCGGCTTATGCAGGGTGTCTGCGTACGCGGGGTTTTCAGATTTATACTGCTTATACATTGAAAGCATCCCTGGCATGAGGAACTTTAATTTGGTACTAAATACACATACTTTTCATAATTTCTATCAAGGTTCATCGTATTTTAACAACAAAAAAAAAAAAATCTTCTAAAATCGTTTTTGCAGATGCGCGCGGTGATGAGAAACAAGTTTTTTTTGAGTGGCCTTCGTGGTGAGGGTAACAAACTTATCTTTTTAAGTTGGGATGATTTTATATACGATTCAAAATATCGGATAAAAATTACCGTTCGCTCTTTTTCATAATACTTCTTGATAACTGGATTTCATTCTATGCAAGGTTAACATGTTTGTTTTATGTTATTTATTAAACAAAAATGTTATGTCATGTTGTTCATGAATATTTTGTCTCTTGCTTTGGATTTGGAGTTCCCAATTATATTCTATGGGGAAGAAATACCAGGGGTGAGATAAATAGGGTCATTACTGGTGGATATTTAAGTTCACAATAGCTCTAATATAAGTAGACTGTTTGGTGATGGGTGTTTTAATATGATGTACTGATTGATAGATTATTTAGAACATACTAGCCATTCATTGATTTGCCATGCACAGTTTTGTTAGTACTATTCTGCTGATAGTATTATGTTATGTTATGATGCTATTATATTATGTTTTATTTTGTGATATTTTCTCATGCCCTGACTTTTCCTGTGCTGTTATAGTATATAGATGATCCCTTGTATTGTTTTTCTATCACCATTCAATAGTTTCCCTCCCATGGAAAGTATCACAATCTTGTCCTTTGATTCTTTTGACTTGTCACATTATGGGGAACAAATTAAAATTTCTCCAGAAATCAGAACAATAAAGAGCTGGTTCCACCAACACGATTTGCCATAGTATATCTTGCTATATCTTGTTTTTATATACAGTGTCGCGATATGTTGTACCTCCTTTGTCACAATATGTTGCATGCGATGATATGTGTACTTTTTCGTGATGTCGTGTGTATATTTCGGTGCTCCACCACTGCTCCACCTCAAGATTTATTGCAGACATATTGTGGCATACCGCGATTTATTGCCACAAGAACGCGGTACAGGTGTTTAACCAGACCGATGCATCACGGCAAATATGCACATGATTATTCAAAACCTAGCAAGATTTAGCAAGACAACCAAATCGTGACTAATCTCTATATATCATATGTGTTGGTGGAATCAGCACTTAAGAAGAACGCAATTAATCCAAACAGTATCAGGACATGACACACGGGTGGGAGGTTGTGTGTGGGTGAAGGACATGCCGTGCACGGAAGAACTGACCAACAGAAAAGAAACCAAATAAAAGGGGTGCTAAATCCTAACCGTCGAGCAACTGATCTAGTTCTTGAGCAAAAGCAGCCATGAATTCCTCGGACTCTGCCTCAGGCAGGGGCTTAGAGTCAGCCTCTGTCAAACAAAATCACCATCGAGCTATAGCATCACTTTTATTTACTTGTAACAGGCCTCCCAGAACCATTCTTCCTCAATATAGTTTTTTTAATAGGTTTTGAAAATCAAAATATAGGTTTTTACGGTTTTTTCAAGACCAAAAACATATGCGCTTATAGGTTTTTAGGGTTAACATATTCACCATGATCGAGTGAAAATATAGTGAATCGCTTATCTTCAGTTCTTGATTTCTAAAAAGATTTACCTAGTACTAGCAGGATGTCAGGATGTCTGGCTCATCAGGTTAGGCATGAGTGCTGAGTTTCCAACACTCTAGCCAGACTAACAAGAAGTCATACAAACTGTTGATTCTTAAATACACTTATAATGTGGATTTCTTGTCATTTGAAAATCTGACCTTGTGTCAAGTTAACTTCTAAAAGTTCCTGTATATATCAATCTGCATGGCAGTAAATAAATATAGGTTTTTGTAGGTTATATAGGTTACTTTAAAAAAGATAAAGGCTCAAGAGTTGAAATATGAATTTTTATAGCTTTAAAGGTTTCACTGGGAGGCCTGCTACTATTATATGGAACCGTCTCATTTTGTGTGTAATCTGTGAAAAAAATGTCATGAAAATGTCATGAAAATTATAACTGGCGGAATAGTCCAACTAATAAAGATATATTAAAATATAGGCGTTTATTATAGTTACCGATCTTTCCTTCATTACATGGTCTTTATTAAATTTGACAAGAAAAATCATTTGTTTCTAATCGAGACCATGATTTATTCAAAATTGTATAACGCCATGATTTTTTCATAATTGACTGATCCGATGTAGACATATTTGAATGCCAGAGTTAAAATGAGTAACTTCTTAACGTTGAGAATAAACAAGAAAGTTCAAAGTTTTGGATAACGAACATCTTGGAATTACAAAAATGCTTGGTTACTAATTTTTGATAATGAATTTTATGATAATGGAAAACTCAAATGAACTGTATGATTTTATCTACAAACAATTAAAAGTACATGAAGCAATATATAACAGTATAAACAGTGTAAAAATAATTAGATTTATAAAATCCTAGCTAATTTGATAACTATGTCTTAGTACATGGGAAAAAACTGTTCTAGAAAGATAAGCGTGATGGTGCACCCCTCTCATAAGATCTCACACTCTCTAAGTGGTATTATGTAGAAGGTTCTCACTATGCTCTATGCGAGAAGAATTCTTAACAAACTAGGCTTAGAGCCTTGAGAATCCACTGGCCTTCCTCCCGTGGTAAACACATACATCAATACAACCCAAAGATTCCTATAATCTCAATGATGCAACCTAGCGGGAATACTGTGTACTTGGCGCCCTAGTGGCTTTATTTGGACTGGAATACAGAACACGACTTAGAGATTGTGAGATCTGATGAGAGGGGTGTGCAGTGGATGGTTATGAAGAAAAACAGTAAATATAGACTTACTCTTTTTGGAACGGGTGCGTTTAACGTTAAACATCTTCTCTACCCGGAGTATAGTTGGTTCTAGCGTGTTGTAAACCTCAGTGAGCATATTGTAGTAAATCAGTGGCGGTATGATGAAAACGCTCATCACTGAAACGTGAAACACTTAACGTTAATCAGGGTGCAAACTTCTTCGTACGAGATTTTTTTAATTTTTTTTATTGAAATATGGTTCGCCTGTAGCAAATACATAGCGGTCTACCACCATACCAGGGTTGTCAGTGGGGGTAAGAAAAAAACATTGAAATATTTTTTTTGCAAAACAGAATTTATGCATTACATATGCATTACAGTAGGAATCAAGGGAAAGCTCAAGTTTTTACATGGGTCAGTGGGGAGGTTCAGCAGGGGATTCTGGGCTGTGGCTGAATTGGGATATTTAGCAGTTGGTATATCAATATTACACAAGGAATCATTTTGTTGTTCTGAAAATGAAAACATTGAATTCAATGGAAATTCAATGGAAACATTGATTCATACCCATACCATAAAGGAAAAACCAACTAATAAACAAGATGTTGTACTTGGAGATGACAAGGTATTGATATCGATCTGTGATGTGATGTATTCCTCCCTTCAACTCTGCGATTTTAATTGAGGAGATGTTATTCTCTCAGAATTTTTTTTTTAACATAAACTATTTTACTACTAAAAAAAGACGGACTTTATACAGAGAGATAAGTAACTGATACACCTGATGAAGGCAAACCAGACGCCGAAACGTTTTGTCATATAAATAAGTTACTATATGTACAAACCACAAATGTTCAAACTAATCTGTTAATAAAAAATATAAACCTGAAAAAGAAAATTACTGATGTTGTTGGTTTTGTGAATAAATTCTCTTAGATATATTTATTTTAAAGTTAAACATTTTTTTCTACCCGGAGCAGAGTTTGTTCTGAAGTGTTGTAAACCTCAATGAACATATTGTAGAAAATGAGCAAGGCTGCCTTCTACATAGTGCAAAAATTTAACCATTATAAATGAAGAAATTCCCAAAGTAATCGAGAATTTTTTGTGATAAAAAAGAACCACGACGAAAAAGAATTTATATTTTTACACATATGGCCCCTTCAGCGTGCAGTTCGGGTAAAGCACATCCTAATTTCATTATAAAAAGCTCTACATTTGGGAAATTAAATATCTATCCAAACACATGCACCCCTGAGAGTGACTGAACACACTTACCAAGGATGTAAAGGAGGGTGATACCAGAGATATATAAACCGACGATACCAATCGCTACCAGTATCAGCATCATCACCACGAAAAACTGAAATGGTCACAGAAACATGCTTTATTTCGTAATCAATCTTTTTTTTTTCAGTCAATCTTTTTTTTCAACAATTGTTGATTTTTTTTTGTGATTTTTTTTTATTGTTGATTATGCTGTGGTAACCAGGCATTTCGCCTGGTAACACAGGGAGAGCAGGTGTGACGTTACACCCACCGGTGTACTTGGTTACGGTGGTTAGGGACAGTTCTGGGACGGCATTAGGAACAGACGTAGCCACGTCTTGTTTCTCATTTCATAATCAATTAACTTTGATATAAATTCATACGAGGAAGTCAGGAAGTTATTAGGACAAGTGAAGTGGAGGCATTGATGATAGAGAAAGTGGTGTAAACTTCAACAGCATATGCAGCTAATAGTGAGAGGAAAAACTATAGTCACAGGCCAAATACTTTGATCTTTGGCCATAGGGAGCCAAAGTGAACCTGCTGAAAACGCAGATACCCGTTCACAAAACACCATTTCCGGAGATAGGCGCTCAGTACTGTAACTATATAGGTTCAAGATTATATGTGTCATTTTCCAATCTTTTAAATCCATATTTTTGATACACTTATCAACTGTCATTGTAGCTTCGAGACAAGACTTATTCAGAGACGATAGTAATAAACTACACTTCAAAAGTAACAAACGAGACCAAAAACAAAAGTCTATTCTTAAACCCCCATAGGTTTAACACGAAGCCTTGTTCTTACTGGCCTCCGGAAATGGTGTTTTGAACACGGGTATCTGCAGTTATAGCGGGTTCACTTGGGCTCCCTATAGAAAATGTGCTGTAATTTTTACTTTACAAGCGGGATCGACCCCATTGGACTTGTATGCCTACATTGCACTTATATCATATTGTTATCTTTATACTTCTGAACATTCTTATCCTGACTGTCATATTCTTGTAGAAGTCATTTCTGTTGTCGCTTTATTATGATCTTGTGGCCCTATGGATATAATTATTTCAAAATGCAGATCTCTAAGGTCAGTTATAGGATCGATTTTGTAAGGTTCACCTTGGCCAGACTCGAGAATAAAAAAAAGAAAAGATGAACTTATGTAGCAACCGCAGAGAATACACTGTCCATATAGTTATTGAGTATTAACATCTTATTTAAAGATATTTATGTGACATGTTTCTGTGGGTCTCACCTTGGCATGACTTGTACATCGCAGAATATTAAACCAATGCAGTGACCACAGAATACACTGTCCATATATTTATTGAGTATTAAAATCTTATTTTGGTTTTTATTTAGAGATATTGATGTAACTTATTTCTGTGAGAGCCACCTTGGCATGACTTGTACATGGCAGAATGATGAACCAATGCAGCGATCACAGAATACACCGTCCATATAGTTATTGAGTATTAACATGTTATATAGAGATATTGATGTGACATGTTTCTGTGGGTCTCACCTTGGCATGACTTGTACAGCGCAGAATATTGAACCAATGCAGCGACCACAGAGAATAAACTGTCCATATAGTTATTGAGTATAAACATGTTATTTAGAGATATTGATGTAACTTATTTCTGTGGGTCTCACCTTGGCATGACTTGTACAGCGCAGAATGATGAACCAATGAAGCGACCGCAGAGAATACACTGTCCATATAGTTATTAAGTACTAACATGTTATGTAGAGATATTGATGTGACATGTTTCTGTGGGTCTCACCTTGGCATGACTTGTACAGCGCAGAATGATGAACCAATGCAGCGCCCCGCTTATAGTTATCCATAACCTCGACAGGTGGCGGCTCAGCTCTGGGACGCTCAAAAGTTTGGGATGCACAAGGGTCCACCTGGCGAGCAAAAGCACAACTATTGTAGTCACTGTCTCATAACACTGGCGGCTATAGAACCACGAGGGTTCCTACATACATAAACACACACACAGACTAGGAGCAAATTGTATGTTCATCATTAATGAATGAGCGTGCAATTATATATAAATAACAAATAAAAAGTTTAAGCTATATTCAGTTCATGGATAGTTTTCTGTAACCCACTTGCACTCATTCCACTCTGCCTGAGTTTAGGCTCTAAACATATCAAGTACCAGTGGATCAATGAGGTATTTTGGTCTTGAGTGATTGGTCATGGTCAGCTGGGCATGCCTCTAAGACACTGAGACACTGGCACCCTGCTCCTTTGCTAATATCACAGTGAATAGCACGCAGATAGTGAAGGGATAGTTTTCATGCGGTATACTGGAAGTCTATATGAAACCTCACTGATCTCCAGGCAATGTATATAGACAGTGCAAGCACGCTCTAACAAATATGTCCCCTGTTCACCAAAGTTCACCAATGCCAGTTGGAGTAGTAAACTAGGAGCTAATAGTATGTTCATCATAGATGAATGAGCGTGCGGTCAAAATGAATAACAATTAAAAGGTTTTAGTTAGATTTAGCCTATGGATAGTTTTCTGTAACCCACTTGCACCCAGTCAACTTGCCAATTCTGCAACTGCCTATCTAGGATCCAAACACATCAAGCACCAATGGATCTTGAGGTATTTTGGTCTTGAGTGATTGGTCATGGTCAGCTGGGCATGCCTCTCAGACCCTGAGACACTGGCTCCCTGCTCTGTTCTCACTATCACAGTGAATAGCACACAGATAGTAAAGGGATAATTTCTATGCAGTACCCTGAAAGTCTATATGGACCCCTATAACATCTAGATGATGTATTTAGAGCGTGCAAGCACACTCTAAAAAGAACTATAAGGCACAGAGTGGTTGCTAGTTCCGCCATCATCCGTCAGGAAATTGTAATATAGCGCCACTGTAGTCGGGGGACGACCACAATTTTTTGCTGTCATAATCTATTTATACTCACGAGACGATGCTTAAACCCTTTTATGGCAAACCATAAAAATCAGAGTGGTAGATCACAAAAAAACAGACACAGTAAGTTTTATTTTAAGGTGATGTTATCAAAACCAAGGTGTACAGTGGTTGGTATCAAAAAGTAGTCACGACGTTTCGCTTGATGTTTAACCAGCTTCTTCAGGTATCTTTAATAAAAATCCATCTATAACTGATCCCGCCAGGTGGGTTTTTTTTATCGTCGGGGGGCAAGATGGCCGCCTCCATAACACAATAGCTATGTGCCCTTTATTTTCATGTGGAATTGGCTGCTTCAGAGAAACTGAGGAAACAAGGAAAACGTGTTGGTGTTGGCCAAGGCGTGGGGTTGAGGGTCTCTAAGGAGATTCAAACCACTTTTTTTTCCTTTTTTTTTTATACTGTTTATTGGGCACAATTCAACATACAACGTTGGTTTTCAATCGCGACCACATCCATGTCAGAATATTTTCTAAGTCTTACACAATTTCTCAATCATAAGATTGCTAACAATATACAAGAGTATTACAAGAATTAGATGAGATGGGTATAACATATAACAATAAATGAATAGTTATGATATAGATAATATGCCGTGCCAAGTGTATATAGGTCTCTAGTACTATGGATTATGCAGTTCCTCATTTATAAGCTTATAGGTTTATAAGGCGCTTAGTTGACTTTGTTTGCTTGAATAAGTAAGAGTTTCATTGTTCCATTAGCGTGAATGAGGCTCAATTAATACCGTCTTTGTAATATACAAGGAGAAAGAATCTTATATACTGAAAATGAAAAAAATGGATTTCCGTGGAAGAATGGAAAGCTGAACTAAGGCCACTAAAAACAAACCTGTTTTTCATCACCGCGCGCATCAGAAAAAAACGATTTTAGAAGATTTTTTTCAAATAGATGAATATTTGAGAGAAATTATGAAAGGTAAGTGTATTTAGTATCAAATTAAAGCTCCTGATGTCAGGGGTGCATTAAATGTATAGCCAGTAAAAATCTGAAAACGCTGCGTAGCAGACACCCCCGCATAAGCAGACACTTTGATCCCCATCGGAGGGTGTCTGCTTATGCGAGGTTTTACTGTATGTCTGAAGCCCGTTATGACACTTCAAAAGCCATCTTTGATCTAGCAAAAAAAAAATATATAAAAAGCGCCCTCGTCCTATTTTTCATGGCTTGGTGATGAGAAACAAGTTTTTTTTTGAGTGGCCTAATCTAGAAATCATATCCTATATTCACTTTTAGGCCACTCAAAAAAACAAACTTGTTTCTCATCACCAAGCCATGAAAAATATGACGAGGGCGCTTTTTTTTTTTTTTGCTATATCAAAGAGGGCAGACATACAGTAAAACCCCACATAAGCGGACACCCTCTGATCCGGGCCAAAGTGGCTGCTTACGTGGGGTGTCTACTTACGCGGGGTTTCCAGATTTTTATGGCTCTACATTTAATGCATCCCTGACATCAGGAGCTTTAATTTGATACTAAATACACATACCTTTCATAATTTCTATCAAGGTTCATCTATTTAAAAGAAAAAAAATCTTCTAAAATCGTTTTTTCTGATGCGCGCGGTGATGAGAAACAAGTTGTTTTTTTTGAGTGGCCTTATTAAACGGGCCCCGGTTCGCTCCCGGCCGTGCTGCCTCACATTCATGTAAATACTATGTTTTTTACTCGCGGACACTGGCACGCTGAACACACAGAGTTATTTGGCAGCAGTGTGAGAGGATCAGTTCCCAGCTGGCGCCTTTCACGGTCAAGACTCGGAGGAGGTCACTCACTTAAAGGCATATCCGACAATTCGGCTTGAAAATTAAAACCCATGTCACTTTCCTGAAAATTTAAGAAGATCCCCAAGTGTTGTGGAACACATATCTAACTTAAAAATCGGGGGTCACCGTGCTAGTTTTTGATTTATGGATCAATATTATGGTAATTTTATATTAGAATATATAGAATTTTTTTCACATAGTAAAACCCTAGTTTGCTAAGACAGTATCAGCCGTCCATAAGATTGTTGAATAAAGTTGACCCACGTCGTCCCTGAGTCTCTATGGCATACAGAAAAGGGTCAACATGTACGAGCCTAGATTATTAAACGGGCCCCAGCATTACTATATCCCCATGCCCTATATACTGTAAATACGCACCGTTTTTCCATATAACGCACAAATAATGTACGGAACAGTGTTCCGTACGGGAAAATACGGACCACTTCCGTAAAGGTTTATCAAAATATTAGTTATCAAGCCAAATAAAATAATGGGTTTTTTTTTTTTAATTTCGGGTATATAGTAAATATAGAACGACCTACCATGCTTGTACAAACCACAACACTCGATTATATTTCACGGTCAGTACGGAACTCGGCGTTAACGCCTCGTTCCGTACGAACCGTACATTATGATCTCATTTTGTTGCTTGTACAGCATGCTCAGGGCGTTCTACATAATTACGTCGCAGATTTCTGATGAGGTACGGTTACATGACTCCAACCATGAGCTGCTATATAAACACCGACTCCCCACAGGAGCACACACCATGCCACAGATCCGATAAGACCAGGGATTAGCAGACCAATCAAGAGGGTAAATTTACTCAACAGAAACCCGTCAGTAATGGGAAGGGAGATCGAGGGACTACCAAATGTAGAGATGTCAGTTCATTGTGGCAAGAAAAAAAAAGGGAATATTCTTCAGTTGGAATTTGCTGCCTCAAAGATACCGAGAAAACTTGGAAAACATTTTTGGAGTCAGCCATGGTGTGAGGTGGTTCAAACCACTGTTTTATTGGCGTGAATGAGGCTCAATCAATATCGTCTTTGTAATATACAAGGAGGAAAAAAATCTTATACTGAAAATAATAAAAGTGGATTTCCGTAGAAGAATGGAATGCTGGCATCTCTGAAAGATGAACAAAAAGTGAACATAGGATACGATGCTAGGTTATTAAACGGGCCCCGGTTTGCTCCATGAATATTAAACGAATGCACTTATATACAAGTCAATGTTTAACACAAGGTTGAGTAAGTTGGTTTGTTTATTCAACGTCTCAGGGGACCCTGAGGGTGTATAGGGACTAACTCATGGTTCAGCCTTCCTCGATGGTGATACACAAGGGTAGTGATCAAATCTATGTGATGAATTTTGGTAGAAATCTCACCCCTAAACATTTACCGAGGTGGGAGTTCTTTTACTTCCCACACCACATAGACATGGTATGAGAAGGACTGGCCTTTGATATAGCAGTAAATCTACCACTGCTGGCAGTGAAGGAGAAAGGTGGCTGTACACCACACCACATAGACATGGTATGAGAAGGTCTGGTCTTTGATAAAGCAGTAAATCTACCACTGCTGGGGATGAAGGAGAAAGGTGGCTGCACATCACACCACATAGACATGGTATGAGAAGGACTGGCCTTTGATATGGCAATAGATCTACCACTGCTGGGTATGAAGGAGAAAGGTGGCTGTACACCACACCACATAGACATGGTATGAGAACGACTGGCCTTTGATATGGCAATAGATCTACCACTGCTGGGTATGAAGGAGAAAGGTGGCTGTACACCACACCACATAGACATGGTATGAGAAGGTCTGGTCTTTGATAAAGCAGTAAATCTACCACTGCTGGGGATGAAGGAGAAACCCACAACCTTATTGACACAGGGATACCTTATATACTGACAATGAAGATATGGACTTCCATGGGAAATTGGAAAGGTGCCATCTCTGTAGATGCAAAAAGCAGTCATTATTTACTTCCTGAGGTCAGAGGCCAGTTTTAAGGTCGGCACTTCTTGACGGGAACTTCAGGTTTGGGAAGCTGCCAACTACCGCTGGCATGAAGTATAGTTCCTGTGCGGGTGGGAGGTGGCGGGTGTGACTCCAGGTTAAATGTGAACTCCTTTATATTGAGGTTCACATCTCACTGTTGACCCGCTGGCGTAGAAACCTCATTACGCCACTGAGCTACAACGTGTTACGAGGGATTACCGCCACATTACGGGGTCCATGCACTCGAGCAGCAATCGTGTGCAGGCTCAAGTTCACCCGTGCTGAAACCATGATGAAATTAAGAGACATCCTAGGGTGTCTATGAACAGCACTTGTATGCGTAATGATCACATTATCATTCATTCATAATGGTACTGAAGATATTGAATACGGCTTTATCCTACCCCTAATAAAAAAACCCATAGGCTTAACATGGGATTTATTTATGTCACGGGTGTGACATAAAGTGTTGTTTATGTCACTACTTTCTAATGCTGAAGAAATGTGGAAATGTGGTGGGATAAAATCTAGACGCCACTTGTTTGAGTTTGAGTTTATTTATGTCACTCATTTTGTTGGATTCGTAATGTCACTCGTCTTCGACTCGTGAAATTACAGAGCCAACAAAATGCGTGACATAAATAAACTCAGACTCAAACTTGTGACGTCTCTTCATATTATTTTACTCCATAACATAATGTTTTGTTTTATTACCCACCTAATACAGGGTCTCCATACTAAGCATATGGAGCCTACAAATCGCTTCTGAGTAGAATATGGAAAGCCGGATTTTTCAGCCACCTGACAAGCATTATAGGAACTATTCTATATAAACAATGCACGGTGCTTGCGTCGAATATTTAATCTTTTACAAGATTTTTTCTTAGTAACTAGGCGAAAGGTGAGTAATAGATACAATATCACCATGTCAAATTTCGATCTGTGTTGCCGTATTCTCCTTGTAGTTGACACTACGTGACTAAGCAACACTCTTCGCTATCGCTTGGAGTTTTACTACGCCTCAACTACGCGGAGAATACGACCACACAGATCCAAATCATGGTAATATTGGGTATGTATATATATTTCTCTTTCGTTTGATTGTTATAAGGATATAACATAGCTTCAACTGCAATGCTTGTTATCTAAAAACCTTGAATGTAAACCTATGGCCATGAACTAAAAAGGCATGTGAAAGACTGAGATTTCTGTAAGCGAACTTGCCTGATAACACCCTAAAGAAGGACATAATAAGTCCGAAACATGTCGGTAACTGAACACAAATAAATGCCTTGTTATCTCTGAATAGGAACTAACCCATCCCCGAGTTAGTGGGAATATTTTTCTCATCTCCCTTGACTGATAAAAGATAAATAAATTAATAAAATCGTAGTACAAAAAAAAAGGATAGTGTACCTGACAGTGCCACTAGAATAGCCACTAGGACTGAAACTACTACTAGACTTCTATTTCCAATATCAATATAACAGGTATTGATCTAGTATTGATCTGTCTAGACCTCAGTCTCCAATAGATTAATGTGTGCTGGATATTCCGTCATACATGTATGGTGGAGGAATAGGCAAATATCTGCAATAACGTTTAAATTCCATCTGTTATGTTGTGTATTAAAATAACTCATATGTATTGTTAGATACCATGGAAGTTCTTCTAGCCTTACCCTGGCTCGAGTTAACAAGCCTATGATGTTATTTAACATCCCAGGGAACCCTAAATGCATAGCTTAGGGCCTAACTCATGGTTCAACTTTTCTCACTGGTTTTACACCATAAATCATCGAATCTATGCAATGAATTCAGGCAGAAATCTCACACCTACACATTTAGCGAGGGGAGAGTTCTTTTACTTCCCACACCACATAGACATGGTATGAGAACAATTGGCCTTTGATATAGCAGTAAATCTACCACTGCTGGGAGGGAGGGAGAAAGGTGGCTGCACACCACGCCACATAGACATGGTATGAGAAGGATTGGCTTTGATATAGCAGTAAATCTACCACTGCTGGGAATGAAGGAGAAAGGTGGCTGCACACCACGCCACATAGACATGGTATGAGAAGGATTGACCTTTGATATAGCAGTAAGTCTACAACTGCTGGGGATGAAGGAGAAAGGTGGCTGCACACCGCGCCACATAGACATGGTATGAAAAGGACTGGCCTTTGATATAGCAGTAAATCTACCACTGCTGGGATGAAGGAGAAAGGTAGTGGGACTCAAACCCACAACCTTTTGATTACAAGTCCAGTGCGAGTGCTGCAGTGACCAGGGCAATATAAACTGGATTATCGATAATAACACAGGTGTGACTGATATCCCTGATAACAGGGCGATGTCCAGCAGTGGCTTCACTCCGTTAACACCTGACAGGTACAACTTAACCCTTCAAGAGCCACACATAATTCACCATGTACCCATACTACAGCAGGCACCAGACCAAATTGTGGCCTTTGTAGGGCCGGCTTTTGTAGTCAATATTATTAAGATAAATTACAAATTTAGAATTTCAAGGAAATCTGTATTTTTCATCAGAACTTTCCGATATTTCAAAGACATACTTGCAACATTTAGCATAATATCTCATATAATTTTTATGATTCTGCGATAATTTTTCAAAAAGTTACAAAGGAACAAATACAGAGTGGTTTATCAATTCCATATGTGAATGCCATATGGCATTGTCCGGCCCTGACCAGGGGAATGCCATATGGCATTGTCCTGCCATGGCCAGGGGAATGCCATATGGCATTGCCCTACCAGAAAGGGTTAAGTATTGGGATGAAAGTTGGGACTGAGGGAAAAATCGAAAATCGAAAATGCTTATAAAAAGAATCATTTATTTATACATAATTTTGAAACAGAATATATTCTAACACTGCGAGTATTGTCGATCTTGCATCCCCATAAGTAGTTTTATTCATAATTAACTCGACAAGATATTCCCTCTAAACCTGTCTAGGCTGGTCTTCTTTGAGAAATAATAAGGAGGCATTATAAGTTTGGTGTATTTTCCGACATGTTTCAGTATTTAATTATACCTTCATCAGGGATCAGATTTTGATAGTTTTATTTATCTTAACCCTGGTATTTTTTCCTATAGACTTCACATTTGGAACTGATACTCAACAACTATGGAGTATTTAAAAAACATAACTCAAAGGGGCTATGAGGTTTCAAACGTTTGCGAATATTAAAGTCAATGAGAGGGGAGAGATGAAATGTTAATCGCACTCGATCCAAAGCTGCTGAAAATCATGCCATTCGGTTGAGTTTGACATGTTTTCTCACTTGGCTTTGCCTCGTGAGATTACTCCACTATTCACTAAAACTCATGAAGTGGTTTTAGTGAATACGAATCTTGATGCAGCTCCTTCATATTTTAAGTTAGACTTGCTCAAGTCTTTGATTATGAACATTCATTAAATGATTAAACACAATCAGAATAAAGTTCATTTTAGTATGTTTCCTTCTCTGACGGGCCCATGAATCAAAGACTTTTCCACTATGAACGAAATCTCCTGTTTATGACCCCAAGCTGCTCCCTGTAACCCTATACCTCCTCATACCCCTACCCCTCCCCCTCCTCCAGTTCTCTGGCCGCCTGGGTTGTCATAGCAATAAATTTCGCCTGCTCCTGACTGTAACCCGATTGAGATCAAAGTGATAGGGTATCAATCTCGCAGCAGATATTCTGAGCAGTAGCCAGGATTTCTGTATGGAGAATACTGGTACTAAACAGCGCCAGAAATCCAACACCATTACCGATTGTACCAGTCCCTGTGTCCCAGCAGGGAGGGTAGCCATAGGCTGCAGGGACTGGAGCCAGTCTAAGTGTAAGTGGCTCTCAGTGCGTAGATCTGAGAGCCCATATCGACTCAGCACAGACCCTTTATTTTTCGCACCCATTTATAAGCTGTGAGATTTCTTACTATCTACGGCTTAAAGCCTGAGATAGAAATGTGTACACGTACTTTAGAGGAAACCTATGAAGGTTTACAGTCAGAGCTCGTATCCCTTTGAGTTTGAAACTGTCTGTTTTATAAGTTACATCATGGTACACTTCATACCCTCAGTTATGTGCTGAATTATGGTAAACTAATGTATATAGTATATTGTAAGAAATACCACAGTGAAATTGTAAAACTTAACATTATTTTTGTTCATATTTTCATGTTTCCTCAGGCGTTTTTATATGTGCAGTATATGTTTTATATAAATCAAAAAAGGGGAAAAAAGCAGGCTTGCGGTAGAGACTCGTACCTACAAGTCATATTGAATAGATTGGTCTATGTCACCCTTATAACATTGTTGAGTAAGAACATTGTACATCGATAGAAAAATAAAAACTGCTATCAAAAAAAGATTAGAATTTATGCCAACAGTAATAAATCTAAATCAAATAAGTGCTAGGAGAGTGAGTGTGACACGTGCCGCCCGGTAGAGGGCAGGAGCGTCTGTTGCTGCGTCTGCTGCCCACGTGACCGGGTCGACATATCTAGCCACCGGCAGGGGTCTCCACCAGACAAACGAAGGTCAGACAGAGGTCATAACCACCTGACCTTTACCTACCTCGGGACGCTACACACACTTCCGGAATTCCTCACGCACGGTGGTCACGTGACCTGTCCCTGATCGTTAACTGGTCACCCAGTTTTTACGCTGTACAACCACTAAGTACGGCCGGGTACACGCCACAGTATTCTAGTATCTTTGTAATACGGGAGTAGGCTTGTTGAAGTCTTTGATTACAGACATTCATTCAGTCATGGATATTGTAAATACACTGTCCACGATTCTGCTATTTATCGCTGTATGACTTATTTAGATTTAATCTGATTAGTTATCAACTACCGCCTCAAGTGGAATGATGCTATTCCAGGTGTGAATACTTGTTTACTATATACCCATGCTGTAAATACGCACCGTTTCGCCATATAACGTAAAAATTCTAAACTAAAATACGGACCACCTTGGTAAGATTTTATCAATTTTGGGTATATATTAAAAATATAAGGACCCACCATGGTTGTACATCACTTGCACTCGATGAGAATTGATGGTTTTTTTAATAGAACAAGGCCCCAGGCCGAGTTCCATAAAAACCAACAATTCCCCATCGCGTTTGTAGCATATATAGCATGGTCAGGTCGTTCTATAAAATTTATGCAGAGGAAATTTGTTGGGTGTTCAATGAATGTGTGCCTGTCTCTGCAGGTACAAGTTATGAATGGAAAACAAAGACCTCCCAACTTGGAGTGGGATTGGTGGTGAACATATGGCAGTGGCTCTCTGCCAATGCACTTAGTTCAACTTGAGGACTGCTACTAACACTCCAAACACAGGCGGGCGATATATATGTCACATTTCAGGCCTGAGATTTGAAATAGAATCGGGAAAATGTGCTTATAGGGCTAAAGTGCTGATTCCACCAACACACAAGATATAGCGAGATTAGTCACGATTTGGTTGTCTTGCTAAATCTTGCTAGGTTTTGAATAATCGCGTGCATATTTGCCGGGATGTGTCTTGAGGTGTCGCAGTGGTGGAGCACCAAAATATACACACGACATTGTAGGCTATGTTTCGTGACATATTTGCGACACCATAAATATACAAGATATACCATGGCAAATCCATCGTGTTGGTGGAACCAGCCCTTAAAGGCAACCAACAATCCATTCCTAGATGCCTCTTTCCTGGTCTCCCATACGCCCTCCAGAGGTTACTAGCCTCCCTATCATCACCCAGGATAAATGCTAGTTCCGCTCGCGACTGGCTGGCCTCACCACAACAACATGAACCATAGTTTTCCCATATATATTTGAAGAACTTGAATATAATTTCGGATTTATATGTAGAAATAACTGAAATTTCTATTTCTGACATTGGATTTCCCATTTGAAGATTTATAAAAACCGATAAACTGCAATAATTTCGGGTTACGGTTCAAGGTCTATCACCATACATCGTCGGTAACCAGCGCACCCCAGGACTTGTAAACAAACTGTGATACCTCAATAGGGTCTTTTACCATGTGAGTCTAGATGAGTCTCCTGACAGCACATGTGTATGTTCTGCATGACTCGCATGCAGCGGGCGTGGTACAGGACAGAAAGGTCAGCTTGATAGGTCAGGATCCAGGGAGGTTTTATAGACAAGGTGTTGCATAGACATGTTGTGTTGAAATGATCACTGATGGTCTAAGACCCATCACTTCACAGGAAAAACATGATGCTTTGGGATGAGGCCACACTATCACCTAGTCACTTTGCCTGAGAAACATGATGCCTAGAGGTCCAGCTAGGGAATGATGCCACACTATCTAGAGGAACTTCACGAGAGAAACATGATGCCTAGAGGTCCTGCGAATTGAAGTCTTGTATAAAGAATTTATATAATTTTGGAGCGTGCCATGTGGAATTATGAAAAGATAACCATTAAGAAGTTTGGGATATATTCAGTCTATGGGTCATTTTCTGTTACCCACTTGCACCCAGTCAACTTGCCATTTCTTACCCATGGTAAACAAAGCCCCCACTGAAAATGTATGGGGACTCAGTAAACCATGACCCATTATATCAAATCTGTCAGATACCATAACTGTGGTATACGGATTCACACCTGTGGTATACGGCCTCAAAACCATGGTATACAGGAAAAATAGTCCCCCTTTGCTATAGAGCAAAGAAATAGTCCCTATTGTTATACCCTTTAATATAGCAATTACTGGGTTTAATCTATTCGAAAAGATGGATAATAAATACAACAAACGATGGATATGTGGATAGGCGGCTCTGTAAACCACTCGAGCATCGTGTATTACTACGCGTCAACCACTCTTGGTTTACGGCCGCCTATCCACAAAACCATCGATTATTGTCTATTTCTACAACTGCCTGAGTCTAGGTTCCAAATATATCAAACACCAGTGGGACACTGAGGTATGTCGGTCTCTGGGAGGGTGGTTGTGGCCCCTAAGATTCGAGGTCAACTCTCGACTGCAGAGCCGTGCCAAGGCACGAGAAAATATTATGTAAGGAGGTCAGGGTGAAGGTCGGGGTTTGCTGCAAATGCAGTCATTGGCTACTCGGTCTACTGTATTCCTTATATGGAATTAAGGTAATGGGACAACTCCATGGTGCTGGTGGTCATGGTAAGCTGGGCACACCTCTATTAAGACATTAAGACACTGGGCCTCTGCACCTATACCAAAGCCACAGAGTTGGCATGCAGATAGTGAAGGGATAGTTTTTGCAGCACGCTATAAGTCTTCATCTCTTCCTAGCACAGCCAGCATATCTATGTGTGTGTCCTATGCTCAATGAAATTGAATGTAAAAATGAAATTTAAAAAAATTGAAACAGCACCCACCAGTGCATGTCACATAAAAAAGAGAAAACAAAATTTAAACATGACGTCAAATGGTTGGTTCCACCAACATGATGGATTTGCCATGGTATATCTTGGCATATTTTGTTATGTCTGTCGAGTGTCGCAATATGTTGTACCTCCTTTATCACGATACATCGCACACAATGATATGTGTACTTTTTTGCGATGTCGTGTGTATATTTTGGTGCTCCACCCCAGTGACTTCTCAAGATCTATTGCCAACATATCACGGCATACCGCAATCTATCGCGACAAGGACATGGCACAGGTGCTTAGCTAGACCGATACGCCACAACAAATTTGCACTCAATTATTCAAAACCTAGCAAGATTTAGCAAGACAACCGAATCGTGACTAATCTCGCTATATCTTGTGTGTTGGTGGAATCAGCACTTAAATTGACCTAGAGTACGTACCTCTCCTGAGGTACCGGAGAAAGGCGTAATTGTAGGGCTCAGTGAACGCCTGATGTGGTGAAATTGTGTCTTTTGTGAGATGGTATGAGAGATGAATGCCTCGGCACTTGGCACTTGTGGGCGTGGGGCCAAGTCGAGCCAACTCATTCCATGCCACCGCCCACAGGCCCACGAACACCGCAAAGGTCGCCCAGTTATCTCATGCTATGTTACTCCCTGTGATTTGCTTAGTTCACTTCTTTGGGCTGCCTCTGGGAGAGTGAGGTGGTATGAAATCACTGATATAACGTAACTATGGGGCCATCCATGAAGTACGTTTGATTATCATTGTTTGCTTCTCTTTGATATATAATCCTTAAGCGCTTGTTCCACCAACATGATGGATTTGCCGTGCTATATCTTGGTATATCTTACAGTATCGCAATATGTTGTACCTGATATTATTAGATATAACATGATATACCATGGCAAATCCATGGTGTTGGTGGAACCAGCCCTTTAGTGGGGAGTGAGTGACGTGTGGACAGAGTAAGAGGATGGGCAGTAGTGTTTGTATATCCAGTTCTCACCTGAACGGGGGTCAGGGGTCTGTGTACAGTGTGGCTGACCGGCGTATGATGATATTTCACACACGGTCTATATTCCAATGTCTCAGTCAACATATGACCTCAGCATCCAATGTTTACACGTATCCATACATCATATTGCATTTCACATCAAACTTTATACTCCACAATATTTCCTCACTCATATCTTTGTTATTGAATATATTCTGATGAAATATCACACGAGTGGACACAGTGGACTAGGATCAATGAGCATTCTGTATGTATAGTTTTTAAACCTGATCACTTGATGAAGTACTATAAATAGTACGAAACGTCGTGATCCCGTTGATACCCTGTACCTGAAACACCATTTGTTATCTTGGTTGTGAATATACCATCATTTAAAAAGAAATAACTGTGTCTGTTTTTTTTGTTTTTTTCACACCTCATAGTTTTTAAATAGATTTTCTTTTTTTTAATACTAATTCTTTACTGATTTTTTTTCTTTTTACAGAGATGCGGTGCCTCGGCATGTCACCAGTAATCATTTTATTTTTCTAGTTGAGCTTTCTCCCAGTTTTAAGTTGTATTTTTGCTGCACAATGGCAGAAACACCTCATCAGTTGTTAGCCCCGAGGCCTCTTCATCACAGAGATAAATATAACTCCAGAATGGCAGCCCGAAGGTCTGACCGTCACTCTTCATGGCTGTAACCACGTGACATTCCGCTACGGCCATTCACACCAGTGCGCCTTGTAATGGCCAGTTTACACTGTGTGTTTTAAGGCCAGTTCACACATTGTTAGTGTTTTTTTAAGGCCGGTTCACACTGTGCGTTTTTGAGGCCAGTTCACATTGTGTGTTTTTGAGGCCAGTTCACATTGTGTGTTTTTGAGGCCAGTTCACATTGTGTTTTTGAGGCCAGTTCACATTGTGTGTTTTTGAGGCCAGTTTACATTGTGTGTTTTTGAGGCCAGTTCACATTGTGTGTGTTTTGAGGCCAGTTTACACTGTGTGTTTTAAGGCCTGTTCACACTGTGTTTTTAAGGCCAGTTCAATAAGTATTGAATGAAGTTGACACACATTGTCCCAGGGTCTCCATGGGTCCCTGTATACTACAGAACGTGAAATATAGTGTTTTGCTTATACCAATGTGGTGGTCGCCGCCTGTCTAGCAGGTTGGATGACCCCAATCCGGAATGCTAGTTCCAGGCAGGATCCCACCCTACGCACTCAACGTAGGTTGGTTCGGTTTTCGGTTAGTTTGCACAGACCTAATCACACATAACACAACAACGTCATTTAATAAACAGAGATGTTTATTAATCACTTACTTCCCGGAAAGATCTGGAAGATCTTCCCCACAAGTACAGTACCCTAGCACATGGGTGCTAGGTAACGCTGGATAGGCTAATCCGGAAGATTCGCCTAACCACCAGGAAGGTTACGAGAACCCGCCTGCAAAGTGAGGGCCCAAGGGTCCGTTCCGTAGAAGAGACGCGCGAGGACAGCCTGTCGACCTACTGTGAACGCTGAGTATATATACTAAGTGTTACGTAATCCCGCTCTCCGCCGCGCCACTCTCGTGTGCGGCGTTGTCCGGAATCACTACACAGTAAGGATCGGCACATCGCGCCACCTTCCGTGAAACAAACGAACACTGCTGGATTCCCATCCCACTACACCAAAAATCGCACTCCCTTGTGATATATCTCGAGAATTAAACATGGTTTGCTTTCACTACTTGTCTGACATTCTTATCTCTAAGATCTAACTAAAGATTTGTCCTGTTAAATTAAACATATATCAAATCAGTATAAGGCATTTATCAGGTCTAATTTTATAGAATGCACTGTTTTAGCGGAAAACAAATCTTAGATTCTGCTGTGGGCAGTTTGGCTACGTCTCACAGAGGTCGCTGCGTCGTGTATGACGTCGGCATGTCACGTGCACCTGGAGGTGGTGTTTAATATTCATGACACCGCAAACCAACGTGGTCTACAATCACTGGATTACTTTAACTGAGTGACAGACTTCTGCAGCACAGTGTAAAAATATCGAGCCTTGGTACATCTCAGCATTTCTTCTTCTTTTTTAAAAGTTTATTGTTCACACTGGAGGTCAGTTTAGGCAGAATCTTCCACCGTCTCCAGCCATTTAGTTTCCGTGTTGCATATATCCAGCTAGTGGGTTTACAAGTAAAAATTATACAATATCACAATAAAACTTGTCAGAGTACACGGTCTTTAGAGAAATACCTACTATTTTTCGTCATGTACAAACTCATCGGAGCAATATAAAAAAAATTGGCTTTGCAGGTAAGTCGTGGCCAAAACATTATATCTATGTCCAAACTATAATGCAAGGAGGGAAATTATATGGTAGTATTTAAGTAGTAAAAGATTGGTATACCATGACAGTTTGATGTTCAGTTCGGCTTTTGAGTACGACTCGAATTCTTCGCGCGTTGGGAGATTTCGTAAGGGTGGGGGCAGCGTGTTCCAGAGGCTGCATGTCTTGTACTCAACTGATGTTGTATAACAATTGTAATTAATTGCGCTACTTCAGCATCAATGACCATAGACTGTGCTGACGTCAAGAATTGCATTTTGAAGATTGAAGATATTATTTCCACTTCCAATGGAAAAGCGCGGTTATTATAAGATCCTGTGGTAGAAGATTCTGCTGATTTGCAGTGGCAAGGAGATTTTGCCACGCCCTCTAGCGGGTAAACCAGCGTAAAAATGGAGGCGTTACCCATAATCACAAAAAAATGGCAGGCGTTACCTGGCCTATTATGTGAGTGTGCACATAGGCCAGGCTTCCAGGCTATTATGCTGAGTGCCTGAACCTTTAATAATCAAATAATAATCGTAGGGGGTTGGTTCAGAGATAGCAAAGGAATAGAGTCTGTGGGGCAAGCAGCAAGTCTCTAGCCTACATACTTGTAATATTCTCCGATCCGGCCTGGAAGTAGGTGGCGCTACGGACGGCCTTGGCGGCCATTTTGGAGACACACCTCGGCAGTGCTAAGCCTATGGGCCGTTTAGACGTCCATTTATGATACTTTTTAAAGTGTGAGGATGTTTTAAGTACTTCTGAAGCAATTCCCCTGAAAAAAATTAGACTTCCCTTTTAACTTGAAATCAAATGATCATGTGAAAGCCCCAGTTTTGACTATAATCGCGATGTCAAGATATCGTTGAAACAACCGATTTTCTACGAGTTGGCACGTCTAAATGATGTCTGAATGATGTAAATAATCCCATTTCAACTATTACATATACAGAATGCATGGTTGAAGGTCCATTAATATAGGTTTTTTAGACTATGACAGCGCTTTGTATTCACCAGCCAATATGGCGGATCGATCCGTTGTCAGGTTAATTTGCATAATTTGGAGGGTATTTTGAACCGGAAGTGTCCAGCCGGATCGGAGAATCTTAAGAGTTCTACTATCTTATATTTAGGAGGAGAAGCTGTGAGCACATGTCAAGTTTTACTATTCAGGCTTCCTTTGTGAAAAACATGGCTATCCACGCTACTATATCTTGATTTTGGGTGACAACTCTGACACCAATATCTTTTTCAACAGGTCTGTATTGACACAAATGTGCTCTGATCCCGAACCATAAAAGGTAGAAAATCTTTGTAGAGACTTATTTTACAATGACACATTTGTAGGGATCTCAATGTTGTTGTCGTTTTTTTAATCCGTCTCTATTGCTAAATGTTTTGTGCAAGTCTGACTGGCCGATATCTGCTGTTCTTTATCACTCTTCCAACAGATCTTTCGCGGCGCTTGCAGTTACTAATCTCTGCCTCAACCCAGTGATGTGAGAGCAATACAGGAAGCGGGACTATATTCTGTGTCTGTTTGTAAACAGCTGTTCACCCCTAAATGGAGATGAGGGGTGAATACTTTACCTATCAAAACCCTGTCACATATGGTGTTCAACAAAAATGGTCCTAGTCATCAAGCAAGATCTCAAGCCACAAAAAAAAAAAATTGTTGTTAAATCCATGTTTGTACTTTGGTCACAGTAAAATAAACACAAAAGTATACTCAATGGGATAAGAAATAATGATATCTTAAAACTGGCGTATGGGCAGATTTTGGCCCCAACAGGTCGGTGCAGAGATACTAGTGGCCGCAGGGAGGGACTAGCCTGGAAGCCTGGCCTCACGCTGGAAGCCTGCACATCTACCACTCGCGTCGCTACGATTAGCGCAGGTACAGTGCTCTGCTAAACGTAGGGGTCCCGTAGGGGGCGTTGTAATGCTGTGTGGTGGTGGGCGTTTTTCGCGTTATTTTCTGCTACGCGGTACCGTTCGCAGACACAGAGAAACATGAAATAACTCTTCTCTCATTGCTGGTAGTGGCTGCTACAAGTATTTAGTTAGAATAGTCACATTCTAGCAGCAATTTGTTATATATATAGGGTAGAGTGCAGTTTATTGGTCGGTAATTGCGGGAAAAAAACACTGCGAAAATAGAACGTCAGTACGTTGCTAAGTAATCAGGGTAGCAACATGACCCGCTACTGTGCGACAGCAGAGTACTGTACCTGCGCCAATCGTAAGGGGTGACTGGAGATGTGCAGGCTACCAGCATGGCCTGGCCTGGTCACATTATAGGCCAGGTAACGGGTTACATTTTTTTGGTGCATTATGGGTAACGTCTCCATTTCTTGCACTCTCCGAGCAGAGATCCTGTACTCTACTTCCGCAAAAGATCTGCTGGGAGAGTGCCACACTGACAGCCCGAGACTGTAGAGCTTAGACTGGCCTCAGTCCCTGTATCCTTTTCTTTTTATTTCATTATTTTATCTGGACTTGTATCAGGTCTGCAGGCCTATTTTCCTTACAGCCAGTACAACAGGATTACTTATTTTTGAAATGACATATTTTTGATGTGATTGAAAACCAAATGTAATGTTTGGATCTATCAAAAAAAGAGAAGAAAAAAAACTTGAGCAAGTCAATATAGAGGCAAGAGAGCTGGCGTGACTGTCAGTTCAACGTCTTTCTCTCTCTACTCTGTGGTATTACGTATGAAGTTGTTACCAGTCCCTTATTTCATTTGGGCAGGGACCCAGTCTACCGCAGGTACTAGAACACAGGATCTATGCTTAGAGAGGGATTCTTTATGTACTCGTAAACGCCCAGGTCATTGAACCGTAAGGAATTTCTAAAGAACCATACAGAACCTAAATAGGTCACGTCGGCTATCGTCATGGTCTACTGCCTGCCTATACTCAATCGATACACATCAGTGATTACTACACATCCTATTGAGCGCGGGAAATCGCGCTCATATACGTCATCTAGAGTTTAGAATGCTCACACAGGGTTTCAGCTTGCTGCAGAGAATCTTACACTTCACTATCAATGTTCCAACTATAAAGGCATGGTTAGATGAGCAGGGGTCCAGTATCAAGCCTTACCATAACCCCTGCCCACTACTGACCTGGTTCCTTTTAATAGAACTTTCATGGCTGAGTGACCTTCTGATGGTGTGTGCGCTGCCTTGTAGCTAATCAACAGAAATCACATATTTACAATGTATAAAATACCATAATAATAGTCCCTAATATATGGATGTTCCAGAAGATGTCAAAAGAATTCATAGACAGAGAGGGAAAACAAACATGTTAGTTAGAGAACTTCCAAGAGCACTAGTTGTACTCCAAATGAAGTACCCTCAAGCCAAACAAACATTAGTGCATCAAGCGCTAAGGGGCTATCAGAGAGCGAACTGAGTGGCATAGTTGACCTATTAGCCAGAGAAATAGGGCAGTTGACCAAGACCCTCAGTGGAAATTCAGTCACAACTGTGACGAGTCAGGGTTATGAGTTGAATGGGATACTTAGGCCACTCAAAAAAAAAAATTGTTTCTCATCACCGCGCGCATCAGAAAAAACGATTTTAGAAGATTTTTTTTTTTTTTTTTTTTTTTAAATAGATGAACCTTGATAGAAATTATGAAAGGTTTGTGGATTTAGTATCAAATTAAAGCTCCTGATGTCAGGGATGCATTAAATGTATAGCCAGTAAAAATCTGGAAACCCCGCGTAAGCAGACACCCCGCGTAAGCAGCCACTTTGGCCCAGATCGGAGGGTGTCCGCTTATGCAGGGTTTTACTGTATGTCTGCCACCTTTGATATAGCAAAAAAAAAAAAAAAAAAAAAAAAAAAAAGCGCCCTCGTCATATTTTTCATGGCTTGGTGATGAGAAACAATTTTTTTTTTTTAGTGGCCTTAGATCCATATTTGACTTGATCAAGAAACATTTTTAATGTATTCAGATTAAATAATCAGTTGCCATATGTTGGCACATGTAGATTTCTATAACATGATAGATATTCATGTTGGTGATACTTAAGAACAACTATCAAATCCATTCTCTGAGTTTATTGAAGCATTCTTACTTTTATTTAATGAAATGATTTAGGTATACCGCGCTCTTCCATTATAAATGGAAATAATATTTGCTCCTAGTTTGACTACTACGCTGAACAAGGGGTGGGATGTTTTGAACAAGATGTCTAGGGGATAGTAGGTGGTATTTGTTCCTCCTTTGACAGAGAGATGAAAATCGGAATACAATTCATTATAGTATGTATCCTTCTCTGACTGGCCCATGAATCAAAAACTTGTCCACTCTGACCAGAATCTCCTGTTTATGACCCCAATCCACTCCCTGTAACCCTACCCCTCCCCCCTCCCCTACTCCAGTTCCCTGCCCGCCTGTGTTGTCATAGCAATACATTTCGCCTGCTACTGACTGTGACCCGATTGAGATCAAAGTGATATGGTATCAATCTCCTAGCAGATATCCTGACCAATAGCCAGGATATCTGTATGGAGAGTGTTGGGAATGCTGGCGTTAAACAGCGCCAGAAATCAAACAACATTACCGATTTGACCAGTCCCTGTATCGAGGAGAGGAGGGGTGGGGTAGGCGGAAGGAAACAGGGACTGGGGCCAGTCTAGGGACATTGCACTGGTGGGAAGTGGAAAATGTCGACCAATACTATTGGATTGTTATTAGAGCAGGCTTGCACGCGCTATATACATCGCCTAGAGGCGGTCCAATGAAGACCCTCTTCTGTACCTCGTACAAGGGTTATCGTTTAATGTTATTTAAGTCTCTTTGCTAAGACAGTATTAGCCGTCCACAAGGTCGTCCATAAGTGTTGGATAAAGTTGACCCACATCGTCCCTGGATCTCTACGGTATACAGAAAAGTGCCTACATGTACGATCCTAGATTATCAAACGGGCCCCAGTTTTTCAGTGTCTCAGAGGCATGCCCAGCTGACCATGACCAATCACTCAAGACCAAAACAGCTCATTGCCCCACTGGTGCTTGATTATATGTTTGGATCCTAGACTCAGGCAGTTGCAGAAGTGGCAAGTTGACTGGGTGCAAGTGGGTATCCATAGACTGCAGGGCATAGACTGAATTTATCTCAAACATTTTAATTACTATTCATTTTAATTGTACACTCATTCATCAATGATGAACATCCTATTTGCTCCTAGTTTCTACCTGAAGCACCCATGGAGGCTAAGTCATTTATATTAAGACAAAAAGTACTACAGGTAAAATCCTCTACACGTACAAGCATGTTTTTAGAGCGTGCTTGCACACTCTAAATACATCATCTAGAGTTTAGAGTGGTCACATTGAACTTTCCGTGTGCTTCCAGAAAACTACCCCTTTACTATCTGCATGATGTTCACTGTGATAGTGAGAACAGAGCAGGGAGCCAGTGTCTTAGAGGCGTGCCCAGCTGACCATGACCAATCACTCAAGACCAAAAATACCTGATTGACCCACTGGTGCTTGATATGTTTGGATCCTAGACTCAGGCAGGTGAAGAAAAAGCAAGTTGACTGGGTGCAAGTGGGTTACAGAAAACTATCCATAGATTGAATCTAACCCAAACCTTTTGATTGTTATTCATTTATAATTGCATGCTCATTCATCCATGATAAACATCCTATTTGCTCCTAGTTATGTGGATATCTGAGTGGATGTGGTTGGTTTCATGTTGGATCACTGTTTGTTATAATCTATTCCTAAAACCAATTTTACGTTACGGTTAGAAGAGCAGAGACATGTTGACATTCTTTCACCACATCCTTTTAGATTTTTTTTATCGATTTGTTCTTTGCCGCTGACGCAAACACCGATCGCCTGCACCACAAGAAAGGCTCATCATCGAGATTAAATGCCAATTCATTTAATAAATCAGGATTTCCGGACGTGGCATTACTTTATTAAAGAAAAAACTTTGAGCTGAAAGCAAATTGATTTGGCCTAATCTGGATGGTTGGCCTAATCCCTACGTTGCCTAAAGGTTAGAATGGTCACATATGGACTTTCAGCGTACTTTCCTAAAACAATCCCTTCAATATCTGTGTGTAGTTGTGATTTGGGAAAGGCCTACGATTGGAGGCCTTGTCATGGTTGGTGGACCCCAGTTCCCGACAAGAGTCTACGACAAGGCCACGACAAGGCCACGATTGGAAGCTTGTCGGGAGCCTTCTGACAAGGCTACAACATCGAGCATGTTCAATATTTCCCTTGACTGGACCCTTGTCGTGGAATGTCATGGCGTGTCGGGAGCGTGTCGCAGAGGTCTATCATAGGAAATTTTGGTGGAGCCTGCACTTCCCAACACACACTTCCCAACACGCCCCAACAACGACTTCTTACAACAAGTCTGCGACAAGTGCTGATTGGAACTTTCTAGTCGGCGCTTGTCTTAGCCTTGTCGTGGTTGGTGGACGCCACACTTTAGAGGCATGCCCAGCTGACCATGACCAATCACTCAAGACCGAAATACCCTGGTGCTTGATACTTTTGGATCCTGGACTCAGGCAGTTGCAGAAATGGCAAGTTGCAAGTGGGTTCCAGAAAATTATCCATAGACTGAATAAACGCATAACTTTTAATTGTTATTCATTCATAATTGCACGATCATTCATCAATGATGAACATACTATTGGCTCCTGGTATTAGGTCTGGTGCCGTATAATATCAACAATTGACACATGTCAATCTATCAAAACATTTATACGACTCACTCTCTACCTAATATCATGGACATAAAACAGAGATACACTGTCCATGCTAATACTTATTGTTTGCTGAACGAGGCTGGAATGTCTGCCTCCAGGAAGAGGCTACCTTAAAGTGAGCTTAATACTTAATATGAACAAACGACTCATTGTGTACCTCAGTGATTAGTATCTCCTGTATATTAACCTTTATAAAGGACGCCCAATGCCCGAAACGTTGGTTCATACAGAGACATGCCTACAAATCATGTGGTTGCCTCATGGTTCTACTGTCTATACAGGGGTTCTAGTTCTCTGGTCTATACTACAACTATCTACAATTCTGTTGGAGCCTCAAGTGTGCACACTCATACAATTTCTTATCAAACATAATCCACATAACATATACTTATCTCTTTATTATCAGCTGTTTTTTTCTTTATATTGAACAACAGAATGTTAGCTCTTTTGTTCTATTGTTTACTGTTTAGTTTTTGTCATTCTCAATACTAATATTATTCCTCGTATACAAAGAATCCATTGAAAATGTATGGGGACTCAGTAAACCACGACCCATTATGTAAAACCTGTCAGATACCATGACTGTGGTAAACTGATTCAAACCTGTGGTATACGGCCTCAAAGCCATGGTATACGGAAAAATAATCCCTTTGTGCTATAGACCAAAGAAATAGTCCCAATTGTTATACCCTTTAATATGGCATTTACTGCTTTTATTTTATTCGAAAAGATGGATAAATGCAACAAACAATGGTAATATAGACAAGCGGCTCTATTTAAACGTGAGGTTGACGTCGCAATTACCACACGTCAACCCCTCCTAGTTTACGGCCGCCTGTCCAGAAAACCATCGATTATGGTCGATCTATAAATTGCTGATTAGTATTTAGATTTTAACTTTTCTCGAGACGCCCATTTTACAAGAGAGCAGCCCTACCCTTGGGAGGCGGAGCAGCATTGTCGGTTTGTCGGTTTGTCAGTCTTGCAGTCTTTTTGAGGGTAAAACATCCGTCTTTTTGTTATCAACATTTACCGTCTGGATTTACGTCCTGAACCATGCTGCAGCATCTTCCACTTCCATCGCTACTACGTGAATGATCCACCATAGAGTCTGAGACTTTATCTCACCCCCGTATTTTCTCCCCATAGACTTAACATTGGGAACTCATACCCAACTCCCATGGAGTATTAAAAAATACTCAATAGGGGATTGTGTCACAAAGTTTAGCCCATTAGTCAATGTAAAGGGTGAGATAAATTCAGAAACCTAATTAAGTTTAGGGTCAGAGCCCGATCCTATCTCGTTTGAATCGCTACGTAATTCACGCGGCTTCACCTTATAAATTAGTACGCGATTCACACTTGATAAGAGCTCTGACCCTAAAGTTTCGTAGGTTTCCTCCATAATATATATAATGTACCGAGCAACGAGCTCTGATGTATGAAGTATGTGGCCTGACAGACCTTCAATCAACCTTGTAGATCTCATTCTTAACTTTATAGACCAATACATAAGTCATTTTACATGATGCTCTTCCATCCTGAAAAAACTCGATATATATTGAGAGGCACTGATAATGAAAAAAATTGATATCGTCTGAACAAATGTACACAACACAGATCCCATATTAGGACAAGATAGAAGTGCAAGACCTTGAATATTCAAACATTCCTATTCCGTTCTCATTAGCCGACGAAAAAGGTTCTTCTAAAAGCCCATTTCCATTGGCCGTCTACGATATACAGTCAAGAACCACCGACAGACCTTTAGCACTACTGACAAAACAATGGAAATGGGCTTTTAGGAGAACTAAAAAAATCTACACCGTTTTTGTTGGCCAATGGAAACGGGCCTTTAGATGAATGAGGCTTCATTGTGTTTCTGACCACAGTGTGTTTATCAAGATCAACCTTGTAACAATAGGATGAAGGAGAGTATAACACAGTGGTATGGTCCAGATCTAGGACAGGGTAGACTTGCTCAAGTCTTTGATCATGAACTTTCATTAAATGATTAAACACAATAAGAATAAACTTCATTTTAGTATGTATCCTTCTCTGACTGGCCCATGAATCAAAGACTTGTCCAGTAGAAACAGAGTCTCCTGTTTATGGCACCATGCTACTCACTGTAACCCTATACCTCCTCCTACCCCTCCCTCCCCCCTCCCTCCTCCAGTTCCCTGGCGCCTGTCTTGTCATAGCAATAAATTTTGCCTGCTCCTGACTGTGACTCGATTGAGATCAAAGTGAGAAGGTATCAATCTCCCAGCAGATATCCTGACCAGTAGCCAGGATATCTGTATGGAGAGTATTGGGAATGCTGGAGCTAAACAGCGCCAGAAATCCCAACAAGGAGGGTAGCTATATATGATGCAGGGACTGGAGCCAGTCTAATCGCAACCCAACACACTATAACTTCACTCTGTTGCTATAGGACTCAGAGTGATTGCTAGTTTTACAATTCCCTGCCAGAAAATTGTAAGTTTTTTTTTCATTTTTTTTTCATTCGTTTATTTATACTGTTACCTTCTTAGGTTCAAGACCTGTCTTCCTTTGGGCCAGTGTATACAGATTGTAGCGTCCTTAGCTAACATCGAAATTTCCAGATAGGTATCTTTAGTCATCATTCTGGTTGTTAGTGGCTATGATATGATCATAGTGTGGTTAGTAGTATTTGGCTTACTGCCATATAACTTATAGATGTCAGTAGTATAATTCCCATTCATATGTTCAATGTGGCAGTTTTCTTTCCTCTAGTCAATCATAGAGAGTGTGTTCATACGCAACGATTTTGCATATGTGTTTATGCGTTTATTTGTTCTGTGCTAAAGGCGTATGTCTCCTTTAGTGCCCTAACTAATTCTAGTATCTTCCCGCTAGTAGATGATTTATAGCCATTTTGTTGTTCTTTAGGTACTTAGACAGAGAATCGGGGGTTCGTAGGGAACGAGCTTTATTGGGTAGGGTATTCCACATATAGGAACTTTGGTATACTACACTTTTAGTTAGCGCCACAGTAGCGATTTATAACCGCTTATAATAAGTCCTCATTATCCATTGATAATCATTAAACGAGGCTAAAAAAACCTCTATGACAAGGCAAAAATATTATCTTAAAATACATCCACTAATAACTGCACCCGTCACCTGGTGTTTGGTTTGGTGTCGGGGGCAAGATGGCTGCTTCCATACCACAATAGCTATTTATCTCACCCCTGGTATTTTTGTCTCATAGGCTTATCATTGGGAACTCGTTCTCCATGTCCCTATCAGTATTGCAGTCCATTCTTCATGGTCTATATCCTGTGTGTTGTCCATTCTGTTAGTGTGTACAGGGATGAGATAAATACAGAAAGCAACTCGTTTTGGTCAAAGTTGTTGTTCTCTAACTCGTTTTAATGCTACGTAATATTCACCAAGCTATCGCCTCATTCATATCACTCCGCATCAAACTCGTGGAGAACGACGACTTTAACCAAAACTTGTTGGTTTCTTTTTTAGTACCCTATATTAATGACATACAATCTCATGAATATCATGATAATAAAATGTCATACTCACTCTTCCAGTTCTTCTGGAGACGGCGGCACTGCAAAGAGATACAATATTGATTAATATTCAAGTCACGATGAGGAAAATAGCCATTTCTACTCAACATCTACTGCAGACTGCACACAGTGACAGACTCTGTTCCTTCAAACTCTTTGATAGGAGAAAAGAAAAAAATTAAAAGGCTGAAGCATGCACACTTTTCTTTTCTTTTTTTTATTTGAAGAAGTGCATTTCACCTCATCGCTCTAATCGGTGTTCATTTAATTGCATTTTTTATATGCCTGTATAGTCATCAGGTATGTCAGTTGGGGTCAGAATATAGTGTAAATATTTTTCGAATTTGCTGCCTCAGGTTGAAACTCCAATTCTATTGGCTGAATAAAGCTCAATTATCATTATTAATTTTCCCATGAAAAATAAATTTGTTATCCCAGAAATGAGAAAATTGGATTTATATGTACAAACGGAAAACTGATATCTCTAGTGGGGCTTAAGACATTTTTTTTTTTTTCATTATTATTATTATTTTATTTATACTGTGAAGGTTTTCAGCACAAAGCCGGTATGAATTACCCTAACAGCGGATCTTAATCATTGAAGCTGGGCCGTCCTATATTTGAAAGGGTTATTTCATGCATCCATGCATAGATAAGTTACCTAAGAAAACTTAGCAACATGATAGTTTGAACTATAGACCTAGTGACATTGACGAACGTTAAGTGTAAATAATGCGATTGCGTGACACCACGGACTTGGATGTTACAAGTCCGTGGTGTCACGTAGGAAATAATCTTCTTCTTTTTTTTAAAGAAATGGAAGTGCATTCTTCTGGGTAACACTCAGGAATTCACAAGCCAGTTTTTTTTTTCATGGCAGATGAAAAAAAAGAAAACCCATCTTTACGGTGAATTGACCAATTTTAGCGGCTGATGTGTTCTGCTGATAACGGTTGACGTGGATGAGAAACAGCATGCTAAGGGAGAGTGTGCAGAGTACGTGTGAACTGCTGCTCCGTGAATTATATATAGAGATCTACCCGCATTATGCTCCAGTCACACTGGCGTAAAAATACGGTGTTTAACCGTCTCAAAAACGTCAGAATTTACGCCAGCGTGACTGGTTTGCGTAGGGAAAAGTAAAAGCGTTCAATTTGCGTACTAGATACCCGAAAAAGCGTGTTCTTTCTAATACGTAGAGGACACTGAAACTATAGGGCACATAGCTATTGTGCTATGGAGGCGGCAATCTTGCCCCTAACGCCATCTAAAACACCAGGTGGGGGGGGGGGGGGCAACTATCAATGGATTTTATCAAAAATATTGTTTGGGGCTTGCCATTGAAGAATCATTGCCTTGTCTCAATATTTTCTATAGATTATAACAACTGATAATAGTGGTTGCCCCCAACTACAGTGGCGCTATCTAAAGGGCTGGTTCCACCAGCACACAAGATATACTGAGACTGGTCACGATTTGGTTGCTTGCTAAATCTTGCTAGGTTTTGAATAATTGCGTGCATATTTGCACAATGCATCAGTCTCGTTAAGCACCTTCGCTGCATTCTTGTCGCGATATGCCGCGGTATGCTGCGATAAGTCAGCAATAGATCTTGAGGCATTGCTGTTGTGGAGCACCAAATTATACACACGACATCATGAAAAAGTACACCGCGCGATGTGTCACAGCAAAGGTGGTAAGATATCACGACAATGTAGGATATAACAAGACATACCAAGATACTAGGAGTAAATAGTATGTTCATCATAGATGAATGAGCGTGCAATTCTAGATGAATAACAATTAAAAGGTTTGGATTAGATCCAGTCTATGGACAGTTTTCTCTAACCCACTTGCACCCAGTCAACTTGCTATTTCTGCAATTGACTAACTAGGATCCAAACAGATCAAGCACCAGTGTGTGTTGAGGTATTTTGGTCTTCAGTGATTGGTCATGGTCAGCTGGGTACACCTCTGAGACCCTGAGACACTGGCTCCCTGCTCTGTTCTTACTATCACATTGAACATCATGCAGATAGTGAAGGGATAGTTTTCTGGAAGCACACTGAAACTTCAATGTGACCACTCTAAACTCTAGATGATGTATTTAGTGCGTGCAAGCACGCTCTAATAACACGGCAAATCCATCTGTTGGTGGAACCAGCACTTAACAATTTCCTAGCAGATGATGGCAGAACTAACAATCACTCTGTGCCCTATACATAACGCCAGTGTGACTGCGGGATTAAGTCTGCCACGCATGTTTCTTTTGTGAAAATAGAAGTTCCCAAATGGTAAGGAGTCTTAGAAATCAAAACATGATGGTCGAGCGACCATAAAACAAGAACAATAATAATACTGATAGTATATAACAAAAGGCTGATCTTATGGTCAAATAAAATGATTGTTCTTGTCTGATGATATTCTTCGGGATGTATACCTCAAGATAATTCAAGGTGGAACCAAATTTCAGGAAATATTAGGAGAAACTATCTACATTGTGCGGTTGAGAATTAAATTGACTTCAATTTATCCATTAAGCTACGGTATTATGTAATGCAAGATAAGTATAGGAGTGGAAAAGCTTATCCAATCTGTGTATGAATAACAGTTTGATATGATGTAAGAGAATGATGAAAAATGCTCAATTATTTTGATGCTTGAACGAACGATTACTGATTCTTCTGTAACATAGTCGTGCGACTGTTACTTTGGTGAAAGGAAAAAAAGAAAAGAAAAAAAAACATTGATAAAAAGAACCCTGGCTCGGCCCCCGACATGCTATGTCCTAGATTACGCTCAGTTAACCACCTTCTTGTCACTGAGTATATATCGTTATGTTAATCACAGCAAAACCAGTCTCTTTCATGTCTTTATCGATGTTAGTGAACAGGGTTTTTGCTTTTCTTGTTCCATATTAAGGTGTAGATTTGCTAAGAGTCACCCACATTAGATTCATATCTAAATGTAAATATGGTCGAGCCGCCTACACGTCTACAGAGATAGTGAGAGAGTGAGGGTAATAAGTTGAGCTTTCATCATGTGTATCTTGTCTATCCTCTGAATACGTGGCTAAGGTTATCACTCTACGAGCTACCGCATCAAAGTGACAGAGCAGTCGTCTGCTCACGTTATTTATAGTCAGACCACTCGCTACCAAGGCGACGTTGACAACAGAACATAGCGGATGGTGAAGCCAGTTGTTGACAGTGTGACATCACGGTTCTGGGGGGTGTTTTCCCAGTAGGTTTGATGTTGTGGGGGGAATTCCCTACTGTGTGGCGTTCCCATAGCGGTTTCACAAGGTGCTCATCAGGCTCGGAAAAGTGCCAGACAACTAGAAACTGTTGTTTGGAGTAAATCTGTGACACTGGGCGGTACTGTCTTCAGTTTGAACAGAAAGAATGAAACAGGCTGGATGTTTGTGTGTGCAAACAAGGTTGCCTGCTTGATTCAAATGTTGACAAGAGGGGGTTTATTGTCAACAAAACAACAAAAAAAAAAAAAAAGTATCTTGTCTATCCCTCAACATTCCTCAACTTTAGCTCACTCACTTGTTTGTTTGTTTGTTTGGTTTGATTTAACGTCCAGTTAACCATTATGGGTCCTTACCAGACTTTCTCAAGGTTCTTTTACACCACTGCAGCCACTTTTCTCCTTCATCCCCAGCAGTGGTAAATTTATTGCTATATCAAAGGCCAATCCTTCTCATACCATGTCTATGTGGTGTGGGAAGTAAAAGAACTCTCACCTCGGTAAATGTGTAGGGGTGAGACTTATATCTAAATTCATATCACAGATACGATCACCACCCTTGTGGTATAAAAGAACCTTGAGAAAGTCTGGTGAGAACCTGCAATGGTTAACTGGACGTTAGATCAAACCAACCAACAAACAAGCCTATCTCCGAAAATGGTGTTTTGTGAACGGGTATCTGCGTTTTCAGCGGGTTCACTTTGGCTCCCTATGGCCAAAGATCAAAGTATTTGGCCTGTGACTATAGTATTTCCTCTCACTATTAGCTGTTTATACTGTTGGAGTTTACACCACTTTCTCTATCATCAATTTATTTAGTGGTGATCGAATCTATGTGATGAATTCAGGTAGAAGTCTCACCCCTACACATTTACGAGGTATTTCTTTTACTTCCCACACCACATAGACATGGTATGAGAAGGATTGGCTGTTGATATAGTAATAAATCTACCACTGCTGGGGGTGGGACTTGAACCCACAAAGTCCTACAACCTTGAGGTTACAAGTCCAGTGCTGAGCTAATTCACCACCCCCTAGTTCACTCACGATTCGATGTATACCACATTCTTCCCAGTTTTTTTTTATAGACCCTATTGAGGTATCCTAGAATTCAGTCTGTTTACAAGTTCCGGTGTCCGCTGGTTGCCGACATTGCATGGTGTAGACCCTTGAACCGTAACCCACAATTATCCAGTTTAACCGTTTTCAGAAATCTTCGAATTGAAATTCTTATGCCAGATATGGAAATTTCAGTTATTTCTACTTATAAATCCGAAATTATATGTAGTTTCTCCAATTATAAATAAGGAAACTGTGGTTCATGCGGTTGTGGTGTGCCCAGTCAGTCGCGAGCGGAACTTGTATTTACCCTGGGCGATAACGGGGAGTTCAGTAACCTCTGGAGGGCGTATACATAATCCCTAACCTACATTTTTAGGATGGGACATGCTGATATCATGATATATACAGTGTATATTTCATTCAGAGGTCATGTGGACTTTCAGCATGATGTACAATCTAACTCTGTGTGTCAGCCATCTGGGATTGGTAAAGGTGCAGAGGACCAGTATTTATCTCACCATTTTTGTCCCATACGCTTAACATTGGTAACTCATTCTCCATGCCTATAAGAGTATTACAGTCCATTATCCATGACCTATGACATCATATATACAGTGTGTCCAGGGGTGAGATAAATACCAAAAGCAACTCGATTTCGTAAAAGTTATCGTTCTCCAACTCATCTGAGCACTGTGCAATATTCACTAGTCTTCACCATGGTCAAACTCGTGTAGAACAACGACTTTGACCAAAACTTGTTGGTTTTCTTCTTTAGTCTCAAGAGTCTTAAAGAAATTCCCAGCTGACCATGACCAATTGATAAAGGATGAAGTATTTCATTGACCCACCAAATGCATGTGTAGAATTGCCTGATTGGCTCAATGCCAAGTAGGTTACAGTAAATAACCACTGACTGAACATCCAAACCCTTTAATTGCTCAATTTTGGAATTCCACTAGGAAATTTCCATTTGAGTAACCTCAGTAGAGGTGGTTGGTTGGTTTGATTTAACGTTTAGTTAACCATTAGAAGTTCTTACTAGACTTTCTCAAGGTTCTTTTGCACCAGAAGGGTGGTGATCGAATCTATGTAATGAATTCAGGTAGAAATCTCACCCTTACATGTTTACCGAGGTGAGCGTTCTTTTAATCCCACACCACATAGACATGGTATGAGAAGGATTGGCCTTTGCTATAACAGTAAATCTATCACTCTTGGCGATGAAGGAGATGAGTGGCTGCAGTGGGATTCGAACCCACAACCTTGGGACTACAAGTCCAGTGCCTTAACCATTGAGCTAACTCCTCCACCCCCAGAGTAGAGATGGATTGACACTAACACCATTTTTTGTTTGTTTGTTTAGTTTTAAACATCCAATATGTTCTCTTCGACCTATTTGGGGTTTGACCAAATCTGTGTAATGAATTTAGGAAGAAACCTTATCCCCACACATTTCAAATACCAAGGTGAGAGATCTTTTACTCCCACACTAGATAGACATGGTATGACAAGGATTGGCCTTTGATATAGCAGTAAATCTACCACTGCTGGGGATGAAGGAAAAAGGTGGTTGTACACCACACCACATAGACATGGTATGAGAAGGATTAGCCTTTGATATAACAGTAAATCTACCACTGCTGGGGATGAAGGAGAAAAGTGGCTGCAGTGGGGTTCAAACTTACAAAGTCCTACAACTTTGTGATTACAAGTCCAGTGCCTGAACCACTGCGCTAACTCCCCACCATTTTAACATGAGTAGATCTAAACACAGCATACATCAGTGTCTGTTATTGAAACAGGAACAAGGACAAACTCGTCTTTAAATAGATTGTAGCTGGGGTTACGAGAATCAGGTGACCTCCCAGAAGACCTGCGGGTTAAATCTGGGTCGGATGTACTCCTAAAGGCTAAAACAGACTGTTACCTCGCCATGCATTGTTGCTAGGATCCCCACGCTCTAGTTGTCAAGCACCCTAGAGTTCTATAAACTGGAGAGTTCATTCATTGATCCAGAGTAACCACATCAAGCTTGGATGTAAGGTATGCATTAAACTTGCTCAAGTCTTTGATTATGAACATCCATTAAATGATTAAATACAATCAGAATTAAGTTCATTATAGTATGTTTCCTTCTCTGACTGGCCCATGAATCAAAGACTTGTCCAGTATGAAAAGAATCTCCTGTTTATGGCCCCAAGCTACTCCCTGTAACCTCCTCCTACCCCCCCCCCCCTCTCCCCATCTCCAGTTCTCTGGCCACCTGTGTTGTCACAGCAATAATTTGGCCTGCTCCTGACTGTGACTTGATTGAGATCAAAGTGAGAGGGTATCAATCTCCTAGCAGATATCCTGACCAGTAGCCAGAATATCAGTAAGGAGAGTGTTGGGAATACTGGAGCTAAACAGCGCCAGATATGCAACACCATTACTGATTGTATCAGTCCCTGTATCCCAACGAGGAGGGTAGCCATAGGATGCAGGGACTGGAGGCAGTCTCCTGTATCCCAGCGAGGAGAATAGGCATAGGATGCAGGGACTGGAGCCAGTATCCCAGTGAGGAGGGTAGCCATAGGATGCAGGGACTGGAGGCAGTCTCCTGTATCCCAGCGAGGAGGGTAGCCATAGGATGCAGGGACTGGAGCCAGTCTCCTGTATCCCAGCGAGGAGGGTAGCCATAGGATGCAGGGACAGGAGCCAGTCTCCTGTATCCCAGCGAGGAGGGTAGTCATAGGATGTAGGGACTGGAGCCAGTCTCCTGTATCCCTGCGAGGAGGGTAGACATAGGATGTAGGGACTGGAGGCAGTCTCCTGTATCCCAGAGAGGAGGGTAGACATAGGATGCAGGGACTGGAGGCAGTCTAGGCATGCATGTATAAGTACGAGCGTAGACTGGGCGACCTTGGAGTAAGGACACGGTACTCTGTATGTTATGTCATATAATCACTTCCCGTTTGTGTCATGAAGTTACAATTACAGCCATGTGATTACCGTGTATAACCACTGGCCGGGCGCCGAGTTGTGGCTTAGGTGGAGTACTAGGTTATCAAGAATGTATTCCTAGCTGAAAGTATCGCTTAGTTTTCTGATTCTGGTTCATTTGCACAAAGGACAATTGAACACAGTCTGAATAAGTTATGAAATTGATTTAATATTGTGGTATTCTATACTCTTGGACATTCTCCTAATGAAGATAGGACTTGCTAATCCACGAATATGTTATAAATATATGTATAAATGTATATTTTGTCTTTGTTTTTGTCATGACTTTGTCCTTGTTTTTGTTTCATTTAATAATTTCGATCGTTAACATCGTGTAATAGTAGTGTTGTACATGCTTTAGCATTCGCTGTATCAAATATGATTTCGTCATTGGTCAAAATTATTATCATTAGTGAGGTATTTTTCCTGACCGCATCCTGTTCTTTGCTGAACTATTAAAGAGAATCCCTACAACATTTACGACGTCAAATATGATACTGTTTCTGCAGCATTCTTGTATGAAGGACTTCAATTGTGACAAATCTATGTATAACATTCATGATATATTTCAGATAGTTATATGAATTTTTCTCTTTTTTTTTCTGCTATAGAGTGCAGTTCAGTTTAGCCATGTCGTGAATTTGATTATATGAAAAAATACCAGATAATTAGTGATTTAACTTGAGTATTCCCGAATAAAAAATAATTTATGTTATCACCTCTTTGGCAAGCATCGTCTTACCATAGAGGTGTTATTGTCACGTAACATCAATCCTCAATAATAAAAAAAACCAAACATTTACAATTAAAATAAAACACTCTACAGTACATGCACTCATTTACAAAGGTGTGTGTGTGTGTGTGGGGGGGGGGGGGGGGGTTGCTGGAGGTGTGTGTGTGTGTGGTTGGGAGGGGGGGGGGAGTGGCCCAGCACCTCTATGGCAAGCCGATGCTTGCCATAGAGGTGTTATTGCCACGTCATATCAATCCTGCATAAACAAAATTACAATAAGATAAAAATAATTTAAAAAACACACGACAGGACATGCACTCATCTAGATGATGGTGGGGTGGGGGTGGGGAGGGATGTTGCTGGAGGTGTGTGTGTGGGGGGGGGGGGGGGGGGACGTGACCCACCACAGGTCTACCTCTCCCACACAATAGTCATTGTCTCAGCACAGACCCGTGCGGCAGTCCGTGAACGTATGTTCCCCGGTCATACAGCGGGCCCGTGTTTACATTGTACATCTGTTCGCGGAAATAGTATACGACCAGAAACAGATCCAACGATTTCCTTGTGTGGCTGCTGTAAAACCAACAAAGCCGCACTGGTCACACGTGTTTTGATGATTCAGGAGGTAAACTAACAGCGCATGAGATATGTGTTATCTATTGCTTCCTGCTATGAAAGGGATTGATTTTTAACCCTTTAAGTACGACCACCTATGGCAGAACTACACTTGGGGACGGCTACTAGTGATTCTATACAGTTCATTGTCCTCTGAACTCAAAATTCGAAGTGTTATTATGTGTTGTGATGTATTATCCTTAATATTTTTGATTCTATATTTAGACTTCAAAAATATGATGTTATACCTTCATTCTGTGCAAATTTCAAGTTTATTGTTATGGCCACTAAAAAAACCTTGTTTCTCATCACCGCGCGCATCAGAAAAAACGATTTTAGATTTTAGATTTTTTTTAAATAGATGAACCTTGATAGAAATTATGAAAGGTTTATGTATTTAGTATCAAATTAAAGCTCCTGATGTCAGGGATGCATTAAATGTATAGCCAGTAAAAATCTGGAAACCCCACGTAAGCAGACACCCGGCGTAAGCAGCCACTTTGGCCCGGATCGGAGGGTGTCCACTTATGCCGGGTTTTACTTTATGTCTGCCATCTTTGATATAGCAAAAAAATAAAAAAGCGCCCTCGTCATATTTTTCATGGCTTGGTGATGAGAAACAATTTGGCTTATTTTAGTGGCCTAAAATATATCCTTTTGGAAAATAATTTCATTAATATCCAGCAAATGATACCTTCCGTCCCCAGCCGGTTGATGCCTTAAGACATTATCCTCTCTTGAAGGGTTAAAGAAATGATAAATGAAAAATGTAGTTAATTGAAAAAAAAACTAAACATGGCCGTAGAAATCTTAATTACATAAAAGAATATAACCAAATAATTTGTGAGGCACATGCACACATCTATGCTGTCTGCATTAATCATAAAATGCTAATCAATGACTGTGAGGACACTCATACCGGCGAGAGCTGAAGCCCTCGCAGTATAAAGACACCAAATAAAAAAAAAAAAAATTAAAATTAAAAAAAAATGAGTCGTGGTATTTGAAATATATTTTTAATTTTTGTATTAAGTTATCTGATGGTTTATCAAGATATACGGCATTTTGTGCCGGTATGCGGGTATAGTAGAACAATACTCCTTTATTATGAGTGAATGTGTGTTACTGATGGGTAATCTGTTAAGTACCCACTCCACTCGGGATTGAAGATAAGATAACGGACTTCATTGTATATGCGGTATTGCGCAGGCAGGAAACACAAAATAAAAACTGAGATAAAATATAAACAGATATTATGAAACATTTCGATATCACAACCAGTGAATAGTATTGTGACGAGCCCAGTAACATCCTACTGTTGCACTGTTAATCATTCCAGATGGTCGATCTATTGATTCTGCTCATTTGTATTGTGCGATTCATTCAAATGAAAATTTGAGTGACAGTTAATAGAACTTCCCCTAACCACTGTAACCATAGTGGAAAAAACTATCCCAATTGAAAGAGACAGAATCTTTGATCTGAAAACCATTGAGTTAGTTCAGAAGTTACTGAATGGAGGAACGAACCCCTGACTTCCGGCAGGTCGACGGTATCGCCCTCTAGTGTGAGAATAGCGAACCTTTTGTCGAAATCTCCGTATAGAACTGGGTCAAATATGAATGAGGAACTATTTACCTATTACCAGCAGAGTTTCGAAAGGGGTACCAGCGAAATCTTGCGATCTCATTGGTTTCTCACGAGAAAAATAGATCAGAAAACTACAATACTAAACTTTGATTTTGGCATGGCTTGAAATGAATCATTTATAAGAGAAGAAGTTTGTCTGAGTATAGAAATACAAAAAAGAAGAGCAGGTTCGAGTTTTTACCTACACGAGAATCTCACTCCCGTGGGGCTTCAATCTCCCACCCTAGATCGGGTTCACTATGTCTCTATGTATGGGAGCAACTTCATGCGGATTCAACGGAATTCTACCGTTTTAAATATAGTAGGTAATCACTTTCATCTATTCTCTAATTCAAAACCTTTGGATCCAGATCTCCTTGCTCACTGATTAACCAATAACAAACACCGCAGGCCTTTCAAATTCAACTATTTAGTTAATAAAACTTAGGAAATCCACACAATGTAGTATGCATTGTGTATTCATAACCGTGTAAATACATCAATACATGTAGAATCTGAATTCCACAATGGACACATTACAACAGATTCATAACATTTATTATTCATGGTTTACAAAGTACCCATTGAAAATGTATGGGGACCCAGTAAACCACGACCCACTATAAAAATCCTGTCAGATACCATAACTGTGGTATATAATTCACATCTGTGGTATATGGTATATTAGTCCCCTTGTGCTATAGAGAAAAACAATAATCCCTATTGTTATACACTTAAATGAGACAATTGCTGGGGTTGATTTATTCGAAAAGATGGATAATAAATGCAACAAACGTTGGTTTTGTAGACAAGCGGCTCAATTGGCATCACGATACACACGCTGACGTTCGCATATTACTACACGTCAACGTCTTATGGTTTACGGCCGCCTGTCCACAAAACCATCGATTGTATTTTCAATGGGGTCTTTGTATACGATGGATAATAATGTCTATTTCCACAGCTGCTGTTGTCAAATACATGAATACCTGTAGAATCTGAATTCCACAATGTACATATAATATTAGATTTTTTTTAAGGTAGGATCGGTTGAGCTTAGAAGTGTATCTGCCTCGTATTCTGAACATGATAATAGATTAACTCCATATCCACTGTTGCTCTCATGTTTGACACGCAGTAGCAGATCGCGGGGGATTGGCTCTATATTGAAGTGTTCATCTTTTTCTCTGGGTGCGTAAAACGAGCCCAGGTGCGTAGATGGCTGAATGACCGAGATCGGGGTTATATCCTTGTGGTGAGTGGGCTCCAAAGATAGCAGGCGGGGGCACGTGACGGCTGGCTGGGCGCCAGCACCTGGCCGGGCGCCGCACCCCCGCACCCCGCCGGGCCCCCCGCCCAGACCCCCGCCCAGCCCGGCCCTAGACGTGCACCATCCCCACAGTCAGGTTTTTAATTTCAATAATTTTTCCAATTAAAAAAAAAAAAAATCCACTCAAGGCCACTCAAAAACAACAATTTGTTTCTCATCACCTAGCCATGAAAAATATAACAAGGGCACACTTTTTTTTGTTTAAATAATTTTTCTTGAAGGCCACTCCACAAAATCAACTTTTTTTTTGTTATGTTTTTGGTATGCTGCATATCTTATATGACACTGCTCACCTGGAGATAGCATAGCAACTGTTTGGATATAACGAGTTATTGTTGTTCTCAAGGTAGCATCGGTTGGAGATGGAAATGTAACTTGCCACATATTTTAAATCAATAAAAAAAGAAAAGCTTGTTTCTTATCACCAAGCCATGAAAAATATGACGGAGTCACGCTTTTATTTATTCTATTTTTTGCTGGATCAAAGATGGCTTTTCGAGTGTCAAAAAATGAGCTTCAGACATACTTATTTAGGTCCTATTTTGAAACGTCAATCTAAATTGCTAATATCTCACTCTTGCCGTTTGGGAATACCCAGATACATATAATACCAAGGTGAAGGCAACTCTGATATCAGGAGCTTTAATTTGATGCTAAATACACATATCTTTCATAATTTCTATCAAGGTTCATCTTATCAAAAAAATATAAAAATCTTCTAAAACCTCAACAAGAAGAAAGAGAAGAAAAGAACAAGAAGAGAAAAAAATATCAAATTAAATATGATGTAAAAGGAATTCTGAATATAATTTCTTCAACACTTTTGGACGGCTAGGTGAATTCTAAAAATTGTTGCCATTACAGTTTAGTCTATGAATGACGCTGTAATTATGGTTAAGCAGACAGCTTACACCATGCTTCGCCCTCATCGGCTTTTTTGTATTGCGTCAACCTGGACTAGTATCGCCGACTGGTGCTATATTTTGACGGGGACTAGATGCAGAGCAATACGGACACACATATAGCTCGGTTTGCGTGCTTCAGGGACCCACATCGTTAAGGCTACTTGTTGTGGCCAAGTAGACGTTCCACAACACATGATGTGTATCCTTATTTTGCAAAAAAAAAAAAAAAAAAAAAAAAAGAAGCTAAAAGCACCAATTTGAATGTGTTCTTGGGAGGAAATGAGACTCTGACGCTTCTATCTTGTCACATGTTTAAACCCATTACAACGTTATAATCCGTTTTCATGTATCATTGACACAACTTGTTATGGTTGACTGGACAATCAATAGACGTAAATATCATCATAGACTATTCAAATAAGAACTTAAACACTCGATACCACTATATCCGCAAAAGGCTTATCAAGAAACATTTGATGGATACAAGAAACTTTAAACTTGAATCAAGGAGTTTTCAGATATTAACGATTTAATTTTTCTTTTTGCATCGGCTTGCCATTGATAATCGCCGACGATATTATTTTTTAGACGCATTATCTCTACTGATTAGGTACATCGGTGTGGAGGTCTATATTGAGGCCACCTCTCAGAACTAGATGATTGACATATAATTTCTTTTTTTTTTAACTATAAAGGGAACAAGTCAGCGCTGATGCGATCGTGTGGAACTGATTATTGTCTGATAATCAATCCGCCTTACATATCAAAATTTGAAAATCGTGAAATAAATATCTCATTTTCTCTTTTTTCCATGAACGCAGGCAATATGCCTTGTCTCCATCAAAGAATATCGCATGTACTAAATTATGGATCGCTTCAGCATGATTGTCTAAAGATAAAAACCGTATGCGGGACCCGTTGCCTGGAGGAAAGTGATATGGTTGTAAAAGTCGGCTAGTTATTACTGTGACCTCATTGTTGGGGCAGAGGCTTACTTGACGATCTGAATTATGCAACATAACTTCGCTTGGGGAAATAATCCATTGATAATTCGACTCAGAGGTCAGGCTAGAGGTCATAGAATAGAGTTTGTGGATGAGGTAGATGTCATGTGGATTATGTAAATAAATTTATATATGTAAATATCAAAAGGCCGTCGAGCAACTCTAACCCCATTGTAAGTTCCCACGTAGAAAGCCACATCAAGGTAGGGTCAATACGAATTTACTAATCTGTGAGCTACATTTTACTCACGCAGGTTTCTTCATTTAGTGTTGATTTGTTTCACATCTAAAAGATGAAGAGGGATCTAAAATACTCCTGGCACTTCCCTGCCCTACCTGTAGCTATTTATATAGATCATTCACGGTTGGCTAGATCACTTCAGCAGGAGGCATAGTCTATATGCTATCTATGTCACAAACGACCTGCTTTGGTGCATCAAGAACAGGTTTACGAACTGTATATTTGGTTAGACAATATAATGCAACACTGTAAATGTTCTCTAGAGTACACGGTAACAGTTATAACAAATGTATTTTGATGGGTACCGATAGATGTATAATTAAAATTCATAAACAGTCTCAATTGTCTTAGTCAATGAATACTAATACCCATGCCTGAGACAATATGAAAACCTACTTCTGTCCTCAGTTAATGACATCCCGCCAAATTTACCAATTCACATCCATATTCCAAATCGTGGGGTTATATTATATAGAAATATGCTCACCTCGGATCTCAGGCCATATTTTATGGATCCAAATGTCAACAAACACGACCGTAAGTCCGGTCAAACCAAGGAGGTGGTAGAAACGCATTCGTGTCGCCAACCTGGAGGGAAAATGCAGATAATGCAGTAAACCATGTATAGATCTATATGGTGTGACACTGTTCGCCAATCACCATGAATAAAATGAAGTTGGAGAGTTGTATGTTTCTTCTAATTCTAGATCACTTTTAGATTATAGATGGGTGCTGTAAATAACAATAATTGATTTCCATTTCAACCTCAGTTGACTGAGAATATGCACGACCATTATATGATTTGTTAATGCTGTCAATGTGATAGTAGCTGACTGCTCGTGATTCCGAATCAAGCTTATGTCATCAATGTTTCTTGAAGAATGGTGCTCTCGAGGTGGTTGACCCGACCCGATGACTGATCCTTTAACTGGCTTCACATTGGTCTTTCAGTTTCACTGGAAGTGTTGATGTGGTTATAGAGATTCCATCATTTGATAAATATAAAACATATTGTACAGGAAACAACTATATTGGTAACAAAACTGTATGATTAGTGTGTCAACGAACCAATAGTTGTGAGAAAGCAGCCACACAATTTACGTTACTCACCAAAACACAATATTGACAGCGATGAATACACATCCAGAAAATGAAGGTATTTCCCACGCGAGTGTGCTCTGGATCCCCATGATATACGCCTCTGCAGGGCTTAATAACGTCCGAAATCGCATCTCCACATCTTTGAGATATGCAGCTGCATCCTCTTCAGCAACTGCCACTTCATCAGAAGCTGGGTTTCGCGTTTTCTTACGTCTCATTGCTACATTCCTCATCGCACTTGTTTAGGGTCCTGTCACTTGTGCCTCCTTGTTTTGCTGTGACGTCACTAGCTTTCCACGATATTTTCAGTGTATACGGGATTTCTGAAATACTAGAAGAAAATGTGATTTGGAAATTAAACTCTGATGAAAAACATCACTTTCGTCCGATTAATACATTATTAAAAATACTCTTTTGTTACCGTGTATGATTTTTTCCACCAAATGTTGTTTTACTATTCACTGTTGCTGATAATATAACTAAGTTCACTCTCTTTCCATGTAATAAAAAAATCCCATAATTTGTTCCGTATATCCGCGATGAAAGAGGCTCGCCGCGCACAATCCAAACCGAGGCGGCCAGAATTTTGACAAAATCAGAGAAAAGGACTGTTAAAGCTATCGATATTGTCGATTGGTGACAACGTCTGTGTACCGTATTACATTCACATGGGATAGTCTTCTTTCCGATAAGGATTGTGTTGTAAAGTGTCTTGCGGTCGAGGCTCAAGTCAAACTTTTTCCACCTGTCACTGTCAGGTTCGGACAGGCTTGTGCACGGACCTTGCAGTGGAACAACTAAACAGGCGAAGTGTCAAAGGATCTGAAGACAGATTTCAACTGAGCCAGCAAGATGCCACGGGAAATTATTACCCTCCAAATTGGACAATGTGGGAACCAAAGTAAGGACAGCTTTGTACAATATGTATTCCGAAAGGTGGTGCACTAGGCTTCGGGTGACAGTCGCACTGTCGAGTCCGATGACACTGACATTTAATACTGGTGATCAATTATCTCAATAATAATGGCATAAGGATTGTTTTTAAAATTTGAAATATTGTAAATATTGTAAAAGTGTCTCTAACGAGCTGTGTAACCAATTGCCCGGTAATCATGATTACGTACTACGACAGCGATAAAAGTATTTATCCTGGGAAGGTTGGGTCACAAAAAGAGGAGACAATTCGCTCTGTCAGTTTTTTTTTGTTTTTCTTCCCCCCATTTTACTTTGTAGGAGTGGGGGGGGGGGGGGGGGGGTACAATAAGTATCTGGACGCTACGCCTTGTTGCCAGCATGCTTCAGTTTTTGGGGAGTGACCAACGGACAATATGCTTTGTCATGACACCCTTTTAATTTTTTATATCTGAACTTTGTCTAGAATTGACTTGATAGAAATTACGAAAAGAATGTGTATTTAGTATCAAATTAAAGCTCCTGATGCCAGGGATGCTTTTAATGTAACAGTATAAATCTGAAAGCCCCACGTATATGCAGACACCCCACATAAGCGGACACTTTGGCCCGGAACGGAGGGTTACCGCTTACGCAGGGTTTTACTGTATGTCTAAAACCCATTTTATGACACATTTAAACCATCTTTGAAAGTTTGATCCAGCAAAAAAAAAAAAGCGCCCTCATCATATTTTTCATGGCTTGGTGATGAGAAACAAGTGTTTTTTTTTGCGTGGCCTAACTGTCATGCAGCTAAGAAAGTGGCAATTACTAGATTGATTTTTACAGGCGGGTTTGATTGTTAAAAAAACATAAACACAACATCAAAATGAAGCAAGGCGACCACCATGCTGTCTGGCGAAAATGAAGCATAGCATCCAGTTCGTGAAGTGTAGCGTCCAAATTGTGCTGACTATGAAGCCTCGCATCCAGTATTCACCCAAGAAACAATTGAACTTCCAAAATTTGCTTCTCTATGCAATAGCGGGACACTGAAATTGAAAAGGAAATTACAATCAGTCATTTACTTATACATAATTCTTTTGACAATCAGACGTGCAATCAAAATCTAGATCTATAAAGATTGTATGCCTCATTAATTTGATATTCTGATATATGCCATAAATCTTAATAATCTGTTTATAATGATTTTGGTCTGAAACAAAACATGATTAATTGTTATGGAAATTTAATTACTCTGCAATTTGATAGGACACTTTTATCCAGCCACTTGTTTCAGTTAAATCATCAATGCTACTTGTGTTTAATTAATACAACATTGAATGCATATCACTTTTAACATTGCAGTTGGAATGGAATTCTGGAAACAACTCTGTGCTGAGCATGGGATCAGTCCAGGTAAGACACTGATAAAACATGAATAACAGCATGCAATTTATATATCACTGAAATTCCAAAGAATTAATCTTTACATCTCCATCATATCCTATAGTTTCTCCAATGGTTGAAATTTGTATGTACTAATCTGTAACTATAAAACCATACATTCTATCCTCCAAAACAGAGGGTATCCTAGAAGACTTCGCTTCCGAAGGGACGGACCGCAAAGATGTCTTCTTCTATCAGGTACCACAGATTTCTCCTTTACTCAATGTTTCTAGATGGCCAAATCAGTGGTATTTTCTCCGTCTTCGCATTCCCCAGGGTTTGCACAGAGCCAGAAAAATCTGGAAAAGCCTGGAATTATGTTTTTTGGTTTTCCAGGCCTGGAAAAGCCTGGAATTCCCGAAAAGAGCCTGGAAGAGCCTGGAGAATTTAGTTTTGCATAAAAACATTTTTATTAGTCTATGAAATACTGGAGATTATTGGCTTTCCTTAACTAGGTTACCTGACTGCCTATGAATATAGCATGGATTTGATTATTTGTCTTCATATCTAATAGTGGCAACAAAAAAAATAATTTTGGAGATATCTATCCCAAATCACTGAAATCCCACAGAAACTATGGTTCCAAAAACAGTGACCAGATATACCTGGGAACAAAATATTAAAGCCTGGAAAAAGCCTGGAATTTAATGGGCTAAGTACAAACCCTGATTCACCATATTATTCGTCTTTGAATGTGTGTGGTCCTGTATTTTTTCTAATCGGTTTGCTTGCTGTAGGCGGATGACGAACACTACATTCCGCGGGCAGTGTTGCTCGACTTGGAGCCTCGAGTCATCAACTACATCATGAACTCGCCCTACGCCAACCTCTACAACCCCGAGAACGTCTACCTCTCCAAGGACGGCGGGGGTGCCGGCAACAACTGGGCCAGCGGCTACCACAGTGTGAGCAAGAATTTATTTTTAATAATGTTTCTTTATTGAATCCTCTCAGTTTACATTTCTTCCAAGTAAGTGATGATGGTATCTTGAATTAAAACGGACATCAACAAAGCGGGCATCCATCAGCCGAATACATACGGCCGGTTTCCATTGGATCCCTACGATATAAGTTCCAGCACGTATCGGATAGGGTACTTTTCGGTAGTCCATCTACTTATTACTCATATAATCAGGGTGGATAACATGTATCAGAATCAATATCATAATTTTGTTACAAGCTAATTAATATACAATGTATGCCAGCGAATTTTGAGTTAAGACAAGGATGTACACACACACACACACACACACACACACAAATTGCCAAAATTGAGAGTAGTCTAAGGATAGAGTGGCGGAATGGTATTTAACATTTTTTGTTGTTGTTAGGTTCTTAAATTCCTTCAATGTTTCTGTGTGCCGCACTATGGCGGGAAGAGAATTCCAGCTGGTTCCACATACATACTCTGGACATTTATCATCCATCGTATACAAAGTCCCCATTGAAAACGTACGGGACTCAGTAAATCATGAGGGGGTGGGGAGTTAGCTCGGTTGTTAGGGCACACGACTTATAACCCCAAGGTTGTAGGACTTTGTGGGTTCGACTCCCACCCCCAGCAGTGGTAGATTTACTGCTATATCAAACGCCAATCCTTCTCATACCATGTCTAAGTGGTGTGGGAAGTAAAATAATTCTCACCATGGTAAAAGTGTAGGGGTTAGATTTCTACCTTAATTCATCACATAGATTCGATCATCAACCTCGTAGTGTAAAAGAGCCTTGACAAAGTCTGTTAAGGACCTATAATGGTTGGATGGATGTTAAATCAAACCAAACAAACAAACAGTAAATCATGACCTATTATATAAAACCTGTCAGATACCATAACTGTGGTATACTGATTAAAATTTGTGGTATGGTCTCAAAGCCATGGTATCCGGGAAAATTGTCCCTTTGTGCTATACAGCAAAGAAATAGTCCCTTTTGATTACCTACTATATTTAAAACGGTAGAATTCCGTCGAATCCGCTTGAAGTTGCTCCCATACATAGAGACATAGTGAACCAAACCTGGGGGTGGAGAATGAGGGCCCACGAGAGTGAGATTCTCGTACAGTGAAAAACTCGAACCTGGTCTTCTTTTTTGTAGGACTTTACTCAGACAAACTTCTTCTCTTATGATTAATTTCAAGCCATGCCGAAATCAAAGAATAGTATTGTAGTTTTCTGATCTATTTTTCTCGTGAGAAACCAATGGGATCTTTTGGCTGGTACCCGCCTGTGTCTTACGACTTTTGGGATTTTAACTTTCGCTGGTAGCCCTTTCAAAACTCCGCTGATACCCCTCCCCCCACCCTCCACATCTCCAGCCACCACTCTAAGTATTTGACCTCAGCCCAGCAACTGGCTTTGTGGAGCAGTCAGCTGAGTGTGCGGCTAGGGATGCGGGCGTAGGTTGTTCGATTCCCGCATCGGCTGAAGACTTTTTTTATTGTTTTTTTTTTTTTTATCAATTTCTTTATTGAGCTAAAGAACAATACACGGTAAAACTGCAGATCCGTGGCCTCTAGCTTATAAGCCTTTCCCGGCCCGATACGAGACAGCAAAGTGACATTTCCTATGCTTACACGCTAGAGACCACGGATCTGCAGTTATATAGAGAAACAGGCTTACTGTCTCCGTACGGATAAAATATGCGGTAAAATCGGCGATCAGATCAGGTTCATCTGATCGCCGATTTTACCAAGTATTTTATCCGTACGGAGACAGTCAGCCTGTTTCTCTATTATTATATACCTTAAAATATCGAATTTTTAACTTTGCTACTGGGGGAATATTTGGATTTTGCCGTCGTACATGCCCCGTATGCCACATACATACCCCGTACGTCACCTAGGTGTCGTACGGGTATAAATACGACATGGGTAGGAGCGGGCAGTATGTGTAGGATATACTACCACAGGTATATAATAATACCCAATACACAGTTTCATCAGTCTTTCCAAGTGATAGTTCTATCTCAAATATAACCGAAAATAATGGCAGATTCTACAATCATTGCACCGGTTCAGGTAGTGGGACAGTAAATGACATGGTTGGTTTCCATAGCAACACAATCGAAATTTTGATGGACAACCCCTATTGAAAAAGATATTCCCATTTTCGATATTTCATAAGCTTTAATTTGGTACAAAACACTTATATCTGATAGAATTAGGGATTTTATTAGAAATACTTCCTAACGGTATTGACATCATATTCCAGGGTCTACTGACATGAATTAGTTGTGTAACACCTTAAGTATGGTTGTCTGCTCCCTTGTGGCTGTCTGCCAGTAACATTTTCTTTTGTCTTTTATGGATTAATTTTATTGTAATCGGCATATCTGATGATAAGGCATGGTGTCAAGTATAACGTATAAAATATTTGCTATAAGATTACCATTTCCTAGAGGAAGATATAGGGAATTAGGGTAAAGAAAAGTGGTCTGATCATTCATAAGATCTGGTAAATCTATATGTTGAGTCACTATGGCCAAATCATAAATTTGTGGCCTTTTTAAGAAAAGATGTGCCTCCTACTGCCTTTCCCAGCTTTCTATATTGCTTGCACTGTTGGTTCAGATGGTCATCACCTGAAATCATCACCAATAACACCATGGTAACCGACCTTGGAGACCAATATCACAAGAGGTCAAAGGCCAGTGAGGTCACAGTAGACCAGACATCAGTGCAGTAAATTTTCAGCCAAGTCTGAAACATTTCTTTCTATATGTTACAAATCCCAAAATTGTTTTTTATATGAATTATATTCATTAGGATAAACCTGGTCATATGGTCTGAGAAATTGGCTTTTTCAAAAACTTATCATAATTTTATAGCACATATTAGTGCAGCTTTATTCTCAGTATATATTTAATAGATTAATGGTGGTTTGTCTAATATTCCTTTACCTTCACTGTACTAAAGGATTGAAGGTATTTGTGTGTGCTGTGTAATAGTTACTATGCTTGGAGAGCGTTATAACAAGAATGCTGGGAGAGTGACCTGACAACTGGACTGAGTGACCTTCACCTTGCACCTTGATTGGGTTGCATCACTTTTTTTTCTTTTTTTTTAAAATTTTTTTCTTACTTTTTCAGAATTGAAGGTATTTGGTTTGATATCAATACATTGCATGGCTGGAAGGTATTTGGCTTGATATCAATACATTGAATGGGTGGAAATGGCTAATTTTCTCTAATTTCCCCTAAATTATAGATACCTTTATTGATCGAAACTTGCTTATTTAGCAAAATAAAGTTTGTACACAGTTACATCTGTCGTTTCGTGTCATTTATGCTAGGGAGTATATCACAGATACTAAATGTTTTGGTTACCGCCTATATATAAAAAAGCATGTTTTCGACAAGATCGGCTGGGAGTTGCGCCCCACTTAAGCCTGTATTCCACCAACAAGACAAAAACGTTGTACAGTGCCCATATGGCGGTTGCTAGCAGATCTGCTCTATTTTAATCATCTGTCGGGTTGGTGGAAGCACACACCAGATGTTTTAGCAGGCGTCGGCTCTCCTGCCAGACGTTTCAACAGACATCTGCTCTAAGTTATGACGTCTGTTGGAGGAAATTGGGGGTCGTTGGAGTGTCGCTTCATGGTTGCTGAGTGTCTGACAGGAAAGCTAGTATACCCTTTAATATGGCAATTACTGCTTTTCATTTATTGTCTTCATTGTCAGATTATACTCGAAATATTGCAGGATACTGTGTATATAAATATTTGAAAACAAAGAAAAATTTTGGTTTGTTTTTTTCAAATCTTTATTCGGGTCATAATATAAGCACATAGGCATGTCTTCCTGTCAAACCTATAAAATGAGTGACTAATTTTACATTAATATACTTACATTCTTCCTAAGATGGCCCTATGCCATGGCTGACACAGGCATATTATCCCCATTTTTCCTGGTCCCTCTGAGGCAGAAAAAATCTACATGAAAAATATTTCCCATCTTTTTTTTCATGACCCTATCTGACATCCATGAATTACTCTTATGTTAAAAGTATATAAGAAAAATGTTGCCACTTTTTTCCCTGGGTCCAACTGACATCCCTTAATTACTCCTATGTTATTATTGTTTAGGGCGAACAATTGTACGAAGAGGTGTTTGACATCATTGACCGCGAGGCGGATGGCAGCGACAGTCTGGAGGGCTTCGTGCTGGCTCACTCCATCGCTGGCGGCACGGGGTCCGGCATGGGATCCTACATGCTGGAGAGACTCAACGACCGCTTCCCGAAGAAGCTCATCCAGACCTACTCCGTGTTCCCCAACCAGGAGGAGATCTCTGACGTGGTCGTGCAGCCCTACAACTCCCTGCTCACCCTCAAGCGACTCACACAAAACGCCGACTGTGTGGTGGGTTGTGGTTATCAGTCATTAAAAAACTCATTATGGCACCCTGGTATTTTTTCAATATGCTTAACTTTAGGAACTCATACTCAATGGCCGTGAAAGTAGTGAACCCAATTTTCAATGGCTAATTGGGTGATTTATTCTATTAGTAAATAATGTTATACGGGGTGATATTGAAAAAGAAATTGATGAGTGTTTGGTCTGTGTCCCCAATCACTATCAAGTTTGAGGCGTGCAGTAATATGAACGAGGTGATAGCTGAGTTAATATTTTGAAGCGCTCCAAATTAGACGAACGGGGACTCAGACCAAACACGAAGATGTTTCTGATTTTATCTTAGCCTGTGAATATCTATCTGTTTATGGCTCATTGAGTATGAGTTACCGTACTCGCAAACCTGTTGAGTACGAGTTCCTAATGCTAAGTCTATGGACGTTTACCCCAGGCTAAGATAAAATCAGAGCACCCCCCCCCCCCCCCCCCCCCCAAAAAATAAAACCTATTTGTATTGGTTATGTACAGTAGAAAAATATTCGGCCATTGGTAAGTGTTATACATAATCTGGGGAATAGAACCCAAACATCCCAGGAAATGTTGATACATTTGATCATAGTTTCACAATATGAAAGGCCATATCGGTTTTATTATCTCTCAGATCTGAATATTGTACAATACGTTTCAGTTGAGGAAAATGACGCCCACACAAGATACTCTATATGCCATACGCATATGTCGATACTGTATTTGATTCCTATAATTTCCTCTATATATTTAAAGAATATGAATGATTTACAGATGTTACTGATGGTTATTTCAGGTCGTACTTGATAATACAGCTCTACACCGAATTGCCTGTGACCGACTTCATATAGAGAACCCAACCTTGTCGCAAATCAACCAACTGGTAAGTCAGTCTCATGTATACAGCTTGAGAGGCCATCTTCCCGGAGCTCATTTTGTATATGTTTTAGAATTTATTCCACCTCGCTCTGCCTTTTTGATGAATTGTCTAAAATAAATCCATTTATCCTGGGAAGAATGAATCATTGATGACAAACCCGTTGTAAAAGAGGATTGGTAATATTTGAAATTTTATTTTCGAAAATAGTTTAATTTGGCGTGTGTGGTGACCTTGCGTTGTCTCTAAAAGAATTTGTAAGAAATGTAACCAGAAAAAGATTTCAATAAATTGTTCAGGTTGCTTTGTTTTGTATGGAATGTGTTTTTATCACACATAATAGGTCTTTTCGCAGTTCAGTGACTGATCAATAAATAGTGGACAAAATTAGAGGGTCACGAAGGAAAAGTTCTCCAAGATTATTCAGAGATTTCGTTAGAATACAATGTTGATATCTGAGAGTTCAAAGTTTTAATTTATGCTGATGATATTTCTGTAAAATCTGTAACTCGGCCACACCCGGTCATACCCAGACCGAACCCCGTCCGCACCAGGCTACCAATAAACCACTGACAGGCTGCTAAATGCTGTCGTTAGGCCCCCGAAATGAGCCAACATTTTAGTTTTCAGAAAGTGAGCGAATCTCTTAACTGATCTAGATACACACATCACACAGTTCTGAAACTGTTATGCTACCAGTCCCAGCACTGTCAATATCATATTTTTTTTTATAGATTTTCGTTCTAGTTTTCCGAGAAATAGCGGAATTCCGACATTTCATATACATCGCCAACACTCGTAGTGTTAGAATATATATCGACTCGTTACCACTCTGCTCCAAAATAATGGTATAAATGATTCTTTTATATAACCGATTTAAATTTAAGATTTTTTTGGCTCAGTCCCGACTTTCATCCCTGAGTTGTGATTTTGCATCTCTTATGAGTGTACAAGGAGCGAAATGTAAATCTGACACCCTTGGTGAATTCTGTTCATCAAATGATAAAAAAATTTAAAAAATTATAATTTAAAAAAAAATCCCTGATAGATATACAAGGTGTGGCGTGCTCTTGTCGCAGGTGTCCACAGTGATGTCGGTGAGCACGACGACTCTGCGCTACCCGGGCTACATGAACAACGACCTGATCAGTCTGATCGCCTCGCTCATCCCCACCCCGCGGCTTCACTTCCTCATGACGGGCTACACACCGCTCACCACCGACTCGCAGGTCTGCCCCCTCATAGCTTGTTTTATGTAAAGCTTTTATCATTATTTTTTTCATTTAAAGGTCTTTATTCATTTCTATAATATAGATACAGTACTTCCAATAAAGATATTTTACAGGCATCAAGTGGGTAGTTTTCTCAGGTTCCAATTTGTTGGAACTACCGGGTGAGTGAATATGCAATTATTGCGAGCGATGATATTTTCGTCCGTTCGATCTCCGAAAAAATCATATTTTTTTACATCATTCTTCCAGGCAATAAGCAACATAGAACAACTTTCTAACTTCAGAGATGTCAGTTTTCCATTTTTCGGTGGAAATCCACTTTTTCATATTCAGACTATGTAATTGCTTTAATATAATAAGATGATATTGATTTAGCCTCATTTACTCCAATAAGACAGTGGTTTGGACCTCCCCAAACTCTTCCACAATTTCTCAGTCTCTCTAAGGCAGTAAATTAAATGGGAAAAATATTTCCTTTCTTTTGTCCATAACCCGAACTGACATCCCTTTATCTTGGAGATAGGTTAAGTTTCACATGAAAAATACTTCCGCTGTCTTTTTTATGACCCCAACTGATGTATCATTGACCTTACATGTTGAGTGCAGGTGGCGAGCGTACGGAAGACGACAGTGTTGGACGTGATGCGCAGACTGCTGCAACCCAAGAACATGATGGTGTCGACCCCGGTACACCGCCAGGCCAACCACTGCTACATCTCCATCCTGAACATCATCCAGGGGGAAGTGGACCCCACACAGGTACACAATCCCCTCTCTAAGTAACTAACAAACCCACACAGGTAGACACACACAACTCTTTGAGTAACTAACAAACCCACACAGGTACACACTCTCCACTCTCCAAGTAACTGACATACCCACACAGGTACACACACTCTCCTCCCCAAGTAACTAACAAACCCACACAGGTACACACACTCCCCTCTCTGAGTAATTCACAAACCCACACAGGTACACACACTCCCCTCTCTGAGTAACTAACAAACCCACACAGGTACACACACCTCCCTTAACGAGTAATTCACAAACCTACACAGGTACACACACTCCTCTCTCTAAGTAATACACAAACCCACACAGGTACACACACTCCACTCTCTGAGTAACTAACAAACCCACACAGGTACACACACTCCCCTCTCCGAGTAACTAACAAACCCACACAGGTACACACACTCCCCTCTCCAAGTAACTAACAAACCCACACAGGTACACACACTCCCCTCTCCGAGTAACTAACAAACCCACACAGGTACACACACTCCCCTCTCCAAGTAACTAACAAACCCACACAGGTACACACTCTCCACTCTCCAAGTAACTAACAAACCCACACAGGTACACACACTCCCCTCTCCGAGTAACTAACAAACCCACACAGGTACACACACTCCCCTCTCTGAGTAACTAACAAACCCACACAGGTACACACACTCCGCTCTCTGAGTGACTAACAAACCCACACAGGTACACACACTCTCCTCTCCAAGTAACTAACAAACCCACACAGGTACACACACTCCCCTCCCTGAGTAATTAACAAACCCACACAGGTACACACACTCTCCTCTCCGAGTAACTAACAAACCCACACAGGTACACACACTCCGCTCTCTGAGTGATTAACAAGACACAATAATGAATGTTTATTGATCACATCTCTATCCTTAACATCATCCAGGGCGAGGCGGATGGCTCAGATTTTTTTCCCTTTTCACTTTCTTTAATGATTGGTTTATATAAAGCGATGTACATCGAGATGTAGATTTTGTTTGCCATCCAGGTAGTTTGATCACAGTAATAAGTGATACTTTCATCATAGTAATGATACGACTCCTGCCATTTGCACAAGTCAGTTGTGCATTAACCTTTAGTACAATTCATAATATGACATAATCATAGATATATGCATTGGATTTAGCCTGCTTTAGTCAGACTTTCAGTAATTGTTTCTGATGTACTTGTATCAACCTTCAACAATTAAATCAAAACGCACAGTGTGAACTGTCACCAACACTATTGTCGATCAGTTTCTACTAAATATCCTAATTGGATCAACTAATTGAATTTCTTTAGACAAATAGAGTTTGAGAAGGGAGAACTGGTGAAGTTACCAGATTACTAAGTGCTGCTGTATGGACATCAGAGTGGCTTGCGCCATTATGTCCTCATATCACAAGATTTCTTTGTCAATTAGTCTACACATTTCAAAATTGGTCTGTTTTCAAGGTTTGGATACTCAAATGGTTATTCTTATGGTTGTTTGTTATCTAATGATTATCAGCAATCGAATGTAAACTGTAGTCCAAAAGGGGAAAAAAGGAAAAATAAAAGAAAAGGGCAAGCTGGGGTTACGAATTTTAATGGTGTATCTAAAGCGGTTCCTCTGACTTTTGAGGTTTCCCACAAAAGGGAAATAGGTCTTGGCATACTGTGGTATCGCCAAACAATATTAGGAGAATATGATGACTCATGGAGCCACTAACCAAATAATACCCATCAAGTTGGGTATTAGGAGAGGTGCTATGATCACACTTTACAGTTGGTGCTGAAGAATCGATCTATTTTGTGAATTGAATATATTTTTCAAGTTCGAAAAATACACAGGTACACTTAAGAAAGATTTGATTTTAAACGATGAGATTTGAAGTGAAATAAAGAAAGAGTTTGCTCATTTAAAAAAACATAAGTTACTAACGGGGTATTACACATGGCGCCCGCAGGTACACAAGAGTCTACAGCGGATCCGGGAGCGGAAACTGGCGCAGTTCATCCCGTGGGGCCCGGCGTCCATCCAGGTGGCGCTGTCCCGGAAGTCGCCCTACGTGCAGTCGGCGCACCGCGTTTCCGGTCTCATGCTGGCCAACCACACCAGCATCTCGTCGGTGAGTTGACCACCGCCTTTATTCCTAGTAGTAACTGAAAAACACAGCAGGCGCTCTGACCGTAACGTCAATAAATATTTATTCAAAAATAAATAAATAAATAAAATTAAATCTCGTCAGTGAGTCGGAGACGGCCGCGTGGTTTCCTAGATTGAAGCATTTCGAATTTGTGTACTTTTAAAAAGATTTTTTTTGCCGCATCGGCTTGCCATAGAGCTGTTATTGCCACGTCTTCCTAATATTTTAATTTGTATGAAACAAATATAATATTTATTGAGTCTTTTCGCAAACCATTAGGTTTTCCAAGTTTTCTTGGTCGCTGAAGTAGGAAATTTCGCATGAACAGTATCTCTACCTTTTTTTCCTGACCCAATTAAAACACCTTGATTTTAGTGAATTTGTCATAAATGTAAATGGGATGGTTCTGGAGATTTTCATCATTAACTATCTAAAACAGCTCTTTACGAAGTCATCCTTTACTTCGGTAACCATATCTTTCAATTGAAGAAAAAAAGTTTTAACCCAGAAATATCTCTCTCCGCTGCACCGGGGGCAAGGGCTGTGGAAAATGAGACTATTTTTAATTGAACCGATGGATCACATGAATGCTTCTCTTTTGATACTTATTCTGGTCTCCTCAGTTCACGATGATTTATTTATTTATTTATTTTCCTTTTAAAGTTTTTCAATGATGATTTTTCATCACAGTAGAACTCAAATATTAGAGATAAAAATGAACAACAGTTTTCAGAAAAAATTGCCCAAGCCTTCAAGACTTTATTAGCATTTCAGTTTCCATATTAATTTCTCTACTGACGTTTTAATTTGTCACTTACTTGGGCTTTTAATTTATATTATTCCTGATATGCGAGCCTTGAAAGATATATGCGTGATTGCGACCAGCTGTTTACTTATGACATTTTTGTCTGTAGTTGTTTGACCGGACCATTCGTCAGTACGACAAACTGCGGAAGCGTGAGGCTTTCCTGGAACAGTTCCGCAAAGAAACGATGTTCAAGGACAACCTGGACGAGTTTGACGACTCGCGGGAAGTCCTGCAGGACCTGATTGACGAGTACAAGGCAGCCACCCGCCCTGACTACATCAGCTACGGCAGTCAGCAGGTAAGCAGGGGCAGCGAGATGGTGAGCACCGGTCTGTATGGTGTACAGTCAGTATACAGGGGCAGCGAGATGGTGAGCACCAGTCTGTATGGTGTACAGTCAGTATACAGGGGCAGCGAGATGGTGAGCACCAGTCTGTATGGTGTACAGTCAGTATACAGGGGCAGTGAGATGGTGAGCACCGGTCTGTATGGTGTACGGTCAGTATACAGGGGCAGCGAGATGGTGAGCACCAGTTTGTATGGTGTACAGTCAGTATACAGGGGCAGCGAGATGATGAGCACCGGTCTGTATGGTGTACGGTCAGTATACAGGGGCAGCGAGATGGTGAGCACCGGTCTGTATGGTGTACAGTCAGTATACAGGGGCAGCGAGATGATGAGCACCGGTCTGTATGGTGTACGGTCAGTATACAGGGGCAGTCACCGGGTAAGCAGGGACAGTGAGATGGTGAGCACCGGTCTGTATGGTGTACGGTCAGTATACAGGGGCAGCGAGATGGTGAGACCGGTTTGTATGGTGTACAGTCGGTATACAGGGGCAGCAAGATGGTGAGCACCGGTCTGTATGGTGTTCAGTCAGTATACAGGGGCAGTGAGATTGTGAGCACCGGTCTGTGTGGTGTACAGTCAGTATACAGGGGCAGTAAGATGGTAAGCACCAGTTTACATGGTGTACAGTCAGTATACAGGGGCAGCGAGATGGTGAGCACCGGTCTGTATGGTGTACAGTCAGTATACAGGGACAGCGAGATGGTGAGCACCGGTCTGTATGGTGTACAGCCAGTATACAGGGGCAGTGAGATGGTGAGCACCGGTCTGTATGGTGTACAGTCAGTATACAGGGGCAGCGAGATGGTGAGCACCGGTCTGTATGGTGTACAGTCAGCATACAGGGGCAGCGAGATGGTGAGCACCGGTCTGTATGGTGTACAGCCAGTATACAGGGGCAGCGAGATGGTGAGCACCGGTCTGTATGGTGTACAGTCAGTATACAGGGGCAGCGAGATGGTGAGCACCGGTTTGTATGGTGTACAGCCAGTATACAGGGGCAGCGAGAGGGTGAGCACCGGTCTGTATGATGTACAGTCAGTATACAGGGGCAGTAAGATGGTAAGCACCAGTTTACATGGTGTACAGTCAGTATACAGGGGCAGTGAGATGTAAGCACCAGTTTGTATGGTGTACAGTCAGTATACAGGGGCATTCAGCAGGTAAGCACCGGTCTGTATGGTGTACAGTCAGTATACAGGGGCAGGGATATGGTGAGCACCGGTCTGTATGGTGTACAGTCAGTATACAGGGGCAGCGAGATGGTGAGCACCGGTTTGTATGGTGTACGGTCAGTATACAGGGGCAGGGATATGGTGAGCAACGGTCTGTATGGTGTACAGTCAGTATACAGGGGCAGTGAGATGGTGAGCACCGGTCTGTATGGTGTACGGTCAGTATACAGGGGCAGCAAGATGGTGAGCACCGGTCTGTATTGTGTACACTCAGTATACAGGGGCAGTGAGATGGTGAGAACCGGTCTGTATGGTGTACAGTCAGTATACAGGGGCAGCAAGAGGGTGAGCACCGGTCTGTATGGTGTACAGTCAGTATACAGGGGCAGGGATATGGTGAGCAATGGTCTGTATGGTGTACAGTCAGTATACAGGGGCAGCGAGATGGTGAGCACCGGTCTGTATGGTGTACACTCAGTATACAGGGGCAGGGAGATGGTGAGCACCGGTCTGTATGGTGTACACTCAGTATACAGGGGCAGCGAGATGATGAGCACCGGTCTGTATGGTGTACAGTCAGTATACAGGGGCAGTCGCCAAGTAAGCGCCAGTCTGTACGGTTGACAGTCACAATACAGGGGCAGTCAATGGCTAAGCACCGGTCTGTAGTATAGTCAGAATACAGGGGCAGTCAGATGGTAAGCACTAGTCTAGTCAGAATACTATGGCAGTCACTGGGTAAGTGCCAGTCTGCAGATCGCCAGTCAGAATACAAGAGCAACCACCAGGTAAGCGCCAGTCTGCACAATCGACTGTCAGAATACAGGGGCAATCATCAGGTGAGTGCCAGTCTGTAGTCGACAGTCACAATACATGGGCAGTCAGTAAGTAAGCAAACAGGAAAAACTCTTATTTATACTCTAATTTGTAAATTACAGTGAACACTTCCACAGAAATTATAGTCCATATACTTCCAAGTCTTCGTTGCAATGTTCATCGTCCCTCATATCCAAGGACCACTGTATGAATAAATTACATGTAGGTTGGTTTATGTTAATTCAACCTGAGTTATAAATTGTCAACTCCAACCAGAAATAGTGGTGGCTACTAATGGGATAGAAGGGTGGGGAGCTAACTCAGTGGTTATGGCACTGGACTTTTAACCCCAAGGTTGTAGGACTTTGTGAGTTTGAGTCCTACTGCAGCCACTCTTCTCATTCACCCTCGGCAGTGGTAGATATACTGCTATATCAAAGGCCAATCGTTCTCATACCATGTCTATGAGGTGTGGTGTAGAGCCATCTTTCTCCTTCTGTAGCAGTGGTAGATTTACTGCTATATCAAAGGCCAATCCTTCTCATACCATGTCTATGTGGTGTGAGAAGTCAACGAATTCGCACCTCGGTAAATGTATAGGGGTGAGATTTCTACCTAAATTCATGTTATAGATTCGATCACCATCAAACCCAAAGTAAGTCTAATAGAACATACTGGACATTAAACTACCCAAACAAACAATACAAACAAACTACAGTAAAACCCCTCTTAAGGGGACACCCTCCGTTCCGGGCCAAGTGTCCCCTTAAGCGGGGTGTCCCCTTAAGCGGGGTTTTCAGGATGCCAGTGGTTATACAATAGAGAATACCTACATAAATGAAGGAAATGATGGTTATTAGGTTAAAAGGTTTATTAATAAATAAGCAAATAAATATAAATTATACAATATAAATGAATAAAAATTAATATAAATGTATAAAAAAAAATTAAAAAAATAGATAAAAGAGGTTGAAGATGGATATGCATTCCTTGTGAAATTTGCTCCTTTTTACACCCCCGTTCAATGTCACCACCCTAGCGGTGTAAAACCAGTGAACCTTGAGGAAGTCTGGAAAGGACCCGTAATGTACGACCGGACATTAAATGAAACAAATCAAAATTTAAAAAAGTCTTTGTAAAGATGATGACAAAGGAGACTGAGATATAATCCACATATCCTACCCAAATTCTCCGATCATCCGGTAGGGAACTTAGGGGGATTTCCAGTGTGACTCTCGTCGGATACTGACCTCACTGATCATTCATTCATGATCACCCCTGCCACCTGGTGTTTTGTTCGGTATTCCGAGGTAATGACCACCCCAATACTTGTGTAGGGGTCAGGGTAGCCGAGCCGTGTTTGTTTCACTTCACGCTAGGTGGCGCGAGTGCCCATCACCGCTATGCGGTAAGGCCGGCAGACCCATCCATGCAAAGACTATGGGGTCGTCCGCATTACATAACTCAGTCAGTATAGGCTGAGTCCGCAGCAGGTCGACAGGTCTTCTCGCAATGCCTCTCTGTTGAGTGAATGCCTGGAGCCTCAGTGTTGGTTAGGTTTCCCCGTAAACCTTTCAATGGTGAAGAGACCGGAATCTCTTCCCCCAAATTACTTGGTGCCCCGCAGCACCAAGGAACTGTAACGTCACTCGGTATAATAATCACCTGTATACCTAAATAGTCCGGAGTCTGGTTTTCTGTCCTAGGCTAAGCTTGGTAGTAGATCCTGCATCTCCTAACCTACCTCGTGTCAATCCGAACCAACCCGTGCGGAAGTGGTAGCACGGGGTAGTGACTTTGTCTCTGCCACTGGGAAGGTAGAGATACCACGGAGAGTGGTCATACACTCTCAACCACCAGTTGTCCACTACACTTGAATAGCTGTGTCCTGTATACAGTAAAACCCCTCTTAAGGGGACACCCTCCGTTCCGGGCCAAGTGTCCCCTTAAGCGGGGTTTTCAGGATGCCAGTGGTTATACAATAGAGAATACCTACATAAATGAAGGAAATGATGGTTATTAGGTTAAAAGGTTTATTAATAAATAAGCAAATAAATATAAATTATACGATATAAATGAATAAAAATTAATATAAATGTATAAAAAAAAATTTAAAAAATAGATAAAAGAGGTTGAAGATGGATATGCATTCCTTGTGAAATTTGCTCCTTTTTACACCCCCGTTCAATGTCCCCCCCCCCCCCCCCCCCCTGTAAGTTCTGAGAGAATTCAGCAGCCCTATAAGAGACTCACCGTGAGCCACCCAGAGCCGCAACGGCTCACTGAATACCGTACCTTCAAAGCCCCCAGCCCACCGCTAACCTGTAAGCGGGCCTCTTACCTGGCACCTTCAGCAGGCGCGAAAATCGCTCATACTGATATCCACTCAGAGTCGCCCGCCCAGAGCCTCTAGAGATGTTGTTATTACATTGAAAAAACACACTCCGGCCGGCCGGACCCTCACGGGAATGCTCAGTCTATTATTCTGGTTGTGACAGCTGTCTGTCCCGTACAAACGGGCACTATAAACTTGGATTTTCAGTGTTTTTGATATGATGACCCCCCAAACTGTCCCCTTAAGCGGGGTTTTTAAGCATTTCTGTACCGAAAAACTGTCCCCTAAAGCGGGGTGTCCCCTAAAGCGGGGTGTCCCCTTAAGCGGGGTTAAAATTAACTCTTAATAGAGGGAAAATTTCCGTTCCGAGCAAATTGTCCCCTAAAGCGGGGTGTCCCCTTAAGAGGGGTGTCCCGGAAGAGGGGTTTTACTGTAATGTGATAGCGTTTGACACGGTTGATAAAATTGGTTTGTGTTGTTTTTCAGGCTGCGTCATCGTGAAACACTTAAGTAGATGGGAGCCACCTGAAACCAGCTTAATAAAGTACACACAGACACTGTGGAGAGTGATACAAAGGTCACCACCCCAAGGTCACCACCCCAAGGTCACCACCCCAAGGTCACCACCCCAAGGTCACCACCCCAAGGTCACCACCCCAAGGTCACCAGGGTCGCTTTGCAGTTCGAAGACCCGTCACAGCCAGCGATTCATCGGACAGTCTTCTCACCAGTTCTACTTCCTTCTTGTTGCACTTTATTAACCATCGTATACATAGGCCCCATTAATGTATGGGGACTCGGTAAACCATGACCTGTTATATAAAACCTGTCAGTTACTATAACTGTGGTATACAGATTCAAATCTTTGGTATACAGCCTAAAAGCCATGGTATACGGGAAAATAGTCCCTTTGTGCTATAGAGCAAAAACAGTCCTTATTATTGTACCCTTTAATATGGCAATTACTTGGTTTAATTTATTTCGAAAAGATGGATAATAAATACAACAAACGATGATAATGTGAAGAGGCGGCTCTGTAAACCACTCAAGGTTGACGCCGTAATATGCATCAACCTCTCGTGGTTTATGGCTGCCTGGCCACAGAACCATTGTTTATTTATTAAGACGAGACATCAATTAGGGATCTAACTATAAAATGAAAGCTTTTTTTCTTTATTTTTTTTTATGAGAAGAAACAAAAGAACTCTGAATCACAGAATGACACATAACATGGGAATTCTAGACTGCACTTCCTTTTGAAGACATATAAATGGATGGGGTTTCTTTTTAAACTCTGTTGATTGTCTGTGAGATTAGTGTTGAAATTGAGATATGTTTAACCAAAAGGATATCACTTAGATCATAACTGCCGTATTTAAGTGCTTATTAGCCTACGAGTTTAGGCAACATATAGTGCAGATAAACTTGATATAATCCTGCAACTTCTGTAAAGAAACTTCGAATCAATAGTCTCACTATCATTTGACTAGATTCGTCTGATACAGAACAAATACAGAAATCGCAATTTGTATTATATAAATTGCATGCATGCACTCGAGAAACGTCCTGGTTTTAGATATGTATATAATTTATTAAGTGCCAGTTCTGGTTTCTGAGCATGCTGAATTTGATCTAATCTTTGTTTAGATATTAGCTGCTGAGGAGTTTGCTTAATCCATATCTATTACACTGTATATATATTTGGAGATATTGAAATTGTGCTGCAACAAAATCGTTCTTTATAATAAAATGTACGAAATGTACTGAAAAATTGTTTTCAGTTCTTTCAAAAACAAATTGAAAATATGAAGCAGGAACACTTCTAAACACAACCGATGTTACCTTGAAAATGACATCTACATGTCAGAACCAAACCGTTGCTATGCGATCTCCCAGAAGACCTTGTTATAAGAACAATGATGATAAAACAACCACCCTTCATGACAGTGATATCACACAAACTCCCAGCGTTGTTTGGTGAGTGAATGGGTAGATCACCAAGCAGATTTTTGGTTATGGACACTGTCACATTTTATCCAGATCGGACTCTTCAGGCATCTTCTAGTTGATGATGCCACATTTAAAGGGTGCTACACGTTGTGCAGGCCCTGGCAACTTTATTAAACTTGCAAAGTTGACAAAAAGAGAGTTGAGCACTGACACGGGAAGGAAAAACTTATTAAAGTATAATTTATAACAGTATTCTGAAGTAGTTAATGAATCTATGGCTATGAATCTATATATATTCTAACACTGCAAGTGTTGCTGATGTATATGAAATATTGGAATTCTGTCATTTGTTGGAAAGCTTGCATCCCTCAAATTCATAGATGTAATTGTTTGTTTGTGGTTTAATGTCCCAGGGGACCCTGAGGGTATATAGGGACTATTCATGATTTAACTTTTCACTTTCATAGACTTATTTCAGTCAATTCTTTTTAATGTTTCAAATATTTTATATAAAATCAAAGAGATTTGTCTCTTTCAAAAACATGATGATGTCTTTCTTTGGAATAGTTTTGAACAACATTTTCATGTTGTTACTGTTTTTCAAATGCTTTCTTCTATTGTCTTGTACCCTTTTACAGTTCAGCAGGATATTCTCAATAGTGATGGGTAAATTGCATGCTTGGCATAGTGGAGGATTTCCCCTTTCAGGAGATATTCGTGTGTAAGTCTGGAGTGACCTATTTTCAGACGGGTCAACTTCACCTTTTCACTATGACCCCCACAGTTTCTCTTCCCATTCACAGTTGAGTGAATGGTATGTAGTTTGTTTCTTATTTGCTTGTTCCAGTCAGATTTTATTCCTTGTCATTCCTTTAATTGGAGCTGTCATATCCGTGTGTGGAATTTTCGCTGTACCGAGATGCAACTTCAGAGCTTTCTTTGCTGCTCTGTCTGCCTCTTCATTTCCATCCATTCCTATGTGGCTTGGTAGCCAGCATAGAACTATGTCCTTCTTTCTTTTCTTCAAAATGGAAATCCTTTCTCAAACTTCTCTTACCAAAGGGTTTGTCGGAGAGTATTGGAGGATACTTTGAAGACATGATTTTGAGTCAGAATATATGATGAATTTACGGTGGTGCGAGAGACCTGCCCAGTGTCGGGCTTTCAGTATTGCACTGGTCTCTGCAGTGAAAATACTGGCCTGGCCAGGTAATGCTGCAGTCAGGTTACCATATGGTGTATGGACAGCAAAGCCCACTTTTTGTCCTTCTTTCGACCCATCAGTGTATATGGGAATATACTCTTTGTGGTCCTTCTCTATCTTTTCCAGTTCAGTTTTGAATTGGAAAGTGCTAATTTCACCTTTTTTCTTATTACTTAGATCAAGAATAATCCCAGGTTTTATCTCCAGCCAGGGAGGAGCACGTGAAGTTAGCTCCCTCAGATCATTCAGAGGGAGATTTGATTTCTCCAAGAGACTTCTGATGGAAGTAGCATATGGCTAGGCTACTCTTGGTTAGTCTCTGGTTATTCTTTTTTGAATATTATCTCATGTATGGGGTTTCTTGAGTTTACCTTTGTCTTGATTGCATACTGTAGAGATAATGTCTCTCTGCGGAGCTCAAGTGGTGGTATCAGAGCCTCTATTTCCAAACTCTTTTGGGGAGAGGTTCAGAATGCACCAAGACAAAGTCTAAGGCCTTGGTTCTGGATTGGTTTCAGTCTGTCCAGAGAGCTTTTGCTGGCTGAGCTATACACAATGGATCCATAGTCTAATCTTGATTGAATGTAGGCTTTGTAGAGAGTGATCAAGATCTCTCTATCGGCCCCCCAACTTGTATGACAGAGGACCTTCAGCAAATTCAGGGCTTTTTGACATTTTCTCCTCACATATTCTATGTGAGGTTTGAAATATAGTTTGTCATCAAAAATCATTCCCAGAAATTTCACCTCAGTTTTCACAAATATTTTGCTGTCATGTAAGAGGACGTTTGCTTCATGCTCACATCCCCTATTTCTACAGAAATGGACACACATGGTTTTGGTTTGGGAGAATCTGAAACCATTTTCAGTGGTCCATGTTTCCAAGTGATGTAGTGCTGTCTGTAGTTTTCTTTCCACTGTTGTTACGCTTTTAGATCTGTAGCATATGACAAATTCATCAACATACAGGCTGGCATTGACTTCAGAGGGAAGATTCTTGGTGATCTCATTTATCTTTATGCCAGAGTAACAGAAAGTACGCAGCCTTGAGGCACTCCCATTTCCTGGTCGACCTGATCAGAGAATGTTGTACCTACACGTACAGTTAAAACCCTGTTGGCAAGGAAGTTTGAGATGAACTTAGTCATTCTTCCATGCAGGCCTAGTCTGTGTATGTCTTGCAGAATACCATACTTCCATGTGGTATCGTAAGCTTTCTCTAGGTCAAAGAATATGCCAATCACATGTTCATTTCTGGCAAATCCTTCTCTGGTGAAATTCTCCAAGTTAACAAGGTTGTCACATGTGCTTCTGTTTTTCCTGAAACCTGTTTGAAGAGGGTTCAGGTGGTTACCAGACTCCAGAAACCAGGTCAACCGATTGTTTACCATTCTCTCCATGGTCTTGGCAATGAAACTGGTCATGGCTATGAGTCTATAGCTTGATGGAAGGTTATGATCCTTTCCTGGTTTAGGTATAGGGATTACAGTTGCCTCCGACCATGATTTTGGGTAAAGGCCTTGAAGCCAGTTTGTTTAGGATACTCAACAATAGGTCTAGCTGCTCCCCTGGTAGGTGTTTTAACATTTGATAATGAATATCATCCGGTCCAGAGGAGGGATCCTTTGCATCATTGAGGGCATGACTCAGTTCCTCAAATGAAAAGGGTAGGTTGTAGTCCTCTTCATTGTTGGAGGTGAAGTTAAGTTGAGTCTGCTCTTTTGCTTCTTTGTGTCATAGAACGCCAGCCTCACGGTTTTCACTGTATGAAATCCTGTGAAATTGGGTGGCAAGAGCATTGGCTATCTCTTTTTTAGTTGTTTTGATGTTTCCATTCATTTTCAGATGGTGTACTGGTGGGTTTCCTGATTTCCCAGAGGTGTGAAGCGCAGCGCCCCCTATCGTTTTGGCATGGTCTCAAATGACAGCTGAATGGAGATTCCTATACAAAAATAGGCTAACTAGTAACAGCTACTACATACAAACTGTTAGAGCTCTATCAAAAATCTTTTCAGATATTGATAGAGTCATATCTAATGTACTCCAAACCACAATAGAGCTCCACGTTTTATGGTTGTTTTGTATTGTGAAATAGAGCCTTATTTCTCATAAATTCCAATGTTCAACCTACGACAGGAAATCCTAACCATAGCACAGGTATATGATATGTGTATCACTAAATAGGTCCATGTCTTAGGTTTCTAACACTGTTTTGTTTATCAAAATCAACCTATTATTCATGACACAAGAGCTATTCATATTTTGCATGTTTTGGTGTGGGCTCTTCTCAGAGCTCCTTCCCTCTTGCTGGCATGTTTGAAAGTGGCGCTGTGAGGCAGCCACGATCGTATATATGAACCAAGTCGCTATAGGGGGCGCTGCGCTTCACACCTCCTCTGCTGATTTTCCATTCATTTTTCTTATAAAGTTCCACTTTTTTCATGGGTGTGGATTTAGTAATGGAACTAACATACCCTTGAAAAGAATCCATTTTGGAGGTTTTATAAATTCTCCTTGTTTGGGCATTGGTCTGGAGATAAACATTTTTAATCAGTTTCTTTCTTGCTCTATTTCTCTCCCTTTTGGCTCTCTGGCAGTCCTCGTTGTACCAGGGTTCGGATTTCTTGGAAGGGGTACGAGAGTACTTTAGAAGGCATTTCCCAGATATCTCTAATAGGGTATCTGTAAAATACCTCATTGGGTCGTCCTCTGTCTACCTCCCTGGAGAGAAATTGCTCATTGCAGAGCCTTCTGAACCCTTCCCTGTCTGCTTTGGAGAGTTTCCAGGAGGGATGTTTTTCATCATTGGTGTTTAGTTTGTCAGTCTCCAACATTATAGGGAAGTGATCACTTCCACAGAGATCAGTATATACTCTCCATTTAAAGTCTGCAAACAGGGTCGGATGGCATAGTGACAGGTCAATAGAGCTGTATGTACTTATAAATGTAAATGCAATAGTAACCTTAAATTATAAATAGAACGAATAGTTTCTACTTAAAATGAACCAGAAAACGTAAACAAATCCAAGATTTTTGTTATTTACACTTTATTTGATATTCAGTATGAATTTTCATAAAACCAAATTGGAATGGTTCACACACAGACTGCAAGGCAGGAGTCTCACGATAATTAATCACCGATTTACCGCGTGAACCTGCCCGACAACACAAGCAAGTTCCTTCATTCTAGTTCTCTATACACAACTTGATCAACTCACGTTTACTTACACATACGAGCACAACACACACAAGTATCCATACCTTAGATATACTTTGAACTAAATGATGCTATATACATTATGGTGATACATGCTGGACTATATCGATGAGATAACATCATAGCAATATAGAAATATTGAACACGTACAACATGCAAATAATTACAAACAGGCTTTTCAGTACTCCTCTTCCTCTTTATAGGTTCTGAAAATAACAGATTTTCAGTTTTCTAGATTAAAAAACATAGGCTTTTATGTATTTAGTGTAAACATAGTCAATTTAAAAAAAGAAGAAGTAAACATATTCAGTATAAGAGAATCAAAATATGAATTTGTATAGGTTTAACCGGGAGGCCTGAAATGGGATTTTGAGCGGGGGGTTTCAATTTCAACTTAGGCGAGGCGAAGCTTGTTCTGGTCTTTAAAAACAGAATGAGACCGAAACGTGAAAAATTTGTCTCCTGGCGACAAATCTAGTTGAGATCTGGTGATTTCATGCGACCGCAGATAAATACTAATAGAAATCGGACATTGAGAAAAGCCTCCTCCCTCTCAGTTTCTACTATACAACACAAGAATGTCCTGTACACGATGGCATTACAAATACTGTATCGAGTATAAAAAGAAGAAGAAATTCTTCCAGTTCTTCTGCATGTATACCTACATCACTCAAACAGTGATACAAACTAAATAAATAACACACATAGCTTAGAATGCTGCGTAAAGTCAAGGTCTGATGTTTTAATTCATCGACATCTGGACCTAAATGGCGGTTTTATCTGCTAATTAGCCTGTTTGCACATCTACAGCTGTACACTAAACCTGGAGAGATCTGGGGACTTGTATGGCATGAGAATATTCTCACTCGTAATCTTTTTCTCCTTAGGTGACGTTTGTGATTGTTGACAATGCGTCCCGACTTTGTTTTCCACCTGCAAAAGAGAAAATTTACCATATGAAAAACGCTTTTCATCTCAAGTTTGCATTTCGATCTTTTTGAATTTTAAGAAACAAGGGATTTTTAAGCTTCTGTACAAATCATCAATATTTCTAGGGTTACTATGGAGTTAGTGGTATGTAACTATCACTATTAACTCCGGGATTGACTGAAATTGGGGGAGACCTTGGATCTTTAATAGAAAGTGGTATAAATTAGCTGAATAATATCAAGGAGCATAACAGATTTCATACGACTGTTAACATGGCATTGGTTGTCTTCGCGGAATGATATCACGAAGCAGAGCTGAGTGATATCTGTAGTGGAAGACAACGAGATTTTGTAAACATATGGAACCTAAGTATTCCCATGTCATTTGTATTGAACCTCTGCTTATTAATCTGGGACTTTAAATTGAATATCAATATTATAAAGCGATTGTTATAATGCTGTCAAATTAGTGTTAGGCGAACTATATGATTTGGGTATTTTTACCACTTGCACAACGTTTACTCGAAAATTGAGTATTGTTATAAGGAAATTAATCTGATCTGTTTGTAAGCCATGTAAGGCCATAATCTGGACATTTGGGCATTCCTAGGATAAGTTGACTGGAGCCAGCCAAGCTGTTCTTACTCCAGTATAAATAAAAACCTTTAAAAAAAACAAAAACGAATAACATGTAAACAATTGTATGAAATTGAGTGACGTTAAGATATTATCCTACCCCGTCACATGTTTTTAACTTCATATGTCACCAGTGGCATATAAATATTCTATGGTATAACTGTGGCATACAGTCACACCATGTTAAGTCTATGGAGATTTATATGAAGGGTAGGATAAATTACTATATAAATCGTTCTACCATCAACCCATAAATGCAATTCATCTTTGGGTGGATTTTTTGAAAGAAGTAAATAGTTTATATATCATATGGAAGCTTATCAGAAGACTTACTTTTACGTTTGCCTCTAGAGTCCATATTATGTTCCCCTTCTTTGTACAGTGTCGTGGAGATTGGATCTCCTCGTCGCAGTTTTCTGAAGAGAATGAACAAGGTTTAAAGTAGGACGAAAACGCAGGGGTGCCAGGTGGGGTCAGGACAAATTCTTACATGGAGACTGAGGCCAGTCTATGTATCACCTAAAACACACATGGTGTAGGGGGAATCCCCATCACTCTCTTAGCAGATCCTTGGGCATGGATCGTCAGTATAGGATATCTAGATATCCGATATGAGAGTGAGTCTATGTGCAGTTCTGCACTAAATGGTGTACTCTTCAAAGAAAATTATTTAAGGAAGATAACCACACACTAACAGATCTATATTCTGCAAAAAAACACCTTAACAATTCATTAGGCATTCCTTTGATATTTTTTTGTTACACTTGGTAATGTTTCAATAACTCTATTCTCACATGACATATTTTAAGCCAATCAGTCAGTATTAAAGTTTGCCCTTGACCGTAGGAAAATGTTCCACAGGAATCCCACCATCCTACAGCTGTATGTTAGAGTACTGGGATCAATAACCCTCTAACTGAGTGTGCTGGGGTACCTGAATTCAGAATTTTGAGGGATTACAGTAAAAGTTTATCTAAGATTTAGATTTCAGGTAACCAGGAGTCTATGTTTTTCCTCAAAACTTATACAAAAAATTTTTTGGACTAAAATGAAAATCCTACTTGGAGGAATTTTAGCCTCATCTCATTATCTATAGATTATGACAACTGTTAACAGTGGTTGCCATCGACTATAGTTTTGTTATCTTAGAATTTCTTGGTGGATGATGGTAGAACAAGCATTCACTCTGTGTTCTATTACTGCTATATGTATGGTACTCTTTTATGATCATGGAGTCAGCCCACTGGAATAAACCTTTAAAGGCATATCGGACAATTTAGCTTGAAAATTAAAATCCACATCACATCATTTTCGTGAAACTTGAATATGATGATCTCTAAGTGTTGGACAATACATATCTAACTTAAAAATTGGGGGTCACCATACTCGTTTTCAATTCAGAGACCAATAATATGATTATTTTATGAAAGAATATATAGAAATTCCATAAAGTTGCTTTTCACATAGTTAAACCAATGTCATTTTCCTCAAAATTTCACAGAATATAGTACATATATAGATGTAAAGTACTACACATTAAGGTTTGTAAATTCACAGGTCACCGTTCTTGTTTTTGAAAGAATTAAAGAAAACTGTATTTTCCAGTACATCTCCTCTGTAAATCAAACAAATGTTAATTGGCCTATTTTACCAATTAGGATTGGATGAAACGTTAGATTTGGTCAATTGGAATTAGAATGAACCCCCCCCCCCCCAAGGAGAGAATTTCGATTGCTAACCCTTTATGGCAGAATGATTCCTCGAGGCATCAACCGGCCAAGGCGGAATGATGCCTTGGAGGCAACATTTCTCTTATATGTGATATATTGATTTTAAGAGGGAAATATTTAATAAACAAACATGAAATTTTCAGAGAACATAGATATAACATCATATACACATGTATCATATTACTAGCAAAATCATGTAAGATCTTATGGATTACAGATCATATCTCGTGATGAAACCATCGAATATGAATTTAGCCAATTAATATGTTCGTCCTTTAGGAGCATACACTGACACTACCATCTGTCCCTATGGGAAAACGTCAGCCACAGACACTCGTCCTTAAAGGGTCAATTGACAATATCTAAAAACCATGGGTGGCACTACCGTGATTTGTAGGATATGCCCAGGGATGCCAGTGAGGTTTCAGAAAAAAAACCTGAAATGTTAACTCTCTATTTGACTTCCATTCTAAACTTTGATATGCTGATTATTTGACACAAAATATTGAAAGTAGTACAAATATAACATTTAGGGATTTAATATACACATCTGAAATCAGTAGTGAGCTAGTTTGTTTTTTCAATATATGTGAATACTTAAAGACCCGAGAAAGTCTACTACAGATATGACCACCCTAACGCTACCACCACCAGCCTCCTGAGATTACAAGCAGCTCAAGTTTCATTAAGCTCCACTCTCCAAACACAGTTCTTAGTTCAGGGGTTTCAGTTAACCTATGGCAGTCCACTATAGCGCCACTGAGTTCTCAGGGGAATTCCCCTGACTCTGCAAGGCCCAGGGACCCACAGGGTACCACTGGGTGCAGCCTGACACCAGCCACCGGGCATGGCTCCCGCCACTGGCCGCCTATATAGAGATACACTACATTTCACAAGAATGATCAAGGTTATGTTCAGAGTTGAGAAAAATACCTGAAAACCTGAAATACCCTGAGAACTGGCATGAGTGTATGCCTTTAAAGCTATGTGCCCTTCCGCATGCATGTATGCTCTCATTACACTAACATCATACACTGTATTAGGAGCTGTGGGGAAAGCAATCATCTCACTCTACTAATCCCTACTTACGTGTTGAGGCTCAGTTCTTTGTAGCTTTTTTGTGACGCTCCTCGTCTTGGTCGTTTGGGTTCAGCGAAAGTGCCTACCTCAAATGGCACTCTAAAAGAGACAATATCAAAGATAAAGATTTAAATCTTTTTGTGGTTGAGGATCAATCATTATATAGAACGGCCTGACAATGCTGTACAAGTTAAAAAAACGAGATGATAATTTACGTTTCGTACAAAACGAGCCATTCATGCAGAGTTCCGTACGAACCGTAAATAACTATCAAGTTTTGTGGCTTATACAAGCATGGTGGATCGTTTTATATCTACTATATAACCGAAATTAATAAAAAATAATTAATTTAATTTGGCCCAACATCTAATACTTTAGTTGAAGCGTACATAACAGTGTTCCGTATTTTGCCGTACGGAACAGTGTTCCGTACGGTATTTTTACGTCACATGGCGAAACAATGCCTATTTACATGGGTATATAGTACATACTGATCCACAGATAAATGCGATATCATAATAAGGAGCAATCACATACAAAATTTAAAAAAAACATCAAAGAAGATATACACATAAATATACAGGCATCATTTACCTATTTTATCGAGAGTTGAAAGATGTATATATGTGCTGAAGCGACAGTTAGAATCATATTCATTAGATTTTAGGGGGTTTTTTTTTAGATTTTAGTGAGAGGATAGGAGAATACTTTTGTATATGAAGACCTGGAAAGCAATTTTGAATTATATAACTATAGCGTTTGATCTAGAGCAAAATATTACGATATACTTCAATGACAACTTAGTTTCTACATACTTGAAGTCACTTTGGCTGATCGATCTCTTGACGGCTTCAGCTGAAGGTGAGGTTTTTGTTTTAGGCTGCAAGGAAAAAATCATTACATCATGAAACGTCAAGGTTTTCTAGTCTCTTTTCCCTGAGATGAGGGTGGATTTGGCCCAAGAAATTCAGGTCAACTAATAGAATAGAACCGTCCCAAGGCGCTAGTAACATTATATAAGGAGGTAAGGAGGGAACAAAAGCCGCCATGTTGCCTCTCCCCCCCCCCTTCCCAACATAATGAAATTAGACAAAAATACATGAATATCATATCAAATTTAGGTTTCACTTTAATAATGACACTTCCTAGGATGTAAGCAACTGTCAGTGCCACTTATGGAGATGGTTTATGTACCATCAATGATCAGTGTTAATCAATAATGTGTGAACATTTGTTTTAGGATGCCCATTTCACCCAATCCCCCACACCTCTAGTACAAGCCGATGCTACCTTGATAATGACAACTTCCTGTCACTTTTGAACCAGGTTACTATGGTATCTCCAGGCGAATAATCGTTACCTATCTAACAACAATTACAAAAAAAACCAACAACAAAAAACCAACATAAAGGAGTTCTTAAAAATGGACTGGTGACTCAAGTCTGCCCCCCAAACTGAAATCTCTTTTTTCTATACATCCATGTCAAAAGACTAAAACTATAATATATTGTATGACCATAAAACCTTCAGTCCAAAATAGAATTCATATTCCATCTGTACTCAGTGAGCTTACACAAAGCGAAAATGTGGTCAGGTCACCTAGTGACTCTACAAGCAGGTGTACTACAGTAGGCTATAGCCATAACCTAAAGACCAACCCGTCCAACGATAACTATTGAGTATAGGGCAAAAAAAAAGCACACTTACTGAATTACTTGTGCACGTTGTGGCTGTGGATGGCTCGTCAGATGCTTCTTGAGGAATGCTCTCGCTGTTCGTGGTCAGCGATGTTCTCTCATTACTTACGAGTGAGGACCGGCTCGAACCAACAGAGTCTCTAGTGATAACCTCTCCTTCGCAATCATCCAAGTTCATGCTCTCAACTCGGGACTCGCTCTTCTTTGAGGACTGCCTAGATTTCTTTCGTATAACTTCGACATCTGGCGTATCAGGTACAACATTGGAATCTTCTTCGGGTTGGTCCTTCGTAGGCTTTGGTCTCGGTGGAGTGGCTCCAGCATAGACTTTGACACTTTCTCGGTCTGGGGACGAGGATTCATCATTGCCCGTTGCTGAGGGTGACGTGAGACGCACTTCAGCCAACTTTCTGGAATAAGTCACAGATTTATTTCTTTGCCTTGGCTTTGTTCTCTTGCCAGCTCCAGTCACTAGCATTATCCCATGTGGACTGCCATCCCCAACGGACTCGCCATTTTGATCAGTATTCAGTCTCTGTTTCATTGTCTGCATTGTTTCTTTGTTATCTCGGAAATCTCCATATTTCATCTGCGGCAAAACAGTGACAGACTCGTTCAACGACATGTCAAAGATATCTTTGGTAACTTTCTGTGCTGGAATCGATCCCGTATTTTTGCCTTCTGTTACAACTGGCTGAGGAAGAGGATCTTCAACTGTTTGATTTCTGAAAAACTTGTTATTCTCCCTTGATTCGATCTCAGAGGGATTCTTACGGCCAGCCTTAAAAACAATCTGACAGCGGGCCTTCGGTAATATTTTTAATGTAACTTTCTCATTATCAGAGCTTAGCGATTTAACTCCCTTTCTTATTCTTGAGATCTTGGGTTTGGCAAGCAGTTTCCCTTCCTTCTGCACTGCGGACGTCTTGTATTTTGTAAGAGGCTTCACAGGTTTCCCAGTAGACCTTCTCGGAGGATCTTTTGAAAGACTGTTGCTGTCATCTATATCAGCAGTGCTGTCTGATTCTATTTCTTGTACTTTGTTAGATGACATACTTTCCCGGTCATTTTTGGCCTTTTCCTGCGTTGTTGACATCTTAGATTTTGTACGAGGCTTCACAAGTTTCCCAGTCGACTTTCTGGGAGGATCTTTTGAAAGATTGTTGCCGTCATCTATGTTTGGAGTACTATCTGGTTCTTTTTCTCGGATTTCGTTAGATGACATACTTTTCCGGTCATCTTTAGCCTTTTCCTGCATTGTAGACGTCCTGGATTTTGTAAGAGGTTTCCCAGTAGACTTTCTCGGAGGATCTTTTGAAAGACTGTTTCTGTCATCTATATCAGCAGTGCTGTCTGATTCTTCTTGAACTTTATTAGATGACATCCTTTCCCGATCATTTTTAGCCTTTTCCTGTATTGTTGATGTCCTAGTTTTTGTAAGAGGTTTCACAGGTTTCCCAGTAGATTTTCTCGGAGGATTCTTTGAAAGACTGTTGCTGTTATCTATATTTGGAGTACTATCTGAATCTTTTTCTTGGATTTCATTAGATGACATACTTTCCCGATCATCCTTAGCCTTTTCCTTATCCTTTATTGTTGATGTCTTGGCTTTGGGAAGCGGTTTCACAGCCCTCCCAATAGACTTCCTTGGAGGATCTTTTGAAAGACTGTTGCGGTTAGCCGAGCTCTCTGATGCTACGTCTTGTATTTCGTGAGACGACACACTGTCCTGGTCATTCTTGACCTTTTCCTTGTCCTCAATATTTGACGGCTTAGGTTTTCCAGAAGATTTCCTGAATTTCTCATGAGGTTTTGGTAGAGAATTCCTTGAAACAAGAGCATCAGTTTCTGTGTCTACAACATTGCAAGACTTTTCTGTTGCATTAATACCTCTTGATTCTTCCCGTGTCTGTTTCTTTCTCTTCTTCATTTTTGGTATCCGCAGTAGTTTCCGTGTTGGACAGCTGTTACCATCTTTTTGCGAGGAGTCAGAATTTTTCGTCGCCATTTTCAGATCAGGTTCAGCTGCAGCGACCGGAATGTCTTTCTCGATAGAAACAGAAACAACAGATGTCATGTCCATATCCTCTACTGCATAAATTGATTCATTGCATTTTCCCTCAACATCAATTGGAATTACAGCAGCTTCCAATTCAATGCAATCCTCATCATCAGAGTCATCGACAAAGGTTATTTCTTTTTCATTCACTATATCTTCATCATCTGCCTCCACTTGATCCAAAGCCTCAACTTGTTTAGCAGGAACAGAGTATGTCCTTCTTTTGACTTTACTTTTTTCTGGTGATTTTGGTGGTGTGGCTACTTTATCATCCTTCACTTTTTTTTGAAGGATTGAAGAACGTTTCTTTTTGGCAGCTTTATCGGTTGGTCCCTTTTCTGGTTCGAAGGAGATGAACCTTGGTATTTCGATCGCAGACACTTCTCTCTCGACCACTTCTTCGCACTCTTCACTCTGACTCCGCATAGATGTTCGATGTAATGGGGGTGTTCTTGGTATTTCCATACGTGGATTGAACACCTTTGATTCTGAATCATGTCTCTCACTAACACTCACTTTGTATCCCACTTCTTTATTTACGATAGGAGCTTTCACAGTTTCTGTCACAATACTAGCCTCTTCTGGCATTGCTTTAGTGTCAGCCTGCCGTAGGTCTTGGGTTATTGATTCGGTGGTGCCTTCTGGCAATTCAGTGTCCTGAACATCAGTGGCGAGAGACTCTTTCGCTTCTCCAATTTTGTCATTCTTCGTGAGCAGCATCCTTCCAGGTTTCCTCCTTGTTTGTTGAGACTGTTCATCGTCTTGATCTGCACCGTCAAAAACATCATTATCATCCACATGACCTGGGCGGTAGAGAATAACGGACCTACGGCCAGACTTGCTCCTCTTGTGACCTCGATGAGATTTTCCTACGTGAAAAAGATAAAACATATATATATATAAGACAGGGATGCAAGATGGGGTCAGAAAAAGACATTTAAAGATTTTCATTGCAATACCAGGTTTGCACATTGTACAGTAAAGAATTAAGGGATCAGGGGGAGCACAAGTTTTTACATGGGTGAGTGGGAGATCATGGGCTGTGGCTGAATTGGATAATTTAATTCCCAAATTTTTGGGCACTCCTCTGGTTTCAGATAAAGATCCGATTCTGGTATATCTAAAAAGATACTAGAGTTCTAAACACGCCCGTCTCATGATTTTCCTGAATTAGGGAGTTTAGCAGTTGACATGTCAATATCAAAGTCGAAGGTCGGGACTAAGGAAGATGTCAGAAATTTAAAGCACTCATAAAAGATTTGTAACATTATTTTAGAACAGAATATCATATTCTAGGGTTGATTCCTCAAATGCCTCAATATAACTATCAGAGAATGTCTGGCTCCGCAAATGCACCCGCCTGGCACATGTGGCCAGTTGTGCATGAAAAAGCCAATTTTGTTCTTTGACAACCTAAAACCTTGACCATCCTGGCTTTGAAGGCGAGGAGAACTTTGTCAAAAACATCCTGAAATGTTTCGGTTATTTCCAAGTGCTTTTGATGTCCCTATTCACAGGGATGCAAGTCGGGTTTGAGGGAAAAGTCGGAAATATAAAACCCTTTTGATAATGCTTCTAGTTCAGGTAGCTGGGGAATCCCCTTCTTGCTCAGTATAAAAAAAGTAGACTAGCCTCAGTCTCTGAGTCATGGACCCTTACTGTATGGCTTTACTATATGGCCCCAAATGAATAAAATAAAACAAAACGTAAGACTTGAACAACTCTATGCCGGCCCAAAAGGCCGGAGTTGGACGGCACCAGGTCGGCAGTGTACACGGCAGTGAGAGCGTTTTACAGCCGCTAAATAAGGCCTTGTGCCCGGCGCCGCTTCCCATGCATACCCGCCGTCATTGCCGGCCCATAACGCGGCTGACTCAGGCCCGGAGTCCGGCACTCATAGCGGGGTGGTCCCATCTCTGTTGCCGGCCCGTGGTGCGGCCGTCAGCCGTCAAAATAATCCTAAAAGTGTGACTCCTTGAAGAAAAGTGAAATATCGGAATTCCGTCAATTGCCGGAGAACTTGCATCCCTGTATTCATAATCCTTGAAAACAATACTTCTATTTATTCCAATCAATCTGATGTACATCAATTTAATGCCTCAATTCCTCCAATGCCTCAACATAACTATTAGAGGATGTCTGGCTCCGCAAATGCACCCGCCTGGCACATGTGGCCAGTTGTGCGTGAAAAAGCCAATTTTGTTCTTTGACAACCTAAAACCTTGACCATCCTGGCTTTGAAGGTGAAGAGAACTTTGTCAAAAACATCCTGAAATGTTTCGGTTATTTCCAAGTGCTTTTGATGTCCCTATTCATAATCCTTGAAAACAATACTTCTATTTATTCCAATCAATCCGATGTACAACAATTTAATGCCTCAATTCCTTCAATGCCTCAACATAAATATCAGAGAATGTCTGGCTCCACAAATGCACCCGCCTGGCACATGTGGCCAGTTGTGCGTGAAAAAGCCAATTTTGTTCTTTGACAACCTAAAACCTTGACCATCCTGGCTTTGAAGGCGAGGAGAACTTTGTCAAAAACATCCTGAAATGTTTCGGTTATTTCCAAGTGCTTTTGATGTCCCTATTCACAGGGATGCAAGTCAGGTTTGAGGGAAAAGTCGGAAATATAAAACCCTTTTGATAATGCTTCTAGTTCAGTTAGCTGGGGAATCCCCTTCTTGCTCAGTATAAAAAAAGTAGACTAGCCTCAGTCTCTGAGTCATGGACCCTTACTGTATGGCTTTACTATATGGCCCCAAATAAATAAAATAAAACAAAACGTAAGACTTGAACAACTCTATGCCGGCCCAAAAGGCCGGAGTTGGACGGCACCAGGTCGGCAGTGTACACGGCAGTGAGAGCGTTTTACAGCCGCCAAATGAGGCCTTGTGCCCGGTGCCACTTCCCATGCATACCCGCCGTCATTGCCGGCCCATAACGCGGCTGACTCAGGCCCGGAGTCCGGCACTCATAGCGGGGTGGTCCCATCTCTGTTGCCGGCCCGTGGTGCGGCCGTCAGCCGTCAAAATAATCCTAAAAGTGTGACTCCTTGAAGAAAAGTGAAATATCGGAATTCCGTCAATTGCCGGAGAACTTGCATCCCTGTATTCATAATCCTTGAAAACAATACTTCTATTTATTCCAATCAATCTGATGTACATCAATTTAATGCCTCAATTCCTCCAATGCCTCAACATAACTATTAGAGGATGTCTGGCTCCGCAAATGCACCCGCCTGGCACATGTGGCCAGTTGTGCGTGAAAAAGCCAATTTTGTTCTTTGACAACCTAAAACCTTGACCATCCTGGCTTTGAAGGCGAGGAGAACTTTGTCAAAAACATCCTGAAATGTTTCGGTTATTTCCAAGTGCTTTTGATGTCCCTATTCACAGGGATGCAAGTCAGGTTTGAGGGAAAAGTCGGAAATATAAAACCCTTTTGATAATGCTTCTAGTTCAGTTAGCTGGGGAATCCCCTTCTTGCTCAGTATAAAAAAAGTAGACTAGCCTCAGTCTCTGAGTCATGGACCCTTACTGTATGGCTTTACTATATGGCCCCAAATAAATAAAATAAAACAAAACGTAAGACTTGAACAACTCTATGCCGGCCCAAAAGGCCGGAGTTGGACGGCACCAGGTCGGCAGTGTACACGGCAGTGAGAGCGTTTTACAGCCGCCAAATGAGGCCTTGTGCCCGGTGCCACTTCCCATGCATACCCGCCGTCATTGCCGGCCCATAACGCGGCTGACTCAGGCCCGGAGTCCGGCACTCATAGCGGGGTGGTCCCATCTCTGTTGCCGGCCCGTGGTGCGGCCATCAGCCGTCAAAATAATCCTAAAAGTGTGACTCCTTGAAGAAAAGTGAAATATCGGAATTCCGTCAATTGCCGGAGAACTTGCATCCCTGTATTCATAATCCTTGAAAACAATACTTCTATTTATTCCAATCAATCTGATGTACATCAATTTAATGCCTCAATTCCTCCAATGCCTCAACATAACTATTAGAGGATGTCTGGCTCCGCAAATGCACCCGCCTGGCACATGTGGCCAGTTGTGCGTGAAAAAGCCAATTTTGTTCTTTGACAACCTAAAACCTTGACCATCCTGGCTTTGAAGGTGAGGAGAACTTTGTCAAAAACATCCTGAAATGTTTCGGTTATTTCCAAGTGCTTTTGATGTCCCTATTCATAATCCTTGAAAACAATACTTCTATTTATCCCAATCAATCCGATGTACAATGATTTAATGCCTCAATTCCTTCAATGCCTCAACATAAATATCAGAGAATGTCTGGTTCCACAAATGCACCCGCCTGGCACATGTGGCCAGTTGTGCGTGAAAAAGCCAATTTTGTTCTTTGACAACCTAAAACCTTAACCATCCTGGCTTTGAAGGCGAGGAGAACTTTGTCAAAAATCTTCTGAAATGTTTCGGTTATTTCCAAGTGCTTTTGATGTCCCTATTCATAATCCTTGAAAAGCAATACTTCTATTTATTCCAATCAATCCGATGTACAACAATTTAATGCCTCAATTCCTCGAATGCCTCAACATAACTATTAGAGGATGTCTGGCTCCGCAAATGCACCCACCTGGCACATGTGGCCAGTTGTGCGTGAAAAAGCCAATTTTGTTCTTTGACAACCTAAAACCTTGACCATCCTGGCTTTGAAGGTGAGGAGAACTTTGTCAAAAACATCCTGAAATGTTTCGGTTATTTCTAAGTGCTCATGCCTGTATATATCAACTACAGAGCGAAGTATTTCGATAGAAGTATGCTTGTCAAGCTCTTCATCATCCATGGTATACAAAGTCCCCATTGAGAATGTATGGGGACTCAGTAAACCACTCCCAATTATTCAAGAACTGTCAGATACCATGATTATTGTATATTGAAATACTCACGATCAGATTTCTAGTCTATTCGTTTGTATTGACAGCGTTATGATAAATAGTGATGAATAGTCCTAAACGCTATACCCCATGATATGGCAATTCGTGAATGCAATTCATTGAAGAATATGGATAATGAATACAACCAACTCAAGGTTGACCTCGTAACCAACACGCTCGTGTTTTACAACGCGTCAAATTTTTGTGGTTCACGGCTGCCTGGCCATAAAACTATCTATTATTCTCTATGTCTTACTTGTCTGTGAGTCCACAGGATCATCATTGAAGACGCTGGGAAAATCGTCGAAGAGGTGCAATGGATCCTGGTCCGAGCTCCCTTCTGGTAACTCGACAGACTCGAGCTGTGCCTTGCAGTCGTTGATGGTGCCAGCGACACTCAGCGCAGAGGCTCGCAAGTCCTCAATTGCCTCGTCAGACTTTCTCTTCAGAACACTGGATGGGGACTTGTCACGGCTGGACACCACGGCTTCCTCGATGGTCCCTGATGGAGGCAAAGCACTGTCTTCTAGCAGAACTTCTGCACGATGTGGAATTTTGCTGCAATTTAAGAACAGATATATTCATATATTTTAATTCTAGAGACTCTCTATACTAGGAAACGTCTACTGTGGTGCCCAGAGCACTCAGTCATTCCTTTGAAAATTCGGCAATACCGACAGGTACTTAAGAAAGTCTGCTATATATTATTTTGAATAGATTCCCCTTGCAATTAACAACAAAGATATCATCGTCGCTGTAAAAAGTCAGAAAGGAAAACAACAACACCACAACTCCTTCATTCTGAGTATCATTAATGTCAATTCTTCAGGTCATAAAAAGGAGGAGGAAGTGTGAGTGACCAACAAACCACCTTTTGAAAGCTGAAATGTTTTTATAAGATATCTTACCATAGGGGCATAGGGAAGTCAGTCTGAAAGGTCTTCTCCGGATCATAGAGGACTGTCGTGCCGCCGTAGTCGTCTTGACTCACACTGCCAATCAGCGTGCCGTCAAAGTCTCCTTGATTATCACCGCAGAGACCGATGGCTTTCTTTGTCGTGGAGCTGGCTTCCAGGAGTAGCGGATGAAGTTTTTCAAAAGCAGCTCGAACAGCTACCATGCGTTTCTGAATTAAGAATAACAGGGAAGTCAGTTGGGGTCAGGATAAAAAGAGGAAATATTTTCTATCTGAGAGACCCAAGAAAACATGGAAAACGCATCAATATTTACCATGAAATAGGATCGAGGGTGTGTGGGGAGGTTCAAACCACTGTTTTATTGGCGTGAATGAGGCTCAATGTATACTTTCTTCGCTATATACATTAAAAATGATTATATAAACTGTAAATGAAAATAAAGATTTCCTTGTAAACAAGGAAAACTGCTATCCCTGAAATATCAAACAGGACTTTTTTGTAGAGAATAATAAACAGGAATATCAGCTGGGGTCAGGAAAAAAGGAAACCTTTTTCAAGTAGGATTTGGTGCCTTAAGTGCAGGGGTGTCAGTTGGGGTCAGCAAAAAACAGTGGAAATATTATCATGTGGATTTTTCTGCCATAGAGAAATCGGACAAACCTGGATAATATGTCCATGTCGGCTATGGCATGGGACTGAGGGACTGTGGGGAGGTCCAAATCACTGTTTTGTTGGCGTTAATGAGGTTAAATCAATATCATCTTTGTTTGACACGATGAAAAGTAATTAGATATCTTAATATAAAAAAGTGGATTTCCACGCAAAAATGGGAAACTGACATCTTTGGATAGTTCTCCCCTGATTTGCTGCTAACTGGACACCAGGGGAACCTTCAAACAAGAAACCGCGTGAGGCGGAGGGTATGTGGGGGTAGGTTCAGTGAGTAAGGGATCAAGGGGATTCAATTTCTACATGGATCTGTGGGGACGTTTGGTGGGGAATCTGGGACTGTCGTTGACTTGGTTAACATAGCAGTTCTCATGTCGATGTTACACGAGAAGAAACGATGTACCTTCATGAAAAGTCTGTTTCATTTTCTACATGGATCGGTTTGGTGGGGAATCTAGGACTGTCGTTGACTTGGTTAACTTAGCAGTTCTCGTGTCAATGTTACACGAGAAGAAACGACATACCTTCATGAAAAGTTTGTTTAATTTCTACATGGATCTGTTTGGTGGGGAATCTAGGACTGTCGTTGACTTGAGTAATTTAGCAGTTCTCGTGTCAATGTTACACGAGAAGAAACGACATACCTTCATGAAAAATTTGTTTAATTTCTACATGGATCTGTTTGGTGGGGAATCTAGGACTGTCGTTGACTTGAGTAATTTAGCAGTTCTTGTGTCAATGTTACACGAGAAGAAACGACATACCTTCATGAAAAGTCTGTTTCAATTTCTACATGGATCTGTTTGGTGGGGAATCTAGGACTGTCGTTGACTTGGTTAATCATGTCAATGTTACACGAGAAGAAACGATGTACCTTCATGGTTAGTTCGCTCGTCTGTAGCTCGATCAGCTTACGCTGCATATCTCTGTTCTGTTGTCGTACAATTTCCAAAGCAGTGGCCAGCGAGCGATTGTTGGATCTCAGCGACTGCTTTTCATTGGTGCTGTTCACTGAATTCAACAAAGGAATCAAAATGGTTACCCTCAAATCATTAATAAGATGGCGATACATTTTCCCCATGAGACATCTGATGGAAGTGGCATATGGCAAGGCTTCTGTTTGTTCTGTAATAGATTCTAGTTATTTGTTTTGAATATTCTCTCATGTGTGGGGTTTCTTGAGTTTACTTTGGCCTTGATAACATAGTGAAGAGATGATTTCTCTCTTAGGAGCTTGAGTTCGTTTGTTTGGGCAGTTTTACGTACAAGTTATTCAAATCGACTCGGGAGCTTGAGTGGTTGTATCTGAGCCTCTACTCTCTTTAGTTCATTCCCTAAGATTTGCCCAAGCCAAATTTCAGTCTTCCTAATTATCTTCAGAAGAAGCTGCGTTAGAAAATCAACTCCATTTTCAAGCAATCATTTCAATATTAGATCACGTTTGATAGTTTTTAACGTTGGTTTTCATAGGCAAGTTAGAAAAGTGAGAAAAAAATCTAATTTCCAATTCATTTGAATAAATAAATATATCCTTGTAATTTGTCAAATGAAAAGATTATTTCCTCCCTCCATGGGTCCGTTGAACAATCTAGGAAGATACATAAAGACCCTTTTTCTGTAACTCGTACATGGGTTATCATTTAATAAAATTAAAGTCTGTTCACTAAGACAGTATTAGCCATCCATAAGGTTGTATATAAGTGTTGAATTAAGTTGACCCACATCAACTTAATTCATACAGAGAAGCGTCTACATCTACGATCCTAGATTATCAAACGGGTCCCAGACTCTTAACTGCTATATTTTACATACCTGAGATGTTTCTTTTCTTCCATCCCAAAGCAGACAGCGATCCTGTGACTTTCCGTCCAGGAGCACGTGTACGTCCTTGGATCCTTTTCTTCATCTTCTTGAATGAAAATGAAATATCATCTCTGACCTGCAAAGACCGTAAAACATGGTGAATAAAAACTAACTGAACAGTATTGCGGTCATGTAAGTAAGAATATTCTTTTTAGAAATTCAGAGCCATTGTTGATTCAAGGCATGCATAGTGCTGAATTGATCAACAGATACTATATCAAACACTGATATGATACAGTTGGAGTATTCTAGAACTTGAATTATCCTCGTCCGGCCTGCTCATCTGAGAAGGCTGGAGGATGAAAGAGGACACTGTCCATAAAACAATACCTGACGCAGATGAAATATGAAATTAAAATACACAAAATCGATTCCCCAGACAGAAAACCATTATCAAATTAAAAGATATTTGAGGATGAGTTTTCTATATGATATATGATTTATATATTCATCAAATTTCATAATCTTCTTATGCTTGTTCCCTTTGTGAGATACCTTTATATTTTGCCATATGATATGCCTGACACGAGAGTGAGACAACTGACCCACTGTTTTCGCGCAGGTTACAGTTGAGATTTACAGGCCTCCCAGTACTCCGCTTCCTCAGTACAGGTTTTTAATAGGTTTTGAAAAATCAAAATAGAGGTTTTTAAAGGTCTTTCTAGGGCAAAAACATAGGCTTTTATAGGTTTTTAGGGTAAACATATTCACCATGATATAGTCAAAATATCGCGGACCACTTATTTTCAGTTTTTGTTTTCTAAACAAATGTACCTAGATCTAGGACGTCAGGATGTCTGGCTTGTCAGGTTATACCCAGTGTTTGCTGAGTATCCAACAGGCAAGCCAGACTAGCAAGAAATCACACAAACTTTAAGATCTTTTACTAAGTTTTAGATACACTAATAATGTGTATTTCTTGTCATTTAACAATCTGGCTTTCTGTCAAGTTCACTTCCAAAATTTCCTGTACCCATCAATCTGCATGGCAGTGAAAATATAGGTTTTTATAGGTTACTTTAAAAAAAAGTAAAGGCTCGAGAATAGAAATATAAGTTTTTAAAGGTTTCACTGGGAGGCCTGGATTCAGGTCAGTTGTCCCGCCTTCTCTCCACATACCATGGCATTACTGGTGCTGACAGCCGCTGTTACGGATTCACATAATATATTTTAGAAACATACGATGAATCTTCTCAGCTACTTTAATATGCTTGTCATATCTCCACACCTGACAACCATATGTAAGGTGTATGTCCTTGTAATCAGGGTCAGGGAGAACTTCACTTTGCTGCCTTGTGCCTCAATATGGTATGAACTCTTTATGTTACTACATTCATCATTGGTGTCCCGCGACAAATGTGTTTTAGCTGGCATTTTAGAGGGTTCCTAAGTCCTGTTTCACGACCCAAAATGGTTCGAATGGAAACCCTGAGGAAAATCAGTGGATTCAGATCATAATAGTTAATAGTATAACTTGTTAACTGCAATTTCCAAAGTGATGGTCAAGGCACCACTGAAGACACTCTGAAAGTCATGGTAACTTCGCTAAACGATGAAAACCATGAAATAGGTAAATACATGCAGAAGACAGTCTGTGAATTTATATTTTGATTATCTAAATGGAACATATGAATATTTGCAATATCCCGTTACACCCTTAACCGCAAAACGGAAGAGGTAAACACGCGATGACATGGACAGAGTTTGTTTATATGCGCCGCTCCCATGCTTATCGCGTATGTACAAGAACTGATTTAGGTTATTTCAAGTAAGTGTGAGTATAGTGAGTCTACTGGTGAAAGAGTTTTGTACTAATATATTACATTATTGAGGAGTGGTGACACTTGGTGCGAATCTTTCGGTACGAATCGTCCTAGATCTAGATCTAGTACTAGAGAGTGGTTTCACTTGAGTTTAGGAGCAGTGCGAACCGTTCTCGTAAGTGCCAATCGTCGTACAAAAACAAGACTGGTTACCCACACTAGGTAACTTCAAAACGATGCAGTGAATTGGCAACATATCATATATGGGGTACATTGAACGTTCTCAGTAAATTGTAGTGCTAAGGGTATCTTACCACTGAATTATCCATGCTTTTGTCTTGCGAACGGTCGGCCGCCGCCATCATGGTATTCTTCCTGCTTGAATTCCCGCCGGCGCCTGTGATTGGTCAAGTCCTCTGTTCACGTGACTTTTGTTTTCGACGTACACTGCAGCGCTCCTACGCTGGCCAAGTGAAGCATCCAACAGCTCTTGAACGCGACGCAGTGTTGTTTTAAATACTATACTTTCAAAATATTTTTGAATTGAATCAGTTACAAATACATACGAATCGTATTTTGATAACATAAAGTAAATCAATTAGATATGAGATCAATCCTAATCAAATAATTATCAATCTCGTAGGAGTGAGAGTATCTAGGGAAATGTTTGAAAATGGCGGCCGCCACTTGTACGTTGACGTGATTTGTCCCAAATAAATTCATTAGTGACGTTTCCTGACCATATCACAACTTCAAGTTGGCAATTAACAGGGAGAAAAATTCTTAAGTGACAATGCTTTTGTCCTAGCTTGACAGTGAATCACTGTTGGTATGTTGTAATGGTGTGACACTGGAAGTCACGCATTGACACAGTGAAAACAGTAGTGAAACTCGAGACGAGTTGGCCCCACCCAGTGCATTTTCATGGTCCAATGGTCTCAAGCACGTCGACAGGCTGCCAGCAACTGTTGACTGGAAACTTAGAGGACGACTTCACATGACAAAAATCTGTATTACATGCAGATGCTAAATTCGGTTATTGGATAAACTTGCTGGTAAGTATTAACGGTACTTTGTACATAATCTATCCATAGACTAGATCTAGCGGTAGTACTAGATCTTATAGAGGAAACCTACGAGAGTTTAGGGTCCGAGCTCATATCCCATCGAGTTTGAATCACTTAGTAATTCACAAGGCGAAGCCGCGTGAAATAGGTAGTGATTCAAACGAGATGGGATCGAGCTCTGACACTAAACTTGAATGGGTTTCTGAATTTATCTCACCCTTAACATTGACTAATTGGCTATTATTTGTGACATAATCCTCCATTGGATATTTCTCCTAAATATCTAATGGGCGTTGGATACGAGTTTCCAATGTTAAGTCTATGGAGAAAAAATACCAAGGGTGAGATAAAGATCTAGAATCTAGTAGTACTAGTAGTAGTCTAGGCATAGATCATGAATGATAGGGCATCACTGTCCATGGATAGATGTAGAATCTTATTTATGTTAAATTAGAACTAAGGAAAATTTACCGCACTGGCTAATGATATCGTCCATGGCATATATTAGAGAGGGGATAGAGGGGCACACCCTCTCACTCGTTTTGATCAGTAAACTACCCGGTATTGATTTTTAGTAACCTAAGGTAAGATACTCTTATAAGTTATAACAACAAAAACTACTAGCATAACTCAATATCAACACAATACTTAAAAAATTATTTTTTAAAAAGCGATAGACCAGCAATGGAAAGGAAATATAACCAAAATCACAGAAACAAAATCTAAAACAAGATACCTCACCAATAGAACACACTGGACCAATAACCAAAGACCAAATTACCTAACAAGAAACCAAGCAAGCATGATCTTCAAACTTAGAAATAGAATGTACAAATCCAAAGATAACTTCAAGGCAATACACCCAACCACGGATTTGGATGACCAATATAGGTCCGTGACCCAACAGTAAACTAAAGGGGGTGTGGCCACAAGCAAGAAACAACCTAACACCTAAACCAATGCAAATACACCAAACCAAAACCTACATAAAACATGCATTTGAGGAAAACAAGGACAGCAGAAAGAGCCAATTAATAGAACAACATATGATAAACAACGAAAACCAGAATTATGCACAACCAGAACGAAATCAAAGAAAAATAACCAAGAAACAATCAAGTACAAAGTCAAGAAATCCACAACCACAATCAACGAACAAGCAACCATCAGCAACAACCAACATAAACAAAAACAACCAAAAAAACAGACCCACCAAGAAATACAAAAACAAAACAGCATAGCTGGCAGAGACACCATGTCCAAGCTTGAGTAACCTAAAAACCCAGGAAAGTGCACAAGAGAACTAAAAAAGATTTTAAAAGGCACAGTACAAATCCGAACCAACGAGTCACCACTAGCGTGGTAAAATATGATATAACGTGTATTAGATACTGACGTTAAATCTATGTTGGTAAAGTTGATATAATATATCATTAAACGAAGCTAACAAATACATTGATGTTAGAATAAAACTAAAATTAATGTAAGTAATGTGGCTGTGTCCGTAAATTGAAAAGGAACTGCATCTTAATATTTGTGTCTGTATAGACAGTAGTTTGAAGACAATTTTTAATAATTGAGTCCTATCAAAATGTATGAACATGGATGCAAGTTTTTTTAGTTTTTTTTATTAGTACTTTAAGGGGGTACATAGATTGGTCTCTGCGTTGCAGTTATTCTGACCAACCAGACAAATGACAGAATTCTGACATTTCTAATAAACTGGAAACACTTGCAGTGTTAGATTATATATCGATTCATAGCCACTCTGTTAAATTATGTTTTTTTTAATAAGCGTTTTTATGGTTTTTTTAATAAGCGTTTTAAATGTCCGATTTTTTCCTCAGCCCCTACTTTCATTGCTGTATTAATGATATGTTGTTTGTTTTTATTCAGATTTAAGAAAATGTTCGTGTTTTTTTTCTATAGATATTTATTTTCTACAGGTTGTATGCAGACAACATGGAGGATTCTAACACAGACCGTTACCAAGAGAGCGAGACAAAACCAAAACCCGCAAAGAAAAAAGAAGAAAAGAGACTGGCTCGGCTTGTTCAAAAGAAATTGTAAGATTCCAACGTAAATTATGTTATTTTCTACCTACACAATACAGTGATTACATACATCCATAAAGCCAACAAATTGATGCTATTTCAGCGAATAGATGAATATTAGCTATTTATATATTGGCTTTCCCGTAGTGGATAGGCCCACTATGGTAATAATTATCGGTAAATTATTTAGACTGTCCTGTTTCTAGGTTTCGGGCTGAAGGTGAGTTGATATGGAAGTAGGTGCACTCGCCATGTGTGTATGTGCATCGAATACAGTTCTGTCATATTAGAAATGATAATGAAAATAATTTCACTGTGCTTACAGGGAGGATTACATGAACAAGACCAAAAGGGAAGAGCATTTCGACCCGGCAGGCGTCCATCGAACAACACCGAGGATGGTATGTATGGTAGCACACTACCAGTGTATACGTAATTCTATTATCCATCGTATAAAAAGCTCTCATTGAAAATGTATGGGAACTCAGTAAACCACGACCCATTGTATAAAACATCTCAGATACCACAACTGTGGTATACCGACTCAAATCTGTGGTATACGGCCTCAAAACCATGGTATATGGGAAAAATAGTCCCTCTGTGTTATAGACCTAAGGAATAGTACCTATTGTTATACCCTTTGATATGGCGATTACTGGGCTTAATTTATTCGTAAAGATGGAAAATAAAGGCAACATACAATGGTTTTGTGGACAGGCGGCTCTTCAAACCACTCGAGGTTGATATCGTAATACACTCGCTACCACTCGTGTATTACTACGCGCCAACTACCTATCTTGGTTTACGACCGCCTGTCCACATAACCATCGATTATTGTCTATTTACACACATACATAAACGTGCATATAGTAGTGAACGACTGCCTGGTAAGTGCAGACAAATTCAGCTGTCAGATGTTAAAGACATATCAGACAATTTGCCTTGAAAATTAAAACCCATGTCATTTTCCTGAAAATGTTATATGATGATCTCAAAGTTTTGTAAAACAAATATCTAACTTAAGAATTGGGGGACGCTGTGCTAATTTTTGATGTAGAGATCTATATTATGGTAATATTACAATAGAATGTATTAAAATTTTAAAAAGTTACTTTTCACATAGTAAAACCCATGTCATTTTCCTCAAACTTTCACAGAATATGGTAGATGTATAGTGCTACACATATAAGTTTCAAAATACATAGGTCACAATCTTTGTTTCTGAAAGAATTGAGAAAAAACTTATTTTTTATTGCATTTCCTATGCAAATAAAATAAATGTGAATTGCCCTATTTTACCTATTAAGATTGGATAAACTGGACAGAATGTTAAATTTGTACATTTGTCATTAAAATGACTCAAAGGGAACCAGTTTTGACTGGTAATTGGCAATATTCAAAAATCACCAGAAGGCGCCACCGTATATTGTTCGATATGCCTTTAAGTTTAACATAATACGAGAGAATACAAAATTCTTTATACAGTCGGATGGCTACTATTTTCCGGTATACTTTAGCCTGTTAGCTTCTTTAAATTCACTTTTTCACCAACGATTTCAGCCAGGCCTGCTTAAAGGAATACGTAAGCGTATTTTATCATAGTATCAACAATCCACTTCTATAGCCAAGGCTTTGTAACGTAGGGAAGGCAGGGTGATGAGGTCGAGCGGTGCTTTATTTGCTGGTGCCAATGTTATTAATAGGAATGAAAACAATCCTGGCTACGGTGGCTTGTACGAGCCACTGTGTGCGTGAGCAATTAGTTACCACAGACCTTCTGCCAATTCCTCGCATGTTGATGTGTGTGTCCCACGTTGATTTATAGAGTAAAGTGTGATATTTACAAGGAGAGCTGTTGGCAGAACATCCGTTTATGAACTTATATACATCGTAAAACCCCGCTTATAAGCCGATTTTATTTAGTAGTTTTTGAAAAAAGTTGGCTTACATATTCTTGCCGAAGTCGGGGGTCGGCTTTAAGATTGATTTTAAAAAAAACACGCAAATCAGTACGAATCTATAATGAAGTACCCAGAAAAACCCAGATATATACAAATTTGAATCTTTTAATGGTAAATATTGTCAGATAGCATGTGATATCCTATACTTGTATAAAAGTTCATTGAAACGTTCATATTCTATACCGAAAATTCTACAAAAAGTTGTGAGTTGGAGGGGTGATGGGAGGGAATTGGAGGCCAGGACCCCGAAGTGGGGGTCGGCTTATAACCAGGGTTTTGATAGAGTTGAAATGCCCCCAGAATCGGCTTATAGCATTTTGCTAAAATCCGGGGTTGGCTTTTAAGCTGGGTTTTACGGTAGGGTGTGTTTCATATCGAAATGGCCTGTAATTAGATGGCCAGTGACACTACGGTGTGTTTATTTCCGGCTATGAGAGATGCTGTGTCTACGATCATATTTTGGGTAAATTTCGATAAAGCAAATAAAACATTTTGAGGAAAAAAAACTACAAATGGCAAACTTATCATTGATGGAAACATTAATATTTCCTTGGGACAGCGATCACCTTTAATGGTTCATCCATACCATAGACGACCATTATCATTTACGAAAGTTCATAAATACGACCGAAAATTCTACAAAAGGTTGTGTGTGTGTGTGGGGGGGGGGGGGGTCGGCTATAACCTGGGTTTTCCTAAGTCAAAATACCCCCAGAATCGGCTTATAGCATTTTGCTGAAGTGGGGGTCGGCTTATAACCGGGGTCAGATTATAAGCGGGGTTTTATGGTAATTCATGTATGATCTTGTTTGTTGCTTCTACACTTAAAACATCGACAGTTATCAAAACAAGTGAATTGCAAAAAAATCCAAAAGAGAGGTGAGCGTACTATCAACACTTTAAGACATGTATGACTTTCTATTTCTGTGTTTCCTTTTAATAAGTTTCATGCCTCTATAAATTATCATTTCAGTACAAATATGACTTGATGTACAAAGTTATTGAAGCAACAGCGCTGGAAAAATCTGCCAAAGAAAAAAACAAAGCCCACACTAAGAGTAGGTGAGTAACTAATTTATCATGTTAAAAAGAAGATTAATGAGAAAAAGAGGTACATATAGTAATTTGTCATTAATCTATTCATCATACTTTCCATTGAAGACCTATTTAAACAAGGCAGGTGGAGCAGTTTCACATGTTGTTAAGGCCACTTCACACTGTGCCACTTGGGGGGGAGGGGGGCTTGCGAGCCGGTACCTCCGGCGACTTACTTGCGACTGGGTGTACCGCATGTACCTCCAGTCACAAGGGAATTCAGTTCACACAGTGCGCTGTGTTCCTTGCACTTCATGCCCTTGCAACTGGTGGTACCGGCTCGCAATTCCCCGCAGTCGCACAGTGTGAACTGGCTTTCAATTACCCACCCTTGTGACTGGAGCACTTGTGTTTTCAGGTACATAGGTATGTCCAGTCTCAGACTAGCCGTACCAAATATCAAACATGTTTGATATTCCGAAAAGCCTGCGATTGGGCGTATGTATGAGGTACCTCCATTTTGAGACTGGGCATACCCGGTACGTCCAGTCTCAGACTGGTGGGAAACATGTGGTTCACACTGTGCGTATTGCAGCATTTCGCGCTCGAAGGTACCTCCAGTCTGAGACTGGGCATAGATATGTACCTCAAAACGCAGAGTGTGAACTAGCGATTACCTCCCAAACTTGAGAAATCTCCAGGAAAATGCCATGAAATGTCACAAATCACAACCATGACACTGCCTCACAGTTTTCCCTTGTTCCAGAGGGCCTTAAATCTGATAGCTACCTGCACAAGCAAGTAGTTTACCTGTTACATAATGCCAGATACGTTTTGGTTAGAATATAGACAGCGCTTTCATCCTGTGGTCTGGTAAACTCATTGGGTTATTCTGCATGAGATTCTGTATCGTTTAGGTGTGTGTGAGTGGGCTTTTTCTGGGTTGTATTTTTTGTTTGTTTATTAAATTTCTTTTTTATTTTATGTGTTGCTTTTGTTTTTGTTGGTCTAGTTTCCTTACATTCCAGTTGTCTCCCACCGGTCATCTTTTTAAGTTAGTGGTCATTCATAAAAAAAAGTGTGTATTGCGGGGTGGAGGTAAAGAAAATTCTGCATCTATCCCTTGTTTAATCTATTGCGTACAAAGAAAAAAACCAACAAGTTTTGGTCAAAGTCGTCGTTCTCCATGGATTTGATGCAGAGTGATATGAACAAGGAAACGGCTGAGTGAATATCACATAACATTCAAACAAGTTGGAGAACAATGACTTTGACCAAAACGAGTTGCTTTCTGTATTTATCTCACCCCTGTACACACTAAAAGAATGGCAACACACAGGATATGGAGAACAGTCTACAATACTCGTAGGGGCATGGTGATCGAGTTCCCAATGTTACATAGACCAGGGGTGAGATAAAAGATGGAGAAGGTGTGGGGAATCAAAGTTTGCATACATACTTTATGGATGGCCCCGTATCAATAGTTCATATACAGGATTTGGTAGAAAAAATATCAGTTGTACCAAGGACAGACATGAAATAATTTGCGAAAGCAAATAGAAAGCATCCAGAGTAATTTAGAAACAAACCAAGTCTTAATTTCTATAACTAAAATCAAGTTGGAAAACTGTCTAGATAGATGGCACCCTTCGTTATGTTCATTTCCTTTATCTCACGTTGTGTTCTACAACCCCTCAAGCTGGTGTGTGGTTGTAAATAGTTTGAGAGATTACCATGTTCATTGTTATGTCTGTTTAAAAATCCTGGATTAAGAGCTGTACTCCAGAATCCCTGTGTTAATGTTATGTACATACGTGTATTTGTGCTTCATTAAAAAAATAAGAAAAGTTATTGTATTATCCTTATTCAAATTACTAACTTTGATATGTATATTATAATTGGTATACTGAACATGTCATATTCACATTTAGAAAGTTTATGATAGATTATATACGAGGCATCGTCTTCCCCCTCAAGATCCTTCCCCAAGAAGAAGGAGGAAAGAAGAACAAATATATTTCTTTTAAATCAGAAAGTATTTAATCCCACACATCAATCCTTACTAGATGTCATGTCGATAATATTACTAGAAGTATGTAGTTCAGATACATGTTGATGTAAGCAGAATATTATGGTGTGAATACAAAGAGAGATATTGAGCCCCTGTTGAAAAAAACCAACATGAATGAAAAAATGGGAAAATGAAGCTTTAGTTAACACCTTATGGAGAGGGAATGATTGTGTGGGTTGCAAAAATACAAATGGCCAGATTCTATCCTTAAAGAAGTTAACATAATTCCGACGTTCATCTTTCAGCAAGAAGGGGAAGAAGATCTGTCCGAAGCTGGAGACACATTCCCGTCAAGTAACACGCCAGATAGAAGCATTAAAAATCTCAGAATCAGTCACCAAAGTGTTGGTATGTATTATATGGAGACATGGTTAGTGTGGCTGAATGGAATCTGTTCGGAGATATTTTGGTCAGAAATATTCACCGAGTTCGAAGAACGAGGCCAATATATCCAATCAAAATAGCGAGGAACAGATGAAATTCAGACTCTCCTTATTATCATATACCTAGAAATCTTTTTTTTTTTAAAGCCATTTTACATTAACTACTCCCTCTTTTTTCAAGTGTGAAAGTGGTCATGTGGTACGGAGGGACGTATGAATGATCTTTCGTCACTTAGTGACATACAGAATCTGTACTCCTGGTCAGCAAAAGTGACACATTCGCCAACAGGTATATAGTAATATCAGGAAACATCCTTACTGTGGATGAAATGGTTCCCCTTCGAGGTCAGTCGTCGAATTTATGCTGCCTGACGCCACAGGCAGAAGGCAGTTTTATACTGACGACTGACTGAGAATGAGAACCTTTTTATTCACAGTAAGGACGTTTGCTTATTAATATTTATCTCAACTTGATTAAAAAAAGCCAATCTAATTACTTATCAAGTCACGGTCACAGCGGGCATAAACATTATTATTACTACACCCCTAGTAGCGGGCAGTATTGATAGGCCTTTGTACACAGGCATATAATAATAAATGAAGCAGTCTTTACCTAATTCTGCTTTCCATTTTGTGCAGTGTATGCTAAGCCTATAGGCAGGGCCATGTTGTTATCCGCCATCAAATTGGTTGTGCAGAATAACTTACAAGCAGTCACAATTACTATAGATGTATGCATTTTATTTGATGCCCTGCCTACTATATCTATAAGTTGATACTCAACTGTTTAAAATCTATCGATGTCATTCTGTATATTTTACATGCTGTCTGGCCTGCTTGGGTGGACAGCAATGATCAATCTGTTCACCCTCTCGCTCACCTTGCCTCTGTGTGTTACAGGCTGAATATGTTTGCATGCTACTAAAGCAACTCGGGTGGGGAGGTAGCTCAGTGGTAAAGAGCGCTGGACTTGTAATACCAAGGTTGTCGAACTTTGTGGGTTGAGTCCCACTGCAGCCACTTTTCTTCTTCACCCCTAGCAGTGGTAGATTTACTGTGACATCAAAAGCCAATCCTTTTAATACCATGTCTATGTGGTGTGGGAAATAAAAGAACTCTCACCTCTGTAAATGTGTAGGGGTGAGATTTCTACCTGAATTCATTTCATAGATTCAATCAAACCCAAAGTATGTCCAATAGAACTTATTGGACGTTAAACTAAACAAACAAACATGCTGTCTCACTCTGGGCTTGCAGGAAGAGGTACCAGTGAAAGACCTGACCAGTATCCACTCGTACAAGCTGCAGCCAACCAGGCGGGGCGTGCACGACAGCGAGAAGGATGTGCGCTACCAGGGTTACACCAGTCATGTGGGGTCCATTCTGCAGAGTAAAAAGTATGTGGACTACTACATAGAGCAGGGTAAGTCTATATTGAGTAGTGCTACATAGAACAGAGTAATAAGTCTTTATTGATGCCTACTACATTGAGCAGGGTAAGTCTTTATTAACTACTACTACATTGAGCAGGGTATTCTTTATTGAAGAATACTACATAGAGCAGGGTAAGTCTTTATTGACTAGTGCTACATAGAACAGAGTAATAAGTCTTTATTGATGCCTACTACATAGAGCAGGGTAAGTCTATATTGACTAGTGCTACATAGAACAGAGTAAGTTTTTATTGATGCCTACTGTATAGAGCAGGGTAAGTATAGACGACTATTGTATATATGTGGTGTTTCTCTGATTGTTTCTATGTAAATATATTTCATTTTCTCTTTGTCCTTGTAAATGTCCTGTCTTTGTCCTCCGGCAGATGATGGAAGACCGTTGTATATCGGCGAATTGTTTGTCGACATGTTTGTTCCGAAATAAAAAAATAAAATAAAATAAAATTAGAGAAAGTTAAGTCTCTATTGACGACTACTATATTGAGCAGGGAAAGTCCTAATTGATGACTTCTGTACATAAAGCAGGGTAAGCTTTTATTGACAATTACTACATAGAGTGGGGTAAGTCCTTATGGACGACTACTACTACTACATAGAACAGGGTAAGTCTTTTTTATGCAAACTTCATAAATTAGGATAAGTCTTTATAGATGACTTCTACAAAGAGCTGGGTGAATCTTTATTGACGAGTGCTACATAATTTAGGATAAGTCTTTTTTTTAATTTTTTTTTTATATTTTATATCACAACATCTGATACAGTATCAGTTCTTCCTGTTGGGATTCGTGGACTAAGCCACACAACAATCGTAATCCCGAAAAGTAGATACACAAATTGAAAAATGATAATGATGAGATGGTGATGAGTTGATGAGAGATTATATAATCAATACAATGAGCTATTCGGAATTATAGGAACAACACCGGTTTTTGCACCTGGATACTTTTACTTTTGATGAAGAATAGTCCCATCCTTATAATACACTTTCCTTAACACATCGCTTGAACGAGGCCGCGGTCCCTTGTTTTTGAATCCCTTCTTCTAAAGTATCCCATAATTTCCTACCCCTGTATCCCGGTGATCTTTCATATTTGGCAGTTTTATGTCTGAATGTTTTGAATTTAACTTTGCTATCACTTCTAGTGTTCCCAGTGCGTATGTCTAGATTTGATTCTAATTTTGATTTTTTGAACATCAGTTTTAAGTGTTGTCTTTTACGCCTCACCTCTAACATTTCGATGTTGCAATTCCTATGCAATTCCTGTACACTGAATTTTCGAATGTTACATCTTTCTACTATCCGTAATGCTCTATTTTGAGCTAACTGCAATAGTTGTGTGTTGTTCCTATATGCACCGTCTAATAAAAAGCTACAATATTCCATTATAGGACGAATGGCCTTAGTGTAAATCTCCAAAGATATTTCCCTGGTGACAGAGTTTCTAAATTTCCTTAATTTAAATAATTTATTATTAACCGTCTTCACTATTTCCTTTATATGTTTATCAAAATTTAAATCTGAATCAAGTGTTATACCCAGATACTTATACCGACTTCTAGTGTGTAGTAGTGAATCATTACATATAATATCAAAGTTCAGTAAGTGCCGTAGTCTAGTTGCTGCCGCAAACCACATTAAGCTAGTCTTTTTGGTGTTCACACTCAGACCATTTGTCCTGCACCATCTATAGATTGTTTGTATATCTATTTCTAAACTGTCTCTGGCGATATTAGCGTCTATGTGCGAGTGATACATCACCAAATCATCGGCGTATTGTAAAAATTTACACCCTTGAAGCTCAATACACATAGCGTTCACAAAACAAAGAAAGACGACTTTGGCATTGGGTAAGTCTTTATTGACTTCTGTTACTACATATGGCAGGGTAAGCCTTTCCTGACAACTACTACATAGAGCAGGGTATGTCTTTATTGACGACATAGATTAGGGTAAGTCTATATTGACTACTACTACATCGAGCAAGGTTAGACTTTATAGATGACTTGTACATACATAGAGCAGGGAAAGTCTTTTTATCTCACCGCTGGTATTTTTGTCCCATAGGCTTAACATTGGGAACTCGTTCTCCCTGCCCTTATGAGTATTGCAGCCTGTTCTCCATGTTCTATATCCTGTGTAACATCCATCTTTTTAGTGTGTAAAGGGTTGAGATAAATACAGAAAGCAACTCGTTTCGTTCAAAGTCATTGTTCTCCAACTCGTTTGTCGCTACGTGATATTCACTTGGCTGTCGCCTCGTTCGTATCACAATGGATCGGACTCATGGAGAACGACGACTTTGACCTATATAGAGCAGGGTTAGTGTTTACTGATGACTACTAACTATCTTTATTTGACAAGGTGTTCTAAGACTGACTTATGATGTTTTTGTACTATGTATTATGATACAATTGTCTAGTATATACTGCATTTGTCGTATGGTGCAAAGTCCATCTGACTTCATGTAATACTGGGTGGCCTAGCAATGAAAACCAGATGCCAAAACAGCAACTGATGCTACGGCCGCTTTATTGACATAGACTATACCAAGTGTAAATCCAATATCATGTAAACTACTGTGGTCAATAAAGAAATTCCTCAAAAAGAACAAAAAAAAAAAAACAACTACGCAAGCAAACAAAGCAGGGTAAGTCTTTATTGACGACTAGTACATAGAGCAGGGCAAGTATTTAGTGAAGCCTTCTTCATAGAGTAAGGTAAGTCTTTATAGACTACGCATACTATATAGAGTAAGGTAAGTCTTTATAGATGACTACTACACACACTAGAAAATCAATAGTCATTATTCTCCATGTTTTAGGGTAGTGAACCAGTTTTACGGTGTGACTAGGAAATTGCCTCATTCCGTGTTTCTATGGCCCTGAGGTCCTAGGCTTTTGTTGGTGATCAGGTTATGCACTGTCCTACCTTGGTCTAGGGATTCTTAGTGAACTTCTCCATTCAGAAGATGTGTGCCACTGTGCTGAATACTGATGATATTATCGTAAAACTGGATGAGTTTTAATCTTGGCTACCGTATGCCACGACTGGAGTTTGGCATATTGATTTCATGAGGCAGAGCCGAGTGAAGTCCAGAGCCAAAATTCGAGGAGTGGAATGCGGTGGCCATTATTAAAACAAATCCGGTTTTGATTTTATCCTACCTCGTCTCCTCGATTTGGAATATTACGTGATAAAAATTCTGTAAGCCACGAGTGGCATATAAAACTCCATATGCCAGCCAGCGTGGCATACGGAAACTCAATGTTGAGCCTATGGGATTTTATATTAGGGGTGGAATAAAACTCAAAATGATGCCACTATGTTGTGGTATGAATAGTCATGATTTAAGATTTGCTACAATTGTTAATATCGCTTCAATGTCTTCACAATACGATAATTAGGGACATACCTTCCATAATTTATAATTGAGTATAGTTGAACACTTCATCTCATCCATCTTCTCATCTCCTTATACTTTGGTATCTGCTATATATACCATTACCAAGATATATACCTACCTTCTGCTATATATAAATCTATATTGTGCTTGCTGTGAATATAGAGGGTCCGGATGGAAGAGCGCCAGTGTTGCCAAACCCGGTGACAAAATGTATATTGCATTATCCCTAATAAAATTTGATTAAAAAAAAATATATTGGATAGAAATAAGATGGCAAATTAATATACTTTTTGCCGATGGTGTCTGAGGATGCATTGCCAAGTAGGGCCTGAAGATACCTCCAGGCATTTTTTGATGTGCTATTTGAAATAAGAGACGAGTGCAAATTTAGATAAGAGAATATTAATTTATTTTCATGATTTTTTACTACATATAGAACACAATATTATCGTTTTAATTCACTGTGGATTAGAAATTTGGATCCAAGGAAACTTTAAGTACCACTGTTATATTTGTCAAACGTGTGACATCAGTGCATATAAGTTCAAGACTCTAGAGGACAACTTCAAAATTAAGCTAGGATGCAGGACTGAAGGAATTAATAAAGTGCTCAAAGACTACGCACAAAGTCTATTTATTCTTGTGTTTACTTTTGCAGGTCTCAATACTGGCAACCCTCAACTAAGTTCCCGTCTAAAAGATCTAAAACAGGTGAGGTTTTTTTTCCCAATTCTCATTGGTCAGACGGTTATGATGATCAGGTGTAATATGAGGAAATAGGGTTACTGAGCCTGTAGGGATGGCCGTTTGAGGTCTTTTGACTAAAAAATAGGGCCTGACGCCGCAGGTGGAGGGCAGTAGCTTTGAATCAAAAGACCTAGAATGGCCATCGCTACGGGTTCAGTAACTATGTTTTTTTTATTACTATACACCTCCTAATCCTTTAAAACGCCGTTTTATTAACTATTCTGCTCCATGAAAACCACTGCTATTCGCTACGGCCCGCTATCATGGTGGGCGCAAACATCATTTATACAACACCCCTAGCAGCGGACAGTATTTCATAGACGTTCGCATACAGGTATATAGTAATAGTGTAAACTCAGTTTCTCTAACTGATCGCATAGTATTCTTGTATACCATTGCATCTAATGTCTAATTTTTAGTCCCTATACATGTGTTACTGTTAACATGACACACCTACTGTAAGCTGCTGCCGTGTATGAGCAACTCTAACAACTACTCATGTATGACCTCTATGCGGTATTTCTAGGAACAGGGGATTGTGACATTCTTCTCTCTCTCTGTCTATCGCCTTGGTACCATGAAGACATAGGAATAAATGCTACCATATTAATCCACCATCATCCTGCCTTAGTTCCAATATTTCACACAATCACACGTTACAGGTCATATTTTGTATATCCATTCCGCAGGTATAGTAGAACTCAGTTATGGTGAATTACCATTAAAAGGGGGTGTTCAAATAGGATGCCTGCATGACTACAAAAGACCATTGTGTGGCAGCCACATGGCTGCTGTTTTCTATATCAGTATCTCTAGGCTGCGCAACCATATTGGGGACTGAAAACTTAGTTATCTTTTACTTGAAATACAAAAATGCTCATAACTTAGGCTGTGAAAAAGATACAGGTTTGCAAAGGTACCACATTAAACCAGAGACTATGGGCTTTAATGTCATATATATTTTGAATCTATTGAGATAATTTATCTGTTTTAATTTTTGACATAATTTCTCAGAAATCATGTTAAAAGTTAAGCAAAATGTTTGACTTCTACAATATGAGTGAAGATTCCATAGAATTCCAAATGGAACCAAAATCAAAACTCAGTTTAATTAAGCAGAAATTTCCTTCACAATTGTTTTGATACCTGAACTTTTGTTGTACTCATATCAGAAGTCAGAATGTTTTGTTATCTAAATAGAAAAGTGGCAAAAAGCCCCTTTTTGTGATATCTGCCATATGTCAAAGCACTGTCATGGTAGGCAGAAAATGGGGAAGAAAGGCTTGGTTGGAAATGATGCAATATTTTTATATTGTAATTTCAGAAAATATTTTTCCTTTAGTTATTATTTACAAACAAATGCTTTCTTAACCTAATTAGATATGCAGCACATGTCAATCTATTAGAATATTTAGGGAAACACTATTTGAATCCGGATCCCACCATAGTCCCTAATATACCTTCCTGACCTATATTAATCGGTGGCATGGATTAGGTCACCCACTTAATGGCAGTGGTCGTTGAGTTGTTCTTTTTAATGTTATTCCTATGGCTAAACTTGTACCAGGGTTGAGATATTACATTGTGTATAATGCTGGTGTGCTTGTAGAAGGAGCGGCGAGGCTCCGTGGCCAGCGGTAACTCCTCTTCCACGCCAAGCTCAGGGTCCGGAAGGCAGCCGGAGGACGGAGTCAGGTAAGGAGTGGGTCATTGTTTTGCTTAAAGATTGAAAGGCTACCTGCTGGTAAAGTACAGGATTATAGCAGTAAAGGTTGAAGAGCAATGATGAAAAGTAATGATAGTGAAATAGGGTGTTTAGTATTGTGTTGGCCATGCTGTAGTTTTCACACCAGTTACTCATTACTGCAATCTTTATATTATAGTTGCATTGCTAGTCATTACTTACTACTACACCTATATTTCACCCTGTTTTAGTTTTGTTTGGTTATTTTAACATCCAATAATTGTAATTCATTCATAACTTTGTGATAGATAGAGATACATCATTTTTTGGTTTTGAAGGTATCCTAAATTTCCATCCTATTAAGCAGGTGTTCCATTGAGCTGGTCCTTAATCTAATGCCATTGGGCATGTGCCAAACATGATCATGGTGTACAAACCCACAAGTCAGTTCAGTGGCCGATGTAACATGGACCATGTTCGCTGGAATCCAAAAAGTTATTTCATCAGGTTATGTTGGCCACTACACCGCCGTGTGGCTGCCACTGGTGAGTGTGTTGCCTCCTCCACTGCACCGATTGCTATAACCACCCGACAAAAGGGCCTGCTGGAGTGGACAGCAATGATCACTCTGTTCACCCTCTTGGTCGTCTTGCCTCCGTGTGGTGCAGGCCGGATATCCTTGCATTTAAGCATTACTAAAGCGATCGGGGTGGGGAGTAAAGATGTAAAGAGCAGTGGACTTGTAATCCCAAGGTTGTTGGACTTTGTGGGTTTCAGTCCCACTGCAGCCACTTCTCTCCTTCACCCCCATTATCTCACCCCAGATATTTTTTCTCCATAGACTTAACATTGGAAACTCGTATCTAACACCCATTAGATATTTAGGAAAAATATCCAATGGGGGATAATGTCACAAATATTAGCCCATTAGTAAATATTAAGGGTGAGATAAATTCAGAAACCCATTCAAGTTTAGGGTCAGAGCTCGATCCCATCTCATTTGAATCACATAGCAATTCACGCGGCTTCGCCTTGTGAATTACTATGTGATTCAAACTTGATGGGATACGAGCTCAGACCCTAAACTTTCATGGGTTTCCTCTGTAGTAGTGGTAGATTTACTGCTATATCAAAGACCAGTCCTTCTTATACCCCGTCTATGTGGTGTTGGAAGTAAAAGAAGTCTCAGCTCGGTAAATGTGTAGGGGTGAGATTACTACCTGAATTCATCTCATAGATTCGGTGAAACCCAAAGTAAGTCTAATAGAACATATTGAACGCTAAACTACCCCAAGAAAAAAAATCATTCATTTTTAACTAATTACTCTTAATACTTTTATTACAGAAGACCTACTGATTGCAAGGGAATGGAAATGACGCAGGCTGAAAGCTTGTCTGATGAAAGTGAAGGTAAGATTTTAAGATGCTCTCCTTCAGACACCACGGCTTTGGATTTACATATTTCTACCTACTTCTGATAATCCGTATCCGTTACTCCTGTAACCACCACCGGGTAAAACTAGCGACTACTGTCAACAGCGTTCAAGTGGAGAAGTTCAATCCAATTCAATCTTAACTCAGACTGTTTCATACAGTATAGAAATTACATGATAAATGACACATTTTACAGCAAATTTATCAAATACCAACAAAAGAACAAGATGCAAATAGAGTATACCATAAATAAAGCTGTTGACAAACAAACAAAAAAGAGAGAAAAGAACAAGCTAATACAATTATAAGTGCTATAGTTACATGTATGCTTAGACCTCAGTCCGTTAGAGGATAGGCAATGCCCTTCTTAGAAATTGACTGATGCTAAATATAATATCTTCTTTGTCAGACTTCAGGAGAGTGACTAGTCTGTACATACTGGGTCTTTTTACGTAGTCCTTGAGATATTTCTTGCGCAGTTGTATTTTTTTTATCTGTACAATAGAAAAAGAGGTAGTATTGGTGTTTTTTCCCGGCTTGCCATAGAGGTGTTTTTGCCACGTCGCAATAATTTTTGCGGGGTTTTTTTTCAGAATCTCCAGTGGAGGTGCCTGTGGAAGAGGCTGAATCGGAGTCTGGGCAGAGGGACGAACAGGTGCAAACTTCGCGGCCAGACAGCGGCTCTTCAGCGAGCGACTTGTTAACGAGCGAGAGTACAGCGAACGACTTATTAACGAGCGAGAGTACAGCGAACGACTGGTTAACGAGCGAGAATACACCGAACGATTTGTTAAAGAGCGAGAATACAGCGAACGACTTGTCAAAGAGCGAGAATACAGCGAGCAAGGAGCGGGCGGACACAGGGAGCGGAGGGAAGGAGGAGCAGGAGGAGGGAGCTTACTTCGATGATTTCGAAGAGGATAATTCTGAGGACGAAAACAAACCTGATGATCACAGAAAGAAGGGAGGTGATAAGAGAGATTCTCTGACCATGCGGAGTTATGTGTCTCTAGAACATACTGAGGAGGTGGAAGAGGAGTAGCTACAGGGGACGTAATATTAGGAAACATCGTTACCGTGGACGAAGAGGTTCCTGTTCAAGGTCAGTCATCAATTTCATACTGCCTGATGCCATGGGCGGAAGGCAGCATAAAATCGACGACTGACCGAGAATGAGAACCATTTCGTCCAGAGTGAGGACGTTTGCTTATTATTATGTACCTTAAATCAATGAAGAAATGTCATTTTAGTGACTTATCAAGTAACAGTCACACTGGGTACAAACATTATTATTACTGCACCCCTAGCAGCAGGCAGTATTTGATGGACATTCGCACACAGGTATATAATTATAAGAGAAAACGTGGTTGCTGAGTCTGTAGGGTTGGGCATTCAAGGTATTTTCATGTCATAAATATTTCACGACACCGCAGGCGAAGGGACATATATATGGCATCAACAGGCCGAGAATAGCATCCCTACACGCTCAGTCACTACATTTTTTTATTATTCTATACCTAAATATCATAGAAATACCATTTTATGTACTTATGCAGTACACTATGGGTAGAGTGTGCCCAAACATTCACTACGGGCTCAGTGCGCCCGAACATTATTCATACTGCACCCCTAGCAGTGGGTAGTATTTCATAGATGTTCTGCAATAGGTATTTTATAATACTTATATTCTACCTCCCTGTAAATAGGTCAGTTCAGACTGAACAATATCTCTCTTGTGTAGTATAACAGAAATGCCAGTTTTTCGGTTATTTCTGGTTTTTATCTAAGCTTTCATCATTTTCATCAATACTGACTAGCATAGTGCGGTGCCCTCAGAAACTCGTTGGTGGATCCAAGATGATGAAAACACATAAATTAAGGCCTTTTCTGTGAAGCGGATGCGCCCCCTCCCGGATGAACGGGGAACTCAGCTAGCACATTAATGCAGCCAAAGTCCACTAGACTGCATGATGCTACCATCACCCCTGCCGGCACCAGTCAACTGCCCGGCTTGGTGGAAGAGGTCCCTGGGTACCGACCGGGTTCTGTGTGGGCCCCTCTTGTAAGATCTCACGCTCTCTAAGTGGTATTCTGTACTCTCACAACGCTCTATGGGAGAAGAATTATTAACAAACTAGGCTTAGAGCCTTGAGAATCCACTGGCCTGCCTCCCGTGCTAAAGACGTACATCAATGCAACTAAAGATTCATGTAATCTCAATGATGCCACCTAGTTGGAATACTTTGTGCCAGTGGATTCTCAAGGCTCTAAGCCTAGTTTATTAAGAATTCTTCTCCCATAGAGCGTAGTGAGAACCTTGTACAGACTACCACTTAGAGAGTGTGAGATCTTATGAGAGGGGCACCGTGTAGGCCCTGCGTGGTCGTCGGCTGGCTTGATGGTTGGAGGAAGAGCTCAGAGAATTTGCACAGTTCCAGCTGGCCAGTTGTCCGGCACTGGCGGGCCGGCTGGCCTGCCCGCGTGTTGGAGACCTAGTTACTGAAACATGCACTTTCGTTTCCATTTCTGGATTCCTGGATCCATCCATGAAGGTAACAATAAAAGAGACACAAGAAAAGTGGATCAGTGTGAGCTGTATGCATGTTGTCAATCCTGATCGTCTCTACTTACCTGAAATTTCCACCAATATGGTAATATCGTCCATTTTATCTGGTATTGGCCTCTGTTCTTCCAAGCATGTCCAGTCTTACTCATAGGAACCCACAGAACCTGTTTTATACTACCAGGGATGCAAATATTTTGATGATTTACTGATATAAAAAAAATCATTTATGGTAATCACAATTCCCAGCCACGACCGAACCTTGGTGGTACCAACCGCTGACAGGCCACCGAAAATTGCCATCAGGCCTCGGAAATTTGCCGACTTTTTCTTTTTCTGAAAGCAAGTGAGTCCCCTTAACTAATCCATCTTCACAGCTTTGACCATGTTTTACCACCAGTCCAGACACTATCCAGTCAGTATTCTCTCAAGATTTTATTCCGGACTGTTTTTCCAGAAATTTCTAACCATGACTTGCATCCCTGGTAAGGCTGTGCCTGGAGTGCACATATTATCGTAAAACTGGATGAGGTTTAATCTTGTCCACCGTATTCCATGACTGGAGTTTGGCAAAGTGACTTCATGAGGCGAAGCCGAGTGAAGTCCGCAGCCAAAACTCCAGGAGTGGAATGCGGTGGACACGATTAAAATGAATCAGGTTTTGATTTTATCCTACCCTATCTCCTCGATTTTGGAATATTACGTGATAACAATGCTGTATGCCACTAGTGGCATATAAAACTCCGTATGCCAGTCAGCGTGGCATACGGAAACCCAATGTTAAGCCTATGGGGTTTTATATTAGGGGTAGGATAAAAAGTTGATGTGTGTAATGAGGCATGCATCGAATTCCTACTGCTGGGGACCACTGAGAGAGCACGGGGGAGTCGGGCTCAGGTTTCTAACCTGTGACACCTGTCTACTCTGCCTCTGCCTTGGCTAGGCTGCCCTGTCTCGCCGAGAGCCTGTCTGTAGTTGGTCCGCTGTCTCCAGCCACCTGTGTCGGTGGCGGGAGCGGTCATGTTGTACCCATTTTTCTACATGGGGGGGCCTGTTTCATATTTATATGAAGCTTCTAGCCATCCCCTTACGGGGTCCACTTGTGTGGGTCCCTTCTGCTGTCAGTGTGTTTTGGCAGCACTGGCCAACTTTGCTGCCCAGTTTGTTGGGTTATAAACGGTCATTTAGAGTTGTTTTAGGCAATGTCTTGTGGATAAAACTTTTCTTATCGATTCCCTAAAGCTAAGTGTGAGTGGTTTCGACTACTGCGAGTCTCGTCAGGCCATTCGCGATAGGTGTTGTTAGTGGTCTTCGTTTCTGATGTTTTGTATCAGAAACAGGATAGTACAGCCCACACATATAAAGTTGCTCTAGTGGCATCCACCCACTGATACAGGTTGCTAATGGTTGTGCAGTATGGCTGAGGTTCGCTTTTATCATTTGGGAGAAGAATCAACAGCTGGCTGTTCTTTGAATTCCTCCTTTGTTGTGCGCAAACAATTTTAGGTTTGTTGAACCTAATGAGATTATTACTTACAACGATAAGAAAAATCAGCAAAAGTTTTACACACAAATAATGCCGAATACCAGAATTTTTTTTTTGACGGAAAGACATTTTGTTTCCATAATGTCAGATCAGTATTTTACCAGTATTGTTGAAGCGTTCAATCAAAAGATGCCCCACTTGCCGTCACATTTCTGAAACAGATTTTCTTATCATATAATCATATAATTCCTTTAGGTGATTTGATTAGATAAACCCACTGGGATCAATTGCATGATAAAACTTGCTTATCATACAAAGCAGATGTTTACACAAAGGGAATCAACCAGACGATTGCATCTCTATGTCCCAAGAAAACTGATGTTATAGAGTAACTGACACACCCTTTTGCACATTAAGCATTGCTGGGTATTGACCTTTGCACATGACACAAAGTTTCATCTTTCTGGTAGGAACCTCCGGTACTGGCCCCTGTTTTTCAGTCAAGACAATCGTTTATAACGACACTTTCCAGGTGCCAGTGTCCTATAGAGGTATGATCGTAGAGGATCGGCCACCGATTGTTGGTCAATGACACGTAGGGCAATTAGAGGTGTCCTATAGTAGTTACAATCTTAGGGTCAGCTAAAGTGTCACAACCCAATTGTGGACATATTGAACAGTTATAAAGGGTGGTTGTAACTTTTTTTTTTCAGATGCTAAAATTTATTGAAATTAGTAAATATTTTGGGAGAACGTTTCTATATATCTGCTGGTGTACCTATACTCGAATTTTCAAAAATTATCCTTTTGGTATTTTGATGGTGAGAAATGTTTTTCTAAACCACCATGTTTTAGTTGACAAATGTGGGCACTGCGCAAATCAGCTGCTTTTGCAAAAACGACTGCTGCGCATTCCCCAATCTGTAAGCATCGCTTATAACGATTGCTATGACGGAAAAACACCATACATACTTCTATGGTTTTTCTAAGACAATCGTTCTGGACGACTGTTTTGGCGCCAATCTCCGATGGCGCGCTACGATCACGTCTATAGGACACCTGCCATCTTTTGTGTTCCAAACTTTCATACGTTTGCTGGGCGATCTTAGAGTATCTGTACTAACGATTTTATTACCCACCTGATACGGAGTCTCCATACTAAGCCTATGGAGATTACAGATCGCTACTGAGGAGGATACGGAGCTCCGTAACCTCCTAGGAGGATACAGATTTTTTAGATGAAAGTAGTCCCAAATATAACTTCTTAATTACGTTGAAAAGTTTTCTAACGATCATATTTATTGCTTAAATCTAAAAATAAGTGAGTAATAAATACAACATTACCATAATTTCGATCTGTGTGGCCGTATTCTCCTTCTAGTTGACGCTGCGCAATACTCCTCTGAACTGAAAAACAGGGCCCAGGATTTACATGGAGAGTCATGTAAAGTACTGGGGTTTCCACAGTCACCTTGAACTTACACTGGGTGATTATTCACTCTCTGTTCATAGAACAGAAAAACGATGCCTGATGAGCCTATTTTGCTCGAAACCTTGATAACTCTGTCCTTTTCTCACCCCTATAAGGAGTACCAAGCCTCTCCTGGGGTGTAGAGAAAGTTAATTGTAGAGAACGACCTGACCATGAAGTACAAGCTACAAAACGAGATGATGATTTACGGTTTGTTCGGAAGGAAGCATTTATGCCGAGTTCAGTACTTACCGAGGTCAAGGTCCAAGCCAAGGTCGCCCAGCAGTCCAAGATGGGGCAGTATGTGTATTATCTAGTCTAGTCCTTAGCTTAATTCAAGTGACATTTGTGTATTTCATGTCAAACTTGAAAACGTTGAAATATGATCAAAGTATATTTTTTATGAATAAATGAACAAAAATATCATACCATGAGCTTAATACATGTAATTTAATGGATTTGCGTAATTATGTAAGAACTCTTGATTATGTAAGAGCTTTATACATTGTATTTGTCAAGCAGTGTCCATGTGATATGTATAAATGTAGGTCCGTAGATTTATTTTAAGAGGACAGGTTCTATATGATAAACCTGTTACTGTTTCGTGATTTTATATACATGTTGAAAGCTCAAACTTCAATGTAACGTCATTTGAAAATTTCAATTAAAAAATCTGTGATATATTATCATATGCAGCACAAGCTATTATAGATATTCTTAAAGTGGCTAGAATCCAGTGACTGTATATTTACTAAGACTACCGTTGTAGGTACAATGAGTTGGGCACAAGTCCGGGTGTCAGCTAATATAAAGGAAACCCATGAAAGTTTAGGGTCAGAGCTCGTGTCCCATCGAGTTTGAATCGCGTAGTAATTCCCAAGGCGAAGCCGCGTGAATTATGTAGCGATTCAAACGAGATGGGATCGAGCTTTGACCCTAAACTTGAATGGGTTTCTGAATTTATCTCACCCTTCACATTGACAAATGGTCTAACATTTGTGACATAATCCCCCATTGGATATTTTTCCTAAATATCTCATGGGCATTAGATACGAGTTCCCAATGTTAAATCTATGGAGAAAAAATATCTGGGGTGATAATATCACGGATGTCAGTTGAGGTAAGAAAAATTATGAAAAGGGAAATAGCATGCCTCAGAAATAACAAGGCACGTCTCAGACACAAGAAAGCATGGAGTGAACGTGTCAATTAGAATATTTGCAGCTGCCTGTTTTATCACAATAATGTTGACACTTAAGTGCTGATTCCACCAACATACAAGATATAGCGAGATTAGTCACGATTTGGTTGTCTTGCTAAATCTTGCTAGGTTTTCAATAATCGTGTGCATATTTGCCGCCATGTGTTATGAGGTGTCGCAGTGGTAGAGCACCAAAATATACACGTGACATTGTGAAAAAGTTCACAAATCATCAGGCGCTACGCATCGTGACAAGGGAGGTACGACATGTCGCAACACTGTAAGATATGACAAGATATATCACAGCAAATCCATGGTGTTGGTGTAACCAGCCCTTTAGTGAGATGGCATGGAAACAGGTCAGTGGGAGACTGAGGACCTGTAGGCATACAGAGCCTCGAACCAATGTTGTCGGGTGGTTTTTTTTGTGAACGAGGTTTATTTGATATAATCTCTGTTTTACACAAGGAACAATAATCGTATGTACTGAAAATTAAAACTGCCATCTCTGTAAACAAGGCTTACTTTGTATCAAACTTTCAATATATCTGAAGTATGACATAAGGGAAATCAGAGTAATCCATAGTTAATATACAAGCCAAAGTGGCAGGCACACACTTTTGGAACTTGAGGTTCTAGCCACTTTAAGATACATGTGATATATTTGTTGTCTTACCCAGCGTTAACATTGGACGACTAAATATGTGGCCACTGTAGATCGTCAAGCCAATATCGTCAGGTGGTGGCAATGTCCACTTCAAAAGTCGTCGAGCTCAGAATATCCTTGAGCGTTTAAACTGACGACACAGGATCGCCGCCTGTGTAGATGACTATTTCAAACCAGCGTGAAATAGTCGTCAGTGTCAGAGCGTGTTCAATAGTCATGAGGTGGTGCTTTATTGCATAATCAGACGTAATCAGACGATCTGCAGTCGCCACGCTCTTGGCGTTTATATTAGACGATTTCTAGACTTTTACAGCTGAAAGTCATCAGGTTCAAGAATCGCCTCCTATAATCGTCTAGTGAAAACACCGGGTCGTGTAGCATTGTCGTATATAGTTGATTACCGTAGAGGTGTTCATTCTGTAATTCTCTGTTAGATCTAATAACAAAGTCAGTTCTGACTGCATCAATTATGTAGTACTTTACAATAAACTATCAAATAATTACATGTTTTATGTTCATCATGTCATCATGCTAACATTGTGTTGAAAATGCAGCAATCTCTATGTGTTATCCGGGCGGGAACCTTCCCCCTGGTGTCAGTTCTTTGTACTACTTGTTGTCAGCTTCCTCCAGTAAAGATGGCCGTAACAGAAACTCGGTTTGATTACTATCTTCAAAGTTAGTCTAAATTCAACACATTGTAATATCTTAAGGGGTAAAATAAGAACATCCTTAACCTCAAGTCTGAAGTGGTCCAGTTAATCATGGGTTATTGTTTGTTAATAATTGGTAGTTAAGCTGGGCATGGCGTGGTGAAGTATTTCACCCTGTACGACTTGATCCATTACAATTAATCATCAACTCGCTATCAAGTGTGTATTCAGAGGTGCAAGTATTCTGATATGTCTCTCATTTCTGGGTTTTTTGTTAGCAGTATAGCCTTGAATTCTCAGACACAGGTAGCAACCAGCCATACCACAACAACACACAGCCATACCACAACCACACACAGGCACCACACAGCCATACCACAACCACACACAGCCATACCACAACCACACACAGCCATACCACAACAACACGCAACACACAGCCATACCAAAACCACACACAGCCATACCACAACCACACAGGCACCACCCAGCCATACCACAACCACACACAGCCATAACACAACAACACAGCACACAGCCATACCACAACCACACACAGCCATACCACAACCACACACAGCCATACCACAACCACACACAGCCACCACCCAGCCATACCACAACCACACACAGCCATACCACAACCACACGCAGCCATACCACAACCACACACAGCCATACCACAACCACACACAGCCATACCACAACCACACACAGGCACCACCCAGCCATACCACAACCACACACAGCCATACCACAACCACACGCAGCCATACCACAACCACACACATCCATACCACAACCACACACAGCCATACCACAACCACACACAGGCACCACCCAGCCATACCACAACCACACACAGCCATACCACAACCACACACAGCCATACCACAACCACACACAGGCATCACCCAGCCATACCACAACCACACACAGCCATACCACAACCACACACAGGCACCAGCCAGCCATACCACAACCACACACAGCCATACCACAACCACACACAGGCACCAGCCAGCCATACCACAACCACACACAGCCATACCACAACCACACACAGCCATACCACAACCACACACAGCCATACCGCAACCACACACAGCCATACCACAACCACACACAGCCATACCACAACCAGACACAAGCACCACCCAGCCATACCACAACCACACACACCACACAGCCATACCACAACCACACACAGCCATACCACAACCACACACAGGCATCACCCAGCCATACCACAACCACACACAGCCATACCACACACAGGCACCAGCCAGCCATACCACAACCACACACAGCCATACCACAACCACACACAGGCACCAGCCAGCCATACCACAACCACACACAGCCATACCACAACCACACACAGCCATACCACAACCACACACAGCCATACCGCAACCACACACAGCCATACCACAACCACACACAGCCATACCACAACCAGACACAAGCACTACCCAGCCATACCACAACCACACACAGCCATACCACAACCACACACAGCCATACCACAACCATACACAGCCATACCACAACCACACACAGCCAAACCGCAACCACACACAGCCATACCACAACCACACACAGCCATACCACAACCAGACACAAGCACCACCCAGCCATACCACAACCACACACAGCCATACCACAACCACACACAGCCATACCACAACCATACACAGCCATACCACAACCAGACACAAGCACCACCCAGCCATACTACAACCACACACAGCCATACCACAACCACACACAGCCATACCACAACCACACACAGCCATACCACAACCACACACAGCCATACCACAACCACACACAGCCATACCGCAACCACACACAGCCATACCACAACCACACACAGCCATACCACAACCAGACACAAGCACCACCCAGCCATACTACAACCACACACAGCCATACCACAACCACACACAGCCATACCACAACCACACACAGCCATACCACAACCACACACAGCCATACCGCAACCACACACAGCCATACCACAACCACACACAGCCATACCACAACCACACACAGCTATACCACAACCACACACAGCCATACCACAACCAGACACAAGCACCACCCAGCCATACTACAACCACACACACCACACAGCCATACCACAACCACACACAGCCATACCACAACCACACACAGCCATACCGCAACCACACACAGCCATACCACAACCACACACAGCCACCACCCAGCCATACCACAACCACACACAGCCATACCACAACCACACACAGCCATACCACATCCACACACAGGCATCACCCAGCCATACCACAACCACACACAGCCATACCACAACCAGACACAAGCACCACCCAGCCATACTACAACCACACACAGCCATACCACAACCACATACAGCCATACCACAACCACACACAGCCATACCACAACCACACACAGGCACCACCCAGCCATACCACAACCACACACAGCCATACCACCACCACACACAGGCACCACACAGCCATACCACAACCACACACAGCCATACCACAACCAGACACAAGCACCACCCAGCCATACTACAACCACACACAGGTACAGGCCTGCCAGATCCCCTCTTCCTCAATATAGGTAATTTTTATAGGTTTCGAAAATTTCAAGACCAAATACATAGGCCTTTATAGGTTCTCAGGGTTAATAAATTCAGCATAATGGAGTCAAAATATTATGAATTGGTGATCTCTGCACAGTTGCATGCTGAGCTTCCAACAGGCAAGCCAGACTAGTAGGAACTCATGCAAACTGCTGATTTTGAAACACTTTGCCAGATATCTTAAGATCAATACACACTTCTTGGCCTTTTTGGGCAGAAGTCACTGACAAACCAGCCCTGTGACATTGTACTGGTACAATATCACCAAGTGTGAACTGCTTGTGAGTTTCCCCTGCGACATTGTACCACTCCCTTCTCAACCCCCACCGAGGGACAATTCTTTTTTCAAGGTTTATATTTATACTGGAACATGAGTTAGGTCGTACTGGCCGTCCTATCTTCCACTCATTCCAGTTTGGTTTCCTTGTAGCCAGTTGTCTAACTAGTAGACTTACAGAAATGGCGTTTAAATTACAAACAGTTCATTACAATTAGGTATATAATTAATCATTTGTCAATTTCATCACACCTTATCTACGAGGTACCCAGTTTAGTTTGTACACATACAACTTCGGTTATCAATGTTTATACAGTCAAGTAGTTCATCATAGTGGAGATTTCTTCAGCTTTATGGGTACTCATCGTTTACACCATTCCCACCAGCTCAACTTATTTCTAGACGTTTCAGCATAACGTATATACACATCCTCCGTCCTTATCGTGTTTCAAAACAGTTGTCACGAGTTCTAGTCTTATTACTCTGCTACCATTAGTTTATTTTTCAGTTGTCTTTTTGTATATCCCTTAAAGTGTTCTATAGAGTCTAACTTTCGTGTCTCTAGTGCGAGACTGTTCCATAAGCTTGCAGATTTAAATTCAACTGACGTCATGTATTTATTACTTGCTGTATTATTTTCCACTTTTAAAACTGGTCCTTCAAATTGCCTTGTAACTCTCCTTGGCTCAACAAGATTTGTTTCCTTATGTGTCCTTACATAGGCAATATTGATAAGATTAGTAGATACGCTTCCCTTCAGCGACTTTTTGTGATCTGTGGACATATTTCCTGGGCTCCCCGCTGGGTACCCTGTTGGACACCTAACCTAGCCTTGGATCGGGGATATTAGGTGCCAGGTGGCTGATCACACTCAAATTGGCTGTGCCTTGCAACTTTTGCCTCTTCAGATATTGGGGCCCTCGGCAAACCAGTATAGAAATTATATTTATTGATATACATTCTGTACTAATATGTTATTAAATGCTTCTTTTTCTACAGGTTTTAGATCTCCAATTTTTTCCTCAGTCCAGACTTTCATCCCTGATACAGATATATGTAAATTGATACTGTTGTAGATATGGTTGCGATGTAAATATATTATTTTGTCAAAGAGTGAATTTCGGAGAATGTCCCATAATTTTTATGACATTCTACTGCCAGCGACTTTTGTCATTAGTACATGCATATAAAGTATCCTGGAAGCGGGGCATCCTACAAAGGGACCAAATTAAAACTTGGATACATTTTCTCAGAATGAAATCAGTTTTTTGTTTTTGCCAAACTTCTCGGCATGTTTTGAAGAACTTTATTCATTTTCTTTGTTCAAGAAATAAATTTTTTAACAGCACAAACAAATTCTCACATGATCAAATTGATATGAAGACATACATTTATCTGCTTAACATTATGCTTGGTCAAACAATGATAAAGGACGTACAATTATGCAAAAGTCCATGTAATAGATGAAAGGTTGGTTCTGAATAAATGCCAACTACATACTATAGACAACTTTGTCGAGTCGTAACATTACTTTCTACTTACATTTCAGTCTTGTCTATATCGTATTGTTCATCACCACAACTTGGAATAGGATGGATTCAGTCAGTTGAAGTTTGTTGGTTTGTTTGTGGTTTAACGTCACAGGGGACCCTGGGGGTATATAGGGACTATCAATGATTTAGCTTTTCGATTTCCTTGACTTATTTCAGTCAATTCTTTTCAATGTTTTCAAATACTTTATATACAATCAAAGAGATTTGTCTCTTTCAAAAACATGATGATATCTTTCGTTGGAATAGTTTCATCCAGCATTTTCATGTTGTTACTGTTTTTCAAGTACTTTCTTCTATTTTCTTGTACCCTTTTATAATCATCTAAAATTGCTAAACTGGAATCATCTGAATGGAAATAAACGAGCCACAGAATTGTGTTTGTGGTCACCAGAGCTTATATCAGCATGTACACATAATTGTCCAATGTTTTGAGACTTGGTGTATATATGGATACCTTTTGATCGTGCAAAATACCAGACAACTGGACTTGGTCATCAACAAGAAATATGTATGAATAATATGAGACCTCCACAGATGAGTTGACCTTGTATTTATATTTACATTGTACAGGCAGACAAAATAGATTCTGATTTAGATAGGCATCTCACCCTATGAGTTGAATACATGAAACAATATTCTGTAGTATATTTTGCCATAGCCCGACTCAGATTTATCAAATATATATACACACACACATATATATATTTATATGAAGGAGATATATCATATTGGTGGTTGTCCTGTGAAAATACCACTGAAAGTGAACTCTGAACAGATTCTTCACATAGTGATCACTTACAATCCTTTACAAGTGTAGTTCTAGGTCTGTTGTTGGTCACACAGATAAGAAACATGCTGCATTATCCTGTATCACTGAAGCCCAGTCGAGTTATGGGAAATTCATTTAAGATAGGTTCAAAACTGAACTATCCTACTACAATAGAAAAAAGGTAAACTTAAATATCATACTATAATAGAAAAAAGGCACATCAGTAGCATCAAACTGTATATCCTGTGCATATGTATGTGTATACATTAAAACATAACATATTATATTATATAACACTGGACTGCTGAACCATATTTTAAATGACTGATGTCTAATGTAAGCCATGCCATAAAATAATCAATTCTTGTGTATAATATTTGAGGTTATGATAGAAATACAAGGCCACTCTAGTCTGGAACAGATTGTTGGACAGCACTATGGTGGCAGAGAGAAAGTAAACAAGCAGGTTAAATCTCTACCCTTGTAATGGAAAATCAAATATGGTCAATTCCCTTATAGTATACAAGTTGATCTAAACAAAATAATCATGGGAGAACTACATTATTGGCACTCTTGTGTCCAATTGATATCAAATGAAAATAACCAAACTACTGGAGCCAAAGGGAAAATAGGCACAGAATGCACCGGTTTTTATTTTCAGTACAAATAAAAGCTTTTAAAAAATGTCTGTTTGTTTTAGTACCTTCCAATAAGTCCTTTCAGACTGGGGAGAAAATACTAGGAGGGTAGTTTTATCAATATGACCATACAGATATATTCATCCATTCCAAAGTCCAATGATAACTTTGCTTTGGTGCTTTGGTAGGATCTGGAGCCTACTGAAAACAGGGACTAGTTCCCCAGAAATTCCACCAGGATAAATAAAAACTGGAAAAGAGAACAATGTAGAGATAGCATGCACTCATCACAAAAATAATAAATTTTCTTGGGACAATAGATACAGGTTTCTCCTGAGCTACACTGTACTTCTATGTTCTATATGGCATTTGATGTAGAGGCAATGTGAAGCACTGAGGGGGTGGTGGGGGGTGGGGGGGGGGTAAATGTTTCACTTCACACTCGACACGGTATGGCAGGGTAGGCAAATTATCTAGATCATAATCATTTAATCTCACTCTATATAACATGATTAAATGTGTATATCTCAAACTAGAAGCTACCTTAAAATCAGAATAACAATACCTCTGCGAACCGTCACTGTAACTCAAAATAAATTAATCTGACTATAACATGCCAGGTCAATATATCACGCACTGTTTATTACAAACATATCATTAACTTCATGTGTGCACCCTTTAACTACTGTAAGGTAAGCTCATGCTCAAGATACAACCTATGAAAAGGCTCCCTCATGGTGCAAAGTGTAGTTACTCCAACTGGAAAAAGGCCAAACACTGTGTGTATCCTCTAGGACTGTATTCAAGCACAAATCTGTGTGATACTTGGAGAATGTTACTGAGTTAGCCTATTAAGTACTTCCTTATTATTCCACGATGTTTTACATGTATACATGTTTAGAAACAGACAACTGTCAATGATATACTCAGTCTCACATCACAGACAAGACACTTTGTGTTTTACACTTTAAGTAGAAACATTAATGGATTTCTGAATTTTGATGAGTTGTGACAGCAAAAACAAAGGATTTTAGGGCAATGGATATGCATGCAGTAGAACCCTGCTTAAGCGTACACACTCCGGTCGCAGCCAAAGTGTCCACTTACTCGGGATGCCCACTTACTCGCGGTGTCCGCTTACACAGGGTCAAAATAAACCTCATAGAGGGATCCGTTCCGAGCAAAGGCGTCCGTAACGCTGTGTGTCCGCTTACGCGGGGTGTCCGTTAGGCGGGGCTCTCCTTTATCCTACCCCTAATAAAAAACTCCATAGGCTTAACATTGGGTCACTGTATTCGGTCTGGAGTTCAGAAAAATGAAAAATATTGCTCTAGTGGGATACACTTGACAAATGACGTCATTTGTTAATGTAGAAGTAATTTAGACGGGTGGGGTAGGATAAATTATAAACCAAACTCGAGTTAGTTGTGTTTATTGTTCATCGCACTCTGGCAAGATCGCGTATAACTGCTCTCGGCTTCGCCTCGCACAGTAATATGCGATCTTGCTGCAGTGCGATAAACAACAACACGACTAACTCTTGTTTGGTTTCTCCATAGTATTTAACATCAAGCTACAGACTAGTGACCAGGATGGGGGAAGGACTAGGAGTTCCCCGATATGGATTGATTTAGTACGATCAGCAGCCACTCATACATTTCAAACATAAACCTTTGTGGTGGGAGGGGAATCCCCACTCAGGTAGAGTTCCCATGGATTTCAGATTAAGAAAAAAAAAAGTTGAGATGACAGACCGGAAAAATAATCGTGGTAGGAGAATCCACATCAAGTTGAGTGTTCCCCTGGATTTCAGAAAAAAAAACCACAATCGCCGATCCGGCTGATGGCTTCTGGTTCAAAATACCCTCCAAATTATGCAAATTCACCTAACAACGGATCAGTCCGCCATCTTGCTGGTGAATACAAAGCGCTGTCAGAGTAAAAAATGGTGAAAAACTATACTAATCCACCTTTTTCTGTGCATCTTGTAGATGTTATTGTTGATTATTTACGTCGTTCAGATATAATTTAGATGTGCCAAGTCGAAGAAAATTGGTGTTTCAACGATTTGTTGACATCGCATTTATAGTCTAAACTGAAGCCATCACATATTCATTTGATCTGAAACTGCAAGGATTATCTAGTTTTGTCGAGGGAAAGGCTTGAGAGTTACCTAACACATCCCCACATATTAGATAATATCAGAAATGAATGTTTGAATTTGCCATAGGCTTAGCATTGTGTTGGTGGTTCGCCAACATGGCCACGCCTGGGTTCGCAGCGCCACCTACTACCAGGCCGGATCGGAGAATCAGAAAGACCGACGAAAAAGACACCGGTTCGGGCAGAGCATATAAAATGTCAACTACCAGACATGGCACCGTTGGCACGTAGACTTGACGATGCGTCACATTCACACATCCACCTCTTTCAGCACATTCAGGAGCTCCAGCCCTGTGTCCCAGGCCACCACTTTGGCCTTCATCTCGCCTTTCGCCAGTTTGCCGATCTTGTTCAACAAGGTGAACTTCCGGCGTGCGAACACATAGTCACAACTGCGCAGGCGCAGACTGGGGCAGAGGTCGTTACTTCCGTCGCCCACGTAGGCGACCACGGGGAAGACCACCCCCTCAGCCTCCGCATCCTTGATGTGCTCCTGCAGGATGTGGCCCTTGCAGAGGTTAACAGTGCTCAAGTCGCACCAGTCCTGCGTGTGGTAGTAGCTCAGCACGAGGCACCCCTTCTCCGTAAAGCGTGCTGGGTTGGTGTAGACTTTGTCCACCAGGCGGTGCAGGCCGGCTGCCCGCAGGATGCAGTCGATGAAGACTGAGTTGGAGTCGGAGATGATGATGACACTGTACTTCTCCGATGAGAGGTGGGATAGTAACTCGACGATACCGGCTACGAAGGGGATCTCCCTCATGCAGGCCATCATCTCCTCCTCCGTGGTGCCGTTCTCGTGCAGGTACTGGAAGATGGCGCCCATGTACTGCGTCCAGCCCCGGTCGTTGTACAGGTCTTTGATCTCCTGAGGCAGCTTGCCATTTGGTGCCAGTTTTCTCACGTAGAGGTCGCTGTTGTCGTCTATGAGCGTGTGGTCGAAGTCAAACGCCACCAGGACCTTCTTGGTCTGCAAAGAGATAAAGCATGGTCAGTTCACATAGCGATACAACATGGTCAGTTTACATAGCGATACGGCATGGTCAGTTCACATAGCGATACAGCATGGTCACTTCACATAGCGATACGGCATGGTCAGTTTACATAGCGATACGGCACAGTAAGTTCACATAGCGATATGGCATGGTCAGTTCACATAGCGATACAGTATGGTCATGGTTGATTGGTTTGATTTAACATCCAGTTAACCATTGCAAGTTTTCACCAGATTTTCTCAAGGTTCTTTTACACCACAAGGGTGGTGATCGAATCTATGAAATGAATTTAGGTGGAAACCTCGCCCCTACACATTTACCGAGGTGAGAGTTACTTTACTTCCCACAACACATAGACATGGTATGAGAAGGATTGGCCTTGATATAGCAGTAAATCTACCACTGCTGGGGGTGAAGGAGAAAAGTGGCTGCAGTGGCACTCGAATCAACAAAATCTGACAACCTTGGTGTTACAAGTCTAGTGCTCTTTACCACTGAGCTAACTCCCCACCCCGGTCGCTTTTGTTATGCTTGCATGCAAGCATATCCAGTCTGCACCACGAGGAGGCGAGGCAACCAAGAGGGTGAACAGATTGGTAATTGCTGTCCACCCCAGCAGACCTCATCATAGTAAATCTTGAAATATCTGATATCATGAATTCACCTCAATGCTTGTATCCCTAGTGGTTTTAGGTAATAAACTCATTGGTTTGAGAATAAGTACATCCAGAATAAATGTATGACATGAATATGATCAGCACTTTACCTGTTTCGGTGGTTGTTCCATGCTTGCGAATCGAGCCTTGCCTGCGTCACATTTGCAAATGGGTTTCTCAATTCAATATCTGAAAATATACAAAATATTAATCTTCTTTTCAGAGTATTCGCTTGAATTATATACCTGTAAATTACAATTCAGTCACTTCAGAAATCTAGTTTATACACTTGAGACAATAGATGAAATACAAAAGGGCTGAGCTGATGGACTGATTTTATCATATTATTATTCAAATATTATTGAGAAAACAAGGGATAAAGGACTTTAAATTCCTAGTTATCTTTAAGCAATTCTAATTTACTTAGTGGGATATATGGGAAGTAAAATGAATCATGTAGAAGTATGTGCTACCCAATGCCTCTTTATCCAAGAAACATACACTTAAATAAATCTATGACACAATGCTTCATTGCCAGCATGCTTGGGACACTACGCTTCGTGAGTTGGAGGCTAAGCTTTGTTTTCACAAAAGATGGAATTTGTGTCATTATCGTTTTGCGACAACGGAGGTACAACATATCGCAACACTGTAAGATATTACAAGATATATCATGACAGTTTTCCTCCAGTATAATAAAAAAAACTTTAAAAAAACTTTTAAAAAAAAATCCATCGTGTTGGTGGATTCAGCCCTTTAAATCGTGAACCAAATCTGTGGAACAACTACTTTGCCCTTTGTATAATTCGTTAGATCAAGAGTACAGTGGCAAAATTGCTAAGGTGCTTAACCAAAACGACTCTTTGCAGCAAAGCCCACCGATTCCTCAAGACAGCTAAATCTAGTCAAATTGGTCCGATTATACGTTTGTGTTGTAAAGGGGCAGGACAACTGGATTAAATCTCAACTTTCTTTTATATTTTATTTTTTTAGGTCCAGAGTTAGGACTAAACTTAGATCTTGAAAAATGTGAATTGAGTCCTTCTTTGCAACTATCAAATCAGCAAAAAAAAGTGTGATCCGAATGAAACTGAGACCACAATTCATGTTTCACTCTTTTTTGGCAAAATCTCCACTTCAACATTTCCTAATGTTTATTCTATACTTAAGTAAAATGATTGTTCATGATATCCGTTGTATTTGTTTGGGTTGTGAACCATAAGTGGCATACGTCTAGTAAGTTGTAATACAGGTGTTGCCGTTCAGCGCCGCCTAACGGCCCACTGGCTAGTTACGCGGCCGCTCGGACAAACACCGCGAGTCCAGCAATATGCATATAGAGACACACAGCAATCACACCTAAAGTGTGAATGGTAGGTGTGATACCAGGAGTGTTGTTTTTTGACAGATTAAATTGCTAGAACAAACTAAGGTATTGTATCAACGAGTCTGAGCTGTGTAAACTTTATAGTCGGAAATTATCTTGGTTTTAACTTTGAGAAAGATAAGCATATTTTAGCTGGGCCTGCCAGTGTATTATTGTTTATACAATTTGGGTATATCTGTGTTATCTAAGCTATATCTAAAGTATCATTGAGTTGATATACATGTATGACATACCAAATTGGAGCTGGAATACCGTAGAATACAGTGCAATCACTTTTATCTGTATGGAAATGATAGACACTGGTATTATAAATGTATTAGATTCCTACATTCGGTCGTCCAATGCTAAAGGATACGTTGCCATGGGTATGTTTGGCTGCAAGCATTGCGTAACCACGTAGATAAAGTGCGACACCGGCCTATGGAAAAAGGCCTATTGAAGTTGTATGCTATAGGAGAATCACCGACTTTTAGACATCCGTTCTAGATACACTGCAATTTGCTTGACATCCTGAAGTGCTTATTCTCTCAATACCAACAACTTGAAACTATATTTTATCAGTAAATGAAACATATTACACAACTAGAGCACAACAGAACGAGAATTTGTTGGATAAACGCTGGGGCCGAGTGAGAAGATGCCCTATTATCGCCTAGACTTAAAGATGAAGCTACAATGCCAGTCATTTATCGTGGTTATCATTCTTATACATCGTCTCCGAGACTCTTGGTTTTATCATCATGTTCATAATCTGGTTTCCGAAGTATGTACTTGCCTTGTTAATTCATGGGCGTACTGAAATCCAGAGATGAAAACCTTGAACCCTGACCAGAGGCTTTTCAACTGGTTTCTTGTACGAAAGCCACACTGCACCGCTCCAGTTTATCGCAAAACCTGTTTTCAGTATGTTGCTCGAGCGGTGCAGTGTGGTACGAAAGCCTCCCAAATAACCGGGGAACCAGCGTAGACTCTAGTAGATCCCGTTGCCGCCAGGGCCGGAAGGTGGCGCAATACACTGCGCCGCTCTGGTTCATCGCGCCGCAAAAAAACTGTGTTTTCCGTAGATTACTCGAGCGATGCAGTGTGGCGACGCTCTCTGAAGAAACCCACACTGCACCGCTAGAGCAACCTACGGAAACACAACAAACCGGAGCGGCGCACTCTGGAAGAAAACCTGGTGGTTAAGACTGGTACTACAGACAGAACTTAAGGATGGCGGACTCTGGGGCTGAGGGCGACCAAAACAAGAGACCGCAGTTTGGAAATCGCTTCCTCACCGACCCCAAGAACGTTTTTGAACATAATGCCTGGTACGTACTGTATTTCCTTGACACGCTCATCTGAACCGTACCTCATAGTCGTATCTACCAGCTTAGGAAATTTCAACAATGCTTCCAGTAGCTCAATTATCGCCCGCTCCACGTTTGCTGACACGGCTGGTGTTGCGCCGTGCAGCAGCCGGTCGCCGGTCGGTGTGCCCCCCGGTGACATTCTGCCGTCTACGAGCATCGTTCACCACCAAGCCCCAGCGTCCTGCCGGGGGAGCGCGTCCTCTCACAGACCCTCACCGAGTCTACGAGTATAACAACTGGTAAGGTTATAAGTGGAATAGAATACAAGGACATGTACTACCGTACATAGTCCGAGAGGCTCTGACTGTGTAGTCCGAGAGACTTTGACTGCCTGGCGGACAGTCAGAGAGCACAACCGCTTATTTCCATAGTGAAGAAAATCACTTCCTTGGTTCTGAGTAATCCTGTCAATGTCAGTGCATGTTTATGCTCCCTTACCTTCAGAAATGCATAATAATTCCTTTTTGATGATAGAACTTCTGTTGTGTTCCTTTGTTTTACTTTTGGGAGCATTTTTCTACAACTCATTTAACCACATTTCACCAATTCCAACTTATGTCGGCCATATTTGATAAGCTGGTTCCTGGCAATACCCTGTGAAGAATTACCTGCAGTTTTGAAACCAGTTTTTTTGTTATTTTTGGCGCCTGCAGAATGCATTGACATGGATTTTACAAACAGTGGCTGTTCTAATACTTAGAACTAATGCAAAGGTAGGAAATTACTGTCATTTTACTGCATTTTGCCCCAGGAAACTATCTATCATAGAATCAGAAAGATTCAACCTATATTTATAAGGAAAACGGTTGCTGAGCTGAGATGTACATTTTTGGTCGACCTGTTAACATAGATCTCTATGGGTGTGCTCTCTGACTGTCTGCACCACTTCACAGTCAGAGCCTCTCGGACTATGACTGTGAAGCGGTGCAGACAGTCAGAGAGCAGTCCCATAGAGTTGGAACTGTTGAAATGTGGTTAAATGCGTTGTACAAAACGGCTCCCGAAAGTATCACAAAGGAACAGAACAGGACTTTTATCATCAAAAAAGAATTATTATACATTTCTGAAGGTAAGGGAGCATAAACATTCACTCAAATTGACAGTATTACAGAGAACCAAGGACCTGATATTTTGTACTATGGGAATAAGTGATTGTGCTCTCTGACTGTCCGCTAGGCAGTCGAAGTCTCTCAGACTAGTACTACATGTCTAGTCGTGGGCGACCCAAACAGAATGTTCCCGTTCCCTAATAGGCTAATGCTAGTGTATAGGGTCGTCCTCGTCTGGCTAGCACATGTCACAATGATTGTGATTGTGGAAAGGAGAGATTGTGACAATCTCCCCTTTCCACAATCGCATCCTTTAGAAGATGTCTTTATTATGTAGGGTAATGTAGCACAAAATCCCCACTGCTCGCTGATTTGTTGTTTAATATTTACCTTCATCTTTTTACATTACCGCATCTCATCTCATCAAACTTGTTTCACTTGACTGGTTTCACCTTCGATTATGTATTATTTTTGGATTCTGTGCACTACCAATCCAACAGGAAGAACTGATACTGTATCAGATGTTGTGATGTCAATTAGATGTGAAGGGTGAGATTAATTCAGAAACCTATACAAGTTTAGGGTCAGAGCTCAATCCCATCTTGTTTGAATCGCTACATAATTAATGCGGCTATGCCTTGTGAATTACTATGCGATTAAAACTCGATTGGATACAAGGTCATAAAATTTATATAAAGTAATATATGATTTTTATGGGTTTCCTCCATATTAACTGACAGGTAAATACTGGTATATATGAACTTTGTTACTAATTCGCTATACCAAACTTGGTGGCCAAGTGCTAGGGGTGTTCGCCTCGAGCTTGGGAGGTCGTGGGTTCAAACCCTGGTTGGGTCATACCAAAGACTTACACAAAAATGGTACCCACTGCCCATTTGGCTAACACCCGCCATTAGAATGAGGAATAGGGGTCTAGGGCCCGAGTGGAAGAACGGCTATTTAGCCGAATTCTGTGATTGTGTTGTAACACAATACCCCCTTAAAAATTGCTTTAAAAAAAACAAAAAAAAAGAAAACTGAACAGCTCCCGATGTGCTGCCCGGGCTTTCACACTGGGTATTCCAACATCTCGCTACCACCCATGTGCAGGTACCTTTGACCCTTGTCGCCGGGTGATTGTGGGAAGGGTGATGGTGACGTGTACCTATTTAGACTAGTCGGTCTTTAGCAAGTATAACCAGTTCAGTCCCCAGACAGGTCTGGTTTGCTCCCATCCACTATAACTAATCCTGTGGAGATGATGGGGTGACTATTTTACCTAGTTTGCTCCACATGCTGCACACTAGAGATTGTTGATATTTTCTGCAGCACTGACTTGACAATTAAATGATACCAAGTTGTATTTTTCCTCGCTTTTACTTTATAACTGTGTATTTAGAGGTAGTTATTCAATGGAGCTTCCCTGTTTTTCAAGTTCAGCCATCTTGTTAAGTCTCTGGAGGCAGACATTTCAGCCTCGTAAAGTAAACATCTTGTTAAGTCTCTCTTGGTTTGAATAGTGTGTCTATACAGTTTGTCAGTTCAAGAACAAACATAGTCTATAATTCATAATTCTAAAAAATCCTTTTTTTATTACCGGATTGCTGACGTTTTTTTCTTGAAACCCCCGCATCACCTATGAATTATAGGGTTGGTGCTGTGTTCATATGTACACAGGGGTGAGTGTCTTGACACTCCCCTTTCAAAAATGTGAAAACTGTTACTACAGCCTCCTTTATCCTGTTCACTCTTATGAACTGGTGTGGACCCAGAAACAATTATTTCCGGGTTCAAAACGTGGCAAAGTCACACGCCTTGCCCGAGCCAAACCCTAAGATGCCTGATGAGTCTGAACCGGATGAAACCCTATCCCCGCAACCCCCCTGTAATTTATCTATAGGCTAAAACCAACTAATATGCTTGGTTTTTCACTTTCCCAAATCACACCTGCGTTTGGAGAGTGTGGACCGTTATGATCCGTTTCCATGCTTAACTTGGTTTATCTTTTTTTTTTTTTTTTTTTTTTTTTTAACTTGGTTTATCGTTGTCATTAACAAGGTAGCATCGGCGTGATACAGAGGTTTCTATTGCTACGTCTAGAATACTATTATTTATAATGGAAATTACACAAACTCAGCGATTTATGATGTGCTAATACTCATTAGAACTCAGAATATATAGCAATATGTATTAATACATGGTATACTGTTGTAGGGACAACGTCGTGTGGGATGAGGAGCAAGAAGCAGAGGCCAGACGAATGGTGGAGAAGAATTCACACACCTTAGTTTCCAAGGAAGATCAAAGTAGGTACACTCTCAGTTTATAACATGACCATTTCATATAAAAAAAGATCTAGCTCTATTATATTTGCTCGCTTAAATCTTATATTTGGTTTTGTTTGTTTGTTTGGGTGATTTTATGTACGGTCAACTGTTGCAGGTCCTTTCCAGACTTCCTCATTGTTTACAATCATGGATTCCTCCAATGATTTTCAAGTTTGTTGGTTTGTATACTAACTCAACTTTGGTCTTCTTGTAGCAGTGGGACCCTATGCCCGTTTTATAGTGCTGCCTCACTGAAGGGCTGTGCAACACTCCGTCGGTCACATTATACTGACAACGGCAAACCAGTCGCTGCAACATACCAATCGGTATGTTGCAGCGACTGGTTATATTCGGATTATTAACCGCACTTTCAACCAGGACCTATAGACCCTATGGAGGTATCCCATAATTCAGTCTGTTTAGAGGATCCGGTGTTCGCTGGTTGTCGTCGTTGTATGGTGATAGATCCTTGACCCATATCCCACAATTATTGCAGTTTAACGGTTTATATAAATCTTCAAATTGGAAATCCGATGCCAGAAGTGGAAATTTCAGTTATTTTGACATAGATATTACAAATTATATTCGGTTTCTCCAGTTAGAAATCAGAAAATGATTGTTCATCGGAAGACAGACGGCGGAGGTGCGGCCAGCCAGTCGGGAGCGGAACCTTTACTTACCTAAAGCGATATTAGGGAGTTTAGTAACCTCTGGTGGGTCTATGATCTGAGCAAACATACCACAATTTAGTTGTCTCGCTAGGTCTTGAAGAATCACATGGGCTTTGCCTCTATTAATTGGTCCAGTGAAACACCTCCATAATTTTGCCGCAGTAGATCTCGCTTAGTTGCACAGGGCAAAGTAGATGTTATCATCGCGTTGGGCATTGTATTATATTGTATCTTCATATCTTTAAGGACTAAATGTTAACTATTATTGTATGAGTTAACAGATGTACATACTTGTGGATCAAAATGCACTTTGGGTGAAAAAACTGCCCTAGTGGTAGAACCAAAAGGAATAAACCAAAAAAAAAAACCCACCAAAACAAATCCGTCCACGATATCAGGAGATCACATCATGTGTGAGAAAATGATGTATATAGAGACTCTTAAGAGAGGGTCAAATTTCCGTTTCCAGCAAACTGACCCCATAAGCCGATGTAGTGTGAGCATGCGCAGTGTTGAAGTCCACGATTGGATAGTGAAAATTTACTGAAATTAAGCATATCACGACATGTAATTCTCATGTCTCACTAACAGATTCTGTTGGTGAAATGATATTCTTTTCCTTTATTTACATTAAAATCACATCAAAATAGTAGTACGTCCAATAGTCCGTGCTAGCTGAACGGAAGAATGTGTCCAGACGCATGCGCATATTGAGTGGGCGATAATAACGGTTTATCGCAGGGTAACAAACTATCGCAACACACCAGGTGTCTGGGAAGCGGGGTTTTACTGTATGTGCCCGGTTTTCACGAATTTAGATGATTGTGTTTATCTACTCGTAGACAAATATGAGGAGAAGGCAGGCGTCTTCTGGAACGACTTCTACATGCAACACAAAAACCGCTTCTTCAAAGACCGTCACTGGCTCTTCACCGAGTTCCCGGAGTTGGCACCACGCGGCGTTCCCGACCACATCCCCGCACGAGCAGCGCAGTGCCCGCCTGACGTCACACCGGAAACACCGGAAGTGACGTCAGAGCAGACGACAATAGATGCGACTTCACAGGAAGAAGCCCGCGCTGACGTAACAGGTGATGAGGAACCGACACCGACGGGAGAAGACAGCTCTTCTCCAAACACATATTCAGGGGAGCATGCATCTACCAGGTTTTTGGAAGTATGTTGTTCATAGTTTATTGATTCATATATGAAAGTTTAGGGTCAGAGTTCATATCCCATCGAGTTGGAATCGCGTAGTGATTCACAAGGCGAAGCCGCATGAATTATGTAGCAATTCAAACAAGACAGGATCAAGCTCTGACCCTAAACTTGAATAGGTTTCTGAATTTATCTCACCCTTCACATTGACTAATGGCCTTACATTTGTGACACAATCCCCCATTGGATATTTTCCCTAAATATCTCATGGGCATTGGTTATGAGTTCCCAATGTTAGGTCTATGGAGAAAAAATACCCGGGGTGAGATGATATCTAAAAACCCTAGATTTTGTCTATATAGATAACCGAATAATGAATCGTAAGTAGTAGAGTGAATGATTTATATTCAACAGTAGACAATTTGCGTAGAATAAAAAAAAGGGAGTTTATTCTATTCAATTACTCTCTTTGATTGAATTATATCTTTATTTAAAAAAACGAACTAAAACCATTACTCTGTGTGTGTATTTGTGTGTGTGTGTGTGTGTGTGGGGGGGGGTTCCGTCTGCCAGTGAAACAAGGCAGTGGATATTTCTAACAACTGCATCTGTGATGAAATACCATAATATTCGCTTTATCCTAAGTACTTAGGGGGATTTGTTTTCCAACGGCTTGCCATAGAGGTGTTATAACCTCGTCTGCATAATAATTAACGGTAAAATGGGGACAGTAAACAAGTGCGGCACACATATAACTGTATTTTCAATTTCCCCAGGTTGGCTGTGGCGTTGGCAATACTGTATTCCCAGTTTTACAAACAAATGAGTAAGTTTTATTAAGTTTTCTAAAAATTTATTATCAGTAGGGGGCCATCCATGAAGTATGTATGCACGATTTCCAAATTTACGACCCCCACCTCCCCCCCCCCCCCACCACCACCACCTCCACTCCCGATCTTGTACGCAATTGAACAAAGAAGGGGCATATTTAAAATTAATGAAAAATTTCCCCCCCCCTATCCCCCCCAGTGCCTACATGCTTTATGGATGAGCCTTAGGTAACATTAAAGTAAGTTATCCTCATATAAGTGATTAGTAAGTATTCATTATTCCTACAGGGAGCCAAAGCGAACCCGCTGAAACCACAGATACCCATTTACAAGACACCATTTCCGGTGGCCAGTAAGAATGAGGCTTAGTGCTAAACCTATGGGGGTTTGAAGCTAGACTTTTGTTTCGTTTGTTACTTTTTAAGTGTAGTTTACTACTATCATCTCTGAATAACTCTGTCTCGAAGCTATGATGACAGTTGTTAAGTTTATCAAAAATATGGATCTAAAAGATTGGAGAATGACACATATAATCTCAAACCTACATAGTCAAAGTACTGAGCGCCTATATCCGGAAATGGTCTTTTGTAAACGGGTATCTGTGGTTTCAGCGGGTTCACTTTGGCTCCCTATACATGGATACGACTTATATCACAGCATGGGTTCGAACATTATATATGGACTGTAGTTTGAACGTTCTCGCAAATTCTTGAACCTGAAAACATGAAGTTTGAATAACATAGACTAACAAAGTAGATGTGCATATAATATATTGACCGTTGTAATGAATGAATGATTATCTACCTGTTTGTGGCATTAATATGTAAGGCGTTATTGGCTTCAAAACTTTATCGGCCGTAAACATTTTCCTGCAGTGATCCGAGTTTATTCATGTACTGCTGTGACCTGTCAGCGGCAGCGATACAACTCGTCAAGGTAAGTAAACCGACAACAAGCTTGGTGGCTAAGTGGTAGGGGTGTTTGCCTCAAGGGTGTGAGGTCGTGGGTTCAAACCCGGTCCGGTCATGTGAAAGACTTACACAAAAATGGTACCCACTGCTCATTCAGCTTAACACCGCCATTAGAATGAGGAGTAGGGGGCTAGGTACTGAGTGGAAGAACGGCTGGAGTGCCAAATTCGGTGATTGTACACACAATAATCCCTTTATAAAAATAGCTAAAAATACCCCGAAAAACGGAATGGTCCAATGTATATTCTTTGCGTCATGATATATAGAGTATAAAACATATATATAAAGTATATGATATAGAATCATGTTCTACTCTACTCAGGGATGCTAGTTTTCCATGAATCTCTGGTTTTCAGGTCTTTTTACCTACTTTATCTAAAAAACTACGCGTCCGATAAGATCCGTTTGGAGTTCATCCCGCACAAAGACACAGAGTGAACCTAACTTAGGCTTGGAGACTGAAGAGCCACGAGAGGGAGATTCTTGTGTATTTCTTAACTGAATCCTGCTACTATTCTTTGGGTTTCTCTACACAGATGTACTTCTATCCTTAGGATTTGTTTCTAGCCGTACTGAAAACATAATTTAGAACTGTAGTTTTCTGATCTCCTTGCCATGTGATCAGCCTCTGAGACTAAATCCGCTGGTTCCTGGCAAAAGTCCTGTGTCACACGAAATAATAGAAACAGTAAGGGCCTTAAGTTGAGAACTTCAGCTGAGAGAGGGCACCACCATCAGAAATATCAAGGCTACGCTAGAGAATGCATATGAACATGCCTCCCGTTAAAAAAATAGTGGTTCAATAATAACACCGCCCTGTCTGCTAACTTAATGTAAAGGTGTAGGTTTCGGAGCTTTCAGGTTCCGACTCGATGAAGTCGCTAGTTTTAATCTAAATAAATCCATTGAAATATGGTCTATGGTAAGGCCGGGAGCGTAGTCCTGGTGGCCAGGAGCAGGAGCACCCGTGGCGGGCATCCTATGGCACTCAGTGGTAGACCAGCAGTGTCCTGTGTGTACCCAGTGGCGGGATCCAATAGCGCTCAGTGGTAGACCAGCAGTGTCCTCTGTGTACCCAGTGGCAGGATCCAATAGCCCTCAGTGGTAGACCAGCAGTGTCCTCTGTGTACCCAGTGACAGGCATCCAATAGCGCTCAGTGGTAGACCAGCAGTGTCCTGTGTGTACCCAGTGGCGGGATCCAATAGCGCTCAGTGGTAGACCAGCAGTGTCCTCTGTGTACCCAGTGGCGGGATCCAATAGCCCTCAGTGGTAGACCAGCAGCCCTCTGTTTGTAATTATATAGAACGTCCTGACCATGCTGTACAAGCTACAAAACGAGATGATAATTCACGGTTCGTATGGAACGAGGCGTTTACACCGAGTTCCATACAAACTATGAATTATCATCGAGTTTTGTGGCTTGTACAAGCATGGTAGGTCGTTCTATATTTACTATATACCCGAAATTAAATTTTATTTGGCTTAACAATCAATATTTTAATAAACGAGTATGGGTAGGTAGTCTGTATAATAGTGTATGGACCAGTGGTCTGTACAGTGTTTTTACGTTATATGGCGAAACAGTGCGTATTAAGAGTATACGGCATGGGTATATAGTAAAGTGCCATACAGCATCTGGGGTTTTCCCAGAAAACTCGCTGCCATCCTGTTAAACATCCATAGACTAACAGCGAAATCCAGAACCCCAACTTTTGTTGGGAGAATGTTGAGGGCCACGGCTGGAGCTCAGGCATCTGACCAGTCACCTATGTAACTCCCATGCCTACCTAGCCATGTTCAAGTTTTTGTGAAGGCTATGGTTTTTTTCTCATAAATTTTACAAACCAAAATATGGAGTATGGAGAAATTCAGTTTTTTCCAGGTTTCTCTACATGCCATATATACCCATATCTATTCATGTTTAGTGCCAAATAAAGTATTATTTACAGTAAAGGATCGTTGATAAATAGGGGTGTAAATATTTCCGGTTTTTTTTCCCTAAAACTTCAGTTGCATCCCTGTATACTATCAGTCAGTGTGTTAGAATATTGTATTCCGTTCTATGTAGCCATCGATGTGTGATGTACCAGAGGGACTGGGCGGAAGAACGGCCTTGCCGAGCCCAGAAATTCATTGTAAATGATTACCCTAATAAAATTTATTTAAAAAAAATAAAACTATATCATAAAATGTTTACCATATCATGTATACCATATAACAAATACTATATTTACTGTGATGTTATATCTGAGGATGTATGTAAAAAAAACAAGTCAATAAAGAAATGTTTCAAAACAGGAAAAAAAGCCACTAGAACTTCATCTCACAAAACAATGTCGATGCTGCTGGTGATTGAATCCTCAAAATGTATGAGACTCACTACAGACGTTCCCATGGTTGTGTTGCAGGAGCACCCAGACTATACAGAACGCCGGTGCCACGGCTTCGTCTGTGACGTCTCCGACCCAGACGCTGAGTTTCCGTTTCCGGAGCAGAGCCTCGATTTAGTGGTCCTCATCTTTGTTCTCTCCGCCATTCACCCGGACAAGTAAAGTCATCCTCAGCTCTTGATAACATTAATTTTCGTAAAGATTAGCAATGATGGGTACATTTACTGGGTTGTGTTATTCGTGTGAATGATTTAAAGTAGCAAAGGACTGGCAAAAGTAACAAAAATACAATGTATGCATGTTGATCCTGATTTATAGGGAATGGCTATTACTATTATCTTTTTTGATTTTTTTTACCATTCCCAATTTGAAAACCCCCAATCTTTTTTTATTGAACATCTTTTAAATAAACTCATACATTGGAACACCTTTATTTCCATCGTACAGACAATCTGCCTCCATGTCCTCACCTCGCAACCTGGCAGATCATTTACATAAAATCAACTGACCCTGCAGACTGTCTTCACGATCGTTTCTAGTGGAATGCAGCCTGATGATTCTCGTAGATGAAACTGTGTCAGAAATAAGCCCTCCCCCCGGGGTCTTATTGTTTACTTTTGGGCCCCCAAACCAGTCGTTGCCAACTTAAACACATGCCCTACTGCTGAACGTAAACAAGTGTTATCTAAGATGACAACTGTTTTCTGATTGGCCATGGGAGGTCACAGTGTAGATGCTGATCGAGCAGAGTCCAAATTGGCTATTACTCTGATATTGAAAAACATGAGATTAATACTGATTTTATTGTGTATTATCCTACCCCTAATAAATAACGTCATAGGCTTAACATGGGATTTGTTTATGTCATGGGTGTGACATAAAGTGTTGTTTATGTCGCTGCTTTCTGATACTGAAAAAAATTGGAAATGGGGTAGGATAAAATCTAGACGCCACTCGTATGAGTTTGAGCTTATTTAAGCCACTCATTTTGTTGGCTCCATAATGTCACTTGTCTTCCACTCGTGAAATTATGGAGCCAACAAAATGAGTGGCATAAATAAACCCAGACTCAAACTCGTGACATCTCTTCATAGTCCTGTAGACATAAATTATACGTGTATGATAGTCTGAGTCGGAATAGCTTCGTGAACTTACACCTAGATATATAAACATTGGCAATTTACACTTTAAAATGCTAGAACATTAATTCATAGATAGATTATTATTTTTGGTCCCCCAAAAAAGAGGTTCCATGAATAAAGGCATTCCCATCGAATCTTTTGTTATGCACAACCATGTATTTACTTATTGTGATAAGCATTGATCACTTTCTCATTGCTGATATACATAAAAAATAAAAGGAAATCTGGTCTATTGACAACTAAGCTGTGCATATCAGTTGATGATACAAAGTGACTGTTTTTTTTGTATAAATCTCAGATATGGAAACATTATTTGGTCATATAGCAAGTTGGCAAACTGATGATTATTTATTTGAAATGCACTTCGCCAATGTCAAACCATTGTGTTCGACCATAGCATGTGAATTTATATTTATTATAATTATAACACTATTTTACCATAAATTGATGTAGAAACCATGTTCTCTTGAAGGTCCACATTTTGCTGATCTCACAATATGTTCCATACTGTGTGCTGTACACAATATGATATAGAGAGTAGATGTGTGCAACCATTAAAAGTCTGTGCACGGGTATATAATAAATAACTAGAGAAAACCACTTTATCCTACCCCTAATATAAAATCCCATAGGCATAACATTGAGTTTCCATATGCCACAGTGACCGGCATACAGAGTTTTATATGCCACTAGTGGCATACAGAATTGTTATCTCGTAATATTCCAAAATCGAGGAGACTGGGTAGGATAAAATCAAAACCTGATTCGTTTTAATCTTGGCCATCGAATACCACTCCTGGAGTTTGGGCTCCGGACTTCACTCAGCTTCACCTTATGAAGTCACCATGCCAAACTCCAGTCGTGGCATACGGTGGCCAAGATTAAAACTCATCCAGTTTTATGATAGTACTCTTACTTAGGATACTTCACACTGACTTACTTAGGCCAATTCTCACTGACTATAAGGAACTGAAGAGTACTTATTTTTGATTTGGTATATAAAGATTCTTGTTTAACTCATAGGATGCAGACCACTATTGATCGTCTAGCCAAACTACTGAAGCCTGGGGGCCGCATAATATTCCGAGATTACGCCCGGTATGACCTTGCCCAGCTACGCTTCAAGGATGGTGAGTAGCGATTGGAACATCGTTTTCCTTCAGCAATGCAGAAAAGGATTCATTTAGCAGTATAATTAAATGGTTACTAAAGGGAGCCATAGTTAACATGCTGAAACTGCAGATACCTGTTCACAAAACACCATTTCTGGATATAGGTTCACAGTACTTTGATTATATAGGTTCTCCATTGAAGCTACACAGCAATAGTAATAAGCGAGACCAAAAACAAAACTAAAAAAAAACAACATCAGTCCATATTATGTTGGAGCCCATGCTGTGATATAAGTCGTATCCATGTATAGGGAGCCAAAATGAACCTGCTGAAACCACAGATACCCGTTTACAAAAGACCATTTCTGGATATAGGCGCTCAGTACTTTGACTATGTAGGTTCGAGATTATATGTGTCATTCTCCAATCGTTTAGATCCATATTTTTGATAAACTTAACAACTGTCACTGTAGCTTCGAGACCGAGTTATTCAGAGATGGTAGTAGTAAACTACACTTAAAAAGTAACAAACGAAACAAAAGTCTAGCTTCAAACCCCCATAGGTTTAGCACTAAGCCTCGTTCTTACTGGCCTCCAGAAATGGTGTTTTGAGCACAGGTTTGAACCATGAAAGGCAGATCACTGTTGTGGGGAAAAATTAATTAAAAAACGTTGGACATCCTGTGATGAGCACTGCTCATTTTCTTATTACGAATATCTCTGTAATAGTATCTTCCATATTTCTTTTACAGGAAAATGCTTGCAAGATAATTTTTATGTACGAGGAGATGGGACCAGAGTCTTCTTCTTTACACAAGGTAAATAAGATATCCATGATTTTCTGCATTTATTTCATACTTGTGTTTTTTTAACTGTGTTATGGAAGTGTATCCTCTCACTTCTTAAATTGTCCATAGTAAATTCTGATGTGCAGGGGAACAAAAATTATATAAAAGTGAATTTGAAATCCTTTTCTTTATACTCTTCTCATATTAGTGACAGATTTATGAAACGTGGCTATATATATCACTTCTGTCACCAACCGATTCTACCTTGAAAAAAACCCGAAAAAAACTCATGTTAGTTACACAATACTTTGTCAGTTGCTGTCTCTATGGAGTCTAGCAATACTAAAGAACCACTCCACACCACGCATTGTGAATTTATTGTTGATGAATCTTGTTGTTTTTTTAAACAAGGTAGCATCGGCTTGACACAGAGGTTCGATAGGGAGCCAAAGTGAACCCGCTGCAACCACAGATAGCCGGTCACAAAATACTATTTCCGGGTATAGGCGCTTAGTACTTTGACTATGTAGGTTCGAGATTATATGTCTCATTCTCCAATCTTTTAGATCCAAATTTTTAATAAACTTAACAACTGTCATCGTAGTTTTGAAACAAAGTTATTCAGAGATGATAGTTATAAACTTCACTTCAAAAGTAACAAACCAAACCAAAAACATAAGTCTAGCCTCAAACCCCCATAGCTTTAGCACTAAGCCTCATTCATACTGGCCACCGGAAATGGTGTTTTGTAGGTGGGTATCTGTGGTTTCAGGGGATTCACTTTGGCTCCCTATTGCCACATCTATAATACGAATCTTGTTTTTCAGATGAGTTGAGGGAGATGTTTACTAAGAGCGGCCTCGTTGAGGAGCAGAATCTTATCGACAGGCGACTGCAGGTGAACAGAGGTCGGCAGCTGAAGATGTACCGTGTCTGGGTACAGTGTAAATACAGGAAGCCCACATTATGACAGACCACGCCCACTATATAGAGACCACGCCCACCTCTCCCACGCCTACTCCACACTATACTGAAAATGTACTGTGTCTGGGTACACTGTAAATACAGGAGACCCACATTCCTATATACCCATTTCCGAAAACTCTATAGTTACATACCGCTGCTGGGGGTGCAGTAATTATAAGTTATGTAGCAAGGCTGACGTTTTCGTCCCAGGCTGACGTTTTCGTCCCGGCCTGACCTCGTGACATAAAGAGCAGCGGGACGAAAACTTAGCTATTGCAGTTACTCGATAAGGGTGGCCATTTTCCTGGGGCTATTGCAAGAAAAGAAATAATCATTTCTATCGATATTTAAAGGTATATAGGAATAGGGAAACCAAGTACTGGTAATCAAAAGTCAAAGTTACTCGGTAAGGCTCGGAAAAATTACTGCTTGCGGCCAAGGCCTTGGGCAGTAATTTTTCTGAGCCTTACCTCATAACTTTGATTTTTTGCTCACCGGAACATAGTTTCCCTCTTTTCCGACAGACCATGTCCACCTCTCCCACGCCTACTCCACACTATACTGAAGATGTACCGTGTCTGGGTACAGTGTAAATATGGGAAACCCACATTATGACAGACCGTGCCCACTATATAGAGACCACGCCCACCTCTACCACACCTCCTCCACACTATACTGACGATGTACCGTGTCTGGGTACAGTGTAAATACAGGAAGCCCACATTATGACAGACCGTGACCACTTTATAGAGACCACGCCCACCTCTGCCACGCCTACTCCACACTATACTGAAGATGTACCGTGTCTGGGTACAGTGTAAATATGGGAAACCCACATTATGACAGACCGTGCCCACTATATAGAGGCCACGTTCACCTCTACCACACTATACTGAAGTGCACTGTTCCCTCTACACATGAAGCCCACTCAATCCAATAAACCACTCTATGAAGATTATATGATGGTCCCATAATACCCTCAGGGTCTGCTCAGATGTTAAACCAAACAAATAAATACAATAAAACCAAACTCAATACAAGAAACCTACTCTATAGTCGACCATACCCATTATTCAGACAATGTTCACCTCCGAACCAAAGCCCACTAATAGGAGATATTCACTACAATAGACCCTATCCATTATTCAGACCATGATCACTTCCAAATTGAAGCCAATTTCTAGGAGATATCCAATATTTTTGCCATGTTCACATCTACAAAACAAAGTCAATCTTCAGATAGTGTTGCCCTCCATATGCCTTACCTACCAGACCCCTTACCCCTGTGATGCCTATATCTCGAGACACAGTGCTCAGTTTGCATTGTCATATTCAGTATATAAATGACTGATTTTATTATCCAGAGATACCAGTGAGGTCTAGAATACCCGCAGAAAATATCTGAATTCTGATTATTTCACGATTTATCTGAAATACAACAAAAGCAAAACCAGGAAATCTAAAATCTCTGCTTTGTCTGATCCTGTGAAGTAATTTGGCCCAGCCAACTATGGATTTATCATTTCAAGTAATTATAAGGTGTGAATCAAATAACTTAGTATTGTGACTGAAGACAAAAACTGAACAATTTAAAAATATATTGACATAGTTTCACTTACAAGGGGTGTTCCTCAAAATTCAATACCAAATTATTTTGTGAATATTAATCTGTAATCATGGATTTATAAATAAAAACTGTACATTAAATCAGTCCTAGTTCTGACTCATGTTTGAGTTTATCTTCATTGGATGTTAGCAGTAAAGAATACAGACATCTGTTTCAAATTGTAAAATAATAATGACAATTATTTACATGGGTAGAAGATGCCCCATACTGATGAGGCGTCTCAAAATCAGTTCGCAGAAAATCAGCCATGATGGTGAACTCTCAACAGAGAACAAGGGAGGTTTAATAACATTTTAATGAAACAACATGAGGTAAAGAAATTGTTCAGACAGGACAGCTAATTGGGTTAAATTGTAGACTGCTTGTGCAGTGATATCCAACAGATCTAGTACAATTAGGCCGGTTACACACCAGTTACTGTTAATTGATCTTCCTAATCTCATCCACTTATAAGCCATGGTTCTCAGCTTGCGTCCATTTCCCCGACTGAGTATCCTCAATCAAAATCTACATAGAGCTCCTTGGTAAAATCGGAGACTAGTATAATTTGATTTTGAATCGTTCTGTCTTATTTTAAGAATACAATTTCTGGCACAAATTTAGTTAACATTGCTAACACATGACCCTCATCAAAGACTATTTGACTTTAACTAAGCATCTGAGGTTTTTAAGAAGTTTATTAGAGTCAGCACAATCCTAGGCCTGAGGTCGGGCAGTGGAGGTTAGGCTGCTATATGAAAGTGTCACATTTGTGTACACTATCAGTATTTAACCATTCTGCGAACATCTGGCAAATTATTATATCTTAAGCATTTGTGACAGGTTTAGTTTATTTCCCATCAGCACTCATCTAATACTTAAAAGAAGACACACTACATTTCATGACAAAGAATGGCACAGAACATACACAACATGGAATGATTTAGCCTATGCCAAACTAATCTCGCTGACCTGCCGCATTACTTCATCCTTAGGTAAAACCTATCAGTGATTACGCAATATCCCCACTACAGAGCCAGATATGGAAATCAAACGTCCATGTAAAAAGTTGTCCCGAGAAGGTGCGATGTAAGGTAGATTTATGAGATGTCATGATGTTTGTTATCGGGTTTTTTTTCTACATTGCTCTTACATTTTGCTGATGACATTGCAGTGTCATTTCCATGTTTCATTAGTCAACATTATTAAATGGATGTGTACAATTTAGGTGATTATGAATAACCTAACATGAATTAGAAATCACATTTTTCTCAGATATTCCTCATGGATTCTTTACAGTCAATTAACGATCTTGACTTGACCCACTCTAAAGGCTGCTTCTATGGAATATTGGTTGTCAGAGTACTTCTGTGTCCAAGTTCTGATTCTGTTCCTCTTAATGTCTAAACCTGGCTGGGTGAGATATCTACCTAAATTCATTTCATAGATTCAGACAGACCTAAAGTAGGTCTGATAGAACATATTGGACGTTAAACTACCCAAACAAACAAACAAACTACACCTGGCCACACCCTGCACTTCTGTGTCCAGTTCTGATTCCCTTGCTCTTAAGTTCTACAGTTGGCCGTACCCTCTACTGTCCCTGAGTTCTGATTCTATTACTCTGAAGGTCTACACCTGGCTAGTCCAGGCGTCGAGACTTTACAATGTGTTGTCTCTCATCTCACTATCAACCCACGATGTCCATGTAATATGGCGACTCTTCCTCGTCATGCAGTGATTTGTAATACGGGGAGTGCTCCTGGTGGTCCAGCGAACTGTATTCAGGGTTGTCTGAATGAAAAAAATAGTTCGTTACTCTGTTAACAAGGTTTGATCTTTTGGTAGCGTGGTAACCTGTGGTGTGTTTTCTCAGAATAACTACCAATTACACAGGGATGTCAGTTTTCCTTGTTTCCTCGGAATTCCGTGTTTTCATTTTTGGAATAAGATATCTTCCTTCTTATGTAAAATGAACATAACAATTAAAAAATACTCAAATCAACCATGACTCATAGATTCCCCAATTAGCCTGCCTCCGGATCCATGTTCCGTAGTGATAATGTTATTTGTATCTACTATATTCTAGGTATTTTTGGTGTATATATAGATCTGATGTCTAACCCTGTATTGCCAGGAAAAAATCTTTCCTTGTTTTTTTCTGACCCCAACTAGCATCCCTGATTACATCAGCAAGAGACTCAAATTTATTTTTATTCACCATCTTACTCAACATAGTCGAACAAATATACAAACGGACAAGAAAAACAAGACATGCCTGTATACCCCATTCATATTTATAAACAAGAAAGGTCACTTATAAGGCCACTAAAAAAAAAAAAATGTTTCTCATCACCAAGCCATGAAAAATATGACGAGGGCGCTTTTTTTTTTTTTTTTTTTTTTTTTTTTGCTATATCAAAGATGGCAGACATACAATACAACCCTGCATAAGTGGACACCCTCCGATCCGGGCCAAAGTGGCTGCTTACGCGGGGTGTCTGCTTATGCGGGGTTTACAGATTTTTACTGGCTATACATTTAATGCATCCCTGACACCAGGAGCTTTAATTTGATACTAAATACACATACCTTTTAGAATTTCTATCAAGATTCATCTATTTAAATAAAAAAAAAAAAAAAAAAATCTTCTAAAATCGTTTTTTCTGATGCGCGCGGTGATGAGAAACAAGTTTGTTTTTTTGAGTGGCCTAAAGTGTTGATTTTTATCTATAACGATGGAAATTCCTTATGATTATACTGCATCCTATTTTCTTGCTTTAACTGATTACCTATTTCCCTGAACATCTAGAGGTAATCAACTTGTTTTTATTTTTCAACTTGGAAGACCTACATACATAATATTGTAGAACTGAGAACAAATCTTGAAATGATATATAAATTTAACTTATTTTTGCCTACAAAATTGTAGGTCTACTTGTAAGTGTGTGTGGTTTTGGGTTCATAACCAAGTAATATTTTGAGCATTGCTGTGTGGTCAGAACTACTGCTCTTTGTTATGAATATAATTCCTTAGGTGAATTTTTCTTCATGAATTTTTTTCTTTGTTACACTGTAGGCATGATTTCAGGCTCCTTTGGTAAACCTTTTAAGTAATGACCATTTTCTCAAAAACCAATTTTTACGGCACCTTCTAGTAATTAGAACGGAAAATATAAGAAAGAAAGTACTGAAATATGAAAAATAGAACAATTGTGTAAGTGTAATTGCATGTTTACCATTCATATAAGAGCCTCCATCTGGTTTTCCGTTGGCGGGTAACGTGGTGCCATTCACTGTCTTTGTCGTGGTTGGAGTTGCGGGCATTCCTCCTTTAAACAGAGTGGTATAAAGTTTAGAAATGGAGCAGCAACCACAGTCTTTTGTGAGCGAGATGATATTATAACATGTTTTTGGGATAGTGCTCTTTAAATAAAATGTTTGGAACTCTGTTTGTTAAGTATTGGCCAGAACTTGCATACAGTAGAACCCAGCTAAAGGGGCACACCATGTAAAGGTAGACCCCAACAAAATCTTACCTCTATTTTGGGGGTTCGTTTCAGCTCTCCTTGTTCTTTTCCACACAATAAATATGCCTCCGAGAACGAGGATGACACCGATAGCAGTACAAGCTGCAGAAATCGCTACTAGCTGACCAGAACTGAGACCTGGAAAATAGTACATGACTGGTTTTAGGATGGAAGATTGTAATCTCCAAGTAGTTGTGATCTTCGGTTAGTATAAATATGCAAACAATACCGAGTATAATTCTGATGGTAAATAAGATTACCATGATCGATTATAAACAATTGGTATAAAATGAATATTCACGAAACTTATTTCACAGTATGTAATGATTCTTGGTTTGTGCTAATTTTCCTGTAGGAGATTGCAGGTGGTTGCAGGTGTGACAGAACTATGGGAGCCCATTATGTTTCCTATAATGGCCAATTTTTACCCTTTTACATGCAGGGCTCAGCTAGCTACCACCTCCAACTTAGAGAAATTCCAGCTGACATGCAAATTAGCCAGCACTCAAAACATGATGATCAGCCAGCCGGCCTGTTTGGTGGATCAGCAGGGACCTGTTTCAGTAGTTTTGTGACATGTCTAGATGGTGTCTGTGACACCATACGGACAGATCAACACAAGTGGCAGCACTTAGGACAAGACAGACCCCAAAAATGGTGTGTCCAGTTTCAAAAGTATTAGACAAGTTCAAGGAATTAAGCAATAAAACTTTAACACGAGTAAGAGATACATATAACCTATCATCGTTCCAAATATTAGGAAAACTGGCTGCTCAGATCCGCTGATATTTGACATCAAATGTGACATGCGTTTTGAAACCTGACAAAAAAATTTCCGCTGTTGCTTGCATTGTTAGTGCCGCTGTTGATGTCTATCTAGGTCTTATGTCACGAAACTACTGAAACAGGTTCCAGAACAGTGGCATTTAGGGCCAGCTGGCCGGAGGCAATGACCAACAGACGAGCTGACATTAGCGGCCAACAGGGTTTTGGGAGACACAGTGAAGGCTAGTGATGGGCATGTCCGGCCATGGCTGGCCATGGCTGTCTTATTTGTTGATCCACCAACTAGATTGTCGCAGCCGGTGAGCGATTTGGGCCGGCTACTTTGGCCAATGTCCACAATTCCTCCACAATGCCATCATCCGGCCCTAGCTCATGCTTGGTGGATTAATCTTGTAGGTGGGTAATAAATACAATAATGACTGATTTTATATACGAGTTACCATAATCTCCTCATATTTGACGACGTAATATCTTTGCTAATTGCTCGGATATTACTATGTGTCAACTACTCTGAGATTACGGCCACTAGTACACAAAACCAGTCATTATTGTGTATGTAACCCCAAGGTTGTAGGACCTGGTGGATTCAAGTCTCACCCCCAGCAGTGGTACCTTTACTGCTATATCAAAGGCCAATCCTTCTCATACCATGTCGATGTGGTGTGGGAAGTGAAAGAACTCTCACCTCGGTAAATGTGTAGAGGTGAGATTTCTGCCTGAATCTATCCTATAGATTCCAGCACCACCCCTCGTGGTGTAAAAGAACCTTGAGAAAGTCTGATAAGGACCTAAAATGGTTGACTGGACGTTGAATCAAACAAATAAAAAAACAATCCAAGGGTCCATCCCATAATGCCCACTTGAGGTACGGCAGGTCTGCTGGGATGGACAGCAATTACCCTCTTGGTCACCTTGCCTCCTCATGGTGCAGACTGGATATGCTTGCACGCAAGCATAACTAAAGTGACCGAGGTGTGGAGTTAGCTGAGTGGTACTGACTTGTAATCCCAGGGGTTTTTTTTGTAAAGAGTTCTTAATTGACGTAAAGGATTCATGATTTTCAGCCGATAACGTCAAACAAACATGGAAAACAACACAATAAGACATACTAACAGATCAGAGGTTTGGATTTAGAATTACCGCTACAATATCGGTTTTAGCCATTCATAATGTACATTCCAATTGACCATTCAGTACATGAAACACACAACAAGAGACACATAGTGTCACAACACACTATCACAAAGCAAAAAAAAAAGAAGGGTTGTTGGACTTGTTTATTCCCACTGCAGCCACTTTTCTCCTTCACCCATAGCAGTGATAGATTTACTGCTATATCAAAATCTTTCTCATACCATGTCTATATGGTGTGGGAAGTAAAAGAACTCTCAAAGCCAAAGCTAGGTAACACAGAGGCAGTCAGCTAAGGTTTAGTATCCCAGACCCAGCCATCGAAAGAGTAAGGAAAATCCTCACTTAAAGCCTGCCCCCACCTACCACGATTCTGGTCCCGATTGGCCTTACGACGGCTTTCCCGACACCATTCCGATTCTAGCGTGAGGTCTGGCAAAATCGTGGTAGGTGGAACAGGTTTCTGCGATTCACTCTACGATACCCCACGATAGGCTGCGATGAAAACGCCAATCGTAGAGGTCCCGATAATTTCCAACATGTTGGAAATTTCGTAGCCTGTCGTTGGGTATCGTAGCATATCGGGAAGATATCGTGGTCAGCGCGTATGATTCACCGATTGGATCACGACAGAGGTCTACGATTCGGGGACCTCCCGATAGGTCACGATTTCGCCATTTCAAATCGTAGCGATCAGGAAGCATGTCGTGGCCTATCGTGGTAGGTGGGGGTCCCCTCTCACTGTGAGAACCCATACAAGCTTCAAAAAGCACTATGAGTGAGCTGCTGGCCTAGCTGAGGCCCAGGCTATATATATATATATATATATATATATATATATATATATATATACAGGTGGATTACGCAACAATGGGTAAACCCGTGGCACTTCTGTGCATGGGATCGGCTCTGCTACTCACAGCCAGGGCTGGACATGCCGTATCTTCTGGCAAGAAAGCCATAAACCAACACATGCAATCTCCATATCAAAGAAAGCATAAAAGGTTTTGAACTTAAACACATACATACAATTTATAGGGGCACTTTGGCGAGACAAATGTAGCTACTTCTGAGTCACTGTATAAGTACCATACCTAGCCAATAAAAAGACAAGCAGGATCACATGTTTTTCACAGCCCTCACCTCAAGGGTACTTGAGTCCATGAGTGTTCATAGGGATTTTGTCTATGTACTAGGTGTGTCCTTCCATATGAATCCAATTCACCATTTTTCCTTGAGATTAAGGAAAGTAAATATAGGCACCTTGCAATGAAATTTTTGTACCAAAGGAGTCTGGGCAAAACGTGTGAAGTACACCCGTCTCAGCTACATTAGTCTCTATGTGTAAATCCCACTTTATATGGGGTTCTACTGTATATATAATAAAGTAAACTACAAATTCTCAAACAACAAACCTTTATCCTGGCCTTCTGGAGCCCTTACTGTTGTGTCTGAGGTGGTGGATGAGGCTGGTATACAGTTATGACAATTAAAAACTATTCTATAGACATTTTCAAATGTGCGTAGAGTGAAACATGTTAGTTTTTTTTCAAACCTTCAGAGAATAGAGTAAATATATAATGCAGTAGAACCCCGCATAACGGACATCCCATATAACCTCTTCTGTCAAGGTTGCCACATAAATTAGCGGAGGCATGCTCTGATGAGATGGGAGATGGGACACTGACCACCAGAGCAGATGTTTGCTATGACGAAATTCAGACGCAAATAACGGCGGAATGGTGCTGCCGATCCTCTTCACATTTGGTATGATTATAGGTTATATATATATCCCTTACTCATATTAAAGTTTCATCGCTTAATTCCTAAGGGAAGTGAAGTTGCGCATTCGGTACGACATGTTCATAGATGTCTTAGGTCTAAGACAGTTTGTAAGACATTTTGAACCATGTGACCCTACAGGGCCCATTCCACCGATCCACAAATATCACCCAAAAACGCCCAAAATTGATATCGGCATTATCAGGCTTTATCATAATGTTTCTTAAAGAATTGTTCACTCACCTAGTCCCGATGGAAGAGGCCACTAATACTTCGGTAAGTTTCGGACTTTCACACAATTTTTCTTTTTTCTGTTGGGAAATTTCGGGAAGTTTTGTTTGCTTTAAGATTGTGGTGACTATAGCACACCTGGCTGCAGTCTAAGTGTCATTGAGCGACAATCGTTGGCCGATCCCCTAAGATGTCTTTTCTATAGTACACTGACAGCTCTAAGATGTCTTACATATCAGTTGTCTTGACTGAAAAACAGGGCCCTGTATTCTGCAAACCCGTGGCACTTCCATGCACTTCTGCTACTCACAGCCAGGGGTAGACACGCCACATCCCCTGACGAGAAAGCCATAAACCACCACATGCAATCTCCATATCAAAGAAATCGTAATAAAAGAAAGCTATGCCCATTTGATGGGGGAAAATTCCCTTGTAGCTGTATAGTGTAAAGTAGATACATCTGTCTCAGCTACATTAGTCTCTATGTGTAAATCCCACTTTATATGGGGTTCTACTGTGTATATAATAAAGTAGACTACAATTCTCAAACAACATACCTTTATTCTGGCCTTCTGGAGCCCTTACTGTTGTGTCTGAGGTGGTGGATGAGGCTGGCAAAGAGTTATGACAATTAAAAACTATTCTATAGACATTTTCAAATTTTCGTAGAATGAAAGATGTAATTTTTTTCAAACCATCAGAGAATATAGTAGATATGTAATATTAGACATTTAGATACTAGAAACTAAATGTGACTGTCTTACCAGAAAATATAAGAAGCCCTATTTGAATTCATTTTCTTTATAAATCTAGCAAATGAAAATTTATCTAATTTCACTATCTGGTAAGGGCAAACTGGTTGTAATGTTACATCTTATTCTTCTGGCTCTTTGATTGGTTTGAAATGATAGTTGTCAACATTTGAGAACTGCCCAGGTGGCACCACTATTGATAATGAGATATTCCATGTGTCCAAAAGTTTATCATTAATCATCCCTTATGCTTGGTATATAGATAGTATACAGATTGAAATCCTGCATTCTGTATTTTGCAAACCCATGGCACTTCCATGCACAGGATTGGCTCTGCTACTCACAGCCTGGGGCAGACATGCCACATCCCCTGACGCAAAAGCCATAAACCACCACATGCAATCTCCATATCAAAGGAAATGTAATAAAAGAGAGCTATGCTCATTTGAGGGGGAAATTCTCTTGTAGCTGTATAGTGTAAAGGACATACATCCATCTCAGCTACATTAGTCTCTATGTGTAAATCCCACTTTATATGGGGTTCTACTGTATATATAATAAATTAAACTACAAATTCTCAAACAACATACCTTTATCCTGGCCTTCTGGAGCCCTTACTGTTGGGTCTGAGGTGGTGGATGAGGCTGGTATAGAGTTATGACAATTAAAAACTATTATATAGATATTTTCAAATGTTTGTAGAGTGAAACATGTCAGTTTTTTTCAAACCTTCAGAGAATAGAGTAGATATCTAATATTAGACATTTAGATACTAGAAACTAAATGTGACTATCTTTCAAGAGAATCTAAGAGGCCATATTTGAATTCATTTTCTATATAAATCAAGCAAAATGAAAATTGATCTATTTTCCCCATCAGGTAAGGGGAAATTGGATGCAGTGTTATTTCTTATTCTTCTAGCACTATGGTCAGTTAAACTGATAGTCGTCAACATTTGAGAACTGCCCAGGTGGCACTACTATTACTTGTGAGATATTTGATATGACCAAAAGCTTATCATTAATCTTCCCTTGTGCTTGGTATATAGATACAGATAACCTTACATTGAAATTCTGATGATTTAGACATTGTAAGAATTACTCCTCACTTACCAATTTCACATAGGCTTGGGTGGCAACAGAGTTTCCCAGGGTACCATTTCCCTTGGATATCTAAAATGTAGTCTAGTGTACAATACGACCTGTACAAAGGAATATAGAAAAGTTCCTCACCTGTAAACAGAAATGTCTATTTTAGTAGCATTATCCAAAATTTGAAGTAGCATATCATTGCTGTGAATACTCTTCAGCAACTCAAGAATGAAGAACATGACACTTGGGGTTTGGCATACTGCACCCCAATATATCACGGATATCAACTACAGGTACAGGGAATGTAGTTGGATAAAGATTAATAGTCTTGTGACTGTGACTTCTGAGCCTCCATATCTCACCTTGGTTGTGTAGAGGGGACCATTTTTGATAAAATTTAGCTCCTATATCCCTCTGAGTAGGTGGGGGAAGACTCTGAAATAATGTGTTTTTTTTAATTCACCCGAGGATGGTGCTGACGCCCACATAGATCTAGATGAGGTAGAGAGGCAAATAAGGTGTCATTTCCCACTAAACCCAGCATGAGGAATTCAATATAATGCATTTTGAATTGATGTGATATGTTCTACATCACAAAATTCAGTAAAAGCAGTATTATACCACTTCACAGAGCACTTATATAACATTTTATCATATGACTACTTTTGTACACATACAACCATAACATACATGAGTATCACATATAGTTCTCATTACTTTACACCATTTCAATAGTCATCATTAGAAGATTCAGCCTCAGAGTCAGAAGATTCATTGTCATGCCTCCCATCATTATCATGTGGTGCGGGCCATGGAAGCTGAAGTGATATAGGGATGTAGGGATTTAGACCAGAGTAAATCAAACTGACATACACAGTCCATCTTGGAGCTGCCATCCATTACCAAAAGGTGAGGGATGGCTCCTGTGTACACGATGTACTTGTAGATAGGCAACATAGTTCACCCTCTGCAGATGATGATCCAAAGTGTCCTTGTCAGGTGGAAGGTGCATGGTCTTTTTCCTCTTGTGTCTTTTCCATTTTCTAGCTCTTGCTTCTCCCAAACTTGCACTTTTAGTGTCAAGATAGACAAACCTAAGAACAAATTTCTCAAGCTCACTAATAGTGTTTGGCATGATAGGAAGGCGCTGCCCACAGTCTGAGAGTAACTTTTGAGCTTCCAAGGACTTTTTAACCTTTTCAAACATTGATTTGACTGGAATGGAATGGATAAATTTACCCATGTCTATGACAAGATTCCTTGGGAAAAGGAGTCAACTAGGTATTATATGCACTCTTCCTGCTATACTAATCTATCTAATCGTGAGAAACTTGCACAAGCTGAAACACACAGAGCAAAACTTGAAGCAGAGCAGAAAGAAGACACTGTTGAGGAAAGTCTTCTTCTGTCTCCTGGTTAACCAGCACCTTAAAGGTTATGCTCAAATAAAGGCATCATTCTTAACAAGCCCAAATGTGATGGTGCATGAAAGGAGAACATGAGAAGGCCAGGCAAAATGGAAAAATGCTATGTCTCTTTACCAGAGCTGCATGGGCAAAGTTCAGAGTACATTCCATACATATACAGAATCTGAAAAGGGACACCCTTTAGGGGACAATTCTTCTATACAGAAATTCACTCTAGAATATTTGAAATCCATGTTTATGGTATCTGTGTGTACTGGCTAGACAGTTGTTGCTACAATGCAAGACCAAACGATACCAGGACAATAGACAAAGCCTTCTCAGACGGGCCTTGGCAGCCCAGGTGGCCTAGTGGCCCTGGGCGGCCCACAGTTAGTGAGGTCTAGCACCATTGAGTTTCACGCCAGCTGAAGGTGGCGGGTAAGAGGTGCTCCTACAGGTTAGCAGTGGGAGGTGCAGGGCAAGCTGGAGGCTTTGAAGGTACTATAAATATCAGGTCAGGGTGAAGGTCAGACTTTGCTGCGAATGAAGTCATTGGCTTCTGGGACTACTCTATTCCTTATATGGCAGTGTGTGTAATGGGACAACTCCATGCAGTATGAAATCACCTCCACCCATATCCTCACACTCAGATATGTTGCCTAGGTTAGGGAGAGGCTATATAAACTTTCAGCGTGCTGCAAACGCTATCCCTTCACTATCTGCATGCCAACTCTGTGACATTGGGAAAGATGCTCCTGACCAGTGTCTCAATGTCTTAGAGGCATGCTCAGCTGACCATGACCAATCACTAGAGACCGAAATACCTCACTGACCCACTGGTGCTTGTGCCTCACTAAGCATGTGCAGAACCTTGCTGGGTCTCGACTGGTACCCAGCTGACCCTTCACACGAGCACAGAACCAGCCAACACTCTAGGTACCTGCCAGATTTTTTTTTTCTTTTATTCGTTCAGGTCAGTTCGCATACATATGTGTGTCGCGGTCTACCACCTCCCTTGAACAAAGATTGGCTGCTGTTGAATAGGAAACTCACAGGTTTTCTAACCGAGTTTGTGTAGAGTTTTGTACAAATACATCGAGATTAATACAGACACAGTATAAACAAGAAACACAGTGGAAAAAATATACAGGTTTACAAGGCATACATGATATCACAACAGTATCAAACACTGACTTACGCTTATACAGGAGGACAATATGAGTCAGTATGTTCTGAAAAAAGGGCTACTATAATACTGGTAGTTTATGAATAGTATTTTTGAAAATTTGCTTGGATGAGAGTCGTCGGGTATTCTCGTCCATACTATTCCAAAGACTGTGTCCCACATAGAAAGGTGATTTCTTTAGGAGCTCACTCTTCGGGCGTGGGAGGAGAAATAAGGATTTGGTAGACGATCTCGTTATTCTGCCTGTTGTGTCTAAGATTGATTCCATAGTTTCTTCTGTTTTTATTAAATCTAAGCGTATAGCCTCTTTTCTTACATAGGTCAACATTACTTCTTTCCTTCTCCGATCAAGGGGGAGGATGCCAGTAAGTTCGTGTAATTTGTCGACAGTGTGCACCATGGGACCCATACCCAAACATAGCCTCAGGCCCCTGTTTTGACAGCGCTGCAGCTTTGCCAACCACCGAGTCTGTGAACAAAAATGAATGCAACTTGCATAGTCAATTGTTGGTGTGATCATCTGCTGATAAATACGACAAGCGATATGAGTAGTCAACATATGACGTATTTTACTTAGTAGGTATATTTTCCTATTTAGCTTCTTTATGACGTGTTTTATATTTCGATCAAATGTAAGATTTTGATCAATGATAACACCAAGATACAAATAGTGATCTTCAGTAGTCAGTGCTTGTAGTCCTAAATACAGTGCGGGTAGTTGACTACGTTTAAGTTTGACTTTAGATCCATACCATACCGCTTTCGTTTTAGAGCAGTTAATTGTAAGAAGGTGTCTCCTCATCCAAGTCCACAGTTCATCTAACCCAGTTTGAATGGCAGCTCCCACCACTGTAGCATCCCCACCTGATTTGAAGATGACCAGGTCATCAGCATACATTTTATACTCTAGTCCCAGTTGGCTTAGGGTGGATGATATGCTATTAATGTAAAGGATAAACATCAGTGGCCCCAGGACAGAGCCCTGGGGCACACCATAAGGGACTGATTCCCATTTTGAAACTGTCTACGGTCCGTCAAATAGCTGACAAGCCAGTCCAGGGCGGATCCATCAATATCTAGTTTAGACAATTTGTTAATGAGTTCACCATGGTGCACACTGTCGAACGCTTTTCGCATATCGACATACACTGCTGCTGTAACATAGCTGGAGTCCCTCGCACAGTACAGTGCATCAACCAGACCACATATTGCATCCAGCGTACTTTTCCCTTTTTGATACCCATATTGATTTGCGCTGATAAGATTCTCTCTGTCAATACTTTTACTTAAATAAGCGTGCATTAGCTTTTCGGCAATCTTTGATTGTGCAGGTAGAATGGAAATGGGTCGCCAATTCCCAATGTTTGTTAGATCACCACTTTTTGGTATGGGACTAACACTCGCTGAGTGCCAGGACGATGGGACCAAACCTTTATCAAAAGATACTTGATACAGATACGTCATTTGGGGGACCATCATGAGTAGTGCGTCCTTGGGGACTGCTGATCTCATATTGTCTATACCTGACGGCTTGTGTACGTTTATTTCTTTAAACAAGCACTCAACTGTGTACGGGTTAACTATTAGTTTTTTGTCTTCATTATTTCTCTGGTGGGGGTTAACAAACACATAGTTACTATTGATATCCGGGTCAATTTTTTTGGCTAGCTTCTCCCCTATTAAGGAAAAGTAGTGGTTGACAAAGTCTGGGGCAACATTGGGGAGGATTGTGGAATTTGATTCACTGTCCCACAGTGTTGGAGGACTAACATGGAGTGAGGGGTGTGTAACATGTTTTAGCTCTCTCCAGAAACGACGTGGGTCATTCAGGTTGGTTTTAAGCTTACTTTTCACTACATTCCCCTTGGCCACTTTAACCATCCGATTAATGGTGTTCCTTAGTCTCTTAGCTTTGACTAAAGTAGCAGGGTTGTGTGTTCTGTTAAATTCACTAACATAATGTTCACGTTCTAAAATAGACTCTATGATGTCCTGAGACATCCACTCCACCCTAGTTTTTTTAATCTTCCAGGTACGAAGAGGACACTTGTAATCAAGAAAATCTGTCAGTTCATTTTCAATAAAAGTCCACATATCCTCACAGCTATCCATTTGCCAAAAGGAGTACCAGTCAATCATAGTTAACCACATTTCTAAGTCTACTGTATCATACCGTGTATAGTCCCTGCCTACGAAGCATTGTTTTTTGTCAGTATATGTAGTGCCTTTATCTTTTTTACAAACAGCATACACAGGGTAATGATCACTCGAAAACAGATTAAGTATCCCTGAATGAGATATATTTACGACATTTGTAAAAATATTGTCGATGCACGTGCCTCCTGTTTTATTTGGTCTAGTGGTCTGGTTTATAAGACGCCTGCAATTTAGATTTTTACACAATTCGTCGAGCTTGTCGGCATAAGTTAAGTCCGGCTTATGAAAATCGATATTAAAATCCCCTAAAAGCCATAGGTCCATGTTTCGCCCAATATCCCGCTCATAGATTTTTGTCAAGTGCTCTATACCATTTTTCGAACTACCCTTTGGGGGCATGTAGACAGTGCAGATCAACATCGGGCGCCTGCTTGGGACAGATACCTTTAGTACTAAGCATTCAATATCACTATTTGAGACTGTATGGTTTGTATCTACCGTTGAGTATTTGGCTAATTCAGGGCTGAGGTAGCAGGCTACCCCACCCCCTATCTTATGGGTCCTGTCTAACCGGTATATCTTGCGGTTGCCCCATTTCAGGAAATTATCTGTTAGGACATCAGAGAACCAGGTCTCAGTAAAAGTGGCAATATCAGCAGTAGTTAATAATTCAAAGATCTCATCCTTTCTTTTCAATAAACTCCTACTATTGTAGTGAATAATCTTTAAGCCCTTATAACCATCAAAGATATTTAAGTTAGTACCCATCCAGGTTTCGCTCACATAGGGGAGAGAACGAATGCATACTGGGTCCCATTATTTGTAAAAGCAATCTTTTGTCAGTGCAGAACAATGAAACAACACATGTTAAATACAATTGGAGAAAAAAGAAAAATAATACAATGTACAGCATTCGTAATCTACAATTTAGTCCTACAAGGCTCATTCCGCTAAGCAGGACAGAAGACATCACCCCCGCCATGGGATAACATGGACTTATCGTGTGATGCCTACAGATGTAACTTAAGACTAAAAAACCTTAAATCAAGATCTACATAATATGAGGTTTATACACCCAATCCGATAATTTACAATAGATCAGTTCATTGATTATTTATGTTTTTATGTTTTTGTCTATAAGTATGAATATAAACGTTTGCTCACATAGCCTACTGTTGGTAGGGGTTGTATAATATATGTGTAGTTTACAGTTCCTGGGAATTTAAGGATTTTGTTCTCAACGCCATAGATAGAGTCGGCTGGTATAGATAACGACTTATGAGCCAGCTTAACCCTTTACACAAGGTCAGTTTGACATCGCGTAATTGGCCACATGAACGTCGGCAGTGATCATTTCAGTTACTGATACTGAACTGTACTTTTATGGTTCTCAAGGCAATAAAAGGTTCCAATAAGAAATAAGAAATAAGGAAGAAGGACAAGGAAAGAAAGAACAGAAAAGAAAAGAAAAGCGCAGAAAACCGGGCAAGGTCAGGTTGACATCGCGTTGACAATCTTGTAATTTTAAACTAACTATCATCAACAACAAATTATTATTATAACAACTAGTATTGGCTAATAGTATCATGCAACATGTATGGCCGTGATTAATAGCTCAAGTCGCAAGGTCACAATTGACATCGCATGACATTAAATAAGTTGGTTCTACCAGTATCAGGATAACAAGATAACCCGATTGGACTGTTTCTGTGGTGTGGAAAATAGTGTGGCTGGTGCTGCACAGAGTGGCCTGCAGTCAACCACCATGGATCCACTACGCGGCACCTACGCGGGTCCATTACATATTTGATATCCTGTGAATTGGTATGTATGTGACCAATTCACATGATATCAAAGAGTACTTCTCTAGGTATGCATGTAACCAATTTACATAATGTTAAAGAGTACTTATCTAGACATGTAGGCCTATGCATGTGGCCGGTTCATGGACGCCTTCAGCTGGAGACGATTCGAGCCCTGGACGCCTTGAGCCTTTCTGTGGACGCCTTGAGCCTACCCTGTGGATGCCTTGAGCCTACCCCATTTTGGTTTCCTTAGGCATCTAGATGTAAAAAACTTTGAAAAGTGTACTTATACTGGTTTATAGCCATATATACTCAACCCTAACCCTTACCCAACCCTTTTCTAACCCTAACCCGCTAATCGGAACTAAAATGAGGTAGGCTCAAGGCGTCCACGGGGTAGGCTCAAGGCGTCCACATTTTTGCACTGACAGGAGGCTCAAACGGTAAAAGGCTCAAGGCGTCCAATTCCCATGTGGCCAATTCACATAATGTTAACCCTATCAGTCCGAGCAATGCCTTGAGGCACTCCCAGACTGGGGACGATGAATGCCTTGAGGCACTCCCATGCAGGGAACGAAGAATGCCTCCAGGCATCTTTTGAGGCCATTACTCAAAACGGTATTTTATGTGACAAAAATCATACTTTCTTAAATGTTTCAAAATTTTTCTAAGACAATGCATATCAAATGCACCTGTTGAATAACTTCCGGTACCATTGCTGTAAGAGCCACATCCCCTGGGAGTAGAGTGCTACATATCTGTTGGACTTGACATGTGGGCCTCCCACTAGTGGGTCGGGCTGTTAGTGTTAAAGAGTACTTCTCGAGGTATATGTGTGGCCAATTCACAGCTATGCATGTGGTGCTGAATAACTAACGGCTATGCTCCTACTTCTGGCTGGGCTCTAGATACTTACTGGTTGAAAGACTTGTCCACTTTCTAGAATGGAGTCCAATCCAGAAGACTGTAGACTGTTGTGGGCCAATCAGGCCTACCATTGAATCTAATCCTATGTCAGAAAATACAGCCAGATCCATTCCATGCTCTCTGAGGTTAAAGAATGGAAACAGTGGATAAATGAAACCATAGCTTCATCAGGGAAAGATATGCAGGAAAATCAATTCTTCTTTAATTTAAACTTTTCTAAAGCCATTATTGTATCTTACCAGAAATTTGGTAACTTTGATATCAAATGTCTTTCAATATAAATAAGGTATCTCACTTTTTCTCACTTTCATATTGTACATGCTCGAATACCAATTTTCACAATGGCAGATGGTAGGATTGGTGATTCTATTCTTCTGTATAGATCTGTAGGTTTACTTACCTACAGTAGAGACGGGCATTATACCAGTTATCAGGGGTCTGGGAGATCAGGACATTTCCGGAATCTGGTGTTACACCTAAATAATGAGGAGGTAAAAAGGTTTTAGTGCCTGCTTAGCAGATGATAATTGCCGTTGTGCAGATTCAATAGGACCTTCAAAAATAAACGGCAATTAGATATTAAATGACTTATACAGCCAAATTGATTTGACTAGTGTGGAATACATATCTTATTTGTGTATGATCACTGATGCTAAAACTGGATTTATAAAGTTATCATGATGTGACCTCATATGGTCGATTTTTCCCATCAAACATGATGAGATGAATGCCGCGATCTTTTCGTTATAGCTTGTAAAGAAAGTGTACTTTTACCTGACAAAGAATGCAGAGAAAATGTTTATGCATGTATAGTCAAACCGAGGAAAGAATGTAATGCACAACTGGGAAATTAAATGTGCCACCATGCTTCCTATAACCAAGAGTGCATACACATCATAATAGGAAGCTAACATGGCACTAAAAACATGGCAACAAAATAACACAAATCTATACAAAATAAACATGCAGATTATTTTGATTACATCACATATGTTATTGTTGTAACTGCAAAGTACTGCACAGTATCAGGCTTCATCGGGAGACAGGGTGAGGGTGGTAGGGAGAAATTTGTTCTCAGATGTGTAGGTGTAGGTGGGTTAAATAATGAGGAATAGACACCTTCCAGTCTCCCCCACCCTGTCTCCTTACCATTGTTGTTATCATTATTATCATTATTCTATACCTGAATATAGGTTAAGAACTATTTAACTATTTATGGATATTCATAGCAGCAACTGACATAATATGGAGGTAGCTGTATTCATCACACTGTAAGGAATGAAAACAATATAGCTAACGTATAGAGTATGTAAGGTGGAAAATTTAATCAAGTACATTTACCTTTCTTTGTGCAGATATATGGCCTTTTTTCCAAGCAATCCTCAGATGTTATGTTCGAATTGATGCCATTCGTTCCAACAGTTATTATTCCACATTGCCTCACCACGCAATCCTTCTCGAGACTAGTCTGTATATCTCCTATGTAATGTAGCAACATGACTTGTATAGAGGGAACACACTTAATCAACTCACAGTGAGAGAACATGATATATGGAAACTGGCTTACTACCTTCATACATCAAAAAGAAATATGGTAACATCAAAGTTGATAAGATATATGCCAATTCACGGAGGTGTGTACGCTACTTATCAGGTACATGCAGACACCGCATCAGTGAGGCATGTACATAATTTATCAGATATATGCTGATACTGAGTTGCTGAGATGTGTAAATTTTCATCCGATATATGCTACGCCGATTCGCTGAGGTGTGAACATTATTAATCAGATATAAGCCGTTACTGTGTTGGTGAAAAGGACATCACAGATTGTCACTGAGTCAGCATTTTGACTTTTGTGCTTAAAGGGCCATTTTTCTAGGTCATTCCGGGATAGCATTCAGCAGGTACCTGACTGATACTTGTTGGATTTTATGCTGGTTCCCCACTAGAAGGCGTGGCAAAATCTGTTATTTTTCTAAAGAAACATTCTTATATGTTATCTTATCTTTTGAAATGTTGCTATTACTTTATTTTATATCATCATATATCATGAACATGTACTAGTAAGCTATTAAGGGAACCTCATGAAGAGAGAGGTTGTGCTGGTTCTTCTTGCCACTGCAAAAGCAGCAGCGAACCAGCAATAGTTCAAGGTCGGTCAATCATTGTTCTAGCTGGTGTTACCTGTCCCATTGTTCAATGGGGCAGGGAGCCAGGGACCTGTTTAATAATCTAGGATCATATATGTAGAAACTTCTCTGTATGCCATAGAAACTCGGGAACGATGTGGGTCAACGTTATTCAACACGTATGGACGACCTTGTAGATGACTAATACTGTCTTAGCAAACAGATTTGAATATCAATAAACGATAACCCTTGTACGAGTTACAGAAAAGGGTCTTCATGTACAATCCTAGATAATTAAACAGGCCCCAGTATAGGGGTTGGATGAAATAACCAGACCAACTCACCAACTCACCAGTAAAGAGTTTCCCGCTTACCCACCGCCACGGAGTCTCCCGACTCACCACGCCAATGTAAGGGGTGATTCCCAGCTTCAGGGTGTGCCGCAACAGGAAATTTGTGGTCTCTTCATTTGGAATAGATGCCAGAGTCCCACCATTCAGATCATAACATTGTTTCTCAGCATTACGCCAAGATCCTCTCTGAAGAGCCACCCAGTAACATTTCCCTCGAAAGCATCCTATGGAGGTGGCATTATTTTCAGCAACTCCTAGAAAAGACAGAGATATTATTTACAATTAGGGATTTTTGCATAAATATTGGTAAAATATTGTTTATCATTCAGTAAAAAGGAGCAATGAATATCCGGCATAGATGGAATAGCACAGTACAAGGAAAATTTTTGGTATATTTGCATGTGAGTAATAGCTAAAGAGACCATGGGTCTTTAAGAGGAAGTTTAGGGTTACAGTGTGTTTATCACACTCTCAGTCATAGATGACCAACATTGTTAGTTGTCAGGGGATTTATATCAATATTGATATCGAAAGGGCATGTGTTATCATAGAGAAAGATTGACTCTCTGTATGATATCCCATAGGCACTGAGCATTTTTTGTTAATCTTTAAAGAGAAAATGAAAGTGGACAGTGGGTTCAATGGATTCGCTCTAACATTTGATATCACCCTCTTGATAACAACAACTCCCCTTGTAATGAGTTCCCCACTGATACAAACCAGCCGTTCGACATCCCCCTGAGGTCAGCATGCAATGACAACGTCCGTTCTATTAGATACAACTTTGTAAAGAATTAGAATTATCAAATGGAAAGTGTTTTTTACTCTTCTGTACTTCACATCCTGAAATAAATATGATAGACAATGACAAAGTATGATGTGTATTTTTCCTGAAAGCAACAGGTGATCTATACATGTTCATGCATGATATATCTTGGGACCTGTTTCACTAGTTTCGTGACATGTCTAGATGGCGTCTAGATGGTGTGTCCAGTTTCATAAGAACTAGACATTAGACTTTGTTTTGTCCGTTCTTGCTTTGACTGTTGTTGCCACTTTTCATGTCCGTCTAACACTTTTGTCACGAAACTAGTGAAACAGATCAATGATGTGTAGATTTGTCTTATTCTTATATTTGGGGTCTGTCTTTTTCTAGGGGCAGCTACATGTGTTGACACGAAACTAGACAGCCCCAATGTATGTATGGTGTCACAGATATGTCACGAAACTAGTGAAACAGGTCCATGATGTGTAGATTTCTCTTATTCTTATGTCTGAGGTCTGTCTTTTCCTAAGGGCAGATACTTGTGTTGTCACGAAACTAGACAACCCCAATGTCTGTATGGTGTCACAGACATGTCACGACACTAGTGAAACAGGTCCCAGGTCCAACCATGTGGACTGATGTGAGGCAGTGGGGAAACAAGGAAGTGCACTGTACACGAGAAAGTGTAATGTGTAGAACTGCACAGACACACTTTTTGACACCCTTACCTTGGGCATAATCAATCACAGTCATAGCTGTCTGCTTATTGATTTTGATACCCAAAATGATATAGCTCATGGTTTGTTTTGTTTTTATGCTATTTCTATATTTTGGATTATTGATAAATAGTTTAATGTAGTCAATTCAAATATGTCATACAAGCAGCTTTGTCTATATAAGATATATAAAACTCCCCCTATCGATATATAAAGTATAATACTCCCCTGTCTATATATTATATATGATACTCATCCTGTCTATATAAAATACAACATATATATCTCAACTGTTTATCTATATATACTATCTGATACTCTATATACACAATATAATACCTCCCCTTTCTATATTATATGATATATGATAACCCCCCCCCCCCCCCTAGTCCATATATTTATTACGGTAACCATGTAGAACTGAAGGTTTACATTCTGCTAATGTCTCAATGTGTGTCACATAAATATGTACAGCACTGCATACACAAAATATGGTACAGGGAGCAGTGATACATAACTCTATTCAAAGTATGTGCATGAGTATATGATAACTCCCTACACAGGTATAACCTAATGGTCCTATTGGATTTTGGTCACAGTCTCTCTGTGGCATTGAAATCTCACTAACTCACCTCCATATCTCTGTGACATTAGGAATATCAACATGATACATACCATATCTAAAGACATGAAGATTCCACACTAGGAGAAGCAGGTACCGCATGTTGGCTCTTGTGTAAGTCCAACTTTCCTATGCCACAACCTTTCCCCGATACAGCCAGATGAACTATTTTCTGGTTGGCTAAGCATGATGACCTATAGTAGGTCACTTGTTCCTCAGGCCTTTATTACCTACTATATCTAAAACGGTAGAATTTCCGACATATCCGCCTGGAGTTGGTCCCGCACATAGAGACAAAGTGAACCAGACATAGGCATGGAGATTGAAGAGCCACGAGAGTGAGATTCTCGTGTAGTGCTAAACTTAAACGAGCTATCCTTTTTTTAATTTCCCTACACAGATGTACTTCTATCCTGAGAACATACTTCTTGCCATACTGTAAACATAATTTAGAACTCTAATTTTCTGATCTCCTTACCTTGAGAGAGACAATGAGACAACAGGCTTTCGCTGGTGTTAGTGTAGACACCAGTAACAAGCTACTACCTGTGTAACATGAAATAATAGCCCTTTCAGAATTCCGCTCGTGAATATTCATGATCTGAACGTCATTATCGGGGTTTCCTGGAGTTTTTTCTGGGGGGGGGGGGGGGGTGGTGGTAGCGATTCGACGAAGTCGCTAGTGGATGTAAAAGCGAATAGAATTCTCAAGTATTGCCTGAGAAATGTTTGTTAAAAACTAAAGGACAAGGAAGTCGAGAGAGAGCTAAACGGATAAGTACTACCTTAAGCGGGGAACAAGAGCAATCTCTGGAATGACCAACAAAAATAGCATCTATGTGAGATGTAATTTTAAAGTAACATTTCTCACAGATAATCTAGCGTCTCAGAAATGTTAATCAGTTGAAATATGATATGATAGGTCACATGCGTGCCATTTGGTACTGATAATTCTGGAAATTGGTGTGTTTCTCGCTTCTTCTGTCTTCGGCTTTAGATTCTCCTGAAAGAAAAAGGTGTTTTGGTGCAAGTGTTGCAACCATACTGTATCAGTTCCTCGTGAGATGGTACGGCAATTCCGCCTGCTGCTGCGCAGCATGGTTGAATTGGGGGGGGGGGGGTGTTTTTCAGTCACGACAATCGTTTATAGCGACCGTTTAGAGGCGTCAGTGTCCTATATACATAGGATCGTACAGGGGCTGTTTTTCAGTCACGACAATCGTTAATAGCGACCGTTTAGAGGCGTCAGTGTCCTATAGACGTACGATCATACAGGGTATGCCAACGGTGGGCCACATAGGGCAGGTTTTAGTGTCCTATAGTACTTAGTGATGATCGTTGGGTAATTACTCAACCATATGATATCCATATAAAACGTCCTGCAAAACGAAAGGATAACTAACGATTAGTACGGAACGAGGAGTTTTTGCCGAGTTCCGTACTGATGGTAAATCATTATCGAGTTTTGTGGCTTGTACAAGCTGGCTTGTTTTGTGGCTTGTAAAACGGCTGAATTATTAACATAATAGACCCTAGCCTCCGACAACCCATCGTAATACCTTTATCGACGATATTTGACAGCATACAAGCCTGATGAGATCCAAAAGATGGAAACATGGTTTATATTGGGGAAAATCATAGATTTCAGTACATTTCCAATGTAAACCAAGCAAATGTAAATTGCTCTATTTCACCTTTAACATTAAATAACTGTTTAACATTTGAGAAACTGGACAAAACTTAAAATCTACATATTTGGCATTAAGATGAAACACAAGGATCCAGTTTTGACTGGTAATTGACAATATCTAAATATCACCAGATGTGCCAATGTAAATTGTCCGATATGCCTTTAATTGTTTTTGGCAAGTTGAAACCCTATTACATATGTTCCATTTGGCCTTTCAGGAAGGGGAAACATGTTCGGCTGAGTTTGACTTCTGGTCGGACCCGGAAGCAGCCCATGTGGTGCTAAATGACCTCGGTGCACCGATTACCATGGTCTGCTGGGAGCTGTGCCTTCACCACAGCCTGTCAATGGTAAGGGATGCCTGGTCCTATTTGAACAATATTTCATTGAGTGGCCAGAAGGAGAGTAACTTTAACAAAGTTTGTTATGAACTAATTAGTTAATCATATTGATGTAAGGAGGCACCACATGCAGGAAGTGCTACGGCTAGGAGCCGCTGGTGGTGCTTCACACCTCACCTACAGGGGCCGGTTTAATAATCTAGGTTTGTACATGTATACCCTTTTCTGTATGCCATAAAGACCAAGTGTGAAAAAAATAGAAAAAAAAGGATGCCTGGTACTATTTCCTAACAAAGTTTATTATGGTCTGTTGTAAAGTCTAGAGGCCTGGACTAGGTGTAGAAGAAGGGAGTAAGAACTCAAACACAGATGTACTAGGTACTACTATGAGTCAAGAACTTAACTGATTTAATGACACATTCATCCAGGTTATATACAATCAGCAGGTGGCATCTAGGTGCAGGGTGAGCTTGTAAACTCTGTGCTGTGATTGGCTGTTGAAGCAACAGCCTGCACTGGACCTGAGCCAAGCACATATATTGAAATATATAAGAAAGGTATAAGAAATGTAGAAGTAAAACTGTGAGCTATTGTATAGCAGAAGTTAGGCATATATCCCATATGAAACGCCCTGAGAGCTGTATCTAGGCCAGTGTGTCAGCACACAAGCACCCAAGGTGAAGGCCAGTAGGATGGAGCATTAGGGCCAGTGGGTCAGCGCCTGTCCCACTTAGCAGGGATGGATCATTTGGGCCAGTAGGTCAGCGCCTGCACACCTACTGCCCCACTTAGCCTGGGTCAGTAGGACAGGTCATTTGGGTTAGTAGGACAGAGAGTGGGAGTGAGCATTTGGGACAACGACCTTGACACTTTAATGCATGCAACCTCAATACTAGCTATATAAGCCAGCTACACCCATCATTCTGGGTTCTTAGACTGGCGTGTGAGGAACCTGTACCTGTGGAGATTACCAATAAAAGGAGTATTTCAAAGTACCTCTGAGCAGATCTCATCTGTTAAGGGCTGACGCAGCCAAGAAGAAGTTCTCTACCCACTTCATCCCATGGACTTAAACTACAGTATTCTAGTGATAAGTTACTCCAGTGTTTGTGACATATTCTAGGACTTTACCAACTACAGTCCACATATACTACACAGCTCTCCCCATTTACCACACATACAACCAACCATCATATCACTGTAGACCGGTACTACATGCTGGTCTACAGTTCAGCCCATATGGTGGAGAACCCGGGTAAAATATATAAAAATGCTAATTAATCTAGTGAACTCAGCTATAACAAAAATGCTCACAACTATTTTGCAATATGAAAGTAAGACAGGTAAATGTCTTATAATAAAAAGAAAGACATGTGCCTTTCTTTTCAAAAAACCCCAGGGAGTGCACTGGACCTGAGCCAAGCACATATATTGAAATATATAAGAAAGGTATAAGAAATGTAGAAGTAAAACTGTGAGCTATTGTATAGCAGAAGTTAGGCATATATCCCATATGAAACGCCCTGAGAGCTGTATCTAGGCCAGTGTGTCAGCACACAAGCACCCAAGGTGAAGGCCAGTAGGATGGAGCATTAGGGCCAGTGGGTCAGCGCCTGTCCCACTTAGCAGGGATGGATCATTTGGGCCAGTAGGTCAGCGCCTGCACACCTACTGCCCCACTTAGCCTGGGTCAGTAGGACAGGTCATTTGGGTCAGTAGGACAGAGAGGGGGAGTGAGCATTTGGGACAACGACCTTGACACTTTAATGCATGCAACCTCAATACTAGCTATATAAGCCAGCTACACCCATCATTCTGGGTTCTTAGACTGGCGTGTGAGGAACCTGTACCTGTGGAGATTACCAATAAAAGGAGTATTTCAAAGTACCTCTGAGCAGATCTCATCTGTTAAGGGCTGACGCAGCCAAGAAGAAGTTCTCTACCCACTTCATCCCATGGACTTAAACTACAGTATTCTAGTGATAAGTTACTCCAGTGTTTGTGACATATTCTAGGACTTTACCAACTACAGTCCACATATACTACACAGCTCTCCCCATTTACCACACATACAACCAACCATCATATCACTGTAGACCGGTACTACATGCTGGTCTACAGTTCAGCCCATATGGTGGAGAACCCGGGTAAAATATATAAAAATGCTAATTAATCTAGTGAACTCAGCTATAACAAAAATGCTCACAACTATTTTGCAATATGAAAGTAAGACAGGTAAATGTCTTATAATAAAAAGAAAGACATGTGCCTTTCTTTTCAAAAAACCCCAGGGAGTGCACTGGACCTGAGCCAAGCACATATATTGAAATATATAAGAAAGGTATAAGAAATGTAGAAGTAAAACTGTGAGCTATTGTATAGCAGAAGTTAGGCATATATCCCATATGAAACGCCCTGAGAGCTGTATCTAGGCCAGTGTGTCAGCACACAAGCACCCAAGGTGAAGGCCAGTAGGATGGAGCATTAGGGCCAGTGGGTCAGCGCCTGTCCCACTTAGCAGGGATGGATCATTTGGGCCAGTAGGTCAGCGCCTGCACACCTACTGCCCCACTTAGCCTGGGTCAGTAGGACAGATCATTTGGGTTAGTAGGACAGAGAGGGGGAGTGAGCATTTGGGACAACGACCTTGACACTTTAATGCATGCAACCTCAATACTAGCTATATAAGCCAGCTACACCCATCATTCTGGGTTCTTAGACTGGCGTGTGAGGAAACTGTACCTGTGGAGATTACCAATAAAAGGAGTATTTCAAAGTACCTCTGAGCAGATCTCATCTGTTAAGGGCTGACGCAGCCAAGAAGAAGTTCTCTACCCACTTCATCCCATGGACTTAAACTACAGTATTCTAGTGATAAGTTACTCCAGTGTTTGTGACATATTCTAGGACTTTACCAACTACAGTCCACATATACTACACAGCTCTCCCCATTTACCACACATACAACCAACCATCATATCACTGTAGACCGGTACTACATGCTGGTCTACAGTTCAGCCCAAGCCAATGAAGATTGACCAGTTTCTGGTCCGTCACACATGGCAGGAGAGCTGCTCATTAACAACTGGTAACAAAAAGGTAAATCTAAATGTAAACTCCCAAGCTGGGAGGCACCTTCAAAACGGTTGTATAAACCGATGTACTTCCCCAGGATAAATAAGATATTTAAAAAAAACCCAAAACAACTCAGGTGTCATGCCAGTATGCCCCGCCCCCATGTGGCCAGACTGGGAACTAGAGTGAGTGATAATGAGGGTAAACATTCCATTCACAACATGGCTGCCATTCAGTCAACATCAAGACAGGGAGGAGCTGCTACAAAATAGTCTTAATGCAGTTATTTTGGTATTGTTAAGTACAGACGATTAATCTCTTTCCAAAAAACCCAATTTAATTGATCACGATAGGGATGTAGACACTGGAACTTTGCACTGTGTTAGGGCAAGAACCTGATATAATTTGTTTAATTTATTATTCAACACAGAGTCTCCCCTGTATGGACACTGCCATTACCCCTCTATGCCAAACATATTGTATTGCTCAGGTTTATACGTCCCTATCATGGCCAAGTAGTATTGGTTTCTATGAGAAGAAATCAATCATCAAAATGATGATTGTTTGTGAACAAATTGACTGAATTGCAACAATCTCCATCTTGGTTAGTCCCCTCCTCCCAAATGTTCCCAGACTTTGAATAGCGTATTTACTTTTATTATTGCTTAGCTTTAGTTCCTAACTTGTCCACATGGGGGCAGGGTGCTCTTACAATGGCACTCTGAGTTGTTAGTGTCAGGAGTGCCCACATAGGCCCTGCATGTGCAACAGACCACGGGGCTGTTTCACTAGGAGCTACAAGTCTCGCTGTTTATAACAGTGGCAGCAAAGCGGCAGTTTGCGTTTCATTAGAAGGTGCAGTCAAGCGTGAACAGCACCTGGGAGACAAGCGGCACCAACAGTGGCAGTGACCGTTTCACTAGTAAATTGGGTCTCGCTGTTAGTGCCACTGTGGAGCTGCTGTAAGCGAGAGGGTCTACCCTCTCGTTTGTTACGCGTAGAGAATACTCTCACCCACTTCCCATGAGAACTAAGCAATGAAATTTTTACACGAGTAAGGTATATATATAACCTATAATCGTACCAAATATGAAGAAAATCGGCCACGCCGTTCCCAAGTTATCGGCGTTTGAGCTTTTTCCTCCCTCTGTGCGATTGCGATAGTCGATGTTCTTTTTCACTCCCTCCGTAGTGCGGCAGGGTTTCGGCTATTCTTTTTGTCTCCCCCCCAGAGACCGGCGGGAAGTGCAGTATTTCCTATGACAGAATTTAAACGCCGATAACTTGGGAACGGCTTTGCCGATTTTCTTCATATTTGGTACGATTATAGGTTATATATATACCTTACTCGTGTTAAAATTGCATTGCTTAATTCTTATGGGAAGCGGTGAAATTCCATGTCATACCGGCCCGTTGACAAATAAATTCAAATGTCAAACGCATGTGCATAGCGAGAGCTGTGCCAACAGTGAGAGCTAGTCCCACCTCAACAGCGAGAGCACTGATGAAACGCGAATTTGGGCTTGCCACTGTTTGTGCCACTGTTGGAGCCACTGTTCCAGTCCTACCTCTCGCTTTGACCCCCCTACTAGTGAAACAGCTCCCAGGGAGCTGTTTCAAAAGTTGAATGAGGTCTTGCCAGCGGCACGTCACATTTTCAAAGCGAGAGGCCAGCAACAGTGAGCGGCACCTCAAATCAAAGCGGCAGCAAAACTACTACCAATATCCCATAGAGAGTGACACCTCCACCTCGACAGCGACGCCTCAAGTTCCATTGTTGGCCTCTCGCATTGGCGATGAGTACTCTCGTTTAGCACCCTCCCGACTTTTGAAACAGCTCCCTGAATGGGCACTCATCTCGATTGATTTGGTCATCTGTTGGGGGTTGTCCCAACAGCCAATGAGAGCACAGAGCTCACAGATGCCAAGCCTCCCACGTCAACTCCGTGAATAATGTAGAAAAAGAAGACTCATCCTGTCAATAAATCAATTCTATTACCCACCTATTACGGAGTCTCCATAAGAAATGTATAGGGTATCTGGAATTAGCTACCTGGAGATTTTGGCATGTCAGAATCTGCATAATGAGGTCGAATCATTATGTACTTCGAAATAGGTTTTTTGAATGTTCAATCAATATTAATCATTTATAATCAATTATAATAATATCATTTACCATCAGAAATCATTGTCACAGCATACTTTGCATACTAAAATCAAAGGTTATTTATGGTGAATTATTTTATTGGTGAAAGTCTACACCGAATTACTGCCACGCTTGACATCTTTCTAATTGCAATAGACTTGTTATTAATCTTGTGAGCGGGTAATGAATACAATAAGGACTGGTTTTGTATACGAGTGACCGTAATCTCCTCGTAGTTGACGACGCTAATTGCTCGGATATTACAACGCGTCAACTACTCGGAGATTACGGCTATTCGTACACAAAACCAGCCATTATTGTGTATACATTTTTTACTCTTAGTAGTATCACATATTATCCTACCCCTAATAAAAACGGTCCATAGGCATAACATAGGCAAATTCTATGCGGCATGCCATGACATAAAGTGCAATTTATGCACCCAGGGGCATAACAAAAATCGACCAATCAGCGACCAGATTGTGAGCTGCTCCGAAAAAAGTTCTGGTTGGACTCAAAAGTTCCCATTGGACTTTGGTTGGTCGTTTAATCTATATTTATATTTTAGTAATCTAAAAGCGTAGAGATGAGGTAGGATAAATACGAAACCGAACTCGAGTTAGACTTGTCAGTGTCTATGCCACTCTGGTCAGGTCTGTTCCTCACTACGCTCAGCTAACGCTTCGCGTAGTAATACGCGACCTTCCCATCGTGGCATAAACACTCACAAGTCTAACTCTCGTTCAGTTTCTATTAACTCTGGTGTCCAAGACTCCCTTTATCCTAAGGTCTAACCTTGGATAAGCTGGGCCCTAGACTTTACAATGTGTCACCCCCTGTGGCTTGTCTTGGAAGTGTCAAAAAATATAATAACACGGATATCAGAGTTCAGGGGAATCCCTAAATTCAGGGTTTTCATAAACCACAGAAATATTGTCCTAACTATTTAAAAGCTTCAATAGAACCTGTGTATGTCAACCCCTAGTGTTCCAGGAACCCCATATAACCAAATTCCCTATAGATGTGTGCATTATTGCTTCCATGATTTTCAGGGTTTTCCCTGACATCCTCCCCATAGATAATGCATTGATAAAAATCTCTGAAATCTCTGAAAACCCTTGCAGTGCTACCATACAATCAACTTTGAATGCATAGATAACACCAGCAACCAGCTTCATATTACAATCTCCCTTGCACATATTTGGTTTAACATCAATAGGACATGGAAGGTAAGGCTCTGCTTGGAGAGCACAGACTGTAGTACCAGTCCTACTCACCAAAGGGACACAGTTTTCAACGTTTTTGAGTTCCCAATAAGTTTGTTCATTGTAGTCTTGGGTGGGTGCGGGGGAGGGAGAGGTAGAAGTATGTCCCAGAAAATAACTTCAGAGATTTTCTTCTTTTGCTGACATCCCTGATAATAGCACAGAGGTTGGCCCCTGACTGGTGGTCCCATTTCACAGGTTACATTAGAACTCCTTGAGAACCCCTAGAGATTGACCTGGGAAGCAGGGTAGGCTGTGTGCCTTATTTAAAGCAACCCTCACACGAGAGCAGTAGTCAGATATAGATATTTACATTTTTCTCACCAGATATGGTATACCAAACTTAACAATCTATATTATATGATATAGCCTTTCCTTTTGTTTATGACTAGACAGCATTTATTTCATGAGAAGATTACTTCTAGATCTCCTATGAGCAGGCATAGAAGTGTTACTGATGCCGGAGTAGCCGGAGGGGTGCCTCCGGGCCGCCGGAGTGGCCGGAGGTTCCGAGGGGTCCCGGAGGTGGTACGCGGAGCCACCTCCCGGGCCCACCAGGGGGCGCCCTGGTCCCGGAAGTGACGTTGGGGGGCCACCCATGGACTTTGTATATAAGTCTCCGGGTGACCCTCCGGGAGTCAGTCTAGTCCTGGACCGGGCTCGGAACACCTTCGGTGATCACCAGGGCAGCCGCCCAGTTACCCGTGCGTAACGAAAGACCAAGCAAGGGTGTACTTACGGGACCCGGGGTACGCGGAGAGCCGACACAGGCCCCCCCTGGAGGGAGACTACTGAGGTTACGTAGATTGATCCGTTACTTACCTGACTACCTACCTGCCACGAGCGTGGGTTAGGCATTACTCACCTTTGAGTACTTTCGTTGCCGCCTGAGGCTTACCTGTCTGTGGAGAAATAAAGGCTCTGTATTTGTACTCCGGTGTACTCGTTGTTTTGTACTACACTACTACATGTAGCAAAAGTCGAGGGGTTAAGAATATCCCTCCTGCAAGCAATTGTGGGAAGAGGCTTATAGTATCACATCATAATAAGGTGACTATATTTGATAAGTGGCTGAGAAAAGTAGTTGCTGCATATTTTAGTGGGAGCTCTCCCTTGTATGAAATATGATCATGGTATTAAGATGTGGAATCAAGATGGTTATGACTCCTCAGTCTAATGCAAGTTTAAGCACTGTTAGCTCTGAAAATGAAGTCCACCTCTTGAGAAGATAACAAGAGCAAAGAAACCTAATTATTCAATTTCTGGTTGTACTGTCTACAAGAAATAAATCACCAAATATGGACTACCTAGCCACAGTCCAGACCTAACCATATCAGAATTTGAACAACCTTTGTTACTATGATGAATTTTGCATTTAATTGATTATACTAGATGCCTATCAGAATAAGTATATTTGCTCATTATATCTGACTAATGAATGAAATGTGATTTCATAACTATATCAATATTTAAATACATTTAAAATCAATCTGAATTCATGTACTTTACAGAAGTGGTATACTGAGGAACTTTCTGTTACTCCAACCACATAGGGATGTTTCCTCAAAGACATTGTGGCAAAAACATACTACGAGAATCATCCGCTGGAGGAGGTGGAATATGAGGTGGCAGATCCACTCCTAATGGCCGTCTTCATCAGCCCACGTGTTGTCTACTCTGTAAAGCGAGCCTACTGTACGGTCGAGCTGTTTGGACGAGAAACTCAATCTAGGTCAGATGCTCTGTGACTTGTGCAAGCACACCAACCAGCCTACAAATGTAACCATAGTTACTGGAATCAATGTAGAGATAGTGAAGCAAATGATGCTGGATGCTCTGGAGTAGGATGTGCTTAATTGGCTGCCACCTCTGTCCCCACTCTGTTCCATTTAAGAGTTTGGTGTGTGGTTCACTTTGTGATACATCAATCTTAAACCAAGTAATTGTCTTCTTTGTAGGTTCCGAAAGCAGAAATTATTTACTAATATTTATACACATAACTCAATATATTGATGAGAAAGTCTCGCTTTGTGGTCATTTTATCCATAATACACACAAATGAAACTCAAAACCAGAAAAAAGGGTTTTCGCAAGTATGGATTGGCATACAATTGATTGTGGTCTGACTGTAAACTTTCTTCAATCTTTGATCAAAGTGGAGAGGGAGGCAGAGTTAAAGGGTAAGGGGAGGGTAACGGAGGTGGAAAGGAAGGCAGTGGGGAGGGTAGAGGGATGATAAGGGAGGTGGACAGGGAGGCAGAGGCGGAGGGTAGCGGAAGAGTAAGGGAGGTGGACAGGGAGGCAGAGGTGGAGAGTAGAGGAAGAGTAAGGGAGGTGAACAGGGAGGCAGAGGTGGAGGGTAGGTGGAGGGTAAGGAAGGTAGACAGGGAGGCAGAGGTGGAGGGTAGAGGAACAGTAAGGGAGGTGGACAGGGAGGCAGAGGTGGAGGGTAGGTGGAGGGTAAGGAAGGTGGTCAGGGAGGCAGAGGTGGAGGGTAGGTGGAGGGTAAGGGAGGTGGACAGGGAGGCGGAGGTGGAGGGTAGAGGAAGAGTAAGGGAGGTGAACAGGGAGGCAGAGGTGGAGGGTAGGTGGAGGGTAAGGGAGGTGGACAGGGAGGCAGAGGTGGAGGGTAGAGGAAGAGTAAGGGAAGTGGACAGGGAGGCAGAGGTGGAGGGTAGAGGAAGAGGTGGAGGTTTTGGGTAGGTTAAGGAAGGTGGTCAGGAAGGAAGTATTCATAGCTTATCAAATTGATAAGGGATCCTAGATTTATGTTTATGTTTATTGTATTTGAAAAAAAAATACACACAAAAGGAAATAACAAAATAGTAAATTGGCTTCGAGGTTAGTAAATAATACACTCTCCAAGCAGTACAAAAGGTCTGGCAGGAGAGTAACAGACATTTCATACTCTGTAGTGTGGCCGATATTCACCAGATGGCGTATCACAGGCCTAAAGGTATAACTACTACAGCTCTCCTGGAATACAATCCATAGCCATCTTGACCAATGACGCTGGTTCCCCGATCACCCACATCCCAATACACAGCATGAACATTTCTGTTTACATATGTTTACATTCTGCTTATAACAAGTCTCCTCAGGCATAGTATATTTCTATCCATATACACATATGGATAAGTAATTGTTTACTTATTTGTACATCTTGGGTTGCCATGGTGACCAAATTGTCATGACAACCACAAACTGGTGTAAGGTAATGTATGTCAGTGAGCCCTTTAATTTGAGCAACTACATGACCATATAAATGAGATAATGAGGATTTTAGAAAATATTCTTTGATCTTCTAATAGATATAGTAAAACACCCTATGTTCCGAGCAAAGTGTTCCCTTACGCGAGGTGTGCCCTTAAGCGGGGTTAAAATGAACTGAATAACGATTTCTGTTCTGAACGAAGTGCCCCTTTAACACTTTCAGTCCGACCACCTTGCAGGAGGCCTACATGCCAAGTCCAACAGATATGAAGCAATATACCCCGAGGGGACGATGCCCTTATGACAATGGTACCGGAAATTATTCAACTGGTGCACTTGATATGCCTTGTCTTAGTTCCATATAGAACACTCATTCTGATTAATGATGCCTGTAGTGTTTTTCAATTATTTTGAAAAAATTAAGAAAGCCTATGAATTTTGTCACATAGAATACCGTTTTCAGTAATGGCCCCAAAAGATGCCTGGAGGCATTCATCGACCCCTGCATGGGAATGCCTCAAGGCATTCATCGTCCCCTGCCTGGGAGTGCCTCAAGGCATTACTCGGACTGATAGGGTTAAGCGGTGTGTACCCTTAAGCGAGGTGTCCCAGAAGCGGGGTTTTACTGTATTGTCGGCCATTTTCTTTTTTGTCAGTGAGAAGGTTAAAAATAGATTTTTCAGCTTGGTATTTTTCGAAATCTACACCCAAAATTTGACCTCAAAATGTCAACATCTTCCTCATTGTGGTACTCCATATCTTCCTCCTCCATGTATATGGTGAAACATATTTATGAGTTCAATCTGCCCACAATTAAATGATTAAATGTTTCCAGATACTTCTAGCTTAGGGCATAATGGATATCACTGCATTCTAACTTTGTTAATATCATCTGCTTTACTAGTTTTATGACGACATCCTTAGGGATCTAAGATGTATCTATAAAGAAATTATTGACCTGAAAGTGTTATCTCCTATTCCACCTGTTAATCATCTACCCAAAAGTGTCAAATAGTTAGTGGGTGGTGCTTGATGCCATAATCAGCCAGAATAATCAGGTGAAAATGTGTCAATAGTCATCTCTCTTCCCTGGCAGAAACCTGTCCTCATTGATCAGAAACAGGGAACTCTTCCAAGTATAACAGCACTCTCTATGGAAAAAATTCCTTCTGCTGGAAAATCGGGCCCCCGAGTTTCGCCGATTTCACCGATTTTCCTCGAAAAAATTGGAGAAAACAGAATCATTGACCAATGAGATAGGACGGCGGGAATCGGCAGAAGTCGATCTCGGAGAGAGAAAACAATCAGGAACTACTCGCGGTCGGGTTCCGAAACAGATCACATCTTCGTCCCCTACTATATAACAGCACTCTCTGCTGTTACACTTAACCACTTGTAGCATATACATGTACTGACTTTCCTTGATCTGGACATTCTCCTATTTGGCTGCCTTTTTGATTAGCTGTTTCAGTGATTTTTGTATGCAGCCTTAACAGGATATCCATCCATAACCACTTACTATCATACTTTTCCCAACACCTTTCCAGAATGGGCAAAGTTCCCTCTAAAGTCTTAAAAGTTGCCTCTAAAGTCTTGGAATTAGGTGATGTGTGTTCTGTCACACATCTGTGAACACCCCCCTGTGATTTTGAGGCTGTGTCACACTTTTCAATGTGCCCCCCCCCCAAAAAAACCCCTAAGTGTAACATAATTTATGGACAGCCCCTTAGTATGATGGCTCCAAATGTAATTATGTATTGTTGACTTGGAAGTGCCTGAAAAACTAGACTAACATAGAGAGGTTATGTTAATTGAAATAAATTCTAACATCTAAAAATCGGTGAGGGTGATGTGTATGCTTTGTCTCTGCCACATTTAACTGTTCCAAATCAACAGAACTATCCTCCAAACACAATGATCATCACTATGGTGGCATATGCACAATTAATCGGTGAACACTTCTCTGGCTGTCTGTTTCCATTCATCGATCTGGCGGTGGTGGTTCGCGACCACAGATCTGTGGCGAATAATCGACCAGTGGAAAATGTCTTTATGGTAGACATTCAGTGAAGATGACTCTGCCTCAATAAGGTTGAGGGGAGTGGGGAAGCTTGGTTGTGGTGATGGATACTTTCATTTGTAATTTACTGCGATACAGGAACTGGGGCTAACTTGTGGGGCTTCCTTTATTCTGAAATGTATAGCAATTGGAATCTAATCCAAAGTGTTGACTGACAAACCCCTCACGGAAATTAATAAAATTAAGATAAAGACTACTTTTATTGAAATGTATTTTTAACCGCAATAAAGAGGTGCCACATTCAGTGGGCTTACACTCCAACTCTATGTTGGTTGTGGAATATCATCTGTTGTGAACCCGATCCTTCCCTTGTGTAGAAGCTGTCATAAATAATTTCTTTTCATTTTTGTCCATCTAGAAGTTTTATTTGAAAAGTCTGCATACAAAAAAACCCCAAACCAAACCCTAACTATCTGTCCAATGACAAAGCTAGCCTCTTTTTGCATGTTTCAAGCAAATTACTGTATCCAAGGGTCTAATCCATCTCACAAATCATTGCCTCAATGCATAGGAGAGAATTCATATTTTGTAGATTGGTGTTTGTGGACTAGAAAATTAACTCCACTCATACTTTGAGTTTGGCAGCTGCAGCGATCCAACAAACCAGTTTTTTAAATTATCTTTTAGAGAGATGTGTTTATTTCTTTGTGTATAGTGTACATGAATAATACAGTGAATAATACAGTGTGTTTATAGCACATTTTCATATGATAGCAGTTGCACATGTTTGTATCGTATATGGTACCCCTTTTTTCTGCTCCCATTTCTTTTTTTTGTTAAACTATATAAAAATCTTAAACTATATACCAAACTTATCTGGTGAACTGACAGATTTGCTTCTTATTATTGAAGGTTTTCTCTGGTGAAAGTCTTGAGTCTGTCTAAGAAATACAATGGTTTCAAAGTTGTTTTTGTTAAGACATTGTCATTAATTAAGTGTATACATGAAGAGAATATCACTGCATGGAAAAAGCCTTTTGGTTATCTATACACCACCATGTATAAATATGTATAAGCTGTATATCTATATGTTTGTATTTGTATACCCCATATTGTATACATGCGTATGATGGCACAGCAATTTTATTACACTGCTTAAGAAAATATTGAAAATTGATATTTTCCCCATAGCGAATCCTCAAGAATTACTCTGTGCTCAATGACACCAACTCACCAAACTAAATCTTGAATATTGTACTCTTAAGGATGAGCAAACACAAATTCTCTTTCCAATTGCCATGATTCCCTGTATCAATAGGGTAGATTCCTATTGTGAAATTGTTAATGCATATGACGAACAATTTGACAGACTTCAATACTATCATGAAACATCAAGAAATTTCATAGTATTGTTTATATGGCATGAGTTGTTTTCGCGGCATGATATCACGAAGCGGAGCTGAGTGATATCTGTAGCGGAAGACAATGAATGGCATATAAACAATTATATGAAATTGAGTGATGTTTAGATTTTATCCTACCCTGTCACATGTTTTTAACTTCATATGTCACCAGTGATATATAAATATTTTATGCCATAACCGTGGCATACAGTGACACCATGCTAAGTCTATGGAGATTTATATGAGGGGTAGGATAATAATGAATCTGCAACAGCCATCATGAGAGGGCTTGTCCTTACCTCTAAGTGTGAGCAAAGGGGATGGGTCTTCATTTCATATTATATCCAAAGGTCATGTTGCCAATCTGGGTATCAAGTTACAAACAAAGGATAATATGATTTAGTGGATTGCATCATGTTGTTACTTTCTGGTCTATACATCTCTATCATGACCAAGTAATATTGGTATCTATAAGAAGAATGTAATCATCAAAATTATCCCTATTCATCAGCAAAGAAATGGTCTGAATTGGAACAATCACCATTTTAGTTAGGTTCCTCCTCCCTGATGTTTACAGTACGGCTGTCATGCTTTGAATGGCATATAATACCCCTATTATCGCTCAGCTCTAGTTCCAAGTCTACCCACATGAAGGCAGGGCGCTCTACCAATGACACCTTGAGTTGGTCAGTGGCCTCCTGACATGTGCGACAGACCGAAACGGGCGCTCAACTGGAAAGATTTGGTCATTCCCTATTGGTTGTTGGTACAACAGCCAATGAGAACACAGAGTTTACAAACACCAAGCCTGCCATGTCAACACCCTGCTATGCATATAAAAGAAAACCCATCTTGTCAATAAATCAGTTAAGTTCTTGACTTGTAATAGTACATAGTACCTCTGTGTTAGAGTTCTTACTCCGTTCGTCTTAAGGTCTACACCTAGCTAGTCTGGGGCTCTAGACATAACAATGTGTCAAGACATCACTTGCTCCAATGGGACTATTAGTAATCTGGTGCATCTGTAGATCCTGTTCTACCTGTTCTGCTTTGAGCTGAATCACTTGTATCAATGTTGGTCCTCTTTGCATTCTTTGTGCCCTTTCTCTTAAATTCTGTATATGTCCGTCTCTTACAAACAAAGAAAATAAAGATGAAAACCCCTTGAGAAGCATTCAATATGACAAAAACATACCAAAGAGTAGGTTCAATGGGGGCAGGGAGGGGTATGAGAGCAGCAGCAAAGCCAGCTATCCAACTGAGCCCCATGATAAAAAAGAGACCTGCATAGATTTTGCCCCTAGATGGGTTGGGTACAGAGCTGTCCTTTGTATGGGGAACATGTCTGGCCTTAATAGAGAAAACAGTCAAAAGATAAAAGATCAAACTGAAGAAAAGGCAACATCCAATGGGCACAGCAAAGTATATCATAAGGGCGAAAGATTGGTTGAACCAGCACATTCGACTACCAAAATCTGGCTTCAACTTGGGATCAATGTCAGAGAAATCAAGCCCTGCAACTGTTAAGGACAAAACAAAAGGGATAAGCCAGGCAGGAAAAGCATACAGACAAAGTTTGAAAAGGCTGTTAGTATTAGCTTTTCTAAATGCAAAGCGAAAAGCCCCCCATATGTTAAATGCTATCGAAAACATCCATGCAAATGAGGACAGAAACATCCAGTACATCCACACAGATATAGCAAAGCATAGAGGACTGAAGTTGAGGTATAGTGTACCCAACCCACTAACCAAGAGACTGATAAAGGCAAGGCAGAGGGATAGGCACATGTGGAACTGAAGCCAACCTGCCAAAGACTGGTAAGAGGGAATACAACATTGTAAAACTAATCGAATAAGGAGGCACATGATTGATAACCCCATCAGTATCACAGTCACAAGTCCCAATATTCCAGATGCTGCAGAAGGGAAAAAGATATTTGGGTTGTCTGTTGTGGTGGCATTATAGAGACACACAAAAATGTTCTGTCCTGCATGTAGATACCTATTCACAGAGTATGTATTATTAGTGGCTGAGATGATTAATGTATCATTACTGTTTATAGTATATTGAGTTTGGTTGTAAGACACCCAGGTACAATAGCTATAGTTCCCTCCAGTCACTGGGGATACAGATGTAATCTTTGTTTCAACATGAAAATGATCAGCACCAGAACTTCCCACATTTTTACCAACAAGGTCTTGGAAATCAGTTCTTATTGCTCTACTTTCTTTTTGGACTATTTCAACAGGATCAAAAGCTATGTCCTTTACATGAAACATTATGTGTAGAATGGTAATTACATTCAGTGACCTGCTGTCATTAGCTGAAATTGCAAAGATAATATGCGACAAATCTCCAAGAGTAATGTTCACTTCTTTTACTCCGTTATCAATGCTGCTAGAGAGTCTTGTCTTAAGCTGTTGTAGGAGCATGTCTAGAATGGGATTTTTATGTTGCTCTAGATACTGGTGTGCTGTTTCAAGATCTGCTTGAATATCAAAGATGAGAGTTGTCAGGAGTGTCAGGTTTACGGCTGGTGGATAGCAGATAGTCCCAATGCGCAGGAATCCAAGTGGACAGTGTACCTTCCGGCAACTTGCCTCTCCTGGTGGTCTGACATGACCAGCAGGACAGGGAGCAACATGCAGCTCTTCAGTCTGCCTGGGATTCCCAAGTCCAGTCTCTGGGTTGAAATCAAGTAGAACTGTGAGGGAGAATGATGATAATTCATCACGTTCACCTGTCTTTTGAAAGGTAACAGAATCTTTATGATGAGTAGGTCTGAGTTGACGATCATATTCACATTTCAATTTCGATTCAAGACTGCAAATACTACAATAAGGGTTTTTATATGTTTTGTATCTTCCAAAAGAATAGGACTGATATATACTTTCAGTACATTCCCTGGCAATACAGTTACTCTGGCATGAAGATACAACAGAGAAACAATTGTAATGGACTCGAGGGTCTAGCTCAGAGACTGAGAGGGACTCATTGAATTTGATTCTGCAAGTATATGAGCCTTCTAGGTAGTGAGAGAGTTCTGATAGATTCACTTCTGTATGGTCTTGTAGATCCGGTGCATTAGAACCAATAGGAACAGTACAAATCAATCGAAATGGCCAAGGCTTCCCTGCAGTGGCTTTGTTACAAATTGCGCATTGGGCATTGACATACTGAACTCCTGTTGTTGGGTCACTGATGGGAATAGCATGATTGATATCTGTCATTGTTCTGATTAAATTTGAATAGCGGCAAGCTGTTCCGTCAGGACAGGTATTGATAGTGAGTATTTTGTTTCTACCTGGACCTTTAAGGCATTTTGTACTGTAAATCCGATGTCCTGCTGCTCCAAACATGGCCGTTCCCTGAGAGAACTGACTGGGGCATGCCTCTCTGAAACCATAGCAGCAATCCCCATATGCCATACATTGGGGATCACAGGAACAACCACGCGTTGACACTCCTTCTGCTATGTGCCCGCATCGCTCTTCACAAGATGAACAGGGAGCTGGAATGTCTTCCAAAACACACGTTTCTTGTGAGTGACAGATTCCAAAGTTGAATAGGACTATCATCAGAGAAAGTGAAAATCCACACTTGAAGGACATTTTATGGAAATTCTTTTCTGTCCTCTACTCCCGGTGATGGCTGAAAAAAACAGATGCAGATAAAATCAGTATATTCTTAGATAAATCGATATGGAATTTTGAAATCCCTACAAAACAAAAATCAACTGGATAGAATATGTGATCCTCTGTCTAACTTTTGGCTGCGTAGGCGAGATTCACCCTGTAAATATCCATTTCCAAAAGTGGTACATACACAAACCAATCCAACTTGCTAAGCTCCAAATGATTAATTTTTACAGAACACATGTTCCTGATGGAGAGTTATCATAGAAAGAGACAATAATCAATGGTTTTGCAGACAGGCAGCCATAAACCACGAGTGGTACATGCATAGTAATACACTAACATTAGTGAGTGTATCATGACATCAACCTCGAGTGGTTTTCACAGGCACCTATCGTTTTTGTATCTATTATCCATCTTCTTAAGTAAATTATATCCAGGAATTGCCTTATTAGAGGTTATATCAATGGGGATTATTTTCTTTATCTATAGCACAAAGGGCCTATTTTCCCTTATTATCCATTGTATACAAAGACCCCATTGAAAATATACATGGGGTTCATTAAACCACGACTCATTGTATAGGGGACAGAGCAATTGTTAGTTCATGAAGCAGTCACTAGGGGGTCGGGGGACAAAACCTGTATTCTGGCTCTTTGTTCTTGTGAAATTCAGCTGCCTTTCAATGTTTTACCAAGGTTCCTTTGAGTCTCTATACCGATCTCATTCCACATCCTAAGTATCATATATCATTGCATATAAAAAGCTTCAATAGTCCTTAGGTACTTTTTTCTTTAGAACTGGCATTCAAAAATGTCTAAATGGGGTATCCCACTATCACGATTTGCGGCTCCGACATACTACGATTGCCTCAAGCATTTTGATGAAAAAAGAAAATTTGAGTTGGGAGGAACAGATCTATCGTGGAAGTGGGTTTTGTGTTCCAACGAGTCCTATGACACACTCCAACACACTCCGACGATAGAAATGCTGTGTCATAGGCCTGTTCGATTTGTAGGAGTGTGTCAGAAGCATTCTCTATAGGTTATGTACTCCCCCTCATTGATTTTTCGGCCTGCAAAATAGTAATTGCCCTGGGAACATCCCTAGACAATTGAATATAAATACATATATTAGATCTATCGCCATATTTATATAGAGATGTATATATATGAGCTTTTCTTAGTTATAAGTCGTTTATTTTTCATATTTCCAATGGTAATTTGTAGATATTCAAAAACTGGTCCACAAGAAATGCCTGACATATTGAAATTATTTCATTTTTAGATCTCAATGAATGATTTTTACTCTTTTAGTATGAATCTTTAGCAGATATTACTGAGATTTGCATTGGCATACCTCTTGATTCATAGCTTGTGTCGGTACCGTGGTCTTCTTTTTATTGCTGCTAAACCTGTTCCGACACACTCCAACAGAGCCTTCCCAATAGTTCTATGATTGGCAAATTTGTTATCATAGCCCAATCACAGCAATTTTCGTAGTGTGTCAGGACAGTGGGTGCCTGGTTTAACAAGAGTGGTGGCTGGGGGGTCAAAATTAGTTATATACCTGGATTATAAAATCACAAAATACGAGAAAACAGCTTAATATGTTCTAAGGGATGTCACAATGTGACAAGATAGCAAGAAAACTGCATGTAAAAAGCTTTTAAACTCCTTAGATACCTTATATCTTTAGAACTGGCTGTCAAAAATGTTGGTCAAGAGTTGCCACTGGGGTAGCAAATCCTGCAGTATACCTGGAACCTGATATCACAAAACACTAAAAATAGCTCAGAATGTTCCTAAAGGATGCTACAATATGGCCACATAGCAAAAAACTGCATATGAAAAGATTTAATAGCCTTCGGGCAATCTGTCATTGGAACTGGGTGTCGAAAATGTCAAATGTCGGTTGCAATAGTGATAGAAAAACTGGTTATATAACTGGATCCTGAGATCACAGAACACTAAGCATTAGCTTAAAATATGGCTAAGGGATGCCAGAACATGGCAACATAGCAAAGAAATGCATATATAAAGGTCATATAGCCTTTAGACACTATATGTCTTCAGTACTGACTCTCAGATATGTCAAACAACATGAGCGGCAAGGGTAGCAAAATCGGTAATATACCTTGAACCAGATATCACAAAATACTAAAAATAGCTCAAAATGTCCCTAAGGGATACTACAATATAGCCAGATAGCAAAAAACTGCATATGAAAAGATTATATAGTCTTTAAATTATTTAGGAAACAAATATGTGGAAAATTGCAGATGTGTAAAGGGGACATTAATAGTACACACATGAAAAAGGCTGCTGTAGGCCACTGAGAAGACATATTTTGATTCAGTTTGCTGTATTGAGTCCACAAAGGACCAGACTATGGACCCCAATACCAAAGTTTAATCTAATGAGTCATTGTAATACTTAGAAGAACACAGAACCAAATAATGGTTTTCAGCACTCAGAATTATAGGTGTTCAGGCATTTTGACAGGAGGTCTCTTCAACAACTGTTGTCATGGTAATCCGACCACTTGCCAGAGCGACAACAAGTGGAAATGTTAACTAGAAGGATGGATCTACAAGATAAAACAATAAAACAAATGTTTCCAGCAGCCAACTCCTTAAATAAGCCTCTTTTCCAGATTGGCCCAGGGACTATGTGGTATATGGGAAAAATAGTCCCTTTGGGCTATAGAGCAAAGAAATAGTCCCTACTGTTATACCCTTTAATATGGCAATTACTGGGTTTAACTTATTCGAAAGAATGGATAATAAATACAACAAACGATGGTTTTGTGGACAGGTGGCTCTGTAAACCACTCGAGGTTGATGTCGTAATACACTCACTAGCACTCGTATATTACAACACGTCAACAAAAAACATTAATTATTGTCTATATATGCAATGGGTTTGAGGATGTATACCATGGATTTGAATATGTATACCATAGTTATGGTATGGAACAGTTTTTAGATAGGTAGTGGTTTACTGAGTCCCCATACATTATCCATTTGGGACTTTGTATATCAAGGATGATAACAGGTCTGTTAGTTCACCTTTCCACCCTATCCCTTGTCATATGCTGACACCACAGAATAATATAGAGGATACCTTAGTTTAGGGTCAGAGCTTGTATCCCATTGAGTATGAATCACATAGTAATTCGCAAGGTGAAGCCATGTGAATTACATAGCAATTCAATCGAGCTCTGACCCTAAATCTGAATAAGTTTATAGATTTATCTCACCCTTCACATTGAATAATGGGCTAACCTTTATGACATAATCCCCCATTGAGTTTTAGAATAAAATATCCAATGGGCGATCGATATGAGTTCCCAGTGTTAAGTCTATGAGGGAAAAATACCAGGGGTGAGGTAAAGACAGATATCTTTACTGTGGTATAATCAAAAGGGGTATCAGTCAAATCCTGTTTAAAATATCGAATTTAGTTGGAGTTTTTCTTGCTCTTAGCCTTAGAGTTTAAAGTTGACTTTACTGGCAGGTAGATAGAATTATAAACATAATAATTAACATAATAAGTGACATCCTGCACCAATGACATCAGTAGATTAACCACCACCTCTGTCACTCCCCCCCCCCCCATCTTTTGCAGCGCTAGTGGTAGTTTAATCTCTGCCCTAACCCAAAGCCTATTCACTGAGTATCCACTAAAGACAGGGGAGACCAGCGAACATTTCAGATTTAAAACAAGGCAACTTTCAAAGGTTATACAAGTCAAACAATTCACATATCATGATTCTGAAAGTATGGGAATTGTTAAAGGAGTTTCACAGACAATGCAGCTGTGTCTCTTTCAGACTTAAACCATTTTAAAATGGGAATTCACAGTTGATTAGACTGCCCCTTCAGAGGAGCACATGAGCATTGTTGACCAAACAAAACCCTGCAACACATAATGTGTTTTCCATTGTAGAAAGTAATCCCAGAGACTGTGTCTGGTTTGACATAATTAATACCAGAAATGAGAGTATTTCATTTACCATACAAATATGTTCCTCTCTATTTACAAGTAGAATATAAAATACCCCCAAAAACCCTCAGAATTTGGAGATTTCAAAAACTGGCGATGGGGTCAGATTTGAGCCCAAACAGGCAGGTTGCAGCAGATATACAAGCGACCGCAGGAAGTAGAGCGCAAGATCTCTGCTGGGAGAGTGCACCTCTGTCTCTACTCTGTTCAGACTAAGAGGTTGGTCCGCTTAAGGCAGTGCTTCATTGCGCCGATCCACTGGAGATTGATGGTCGCTGAGCAATCTTAACCCTATCTCCTTCCGTTCTCAGAGAGTTCTTACCCTTGGTTCTTCCCTTGATCATTTCCCTTGATGTAATGTGCAGCCCCTTGACCACAGAAGAAAATACATGAAGTTGCTCCACATGAGACGCTATGCGAAGGATATCACAGTAATTAATGAGCCTAAGACGAGAGCACAAATGAAGCGCGACATTAAGTTAAAACGACCAAGAACTTCTTATTTCAAAAAAAGCCCGGTTTACTCTGGAATGTTACTGTGGAACGACTTGCCGCTGGGCATTCAAAACTGTAGTTTAAAAGATTTCAAAAGGTATGTCAAAACAAAGTACTTTATTATCAATAACTAGTTTATGATCCAGGTTCTGCTGAATCAGGAGACCAACACAGCCGTTTTATTGTGTATTGAGCATTGATAATTTGTTTCACCTACTCACCATTTTCTCATGTGCATCACCAACTGTACATATCTTGGAAGAAGATTGTTGCTGTCCGAAGCCTAATGTACGTTACGCTATAGTTGGCCAGAATACCTGCTATGCAGAGGTCCAACTGATATGTACCTTTCTACAGTGCAAAATGCAAAATGCAAAAAAAAAAAAAAAAATCTTACTTTGGTGGGTGCTGCTGCTCCACTTTGGTGATCGGCCGGAGACCTGGAGTCTGTTACATAAATTTTGGAAGATGATCTAAAAGATCGTTTAATGGTCGGAAGGCTGATATCGTTACATAATTGGTTTTGTCGTACACGTACGACCTTTGTACAATACCACCAAATGAGAATGGCAAATATTGTTACCATGTTATGGTGTCGATTCATGTATTCATTTCATTTATTCAGACTATTTCCCTGCTTAACCCATTATGAGGTAATATAGATACATTTATACATATGGATCCTGAATTATCAATTAGGCATAAGGTCTTCTGCAGCCTTCCATTTTGAGATAAGCAACAGATGTGAAGTGCATGCATTGTTTCCACAGTTGATATAGAGGAAACCTATGAAAGTTTAGGGTCAGAGCTTCTATCCCATTGAGTTTGAATTGCATAGTAATTCACAAGACGAAGCTACCTGAATTATATTGCGATTCAAACAAGATTTGGCCCTAAACTTGAATAGGTTTCTGAATTTGTCTCACCATTCACCTTGACTAATGGGCGAGCATTTGTGATATAATCCCCCATCGGATATATATATATATGGGCGTTAGATAAGAGCTCCCAATATTAAGTCTATCCAACGTTATTGAGATATTTAGGAAAGATATCCAATAGGGAACTATGTCACAAATGTTAGCCCATTAGTTAATGTCAAAGATGAGATAAATTCAGAAACCTATTCAAGTTTAATGTCGGAGCTTGATCCCATCTCGTTTAAATCGCTACGTAATTCATGCGGCTTTGCCTTGTGAATTACTACGCGATATAAACTCGATGGGATACTAGCTTTGACCCTAAACTTTCATAGGTTTCCTTTATATAATATTATAGCTATAACAGTAACTCACACATATATGAGGCTCAAGTTTAGACTCTGCACTGCATAATAAAGGACGACACCCACACGATGTTCAACTTTATATCTAAAAAAAAAAATTCAAGGAATCAGTGCGTTCAGCCTATTTTTCTGACATGATTCAAATTCATCATAACATGCAATATACCCAATGTTCAATTATTGGCCATTCCATATTTTAAGCCTATAATAAACAAGCAGGTTCATAAAACTGTTATTGGTTGGAAATCCCTGCTTAAAAAAACAACGTTCCATCTAGTACCTCGCTGTCATGGCTGTAGTAGATCTTTTTGGTCTCGTAAAGGTAACACATAATCTAACAAATACATTTCTCTCCTGTTACATATATATTGATCCTGTATCATATTTGACTCGATTTGATACTTACTTTGTGTTTGTGGTATCAGTATATCAGCTTCGAGATGACTTGATTATTCCCCCGTCGTGTGCATTGTGAGTCTAGTTGGTGGATCTAAGTGGGAATGCAGGACCCCTGCCAAATGCTAACCGGGTCACACTATGTGTACACCTGTGTATGTGAAGGCGTCTTCTACACTTCCTTCATCTAATATACCTCGTCATATGTAAAAGGAGTACAAAAAGTATTTCTCCACCACGTTGGGAGTGTTTCAAATCATAGATGATCTTAGAATGGTTCCAATTGTCTTCATCAACCTTCCAATTGCCTTGTACGGAGAAATTCACCGAAAGGATGTTCTATAAAAATAACTGAGCACAGTTGCGTAAATCACATTTATCCTGTGTAAACTTTCCATGGATGGATGCTCAAGTATATCACTTTTTTCTCCAGAGCCATATGGAACTTAAGTCACAAAAAATGATATCATCCAGTTTGTCTAACATCCTTATATGGAATATATACTTTCAGTTATTTCTTATGATCGAAAGCATTGGAAAATGAATATATCACTCACGAATCCGACCACCGAGTAGATTTAATATAAAAATATCCCCCATGAATCACGATGTTCCCTCAAACTGCTGAGGGCGGTGTGTTTAACATGTAAAACAGAGGCTAAAAGCAAATAGAATGTTCATCATTGATGAATGAGCGTGCAATTATAAATGAATAACAATTAAAAGGCTTGGGTTACATTCAGTCTATGGATCGTTTTCTGTAACCCACTTGCCCCCAGTCAACTTGCCATTTCTCTAGTCTAGGATCAAAACATATCAAGCAACAATGTTGTGATGTTCACTTCTGGGGCCTGTTTTTCAGACAGCAACGTCTTTATTTGTAGTGATCACAAAAGAGTGACCAGTTGGGCGACCAAACCAGTGATCATGACCAAAAAGTGTTCCTCAGACCCGGTCACTGTTCAGCTGTTATGATCACTGTTGGTCCAAGGCCCATTCAAAAACAAAAGCATGTCTCACATGTATATTACTCAACAGAAAATTGTGAAATTCAAGAATTAGATATAACAGATATAGATAATTCATTGCAGTAAATATTGTTACATTTGATACAGTGGAAGTGTATAAAATGAAATATGCCACCATTTGGGCTAAATGGTCAGAACTCTGGAACCCAAAACAGTGACCATGACAGTTTACCCCTCTAAATGGTCGCACATGTTATGACGACTTATCTCCAAATGGTCACTAACTGGTTACTATAGGAAATGGTCACAACTAAAAAAACAGGCCCCTGGTCGTGACCCAGTAACTGTAAGCCAAAAATTGCAAAAAGATCTTGATCGCGTAACGCAGTGGTGTGAGGAGAATGATTTTTACTATCAATACAGATAAAACAAAGGTCTGTTGGTTCGGTGCAAACCCCAAAAAAATAAACCACCAAATGTGTAGTCTGTATGTGAACCTTAGTACCCTAAGCCTCGTAATGTCTTACCAATATCTAGGAGAGGACCTAGATGCATGCTTAAACTTTGAAAAGCAAAGCAAGACTCTGTTGAAGAGGTTTAATCATAAGTTTTTTATTTTTGGTAAATTGCGACATCTAATGACTCAAAATGTTGCGGTTAAATCTTATAAACAAGTGATGCTACCAATCTTAGATTACCCTGCCATTTTTATGGAAGGCGCTTGTCAGAAATGGCTCGATAAACTGCAACGCCTACAGAATAAAGGGCTTCGGATCTGCCTCTAGGACAGGCAAATGGTGCACACTGTCGAACGATTGCACACACTCACAAAAACTGTCTCACTTAAACAACGTAGACTGGAACTCCTTCTGGGGTATACCAGAAAAGTGTATATCTCGATGTACGGTACACCAGAACCTGGAAACCATGGTGAGAATGATGATGATCATCATGATCATATGGCATTGAGGTCACAGTCGCAGTCTAGGTTCAAGCTCCGAAGGCCACGAACCGAAAGGTTCAAGAAAGCACCTGGATACAGGGGCATTAAAGCTTGGAACAATGAATTGCACAGAGACAAATACCAACATACAAAGCTTTCCGAGAGGATAATAAAAAGTCCCTCCTTGCCAGACGCCTAGAATATTAAATTTATATGAAATTAATTGTGTCAATTACAATAACAACCCAGTGATGCAATGGATGTAGCCTAACCAGCCCTACCCACATTACGACAATTATAATATTTTTCTCATACATCATCTGTACATACCACAGTAATGAGTTAGCCTTGTCTAAACCCAATATCTATTATACAGTAAATAACTATATTATTACTAGCAATACACTGGATGTTAGTTTCTTTTTCAAAAAACCTTATGTAAAACCTGGACAAACATAAATGGCCCTGGAGCCTACTGAAAATAGGACAGTAATGTCCTAGTAGTTATAACTCCAGAATAAACATGAAATCAAAAAAAAAAAAAAAAGATCTAGAGAGAGACATTAAACTGACCCGAAGCAAGGCTGCTTTCAAGCGAATGTTAAAAAACCTACCAGATAATTTATTACACAAATGGAATCTAGATGGTCTGGGGGCTTGGACCTGAACTGCGTTTTGACTTTTGACTCATGTAAAGTACATGAACTGGAAACTACAGTCAGAGGCCACACTCTCTTTTGTAATGAATGATGTTGTATCTTCATCACATCTCATTACATTTCATTACATCATTTCACAAACTGGTGGTGGGTATCTTAAATTAAAATTCTTATGTAAAATGCTGATTGGATACAGCGCGACAGTGAATTGAGAATTGTATTCTGCCAAAAGCAAAATAATGGAAGACTGCCCATTTGGCGATTTATTTGGAGTCAATAAAAAAAAAGAAAAAAGGGGTCAATGAGGTATTTATGTCTTGAGTGATTGGTCATGGTCAGATGGGTAGCCTCTAAGACCCTCAGACACTGGCACCCTGCTCCTTATCTACTAGCACAACGAATAGCACACAGATAGTGAAGGGATAGATATTATTCAGCAGCCTGAGAGTATATGTGACCACTCTGACCTTTAATAGGCAACGTATATAGGATGTAAAAGCACTCTCTAAAAGAGCGGAGGTGAATATATAACTTCATTACCCCATCCCTGGATGAATGGAGAGAAGCGGTAGCTGGGAAAATACAATTTTATTGAATTTTATGAGTGATAAAATTTTTATGTCGACCTTATTGGACGATATATCAATAAGGTAGATATTAATATGAAGGTATAATAATAATGATAATAATAACAATAATAATAATAGAAAAATAATAATAACAACACAATGTATAATTGACAATTGACAATTGAGTGTTGTGTCAATTATGATAAGGTAAGTATAGTTATGTAATACAATGATATATGATTATATAATGTATTTGATAATAAAATTAGCCCTACGTGAGTAGGAGAAGGAGGAGATGGTAGTGTGTGGGTGGGAAGAAAACTGTAGTTCGTGTGTACTGGATAGAGGGTCGACAGGACTGAGGGGTGGGCGAGGGTCGAGTGGACGCACGTGAGTGCTTAGTGAGTGTGAAGGCCGCGAGGTGGCGGGAGGGGAGCCCGTGAGGCGCGGTAGAGGGGGACACCAGGAAGAGCACATTATCAGCAGCACTAGCTGGGGTAACTGGACCGATGGCACCTGGACTGATGGCACCTCTTTTCAGTTTCACCTGGACTGATGGCACCCGTGCCTGGACTGATGGCACCACTTGCCTAGACTGATGGCACCACCTCACTTTTTCCTGAACATGGGAACTATTAGATGTATATAGTATGTAATATGCGATAGTCATGAAATAACAGTGTTGCCAGTTTAGTTTTCAGGTGTTTTTTACCGATTTCTGAAACTCTTAATGCTAAAGGTCAGGGGTAAGTCAGGGTTTGCCCACCGTGTGGCCGGCCGGGGTCGCGGGTGGCCAGCCGGGACCATGGGTGGCCGGCCGGGACCCCCGGCTGCCGGTGCCGGGGGGCCCAGAGCCGTTTTTTGTGTTGTTGTTTTTAAATCATCATGTAAATTGAGAATATAATATACCTGGTAGTTGAAAAGTGGTGTACCCAGTATATTCTGGCAATAACCATCAGTCTAAGTGAGTGGTGCCATCAGTCTAGGTAGTGGTGCCATTGGTCTAGGACAAATGTTGCCATCGGTCCGAAGAGGTGCCATCAGTCCAGGTGCCATCGGTCCGTGGTGCCATCGGTCTAGTAATCCTAGTCGGCCATGCTAGAAGCGTGAACCGGATGTTTTGCTCCACTGTAGGAACCGGTGCATGCGTGCCACTAGTTAACAGCGCTGCACGGCGAGTGGGCCTTCCAGAGATTCTAGTTCTCTGTAGGTACTTTGGTGTAGGGAAACCTCACCGCCACTCGCCTGGGACTTGGTTTCAATCCATGGACAGATATCACATGTCAATGGACCATGATAATAGTGCCGAATTTATTAGATACCCCATCTGAAGATGTAAAAAGAACTATTAGAAGTAGAAGGAAAACAGATGACAAATATGTTAGTAAAAGGACTACCAAGAGCACTACTGATACTCTAAATGAAGTACCCTCAATCCAAACAAACATGAGTGCATCAAGCGCTAAGGGGCTATTAGAGAGCGAACTGAGTAGCACAGCTGACCTGTTCGCCAGAGAAATAGGGCAGTTGACCAAGACCCTCAATGAAAAATTCAGTCACAACCACAACAAGTTGAATGGGATCTGTGGTATGCTAGACCAGGCACAAGTCATTTTACTAAACTAACAGGAAAATATCACAACAAGAAAAGGGGTTATATTATAAATCAATGACATCACTTCCTGTCAAAGCAACTTCTTGTGGAGGCGATCATATCCCATAATAATCTTTCCCATAATTTCCATAAGTGTATATAAGCTGAGATCATATTCCTGTTCATAATACTTGAGAACAACTATCAAATCCATTCTCTGTGTTTATTGAAACATTCTTGATACTTTCAAATGCAAATGGTTTACTGATCAACAATTTCCTATGATATTCTCTTACTTTTATTTGATGAGATTTTGGTATACCGCGCTCTTCCATTATGAATGGAAATAACATTTGTTCCTAGTTAATACAAGTCCCATAAGAGTCTCAGGTTGAGTTTGCGACTGAGGGCAAGGTTGTGATTGATGCCTGTTTTATTTACCATATATGGTTACATATAAGGGAACATTATTTAAAATAAGTGAGATTCAAATAGTACAACTACCAAGGTTACCGTTATAGAGTAGGCGTTTATTGTATAGAAACGACGTTTCGACTATTACATAGTCTTTTTCAAGGTTCAATTATTCAAAGTATTAATGGTCTGCGCATTGGTCGAGTTCAATAATTGTATATTCTCACACCAGGTGGTACCACCAGCAACCAGAGAGACAGACAACGGCACAGTACACTGGCAACCAGAGCAAAACAAAGTTAGCTCTGGTCGGGTTAGATCCAGAGTCCACCTTGACCCTTGGCTGGTTCCCACCTGTGTAATAGTTAGACCTTTAGCCAGAATACCCCATCTAGTAAAACTTGGCACTCTAGGAAAAGTTTGTTACTCTCCTATCAGACCTTTTGTAGAGTGCTTGGAGAGTGTACTATTTAATAACCTCGATGCCAACTTACTACATGTATTTTGTTATTTCCTTTTGTGTGTAATTTTTAGAATAAAACCACCATAAATCTAGACTTCATTATCATTTTGTGATACTATGACTATGTCTAATGAGGTATTTCTGCTTTTAAAACCTAAATTGAACAAAATTACGTGGTTTGAGGCGAACACAGAAGGGATACCGTGTGGGATTTAAGCCGACCAACCCCTATAAAGTAGCTCAGCGCAGACCGGGGTGGGTGCCAATCTACCGGCACTGCTGAGTAACCAGTCCCCATCCAGCACCCGACCTTGTATCATGAGCTTCCACTCGGTCCACCTTTTTATGTTTCTCTTGTTTTTTTTGTTTTTTTTACTCCTGACGAATTAGATTAATCGAAATGTCGAGTCTTTTATGAATCACCAGACGAATCATTTCATTGATCCTACTGTAGCTCATCCTCTACACTGCTCCAACACCGCAAAACCCAGGGGATCGAGCGAGACAGTGTGCTGCCATCATGGGATTTGTACAGGAATGGTGACAGGTCATTAGTTTTCTGATGAATAACTGAATAATGAAGGGAAATAAAGATAAGTATTGATGTTATGAATGTTATGAAGTCTAGCACACTTTGGCACTAAACTTCTGCCTAAGGTATCCAAACTGTCCGAACGTTAGGTCTGTGCTTGCAGGTTAGCACCCCGCAGGTATCAGCCCATTCATATTGGCTGCATCCGTTGAGGTATAGGCAGGGAGTGGTCAATGCTGGTGGCAGCAAAGCTTGCGCTGGCACCAGGTGGCTGCTGAAAAGATATTTTAATAGATTTTGGCTAATAAAGGCTGGCAATGCTTTGCAGGCGGCATTGTACAATTCAGTGTGGAGAGACGCTCATAACTGGCAGGCCGGCTTGGTAAATGTAGGGGGTTTTTGGGCCTTAGAGCAGGCTTGTGTTCCTTGGACCACCGCCGGTCAACCTGCACCTGCCAACCTGACCTGGCACCACTGAGCAGATCATTGCTGGTGACACACCAAATCTGCCGGCACTGACCATACAGGCCCCAACTGTGGCTAGCGCCAGATCGGTGGAACACTCGTTCAATAACATGGAATCACATAGCCATCCACTGGCTACCAGTGCTACACTGCAGCTAACTTGTGACACCATATGGACAGATCAACACAAGTTGCGGCACTTAGGACAAGACACACCCCAAACATGGTGTGTCCGCTTTCAAATGTATTAGACAATTTCACTCACTTCCTGTAGGATTTAAGCAATGAACCTTTAACAAGAGTAAGGGATACATATAACCTATAATCGTTCCAAATATGAAGAAAATTGGCCGCTCCGTTCCGCTGATATTTGACATCAACTGTGACATGTATTTTGAAACCCAACAAAAAATTTTCCGTTGTTGCTTGCACTGTTGGTGCCACTGTTGATGTATGTCTAGGCCTAATATCACGAAACTACTGAAACAGGTCCCAGATCTTGCTTCCCCCTGGACCTATGCTTTGAAAGTGTACCATTTCCTTCTCTTGAAGCCATATTTCCATTCTTATTTCCCTTTGTGTGTATTTTGAATAAAATGACCATAAAGGTAGACTTAATCATGAATTTTGTGAGCTATGAATACTGAACCATATCAAACTCTTAGAGATAATAATAATAATAATAATAATAATAATAACAATAACAATTTTTAATAATAATAATAATGATGATAATAATAATGATAATAACAATAATGATAATAACAATAATGATAATAATAATAATAATAAAAATAATAATAATAATAAAAAAAAAATCGCGACCAGCCACTGCCCCCGCACTCGTGTGTGTTGGTAGAGGTTGCACCATCACTGATCCACTACGTATATAAAGTGGTTAGTTTCATGCAGTGAAAAGCTTTGGGTTACATTCAGTCTATGGGTCATTTTCTGTTACCCACCTTGCACCCAGTCAATGCCATTTCTACAACTGCCTGAGTCCAGGGAGCTGTTACAAAAGTCAAGTGAAGTCTCGCCAGTGGCACGTCACATTTCAAAGCGAGAGGCAACAGCGAGCGGTACTTTGAATCAAAGCGGCAGCGAAACCGGTCCCAATACCCAATAGCAAGCAGCACCTCCACCTTGACAGCGACGCTTCAAGTGCCATTGTGAGCTCTCGCTTTGGCGGTGAGTACTCTCGTTTAGCACCCTCCTGACTTTTGAAACAGCTCCCAGGATCCAAAAATATCAAGCACCAGTAGGTCAATGAGGTATTTCGGTCTTGAGTGATTGGTCAAGGTCAGCTGGGCAGACCTCTAAGACCTTGAGACACTGGCTCCATGCTTCATTCTCAATATCACAGTCAATAGCTCACATATAGTGAAGGGATAGTTTTTATGCAGTATGCTAGAAGTCTATATGTGACCACTCTAACCTCTAAAGCGATATTTATTGTGCTAACAAAAAGAGTGGGAGATAAACTTCCCTATTCAAAACCCTGATCGCGTATACAGATAAGAAAGTACAGACTTGCGTGTATTTGATATACAATATATATATTACTATATACCGGTGCACGAATGTCTCACCTTTACGCGATAAGAGAAAAGATTCTGTTCGGCCGCACCATGGCGTAAAATATTTTTACGCCACACCGTACCATGTGATCTTATTTCGGAGGTTGAAATACGTTGATAATGTGAGTACCAAAATGGCATTTAAATCTAATATCGGTATATAGTAATAAAAAGACATAGTGAGTGTCCATCTGTTCCTCGATATTTTGGTCAGAAATACTCACCGAAGTCGTAGACTGAGGTGAGTATTTCTGACCAAAATATCGAGGAACAGATTCCATTCGGCCACACTAACCATGTCTTTCTATATTACTATAAAGCCACAATCACTCTGTGTCTTAAGATACACTGGATCTGCTACTAGTTGGAAGCATTGGAATACTGATGATGATATGGATTGACTCCTATGCATCAATAATGGAAATAAAGGCTACTCAAACACTATAATATATATACAAAGTATTTTGTATTCAAATCAGACCTTCACCCACCCATCCGCCTTCCATTGTACACCTTGGTTGAATAGCAACACCATTTATTTGAATCGCATAAGCAATGAGAATGAGATGAATTTGATTTATCAAAGATGATTAGAATGCTGAGTAGATGACACGCTGCACACCAGTGACCGATGGTGGAGATTGCTGGCATCAGTGAATATTCAATACCCATAAGTGAACTGAGCATGATAGAATGTACCGGGGAAAAACCCGCTAATAAGCTGATTTTATTTAGGGATTTTTGAAAATATCGGCCCATATAAACTTTTGCCAAAATCGGGGGTCGGCTTATAACCGGGGTTTTTCAAATATTTTTGAAGAATCCCCAAAATCATTTTAAAAAAAATCTATAATAAAGTACCAATAAACAGAGATATATAATTGTGAATCATTCAATGGAGGTAATTTATCAGATAGCATGTGATATCCTATATTGGTACAAAAGTTCATTGAAACGTTCATATCATATACCGAAAATTCCACATAAATTTGGGGGTGATTGGGGGGGGGGGGGGGGATGAGGGGCCAGGAACCCAAGGGGGGAGGGGCGGCTTATAACCGGGGTTTTCCTAAAGTTGAAATGCCCTAGAATCGGCTTATAGCATCATGCTGAAGTGGGGGGTCGGCTTATAACTGTGGTCAGCTTATAAGCGGGGTCTTTACGATATTCGACCCGTTACAAACTTGACCCATAAAAACTTGACCTGTAACAAACTTGACCCATAAAAACTCGACCCATAAAAACTCGACCCGTTAATGAACCCGACCCGTAACGAACTCGTTCCACTTTAAATTATCACCCTAACCCTAATCATATCCCGAAGCCTCACCCTATCTCTAACCCTAACCCTAATCACATCCCAAAGCCTCACCCTATCTCTAACCCTAACCCTAATCATATCCCGAAGCCTCACCCTATCTCTAACCCTAACCCTAATCACATCCCGAAGCCTCACCCTATCTCTAACCCTAACCCTAATCACATCCCGAAGCCTCACCCTATCTCTAACCCTAACCCTAATCATATCCCGAAGCCTCACCCTATCTCTAACCCTAACCTAGACTTGCTGACACTTTCCTATCTCTAACCCTAACCCTACCTTTTGCCTTAATCCTAACCCTAAACCAAGCTGGACTTATTTTCCAAATACCCAAATGTATTCGTCTAAAAGAAAACTAGTCCGACCTGTCCTTTAATATGAAACTGTCCTATCCATAAGTATCTAAAACGGGTGCATGGACTTCGCGGGTCGATTTCTCCTAAACGGGTCGAGTTCTCCTGACAACTACGGGTCGTGTTCGTTTCGGGTCGAGTTCTCCAGACAACTACGGGTCGAGTTGGTTTCGCGTCGAGTTCTCTAGTAACCGTGGAAAAGTACCTCGCCACTGTCCCCACCTGACCCCTCTGTCCTGCTTAAAGTCCGCTCGCTGCTAGGTGATGTGGCATCGGAGGTGGTCAAACAATACTAACTTTCTGTGTGTTAACCCATTCGCGCCGGGTGATGCCCTGAGGCATTCTCCAGGCCATTACAACAAGAAACTTAAACGATGAACCAGCATTTTTTATATATATATTTTTTTTAAAATTTATTTCATCAACAAAGATAAAGATATACAATTCGCCACGTTGGTAGCGTTCTTCCATTGAATACCCAATATAGTACAGATAACAGACATTACACTACCACACAGCTATAGCCACACAATTATTCAGCCCACCCTCCAACCACAATACCTAAGAATACCATACGCAATTGGTTTCAAGTAAGGTACAAATTTATTAAAACCGATCTACTGATCGAGTTTCAATATCGACCATATGAAATGTCAATACAACCAATACCCTTACTTATCATGCATCGCATTCAGCCAGACATATATATATACGGCATAGAGCACTCCCGTTATATTACAAGTTAGTCCATATTTTCCATGTCCATTTCCTTAATTCTCATTTTAAACAGTTCATCCGATTCAATATGCTGAACCTCGTATTCACTTCTATGATTTTAAGAGAAAGATTCCGTTCTTAACTTGTTATGTTCATTTTCATGCAGAGGAATTGTATATATATATATTATAAATAGTTATCTCATTGTGACATACTTCTCTCTTGTATTAGCTATCTGTCCTTGCATTCCTCTGAAAAACGCCTAGAGCGTGAATACCCACTGTTGATAGTGTTAGATACATAGTAGCATGCTTACTGTCACAGTCATATAGTTGTCTACTTCAGTCCCGTGGGCAAAGTTTACATGTACCTAATATGGAAACTTTTCCTATTGTCCCTCTTCACCGTCGTGAGAGTTGTCTCTCATGGGGATGACACGTACCTTATTTGGAATTTTACTGTATGGTCTGTTTCAAACCTTCGTGTTTCGGGCGGTTTTAAAATACCAGATGAGGTTGGGAACACATCTACTCTCTGTGGGAATACTATGAAAGATGTATCGATATTGAACATTTCATATACCTAACATTGAATGAATGATAATGCATTTTTTGGCTGAAACCTTAGAGGTGTTCTATACTGATATTCATTATTGAGTTGGTAATCTATTTTATGTATAAACTTCTTTTATATATTACGTACGGAGGTATCTAATCGAATAAAGGTACAAGGACCTTGAATAAAATTAGCTGTAGATAGACATTGCTGGAACTAATTTAAAGTATTTTACAGACAGAGAGAAATAAACCATAGATCCTTACATATTTTGCTGTTTTATATGTTTTTAATGGTGGAAATACACAGCTACTAATCAAAGCATCATTTTCTGCATTTGATGGATATTTCTATGACTATTATTCGGTGAATCACTCAAAATGTAAAAGTTGTACAACATTTGTGAAAAGGCAAAACAGTTGTTTGTAATAGGTGTGGCCAAATTAATTAGTGAATAAAAAGAGGAATGCAATGCAATAAATTGTCCTACTAAATCTACAATTACGTACCATGTGGTTATACCGGTTTTGGAGGCAGATAGAAAAACACTTTGCTAGTGATGAATACAAAAATAAAAAGTAGACACACATAAAATTTTGTATATGGAGACTGGGCAAGTCTAACCCAGTGCCACGTCAGTGAATCCAGACCAAATATCCCATAAAAGGTGAATCTAGGTTACCATGGAGTGTCCCTGCTTCTGATTGGTTGAACCAGATGCATATTAATGAATCACTGTTGGGCCACGTGTAGCGGCCGCCGGTAGACGAACCACCAAACTGTCTGCCCGCTAACTGCCCTGCCCACTTTCCCCAGTAATCTCAACAGGGACGAAGCTTCCAAGAAGATGGCATTTCAGCTGAAGAGAGTTCTCATTACAGACAAAATAGACCCAAAATGTGTGTCTATTTTGAAAGCCAATGGGATTGAGGTGGACTGCAACACAGCTTTAGCCAAAGACAAGGCGCAATTATTGCTTGAAATACCGGTAAGTGTATATATTGATTTTATAATTGTGATTATATATGTGTATATGCACTGGTTTGCCACTATAAGGGTTCTATTGGTTTGACAGTGTTTTGTTTGTGATATAGCATCAATATATATATAGGGAGGGTTTAATAAAAAATCAATTCAATGTGTGATATAATAATTGCACATACATGTACATCCATATTTTGGAGATGGTTTGAGATAGGCATGAGCAGGGTTGGAGACATGATAAACCGGCACAATGGTTAAATGGAGGTATGTTGTTCATAGGAGATACATAAAAGCAATACGGGTGCTAACACTGCAATCCTCGTACAATACCACATCGATGGAGGACTATATATATGGGGGAAATTAATCCCAAACAAAGCATGGCAGTTGGACTATCATCCACATACAGTGCACCCAGTATCGTCAGATGGTCTCCATATGACTGCCTTGTATTCCCAGTAATGGACTCTTTTTTTTTCGAGCCCAATCAAATTGGTTTGAATAATGAAATAGATGCAATGGAAACCAGCAATGTAGCAAGCAATCAGTTGTTCAATCGATCTATGACATACATCTATTTTCTGCCCGCTCCGTCCCCACTTCCCCCCCACACACACACAACTGGGCACGCTTCGATGTCCAATTGCAGGCACACCGTCTCGACTCAACTCCCAGGGACTCTTCCAAAGGTTGCATTGCATCATGCAGTTGGCGCCCCCCCCCCCCCTCCCCCAGCCAGCTGCAATAATTGTACTCATCTCACTTGGCTTGTTATCAACACTTTATTCTGTGGCAGTCAACACGCATATATAACGCACGACCATATATGGTCGTGCGTTATGTACCAAAGCCCCCAGCTCCTTGTAAACAAGTTCTAGCAATTAAGTTTTTAATGTTAGGAAAGAAGCATACGTACGAGAGAGAGAGAGAGAGGATAGAGAGGGAGAGAGAGAAGGATAGAGAGGGAGAGGGAGGGAGAGAGAGAGGGGGAGAGAGAGAGGGAGAGAGAGAGGGAGAGAGAGAGGGAGAGAGAGAGGGAGAGAGAGGAGAGAGATGGGGAGAGAGAGGGAGAGAGAGAGAGGGAGAGAGAGGGAGAGAGAGAGAGAGAGAGCGAGCGAGAGAGAGAGAGAGAGAGAGAGAGAGAGAGAGAGAGAGAGAGAGAGAGAGAGAGAGAGAGAGAGAGCTATTGAGAAGTGTGCGTATGTGTGTTGCCCTGCACATGCATGTGGTCTATTTAGAGTAGCACGCTCAGTTGTGTTGCCTGTGGCTATGTTTTCCTCGCATAGAAGGCGGGAGGAGGAGGGGGGGGGGGCGTGGTGCGGTGGGTAAGGTGTGGAGCTCTGGATTAGTCAGGCCATCACCTCTCGATTGCTTTGATGATACTCCTTACATTACCTGCCAGGGAGCTGTTTCAAAACCATAGACTTAACCCACGTTTTGAAACAGCTCCCTGTTGGTATTCATGTAACCCTATCTACTATGTCTATGTTAAATACCACGATGTAAAAGGGTTATGTAAATATTCCCTCTGTCCTCCTCTCTCCCATCCTCTCCTGTGCAACGTCCATTATTTCAGTGTGTACAGAGGTGAGATGAATACAGATAACAACGAGTTGTTCTCATACTCCTTTGAATACTATGCGATGTTCACTCGGCTGTTGCTTCGTTCATATCACTCCGCATCCAATTTGTGGAGAACGATGACCTTGACCAAAACTTGTTGGTTCCTTCTTTAATCTCTCAGTCTCTTTTTTTCTATCTCTCTCTCTCCTCCCTCTCTCCTTTTCTCTCTCCCTCCCTTTCTCATTCTCTCTCTCGCTGCCTCTCGCTCACTCTCCCTCTTTCTCTCTCCCTCTTTCTCTCTCCTTCTCTCTCTCCCTCTCACTCTTTCTCTCCCATCCTCTTTCTCTCCCTCTCTCCTTTCATCTCTCCCTCTCACTCTCCCTCTTTCTCCCCCCCTCTCTCTCTCCTTCTCTCAGTACCTAACTCTCTCTGTATTCCCCTTCTCTCTCTCCCTTCCTCTCTCTCCCCTCTCTACTTTTATCTCTCCCTCTCTCTCCCTCTTTCTCCCTCCCTCTCTCTGTTTCTCCCAATTCCCCCCTCTCTCTCTCCCTCTTTCTCCCTCCCTCCCTCTGTTTCTCCCTCCTTCTCCCCTCTCTCTCTCCCTCTCTCAGTACCTAACTCTCTCTCTGTACTCCCCTTCTCTCTCTCTTTTTCTCTCTCCATTGCCTCTGCTCTCTCATCCTTCTCTATCCGCATCATGCTCTCTTTCTCACTTTTCTCACGTCCCCTCCTCCTATTCTCTCTCATTCTCTGTGCGTCTACCTCTCCTTTCTCTCCTTCCTCAGCCGCCGTTTTCTCCCTCTTTCCATTTCCAAAATCCTCTCAGGCGTCATGGAGGTAAAGTATGTCCATTTTGTTGGGATTAGGTGTTCAAGTTTACGCCAAAGTAGCCGCTAGAGCTATATCTCAGCCATATGAAATGACTGAGTATATTTGTATAAAATATACATATTTTCTTTACTTTGGAGGAATTTTCCACAAATCACACATCAAAACCATAATCACATTCAGACAGTTTTCTTGATGATAAAAACGTTTTGACACATTATGCATTTTTTATTTTATGTATGTGCCTACATTTCGGCAAGAACACCTGACCTTCTCCAGTGCATGGTCATTAATGACTAATACAGCCAAGAAGAGTTGTTTTTTTTAAATGGACCAATATTCTTAAAACAGTAAATTCTACTATGGATTCAGTAAAACTGTTAGCTGCACTTTTCCATCTACAACGGTAATCGGCTCCTTATGGTCGATTCTCCACACTCTACATTAGTGAGAAATATTGTACAGTTACGAGGAAACACATGAGATGAAAATAACTTGGTCCGTACTCCACCGAGTTTGACCGCGTTGTAATTCACAAAGCAAAGCTGGGTGAATGGCGTAGCGGTCAACTAAGGTGGTGCCTGGACCAAGTTATTTTTATCGAGTGGGTTTCTGATTTTATCTCACCCCATATCATTATACATACAATACCGGATTTGACCAGATACCAATACCAGTTACCCATCCTGATACATACGTAATGTTGTCGGCGTGCCCCAGAGGTCTGTCCTGGGGCCCCTACTATTCATTATGTTTTTTTAATTGTTTTTTTTATTGATAATACATACAGTTCTAACCGGAGTTAGATCTTCCACTGTGTGGTTACAGTAACATAAACAGATGAATACATGCATATATTTAAACACTCTTGGGATAAATATTATACAGAAATAGGGTGATAGGATGGAATATGATTAGCTAGCTGGTTTTCCAGTCGTAAACAGAATACATGCATTTCACCTCTTTCTTAAAAAGCTATACGATTCGCTTTTCTGAATCCTCTCATCCAGAGTGTTCCACAACTTTTGTCCACGGTAGAAGGGTGAATGTAAATAATTACGTTTACTTTTAAATCTGACTTTGTGACCACTTCTAGTTCTTCGTTCTGTATACAATTAAGGTTAGTGACAAACTGCGAGTGTTTATACACATTATGTTAACAATATGTGTAGTCTCTTGGACCGATCTAAATACATGTACATACAATACGCAGACGATCTGGTGATCTATACAGCACATAAAAGCCCAATCGAATTTCTATTTCTGGTTGATATAGTTTTTATCTTATTATCCATCGTATACAAAGAACCCAACGAAAATGTATGGGGACGCAGTAAACCACGATCCATTATATACCTGTCATATACCATGAGTGTGGTATACAAGTTCAAATCTGTGGTATACGGCCTCAAAGCTGTGGTATACGGGAAAAATAGTCCCTTTGTGCTATAGAGCCAAAAAAACAGTCCCTATTGTTATGCCCCTTAATATGGCAATTACTGGGTTTGATTCATTCGAAAAGATGTATAATAAATGCAAGAAACTATGGTTTTGTGGACAGGCAGCTCTGTAAACCACTCGCGGTTGATGTCGTAATACACTCACTGGCGCTTGTTTATTACTATGCGTCAACCTCTCATGGTATACAGCCGCCTGACATAAAACCATCGCTTATTGTCTATGTATATTCTCCGATCCGGCTGGGCACTTCCGGTTAAAAATACCCTCTAAATTATGCAAATTCACCTGAAAACAGTTCGATCTGCCATCTTGCTGGTGAATACAAAGAGCGGTCAGAGTCTAAAATGGCGAAAAACTATACTAATCGACCTTTTTCTGAGAATTATGTACATGTAATAGTTGAAACAAGATTGTTTACATTAGTCAGACATAATTTGAACGTGCCAACCTGAAGAAAATCAGTTGTTTCAATGATTTGTCGACATCGCGTTTATAGTCTACTGGGACCACCACATAATCATTTGATCTGAAATTGCCAGGGAAGTCTAATTTTGACAGGAGAATTGCTTCAGAAGTAATTGAAACATCCTCACATATCGAACAATGTCATAAATGAATGCACAAACGGTTCCATAGGCTTAGCATTGTGATGGTGCTTCTCCAAAATGGCTGCTCTGTGGGGGTTGTAGCGCCACCTACTTCCAGGCCGGATCGGAGAATAGGCCTTTTTCCACAGGCCGGTGTCGCACCTTATCTGGTTGGTTACTCAATGCCTGCAGCCAAGCAAGCCCATGGCAACGTATTCTCTAGCATTGGATCACTCAGTATATGAGCGTAATACGTTCATAATACCCATGTATATCATTTTCAGAGAAATAACAATGATTTCATTGTATTCTATGGTATTCCAGCTCCAATTTGATGTATCATACATGTATATCACCTCAATTATACTTTAGATATAGCTTAGATATGCTTATAGCTATAATATGCTTATCTTTTTCCAAGCTGAACCCAATATAATTATCAACTATAAAGTTTAGACATCCCAGACTTGTTGATACAATACCCTTGTTTGTTCCAACAATTTAATCTGTCAAAAAACAACACTCCTGCAATCACAGCCGCCGTTCACACTTTAGGTGTGATTGCTATATGTCTTTATATGAATACCGCTGGAATCGCGGTGTTTGTCCGAGCGGCCGCGTTACTAGATAGTGGGCCGTTAGGTGGCGCTGAACGGCAACACCTGTATTGATGGACCTCATACTGTAAGCCCTCATGATCTCGATACCTGATACAACCATTCAGTCTGTTGTGTCTGCTTTGAATATATCTATTATGACGTCACATCCGGGGAACACATGCGCCACCTGGTGAACGTCACCACGTCAATGCTGTATAGCTGCAGCACGTGTCGGGGCACAATGATATGGGTATATGATGTGGGTATAGTTTGTACTGACAATGATCGATGGTGTTGTGGACAGGCGACCGTAAACCATGACAGATTGATGCGTAGTGATAAGAGAAAACGTAGTTACTGAGCCCGAAGGGACGGCCGTTCTCTGTCTTTTGATGCCATAAATATGTCCCGACGCCGCAGGCGGAGGGACATATTTATGGCATCAAAAGACAGAGAATGGCATCCCTTAATTAATAGAACCTAAGACAGTTCTATACTTGAGACACTTTTAGCGGCGATCGTCCGTGGCGCACTACGACACCGTCTATAAAACACCGGCCATCTTTTGTCGTCCAAACTGTCGTGAAATCGCTGGTTGGTCTTGGGCCTTCCTGGCCACACAATGGTCGTGACTAAAAAACAGGGCCCTGTTGTGTCGAAACGATCACTGATGGTCTAAGACCTATTTGGATATAGCTGTGCCATACATGCGCAGCTAAGAGAATTCGACTGTGCAACGGAAACGGTCACTATCCACGATCGTCACTACTATAATAAAACACCTCCCAGGGGTGAGATAATCCATAGTACTGAATCCCACTCCCGCACATTGCCGTCTAGTACACTGGCCGTCCCCGTGTATGTTATTCACACTCCTCTGACCTGCCTAGGCAGACAGGCAGACAGACAAACAGACCTGCCGCTTTCCAACGTCTTCTACTTCGTGTATGGCAAGCCTTTTTCAATTAGATTGCGAATTGTAAAATTACTAGCACAACTGATAAGATAGGTGTACATGTATATTGAAGAATCATTATTGACATGCAATTCAGGTAATCCAATATCAATTTCAACAACCTTAATATAAAGCCAGGTTCCTTTAAAAAAAAAAAAAGTTATGTTTATTCTAGAGAGATATACTAGGACATAGCTATCCTATATTCAGTAGGCTCCAGTGAACGTACCTATAACCATAATTAATGTCATGATTGATCAACTTGAATTAATTTCAGTTAAAAATTATGAGTGTACATGTTAAACCATCAAGAATCTGAATATTATAGAAGGTCTAACTCAACCAATGAAACTAAAATCAGTATCTATCTTCAGTGCGGATTAAGAGGAAACGTGGTTACTGAGCCCGAAGGGATGGCCTTTCGAGGTCTTTTGATGCCATAAATATGGCATCAAAAGACAGAAAATGGCATCCCTTCGGACTCAGTCACTACGTTTTGTTATCATTACATACCTAAATATCAAGAAAAATGCCATTTTTATTCTTTTTTTATGTACCTGTTGACCTGATACATTCGCTATGGCCACAGTGCGCCGGAATATTCACTACGGGCACAGTGCGCCAGAACATTATTTATACTGCCACCCTAGCAGCGGGTAGTATTTCATAGACGTTCGGTCATAGGTATGTAATAATAGATCATACACAGGCTTCCCATACTAGTATGCATATGCGTGCAGCGAGGTAATGTTAAGTTCCCATGCTTAATTCATTTAAAAGGTAAACGAACCATGATCAGTACATCCGATCGATAAAAATGTAAATTTAAATCGTACCTGCACTTTATCTAGAGTTGAGACAACTCCTGTCACCCACTTTAACGCTGGGACTTAGGAGAGGGGAGGAAGGGATGGAAATAGATGAATCAAGCAAAGAAATAATTTTTTGGTGAAATATTAATAACGTTGTTATTTTTGGAGTATTTCAGGAATGGGAACTATTCATTCGGTTTTTTTTCTTTTCGTTTTTAGTGTGTGTGTGGTTTTCTTTTAATTCTAAAAGTGCACTTACAAAACCACCAGACCAAGGCCCGTCGGATATTTTTTACCTAGCACAGAGCAAGTGCATAGGACAAAACAACATGCAAACCTATGGCAATCTTTTACCCGTGAGATGAAAAAGGAATTATATTGTCATGTACCAGTGTGGTACGTTTCATAATTAAGTACTGCTGCTCCCTATATATAGTATAAATTCTGTACTGCATCCTGTGCAGTGCACTGTTATACTGAACACGTAGAAACAGTGGTAGTGTATCTATAGTATTATTAGGAAACGTCCTTACTGTGGACAAAACGGTTCCTGTTCGAGGTCAGTCGCCGATATCATACTGTCTGACGCCATAGAACTAGAATTGTTTCAGCTATAGTCAGGATGTTTGCTTATTGTTATATACCTTAAATCGAGGAAAAAAACGACATTTTAATGACTTATTAGGTCACTCTCACAGTGGGCACGAACATTATTATTACTGCACCCCTACCAGCGGGCAGTATTTCATAAACATTCGGACAATACTATCTCCAAGCTAATAAATTTATTCTTCAATCACAAGACTGTTGACTGTCAAAATTATTCCAGTTTTTTAAAAATCATCCTTATAAAATTGCCGAAATAACTAGGCACACATAGCTACCGGCCATGGACCAATAACCCAGACAACTAAAATCACTATCATTATTTCAAGAGTCTATTCAATTATAATAAGGCCCACCAGGTGGCAGTCAATGTTTATTCATAAAAAACATGTTTTTATAAATTATTCCCATGATGCTCTACTCAGCCTCCATGGTAACCAGGTAACCTAGGTGATGGGTAACCAACTTCATATATAAGAGCACTTTCTCTGTATACATTCATTAAGGTCCAAGCCCTGATGAAGGCCACATAGGCCGAAATATATAGGCGTTTCCTAAGGACTAACATAAACAAAGAAACACAAATGGTTGATGTACATATGGTGAACACCAATAATAAATCAGTCTGAACCATTCACTCGGGTTACAAGTGGTTTGTGGTCATAATCCCATACAAGCTAATAAATGTTTAAAAAATATATATATTTCTTGACACCGTGAAACGTACCGTTAATTTCTGCACACCTGTGCAGTAACTTTAGCTAGCAATGTTCAGTATTTACGTTACTTACGGCAGTAGGTATATATAGTAACAGTAGATTTTCACTTCGCCATGTTTTCGAAGCTAATTTATGGTAAGATTTTAAAGAAATAAATTCGGGTATATGATGAATATAGAACAACCCACCATGCTTGTACAAGCTACAAAACGAGATGGGAATTGATGTTATTTACAGAACTCGGCCAGGGGCCTCGTTCTGTAGAAACATCAATTCCCCATCTCGTTTTGTAGCATGTACAGCATGTTGTTCTAAATATAGTATTATGAGTCAACGTGGCCTTATGAAACAGACTGAATGACCGTTATGTGATGTAAGACATCGATATGCTAAAGTACGGGACGATACTCTGTGGTCGGATGAGTCCATGATAAAACTGTGGTGATAAACAAAGTTGGCTTATCCTGAATGGTTGCCATAAACTGATCTAGTTTTTTTTGTTCTACTGAGATGCCATCAATTCTATTTATATGCCTGTGGTTGTATCAACAATGTATTACTACCTGCGCCTACCCATGTCGTTTTTATAACCATGTGCTGGAACTAGTGGAAGATAGGCATCAAATGTCGCTTAACTGATTACTGCAGGGTAATAAAAACTATAAAAAAAATAAAATTAAAAAAAAAGAATACGACACCGGGTGACGTACGGGGCATCCTAGATTTGCTCAAGTCTTTGATTATGAACATTCATTAAATCATCAAACACAATAAGAATAAATGTATCAAATTCTGCCGTCGGATGCGTCTCCGAGCCTCAGCTAGTTGTTAGCGTGTTGGTACGGTCTCAGTCCGCCTGATGTGACATATACTGTCGAAACTAACGAGTAAGAGAGAAAATCCCACACTTTGGGACCTTTCTACACTGATAAACTACATACAAGTGAGCCCACCACGCCCCTAGAGGACAGGCGAACTCACAGGGAAAGTCTAAACGATCAGTTCTAAGCATTACCATCAGCTGTCAGCACTGTCAAGTCCTCAGGACCGCATGGCTACACTGTACACGGGTAAAGAACCAGCTAAGACCCCATATCGATTTACATAGCGTCCGTAACAACGACGAATCCGCATGGCGGATTCCGGTCACGTGACGACACGCTCCAATCACAGTCGAGATATGTAGGACACGGGTGAATGCGAAACGGCGGGAACGTCTTGCCCGCGGTTCGACTCTGTCACTTGCTCGTTAGTCGCGTTGTAGCCTCGTCGACCTCCACAATAAGAATAAAGTTCATGAAAGTATGTATCCTTCTCTTACTGGCCCATGAATCAAAGACTTGTCCACTATTAACCAAATCGCCTGTTTATGGCCCCAAGTCACTCCCTGTAACCCTATACTTCCTCCTCCCCCTCCCCCTCCCTTTCCCGTCCTCCAGTTCCCTGGCTGCCTGTGTTGTCATAGCAATCAATTTCGCCTGCTCCTGACTGTGACTCGATTGAGATCAGAGTGAGAGGGTATCAATCTCCCAGAAGATATCCTGACCAGTAGCCAGGATATCTCTATGGAGAGTGTTGGAAATACTGGAGCTAAACAGCGCCAGAAATCCAACACCATTACCGATTGTACCAGTCCCTGTATCCAAGAGAGGGTGGTAGCCATAGGATGCAGGGACTGGAGCCAGGGGCATACCATCACGTGACAAGGTACAATTTAGTAATTTTAAGATGTATGATAATACAAAATCAGGCTGATTATCTTTGTATGTCAAATTACTCGGTACTAAGAGAAAACGTGATAACTGAGCCCGTACAGATGGCCGTTCTCGGTCATTTGATGAAAAATATGTCCTGACGCCACAGGCAGAGGGACATATTTTTGCTTCAAATGACTGAGAATGGTCACCTGTACGGGCTCAGTCACTACATTTTCTTATAACTATACACCTCCATATCGTTTAAAAACGCCGTTTTATTAACTTTTCTGCTCTGCGAAAACCACTGCCATTCAATATGGCCCGCTGTCAGGGCGGGCGTGAACATTATTTATACTACACCCCTAGCAGCGGGCAGTATGTTCGGCCATAGGTGTATAGTAATATTGTTGATCTGACAATGACACTGGCATACCAAGTATTTTGATGTACTAACACAGTAAGCCAGTTTCCGTATACTACATCAATTAGGCAACCTTCACTATATACACATGTCTTTTTCTGTATAATTGTAATGGTGTTTCATTGTGTTATCATTATGATGTAAAACCCCATTAAGCCACCAATAAAAGACCCTCTAATAGTATTTATATAGAACGTCATGACCATGCTGTACAAGCTACAAAATGAAATGATAATTTATGGTTCGTTCAGAAGGAGGCGTTTACACAAGGTTTCGTAAGAAACGTAAATAATAATCGAGTTTTGTAGCTTGTACAAGCATGGTAGGTCGTTCTATATTTACTATATATACCCGAAATTTTAAAAAAAATCATTTGGCTTAACAACCAACATTTTAATAAACGTGTATGGGAATGTAGTCCGTATTTTCCTGTACGGACCGATGGTCCTTACAGTATTATTTTTTAACCTTATATGGCGAAACAGTGCGTATTTACAGTATATATACGGCATGGATATATAGTAACAGGATAATCTTTTTTATCAGGACTAAGTGGTGTGTAGTTAAATCATTGATTTAAGTATCACGCGATATTAATTCGATATACATCCTACTCCAGACGATAGCAGAGGGATGCGGGGACACTATGACCTCACAGCCCTGATACCCCGATAACCACGCTTACCTCTGCACCATGGGCAGACTCGTGAATGGACCCGGGACCAGACACGGGTCAGGGTCCAGCCCCTGGGACTTTGACTGACCTTGTAGTCTCTGGTGAGAGTAATTTGTACTCACCGGGACATCTGTCTGAGTGGTGAGGTAGACACGTTATCGTTCACCTGGGACCTGTTTCAGTAGTCTCGTGACATTAGGCCTAGACAGACATCAACAGCGGCACCAACAGTGCAAGCAACAGCGGAAAAAGACTAGCAAATATCTGAAGATTGAAGTGGCTAATCTTCTTCATATTTGGAATGATTATAGATTATATGTATCCCATACTCATATTAAAGTGTCAATGCTTAATTCCTACGAGAAGTGAGTGAAACTCTGTGTGTCATCGACTGCAATCTTGTGATCTGTCCATATGGTGTCACAGACGCCATCTAGACATGTCACGAAACTACTGAAACAGGTCCCTGATTAATACTATAGACCTTCTTTATAGGGGACAGAGCCATTGTTAGTTCACAAAGCAGTCACTAGGTGGTCGTGGGACAAACCTGTATTCTGGCACTTTGTTCTTACGAAATTCAACCGCCTTTCAATATTTTACCATGGTTCCCTTGACTCTCTACACCCATGCCAAAGCAGGATGGCATAGTGATTAAATCCAAGACATCATATTTTCCATATGGAACACTTTATATTAATATGTGAGCAAGGCTAAAGTTGTGACATTTCCCAATTATCACTCACTTCTTTTCCACCTCCTTTAGTGAAGAACACCTACTTTTTCATCTCCATTAGTGAAGAACACCTACTCGGGGGGCGTCATGGCGGCGCCCATGGATCATAAGCTACATGCTTTATACTACCCCTAATAAAAACAAATTTCTGAGGCTTAACATTGGGTCACTCTATTCGGGCGAGCGTGCAGTAAAGTGTTAATTATTGCACGAGGGTGATAAAGTATTTGACCAATCAGCGGCAAGAACATGAGCAACGTCACACTTGATGTAGTCTATGAATTGTTAGTGACCTTTGGCCTTGCTTGGCAATGTGGCAGCCACAGCTTTCACTCACTTGAGCAACTTGGAAGAAACATGAGAAGTTTGAATGGTTTTTTTAAAAAGATATCCGTCAGAGGGATTGATAGAGTTGTATCTTACTTCTGTCAGGCAACTGATATGGCCCTTACTATACCACATAGCACTATCGATTCAGGAATATATGATTGTAGGCTATCTTACATTATCTCACTCATGGTATTTTTGTCCCATAGAATGCACATTTATCTCAGCCCTGGTATTTTTCCCCATAGACTTAACATTGGGAACCCATATCCAAAGTCCATTGAGTATTCGGAAATACAATGTATACTCAATGGGGGAATTATGTCACAAACGTTAGCCTATTAGTCAATGTGAAGGATGAGATGAATTCAGAAACCTATTCAAGTTCACAGTGAGAGCTCGATCCAATCTCGTTTGAATCGCTACGTAATTCACGCGACTTCTCTTGTGAATAACTACGCGATCCAAACTTAATGGAATACAAGCTCTGACCATAAACTTGAATGGGTTTCTTCTATACTACTTTAGCCTTAATAATATGATGGAGACTCATTCCAACTGTACTGACTGGAACTGTTGCCTTTCATTCGTCGACAGAAATACGATGCCCTCATCGTCCGGTCGGGAACCAAGGTCACTAGTGACGTCATTTCCGCCGCAAAGAATCTGAAGATCATCGGCCGCGCGGGAACCGGCGTCGACAACATCGACTGTGAGGCTGCGACCAAACATGGCATTATTGTGATGAAGTAAGTATCTTTAGAAAAACGCAGTAAGCAAGTAGCAAATAAACATCCGTCTTTGATGGAACAGGTGGTTGGAGAGTGTAAACCTCTCCCGCACGCATTACAGCCAACAAGTTGACCACAATGATAATATTATTTTTTTATATTTTTTTTATATTTTTTAGCCACGTCTTCATAATCACAATGATAATATAGGACACATGGCGTACACTAGTTCATTGGACATCTGTTAGGGGTCTCACAGAGAGTTCCAGTCTCCCCGTAGAACCTTCCTCCCACTTGCAAGCCAAGCTTCGCGAAGGATCTGTCCCCTATGATATTATCTTCTTATATTCATGCGATATTGTCTGAATTGCTGATTATTATTCTGCAAAGTTGAATGATACTTCACTAACTGGTGGAAAAACTATATCACATAAAAGGCAAATTAAAACACTATTAACCAATTTCTTGATGAATCAGAAACTTAATAGTAATGAAATGTGTGTGTGTGTTAGGGGGCAGGGGGTTCTTCGGCAGTAAACTGCGTCAGAAGTGTGTGTCCTGAACATTGTCGGAACATTGATCGGCGTCACGTGGCAGATCTGTCCAGTACAAGTTTCCCGCCTGCATAGTTTCCGCGTACGCGAGCCTTCCCACTGCCGCACGCCACACAGTTGACGGCTCACAAAATTCATAGCATTCACTCTCGCCAAGTGAGTCCTGGGTATGAGTAGCTAAACTCAGCTTTCCAAAATCAGTAGTGAACTGCGTGGATCTGACTCTATTTCTGTTTCTCTTTCAGCACACCAGGGGGCAACACTCTCAGTGCTGCAGAACACACATGTACCCTCTTGATGGCCACCTCAAGGTAAGTCATAAACTCTGTGCGAAGTGTTTTTCAGTCGTGACAATCGTTAATAGCGACCGTTTCGAGGGCATTGCGCTCCACAGACAAATAATCATAACAATGGCGATCATTCTGAGGGGTGAGAGGTCTTGGTCATGATCATTTGGTGATCATTTAGTCCAAATGATTTTCAAAACAGTGAAAGAGTCAGACTTGTCATACATGTATACATAATATTCATACTAACACTTATGTATATTACAAAGATATTTACATTGTGGAAGTGTGTTAAGACCAGTTTTCACAGACTGGACATTTTCCAGGATAAATAAACGTCTTAGATATAAGGAATAGAGGGAAACTATGTTCTGGTGAGAGAAAGTCAAAGTTATGAGGTAAGGCTCAGCAAAATTACTTTCCAAGGCCTTGGCCGCGGGCAGTAATTTTTCCAAGCCTTACCCATTAACTTTGACTCTCTCTCTCTCTCTCCGGAAACTTGGTTTTCCTATTCCTATATACCTTCAAATGTGGTTTAATAGCGATAATTAGCGTTATATGCTCACCCACCATCAAACCCGAAGCCAGATCCAACCTTATCGAGTAACTGAACACTCTATGTATTTTTCCCCCACTGCGATTTTCATATGAATTTTGTAAGAGACGATCTCTTTGGTCTAAATGTCAACCTTGGGTAGTATACGGCAACCTTGGGTAGTATACATAAAGTTCTCCACCCCCCAGAACGTGGTGTAAGCATTGAGTGTACAGCCATAGGTATATAGGAATACAGTAGAACCCCGCCTAACGGACACCCCGCGTAAGCAGCCACCCCGCGTTAACGGACACCTTCGGTTGGAACGGTTCCCTATATTAAATGTTTATTTAACCCCGTGTAAGCGAGCACCCGGAACGGGGGCTGTCCGCTTACGCAGGGTTCTACTGTTCTAATCTGAGCTCCACCTAACCTGTCCTCTCCCGTGTTTTGTGCTCAGACACGTGGCTCAGGGTACAGAGTCACTGAGGGCCGGCCGCTGGGACCGCAGTAAGCTGATGGGCAACGAGGTCTACGGCAAGACTCTGGCCATCATCGGGCTGGGCCGGATCGGCCGCGAGGTGGCCCTGAGGATGCAGGCTTTCGGCATGACGGTATGTTGACCTTGTTGGTTTTTTTTTTGTAATTTAGGCCACTAAAAAAAAAAAACTTGTTTCTCATCACCAAGCCATGAAAAAATATGACGAGGGCGCTTTTTTGTTGTTGTTTTTTTGTTGTTGCTATATCAAAGATGGCAGACATACAGTAAAACCCCGCATAAGCGGACACCCTCCGATCCAGGCCAAAGTGGCTGCTTACGTGAGGTGTCTGCTTATGCGGGGTTTCCAGATTTTTACAGGCTATACATTTAATGCTTCGCTGACATCAGGAGCTTTAATTTGATACTAAATACACATACCTTTCATAATTTCTATCAAGGTTAATCTATTTATAAAAAAAAAAAAAAAAAATCTTCTAAAATATTTTTTTCTGATGCGCGCGGTGATGAGAAACAAGTTTTTTTTTTTTAGTGGCCTTAAATGCTGATTCCACCAACACACAAGATACAGCAAGATTCGGCCCGATTCGGTTGTCTTGCTAGGTTGGGCTAGGTTTGAATAGTCGTGTGCCTATTTGTCGCGATGTGTCGCGTTGGTGGAGCACCAAAATGGACACACGACATCGCGTGCTACGTTTTGAGACAACGGAGGTACGACACATCGCGACACAGTAAGATGTATCAAGATATACCAAGATATACCATGGCAAATCCATCGTGCTGGTGGAATCAGCTCTTTATTCGCCAATAATTCACCTGAACTATCAAGAAACGTCACTTAATTTTTATATGATTGTTTGTGTTTTGTATTCGCGGAATGATATCACGACGCAGTGATGAGTGATATCTGTAGATGACAAAGAATACTTCCTACCGAAACAACTCGGAACAGATTCCATTCAGTCACACTAACTATGTCTCCTTATATTACCCTGCACATGACCCCCAGTTATCTCTGTAGTGTGTGATTATGTGAAATATGGGAACTAAGGCAGGATGATGGTGGATTAATATGGCAGCATTTATTCCTATGTCTTTATGGTACCAAGGCTATGGACAGAGAGAGAAGAATGTCACAATTCCCTGTTCCTAGAAATACCACACCTGTAGAGGTCATACATGAGTAGTTGTTAGAGTTGCTCACAGATGGCAGCAGCTTACAGTAGGTGTGTCATATTAACAGTAATACATAGACAATAATCGATGATTTTGTGGACAGGCAGCCGTAAACCATGAGAGGTTGACGCATAGTAATACACAAGCGCTAGCGAGTGTATAGCGATGTCAACCGCGAGTGGTTTACAGAGTAATTTCCATGTTAATGGGTAAAACACAAAGAACTATTTCTTTGCTCTATAGCAAAAGGGACTATTTTACCATATACCATGGTTTTGAGGCCGTATACCATAGGTTTGAATCCGTATACCACAATTATGGTATCTGACAGGTTTTATATAATGGTAGTGGTTTACTTAGTCCCCATACATTTTCAATGGGGGCTTTGTGTACGATGGGTAATAAATATAAAGACCAAACATTAGATATTAGATGCAATGGTATACAAGGATACTACATACTGAATGAGTAATATGTGGGTGTTTTTGTTTCAGACGATCGGGTTCGATCCCATCGTGTCGGTGGCCGAGGCGGCTGAGTTTGACTGTGAGTGGCTCCCGATCGACGAACTGTGGTCACGTGCCGATTACGTCACAGTCCATACGCCACTCATCCCGCAGACGAGAAGTAGGTCAACTTACGTCACAACGTTTATCTGGGCATTGTTTCTATGTTCTCTATTAGGGAGCGTTCATTAATTATGGCCAAGAGGAGTCACAGTTTTTGGAACACCGAATGGGAAAAAAAGTTGGCTCCCCCATGGGAATACCCAAAAAGATTTTGCCCCCCCCCCCCCTGGAATACCCAAAATAAAGTCCCCCCCCCCCCCTAAAAACTATGGCCCCCGCTCGGCCATAATTATTGAACGCTCCCTTAACCATATCTGAAATATTGTTCAGGCGATATACACGTTTACCACCCCAAATTAAAGCTGGGATACCGTAGAATAAGATGGAATCGCTTTTGGTTCTCTGAAAATATCAAATGGGTATTATAAACGTATAACGCACATACACCCAGTTATCCAATGCTAAAGAATACGTTGTTAGGTGCTAACCCTGTAGATAAGATGCGACACCGCCCTGTGGAAAATGGCTTATTATAAGAGGGAGTACATTGTGTGGAGGGGGGGGGGGGTTGGTACTTTCCTCACAGGGAGAGGACGTTGGCCTCGTCTGTCTTCTAATATTGTGTATTTAACCTCTCGGATACTGCTTTCTAACATTGTGTATTTTAGTCTCTTGGACACTCATCACCCTTCCTGTTGTAGATCTGTCTGTCTTCTAATATTGTATAATTAATTTCTCAGATACTGTCTTCTAATATCGTGTATTTAACCTCTCGGATACTATTCACCTTTCCCACTGTAGATCTGTCTTCTAATATTGTGTATTTAACCTCTCAGATACTTATCACCCTTCTCGTTGTAGATCTCTCTGTTTTCTAATATCATGTATTTAACCTCTCGGATACTATTCACCCTTCCCTTTGTAGATCTGTCTGTCTTCTAATATCATGTATTAAACCTCTCGGATACTATCCACCCTTCTCGTTGTAGATCTGATCGGTAAGGAGGTGTTCGGGAAGTGCCGGCCCAGTCTGCGCGTTATAAACTGTGCCCGCGGCGGTATCGTCGACGAGGGGGCGCTGCTCGACGCCCTCAACGCCGGCCAGTGCGCAGGCGCCGGGCTCGACGTCTTCATCGAGGTAACTTCCGGTTTTTAATTTTCATATTCGTAAAAGGTTCGCATGCAGTATTGTATTGCGGTTTACCACCAGATCCACTATATACTACTAGATATACACTTAAACAACATTGGAACAGAAAAGGGCAATATCTTATATCAATATGTCTTCCACATTTGCATGTAGACGTACTTTAAAACCCCGCTTAAGGGGTTACCCTCCATTTAAAGTAAACTGGCTCCTTAACCGGGGTTTTCAGTCTGTCGATGGTTAGGCTGTGTAGTATATGATATTCTTATTGTACCAAGAACATGGTGAAGGTGCTTAACCAGACCGATGCATTGCGGCAAATATGCACGCAATTACTTACACCCAGCCAGGTTTAGCAAGATAACCAAATTGCGTTATAGTTTGTGTGTTGGTGGAACCAGCACTTTAACTTATTCCACCTGGTGTCATGTTGCCCACCAACATTGACTTAATTCAGTAACCTCTGGTGGTAGCCACCCCTCACCAGGTGTGCCCCTGTGATTCCTGTTTGTCTGTCACGTTGTAGGAGCCGCCCCCTCACCTCGGTCTGCCCCTGTGATTCCGGTTTGTCTGTCATGTTGTAGGAGCCGCCTCCTCACCTCAGTGTGCCCCTGTGATTCCTGTTTGTCTGTCATGTTGTAGGAGCCGCCCCTCACCTCAATGTGCCCCTGTGATTCCTGTTCATCTGTCATGTTGTAGGAGCCGCCCACCAACATGGACCTCATCAAGCACCCCCTGTTGGTAGCCACCCCTCACCTTGGTGTGCCCCTGTGATTCCTGTTTATCTGTCATGTTGTAGGAGCCGCCCACCAACATGGACCTCATCAAGCACCCCCTGGTGGTAGCCACCCCTCACCTTGGTGTGCCCCTGTGATTCCTGTTTATCTGTCATGTTGTAGGAGCCGCCCACCAACATGGACCTCATCAAGCACCCCCTGGTGGTAGCCACCCCTCACCTTGGTGTGCCCCTGTGATTCCTGTTTATCTGTCATGTTGTAGTAGCGACCCCTCCTCTCAATGTGCCCCTGTGATTACTGTTTATCTGTCATGTTGTAGGAGCCGCCCACCAACATGGACCTCATCAAGCACCCCCTGGTGGTAGCCACCCCTCACCTTGGTGTGCCCCTGTGATTCCTGTTTATCTGTCATGTTGTAGTAGCGACCCCTCCTCTCAATGTGCCCCTGTGATTACTGTTTATCTGTCATGTTGTAGGAGCCGCCCACCAACATGGACCTCATCAAGCACCCCCTGGTGGTAGCCACCCCTCACCTTGGTGTGCCCCTGTGATTCCTGTTTATCTGTCATGTTGTAGTAGCGATCCCTCCCCTCAGTGTGCCCCTGTGATTCCTGTTTATCTGTCATGTTGTAGGAGCCACCCACCAACATGGACCTCATCAAGCACCCCCTGTTGGTAGCCACCCCTCACCTCGGTGTGCCCCTGTGATTCCTATTTGTCTGTCATGTTGTAGTAGTGACCCCTCCCCTCAGTGTGCCCCTGTGATTCCTGTTTATCTGTCATGTTGTAGGAGCCGCCCACCAACATGGACCTCATCAATCACCCCCTGGTGGTAGCCACCCCTCCCCTCAGTGTGCCCCTGTGATTCCTGTTTATCTGTCATGTTGTAGGGGCCGCCCACCAACATGGACCTCATCAATCACCCCCTGGTGGTAGCCACCCCTCACCTCGGTGTGCCCCTGTGATTACTGTTTGTCTGTCATGTTGTAGGAGCCGCCCACCAACATGGACCTCATCAAGCACCCCCTGGTGGTAGCCACCCCTCACCTCGGTGTGCCCCTGTGATTACTGTTTGTCTGTCATGTTGTAGGAGCCGCCCACCAACATGGACCTCATCAAGCACCCCTTGGTGGTAGCCACCCCTCACCTCGGCGCCAGCACGGCCGAGGCCCAGTCACGTGTAGCCGAGGAGATCGCTCAGCAGTTTGTCGACATGACTCAGGGCAGGAGCCTCGTCGGCGCCGTAAGTTACTCCTTTATCCTACCCCTGATATAAAATCCCATAGGCTTAACATTTTTATATGCCACTAGTGGCATACAGCATTGTTATCACGTAATATTCCAAAATAGAGGAGATATGGTAGGATAAAATCAAAACCTGATTCGTTTTAATCTTGGCCACCGCATTCCACTCCTAGAGTTTTGGCTCCGGACTTCACTCGGCCTCGCCTCATGAAGTCACTTTGCCAACTCCAGTCGTGGAATACGGTGGCCAAGATTAAACTTCATCCAGTTTTACGATAATATGCATTTCATGTATATATGTATTCATATAGAACTGCATCAAGATTCATATAAATACACATTCCTCCATGAGTTTGGATGTGCCACAATCGTCAATGAGGCAAAGCCGAGTGACGATTATAGCCTATTCAGACGAGTGGAGTATTGTTTATTTAACGATTCGATTGCTGTTCTGGATTTATCTCACCCCTTTCACTGTTAGGAATGTTTAAGTCTTTTGTCTTGTCTTTTCCCTGAAATCCTGGGCCCTCTTTTTCAGTCACGACATAATCTTAGTCTTAGAAGCTGAGATATCTCACCCTCCCACATCCCGGTGGCAGTGAATGTCGAGGTCACTGCATAAATTAGGGTCACGTGATGGTAGGGCTACACTGGCCACCAGAGCAGGCGACTGCTATGACGAAATTCAAACGCCCATATCTTCGGAGATATGCAGCCGGTCTTCTTCATATTTGGTAGAATTATAGGTTATATGTATACCTTACTCGTGTTAAAATTTCCGAATTCCGTACGACATGTCCATAATTGTCTTGGGTCTGAGACACTTTCCAAGACATTTTCAACCACGTGACCCTAAGATTGTCGTGACTATAGCACACCTCAGACCACCCTAAGTGTCTCAGACCTAAGATCTTAGGCATGTCCTCTAAGATATCACGTCTATAGGACATTGATGCCTCAAAGATGTCTTCCATAAAACTTGTCGTGACTGAAAAACAGGGCCCTGGCCTCTGATTGGTCAATTGCCTATGCCGTCAACTATTATTCAATATGCCACGACTAAGGCGTAGTATTGTCACTTTACCGGGGTGATCTTTGAGTATCTTTTCTAACGTTATTCCTATGGCTTAACTTGTACCAGGGGTGAGATAAATCACACTACCTCATTTACATACAAGCATAGGACAGAGTCAAATGACCAGTTACTAGGAATGTGACAGATTGTTCCTGTATTTCTGTTATTGTCTGTCATCTTGTCTCTTGTCTGATTGTTAATTGTCCTGTGTTTATGAAATGAAACTGGTGACGTCTAAACTAACGGTTAATCAGGTATGCAGTTCATGAATTAGAAAATATAACAATGAATAATATAACAAAGTTACTCTCCCACCACGGAAACCTGCGTATTCATGGGACACTGTCCTTTTAGTTGTACAGGATAAAATTAAAGGTGAAGGTCACTCAGTGCACTTCTGGTTTTTGTGTAAGAATCATGCTGATTGGTTCCTGCAGTTCCGGTTTTGTGTAAGAATCATGCTGATTGGTTCCTGCAATTCCGGTTTTGTGTAAGAATCATGCTGATTGGTTCCCACGAATTCGTACGTTTCGGCTCTCTCCTATACGCATTGAATTTCCTAATCAGTGACATATTCTCCAATCTAAAACGTCGGCTTGGTATGCTTGGTATGCAAATATTTAAGATAAAACACTGCGATGTTGAAGCCACACCTGTTTTGCTGGCAACCATATAACATCTGCTTTCATTTGATGCCTAATCTTTGGGCTTTTATCCTACCCCTAATAAAGAAAATGCCATAGGCTTAACATTGGGTCACTTTATTCAATTGAGCGGAAAAGTGTTATTTATTGCACGAGGGTAATAACATAAATTGATCAATCAGCGGCCAGAACGTAAGCGACATCACACTAATGCGGCCTATGAATTGTTGACGACCGTTGGCCTTACTTGGCAAATTAGAAGCTGCAAACTTCACTTGCTCGAGGTATTTGGAGAAACAAAAATGGCTAATTATTATTCTGAAGTCGTGGAGACGGGGTAGGATAAATACTAAACTGAACTCAAGTTAATAGTGGTAGTGTTAATCGCATTCTGGTCAGGTCTGCTCCTCACTGCACTCAGCAAACGCCTTGCGCAGTAATGCGACCTGCCCGTAGTACAATAAACACTCACACTACTAACTCAAGCTCAATTTCTACTAATTCTATCGGGTTCAATTTCTAATATTTCCTTCTAATTCTTTACTCGTTTATTAGATCAACGCACAAGCGCTGGCCAATGCCATGAGCCCCTCCACACAACCCCTCGTGAAGCTCGGCCAGGGGCTGGGCAAGATGGCGGCCACCATTCTCGAGACCGTTGACGGAGAAACAACCGTCACCCTGTCCACCCATGGTAAGTTTACTGAGCAGTTTGAAAATACACTCAGTTAGAAAGACATGATAAATACTTTGGATCAAGATAGAAATGTTCTCATTCTGTCATTTAAAATTGTTTTTTTTGTAATTCTATGGGTTATGGCTTATACTCCGATCCGGCCTGGAAGTAGGTGGCGCTACGGACCGCCTTGGCGGCCATTTTGGAGACACACCTCCGCAGTGCTAAGCCTATGAGCCGTTTGGACGTCCATTTATGATACTTTTTAAAGTGTGAGGATGTTTTAAGTACTTCTGAAGCAATTCTCCTGACAAAATTATGCTTCCCTGGTAACTTGAGATCAAATGATTATGTGGAAGCCCAGTTTTGACAATAAACATGATGTCAACATATCATTGTAACAACCGATTTTCTACGAGTTGGCACGTCTAAAATGTCTGAATAATGTAAATAATCCCATTTCAACTATTACATGTACAGAATGCATGGTAGAAGGTTGAATAATATAGGTTTTTTGATATTTTAGACTCTGACAGTACTTTGTATTCACCAGCCAATATGGCGGATCGATCCGCTGTCAGGTGAATTTGCATAATTTGGAGGGTATTTTGAACCGGAAGTGTCCAGCTGGATCGGAGAATGACTATGACAGTATGTGGTGAAGGGATTTTCATCAGGCCTTACACTAGCATGGACATCCCAATGCCCGCAGCAGTGCCAACCTCAGGCCAGTGGCACCGGGTCCTCAATTCAGTTAGAAAATACTGGAAAGTCGGCCAAAAATCCCAAAAAACCCGCTCCTCTACTGAGCAGGCCGGCTGGGTCAAATTTATGGAATATTGGAGAATGCGACGCGTAACGAACTCGACCCGTAACGAACTCGACCCGTTTTAAATTTTCCCTACTTAAGTATCTTATTACAACTATAGTCAGTTGTAAGTATCTTATCCTGGCTTCAATTTTGGTCTTATCTGAGGAAAAAAAGAAGCAGAAAATCCTTTTCTTAAGTCTATAACTAACCCTATCCCTGACCCTATCCCTATACTTAACCATACACCTTAACATAACTGTACTTGTTTTCTATATCCGCTGGTTTATTTGCTTAAAAGCTATCTAGTCAGACCTTTACTTCTATATGAAAATGTCTTATTCATAAGTATCTGGAACGGGTCGAGTTCTCCAATCGATTTCTCTAAAAAGGGTCGAGTTCGTTTCGGGTCGAGTTCTCCAGTACCCAATTTATGAAATGACATCCACACATGGTGTTTATATCTTTGTTCTTTCTGCTAATACGACACTGAATCTCTTTTTAACCCAGGAGAATCTCTGAAGTCTGCTGGACCCTACCTGAATGCCGCCGTCATGATGGGCATGCTCAAATCTCAGTCACAGAACGGGCTCAACCTGGTGAGCGCGCCCGCCTACGCCAAGACACTGGGCATCAAGGTACGCCATTTTAAAAGAGTGCATATCTGCAGTACAACATTAACAAACCAATACTGCAATAGGACTTGGGAACAATACGACATGAAAGTTACTTTTCACCTGGTAACTGTAATATCAACTTTACTCATATAGATATGTAAGCCTAATAATACATGCGGTCTATATCCTAACAGGAAATTGCTAGATAATTGTGATGTATGTTGTTCACTACTAGATAAATGTTGATATCGAGAAACGCTGCCACTTCATGTAAGCCTATTATTATGCAATCTTTGGCAAATGGATTATACTATATATATGTATATGTATATATACATATATATATGTACAGTAGAACCCCGCCTAACGGACACCCCGCGTAAGCGGCACCCCGCGTAAGAGGGCACTTTTGCTCGGAACGGAAATTTTTCCCTCTATTAGATGTTTTATTTAACCCCGCGTAAGCGGACACCCCGAGTAAGCGCACACCCGGCGTAAGCGCACAGTTGTTAATAGATTTATCTGTGTTATTATCAGTGTGTGTCAGCATATTCATATTCAAATACATTTATAATTCAAAGTTCAATAACTTAGATTCCAATTAAGATATTGAAAAATCGATTTCAGATCTATCATCCCCTCTATCTCCCGTACATATCGGGAACTTGAAAACCCCGCGTAAGCGGTCACCCCACGTAAGCGCATACCCCGCGTAGGCGCACACCCCGCGTAAGCGCACACTTTGGCCGGGAACGGAGTTTTCGCTTACGCGGGGTTTTACTGTATGTATATATATATATATATATAGATATATATATATATATATAGATATATATATATATATATATATAGATATATATATATAGATAAAGTTTTCTGCCAGGTAGGATGACATCGTTTCCCCTTCTTTCATTGTAGTATTTAAACGTAATATGCATGTATATATTCCCATACATTTCTGCCTTGCCTGTGTAAATAACCTACTAAGAGAGATGCCCGTGCCCTCTATTTACAGACAAAGACAGAACACACCAGCCCCGCCCCGGGCGACATAGACCACCTGGTCACGGTGACCGTCGCCTCCGCGGCCGGCAAGCAGCTTTCCCTGACCGGGTTATCGTACGGAGGATCCTCGTTCCTGTGCGCTCTCAACGGAACAAAGTTCAACGTCGGAGTAACACTCAGCGGCAACCACATCTTCTACCGCAGCAAAGCCAGCCCTGCCGTCTTCGGCTCTGTCGTCGGTGAGTAGAGACATCATCTCAATAGAGAGCCAAAGTGAACCCGCTGAACCCACAGATACCCACCTACAAAACACCATTTCCGGTGGCCAGTAAGAACGAGGCTTAGTGCTAAAGCTATGGGGGTTTGAGGCTAGACTTATGTTTTTGGTCTCGTTTGTTACTTTTGAGGTGGAGTTTATAACTATCGTCTCTGAATAACTTTGTTTCAAAACTACGATGACAGTTGTTAAGTTTATTAAAATTTGGATCTAAATGATTGGTGAATGAGACATATAATCTTGAACCTACATAGTCAAAGTACTGAGCGCCTATACCCGGAAATAGTATTTTGTGACCGGCTATCTGTGGTTGCAACGGGTTTACTTTGGCTCCCTATCCACACCTCATATCGCATGTATCGTATGTAACTATGATTTATTATCCATTATTTGAAGTGGCTGAGACACCTCTGCTGCAAGCCGATGCTACCTTGATAATGACAACTTCCTGTCACTTTTGAACCAGGTTACTATGGTACCTCCAGGTTAACCATCGTTACCTATGTAACAACAATCGTGGCCACCTTGAGAACCAGCTATCACCGTGTTCTCACTCTCCAGCACAGTTCAGTGTTGGGATTTGTGCACCAAGCATATTTCTTGATGGGAAACTGTTAGAATTAACAGAGTTGGTGGGGAATAAGTCAAGGTTTCATCCGGTTCAGACTCTTCAGGCATCTTAATTAATTTGGCTAGGTCAAGGCATGTGATGTTATCACTTTTGGGGGTCGAGATGGTTCATCTCGGCCCATCCCAATCCATTAAAATAGAAAGGCTTTCTGGAGATGGTGCAACCTCCACACTGTCATCTCAGACAGTAGTGTTTTTACCATTTTCCACCCAAATCTAGAAAAGCATTCACCCTATGGGTTATAGGGAATGGAAGTGTTCTGATTGTTAGGTTCACAGTCCGGTAATGCCCCAGTCACACTGGTGTAAAATTCGGCATTTCTTCTACGTATTTGAATTGTTGGAGACCACATATTAGCTACGGATTTGGAACGTATTTGTTTGCTTTTCTTAACGTTTTAGTATGTTTCTCAACGTTCATCAACGTTCATCAACGCTTATCTACGCTTATCTATGCATTGTAGCGTTTTTCGGCGCATTCCGACTTTCCTCTACGCATCTCCGCGTATTGCAGCGTTTGGCGGTGTATTTTGAGATTCCAAAATGCGTAGAAGAACGTAGACGTGCGTACACGGAAAAACGCCGTTTTTTACGGCAGTCTGACTGGGGCATAAGCAATTGAAATTTATCATCCATCGCATACAAAAACCCCATTGAAAATGTATTGGGACTCAGTAAACCACGTCCCATTATAAAAAACTTATCGGATACCACAATTCATGCCTGGTGGTATACGGCCTCAAAACCATGGTATACGGAAAAGATAGTCCCTTTGTGATATAGCAAAGAAATAGTCCCTATTGTCATACACTTTGATACGACAATTAGTGGGTTTAATTTATTCAAAAAGATGGATAATAAATGCAACAAACGATGGTTATGTGGACAGACGGCTCTGTAAACCACTCGAGGTTGACGTCGTAACACACTCGCTAGTGCTCGTGTATTACTTAGCGTCAACCTCTCGTGGTTTACGGGCGCCTGTCCGCAAAACCATCGATTATTGTCTATGTATGTAACGTATAAATGTTGCATAACTTCCGGTACCATTACCATTGGCATCGTCCCTGCAGGTATATATTGACTGAAACGGTTAAAGCAATAGAAGTTATTCTTCCTTTTTCAAACATTGTTTAGAACCTTGATAAATATAATATAATGGACGAAACGTCAGTTCATTCAGGTTTATGGTCAGAGCTCGATCTCATCTCATTTGAATCACTACGTAATTCACGCGGCTTTTCTCTTGTGTGAATTACCATGCAATTCAGACTCGATGGGATTCGAGCTGAATAGGTTTCTGAATTTATCTCACCCTTCACGTTGACTAATGGCCTAACATTTGTGACATAATCCCCCATTGGATATGTTTCCCAAATACATCATGGGCATTGCATACGAGTTCTCAACGTTAAGTATAGACCCTATTGAGGTATCCCATAATTCAGTCTGATTACAAGTTCTGGTGTTCGCTGGTTGCCGACATTGAATGGTGATAGACCCTTGAACCGTAACCCACAATTATTCAGTTTAACGGCTTTTATAATTATTCAAATTGGAAATCCGATGTCAGAAATCGAAATTTCAGCTATTTCTACATGGCAAACCAAAATTATATTCAGGTTCTCCAAATATAAGTAGGAAAACTATCGTTGATGTGGTCGTGGTGTGCCCAGTCAGTCGCGAGCGGAACTTGTATTTACCCTGGGCGATAATAGGGAGTTTAGTAACCTCTGGAGGGTGTATATGGAGGTCTGACCCTAAACTTTCATAGGTTCCCTCTATATTACCTGCGGGTCCCTCTGGAAAACTTCACAGGTACCTCCAGGTGTCTCAGGCTAACTTTTACCACAGTATACGCCCTATTGATATATCCCATAATTCAGTCTATTTACAAGTTCCGGCACTCGCTGGTTGCCGACGTTGTATGGTGTAGACCCTTGAACCGTAACCCACAATTATTGCAGTTTAACAGTTTTTATAAATCTTCAAATTGGAAATCTGATGGCAGAAATGGAAATTTCAGTTATTTCTACATGTGATTCCAAAATTATATTCAGTTTCTCCAAATATAAATTGGAAAACTGTGTTTCATGTGGTCGTGGTGTGGCCAGCCAGTTGCGAGCGGAACTTGTATTTACCCTGGGCGATAATAGGGAGTTTAGTAACCTCTGGAGGGTCTATGCTAATTGTGATCTTTCTTTTCCAGCGGCTCTGACCACAGCCAGCGTGCAGGTTGAGAACTACAGCGCCAGTGACGTCATCGATGGCGAGTCATGGAACTTCATCAAGGTGGCAGCACCAGTCACCTGCCTGGACTCAATCAAGCCTCACGTCATTGCCGCCTACCATATTGAACTGTGATAGATTGATTTGTGTATTTTTTGGAATGTAATACTCGTATTTGATACGATAGACATGTTTTCGGCTAAGTTAGACTAAAGAAGAAACCAACAAGTTTGGTAAAAGTCATCGTTTTCAACAAGTTTGATGCGGAGTGATATGAATGAGGCGACAGCTGAGTGAATATCACGTAGCGTTCATATGAGTTGGAGAACAATGATTTGACCAAAACGAATTGCTTTCTGTATTTATCTCACCCCTGTACACACTAAAAGAGTGAGCGATACACAGGATATAGACCATGGAGAATGGACTGCAATACTCGTGGGGGCATGGGGAACGAGTTCCCAATGTTAAGCCTATAGGACAAAAATACCAGTGGTGAGATGAATACCCATTGACACGCTAGTCTATATCAACAGGGTATATCATGCATGATCTATAATATATGCGTGTGTGATGGTTAAATAACCTGTTGGAAAAAATAACATTGTACAGATAAACTACAGATACACATGTGGAATACCGACAGAGATGCAGCTGGAAAAATAAAGAAAAACACATTAAAATATAAAAGATGTATCAGTAAGAATATATCACTCACCCAATAGTTCAGTACAGGATATGAAAGTAGGTCTATCATACTAGCACTCTTCAGTATATCAAATTTAAAAAAAAAAAAATATTGTGATATATTAAGTTTCAAATCAGCCATCTCCAGTAAAGAGGGAATGTTGTATTTGAACAAGTATGGGTCTCAGTCAGTGCATATGGCAAGGAACACGATGAATTTCTCTTTATTTGGATGTGAGGATTCTCGCAATTCTCAGAATAAAAGTGAAAGAAACCTTACTCATATTTTGTTTCTTATTTCATTTTAGCTGCCAAATAGACTCAGTTTCCTTGTGTTTTATGCAATCACATTGAAAATTTGTGTCATGTGGAAGGCGCTATTAAAAGTTGTTGGAGTTTATAGGGAGACCAAAAAGACAATAGAAAAGCCTCCAGGCCTGGGTTTGAAATGAGGTAAAACAGCAAACCAACGGTCCAGAGTATGTACGTCAGGGGTCGTACAGACATTTTATGACAAAATATGAAGGCCCTCATCAGAAAGAATAAAGGTTTCTTCATTAAAGAATAAGAACCTATATATGCAATAATATTAGGAAAAGTCCTTAACGATAAACTTTTCGTTCACAGTGAGGACGTTTGCTTATTATTATATACTTTAAGATAATTAAAAACTCTATTTTAATTACTTAGAAAGTTGTAGTCACAGCAGGCACGAACATTATTATTACTGCACCCCTAGCAGCGGGCAGTATTTAATAGACATTCGGACACAAGTGTATAATAATATCCTTGATATTACTTAAATGAATAATACTTGACTGCAATTGGGAGGGTAATAAGATTATTTTTTTCTTATTCGTTTATTTAGACTTCCCCAATAGGCTCTAGGCCTGTCTTCCTTTGGGCCAGTTACCCATCAATACACAACTTATTCGTAATATGGTTCCTTATTAGTTTCCTGAAATATACAAAGATAGTTTGGTCTGGGGCTAGATAAGGTTGGTGAAGTGTGCACATAAAAAAAAGTCGCCAATTGCCTAGCAGGAAATGTATGTGCTAGCACAGAGATCCAGGTGCCCGTTTAACAATCTAGGATCGTGTACACGAAGACCCTTTTCTCTACCTCGCACAAGGGTTATCGTTTAACAATATTAAAGTCTGTTTGCTAAGATAGTCTTAGCCGTCCATAAGGTCGTCCATAAGTGTTGAATAAAGTTGACCCACATCGTCCCTGGGTCTCTATGGCATACAGAAAAGGGTCTACATGTACGATCCTAGATTATCAAACGGGCCCCAGGTCCAAGATTAGCAACAGCGGTAAGTTGGTTGGTTGGTTTGATTTAACGTCCAGTTAACCATTGTAGGTTCTTGCCAGACTTTCTCAAGGTTCTTTTACACCACAAAGGTGGTGATCGAATCTATGAAATGAATTTAGGTAGAAACCTCACCCCTACACATTTACTGAGGTGAGAGTTCTTTTACTTCCCACACCACATAGACATGGTATGGGAAGGATTGGCCTTTGATGTCACAGTAAATCTACCACTGCTGGGGGTGAAGGAGAAAAGTGGCCTCAGGGGGACTCAAATCAACAAAGTCCGACAGCTAGGTATTACAAATCCAGTGCTCTTTACTACTGATCTAACTCCCCACCCCAGTCACTTTTGTTATGCTTGCGTGCAAGCATATCCGGTCTGCACCATAAGGAGGTGAGGCGACCAAGAGGGTGAACAGATTGGTAATTGCTGTCCACCCCAGCAGACCACAGCGGTAAGAGCACTACAAATTAAGATTATGGAAGGTATTTGAAAGCCATCACAATGGTGGCGCACCAATTCTATGCTACAGTAGTGTTATTCCACAAACAATTAATAGACCTAGAAATGGGACAATATTCTTAAAGAGACCACACAATTAATGCACGAAGCAAGCATGTGTCCTTTGGATATGCACTGGTATTACAGGTACAGGTCAGCCAGACTGGGGAGTTGGAGGAGTAGGGAGCTGATATAAGCCTGTTTCCATTGGCCGATGAAAAAGGCGTAGATTTATTTAGTTCTCCTAAAAGCCATTTCTATTTTGTGTTAGCAGTGCTAAAGGTCTGTCGGTGGTTCCTGACTGTAGATCGGTGATGGCCAATGGAAACAGGCTTTTAGGAGAACTAAAAAATCTATGCCGTTTTCGTCAGCCAATGGAAACAGGCATTATTTGAGACCATATTAATAGCAGTATCTCAGGAAGTGATTGATGTCTATAATGTACTGTAGAATCTGCCATTATTTCGGTTATATTTTGAAAGAACTATGGCATCATTTCTAGCTACAGCAAAGTCAGCATACCCATGTGACAGTTTATTATAACTCATAACTTTTATATTTCCCATAGTAACTTGTGATGAGGTATCATAAAGATACATATAACATTTATAACATTTACATACAGTTATTTATGAAGTACAGACTCAAATACTTCAGATACTTCAGATACTCAGATACCAAACTTAATAGGAAACACTAGTCACATACTCGGACATTCCAAGATGGCCGACACGTCTGGAAGATTGCCTGTCAACATGAGTCAGCATCCCCACTTAAAATCATGAAAGTAATCATCTACACTGGATCATTTATTATCTGTGATATAGATGCTCATTTCATTATGAACAGTTTAGATCTGTCCAAATAAACCAGCACAAAGGTGCTTGATTTTACACTTAGGCAATGTCTTTGTGAAAATGTCAGCTAAATTGGAATTTTCTGGTACATACAAGAGTTTGAGTACACCTTGCAACACAGTATCTCGAATAAAGTGATACTTTATATCTATATGCTTGGACCTCTGCAACACAATATGGTTTTTAGCCAAAGAAATTGTTCCCTGGTTGTCACAAAATAGTGACACTTCATGTCTGACACCACACATCTCTTTGATCAACTGATTCAGAAATAGAGCTTCTTGAGTTGCACAAGTAACTGCTACATATTCGGCCTCACATGTGGAAAGAGCTACAGTAGTTTGTTTCTTGCTCTTCCATGTTACAACAGAGCTAAAGTTGTTCAACTTAAAACAATACCCAGAGACTTTTTCTATCATCAAAACCTGCCCAATCGGCATCGGTGTAGCCTGTAAGGCTTAACCCGTCATCATCTTTGTGAAATGAAAGTTTGTATTCCGTTGTTCCCTTCAAACAATGAAAAACATGTTTTACCGCAGTCCAGTGCTCAGTTGTTGGCTTTTCCCAGTACTATGATAATCTGGACACAATGAAAGAAATGTCAGGCCTTGTACAAACCATGAGATATAGCAAACTACCAATGGCCTGTCTGTAAGGTGAAGAATCAAACATTTCTGCATTATCTGTGAAAACCAACTTCTGTTCACTAGGTGTCCTTCTTGGTTTGCAGTCTAACATTCCAAATTTCTCAGGTACTTAACAAAGAGACTTCATTTGGTTCATCTCAATACCATCAATTTTGTGTTCAAAATTAATACCAAGAAAACAAGATATCAAACCTAAATCCTTCATTTTGAGTCTACATTTTAGTGGATTCTTTGCTTCATGCAGGAGAATTTCACTTGAAGAAGCAACAATCAAATAATCTACCCATGAGACAATCAACACTCAGTCAACACCTTCCCCCTTGCAATACATGCATGGATCAGTTTTACTCTGAGTAAACCCCATCTCAAGATGGAAATTATTCAAGAGAGTTTTCCAGTTTCTCCCACTCTGCTTTAATCTGTATAAGGATTTATTCAACTTATTCACAAGTTTTCTCCTTCCCTTGACTTAATTTCATAACCTTCAGTCTGGTCCATATAAATGTCACAATCTATGTCAGCATTTAGGTATGCACTTTTGACCTCCATTTGATGGACATGCATGTCATTTTGTAAAGCTACATTAATCAATGTGAGAATAGTAATCAACTTCACAGTTGGAGCATATGTTTCATTGTAATCTATCCCATAACTCTGACTATAGCCCTTGGCTACAAATCGAGGTTTATGTATCTCCTCATTTCCTGCTTCTTTTATACAGTAGACCCATCTACCCCCCCCCTGCTTTCTTACCTTCTGGTAACTTTGTCAGAGTAAATGTGTTACTGTCTCTTAGAGCTTGCATCTCATCATCCATTGCTATTTTCCATGATGCTGCATCTGGGGCAGCCATTGCCTTTTTAAATGACTTAGGCACCTCAGATACTGTACACAAGTAATCAATAGTGAACACATTTAACTGATCATGACCAAAGTCATTCTCCAAAACATAATCACTTAACCCTTTAAGGACGGCTGCCTGGGGCCTAGCTACTCTCATAAGGACGGGTGCTGGTGGCAGTCTGTCTGGCTAGAGGACGGCTACATACTAGTTAAAAATGATATCCAAGTTTGTAATCATGCAGTATGATACATAATCATAAATATTTTATTTCTTTTTAATAGAAATACTAAATATAATGTTATATCTACATATTCTGAAGATTTCATGAATATTGCTCTATTATTTTTTTGTTAAAACACTTTTGTTAATATTGGGACAATGATGCCTCAAGGCATCATGCGTCTTTAGTGCGGTGATGCCTCCAGGCATCATGCATCTTTAGCATGTTGATGCCTGAAGGCATCATGCGTCCTTAAAGGGTTAAATATTTGGGTTTCATCTTGACTCTACCCGAATGCCTCTTTTCAGGATTTACATGATCATTATTGTTTACTATTTTCACTATCTGCAAATTCGTTGTTGTCATCTTCAATTAGTACATGGTTTTCAGCATCATTATTTAAAACATTTTCATCATTTCCCTCAGATGCCTCATCCCTTTGATTTTCACCAAACACTTTTCTTTTGGGAAGCATTACCTCATCATAGTCATTACACATCTCTTTTTATTTTTCACCATCTTTTACAAATTTGTCTGTGAATATCACACATCTGACTGGCTTCACAACATCTTGAATTGGAAAGTATACAAGGTGGGCTGGGCTTTCTTTATCATAACCCATGAAAATTCCCTTTTGGCTATGTGGGTCAAGCTTCTTTTTGTTTTCGACATATGCAAAACACTAAGACCCAAAGATGTGAAGTTTTGCAAGATTAGGCCTTTTACCACAAAATGCTTCGACATGTGTGACTTTCAACCTGTCATCGTAACACCTATTTGTACTGTAGTTGGTTGCCAAACCGCATAATGCCAAAAAGTCTTATTAACACCTGACTTAATAATAAAACACCTAGCAGTGTCAAAAAAGGTTTGCCAGTGCCTTTCCACTGTGCCTTTTTGATGTGGTGAGTAGGGGGCAGACTTTTCATGTTTTATCTTATGCTTAAAAGTCGTGTTCCATTGCACCGATTCACTGGAGATTGGGTGGCGATTCTCTGATTGCCGACCGACCGGCCCTCTGTCGCCGATAATGGAGCAGCAGTGGTGCAGTAGTGGAGCTAGGGTCCCGATTCCCGGCACCCAAACTCCCCCACAGCCGTGAGGCTGCCGTGACCCAGTTTCCCCATAATCGGCTGTGGGCCGCCGACTCAACTCTCCCAGTTCTGCTCCATTGAATCGGCGCAATGGAACACGGCTTTTACTTCTATGTTTACAAATTCAGTACCGTTGTCAGTCCTAATACACTTGACATCCCCATATGGCAACAGATCAGCAAGGAATTGCCTTACAAGTATCACATTTTCTTTGAATAAAGTACACAAATGAGCAACCTGAAAAATCATCAACAAATTTCATGACATATCTATAGCCTCCTCTAGACAATGGCTCGATCAGGCCATTTAGATCACTATGTACCAGTTCTAGAGGTTTACATGCCTTTTTATCAGGCTTTCTGTTTGGGGATTTTGGCATTTTTCCCAAAACACATGTGTCACACTAAAAGTTCTTACTTCCCTCTATTTTCATGTTATCAACAACATTTTGCAGTTTAAATAAATCTTCTGCATTACAGTGTCCCATGGTTTTATGCCATGTTTCTGCTGACTGTGCACCTGAGTTCTTCATTGAACATAGATAGTGAAGACATCCCTCTCTCTGGATGGGAATAGTTGAACCGTCTTTTGCAATAAGCTCAGCAGAGTCATTTGAAAAATTCAGCATAGCACCCTTAGATGTGGCTGCTTGAACAGAAAATATGTCTTTGTGTTAAGAAGGAATATACATTGCATCATCCAGACACACTCGGTGTACAGCGCTGTTTACATTACTGATGTCGATAGAGGCTCGTCCTCTCCCCTTGACGATCCCAATGGTCCAAGAACCGTCAGCCAGTTCTATGATGTGCTACTGTGGGTCAAATGATGGGTCCATGGAACTGAAGTTTGTTTTGTCAGTAACAATATGAGCTGTTGCTCCACAATCTAAAATTGTGTAGATGTTATCGCCCACAATATCACTATTCAACATATCAGTCCCAGCTTTAGATATAAAGTTTTCAACATGTGAAACATTATTTTCCCCACGGTCATCACAATTTGTATGTGGATTCTTTTTACAAAAATCTGGCGTAAATAGCCCATAAACTTAGTAGCCTATAGTTCATACGTATCTCCATCGCCTCCAGAATTACAAGGGGCCAACAACCTCCAGGGCTGTACCCATCAAGAATGCATTGCTATATTGTTAGTCCTAGACATTTCTATATTGTTTGTTGTCTTCTGTAATGGGACAGAAGGTTATTGTTGACTTATAATGTCTTTGAGTGAGGGAAATCAGTGACAACAGTTCAACCTAAATTTTGCATGTCACAGTATGTAATTCATCCCTGCAGTGATAAATGCAGTAGATAAAAGCGTTCAGAAATGCAAAACTCAAACTATTTGAAAATGTCCTAAGCACAAATTTACCATGCCCCTTTATATTTATATTGTGATATCTGGATTTGAATCTGCCTAACTGGTGTACTTTTGTAATTCCATCACAATGGAATTCATGAGCAGTGGATCTGGAATGGTGCACAGTAGAGATAGATGCAGTATGAATCAGAAGTGTTCCGCAGACTGTAGTATCCTACTACGTATAATTGTAATTGTAGGTGGCCACTCCAGTCACCCTCCTCTTTTGTTTACATGACCCTACCAGTGCTGCCACTCTGTGATCAGCTGGTGTACTACTCACTGTGACCTAGATTCAAAGGTAGGACAACAGGACGTCATGTGACTTCCATCTTGTATCCTCACACACAGGAATAAACAGCTCCAGCGTAATCTTCAAACATCTGCCAGTCTTATTATTATGGTGCAATATCACACTCTACAATGGCGACGAGGACATCCCATGAACTCATGGAATAACTTTTTGGGGAGTTTTGTGAACTTTGAGTGTGTTATATTTGGACTTATATTCTGGCAGTGAGGTTTGGTGGACTTTACTCCAGTTTGTGTTTATGTTACATTGGGCACAGATTAGGCAACTTATCAGAGGTGATTGTGTCAACCAGCCTACCCATACATTTTTTTCTAATACAAGCTTAGCTCTATTTATTTTGCATACAGAAGAGATTCTTGTTGATTTGTATTCATCCCTCGGCGTTACATGTTACATGTGTACATCCATTGATGATATTATATTAAGCCACATTGTGTTACCAACATTTCAACAATGATCCTAACATTTACATTGACATTTGCCTACCTTTTAGTTTTTACACTGTCTTGCTTTAACCTGAGTTCCTGGTTCTCAAAATTCAGTTTCAATTCAGTTACACAAATTCCTTGTAAGGTATGGAAGAGTTGTATTTTTTGCAAGTGCATTCTGATTAATATCATTCATTATGTAGACAGCAAATTCTTATGTACTCCCTTTTTTCTCCGAAACTGGAAGATCTGTCTTAACCAAAGTTAACCAATCATGTAAGGCTCATCCCAGCCTCGCAATTTACTCAATAGTTTCAAACTTTTATTGTTGCTCTGTCTGCAGCTCAATTTCCCTCAATTCCGATATGACTCGGCAGCCAACACATGGCCACCTCTTTGCCATGTTCTCTCTTCAGTTCTGCGTATGACTGTTTGATGTCTCTGATGACAGCATTCTTTGGATCATGCTGTCCAATAGCTTGTAGACAAGATTTAAAGTCTGAGAAGACTATAAATTTCTTGTGTTGTGACATTTTCATCCAAGTCAAGGCATGCAGTATAGCATTGGCCTCAGCAGTGAAAATACTGCTCTTGTCATGGAGGGCTTTCTTCAGGTCACCGTATGGTGTGTAGAAACCTCTTTTGAGACATCAGTATGTACACAGGTACATGGTCATTGAAACGCCTCCTTATGGTCAGGTATTCCTTGAGGAAGATCAATAGTGTTTCCTGAGGTGGCCTCTCACCTCTTGTTCTCTTCAAGGGGATGCCTGGGCCCTGTTTTTAAGTCGAGACGATCTCAAGCTGAGATCCGCTGAGATCCATGAGCGATCCTGAGACCGTTTGGGAAATCAATGGCTGCAGGTGTTTTTCAGAGGTGGTCTCAGATAGCCACAGCGGATCTCCGCTAAAACAATCTCAACCTGAGATCCCTAGAGATCCATTTGATCCAATCCTAAGATTTCATGATTTTCCGTTGAGTATTCAATAAGTGAGACATGTTTTACTTTTTGAATGGGTGTTATGGTTATTCACAAAAATGGGATGACCTTGACCTCAGCCTGCTCAAATAAAATCGAGCATTTCAGTAGTTATACACAAGCTGCCTGAGTGGTGCAGTGCCTGCATTTTTCAGATTTCCCGAAAAATGTTTTCACGGTCTTAATAACCACAGAAATACAATGAAATTTGGGATATAGGTATTCAGATTATTAGTACCCTCCAATCCAAATATCCTCAAATTTGAATAAGTTTTAGCAACTGAAAAAATAAGTTATGACAAGTATCAATTGGTCTCAGGTTGAGACCGTTTGGGAGATCATTTCACTTGAGATCCCTTGAGATCATCACAACTGAAAAACGCTAAAATCACCTGAAACGGTCGCATCTCAGTCTCAGGCTGAGATCCCCAGAGATCGTTTCAACTGAAAAACAGTTTGACTTCCAAACGGTCTCAATTTGACATCGTCTCGACTGAAAAACAGGGCCCTGGTTCTCAGTACTGTTTATCTGTCTTTTAACTACTTTCACAAGCAAATGCATACAACTTTTGCGCCATTTGTTGTAATTGTGAATTACTTTGAATTTTGTGCTTGGATCACTCAACTTACTCTTCTACAGATCTTAATCACAACTTTACAAGTCAAGTGACTTATCCTTCTCTTCACCTCTGGGCAACATTGGGGCCTTGTGTTCCCACCCACCAACACCTCTTATTCCTATTTATTAATAAATGTCTACAATGTACCTGTATTTTTATAAATCGAATAGGCTTAAGGGCTATTAAATTGTAATGCCAATTCTATGATACTTTAATCATTGTTATTTTATACATTTGTCTTATATTGTCATGATTTTTAAGTAATGTTGTCATTACATCTCAGCATCTTTCATAATTGAACGACTGAATATTTAATCTGAAAAAACTGACTGAAGATTCAATCATTATATCAGTTGTTTATTTGTGTAGTTTTACATCTCAGTAGCTAGTTATGTCCTTTTTGAGACTGACTCATTCGTTGACCTATCTGGTTCTGGAAAGGTATACTCAGTCAACTTTGGTGTGCTTGTAGCGGTGGGACCCTCTGTCTGTTTTATAGCGCTGCCTCACTGAAGGGCTGGGCTGCAGACCATTAACACAATACTCTGCCGGTCACATTATACTGACAACGGCAAACCAGACACTGCACCATACCAATCGGGCCAACAAGCTTATGAAAATTGTATAACTGATGAAAATGTATATATTTCATGTTAGTATAACTAAGGAGGAGACACTAATCTCTATGACCAAGTAGTAACTTCTCACACTGAACAAAGGAACCTGTTATGTTGAGTGACTCTAACGATGGAAATGGTGAAACTACCTACAATGATGGACACTTACCGTATCATGGACTGATAGCTGAGGCTATCTAAGTTTGTTAACTTTGCTAGCGACAAACTTTACTATTGATTGGAAATGAGACTTTGTTTATTTTCACATGTATTTTGTTGACTGTTGATAGTCATTGTTGTATAATCAGCTAATTGGGTGTACCATATTACTGTGAGGGCACTCACACCGGCGAAAGCTGACGCCTTTGCAGTTTAAATACCTCAAATAAAAAACCAAATAAAAAAAAGCTGATGAGTATGAAGCTGCTTCCTGTAATTGGCTACAGGTCAAGCTGGCTAAAAGTTTTTTGCCAACCTCCCATACCAGACTGCTTTGGCCAAATAAATTCTTTGTTCTTTTCTATAGATTTTTAGAAAATCTTTGTTTCCCAAAGAAACTTCAGATTTTCTTTCTTTCCAGTGTGGCTGAGAACAATGGACATGGATGTTGCTTTTCTTTGTTGCTTGACAGTAAAGCAGCAGGTGCTCAATAGAAAGAGGCACCTGACAACACTGGCATGTGGGTCGTTCTTCACCCTGCATGAGGTGCCCATGTGTCAGCAGTGAGTGACCTATCAGAAGACAGGGCAGTCTTGTCACTTCACTTCTTGTCAAGCCTGCGTAGTCTTGATTTCTGCCAACTGATGGTTCAATTGCATGCAGTTTGTTGTCCTGGATTGAGTTCCATCGGCTCTGTCATTCCTGTTTAGTGTTTTTTTGGGAGATTGGGAGAAGGTCGAGTGTGGGACAGGAGCCAAGCCTGGTTTCCAACTCAAAGTTGTTTTGATGATCTGCAGCCTCGTGTCCCTCTATGCCGATATGGCTGGGGAGCCAGCAGAACACAACCTCCTTTTCCTGTTGCTCCAATTCTGAGTAAGATTCTCTTATCACCTGTATAACAGGGTTCCTTGGGTACTTGATATTACTTTTTTTTTTTTTTTTTTTTTTTTCTTTTTTCTTTTAGGACAGACCAAAAGGAGGCTAATGGACCGCTTCCAACATTTCTATCGCATAAAATATGCACACATGGATACCGACATGGGGTATCACTTCAACACAGAAGGCCATAAAGGCCTAGAAGATGTACAGATCAGTGTACTCGACTTCATACACCGTGCCCCAGACTCGGAGGCCGGTCAATATCTACGCAACCGTATTGAACGGAATTGGATGTTCCGACTGAGAACCCAAATCCCGTATGGTTTGAATCTGATAGATGCACCCATCTACTGATTGGTTGGTCCACTACTCTCTTTCCGTCCTAAACCCATTGCCTTGTCTAAAAAATCTTTATGTTACCGGTTTAGTGACAGTATAATATGGGCCCCCGGAGTTTACCTCTCCTTGGGAGCCCAGGACCTTCTGCTTTGACACACTGGAACTTTTTGCTCTTGTGGTCATTGCTTTCTCCCTTCCATGCACATTTTATTATTTTAATAAAATGTACAGGGTCTACACAAAGTGTAGTTCCCTCTAAATGTGACAATGTCATATGCCTTGATCAGCCTTACTCTAAGATGCCTGAAGAGTCCGATTCGGATGAAACCTTGGACCCCCACCCCCACATTGTTTAAATAAACAGTGTACATAACCAAGAATCTGCTTGGTTGACTCTGTTCACCAGCCGAAATATGCTGGGAGAACAGCCGCGATAGTGTGATGTCACTGTCGCGATGGGTGGTTGTTATGCTGCATTGTTCTTTTAACAATGTCCCCTGGGAGATTGCATAGCAACGGTTTGGTTCTGACATGTAGTTGTCACTTTCAAGGTACCATCGGCTGTGTTCAGAAGTGTTTATGCCACATATCATTAATCTTGATATTACATTTCTCTATCAGAGTGAATTCAAGATATTTTCTCTTTGAATGATAAAAACAAGCTTTTGAAATAGCACAAAAGCAAAATAAAGATTTTTAGGTCCTTGGCTGGAAAAACGGTTTTAAAAGTCCTGCTTTGAGGCCTGCACTTCAATCTCCATGCCTAGATCTGGGGGCCGTTTCACTAGTAGGGGGGTCAAAGTGAGAGGTAGGACTGCAACAGTGACACCAACAGTGTCAAGCCCAAATTCGCGTTTCATCAGTGGTCTTGCTGTTGAGGTGAGACCAACTCTCACTGTTGGCACAGGTCTCGCTATTCACACGCGTTTCACATTCGAATTTATTTGTCGACGGGCCGGGATGACGTGGCATTTGACTCCTTCCATTGGGAATTGAGCAATGAAACTTTAACACAAGTTAGGTATACATATAACCTACAATCGTACCAAATATGAAGACGAACGGCCGCATCGTTCCGAAGATATCGGGGTTTGAATTTTTCACTCCCTCCGTGCGTTTGCATTGGTCGCTGTTTTTTTTTTTCACTCCCTCCGTAGTGCAGCGGGATATCGGCTGTTCTTTTTGTCTCTCCCCGGAGGCCGGCGGGACACTGGCCACCAGAGCAGTATTTTCTATGACAAATTCATACTTCGGAACGATGTGGCTGATTTTCTTCATATTTGGTATGATTATAGGTAATATGTATACCTTACTCGTGTTAAATTTTCATTGCTTAATTCCTACAGGAAGTGGGTGAAAACTTTCTATATACGAAACAAACGAGAGGGTCGACCCTCTCACTTACAGCGGCTCCACAGTGGCACCAACAGCGAGAGCTACTTTACTGATGAAACGGGATCTGCCACTGTTGGTGCCGCTCATGTCCCAAGTGCTGTTCACGCTTGAGTGCACCTACTAATGAAACGCAAACTGCCGCTTTGGTGCCACTGTTACAAACAACGAGACGTCTAGCTCCTAGTGAAACAGCCCCCAGCTTTACTCTGTTTCTATGTTTTTAAATCTACATATATATAGTAGGTAACAAATATATTTGTAGTTGAATTAACATACTTTATTAAATAGACATACTTATCACTAGTGATGCCTTTAGATTTACAGCATGTTTTATTCAGCAGCAATCAGGTATGGGATATGAAAATAGCAAAAAAATACTGGAAAAGTCTGGAATTCAGGGACCCGTATTTGTAGCTATTGGAATTGAATTTCTGGCGTCGGCTGAGAGCTGAAATTGCCTTTGTTTCTTAAATTAACTAATTTTTTTCTAAAATATAAATTGACCTCAAGAATGATCCTTGGGGCATAAAAAATCCAGAAAATCCCATCCCTGAAAATTGCCAACAACTTTTCATCGTCACATTGCATACAAAATGAGAGGCTCAATTACTAAACATGTTCTGTTATTTCAAATGACTTGTAACAAAATAAACTGTCTATCCTTTTCAGTTTTCCAGCAAAGCAAAAAGATTTCCAGCAAAGCAAAACGCGGAAACAACCTGAAAATTGACATTGTTATTGTGATCGGACTTGGTTTCAAACCATGGATTAATTTTATTTATCAAATGGTGCCATAAATTCCTTGAATACAATTCACCATATGCAATAATTGACTTAAAACAATCTATTTTTTATGTACATATGTGGGACGGATCCTCTTCCAGTAGGTTGTCAACATCATCAGACCGAACCCGGCAAACTGGTGTAGCGTACAGAATCACAAACACCAGATTTACATGTGGAATTTATTCTTTTTAATATTGCCACATCTAAAATACCAGTTTTACATGTGGAATTTTTCTTTTTAATATTGCCACATCTAAAATACAACTTTTACAATTGGAATATCCTACTTCAGGGAGACCAAGAAAACATAGAAAACACATCGGTACAGGCTTGGTTTTGTAAACAATTATTATTGTATTCATTTCCCTAATAAAATTTACCAAAAAAAAAAAACCCAAAAAAAACAGGCCACTTTGATAAGTTTGAGAGTCTGCGAGCCTCCGTAATCTCAGACAAGATACTCCAGCTTGTAATACAGAATATAGAGAGCGTCCCGTTAAATCTATTGGCACATCACTTCAAACGCTTTCATCGACTAGCTAGAATCTGAGCGGAAATTGTCTACTTGGTGAACAGGGTTGCCGGTTGGGGTCAGAAAAAAACATTGAAATATTTGTTATTGCAATACTGGGTTTACACATAACATACGCATTACAGTGGGAAATAAAGGGAAAGTTTTTACATGGGTCAGTGGCAGGGTTCAGTGGGGGATCATGGGCTGTGGTTAAATCAGGTAATTCAGTATTTTGTATATCAATATTAAACGAGAAAGGAGGAATATTACGAGGAAGTGATATCAAGAGAAGTCACAAGTTTGAGTCTGAGTTTATTCATGTCACACATTTTTTTGACTCTGTAATTTCACGAGTCGAAGACGAGTGACATTAGGGAGCCAACAAAATGAGTGACATTAATAAACTCAAACTCAAACAAGTGGCGTCTAGATTTTATCCTACCCCGTATTCACATTTTTTCTGCATTAGAAAGTAGTGACATAAACAACACTTTATGCCACACCCGTGACATAAACAAGTCCCATGTTAAGCCTATGGCGTTTTTTATTATTAGGGGTGGGATAAAACTTTTGACGACATCTCATGTCCTTCGGGGGCGCTACTCACCGCTGAGCTCAGTGAGCAGCTCGCTCTGCGGTCCTTGGGGGTGTTTTTCAGTTGCAAATATCACACTTTTTGGGCTGCGAGCGAGAGGTATCATTCTATAATTGTAATATCGCAGAGCTATGTGATAAATCCCAAGCCTGTGGTGGCCGACTTTGCATGACTTCATGCGATAATTAGGGTTTGACCAATATCGCTTGCAAATTCACTTGTATATTGCGAGTGAGAGAACCATCCAAGGAGCGAGGATGTCTCTAGAACGAGGGATGGACTTTATCGTAAATAATCATTGCCCACACACTCACTTGTTCACCCATATGTATTGCCCATACTATTACGACTGAAAAACCAACCTTCAGCGCCTATATGGCCACCGTGCGGCATCAGCCGTGGAATACGCCTCATTGAATTTATGACTCAGTAAATGACAGTGAATGACAGAGTGAGGGACATTGACTCAGTAAATCAGTGAGTCAAAGTGACACTGTGGGTGACTCAGTGAAGGACAAAGTGTAGCTTTTGGTCCAGGTTGGTGTAGAGCCTTGTCGAGCTCAGCGGAACTCTGTTCGTCGCAGCCTGGCGGTCAAGTTGGCGCGGGGCAGGGATGTCGTGTTCGGAGATGGAGTGAAGTGGCACAGCGAGGGACAGTGACCCAGAGAATGACAGAGTGAGGGACAGTAACACAGGGAATCACACAGTAATACAGTGCAGCTTTTGGTCCAGGTTGGTGTAGAGTCGTGTCGAGCTCAGCGGACCTCTGTTGGTCGCAGCCTGCCGGTCAAGTTGGCTTGAGGCAGGTATGTCGTGTTCAGAGATGAAGTGAAGTGGCACAGCGAGGAACAGTGACATAGTGAGGGACAGTATTAGGGACAGTAACACAGGGAATCACACAGTGACACAGTGCAGCTATTGGTCGAGATCGGTGTAGAGTCGTGCTGAGCTCAGCGGACCTCCGTTGGTCGCAGCCTACCGGTCAAGTTGGCCCGGGGCGGGGATGTCGTGTTCAGAGATGAAGTGAAGTTGCACAGCTAGGAACAGTGACCCAGAGGATGACAGAGCGAGGGACAGTAACACAATGAATCACAGTGACACAGTGCAGCTATTGGTCCAAATCGGTGTAGAGTCGTGTCGAGCTCAGCGGACCTCCGTTGGTTGCAGCCTGTCGGTCAAGTTGGCCCGGGGCGGGGATGTCGTGTTCGGAGATGAAGTGAAGTGGCACCATTGTTACATTTCCTGTCGACCATACCTACGTACGTGAAGAATAGATAAATTATTGTGGGTTTTATTTGTGATACTACAATTTCTGGTTTACTTTGAGCTGAAGGGACAATGGACACATTTTTATAGTCAGTGTGGAAGAATGCACAAGGATCGTTTAATTTTTAATAATATAATGTCATTATTGTACACCATTAGTCATCAATGGTATCATTGGGTATAATCATTGCTGCTCATATAATTCCTTATGTCTTTTTCCAACGTTGTTGATAAGCTAAGGTCAAATGAAAAACTGCTCTAACCCTATTTTTAGTTTGAATGAAAATAAAGATGATCTAAAAATATACAAAAAAAATGTAAAAACTATAAAGGAGGAAAGGAACCAATCAACTTTAATTGTGGCAACCTGGTAGTCAGGATAGTCATATATAAATGTAATAAGGGATAAATTAGTGCGACCTACCTCAATAGTTTTATATAAAAAAAAAAAAAGAAAAAAAAAAAGAAAAAAAAAGAAGAAATATGAGCAATCTGTTAATGACCACCAAAAAAAGAATAAAGCTAATGCGGTGATCTTTGTGTGTCGTGATAGCATATTGGAATCGAACAATGAGAATTTTGCTTAATAAAAAGAAAAGAAAAAGACTGTAGAGCAGAGAGGTAGAGGAGGAGGTGAACTTACCACTGTGAGTTGGGCGCCCGGCCTGTAGTTCGGCTGGAAGGCGATCAGATGAGGGAAGGCGCCTTCTTCTCCACGCACAAAACCACTGAAAACCACATGAAATTACATGAAGACATCTTACAGATTTCTATTGTGTAGCAGGGTCACTAATTGTTATAACGTAGAAAGTGATCGATAAGTCTATAATTTCTTATTACTTCTGATAATTCTGCGACAATAAAGGTTTTATCAAGAAAACTGTCCATGCTTTGAATTAAGTCCTTTCATTAATTCAAATCATTCTGCAAGGTTAGATATATCCCCCACCACCACCCAAATTTAGCGACATACCCAAAATAATGGAAAGAGGAATCACTGGACTTGTAATCCTAAGGTTGTCAGACTTTGTGGGTTTGAGTCCCACTGCAGCTACCTTTCTCCTTCACCCTAGCAGTGGTAGATTTACTGCTATATCAAAGGTCAGTCTTTCCCAAACCATGTATATATAGTGTGGGAAGTAATAGAACTCCCACCTCGGTAAATGTATAGGGGTGAGATTTCTACCTAAGTTCATCTCATAGATTTGGTCAAACCCAAAGTAAGTCTAATAGAACATACTGGACGTTAAACTACCCAAACAAACAAATAACGGGGAAACGTCACCAGGGTATGATCTCCAGCATGGGCTCCAATCGCGTCTGGAAGAGGGCGATAAAGGGGGTGTTTGTGAAGTGGAGCGCTAGCCGGCTTCCGGTGGGGTCCCACACCATGTCCTGTACGGGGCCGCCGACCCTCATCGACCCCTCGTCCGTCTCCATCTCCACACTGGCCGTGTCGATACTGGCGACAGCCACCTGCCGACAAAAACAGGAATCTGGAAGCTGGTAACTATGGTAAGAGTAAATGTGTGTAACACAAGACACTTAGAGTTGGGGAGGGGGGGGGGGGGATGGGGGCCACCGGGCTCCCGATACACACCGATATGCGTTGATTGTCTTGGTATGGCGGAAGTCACTTCAAGTATGTAGGTTTAGTTATTTATTTATTTTTTCAATATATATGTTTTGATAATATTTTACTGTAATTGTCTGTGCATTCTTATGTTATTTCATGTTTTTCTGTTATCAATCGTTCCATACACTGCTATACTTGCTTGCATCAACTGCATATATTCATAGTAGGTGTGTATTTATTTCCATACCAGTATGGTATGCAGTATGACAAAAATTTGTCGTACCGCAGCAGAATATGGCATTGGTGTGACTTAATTGATATGTGTGCTTAACACAAAGCACATAACTGCACATAGATTACAGTAGATGTTATAGAAGAAACCTATGAAAGTTTAGGGTCAGAGCTTGTATCCATTCGAGTTTGATTCGCATAGTAATTCAGAAGGCGAAGCCACATGAATTACGTAGCGATTCAAACTGTATAAGTTCGAGCCCTAATCCTAAACTTGAATAGGTTTCCGAATTCATCTCATCCTTCACATTGACTAATGGGCTAACTTTTGGGACATAATCCCCTATTGGACATTTTTCCTAAATATCTCATGGGCGTTGGATACAAGTTCACAATGTTAAGTCTATGGAGAAAAAATACCAGGGGTGAGATAAAGTATTGACAATCAAAGGTTGTCCAACTGACCTTGGAGCCGCCAATGGAGGCAGGGTCTTCTGTGAAGGTCTTGGTGAAGGTCAATGAGTACACCGTCATCTCGTCCGCCGTGGCAAACAGCAGCACACTGCCGTCTGGTGACCAGCAGGCGCACTACAAGGAGGGAACATGCTTATAGTCAAACTGTTAATAATCTGTTCAGCAGCCACTATAGATACACTGTCTATTATTTACAATAATCTGTTCATCTATTGTTCATGAGGTACACTGTCTATTATTTACAATAATCTGGTTAACCAACCTAAGAGAATATTACGTTATCGACTGGCAAAGGGCATCAATGGGAGAATTACGAACCATTTCCTATTTAATGTGACACTGAAATAGCGAGTGCGACAACGAATCCTACTGACCTGACACCTGGTGGCAAGATGGGTCCACTTCTCACAGGTCCACTGGCGGCACTCCCAAACCCTGCCGTCAACAACACAAAGCACACATTGTCAATATTACCTGTCACCATTATTCCACACATTCACACGACACACCCAAACCCTGCCATCAACAACATAAAGCACACATTGTAAATATTACCCGTCACTTCTATTCCCCACATTCACTCGACACTCCTAAACCCTGCCATTAGCAACACAAAGCACACATTGTCAATATTACCCGTCACTCCTATTCCACACATTCACTCGACACTTCTTAACCCTGCCGTCAACAACACAAAGCACACATTGTCAATATTACCCGTCACTTCTATTCCACACATTCACACGACACTCCCAAACCCTGCCATCAACAACATAAAGCACACATTGTAAATATTACCCGTCACTTCTATTCCCCACATTCACTCGACACTCCTAAACGCTGCCATTAGCAACACAAAGCACACATTGTCAATATTACCCGTCACTTCTATTCCCCACATTCACTCGACACTTCTTAACCCTGTCGTCAACAACACAAAGCACACATTGTCAATATTACCTGTCACTCCTATTCCACACATTCACTCGACACTTCTTAACCCTGCCGTCAACAACACAAAGCACACATTGTCAATATTACCCGTCACTTCTATTCCACACATTCACTCGACACTTCTTAACCCTGCCGTCAACAACACAAAGCACACATTGTCAATATTACCCGTCACTTCTATTCCACACATTCACTCGACACTTCTTAACCCTGCCGTCAACAACACAAAGCACACATTGTCAATATTACCCGTCACTTCTATTCCACACATTCACACGACACTCCCAAACCCTGCCATCAACAACATAAAGCACACATTGTAAATATTACCCGTCACTTCTATTCCCCACATTCACTCGACACTCCTAAACGCTGCCATTAGCAACACAAAGCACACATTGTCAATATTACCCGTCACTTCTATTCCCCACATTCACTCGACACTTCTTAACCCTGTCGTCAACAACACAAAGCACACATTGTCAATATTACCTGTCACTCCTATTCCACACATTCACTCGACACTTCTTAACCCTGCCGTCAACAACACAAAGCACACATTGTCAATATTACCCGTCACTTCTATTCCACACATTCACTCGACACTTCTTAACCCTGCCGTCAACAACACAAAGCACACATTGTCAATATTACCCGTCACTTCTATTCCACACATTCACTCGACACTTCTTAACCCTGCCGTCAACAACACAAAGCACACATTGTCAATATCACATTATCAATGTCCATGTCCAGTGCCTTAACCACTGAGCTAACTCCCCACCCCATTCAACCACTGCCAGCGCTGCAGCCACCTCATACTACCTGCCGTTCAACACAGGCAGGTATCAGCCAAATAAAAAGGGAAGGTCTAACAAGCCAGGTAAGGTCTTACCGGAAGACGCGGGCAGGGCATGCAGCCAGCAGTTTGCTGCCATCTGGCGACCACTGGAGTAACGAGACGCCACCCCCGCCTACGCGTCGTAAGGGCACACACGTCTCCATGGCAACATTCCACACCTGTCAATCAAAATAACCATCAGGGGATTGCACTCCTTTAAAGCATTGTCAATGAAATGTAATACAGGCACCTGAAAATTTTCATCAAAATATATCCTTGATAATATATGATATATGTATCTATGGACGTCTGTACAAGATATCTACGGTAGATGCCATTAATATGAAAATAATAAGAGAAACAGGACAATTTCGTCTCTTATGCTATATCTTGTGTCTGACTCTATCATTTCTACATCACTCATAAAAAAATATCCATTATTTACATACTGCCTGTACATGTATACAAATTAATGTTATGTAAACGACTGAATCTTCATTTTAATTCTTTGTTCAGCTTATGATTCAATTGTGTTGGACATTTATTTTTTGGCAACTCACCATTATGACCACATCTCTGAGAAAAATAACCTGTGACTCACCATGATGTGCATTCAGCGAAAACTAGCATGCGACTCACTACGATGCCTGTGTCTGTGTATTTATTTACTAACATGCGACTCACCATTATGGCCGTGTCTGTGTATTTATTTACTAATATGCAACTTACCATTATGGCTGTGTCTGTGTATTTATTTACTAACATGCGACTCACCATTATGGCCATGTCTGTGTATTTATTTACTAACATGCGACTTACCATTATGGCCATGTCTGTGTATTTATTTACTAACATGCGACTCACCATGATGCCTGTGTCTGTGTATTTATTTACTAGCATGCGACTCACTACGATGCCTGTGTCTGTGTATTTATTTACTAACATGCGACTCACCATTATGGCCGTGTCTGTGCATTTATTTACTAGCATGCGACTTACCATTATGGCTGTGTCTGTGTATTTATTTACTAGCATGCAACTTACCATTATGGCTGTGTCTGTGCATTTATTTACTAACATGCGACTTACCATTATGACTGTGTCTGTGTATTTATTTACTAACATGTGACTCACCATTATGACTGTGTCTGTGTATTTATTTACTAACATGTGACTCACCATTATGACTGTGTCTGTGTATTTATTTACTAACATGCGACTCATCATTATGGCCATGTCTGTGTATTTATTTACTAACATGCGACTCACCATTATGGTGGTGTCTGTGTATTTGTTTACTAACATGTGACTCACCATTATGGCCATGTCTGTGTATTTATTTCCTAACATGCGACTCACTAAGATGCCTGTGTCTGTGTATTTATTTACTAACATGCGACTCACCATTATGGCCATGTCTGTGTATTTATTTACTAACATGCGACTCACCATTATGGCTGTGTCTGTGGGAGAGGCTGAGACGAGGACGCCACCTTGTGGGCACCAGGCGAGGCCGGTGACGGGGCTGTGTCCGGACTGACCTAAGATCTGTACAGAGCTAGTGGATGGCCTGCAACAAAATCAGTTTTACTAGTTAAGGTGAATAATGTGGCTAGTGATAAGGTGATGTGGGGTTGACCTTATGGCTAGTAATGTGGGGGTGACCATATGGCTAGTGATGTGGGGGTGACCTTGTGGCTAGTGATGTGGGGGTGACCTTGTGGCTAGGGATGTGGGGTTGACCTTGTGGCTAGGGATGTGGGGTTGACCTTGTGACTAGTAATGTGGGACTGACCTTGGGGCTAGTTATGTGGGGTGACCTTGTGACTAGTGATGTGGGACTGACCTTGGGGCTAGTGATGTGGGGTGACCTTGGGGCTAGTGATGTGGGACTGACCTTGGGGCTAGTGATGTGGGGTGACCTTGGGGCTAGTGATGTGGGACTGACCTTGGGGCTAGTGATGTGGGGTGACCTTGGGGCTAGTGATGTAGGGTGACCTTGGGGCTAGTGATGTTGGGTTGACCTTGTGGTTAGTGATTGGGGGTGACCTTGTAGCTAGTGATGTGGGACTCACCTTGTAGCTAGTGATGTGGGACTTACCTTGTAGCTAGTGATGTGGGGTCCACATGCCACACGAGAACGCAGGAATGACAGGCGACAGCCAGCACCGACGCAGACAGCGGCCTACAGAATCACACAAAAACACATGTCATAACAGTGTACAATTCTAGGCCAACACAGTCGCAGACAATGGCCTGCTGATTCACAAGGAGGGACGTCTTATAACAATATATAACTCTTTCAAGGTAGCATCGGTATTAATTTTCAAGGTAAATTGTACAATATACCTTTAACTAAAGAGGAGATGGGGGAATAGAGATAACTAACAAAGTAAGCTTACCATCCCAGTTAGTTGATACAGAGTGTGATAAGTTACACGAACATAGATGCAGTATGTTTGTCGGTGACGAAAGACTCACCTCCATGCGAGGTCGGCGACAGATTTCTGCAGCTTGTGTTTGAGGATGGGGACGATGTCGGCCTGTCTGTCTGTGAGCACCCTCACCGAGTCGTCCTTCAGCGCCACGGCATATTTGGTGGTGTGAGGGTGCCACGCGAAGCAGCGCACGACACTCTCCCGCCTATGACCAGAAAGAATACATCAATATAATCTGCATTCTACACACTTATAGAGATAATGCCCTACTATCTGTGATCAAAAGAATATGTCAAACATCGATACATATGTAGGGGTCGGGTCAGTTCAGTGGTGGTTCTTTCACTCTTCACCAGAGGGCGCAGGATGTCAGTCCCTGCTGTGTAGTGATTCGGGTGAACCTGCACACGCAAGTGTTACGGGGTCACCCTGATTACGTAACTCGGCTCATATATAAGCCAGGTGCGCAGTAGGTCGGCAGACATTCTTGTGCATTCTCTCTGAGAGGAGTGAATCTTGGGGCCTCGTTTGTAGGGCTTTACCAAATCCTCTCGGTGGTAGGTGAGTCCAGTACTCCGGTATCTGGATTAGCCTCCTCAGCTTAACTTGGCACACCATGCCAAGGTACTGAACTTTGGTGGTGGTTTTACCGGATCACCTCGGGAGGTAGTTAATAAACATCCACTGTTCATTAAACTTCAAGAGTCTGGTTTTGTTTGACTAGGTTTGTTCAGACATCCCAAAAGGACCAAACCGGCCCACGTAATAGTATGTAGGGTGGCATATTGCCTGGAAGTGGTTTCTTCCCAAGGATAGTTTATCCTCTGTAAGACCAGAGCCGGCGAGTGCTACACATATCTACATTCTACATACTTATAGAGATGATGACACACACTCATACCTGTATGATATTAACTCTTAAGCACTGGGTGCCTGTAACAAGGGTAGTATATACCGGCAGGGGATGGGTCTTATAGGCCGACTGTAACATATTTATCATTTGATCACGTGATATAACATGTGATCTTAAACATTATTTTATGATCATTTCAAAATACTAAATCTAACGTTATACTTACATTCCGTAAAAGTTTCAATGTTATTGATCCATTATTTTCTGAATTATTAAACTATGATTTTATAAGTCTCAGAAAATGATGCCTTAAGGCCACACTCAGTGATACCAAGACATCACCTGGAGCCAATAGGTTAATACACAAGAGAAGTGAAAAATACCACCCAACCCTCCCTGTTTGATATCAATATACAACAGAAGTGAAAAATACCACTGACCCCTCCCTGTTTGATATCAATAAACAAAAGAAGTGAAAAATACCACTCACCCCTCCCTTTATAATATCAATACACATATAGCGGACCACTGGTCCCTGAAAGTGTATGACCACTTTCCGGGAAGCGGCAGTCAACCAGTGGCTGAGACAATAGTCCCTACCCCGTGCTAACGCCTCAGCACGGGTGGGTTCGGATCAAGTCCTTAGAGAAATTAGGGAGATGTGGGATCTACAACGCTTAACTACGAACACAAAACCAGACTCTGGACTATTTGGATACAAACAGTTTATTGTATCTCAACGGTACAGTCTGTTGATGCTGCGGGGCACCAACTAGCGTGGGAAGAGATTTGGGTCTCTTCCACGTTGAAAGGTCCCAAAGAAACCTTACCAACTTTGAGGCTCCAGGCGTTCACTCAACTGAGAGGCACCGTGAGAAGACCTGTCAACCCGCTGTGGACTCAGTCCTTATATACTGACTGAGTTACGTAATGTGGGCGACCCCGTAGTATTTGCATACACGGGTCTGCCGGCCTTACCGCACAGCAGGGATCGGCACTCGCGCCACCTAGCATAAAGTGTAAACAATGCTGCTTGACTACCCTGACCCCTACACACAAAAGAAGTGAAAAATACCACTCACCCCTCCCTGTTTGATATCAATACACAAGAGAAGTGAAAAATACCACTCACCCCTCCCTGTCTGATATCAATACACAACAGAAGTGAAAAATACCACTCACCCCTCCCTGTCTGATATCAATACACAACAGAAGTGAAACAAACACTCACCAGTCTCTGTTTAAGGAGAACTCCTCCACCAACTGTTCTCTTGACATCTGAGTTGAAATGAAAAAAATATATTACCTGGTATGAATCATCATATATTATCTGGTATGAAACATCAATTCCTAAATAAATTGAAGAGAATAAAGCTCTTCAGAATTTGTCAATGTAATTGGAACAAACCCTTGTCATATGCCATTATCAGCCAGAATAGAATTAATATTGTCACAATAAAAAAAAAAATCAAAGTATGGAGGATTTTCTAAGGTGTAAGTCACTTACCGTCAAGTGTGGAAATAGTGATCCGTGCAGAGAGTTGCCCCATCTTACGACGCCCAGAAGGTGTCGCGAGACGGCAGTCAGCCAAGGCGATACTGGTGAAAGAAGTCAAATACACATACTGTATAACAGGGTTCGTACATAGACAGCCCAATAAAATTCCAGGCTTTTTCCAGGCTTTTTCCAGGCTTTTCCAGGCTCTAATATTTCCTTTCCAGGCACATGACAATGTTAATCAATACAATCTTGCTAGTGAAACAAATATGAAGACAAATGATCAAAACAGCAATATCATTAGCAAAAAGGATTTTGGAAGTATCTAATCCAAATCACTGAAATTTCATATGTAGTCAGGTACCGTAGTTAAGGAAAACTAATAATGCACAGAATTTCATAGACTGAAAAAAATGTTTTTATGCAAAACTACATTTTCCAGGCTCTTCCAGGTTTTTCCAGGCTCTCTGTAAGAATTCCAGGCTTTTCCAGGCCTGGAAAACCCAAAAGCATAATTCCAGGCTTTTCCAGGCTCTGTACGAACCCTGGTATAATCAAAATACGGCTGTAAAACTGCCTGTATATTAATTATGTGATTTGTATTATTTCAGGTGAGCATAGTTGTCATGTAAATTGTGAATTTTTAGATCAGTTAAGGAGACTGGAGTGGACTGGTAGTAAAACATGCTCAGAGCTGTGGGATGTGTGTATATAGATCAGTTCAGGAGACTGGACAGTGTGGGACTGGTAGTTAAACATGCTCAGAGCTGTGGGATGTGTGTATATAGATCAGTTAAGGAGAATGGACAGTGTTGGGACTGGTAGTAAAACATGCTCAGAGCTGTGGGATGTGTGTATATATAGATCAGTTAAGGAGACTGGACAGTGTGGGACTGGTAGTTAAACATGCTCAGAGCTGTGAGATGTGTGAATATGGATCAGTTAAGGAGACTGGCTAATGTCAGGACTGGTAGTTAAACAAGTAGAGAGTAAATAAAGGTAAATCATAAGGGAGGCTAATTCACTGTACCTTTTAACATTTATACAATTAATTGTCATTCAGTAAAAATCATATTTGCCTGAATTTCTAAATTTTCTCTTCCACTTGTGATTAGAAAAGGTAAACTCTAGAGCATGTTTTTATCTTCTACCTCACCTGACTGGTGATCAATAAGAAACTTACATTCTTCCTTTTCATCCATGTTTGAAATCTCTTCAAGAATTCCCGATACACCGTGCTCGTACCTGTGAAAGCAGGAGATTCCACCAAATATTAATATACTTCTATCTTCTAAAAAAGATGAACATTTTCTATAGCATAAATGTTATTAGAGGATCAACCTTTATTTGAGGATTTTCTTCCATAAACAATGATTTAAACATTCATTCTTGTATGATTAACAACTAATTGTGTTACAAATGTAATAGCCATAAATATATTTTTATTTAATTTTATGAAAAAGAATTATTTTTCATTCGAGAATTTTTTTTTCAACCACAATAAGTTTTTATATTTAATCCCTGCATACATATTGGAGATGGGTAGAATGGTTTCTGTAGAATCCACTGACCAGGCTCTCTGGAGTCGTTGACGCAGAGTGTCATTGTGCTCCAGGAATGCTGACCTCGCACTTTCTTTGGGATAAGATGACCGAGTATCTAAAACCTACAGAAGATATAATGCTAGGGATAAGACAACAGCATATCTAAAACCTACATAAGTCATAGTGTTATGGGTAAGACAACTGTATATCTAAAACCTGCAGAAGATATAATGTTAGGGATAAGACAACTGAAGATCTAAAACCATGAGAAGATATAATGTTAGGGATAAGACACCTGTATATCTAAAACCTGCAGAAGATATATGTTAGGGATAAGACAACTGTAGATCTAAAACCCGCAGAAGATATAATGTTAGGGATAAGACAACTGCATATCTAAAACCAACATAAGTCATAGTGTTAGGGTTAAGAAAACTGTACATATAAAACCCGGAGAAGATATAATATTAGGGGTAAGACAACTGTAGATCTAAAACCCGGAGAAGATATAATGTAAGGGATAAGACAACTGCATATCTAAAACCTACGTAAGTCATAATGTTAGGGGTAAGACAACTGTATATCTAAAACCTGCAGAAGATATAATGTTAGGGATAAGACAACTGAAGATCTAAATCATGAGAAGATATAATGTTAGGGATAAGACACCTGTATATCTAAAACCTGCAGAAGATATATGTTAGGGATAAGACAACTGTAGATCTAAAACCCGCAGAAGATATAATGTTAGGGATAAGACAACTGCATATCTAAAACCAACATAAGTCATAGTGTTAGGGTTAAGACAACTGTACATATAAAACCCGGAGAAGATATAATATTAGGGGTAAGACAACTGTAGATCTAAAACCCGCAGAAGATATAATGTTAGGGATAAGACAACTGCATATCTAAAACCAACATAAGTCATAGTGTTAGGGTTAAGAAAACTGTACATATAAAACCCGGAGAAGATATAATATTAGGGGTAAGACAACTGTAGATCTAAAACCCGGAGAAGATATAATGTAAGGGATAAGACAACTGCATATCTAAAACCTACGTAAGTCATAATGTTAGGGGTAAGACAACTGTATATCTAAAACCTGCAGAAGATATAATGTTAGGGATAAGACAACTGAAGATCTAAATCATGAGAAGATATAATGTTAGGGATAAGACACCTGTATATCCAAAACCTGCAGAAGATATATGTTAGGGATAAGACAACTGTAGATCTAAAACCCGCAGAAGATATAATGTTAGGGATAAGACAACTGCATATCTAAAACCAACATAAGTCATAGTGTTAGGGTTAAGACAACTGTACATATAAAACCCGGAGAAGATATAATATTAGGGGTAAGACAACTGTAGATCTAAAACCCGGAGAAGATATAATGTTAGGGATAAGACAACTGCATATCTAAAACCTACGTAAGTCATAATGTTAGGGGTAAGACAACTGTACATATAAAACCCGGAGAAGATATAATATTAGGGGTAAGACAACTGTAGATCTAAAACCCGGAGAAGATATAATGTTAGGGATAAGACAACTGCATATCTAAAACCTACGTAAGTCATAATGTTAGGGGTAAGACAACTGTATATCTAAAACCTCCATAAGATGTAATGTTAGGGATGAGACAACCGAATATCTAAAACCTACGGAAGTCATTATGTTGGGCATTTAATCACATAAGTCTTAGTCGCCATCATAAGCATTCTTCTTGAGCAAGATTTATGTCTGCTTATTACGTTAAGTAAATTGATGTAGGCTACACATTCTTGGCGACTGCATGTAAGATGCCAAATAGGGTGAATATGTCTTCATCTTGAATTAAAAGAAAATGAAGAAAAACAAACTTTCTCCCATGATAAATATTTCAATTGATTCATCTGGCCAAATTCTACTTCCCCATCTTATAATTAAACAGAGAAGTTTCACAGAGTAAACGTGAATATGTCAGGAGTTAATGGCTCCTGTGTCGGTAGCATACAGTAAAGAAAAAAAAAAAGTTTTAGTCAAACAAGTTTGATGCGGAGTGATATGAACGAAGCAACAGCCGAGTGAATATCACATAACATTCAAACAAGTCAGAGAACAATGACTTGGACCAAAACGAGTTGCTTTCTGTATTTACCTCACCCCTGTACACACTAAAAATATTGACGACACAGGATATAGACCATGGGGGACGGACTGCAATACTCGTAGGGAGAACGAGTTTCCAATGTTAAGCCTATGGGACAAAAATACCGGGGGTGAGATGATGTATGAGAGGTCACGTGCCTGGCTGAACGACTCCAATTGGTTGGCGCCATTTTTGGTGGCGATAAGATCTCCGTTTTCCTCACATATTGTGATGAGGCCACCTGTCGGCGGCGGCTGGAACGTCGCCAGGGAACACATGCTGTCTCCTTGGAAATACAGAAAAAGTGCATTTTTCAGAAACAAGTTTCAAATTGCAGTTGGCATTGTTATTCATAGACTGCAGGTTGTAGTAGAAAGTAAGACCGTTTATATCACACAACTTTGAAGATTTACTTCATTAGGAGTTTGTGGGTTACTTGATTCTTAACTTTGAAGATAATAGACAATTAATATCGAAATGATTGATAGTTCATACATCAGGATATTTCGTGTTTCAGAGAAATTCTTTGGCTAATCCTTAGCATTAGGAATAAAGAAGAAACCAACAAGTTTTGTTCAAAGTCATCGTTCTCCACTAGTTTCATGCGGAGTGATATGAATGAGCCGAAGTCGAATTCATATTGTGCAGCATTCAAACAAGTTGGAGAATGACTTCTTTGTCCAAATTGTTTGTTTGTTGTGGTTTAATATCCCAGGGGATCCTGAGGCCAGTTCCATTAGTTAGAACTAATGCAAAGATATGAAATTATCATTTTACTGAATTTTGCCTCAGGAAACTGTCTACCACAAAATCAGAAAGATTCAACCTATATTTTTATATAAGGAAAACGGCTGTTGAGCTGAGATGTACATTTTTGGTCGACCAGTTAGCCTAGGTCTCTATGGCCAGTATGGGACTGCTCTCTGACGGTTTATGGACGCCTTGAGCCCGGGACGATTTGAGCCCTGGACGCCTTGAGCCTTTCTGTGGACGCCTTGAGCCTACCCTGTGGACACCTTGAGCCTACCCCGTTGTGGTGGCCTTGAGCATCTAGGTGTAAAAACTTAAAATGGTGCACATATACTGGTTTATAGACTATATTATATACAACCCTTACCCTTACCCAACCCTTTTCTAACCCTAACCCGCCAATTGGAATTGAAATGGGGTAGGCTCAAGGCGTCCACGGGGTGGGCTCAAGGCGTCCACCTTTTCGCGCTGACAGCGGGCTCAAACGGTAAAACTAAAAGGCTCAAGGCGTCCAATTCCCCTCTCGGACTGTCTGCACTGCTTGACAGTCAGAGCCTCTCGAACTATAGACATCATCAAAAAGGAATTATCATGCATTTCTGAAGGTAAGGGAGCATAACATGCACTGACATTGACAGGATTACTCAGAACTGTACTATGCCTATGGGAATAAGCGGTTGTGCTCTCTGACTGTCCGCTAGGCAGTCAAAGTTTCTCGGACTAGATCTAGTGACAGTGCCAGCACTGGCAGCAGTATTATCAAAGATATCTTTTTCCGAAATTGTTGATATTTCAGAAATACACATTCCAAAAAGATGTGTACACGGACCGACACTACCGGCACAGAGAGGTCAGAGATAGCAGGCCTTGTCTGTACAGTGTACGGTACCGAGTTCACCCCTAGCTCTTCACCGGGGTACAGGGTCTTTTCTGCGGGTGTAGAATCCTGTAAGACACCTAATAGTGACCTATTATCACCCACCTCAACATGACAGCTGTTTTTAAGATTCAATCAATACTGTTCAACTGATAGTCATTCACCTTTCAACGGTCAAATCATCAGTTTCTTCAAATGGTGTATGGTTTAGTACACTTAAACAATCTTACTACAGCAGCGGATCAGAAAACGGTTTGCCTTACTTTTCGCAAGTTGAAAGTGGCGCCACTCTCCTACCAGATCTTCGACGGCCCTAGCGCTTGCGAGCAAAGGAAATGGAGCGCAGGATCTCTGCTAGGAGAGTGAAATGGCGCCCCACCGGAACTGAATCCCAAGTTCACCGAGAGGTGTCGCCACTGAGGACCCCTGAGCGATATTAGGAAAACCACCTTCATATTCAGAGAAGTGCTCACTGTTGTAAGGCCTGCAGTTTAGAGTACGTTGACTATGTCGTAAATCCACATGGGGAGTTTGTTTTAGTGGGCCACACGCAGTTGGGATGAGTGTGACGTAGCGGCGGTTTTCATGAGACGCTGAGGGAGATGTTCACGGGAGAAGCGGCGGGTGGCGGGTGGGCGGTGACCGGCACGGGCGGCCGGTGTTGGCGGGTGGAGGCCGCGGTCGGCTCCGGGACATGCTGTACCGTGTGGCAGGTCTCCCTGGACGGCCAACCGACAGTCAAGGTAAGGGACTGGATGAATCAAAACATAGTGTAGGTAGATCACATGAACAATTCAAAATGCCCTATATACAAAATTGTGGTATTAAAATGATGCAGCTCAGTGACAGAATTTCCATGCTTTTTAAATCATGACTATAGGCAGCTGTATTACCGGTACCGTAGTTCTTTAAGATTTAACCTCAAGAAATGGTGTGTTGTTGTCTTCACTTTTGGAGGAATTGCTGTGACCACTGTTAGTTTTTACCCCTCCTAGCCAGTGTATGGAATCTCTGATTTGGAATAACTTTGGAAAGAACAAAGATATCAAAATAGAATAAAGAGGAATGTGTAGCCCCTGCAATGCTCCATTATTTATTTGTTATTCATGATCCTGACCTCCCCTAATTAATTTACCTAGATTTTTAAATGTAATTAACTTATTAATGTTTGATAGGAATTTTACACAATGCCTTGCATCTCTCAAGATGACAATATAGTGGATTATAAGTTGCATCTAGATGTAATATAGTTACATAGAATATGTATGTATATTCTAGCTATTATGAGAAGCATCATACAACCTAATTATGATTTAGATTGTGGTCCCAAGTGAGCTATGTGACGCATTGTAATTTTTCAACAGCTGTAGCTCTGGTTCTACAGGGCCCTCACATATAAACTATACATCACTGGATAGATAATTGAATGTATTTTCTATTATTTTTATTTTCATTCTTATTATCTTAATGTTTTGCCTTGAGTTGCAGCTCTAAATGTGTTATTTATGTTCAGAGTTCTAGAAAAAAATATCTAGAATGTCCCAGAATTCTTAGCAATACTTCCAAATTGTAAACTACAGTCTGGTTGATGGATTCATAGGTCATTTGTCAAGATTGGACTATCACAGCACTTTTAACAAATAAAACTGTATAGGCCCTGTTTATTAACCTGTGCCTGACTGGGTCACATAGAATGGGCTAAACGTATGGAGAAGTATACTGCAGCGCCCCTAGTGGATTGTAACCAGACTAATAGTGGCCAATATCACGGACTTGTATACAATTCTGCCCGTCAAATGTACATGTTTGAGAGATTCAATAAAAATGAAATTATTAAATAGGCCCCCTATAAAAAAAAGAAGAACCCCTGTTTGGGGACAGGGCTGTCTAGACTAGATGTCGAATAAAGTTCAAGGGTGTTGTAATATAATGACATCACTGTGGACATTGTAAAAAGTACGAGTGTACTACTGGGTGAAAATGATACTGCATTAGCATATTTCACGGTGCATATGTGGTGCTATACAGCGTAGTGAAAGGGTTAAGGGCTGGTCCCACCAACATGATGGATTTGCTGTGGAAATTCTTGGTATACCTTTTTATAACTTACATTTTTGCGATATGTCGCGATACATAGCATGCGATGTTATGTGTCTATTTTAGTTCTGCAAATATGCACGCGGTTATCCAAGACCTAGGAAGATTTATCAAGACAAAGAAATCTAGACTAATCTCACTGTATCTTGTGTATTGGTGGAATCACAAATTTGATCTACCAAAACAAAAATCTTTGCTACATGGTTACTAATATAATTGCAATGCTCTTCTTCTTCGTTCTAGGCGGCACTGAAGGTGTACAAATTTGGTGAACTGTATTCAGCTGCAGCCTCCCGGGAGAAGCTTCTCATCAGCCTTGTTCACACAGTGAAGGGCAGATGTCCTTATATCGGTGAGTAATAGCATAATTGTTCACCTCGAGCATTGGAGCTCGTGGCTTCAAACCCCGGCTAGGTCATACCAAAGCCTTACACAAAAATGGTACCCACTGCTCATTCGGCTTAACACCCGCCATTAGAATGAGGAGTAGGGGGCTAGGGCCTGAGTGGAAGAAGGACTGTATCGCAGAATCTGGTGATTGTACACACAATATTATCTTAATAAAAAGTGCTAAGAAAACAATAACAAAAAACCGGTGGCAGGATCACAGCAGGTAACTGGCAGATAACTGGTGAGACCTAATAAATTAGGTTATGCCAGTTAGCCCCCAGTTACAAGTTGGTTACCAACTGGTGGCAGTCGCTGGTGACCGGACCGGTGGGTTTGAACACTTTATTATCCATCGTATACAAAGCCCCCATTGAGAATGTATGGGGACTCAGTAAACCACTACCCATTGTATAAAGCCTGTCAGATATCATAACTGTGGTATAGGGATTCAAACCTGTGGTATATGGCATCAAAACCATGATATACGGGAAAACTAGTCCCTTTTGCTATAGAGCAAAGAAATAGTTCTTATTGTTATACACTTTAATATGGCAATTACTGGGTTTAATTTATTCGAAAAGATGGATAATAAATGCAACAAACGATGATTTTGTGGACAGGCAGCTCTGTAAGCCACTCGCGGTTGACCTCGTAATACACTCGCTAGAGCTCGTGTATTACTACGCATCAACCTCTCGTGGTTTACGGCCGCCTGTCCACAAAACCATCGATTATTGTCTATATAATCATGTTAGGCACATTCTCAGTGGTGTTAGATATTGCTGGCCTGGTGGAACATTCCCTTTAAATGTACACAGGTCTGCAGTAACACAGACTTAGATGTTTTCAGGTCTGTGCTAACACAGACTTAAGGGCGTAATCCACCTGGCCAGCAGTATGGCAGGAAAACTGCTCTGTGCAACCACCTCAGGGTGCCCTCGATAGCACTCGTTTTAACTCAAGTATACCGGTGCGGTGGAGCAGGTACATGCCCACCAGCGGCATCACACTATAGCAGAAACCTATCTAATATCTAGTCACTATAGGGGACAGAGCCATTGTTAGTTCATGAAGCAGTCACTAGGTGGTCGGGGGACAAAACCTGTATTCTGGCTCTTTTGTTTGCTGCCTTTCAATGTTTTACCAAGCACTGCACGAAAAGTACCGCTTTACATATGTATCCGAAACGCGTCTAACAGTAGGATTTTGCGTCTAGAAGTTGGACCTGTTATCCGTCTCGTAGACGCCTTATCTAGTGGCGTATATACATGTCCATGGTGCGGTCTTATATACGTCATATATACGCCTGGTTCCGTTGTATATACACCAACATCCAAATGTTCCGATCTTTGCAACTTGGGGACACTACTGGTAGCATATTTCATTTGCCATTAACCATCCAAGTCTTTTTCATATTTTATAAAACCTTTTTAAAACCTGATTGAGTATAAATTGATTAATTACACATAAAAAAAACCTGCATTAAGTTGTTTTTTTACCGTTTTTCTGATATTTTATTTAACTTTAAAACACCATTTCAATGTGTGGACAGTCAGCCTTACTATATAATCGCCTCCCCCCAGTGTCTCTGGTTGACAGACTCCTCCTCCCAACTCCGACTCCGACTCCGCCCCCGCCTTGTTAGAAGTAGTGTGAATGCGGCCGCCACCCTCACAGCCACCCGCCCAGCCGCCCGCCCTCAGGACTGAAATCATCTTACACAAGGCGAGCGGCCGCTAATCCGACACCATAACACCTTGCGGCAGGCAGCGGCGGGCGGTGGGGGGTGGGGGAGGGTTTCCCACTGAGTCAACCTGTACAAACGCGGCTGGCAGCAGGGGGCTTCTCACTGAGGATGGCTGGGGGTGGCGTGGGGTGGTGGGGGGGCGGTAGAGGGTGGGGTTGGGAGGTCGCGGGTGGCAGGTCAGTGTTGGTGTATGCTCTACCAACACCCACAGGCCCGAGTATATTTTATCTTAAATACGCCAGGCGTGAAAGACAGCCAAGTCGCGCGCATCTACATATGGAAACTGTCTTGTAGACGCCCGAAACATAGACGCGTATAAGAGGTGTATACAAGTATAAACAAGCTACGATACAGCCGATACGTGCGTTATCGCAATGGCGTATATATATGTAAAATGGTGGTTTTCGTGCAGTGAAGGTTCCTTTGACTCTCTACACCGATCCATGAGCAGGAAGATATATAATCCTAAAACCCAGGACATGATTTTTTTTTTACATGGAACACTTTATTTACATATGTGAGCAAGGCAAGAAAAGTGACATTTCCCAATTATCACTCACTTCTTTTGCACCTCCATTAGTGAAGAACAGCTACTTTTTCGCCTCCTTTAGTGAAGAACACCTACTCGGGGGGTGTCACGGCGGTGCCCATGGCTCATAGGCTATATGCCATATAGAAGAAACCTTTTAGGGTCTGAGCTTGTATCCCATCTAGTTGGAATCATATAAAAATTGACAAGGCAAAGTCGCATGAATTATGTATCGATTCAAACAAGATGGGATCAAGCTCTGACCCTAAACTTTAATAGGTTTCTTAATTTATCTCACCCTTCACATTGGAGTGAATATAAGATGACATCATGGTTTTGCGAAGTAATTAGAATTATTCTGGTATTTTGATGCTATTTCATGTCAGTAAAAGGAGTGAGATGAATCCAGAACTGCACTCAAATTGTAAAATATACAATACTCCACTCGTTTGGATAGGCTGTAATCATCACTCAGCTTTACCTCAATGACGATTACAGCCCATCCAAACTTGTGGAGTATTGTGTATTTGTACGATTCTCGATGCAGTACTATTATAAGTATTTGTGACAGGGTTCAAGCTTATTTTCTGCACACTTCAAATCTCCTTTTTTACCAAATTTTATCTGTAACAGAGCCAGTTAAACTAAGCAATTTCAATCCATTTCAAACACCATGTGCATTACAAATCGGCATATACATTAAGTATTGGTTTGTATATGAGAAATAATACTTGTAAATAGGAAACCTATGAAAGTTTTGGCTCAGAGCTCATATCTTATCAAGTTTAAATAGCATAGTAACTCAAAAAGTGAAGCCACATGAATTACGTAGCAATTCAAACGAGATTGGATTGAGCTCTGACCCTTAAACTTGAATAGATTTCTGAATTTATCTCACCCTTCACATTGACTAATGGACCAACGTTTGAGACAAAATCCCCCATTGGATATTTTTCCTAAATATCTCATGGGCATTGGATACAAGTTCCCAATGTTAAGTCGATGGAGAAAAAGTACCAGGGGGGAAATAATATAGAGGAAACCCATGAAAGTTTAGGGTCTGAGCCCGTATCCCATCGAGTTTGAATCACATAGTAATTCACAAGGCGAAGCCACATGAATTACTATGTGATTCAAATGAGATGGGATCGAGCTCTGACCCTAAACTTGAATGGGTTTCTGAATTTATCTCACCCTTAATATTGACTAATGGGCTAACATTTGTGACATTATCCCCCATTAGATATTTTTCCTAAATATCTAATGGGCATTAGATACGAGTTCCCAATGTTAAGTCTATGGAGAAAAAATATCTGGGGTGAGATAAAGATCAGAAACTAATTATCTTGTGGTTGGATATTGTGTGACAGTGGAGGTTCGAGACAGCTTCAGCCATGAGGGTCAGGCGTGCCTGGTTCAGACCCAGCTCGAGGGCGACGTGCGGCAGTTAGTGACTCGTAACCTGGGCCAGCCGCTCTCCACACCCATCACCCGCCTCCTGCTCTTACACTTACTCAGGTAAGTAACTCGGCCAGTGGTGTTACTATCAGGTGTGAATAGTAAACTGAATGACAGACTCCAAGGCTTCGTCCTGTTACAAGCTTTATTACTGGTGTTACTGCAAATGTGCTCTACTAGTCGGACTGACCGAGTGCATCAAGATCAAGATTATATGCTGGCTCTGTGTTTACCATGTGGTTGGTGACCATGTTGATCGTATCCAGGGGTCGCCTCCAGCGGCCTATTATGTAGAGCCAGCATGATCAGTTAGGCCAAGGGACAGAGCCTGTATGTTTCACATTCAGATAATTTGGAACATAACAGTAGCTCTCCCCGCCCATCACCCTCCCCATGCGCTCACACCTGATTAGGTGAGGAGCTATGCCAGCCGCTCTCCACACCCATGACCCTTCTCCTGCTCTGACACCTATGTTTCGGGTTCTGAATTTTAGATAATGTTACATAGAATGGAACCTCTCCTGTGTCAAGCAGTAATTTTCTTCTCTATCACAGTCATCTTTATCCAGTAATGTTAAGATATCTTATTGAAATGTTATTTTCGGGGGCTGTCAACCTTACATAGACTCGTTAAGATACCAGATTGAGTTCTTGTTATCGGGCGGAGGGGGGGGGGGAGAGGGGGGCTGTCAACTGTACAAAGACTCGTTAAGATACCTGATTGAGTCGTTGTTTTCAGGGGGAGGCTGTTTATCATACAAAGACTTGTTAAGATACCTGATTGAGTTATTGTTTTCAGGGGGGGGGGGGGGACTGTTGATCGTACAATGACTTGTTAAGATACCTGATTGAGTTGTTCTTTTCAGGGGGGGCGGGCTGTTTATCGTACAAAGACTCGTTAAGATACCTGATTGAGTTATTGTTCTTGGGGGGGGGGGGGCTGTTTATCGTACAAAGACTCGTTAAGATACCTGATTGAGTTATTGTTCTTGGGGGGGGGGGCTGTTTATCGTACAAAGACTCGTTAAGATACCTGATTGAGTTGTTCTTTTCAGGTGGGGGTGTGTTGATCGTACAAAGACTCGTTAAGATACCAGATTGAGTTATTGTTTTCGGGGGGGGGGGGGGGGGGGGCTGTTGATCATACAAAGACTCATAAAGATACCTGATTGAGTTATTGTTCTCGGGGGGGGGGGGGGGGCTGTTGATCATACAAAGACTCATTAAGATACCTGATTGAGTTGTTGTTTTCAGCGGGAGGGGCTGTTGATCATACAAAGACTCGTTAAGATACCTGATTGAGTTGTTGTTATCAGGCAGAGAGGGGGGGGGACTGTTGATCGTACAGAGGCTCATTAAGATACCTGATTGAGTTGTTGTTTTCAGGGGGGGGGGGGGGCTGTTTATCGTACAAAGACTCGTTAAGATACCTCATTGAGTTGTTCTTTTCAGGGGGGGGGGGGCTGTTGATCATACAGGGACTCATAAAGATACCTGATTGAGTTGTTGTTTTCAGGGGGCTGTCAACCTTACACAGCGTGGGCTTCGTTCATGCTGACTTTAAGCCCGACAATCTCCTCTTGAATCCACAAGAGAGCGCTCTGACTATCATCGACTTTGGTCTCAGCTTTCACATCAAAGATAAGGTAGAGGAAACATCTCATATATATACGTGTGTATATAGATCATACTTATAAATACGTGATCACTCTCAAGGAGAGTAATATACATATGTACTGAAAGGCATATCCTACAATTTGTAGTGGCGCCATCTGCTGATTTTATTATATTGACAATTATCCATTCTTGAACTAGCTCCTTATTATATATATTCTGATACCAAACAGTTAACGTTTTTTTAGCCACATCAAACTTTTTTTTAAATTGTTCAGTATTCTCAGTCAGTAACTATGTGTTTTAAAACACATAGTTACCGACTGATCTGCTATGTTACTAATGCCATTACGGGTTGTCCTTGGTAAAATCTCATTTTTATCTATTATGTTTACTTGCAGGCTGTTGGTAGGCTGCAAAGTGCTAATTATCTTATTATATTTGCAGGTTCTTGATAAGCTGTAATATGCTAATTATTTCACGTTTGTCTGTAAGCTGTTGGTAACCTGCAAAGCGCTAGTTTAGTATATTTACTTGCAGGCTGTTGGTAAACTGCAAAGTGATAATTATCTTATTATTTTTGCAGGCTCTTGATAAGCTGTAATATGCTAATTATTTCACGTTTGTCTGTAAGCTGTTGGTAACCTGCAAAGCGCTAGTTTATTATGTTTACTTGCAGGCTGTTGGTAGGCTGCAAAGTGCTAATTATCTTGTCTATTTGCAGGCTGTTGGCGAGCTGCAAAGCTGCGGATACCGGGCGCCTGAAGTGCAGACCTGGAACGATTATCTCATGGCTGACCACAACACACAAGAGTGTTCTAACAAGCAGCAGACTGTCACAGAAACAGGGGATGGGCAACCCCAGCCTCGCCCCTCCTACAGAGCCCCTTCCTCCGCCTCTGTGTATCTAAACCACCAGCAAAGTACGAAAACCAGAGATGAAACTAAGTGCACACAGTGCAGTGCTGATGCCCAGTATGAGCCAGCAGTGTGCCGGACTCAGAAAACTGCCCTCAGGCCGAATTCCGGAGAGCGGGGAGAGGAGCGGAAAGATGCCCAGTACGAACCTACAGTGTGCCGGGCTGAGGAAGCCGCCCTCAGGCAGAGTCCTGGAGAGCAGCGAGAGGAGCGGGAAGATTCCCAGTACGAGCCAGCAGTGTGCCGGACTCAGAAAGCCGCCCTCAGGCAGAGTCCTGGAGAGCAGCGAGAGGAGCGGGAAGATTCCCAGTACGAGCCAGCAGTGTGCCGGACTCAGAAAGCCGCCCTCAGGCCAAGTTCCGGAGAGCGGGGAGAGAAGCGGAAAGATTCCCAGTACGAGCCGGCAGTGTGCCGGACTCAGAAAGCCGCCCTCAGGCCGAGTTCCGGAGAGCAGCGAAAGGAGCGGGAAGATTCCCAGTACGAGCCAGCAGTGTGCCGGACTCAGAAAGCCGCCCTCAGGCCAAGTTCCGGAGAGCAGCTAGAGGAGCTGACAGACAGGACTGGGTATCACAGAGTGAAGAAACCTGACACAAGTGCAGACATGTGGAGTGTAGGTTGCATAATCTTGGATCTCATCAAAGGCAAGAAGTTCTTCAGTTCTAAGGAGCGAGGCCAGCTCAATCGAGTCAGTCAGGTGAGATCAGAAAACACCTTGTGAAGCTGGGTTGTGGCAGCCCTCAGTTTTAAAGATAACAAAGACTGTAATTACTTAATACACAATATTCACTGATTTCAGATACAAGCGGGCGTATGCTCTGAGGAGTTGACATGTAGTAATATCTGAGTGCATGTAAAGATATTGCGAAGTGTAAACTCTGAGGAGCATACAACTGCTTTTATCTTATATCAATCTACATTGTATTTATTTATTTATTTATTTATTTTTTTTTCTACATTGTATTTATTATCCACATTTGCCTGACAAGTGCCATTCCGATATTAGTTCATTTGGTACACACCATAATTTTCAGATGCACTATTATTCATATCCTCATGCTCCAGGTAAGATGATATACACTCCCTATGTGTTCTCTATGGACACTTTGTATCAGGTGGATATATCTATATGCTCCAGGTATGGTGATAGACACTCCCTATGTGTTCTCTATGGACACTTTGTATCAGGTGGATATATCTGTATGCCCCAGGTATGGTGATACACACTCCCTATGTGTTCTCTATGAACACTTTGTATTAGGTGGATATATCTGTATGCTTCAGGTATGGTGATACACACTCCCTATGTTTTCTCTTTCGACACTTCATTTTAGGTGGATGATAAAGGGGGTGTTCCACTGAACGGTGCCATATGGCGCCACATAGACGCCATGTTAATTAACCCAACACGGGAATTGGCTTAGAGTATTTATTACTCGTGAAAAACAGATTAGGAAAGATTGATTACAAGTCTAATAAGTCTGTAATTGGTATTTCAAGTCTATGAAAGAGTCAAGGAATAACTCAGCTGTGGGGTGGGTGGTGGCAAAAACCACGTCTTGTCTTTTTAAAGTCTGCCGCCAAAAGAGGCCGAGGAGCGGTGACGTCACAAGATGCTGACGTCACGAGGGTCAAGGCCGGCAGATAACAATTCCCTTGCGCGTAAATTAACTTGCAATTTTACAATTACTCTCCAATGACTGTCAGACAGATGTATAAAATCTTATGGTGGAGCAGTTTACTTGCTCACTGGCGGTGCCTGTATGGCAGTGGGTTGGTCAAAGCCTGCTAAAACCTAATTAAATATGTTTTGCCAGTTACTCATCACAGGCACCGTATAGTGTCAATCATGGAATACGCTTCTCATACCATGTCTATGTAGTGTGTGAAGTAAAAGAACTCTCTCCTCGGTAAATGTGTAAGGGTGAGATCTCAACATAAATTCATTTCATAGATTTGATCACCACCCCCGTGGTGTTTAAGAACCTTTAGAAAGTCTGGTAAGAAAAGTCTGTAACGATTAACTGTAAATTAAATCCAACCGACCAAACAAAACCAAACGGAATACGCCTGTTGGTTTGTCCACTATGGGTATCTTTGGCAGACGGAAAATTCATCAGGTTTTATCAGATTTTGAGTGGATATTTGGCCTGCCCAGTGGAGCACCCCGTTAAGACATTGACAGTTCGCCCTGATTCTCACTAATCCTCCAATCAACATGAATCAATATTATATAAACTTTTATATCTTTTGATTAAGATATTTGGAAATGGATTTCGAAACTATCATCGCCATGTGTCACATTTGAATCGGCATATGATATATGCATTTTCAACAGAAGGTAGGAAGTCTACCAAAATGCATAGTGTTATTATCAGGTGTGAATGGCAAGCTGAATGAATGACTCCAAGGCTTCGTCCCGTTACAAGCTTTATTGCTGGAGTTACAGCAATGCACTACCTAGTTGGACTGATGAGAATACATTGAGATCAGGGTTATATGCTGGCTCCATGTTTACCATGTAGGGGCGTGTTGATCGTAACCAGGGGTCGCCTCCAGCAGCCTGTTACGTAGAGCCAGCATGATCAGTAATCCAAGGGGTAGAACCTGTATGTTTTACATGCGGATGTTTAGAACGTAACAATATGTAAAAAAAGTGTGTGAATCAATGTGAATATACACATCTACATCTTAATGTGGTAATTTTGTTGGTGCAGGGAGGACCGCATCTCCTACAAACCAATCTACAAACGAAGATAAAAGATGCCGTCAGGAGGCAGTGCGAGCATTCTCAAAACGAGGCTGAGTGCCAGGAGTTCATCCTGCTTGGTGATTTGTGTGAGAGGTAAGATGATGTATGGGTGAGAATCACTCAGATTTATTCAGCTCGGTGATTTGTGTGAGAGGTAAGATGATGTATGGGTGAGAATCACTCAGATTTATTCAGTTCGGTGATTTGTGTGAGAGGTAAGATGATGTATGGGTGAGAATCACTCAGATTTATTCAGCTCGGTGATTTGTGTGAGAGGTAAGATGATGTATGGGTGAGAATCACTCAGATTTATTCAGCTCGGTGATTTGTGTGAGAGGTAAGATGATGTATGGGTGAGAATCACTCAGATTTATTCAGCTCGGTGATTTGTGTGAGAGGTAAGATGATGTATGGGTGAGAATCATTTAGCACTTATTCAGCTCGGTGATTTGTGTGAGAGGTAAGATGTTGTATGGGTGAGAATCACTCATATTTATTCAGCTCGGTGATTTGTGTGAGAGGTAAGATGTTATGTTAGTAAGAATCATTTAGCATTTATTCTGCTCAGCCTCACTAGAGATCTCAGGTTGTGATCGTTTTAGCGGCAATGCCCTGAGATCCGCTGTGGCGCACTGAGACCACTCGCCATTGATCTCACATACGGTCTCCCAATCGCTCACAGATCTCAGCGGAGCTCAACTTGAGATCGTCACAACTGAAAACACTCCCCAGATTCTATCCCCCCCCCCCCCCCCCCCAGTGAGGGATAAATTTTATGAAGTCGTTCCTGTCACTAATGGATATCTTAGTGGGTTCAGAATTCCCCTGATGTGTAAAAATAACAGTGATACCTGTAGAACAATATTCTGATCATTAACATTAGAATTGTAGTAATGTTTTTATTCTATGTTATTATAAATATCATTATTATTATCATTTTCACAAATCTTACTATATTATACTATATACATTACAATTTTGGATGATGTACCGAAACGGATTGACACATGTATATACGTCGACAAAATGGAACACCACCAAATTTGAGGAATTTTGTTTGCAAATGAAGAAAAAATTCAGGAGTAAAGTAAATCCAGATCCAACCTCGGAAACAGCTAGTCCATTATGTCCTTAGTTGTGCTTGGAGAGTGATGGAGCTGCATTTGGCGACTTGCTGCAATACACTTCCACCATGGTGTTGTCCCATTACCTTAATTCCATATAAGGAATACAGTAGACCGAGTAGCCAATGACTGCATTCGCAGCAAACCCTGACCTTCACCCTGACCTCCTTACATAATATTTTCTCGCGCCTTGGGACGGCTCTGCAGTTGAGAGTTGACCTCGAATCTTAGGGGCCACAACCACCCTCCTAAAGCACACAATTCACCCTACTGGGTGGGTTTACATTGCGGCCTCCATCATGGCAGCGAGGCAGAACAAGCTGTCTAATCTTCACATGACTGCTATTTTGTTTACAGTCTTCTTCAAGTGGACCCCAGTGGACGTCTTACGGTCAACCAGGCTCTCCAGCACCCAGTCTTCTCCTCAGGCCAATGTAAGCGATCTGTAATCCAGTTTCTCATGTTGTATGTTGATTCCAATACCACGCTACCCTTCGTGGTGCACCCCTCTCATAAGATCTCACACTCTCTAAGTGGTATTCTGTACTCTCACTATGCTCTATGGAGAAGAATTTCTAACGAACTAGCCTTAGAGCCTTGAGAATCCACTGGCCTTCCACGTCTCAGACTGGGTATATCAAATATCAAACATCTTGGATATTAAAAAACGCTTGCAATTTGGAGTACATGCGATACGCCCAGTCTCAGATTAGCGTACCCGGTGCGCCCAGTCTCAGACTAGCGGGAAACTTGCAGTTCACACTGTGCGTTTTACCGCGTTGTGATCCTGAGTCTCAGACTGGACGTACCTATGTACCTAGAATCGCACAGTGGAGACTGGGCTTTAGTAATATCGTAAAACTGGATGAGTTTTAATCTTGGCCACCATATGCCACGATTGGAGTTTGGCATAGTGACTTCACGAGGCGAGGCCGAGTGAAGTCTGGAGCCATAACTCCAGGATTGGAAAGCGGTGGCCAAGATTAATACGAAACAGGTTTTGATTTTATCCTACCCTGTCTCCTCGATTTTGGAATATTACGTGATAATAATTCTGTATGCCACTAGTGGCATATAAAACTCTGTATGCCAGTCAGCGTGGCATACAGGAACTCAATGTTGAGCCTATGGGATTTTATATTAGGGGTAGGATAAACCATGATAATGTTTCTGGGTTTGTTTGCAGGCCTGTCTCACCGCGACCTCCTGCTCCTACCATCCCGCGTCCTACGTATCGGAAATGCACTTGAGAATAAACCATATCAACCAGAGGAGATACAAGGTTCGCAATGTATAATGCATTATCCCTATTAAAACTTGATAAAAAAAAGTTAACAAGATAGATATGTATTTTTAAATTGTGTAATTAGAATGGGCAAACCTATTCACCCACCAATCTCATCAGTTTATACTTCATTTCAGTGAATTCTTTAAAACCTATAAAATCTATAAAATTCTGTATTTTGATTCTTGAGCTTTTTTTTTTCAAAGGAACCTATATAACCTATAAAAACCTATATTTTCACTGCCATGCAGATTGATGTGTACGGAAAATCTTAGAAGTTATCTTGACAAGAAACTAACATTATCAGTTTATTTAAGAGATCATAAAAGTGTTTAGGAATCAACAGTTGGTATGACTTGGCTTGCTTGCCTGTTAGAAACTCAACATGTTTATACATGCGTGCTGGGTATAACCTGATGAGCCAGACATCCTGACGTCCTCCAATTTCATACTAGGTACATTTTTTTTAGAAATCAAGAACTGAAAATAAGCAATTCACTATATTTTGACTCTTATTATGCTGAATTTGTTAACCCTAAAAACCTATAAAAGCCTATGTTTTGGGCCTTGAAAAGCCTGTAAAAACCTATATTCTAATTTTCAGAACCTATAAAAAAACCTATATTGAGGAAGCGGGGCACTGGGAGGCCTGGATATATTCAGTAGATTGTGTATATAATTTCGTCGCCGCGTTCCCGTTTGGGGTTGGTTGTAGAAAAAACAACGAGTATACAACCTCGCTCGTCCAATAGTAAGAGACAGCGGATTCGCCCACCTGACCGGGTTCAAACCCTCAGGTTCTCAGTTGTGGTCGTGTTACCCGTAGGGTCACATACTTCGTCTCCACACATATATTCAGTAGATTGCCTTATCTATCATCTGTGGAAAGATTGATAAATCATGTTTTCCTTTCCCAGATATCATGGAGGAGATAAAGGAAGGCTGTGAACAATATGGAAAGGTCGAGGAAGTCGCTCTCTCTGCCAACATGGTAAAAACATTTATAAATATTGGTTTTATTGAATTCAGAATTGAGGTAATATATACGCAGCTAAAATGACAGGAAAATAAGAAAGCATTCGATAGTCTCCCTTGTAGTATACCTCCAGAAAAAGTTAAGCATATGTATCAAGTGTCTGGCTGTTTGTATAATTGGATACTCGACTACTTAACGGATCGATACCAAAGTGTAATTGCCGATGGTAAGATGAGTCTTAAAGAGCGAGTGATGTTTGGTGTCCCACAAGGATCCGTCTTGGCTCCGCTTCTTTACTTATTGAATACTAATAACATGTGTGATGAAATTTTATCCGTAAGTCTTATACATAATTTCACATGGTTGGTTGGCAATGATTTATTGAGGTCCATGATTATTACATGTACCATATTCCCACATTAAGCTGCTCCTACATGTCAGATCATTGAGGTCCACGATTATCACGCATACCACATTCGCAGATTAATCTGCAACCTACATGTCAGATCATTGAGGTCAAATATCATGCATACCACATTCACAGATTAATCTGCAACCTATATGTCAGATTATTGAGGTCTACGATTATCATGCGTACCATATTCCCACATTAAGCTGCTCCTACATGTCAGATTATCGAGGTCCACGATTATCACGCGTACCACATTCGCAGATTAATCTGCAACCTACATGTCAGATTATTAAGGTCTACGATTATCATGCGTACCATATTCCCACATTAAGCTGCTCCTACATGTCAGATTATTGAGGTCTACGATTATCATGCGTACCATATTCCCACATTAAGCTGCTCCTACATGTCAGATTATCGAGGTCCACGATTATCACGCGTACCACATTCGCAGATTAATCTGCAACCTACATGTCAGATTATTGAGGTCTACGATTATCATGCGTACCATATTCCCACATTAAGCTGCTCCTACATGTCAGATTATCGAGGTCCACGATTATCACGTGTACCACATTCGCAGATTAATCTGCAACCTACATGTCAGATTATTGAGGTCCACGATTATCACGCGTACCATATTCCCACATTAAGCTGCTCCTACATGTCAGATTATCGAGGTCAACGATTATCACGCGTACCACATTCGCAGATTTATCTGCAACCTACATGTCAGATTATTGAGGTCCACGATTATCACGCGTACCACATTCGCAGATTAATCTGCAACCTACATGTCAGATTATTGAGGTCTACGATTATCACACGTACCAAATTCACAGATGAATCTGCAACCTACATGTCAGATTATTGAGGTCCACGATTATCACGCGTACCACATTCGCAGATTAATCTGCAACCTACATGTCAGATTATTGAGGTCCACGATTATCACACATACCAAATTCACAGATTAATCTGCAACCTACATGTCAGATTATTGAGGTCCACGATTATCACACGTACCATATTCACAGATGAATCTGTTCCTACATGTCAGATTATTGAGGTTTCATGATTATCACACTACTATTTTGTCGCATTGCCTTTGCATGATGCAGGCTGGATATGTTTGCATGCAAGCATAACTAAAGCGACTGGGGTGGGGAGTTAGCTCAGTAGTAAAGTGCACTGGACTGTAATCGCAAGGTTGTCAGACTTTGTGGGATTTATTCCCACTGCAGCCACTTTTCTGTTTCATCCCAAGCAGTGGTGGACTTACTGTTATATCAAAGGCCAGTCCTTCTCATACCATATCAATATGGTGTGGGAAGTAAAAGAACTCTCACCTCGGTGAATGTGTAGGGGTGAGATTTCTACCTAAATCGATCTCATAGATTCGGTCAAACCCAAAATAAATCTAATAGGACATATCGAACGTTAAACTACCCAAACAAACAAACACATACAATATTTACAGATTAAGCTGCTCCTACGTGTCAGATTTCTGTTGTATTTCAGGTCTACGTTATGTTTGCTGTTTGGAGAGCTGCGGTCGCCGCATGTGAGGGACTTTTCAGGATGAAATTTGACGGGCGACATCTCACAATCTCCTACTTCCCTCTCGAACACTACCTCCATCAACAATCCACAGCAACCGTGTTACGATGACACACTTCCTACAAATACCTAACAATAGTGACAGTGCCATCTAAGTGAAAGATTTATTTTTATTTGTCGCTGAGTTCAATGTAATCTGAATTTGCCTCGTTACTTGAATCCAGTCAAGCATGTGCTACTCAGCAGTTCGTCTATTTGTGGGTGATGCTCAGTTCGTACTTGTCATGGACATTGGTGTCAGTCGATATATAATAAAACTTCCTTATAACATGGGACTTTGTATGCTGTTTGTCTCTCACTAAGAGCTAGTTCCACCGGGTCGAAACTTTGGCCACAAAAGTTGCCAGACTGCCGTTGCACCGCCATCACACAACCTCCATGCAGTGGTCATGTGATCCAGAGTATAGACATCGGTCCCGTGGAGCAGGGGGCCGTTTCACTAGTAGGTGCCCAAATTCGTGTTTCATCAGTGGTCTCGCTATTGAGGTGAGACAAACTCTCACTGTTGGCACAGGGTCTCGCTATGCACATGCGTTTGACATTTCAATGACGGCACTGCCCCGCTCGATCTACCTACGGGAAACTTTTACGGAGCGACACTGGAACTCCGGTACACTGGCCACCAGAGCAGACGTTTGCTATGACGAAATTCAAACGCTGATATCGGCGGAACGGTGCGGCCGATTTTCTCCATATTTGGGACGATTATAGGTTATATGTATCCCTTACTCATGTAAATATTTCATTGCTTAATTCCTACGGGAAGTGGGTGAAAACCTTCTATATACATAATCAACGAGAGGGTCGACCATCTTGCCCATAGTGGCACCACAGTGGCAGGTACAGTGAGACCCAATTTACTAGTGAAACGGACACTGCCACTGTTGGTGCCGCTCCTTTCCCGAGTGCCATTCACACTTGACTGCACTTTCTAATGAAACGCACACTGACGCTGTGGTGGCACTGTTGCCAACAGTGAGACTTATTGCCTCTAGTGAAACAGTCCCAGGTCACACACACAACGGCTGCAGCATCAAGACGTTGGAACGATAAAACCTGATGAATTAGCTTTTTTCTGGTACCCGCTGGCAGCACCCACATGGCCACCATCCGACATCAGCCATGAAACGGGCCTGCGGGTTTATACACTATAAGCATGTTTCGCAGAGTAATTTACGAAGCGAAGCTGAGTGAATTACTCTGCAGTCAAACGAGGTGGAATGCAGATCAAGTTATTGTCATCGAGTGGGTTTCTGATTTTATCTCACCCCGTATAATATTATTTATTGATAAAATGAATCACCCAATTAGCCATTGAGTATTGGGCACACGAACCTCACGGCTGTGGAGTACGAGTTCCTAATGTTAAGCCTATGGAGAAAAATACCGGGGGGAGATAATACACTATAAGCATGTTTGGCAGATGCCCGACGGAGTATAATTCATGGTCAACCCGGTGAAACAGGGAGCTGTTTCACTAGAAGTAATAAGTCTCGTTGTTTCAAACAGTGGCACCATAGCGGCAGTGTGCGTCTCATTAGAAGGTGCAGTCAAGTGTGAACGGCACTCGGGACATGAGCGGCACCAACAGTGGCAGTGACCGTTTCATTAGTGAATTTGCTCTCGCTGTACCTGCCACTGTGGTGCCGCTGTTGTCAAGAGGGTCGACCCTCTTGTGTTGATCAAAACAACCATTTTAAAACATACCATATGATATTTAATTAAAGAAAAAAATTCTTTCATAACTCTTTAATGGTCAATTTTTTTGTTAGAACTATTATACTATGCAAACCCAAACTACGGTCACTGCACTACTCGGCCGGTATGCCACTGTGCCACTCGACCATAGGCTATCACTTCCATGTCTTGCAAGCGAGATTTATTACCTACCACATATAAAACATGTAATTTTCGGTACTATCCGCTTGGAGATCTTCCCGCACATAGAGACAGAGTGAACCAGACATAGGGATGGAGACTGAAGGGCCACGAGAGTGAGATTCTCATGCAGTACTTAACTGAATCCTGTTACTATTTTTTGTGTTTCTCTACACAGATGTACTTTTATCCTTAGGATTTGTTTCTATCCATACCAAAATTATAATTTAAAACTGTAGTTTTCTAATTGCCTTGCCCCGTGATCAGACACAAGAATAATTGCACTAGTTCCTGGCAAAAATCCTGTGTAACGTGAAATAATAGGAGTCGTAATTTCCTAAAGTTGAGAACGGCAGGCGAGAGAGGGCACCAATTTTTAGAAACATCTTAGACTGCAGTAGGTCCTGTTGTCGCCAGGCCACGCTAGAACAACCACAGAGTAGAGAGATATCTATTTACTCTGTGGAGCAACTCCGACTCGACGAAGTCGCTAGTTGATTTATAAAATGTTCCATTCACTATGCTGGCATAGCGAAGGAAATGGCCACCTCAACAGCGAGACTACTCATGAAACGCGATGTTCAGTTTACCACTGTTGGTGCCACTGTTGCCGTCTTACCTCTCGCTATAAGCCATAGATTAGTGAAACAGCACACTGGCCATGGACACCGATCCTCTACTCTCACCGATCCAGTGATCAGAAAAAGAATGTGTGCCACCAGATGGTAAATGTAGATGGTTTATTAACAAGATTAGATCGTAACTAGGAGAATGATAAAGAGGATAAGGAGTTGCCTTTTATGCAACAAATCATGTAGGACTATTTTCTAGCAAAACCAATCGATATGCAGAATCAACCCCAAAATATGAAATACATATACGAACTGTAAATGAACCAGATAGAAAGAAACTATTAATGATAAAAGTATATCGTCCCCCACACAAGAATGTAAAGGCATGCTATGACTATCTATCAAGTAGAAATACTGGGGGCTGTTTCACTAGTGGGGTGGCATAAGTGAGAGCTAGGCCCGCAACAGTGCCAGCAACAGTGATACCAACAGTGACAATGACAAGTTCCCATTTCATCAGTGCTCTCACTGTTGAGGTGAGACCAACTCTCACTGTTGGCACAGGTCTCGCTATGCACACGCATTTGACATTCGAATTTATTCGTTAATGGGCCGCAATGACGTGGAATTTCACCCCTTCCCATAGGAATTAAGCAATGAAATGTTTACACGAGTAAGGCATATATATAACCTATAATTGTACCAAATATGAATATCGGCCAAGCCATTTCGAAGATATCGACGTTTGAATTTGGTCGTAGCAAATACTGCACTTCCAGCCGGCCTCCAGGGGGAGACTAAAAGAATAGCCGAAACCCCCGCCGCACTACGGAGGGAGTGAAAAGAACAGCGACTAACGCTAACGCACGGAGGGAGTAAAAAGTTCAAACGCCGATAACTTCGGAACCGCTTGGCCGATTTTCTTCATATTTGGTACGGTTATAGGTTATATATATACCTTACTTGTGCAAAAATTTCATTGCCCTCCTCTGACATAAACAAAACTCTAAACCCAACAGCGACAGGGTCTACCCTGTCACTAATAATGCCTCAACAGTGATAGTTACAGTGAGACTAATTTCCTAGTGAAACGTACTCTTTCACTGTTGGTCTCACTCCTTACCTGACTCATGTTCACGCTTGACTGCACCTTCTAATGAAACACAAACTATCACTGTGGTCTCACTATGACAGCTTACCCTCCTAGTGAAACAGCCCCCTGGGTCTCTTCTACTTTCTGTATTATTTGGAGTTCACGACGGACACTTGTTGAGGTTCATCAAGTCCTTGCCTAAACATACATTTCCATCTGGATTTGGAACACCACCCTGGGTGCACACCAGTCAGATGGTTTATCTACCAGGAAGCTGTTTCAAAAATCGGGAGGGTGTTAAACGAGAGTACTCACTGCCAAAGCGAGAGGCCAACAATGGCACTTAAAGCATCGCTGTCGAGGTGGAGGTGCCGCTCGCTATTGGATATTGGTAGCGGTTTTGCTGCTGCTTTGATTCAAAGTGCCGCTTGCTGTTGCGGCCTCTCACTTTGAAATGTGACGTGCTGCTGGCGAGACTTCACTCGACTTTTGAAACAGCTCCCTGATCTATGACTTTGGACTTCACTAGTTCTAATCCCCAGTTTCATCCTCTACCTTCTAAACTAGTGGAAAGAACCCGCTACCCCGCGTATAGAGACAAAATGGTGTAGCATCATCATAAAACTGAATGGTGTACTAGCCCTTGAGCTTCACAGGGTTCTTACTCAGAAGATTATTATTATTTTTCTATTTCATAAACATAGAGTCTACTATTGCAGGTTTTCATTGCAGTGTTACAGCGACACATTACAGTATTTACAAGGTTATCATCCAGCTACTGGGCTGGGAAGACACCCCTCTCATAAGATCTCACACTCTTTAAGTGGTATTCTGTACTCTCACTATGCTCTATGGGAGAAGAATTCTTAACGAAGTAGGCTAAGAGCCTTGAGAATCCACTGGCCTGCCTCCTGTGCTAAAGACTTACATCAATGCAACCCAAAGATTCCTATAATCTCTAGTGGGAATACTGTGTGGCAGTGGATTCTCAAGGTTCTAAGCCTAGTTCGTTAAGAATTCATCTCAGGTTCTATCAAACCTTTGAGTTTATAGAGGAATTCCCATGCTCCCCATACAAATTAAGCAATGAAATTTTAACATGAGTAAGGCATATATATATATACCCTATAATCGTGCCGAATATGAAGAAGAACGGCCGCTCCGAAGATATTGGCATTTGAATTTTGTCATAGCAAAGGTATGCTCTGGTGGTCAGTGCACCCTCCCATCTCCCATGGCAGTGAATGTCTATGTAGCCGCATGAATTAGCGGAGGCGTGGGGAAAAGTACACTGGCCACCAGAGCAGACGTTTACTATGACGAAATTCAAACGCCAATATCTTCGGAACGGAGCGGCAGTTCTTCTTCATATTTGGTACGATTATAGGTTATATGTATACCCTGCTTGTGTTAATCATCGCTTAATTACTACGGGAAGTGAATTTCCGAATTTGGTACGACATGTCCATAATTGTCTAGGGTCTCTGACACTTTCCAATATATTTTCAACCACGTGACCCTAAGATTGTTGTGACTATAGCACACCTCAGACCACCCTAACTATCTTACACCTAAGATCTTTGGCAGATCACCTAAGATATCGCGTCTATAGTACACTGACGCCTGTAAGATGTCTTTCAGAATGGGCCCTGAATTGCTCGTAGAAGTCCTGTCAAGTTTATCGGTGTATTGTTGAGCTGTGTTTTGAGAAAATCCCACTGCTGCCAGCATCTAATAATACCTGTGGGGGCCATGGGGGTATTTTACTAGGTGGCACTACACTGTAGACTGGCCTCAGTCCCTGTGTCCTCCCCCTTCCCCTGTAGACTGGCCTCAGTCCCTGTGTCCTCCCCCTCCCCCTGTAGACTGGCCTCAGTCCCTGTGTCCTACCCTTCCCCTGTAGACCCTAAGATACTGGCATCTGATTGGCTTAAAATGTGTCATGAGAGAATTATTAGTTATTAAAGCATTACCAAGTCTAAAAGAAAATGATGGGGATTCCCCATACACCATGTGCGTTTTAGATGATACATAGACTGGCTTCAGTCCCCATGTAGGAATTTTTCCTGACCCCAACTGGCATCCTTGTTCCTACCACAGTACCTGGCTGCCTATGACATTATAGAGACTTCGATTAAACAGTTCCAAAAATCCTTTATTTGACCATGTATAGCAAATGGCTGATGATATAGCATGGACTTGATTATTTGTCTTCATATTTAAAAGTGGCAATAAAAAAAGGAATTTTGAAGATATCTATCCCAAACCACAAAGTCCACCAAAATGTCCCAAAGGAAGTAAGGAAGATGAAGAAAGATTTAACTAAATTTGGTGATGAATCAGAGATGGTTTTAAAAGCAGTGACCAGGGACCTGTTTCACTAGTTTCGTGACATGTCTAGATGGCGTCTAGATGGTATGACCGGTTTCATAAGAACTAGACATTGGACTTCGTTTTGTCCGTTCTTGCTTGCACTGTTGGTGCCGCTTTTCATGTCGGTCTAACACTTTTGACACGCAACTAGTGAAACAGGTCCATGATGTGTGGATTTGTCTAATTCTTATGTTTGGGGTCTGCCTTTTCCTAAGGGCAGCTACTTGTGTTGTCACGAAACTAGACAACCCCAATGTCTGTATGGTGTCACAGACATGTCACAAAACTAGTGAAACAGGTCCCAGATGTGCCAGGAAAAAAGATAAAAGAGCCTGGAAAAGCCTGGAATTTTATTGGGCTGTCTCTGTATGGACACTGCAGGGCCTATTTCATAGTATTTCATGTGATCGGCGTCTGGTACTGCAGATTGGTCAGGAGAGGGGGAAATTTACATCAGTGAAAGGTGAGCATTCCCTTTATTCCTTTTCTTTGTTGAATATTTTTATTGACGGTAAGGGTTCATGTGCATAACATGATTTTTAACCGTATCCGTCCAACAACAGGATAACACAATTCCAATTCAGTCAATTTGTTTCTCAATAATTAGGAGTAATTTAGATAATTACTTTCTTCTCATAGAAACCAATATTCGAAAATCTGTAGAAACAGGGTAGATTCATTTACCAGTGCATGACAACCCTATATCATTTAGAAATGTATCTGTTTCTTTATGGCTGCTAGAATACTTGTGTGTATATATCCTGTTCAAGTTGAAAATAAAATATTCTCTCAAATAAATATTACTTGGCCACGATTGGGATGTATACACCAGAACTTTACAATATGTTCAGATTAAAGACAAATACTGGTAGTTGGGTGATTTCTATTTTTTTGCAAATAACTCTGGATACTATAAGTTCCATATATCAGCAAATAGAAAATGCAAACAACTTTGCATGTCACCATGCTAACTTCTATGGGAAGGCCATCTGAAAATGTAAGTGCTTAACTATTGATGTCTATGGGAAACTGCAATATTTTGACTTTGGTTCTAAATGACACTGATGTTCTATTGATATCTTCAAATAATTCTGGATTGTAATAGTTGGGATCATGCAGAAATGATAAATGCTAAAAAAAATACTATGTCACCATGCTAATTTCTATGGGAAGGCTATCTATTGGTGTCTATGGGAAACTGCTATATTTTCATGAAACCAGATGGCAGCACCAGTGTTAAATTCATTAGACACAGGGGGCACTGCGATACCTATTCGCATTTGTCTTTAAGTCATGTCAAATCAGAGGAGGGTGCACCAAATTAATGAGATAGATGGTATGATGTGAGATAGCTGCTATAGACAAGTTACATAATAGGTGACATTAATCTGAGGCTTGTATCGACAGGATTTGCATTTTGAAAACAGCTTCCCTGGAGAATTATCCAAAGGAAGGAATCAAAGAAATTAGGGGAAAATAGAAACATAGTATACATGATGGAATACCTATCAGTATATATGTGTACAAAGACAAGATTGAGTAAGTAACCTGACTATGTAACAATGGACAATAAACAATTAACGTCGTTGCAACGCAATCTGAGGTAAGTAATCGGTTATTTAATGATAAAATGTAATGCACATCAGCATATTTATGTACATGGATAATCATAAGTTTGCAGTCTGACTAAGGCCCAATGCACATCTACTGATTAAGGGTTGAACAATTATTTCCCAAATTGTATAGGAGTCCGTGAACTTGTCCCAGGTGAATTATGTAATACCTCGGCCCGTGTCGGCCACCCCATCAAGCATCATTTACCAACGTTCCGTTGTCTGCGACTATATTTATCAACATGTTGATAAACTTTTGGCCACCGAATTAGGAAAATAGAAACCAAAACTTGTCGGTGACAAAATAACATCTGAAGGAAGTGGTTCACTAATCACTGCCTGACCCTTGCCTAGCTGTGCTACATCTACCAACTATGGCTGACTCCGTTAGGATGCCTCGCCTGGTACAAATTACCATCCCTTTGTCACATACAAAGGTACATGAATGTTCCAAAATCAATAGATGTGTTTCGGGCTTTAGTTATAAGCAATGTTCAACAAGCCCCTTTGCAACGCAATCTGGAGTAATATAAACAGTCACTTGATGACATAAACAGCATGATATATATATTCCCAAATTATTTTTCGTATGGGTTTATAGATAATCACCATACATTGATAATTGTTAATCAGTATGCAGCAGTTATAAGCACAATCTGAGGCAGTACTAGAGGGAAACTATGTTCCTTGGCATCGGGCAGTAATTTTTCCAGCCTTACCAAGTGGTTTTGACTTTCTCTTTCCGGAAACTTGGTTTCCCTATTACTATATACCTTCAAATGCAGTTTAATAATGATGATCATCGTTATTGTTCACCCACCGTTAAACCTGAAGCAAGATCCAACCATATCGAGTAACTTAACACTCTACGTTTTCTCCCCACTGCGCTTTTCATATGAATTTTGTAAGAGACGATCTGATTAGTCTAAATGTTAACCTTGGGTAGTATACGGCAACCCTGGGTAGTATACATAAGTTACTCCACCCCCAAGAACGCGGTGTAAGCATAGAGTGCACAGCCATAGGTATATAGGAATTGGTTATGAGACATCAGACATGAGCATTTCTTTGTTACTAAAGTACAAGTATTACATTTGGGAATCTCATAGTCACTCTAGAAACCATGTATTTGAAGGTCTTTGATGGTCATTTTTGCAGCAGATTTACAATCCTAGTTGCCATGGTGACATTCTATCCTCACAGGAAATGGTTCAATCATATTTCTGAGTGGTTCACTCAATTCTACATCCATAAAAACCCTCTTTAAAGGTACTCCACTCGGAAATATGACAGTAATTGCAGAAACTAAATATTTCAAGGTCGTTGATGGCCATCTTGCAGCAACTTTGTAATCCTAGTTGCCATGCTAACATTTTATCCTTACAGGAAATGGTCCAATCATATTTCTGAGTGGTTCACTTAATTCTACATCCATAAAACCCTAAGGGTGAGGTATTTCATTCGATTCCATACCTATAAAGACCATAAATGTGTGGTATTATACTTTAAAATCTGGCAATCATTGTAGACATATTTTTAGCAATCCCTTGGCATTATGGCAGCCATCTTGGAATCTAAAATGGCAGACATATAAGGAAATGCTAATGGCTGAGTAGTACTGGTGATTTTCAGTCATAAACTTTGGTTTCAGGTCGTTTTAGTCAATGTATAATGAATAAATAGTTCTATTTGGTTGAAATCTCGGCCATCTTGGAAAAGTTCAAGATGGCCGCCAAAAAATGGTGTGAACATTTTTCAACATCACCTTTTGATATCTAGAGGTTCTAATCTTTCCAAAAATGTATAAGGTTACACAATCTCCACGAAACTCCAACAATAACATATTGACCCTGACAATAGCAACAGCAAATAAAAAAGGGACGAATATCACATTTTTTCCTGATGGCATACAAACACTATCACTGAGGATTTCCGTCTAGACTTTAGAAGACAACTGGTAGTAAATGAAACTGTTCTAGAGGAAATCAAAGTGGAATCACAAAAGGGAAAACTTAAGGAATAGAGGGGATAAGATCATTGACCTGGGCTGAAGGAATTTATGAGAAAAAATTGATACCCTACATTAAGGCATTCCATCAAAATAGTTTTGACAATGTCTTACAATTATCTCAGCCTATGCAAGGTCCCAGGTGTCACTACAATCCTGAACCTAGCCTGAAAGCCTGGCCAATGTGCACTAACATATTAGGCCAGGTAATTACCACAATTCCTTTGGTGTATTGCGGGATTGCATTCAGCTGGTACCTGACAGATACTTGTTGGATTTTATGCTGGTCCCCTGCTACGGGACATGGCAAAATCTGTTATCTTTTTAAAAAAAACATCTTATCTTTCATCTTTTGAAAGGTTGCTATTACTTTATTTTGTATCATTGATCATTATAAACAAGTATAAGTAAATTATTCGGGGAGCCTCATGAGGGAGAGAGGTTGTGCTAAATCTCCTTGCCACTGCAAATCAGTGGGGAACCAGTGAAAGTTCAAGGTCAATCACACGTTGCTCTCGCTGGGCGTTACCTGTCCCATTGTTCATTGGGGCGGGGAACCAGTCTAGCCCGAACCGGTCTCAGGTGCCTAAATTGTTTGTTCCCGTTTCTCGACTGTAATCCAGATCTCGTCTTTGGGGTGGGTGACCAGTCCGTACACCGGCACGACCGTCTGACCTTCAACCAGTTTTACCCGGAACTTCCTGAGCAGGGTGCAGAGGAAGACGGTAGCCTCGATGTAGGAGAACTTGGAGGCTGGACAGCGCCGCCCACCGGCAAACCCGAACGGCTCGTAGGCGTAGCGGTCACGGGACTTCCGGTTGGCTTCTGAGAATCTCTCCGGATCAAACCTTTAGATACGACACAAACCTTGTATAGATGAGAGAACATTCTAGATGTAACAGATGAACAGACAGGGAGGGAGATTATATAGTACAGTTTTAACCGAGCAGTAACAGCTATTTGGATTGACACCAGCGAAAGGTTTTGGTCTCATTGGTTTCTCACGAGAAAAGTAGATCAGAAAACTACAGTACTAAACTTTCGGTGTGGGTCGAACTAAATCAGGAGAGAAAAAGTATGTTTGTGTATAGATCTACAAAAAAGAAGAATAGGTTCAAGATTGTCACTCCATGAGATTCACACTCTCGTGGGTCTTCAGTCTCCAAGCCTAAGTCTGGTTCACTCTGCCCCTATGTGCGGGAGCAACTCCAAGCGGATCGTACCAGAATCATAGTGTTTTAGATATAGTAGGTAAATAGCAGCATTAATGGACATCAAGAAACCCTAAGTACAATAAGATAGCATGATAACATTTCAGCAAGATATGAAAGGAAAAAGAGTTAATAAAACCTACCACATACCAGTTCAAACAATAAAGAGTAATACAGTGATGAAATTATTGCTGCTTATTGTCTGTGGACACTTTCTTTTGTCCAATTTATCAAATTTTAATAGGTAAAATAGGCCAATTTACATTTGTTTGATTTACATAGGAAAAGTACTGAAAGATATAGTTTTCTTCAATTCATTCAAAGACAAGGACGGTGACCTATTGTTTTTAAAACTTTAGTGTGTAGTACTATACATCTACTATATTCTGTGAAAGTATGAGCAACATGACATGGGTTTTACTATGTGAAAAACAACTTCTTAGAATTCCTATATATATTCTTTATAGAATTATCATATTATTGATCTCTAAATGAAACGGGGTATCCGAACGTTGTTGTCTTCTCATGGTGTACTATTGGCGAATTTACACTGTGCCACTGAAAAGATCTATTTTCACTCTAAAGCGCCAAATCCACTAAGGCGACGGAATTTTGATGCAAATCCGTGTGCGATCCACTTGACTATGCGACCGTGCGAATCCTACGAGACATTATTTAATATTTTTGATATTCTAGCAAGGCCATCGTTTGGTCATGCAAATTCGCATGAGTCATGCGAGCACCAAGCGAATTCCATGCGACTGCCTGATCCACTGAAGCAATTTTTCATGCGAATTTCATGCGACAGAGCGAACTCTGTGCGAATGTCTGTGAACGTCGGCGACCGCTGATTCGCATGGAAAATCGCCTCAGTGGATTTGGCACTTAACACCCATTCACCTCTTGCACATAAGTGTGGCGCGGCGATCGCCGTGATAACGGGTTTCGCTGGTTCTATGTACTTTATAAAGTACCAGCCGCGCACCAGCGAAATTTCCGCACTCCAGAACGAGGCGAGCGCTGTTAGAGTGAAGCCATCGTTCTCAGGCAGTGTAGGTGCTACATGCCAGAGTCTATCGCCTCGTTCTGGTGTGATCTACATGTCGGCCATTACAAGATGGCGCCAGTGTGAGGAGGGTCTATACCAATTAACTGACCACTGACTGACTCACCTGTTGGGATCTGGCCACAGAACTGGATCTTCGAAGACCACGCCAACAGCCTGGAAGACTGGCACCTGCGGAAGAGAAACTGCCTGTGTTTAGACAAAAATGGATGAGTCTTTTTGCTGCTTGTCCTTCTTAACCCTTCAAGAGCCACACATCATTCACCATGTACCCATACTGCAGCAGGCACCAGAACTTATTGAAGCGTTTGTATGGCCAGCTCTTGTAGTCAATATTGTTAAAAAAAATTATAAAGTTGAAACTTCCAGTAAATCTGTATTTTCATCAGAAATTTCAAAGAGTTACTGGCAACAATAAGTCATGTAATTTTCATAATTCTGTGATAATTTTTCAAAAAGTTACAAAGGAACAAATACAGCAGTGTTCTTCCATGCCCATGGGAATGCCACATGGCATTGTTCTGCCATTGCCAGAGAATGCCATATGGCATTGCCCTGCCAGAAAGGGTTAAGATCTCTTTTAAATGAGAGGAGTGTGTGGGATGGAAGGCCTTGGTCCTAGTCCGTATACAGACCACGCAAATCTATCAGGGCAACATAGTACCAGCGAGGGCAGGAATCCCTGCCTCAGAATGGCAGCCCCTAACAGTCTTAGTTTGGGACTGTGTGCCCTGGCCCTGGCGACAACCGACTGTACTAGAGTCTACCTTAGTCCTCATTCTCACTCACTCTGACATTACCAAGAAGTCTCCAGGGACATGTTTTTCAGTGGTGACAATTGTTGATAATGACTGTTGAGGGACTGTGAGGTCTTAGTCACTGTTTTGTGTTCCAGAGTTGTGAACATTTGGTGACAATTTAGTTCAAATAATCTCCAAAACAGTGACAGGTCAAAATTGTCATACAGGGTCCTGGGAGATGTTATAGACACGGTGTTGCATAGACCTATCGAGTTGAAACGATCACTGACCTATTTGGATATAGCTTTGCCATATATGCACACGTAAGATAATTCGACTGTGCAACAGAAACGGTCACTATCCACGATCGTCACTACTGTAAAACACCTCCCTGTTTTTCAGACAGCGACGTCATTGTACAGTAATTGCAAATTGCTTTTAATTCTAACGACTGGCGCCCCCTATCATCTCATAGAGACAGCTCTAATATACGTGTACCATGTGACCTCAGTTCCTTCACACTCACCACGCTGTCCGCTCGGGTTTTTCGCCCGCCCACCCACAACCTTTACACCATTATACTAGTAACCGATATCTCTGTCAATATCTTATAAAGAGGTTACTCTTTCTTTTTCTTATCAAATTTTTACATTTCCATTCAATTCAATACCATGTCTAGCTCTTATGTCATTTTAAACACTATGTATGTTCTTAATGCTTTTACATCTCAATGAACTTCTACCTCATCTGTACGCTGTTTTACTGCCATTGATGTCTTAATAAAAACTTTCAACGGGCTGCCAGTCTTTGTTACAATTATTAGTTGTGATCGATAAAGATTGATCATTTGGTAAACCAAAAGAGTGATCATGACTGCAAACTGTTCCTCAGACACGGTCACTGTTAGGCTGTTATGATCACTGTTTCTCTGAGGCCCTTTCAAAAAAAAAGAAAAAAAAGTGTCACATGTATATTGCTTAACAGAAAATTATGAAATTTGGGAAATAGATATAACAGACATGGATAATTCATCACAATGAATATTTTTTCATCTAATACATTGGAAATGTATAAAATGAAATATTCCAAACGGTAGTATGAGATTATCACAGCAACTTAGGGTCAAGTACTGCAGTGGGATGTAAACATGGCAGTCAAGCAGAGCAGTGTCAGCAGTTGTCACTGGCTCTGGTGAAACAATTCTTATGAATAAAACAATTATGTGATTTGGGACAAAGGTATAATATCTACATAGAATCCTTCACTGCAAATATCTTTTAATTTTTATAAGTTTTAGTATAATCATATATGTATGACATGTCTTACCCTGTCAAGACCATTTGAACTAAATGGTAACAAAATGGTCATTACCAAGACCTTTTACCACCCAATATACTTATAACTGTAGAATCACTGGGACCCACTCGAACAAGTCTGCGACTTCATAAGACGTAAGCATCGACTATTGAGTCGAAGGAGCCCCCGACTATGTTGTGCTCTCCTTGTATATTAATACCACAGAAATGATCAGAATAACCAAAATAGTCTAATGTTTAAATACTAACAGAGATACCAATGTTCCTATGTTTCATATGTTCTATATGAGGTTTTCTTGCCTTGTTCGCAGAACACACTGGCATCTGGGTAATGGCATAGCCCTCACCACACTTACCCCGTCCGGCACTTGGCGATCGGCAAGCATGATGTCATAATCACACTTACCCTGGACAGCACTTTGTGATCAGCAAGCACGGTGTCTTCACCACACTTACCCCATCCGGCACTTGGCGATCGGCAAGCACAGTGTCTTCACCACCCCTACCCCGTCCGGCAGTTGGCGATCGGCAAGCACGGTGTCTTCACCACACTTACCCCATCCGGCACTTGGCGATCGGCAAGCACAGTGTCTTCACCACACTTACCCCGTCCGGCAGTTGGCGATCGGCAAGCACGGTGTCATCACCACACTTACCCCGGCTGGCACTTTGTAATTGGCAAGCACAGTGTCAATGTCACACTTAGCCCGGCCGATACTTTGTGATCGGTAAGTGTCATCACCACACTTTACTCTGTCATCGCTTAGCAATCGGCAAGCACAGTGTCATATTCACACTTACCCCGGCCGGCACCTGGTGATCGGCAAGCACTGTGTCATAATCACACTTACCCCGTCCAGCACTTGGCAATCGGCAAGCTCAGTGTCATTGTCACACTTACCCCGGCTGGCACTTTGTGATCGGCAAGCACGGTGTTCTCATCAGCAATTCGCCCAGAATACGGAGCCAGAATGCTGCACCTCAGTGTCTCGTCCATCACCTGCTTCAGGTACCTATAAATAGTTAGGGGTCAAGAATCACAGAACAGGTTCCCTCATGATATTGATATAACATACGAAATACTAGAAATCACTCCACAGGTTGACTCATGATATAAATATCACATACAAAGCTACTGGAAATCACACTACGGGTTGACTCATAATATAAACATCACATACAAAGCTACTGGAAATCACACTACAGGTTGACTCATAATATAAATATCACATACAAAGCTACTGGAAATCACACTACAGGTTGACTCATAATATAAATATCACATACAAAGCTACTGGAAATCACACTACAGGTTGACTCATAATATAAATATCACATACAAAGCTACTGGAAATCACACTACGGGTTGACTCATAATATAAATATCACATACAAAGCTACTGGAAATCACACTACAGGTTGACTCATAATATAAATATCACATACAAAGCTACTGGAAATCACACTACAGGTTGACTCATAATATAAATATCACATACAAAGCTACTGGAAATCACACTACAGGTTGACTCATAATATAAATATCACATACAAAGCTACTGGAAATCACACTACAGGTTGACTCATAATATAAATATCACATACAAAGCTACTGGAAATCACACTACAGGTTGATTCATTATATAAATATAACATACAAAGCTACTGGAAATCCTACTACAGGTTCTCTCATAATATAAATATCATTTAGATATAACACACAAAATACTTGAAATCCTACTGCAGGTTCCGCCATAATATGAATATCATACAAATATAACATACAAAACTAGCAAAAATAACATCAAAGGTTCCCCCTATTCAGATATTTTGGAATGTAACAACTTAAAGAACACTCAGATAAGACAATATTAGCTTGTTATGCAAACAAGCATGTATCACTATGTCCATGTATTGTCCTTGTTTTCTCTGTGTTATTCAACCATTGACTGGTAAGTGGAGAGCCCTACTATAAGGTGAATGTACAATGTCATATTCAACTGGATGAAAACACAACAACAAAAACCACTTGGACATCGTGCTTTTCTAATCAGGGATGCCAGTGAGGGTCAAGGAAAATTCCTACATGGGGACTGAGGCCAGTCTATGTATCACCTAAACGCACATGGTGTATGGGGAATCCCCATCACTCTCCTAGCAGATCCTTGGACATGGACTGGCAGTATAGGATAGCTAAATATCTGCTATGAGAATGGGTATTTGTGTAGTTCTGCACTAAATGGGGTACTCTTCAAAGAAAATAGTTTAAGAATGATTACCACACACTTTCTGTTCTATATTCTTTTAGACTTGGTAATGCTTTAATAACTCTATTCTTATATAACACATCTTAAGCCAATCAGATGTCAGTATTCAAGTTTGCCCTTATCCGTAGGAGCATTTCCTACAGGAATCCTACCATCCTACAGCTGTAGGTTAGAGCACTGGGATCCATAGGCCCTCTAACTGAGTGTGCTGTGGGTAGCTGAATTAAGAATTTTGAAAGATTACAGAACAAGTTTATATCTAGATTTTAGGGAACCTGGAGTCTATATTGTTCTCAAAACATACAATTTCTTGAAATTTTCATATTTTTTTAGACTAAAATGAAAATCCTACATGTAGGCAAAATCCTACAAACTGGTATCCCTGGAATTTCTTATCCTGCTCCCCAAGACCTCAGAATACCTGAATGGAAATCAGATCATGATACGGACTCCAGTGGTTCTCGTATCACGTTGTGTGAGAGTAGATAAGTATATGATGAAGAAGCGATGCGTGATAAAAGACGAGATAAGTTCATGGTCGAGAGGTGAGACAGAAACAGCAGCGTTGATCATTTTTCCTATTAATATTCTACTTGCAGTTTGTGTTGCTTAAGCCCTGTCTCCACTGGGCGATCCAAGGTACATAGGTTCATATTACTACACACTCCAAATTCAATGTTGAACGAGGACACAGGCGAAACACTCATCACTTTCTTTCTTGATATGTTCTCGGTATAGACCCTCCAGATGTTACTAAACTCCCTATTATCGCCCCGAGTAAGTAAAGGTTCTACGACTGCATGAACCACAGTTATTTGCTTTATAATTGAAGAAACTGAATATAATTTCGGATTTACATGTAGAAATAGCTGAAATTTCCATTTCTGGGATAGGATTTCAAATTGGAAGATTTCTGAAAAACGTTAAACTGCAATAATTGTAGGTTACAGGTCAAGGGTCTTTCACCATACAACGACGGCAACCAGCGAACACCGGTACCGGTACTTGTAAATAGACTGAACAATGGGATACCTCAATAGGGCCTATAAACAGACTGAATTATGGGATATATGAAAAGGATCTATCCTCAGAGTTTGATAAGATAAAGTGCTATCTGGTAAACGTACACTAGATCTTTAATGGCCTCTTCTCGAATGGATTCCTGACCCAGGACGTCAATCATCTCCTCGTAACAACGCTCCTGGATGTCTGGGTACATGGCGAGGTAGTAAAGTCCCCATGTCATAACTGTAATTATACAGAAATAACATACATGGAACAGTCCCCACGCTATAATTGTAATTATACAGAAATAACATACATGGAACAATCCCTACATTATAATTGTAATTATATAGAAATAATATACACGGAACAGTCCCCACGTTATAATTGTAATTATACAGAAATAACATACATGGAACAGTCCCCACTTTATAATTGTAATTATATAGAAATAACATATACGGAACAGTCCCCACTTTATAATTGTAATTATATAGAAATAACATATACGGAACAGTCCCCACTTTATAATTGTAATTATACAGAAATAACATATACGGAACAGTGCCTGCGTTACAACTATAATTAAATAGAAATAACATACATGGAACAGTTCCCAAGTCATAACTGTAATTATACAGTAATAACATACATCTCAATATGTAACTCATTATCCAAACCCTACATCATAATAGTTACCATATATCAATATGTATCACATTGCACTACAATAGTTATATATCAATATGTATCACATTGTCCAAACCCTGCACTTTAATATCTATCATATATCAATATTTACCTCACCCCTGGTATTTTTTCTCCATAGACTTAACATTTGTAACTCATATCCAACGCCCATGAGCTATTTAGTAAAAATATCCAATTAGGGATTATGTCACAAATGTTAGCCCATTAGTTAATCTAAGCGGTGAGATAGATCCAGACACCCATTCAAGTTTAGGGTCAGAACTCGATCCTATCTCATTTGAATCGATACGTAATTTACGTGGCTTCGCCTTGAGAATTACTACACGATTCAAACTCGATGGGATATGAGCTCTGACCCTAAACCTTCATAGGTTTCCTCTGCAGTATCGCATTTTATCCTACCCCTAATAAAAAACGCCATAGGTTTAACATTGACTCAATGTATTTGACGGAGCGTTGGATAAAGTGTTATTTATGCACCAAGGTGAATAAAAAAACGGACCAATCAGGGACGAGATAACGAAAGTAGATCCGGCAGAATTGATAATTACTAACATGGATAATTACAAATATTCTCTGTATATCGGTGAGATGGGGTAGGATAAATACGAAACCGAACTCGAGTTAGCCTTGTCAATGTTCATACCACTCTGGTCAGGTCTGCTACTCACTAAACTCGGCTAACGCCTCGTGTAGTAGTACACAACCTGCCCATCGTGGCATAAACATTGACAGGGCTAACTCTCGTTTGGTTTCTACTAAGTCCACATGCTGCACAATAATATTATAATGACAATATTTGAAGGCTCTAATATCATAATAACAAAAAACATATCCCCTCGTCTTATTAAGTCATCACGTTGTAGATGTGAATATGACACAATTTCCTGGAATTGCTCATTTAAATGATACCCTGAAAAGATAAAATATCGTATTGTGACTTACAAAGTCCAGTCGTGTGGAATCCAGCAACGAAGTAGGTGATGCTATCGGCGAGAATCTGCTCCTGGGAGTAGTCACTTTTGAGGAAGATGTCAAGGAGGAGGTAACCCTCTTCTTCTGAATGTCTCCTGTCCTCTATTGCGGCGCGTATGTGGTCAATCATTGTGTCTCGGTCTGTGTGCATATAAATCAGTGCGGTGTACGTCTTCTTCCTAATATCGTAAAACTGGATGAGTTTTAATCTTGGCCACCGTATGCTACGGCTGGAGTTTGGCATAGTGATTTCATGAGGCGAAGCCGAGTGAAGTCCAGAGCCAAAACTCCAGGAGTGGCATGCGGTGGCCAAGATTAAAACGAATCAGGTTTTGATTTTATCCTACCCCGTCTCCTCGATTTTGGAATATTACGTGATAACAATTCTGTATGCCACTAGTGGCATATAAAACTCTGTATGCCAGTCAGCATGGCATACGGAAACTCAATGTTAAGCCTATGAGATTCTATATTAGGGGTAGGATAATGTACAAGTCGTGATATATTATATTGATAATTACACATACGTTTTACTGCTAGAGCCATGACAAGTTTATATTAAATAAATAATTACACATACCTTTACTGCTAGAGCCATGGCGAGTGTCATATTTTATGAATAATTACACATACTTTTAGCGCTAGAACCATGACAAGTTCATATTGTATAAATAATTACATATTCCCTAAAAAGATTTCCCCTATGAAAATCCCCCTACCACCATGGGCAAAAGAGTTATCAATCATTGATGATCCAAATCTGCTGAGTATCATAAACTTGTCAGTGTGACTGGTATCTTAATTTGCATCTAATCATCTTTGATCTGTTGTATTAAAAAAGTCTTACATTTCTCAAATGTTTTGATTCGCTCAGTGTCGGGTTGGTCTCCAGTTATTCTTCTTTCGATCTCAGAGAAGCACTGTTAAGTAATGAAGGAAGAAAATATGAGAATAATTTCTAAGGCCATTAAAGGCAGTACTTACTATATCGTAACATTGCCTAAGACCACTTAGTGTCCATTAAAAGGAGAACTTACTATATCGTAACATTCCCGTAGACTGCTAAACGTCCACTAAAACTGGTACTCACAATATTGTAACATTCCCTGAGACTACTAAGTGACCATTAAAAGCAGTACATACTATATCGTAATATTCCCTAAGACTACTGACTGTCCATTAAGAGCAGCACTTACTATATTGTAACATTCCCTAAGAGTATTAAGTGTCCATTAAGAGCAGCACTCACTATATTGTAACATTCCCTAAGAGTATTAAGTGTCCATTAAGAGCAGCACTCACTATATTGTAACATTCCCTAAGAGTATTAAGTGTCCATTAAGAGCAGCACTCACTATATTGTAACATTCCCTAAGAGTATTAAGTGTCCATTAAGAGCAGCACTCACTATATTGTAACATTCCCTAAGACTTTTAAGTGTCCATTAAGAGCAGCACTCACTATATTGTAACATTCCCTAAGAGTATTAAGTGTCCATTAAGAGCAGCACTCACTATATTGTAACATTCCCTAAGACTATTAAGTGTCCATCAAAAGCAGAACTTACTATATCGTAACATTCCCTGAGACTGCTGACTGTCCTTTCATCTTTGAAGGTCTTGCCAAATGAGGCTTGTGATATGGATTTGATTGCCAGGTCAAACAAAGTCTCTCGTACGGGAACATGTTCTTGAGGTGGGAGAGCCATCCACTTCTCCTTCAGTTCATCAACAAGCTGTTCAAAGAGGATGGTTATGATAAGATACATCACAACTAAGTGTATTCAACTATTCATGATAAATATTTACAAACAAGAAGAAAAAAGAGTCAACAACTCAGAAGAATCCCCACATGAAACAAACTGGAGTATGGCTCAGAGAAAAAGTAGCACACATAAATATTGATAGATGTTACTATTTCATATAACTGCAGTGTATTGTAGCAGGTTTTCAAATCTCATGAATAGCATTGGATCGATATTAGTTATTGAATCTTGATTGATAAAATATGAGAAATACAAAGTAGAATTCTACATGTAAAAACTTGCAGCGGTTGTTTGTAACTAACACCATTTACAGAAGAGAATTTAAAAAGAGTATGTCATGGTGTAAATGATTGATATGCATTTTACTCTATAAGAAGAAGATAGCGATGTATAAACGATAATACATGTAGATTATGAATTATATATGGTAGAGGACGAAGAGCCAAAAGCAAGACCACAGCATAAACATATTATAAGGTCCGGCGTCCACCCATTACGATATGGCTCGGATGTGGTCTACGATGCACCTCCCGATAAAAAAATCAAAATTGCGTCGGAAGGTCACCTAATATCGGGGCAGTTGACCACGTCTCTGTGATTAGACACCGATAAAACCCCATACAATGCATGGTGGATTGGCTTGTCTAGACATATGTCTACGATTTTGCACCTTCCCGATATGGCACCGATTTTGACATTTTGTATCGGTGCCATATCGGGAGGTCTACGATTCTATTGTAGTAGGTGGACACCGGGCCTAAGGTTAAAGAGGCCAAGAACTTCTTTTTTCAAGAAGAGTCCCGTGTATAGTGGGATGAACAGATGGAATGATCTGCCTGTAGAAAGACAGAACGGGTCCCTGCACTGTTAAAAAAAACCATCTCAAGTTAAAATATTTGGATAAGTTTGTATGATCTAATTTTTTACCGGTTTGCCTAAATCAGGTCAAATATTAGATCATAATTAGTACATCGTCCTATTGCCCCGTAAATGGCGTCTAAATCATAAACCTTCATGCCATTATCGCATCTCATCTTGTAAATAAGTTATATGACTGAGGATTCTTTTGTGACCAATCTCCAACACTCAAACAATCAAAGAAGACTAGCCTGAAAATCTGCAAAGCAGAGGCTAGCCATATGTACCTCTCTACAGTGCAAATGATAAAAAGAAATTAAAAAAAATTAAAATATATGTACGCACAGACTGAAAGATGGGCAATCCCTCCTGACAAACGACGTTGTAACCATAGGCTTGATCGTACAACCTTCTCCTGGCTTTCCATTCCTCTCCCATCGAATAGGTGATTGAGGCCCGGCTCCAGAAGGGTTCATAGGCACTAAAGAGGTCAACTAGAAAGAGAATGTTGAAAATAAAGAACGATATATAGGTCAACCAGAACTACAATGACATACATGTACAAAGAAGAACGCATCCTTATCTCATCCCGGTATTTTTCTACATAGGCTTAACATTAGGAACTCGTACTCCACGGCCGTGAAGTTCGTGTACCCAATACTCTATGGCTAATTGGGTAATTCATTTTATCAATAGATAATGTTATACGGGGTGAGATAAAATCAGAAATCCACTCGATGAAAATAACTTGGTCTGCACTCCACCTTGTTTGACCGCAGAGTAATTCACTCAGCTTCGATTCATGAATTACTCTGTGATCAAACTCGATGGAGTACGGACCAAGCTATTTTCATCTCGTGGGTTTCCTTCTTAGTACGAGATGCGATTGTGCGACATCTTTTTTTCTGAATAAAAAAAAGAGTAGAAAATAAAATAAAGAAACAAAGACAATGTTCAATATAAAATAAAGAATGATATAGAGGTTAACCAGGACAATATCGTTCAATACACAGAACAAGCTTTAATTCAACCTTTCAGTTCCCATGGAAACCCCAAGCTGTTTACCGGTGAAAACCGGGGGATGCCTTTTGGCGTCCCTAGGATTAAAGGTCCCCGGTAAAGTTACATGGTTGTGGCGTAGTGAATATGAGATGACATCATAGGCGATTGACCAATTAGCGGTCAGGATTTCAGAGAGGAGACAAGACAAGACGAGATTTAAATGTCCCTAACAGGGAAAGAGGTGAGATAAATCCAGAACAGCACTCGAGTCGTAAAATGAACAATACTCCACTCATTTGAATGGGCCATAATCGTCACTCGGCTTTGCCTCGATAATAATTGCGGCCCATCCAACTCGTGGAGTATTGTGTGTTCATACTATTCTCGATGCAGTTCTATATAATGCTTTTTCTTAATTAATCGTAATTGAGGTGATATTGGTGGCGATCATTTAGGCTTAGCTGCGATCATTGGTCTATGGAACACTGGCCAGCAATTTTCTCAATATGGTCCCCGATCTTTATTATCGCTATCGACAATTGGTGAGACTACATCCATACCCTGATATCAATACCTTTTGATAAGAACAAATATCATTGGTTATTTCTTTGTCAATATCAATCATCAGTGATAATATTATTATATATCTATGTCCGAATGTCTATTAAATACTGCCCGCTGCTAGGGGTGCAGTAATAATAATGTTCGTGCCCGCTGTGACTGCGACTTTGTGTGTCATTAAAATGGTGTTTTTTCACCAATTAGAGGTATTTAATAATAAGCAAACATCCTTACTGTAGACGAAATGGTTCTCGTTCTCGGTCAGTCGTCGATTTCATACTGCCTGACGCCTTTGGCGTCAGGCAGTATGAAATCGACGACTGACCTCGAACAGAAACCGTTTCGTCCACAGTAAGGACGTTTCCTAATATTACTGAATACAAGAATCATTCTATATGATAAAATAAGATTATCTTTACACCCAACACCATTGGTATAGCCCTGTTTCAGTACCGGATGCCTTGCTGGCGCAGGTAGCTGGCAGCGAAAGATCATATTTACTTGACCTAGAGCATACTTATAAAATATAGGTAGCACTGAAATGTTTTGGCAACTCGAGTTATGAGTTTTCAAAAACTGACAATGACAATTTACTGGAGAATGTGTGGACATGAAATTCCCTCAAAAATTACATGAAATTACTAAAATACTTATGAGAAAGCCAAATCTGAGGTTATTTTTATGTTATTTTCGTGTGATTCCTTATCTGTTCCATTAAGACCTTTTCTAAAGCCAGCTATTTTACGTAATTCTATGATTATAACCTAATTATTAGACTTAAATAGGTCATGGCACATAAAAAAAATTAACCAAAAATCGAAATAAATATGAACTACACAGAATGTATGATTGGGCTCAAAATTGATAGGTTTCTTAAGCAGTGAAAGCAATATGATTTTAACCAGGGACCTGTTTCATTAGTTTCGTGACATGTCTGTGACGCCATACAGACATTGGGGTTGGCTAGTTTCGTGACAACACAAGTAGCTGCCCTTCGGAAAATAAAGACCCCGCACATAAGAATTAGACAAATCTACACATCATGGACCTGTTTCGCTAGTTTCGTGATAAAGGTGTTAGACAGACATGAAAAGTGGTACCAACAGTGCAAACAAGAACGGACAAAACGAAGAAACCATCTAGACACCAGCTAGACATGTCACAAAAACTAGTAAAACAGGTTGCAGGGTATATTCCAATGTTTGTGTGCGGCAAATATTCCTCCTGACCTGTATACACCTTTTAATGGCAGGCCAGTTACCAATATGGTCATTGCAGTAGAAAGCCATCAGATGATGAGAATAACCAGCCATAGCATCTTGTGTACAGCCAATATTCCATATACAGAAGTTACGGAGAATGCTTTGGGAAAACTCTTTTGCGGATAAAGAAAGATCATAGTTTAAAAGTGAGTGAAAGGTGGTTTTTTTTAATATTGAGCTTCGCTCTATTTATTGAACCGAAAGAGTTACAGTAAGTTTGGGTACAAAATACATTTGAACTTTCCATCCGAGCATAATGGACTATCCAAAAGGCTACAAGTGATCACTCCAACGTAGAACAATGTCTAAAATCGAAGAAGTAAAAGGTATCTTGAAGAAACTTTTAGATTACTTGGGTCCTCACAATCCGTGTGAAATATTGAGAAAAGAGAGGAGCGGCTATTGAGGCCTGTTATAGCACCCCTCTCATATATCTCACACTCTCTAAGTCGTAATCTGTACAAGGTTCTCACTGCCCTCTATGGCAGAAGAATTCTTAACGACCTAGGCTTAGAGCGTTGAGAATCAACTGGCACACAGTATTCCCGCTAGGTGGCATCTTTGAGGTTACAGATGTACGTCTTAAGCAAGGGAGGTAGGCCAGTGGATTCTCAAGGCTCTAAGCCTAGTTCGTTAAGAATTCTTCTCCATCGAGCGTAGTGAGAGTACAGAATACGACTTAGAGAGTGTGAGATATTATGAGAGGGGTGAACCTACAGCTAACTAACACTCTTATAGAGCTTACCAGGTCCGGAATAGAGGGACACTATGTTCCAGTGAGAGAAATTCAGAGTGATGAGGTTGTAATGACTGGAAATGACAAGGCACGTACAAGGTTTTCCACAAGTCTGATATTCTTTATTCCGGTTCTCCGTTAAGTAGGGAGATGGTACAGATACAATACACGGTCGCGATTCCAATTGGTTGAGATAAGGTGGGTTATTAATGATATGCATCATTCCCGATGCTCTGGACACGCCCCCTGGGAGGGTCAGGTCAGGGCTATCTGACCTCCCCGGGTGCACGACATGTTATCAGTGTCCCACGATTCAGGTTTTATGAAAACATGCAGAGTATCATTACATTTCCTCCCCCCTCAAGTAAATTCCCATTATTTGGAATGTAATCAATTGGTAATACACCAGGGGTGACGAGTTGAATACAATAACAACATACTATGAACTGCTATTGGTTATATATCTTAATCTAACAGTTACACACAATAGTTATTAGGACAGTCTGGTCAATATCAACGTTCACGGAGGGGGTAGTCCTGGGTACAATGTACCATTTACAGTGTCGGTTGGTATCATGGGTACGTCCTCATGTTTGGCCCCCTGGAGAGTGTCTTTGATTACTGATTTTATCACTTTTAGGACGAAGGTGCGTTTCACGTACATCACAATGCCTACAGTGACCCCGAGGATGATTAATACACCCAATAGTCCAAGTGATAAAGCCGACACCGCTAGGACCTTCAAGGGGTTTTCGCCTGTCGTCACGGGTAGGCCCCAGTTCACAAAGTCCTGAATGGGTATGGTGAGGGGTCCTAAACGAGCTAGATCTTCGCGTACCGTGGTACTCACTTCCGTAGGCCATACTATATCAAGAGCCGGTAATGGTAGGGGGTCTGGGATTCTTATTTCCATGCGCCTAAAACCTACATTCACCCCTTTTAGTGTCCAATCTTCGGTCTCCAGACTACATTGTTCGTTGAGAATGAGTTGAGATATCTGAGTGATTTCTTCCTTTTTGGGTGCTAATCCGGTACAACGATGCGTCAACGTCACGTTTCTGAATGGTATAATGGTGACCAAGGAGGGATGCATCAGATCATGCACTACCTGTGACTTCTCCACCGGTCGAGGGACTAAGATAACTTTGCACTTGTTACCACTTTCCCCTGCCACAAGCTGTGCTTCACATCCTGGTCGTTTGTATTGTATTTCCGGGAAACATACCGTTGGTTTGCGTCCCACACACACATTGTTTCTTGGTATGAACGATGAAGTGGATTCCGATGAAATAGCCACCTTGTCTTTCCCCGCTACAGTCCTCGTTAGATTTGGGGACACCAACACAGCGAAATACTGAAGTCGATGTTTAATGTACACATCCCGGGTTACTGCAGGTATCAACATCTTATAGGCCAACTTTCCTCCTTGAGACCATAGTAGTTCTACCTTCGTGTTCTGGTAGTACCAATTTTCCGCTAACACGGTATGTCCTAATTTCTCCAACTCCCGCAGGACGTTTCCTAATTCACTTGGTCGTAGTATGTCTCTCGAGAGCTTCCCTCTTTCAAGCTGCATTGCTTGCTGATGAAATAAGTCAACAGTTCCCGCAAATTGTGTCACCACTAGGTCCATTACTGCTAATACTTGCTCTACAATTTGTTTGATTTGTAGGACTTGAATTGCATAGATATGATCCTGAATTTGGTTGTTAATTTTACTTACAATTTGCTGCAGTCTGTTGGTATGACTTTGAAGGACTCGTATTCCATCTCTATTTTGTTCGAGTTGGTGCCTAGTTAAGTTGAGAAGTGTTAGTAGTTGGGCATCATGTTGCTGAACGCGTTCCACTTCGCCGGCTAGGTGGTTGACTTGCACGGACAGCAGCCTGACATCAGCTTCAGTTGCCACCCCCAAACACGCTTTGGCCAACTCTGCAAGTATTGAGCGAAAACCTCTTCTTCTTCTGTCCGTTCCTCTAGTTTCTTCTTTCACTTGTTCTTTACCAGCTTGTAGGATGCAACGATTATTCGCAACTCTTAAGTCCCAAACGTCCATCGTGTTCTGATCTAACTGTCCATTGGATACGTTTTTGTAGTGACTAATTTGGTTTTCCAAATCTATTAATACTGGTACCGCTGGTGCTTCTATAGTGACTATTACTGTCCATAGTGCAGAGATGACGCGTGTATCTCCTTCCAGTGTGACTAATACCCCATCTCGTTGCAGTAGGGGTGAGTGCACGATTTTGTCTGCCATTACTGCAGCACACGTGCACAATGTTATTGTCAATATTAAGGTCCCGCGATTCATGTTGATGTTGATTCTTCTGACGTGGACCAATCTTTGTAGTTTACCGAAGTGCTAGAGGGAAGTCAGCTGCGTTACGATGATCTCCACGGGTTCGAGGTGTTCTAGCCGAGGTAGTTTGCGACGTAGCTGGAAGGTCTCTGTGGTCGTTATCCGTTGCCTCCACACTTATATTCTCTTCCTCCACCAAGTGCGGCGAGGTTGCATGTGTATTGTCACTGGACCTGTCCGATGTATCAAACGACCAATGGTCTGCCTGGTAAGGGTGGTCTATTACACTCCCGTTATCGGGGTCCGACTGGTGGGCAGTGACACTTTGTGTAGTGTCTACCTCGGAGTCGCCGTCACGGCTAGTCCCCGTGGCAGGTGTTGTTGATTTAGCGGACGTACTGTGTGAGGTTGCGTAGGCTTTATCAGAGGTGTTAGACGTGATATCGGTCTCCGCATCTGAGTGGGGGGGAACTTCAATAGTGACCGGCGGTGTTTGTGAAGCGTCGTCCTGTCGGCCCCCGGTGCTAAGGGTCTCGTGATAATCTTCAAAGGCCGTGGTCCTGTGTGTACGGTTCGTTCGCCATGGTTTGATAGTATATCTTCTTTTTGTTCCTGTTATCGGTATAGTCCGTTGTAACCTATTGTATCTTCCGTTCACTATCGTGCCAGGTGGCAGCTTATCATGTGGATTGTCGATGAGGGTGTATTTGGCGGACGGTTTATCTGGTGGCTTGGCACTTTGTGTTGTCTTATCATTAATACTCGGTGACGGCGGAGGATTTCCAGGGGTGGGTGGCATGTATGTGACACCTGTGGGTACGAGTTTTAATCTTTCCATGTTTACTGTCAGTATCTTGCCGTTTGAGTGCAGAAGTTCCACCACATTATCTCGCACCTGAGTAATGATATACCCATGCAGATATGGCGGATCAAACGTGGTGTGTTTGTGATTTTGGAGTAGCACTTCTTGACCCTTTTGATATTGGGGTGCGCGTTTCCTTTGATCAAGCCTGTTCTTGTTAGCTTGTTGTAGTTTTAATGTTTTCTTTCTGGCCTCATTGGTAGCTTGTTGTCTCGTATTTATCCTGTCTTGTAATACTTTGAGCTCTTCTCCGATCGGTGTTCTATTTTGATGCAATTCACCTGCTGGTGGCTCCCTGCCTAAATGTAGAAAGTAGGGTGAAAAACCCGTGACCGTAGACACCGATGAACGGTATGCCCACAAGGCCGTGTGTAGTTGTTTTTCCCATTGATGTACTTCCCCCAGGACCAGCTTGTTAATCATTGCTTTCATCGTACCATTGAATCTTTCCGTCTTTGCGTTTGTGGCCGGGTGATACGCCGTGGAATACCTCCACTGGATATGTCGTTCCTTGCACATTTCGTGGATAGCTTCATTCAGGAATTCAGCTCCGCGGTCCGATATAATTATGCTCGGTGCTCCGTATCGGGGAAACCATAATTCTGAAAAGAATGATACTATCCTCATGGCACGTTTGTCGGGGATAGGCATAACCTCCGCCCATCCGGTTGCGTGGTCAATACACATGATGACATAGCGGTTGCCTTTATGACTTTCCTGTAGAGGTGATACCAATGAGCTCATTGGGAGATGTTGGTACCGGTAGTGGATGGGCAGGCGGATATGTTTTTACTGGCCGATACAGTAAGCAAGTGGGACAGTTTTGTAGGATAGTGTGCACATCCCGCTTCTTATTGGCCCATTTGTACTTGTTTATCAATTTGGTGTACGTTTTGTGCATCCTTTGATGTCCCAATTGATGATGTACTTGTTTTACCAGATTTTTTACCAAAGGGGGTGGTACTACAATCCTGGGATAGCTGGTTTTGTGCACTTCTCTTAAGGTATACAGTACTCCATTGACCACCACATAGTCCTCTTCCTCGTCAAGTCCTTGTTGATACTGCGATAATTCTCGTTGGTAACGTATCAACTCCTCCCGCTGGAGGAATGGGTCTGACCACACGATACTGTTTTTATCGCTAATGTCTGGTATCGTTGATTTCTTGCTCAACACAATGGTCACCGCATCGATAAGTACACTTTCGGTGTCGTTATTCATGCACCCCACCACCTCTATTTCTGAATCGTTGTTGCCTTTATCGTCTGAACGAGGTGGTAGTCGTGACAGCATATCGGCACGCGTTTAACCGTTGTAGGGCGTACACTATGGCGAATGCTTCTTTTTCAATCGTGGCCCATTTCTTTTGGCTGTCATTGAGCTGTTTAGAAACATACTGTACTGGTCTTTCTAGTCCATTGTCATCAGTTTGAGTCAGTATGCCCCCTACACAATTCATGCTGGCGTCAACGTACAATATGTACGGCTTGTGCAAGTCCGGGAAGGCCATGATGGTGTCTGAAGTCAGCATGTCTCTCAGGGCACACCATGCGTGATGACGGTCCGCGGTCCACGTGAAGATTTCTCCTCTTTTTGTTAGTTCCACCAAGGGGGCTGCCAAGGCTGAGAAGTTCGGTATGCAGTGCCTGTAATACCCTGCCATGCCCAGGAATCTTTGTGTCTCTTTAAGGTCCTTTGGAGGTAGCATTTGGTGAATTGCCTCTACTTTCTTGGGATCAGGTTTAACCCCGGTGCTGCTGACTATGTATCCAAGTAGTTTTACTTCAGTTTGTTTGAGCTTGCATTTCGTCGGGTTCACCGTGAGATGATGCTCGTTCAGTATTTGGAACAGTTCGTGTAGGTGTTTGTCGTGTTCCTCAGGGTTGGTAGAATACACGATAATATCATCTAGATATACGAGCACTGTTTTGTCCAGAAGTGGGGACAAGACTTTGTTTATATACCTTTGCCAGGTGGCCGGACTGTTACAGTATCCTTGCGGCATACGTAGGAACTCGTATAATCCGTATGGGGTGGTGAATGCTGTTACTTCTCTACTTTGTGGTGTTATACGTATCTGATAATACGCATTCTTTAAGTCGATTACAGAGAACACTTTGGCTCCCGAGAGAGCATCAAATATTTCCTGGATGTTAGGAATGGGATGGGCATCTTTTTTACAAAGTAGATTCACTTTACGGTAGTCTATGCAACAGCGTATTCCTCCATCTGTCTTCGGCACTATGAGGAGTGGGGAAGCCCATGGGCTTGAGCTCGGAGCTATGACTCCTGATGCCAGCATTTTGTCTAGTTCACTTTTTACTTTTCCTTTCAATGTCAGGGGGATGCGATATGGCCTTTGGCGGACAGGAGCATTGTCCTTCACATCTATGTGCATTTCTACTTCTGGGGCTGCGCGCAGGGGTATTTGATCCGCTGCGAACATACTGGGAAATCTGCTCTGCCAAATGTCTAGTTCGGTATGGACGCCGGCCAATTCATTGTCGTATGTATTACAGGTCCCATACTCGAAACAGTGGTCGGCCAGCTGCACTTGGTGCATTGTGCAATTCAGCTGGCAGTCCATCCTTTCCATCGCATCTATCCCGAGGAGTAGGTCATGTCCCATTTCATCACACACATAGACGTCTAATTCACAACCAAATAAGGGAATTGTAGCCACCCCTTTGGTACATATTTCGTGTCCGGATAATGATTTTAATTTCAATCCCGGTGTTAGTACTGCCGGACGATCTGAGACGGCTAGTAGAACTTCCCATATATTCGTCGTCATCAAGGAGCGTGACGTGCAAGAGTCAATTAAAGTGTGTAGTTTGCTACCGCCCTGTGGTATCGTTACACACACCCTACCGTCTGACGTGTCCACTAGTTTCCCTGGTAGGCCCCCGAGTTACCTTGATGAGAATACTGATGCTGGTCCGAGGTATTCCAGTTCTGGGGGGCGGAGTTGCCCCAGCCATTCCCCCCATTTTCCTGGGAGGGATTATGCTGTCGTGGTCCATGCCGAGTCCCACAGTCCCGTGATATATGGCCATAACCATTACAAGAATAACACTGTATTGAGCTGTTACCGCCATTCTGGTGTGTGCCCCGGCCTCGGCCTCGGCCGCATCCTCGGCCTCGGTTGTTCGGCTGTGATCCTAAGTAGAAAACATTGGCAGTTCCGGTTCGATCCCAGCCCTGATCCCACGAGTGAGTACATGGGCTGGTACTGCATGTAGACGGTGGTGGGGCGTGTGTGTTACACGCATGGTTCGTGTGGGAGCAGGCAGCTATCGTAGGCGGCTCGGTGGTGGTTGATTTAATTTCCTTTGGTTCCTTTACTTTCGGATTACGCATTTCAACCACCAGCGGCTGCATCTGTCTTTCTAGCGATTTAAGAAGGCCCGAGAATTCTTTGTAGGGGGCCGAGTCTTCATCCAACATTGCAGGTGGGGGTGGGGGAAGGGCCGCTTGTTCCAATTCTAGACCGTCGTTTATCTTCATTACATGTGCTGTGTGGGTAGCCAGCTCCATAGCGGCGTCCACATTGGCGGGCCGCTGGGACCCCACTAGGTTCCGTAAGTTGGCATTACGTAGGCCATCAATATAAAAGTCACGAATTTGATGGACTAAATAGTCAGCTTTCTGATCTTGTTTGGAATAAGCACGGTGAACATCCATTTTGAAACGATCCCCATATTCATTAACTGTTTCACAACTACCTTGTGTCGCCCTTTCCACTCGTCGCCGCAGAAGTGAAATATCTGCTGGTCCTAGATACTTCTTGATTAATGCTTTTTTGACGTTGGTCCAGTTGATTACCAGCGGAGGAGCTTGCTCGGCGAATTCATCTTTCAAGTCTTCTAGGTAATGGGCCAGGCCGCCCGTTGCTTTTGCCGCCGCAGCCTCGTAGATTAGAGTATCCCCCGCGTCCACGTGGTTTTTTGCATAATCGACTGCATCTATCCATGTTCGTAATGCCGCCCTATCTACACCGTCAGCAATCAGTATGTTTCTCGTAAACTCGTGTAGTCTCCTTCTAGTAGCCTCTACCACTGCCAAATCTAAACGTTTTTTGTCCGTATCCGCCATTGTCTATACCAGTCGTTACAAGTCTCTTGGTTCTGTTCACTGTAAATCCTGGCAAGATCGCCAACTGTAATGACTGGAAATGACAAGGCACGGACAAGGTTTTCCACAAGTCTGATATTCTTTATTCCGGTTCTCCGTTAAGTAGGGAGATGGTACAGATACAATACACGGTCGCGATTCCAATTGGTTGAGATAAGGTGGGTTATTAATGATATGCATCATTCCCGATGCTCTGGACACGCCCCCTGGGAGGGTCAGGTCAGGGCTATCTGACCTCCCCGGGTGCACGACATGTTATCAGTGTCCCACGATTTAGGTTTTATGAAAACATGCAGAGTATCATTACAAGGTAAGGCTCGGAAAAATTACTGTCCAAGGCCCTGGCTATGGGCAGTAAGTATTCCGAGCCTTACCAAGTAACTTTGACTTTCTTTCTCTGGAAACTTGGTTTCCTATCCCTATATACCTTCAAATGTAGTTTGATAACAATAAATTGCGTTATTTGCTTACCCACCATCAAACGTGAAGCCAGATCCAACCTCAGCTATAACTTGACACTATGTTTCCTCCCCACTGCGCTTTTTATTTGAATTCGGTAAAAAGCAATCTGATTGGTCTAAACATCAACCTTGGGTAGTAAACGTAAGTTATTCCCCCCCCCCCCTACAAGCATATTGTAAAAAAAAAGATTATTCGGTCATAGGTATATAGGAATTGAGCTTACCAGGGAGCTGTTTCAAAAGTCGAGTGAAGTCTCGCCAGTGGCACGTCACATTTTCAAAGCGAGAGGCTGCAGCAGCGAGAGGCACTTTGAATCAAAGCGGCAGCAAAACCACTACCAATATCCAATAGCGAGCGGCACCTCCACCTCGACAGCAACACTTCAAGTGCAGTTGTTTAGCTCCCGCTTTGGCGGTGAGTACTCTCGTTTAGCACCTTCCGGACTTTTGAAACAGCTCCCAGGTCTGCAATAGAGCTTACCGCGTCTCTTCTATAGCTTACCGGATCTCTTACAGAACGTACCAGGCCTGTTATGGAGCTCGTTTGTTTGTTTGGTTTGATTTAACGTCCAGTTGACCATCATAGGTCCTTATCAGACATTCTCAAGGGTTTTTTTACACCACATGGTGATCTATGTGATGAATTCAGGTAGAAATCTCACCCCTACACACTTACGGACGATAGTTCTTTTACTTCCCACACCACATAGACATGGTATAAGAAGGATTGACCTTTGATATAGCAGTAAATCTACCACTGCTGGGGATGAAGGAGAAAGGTGGCTGCACACCACACCACATAGACATGGTATGAGAAGGACTGGCCTTTGATACAGCAGTAAATCTAACACTGCTGGGGATGAAGGAGAAAAGTGGCTGTACACCACACCACATAGACATAGTATGAGAAGGACTGGCCTTTGATATAGCAGTAAATCTTCCACTGCTGGGGATGAAGGAGAAAGGTGGCTGCACACCACACCACATAGACATGGTATGAGAAGGACTGGCCTTTGATATAGCAGTAAATCTACCACTGCTGGGGATGAAGGAGAAAGGTGGCTGCACACCACACCACATAGACATGGTATGAGAAGGACTGGCCTTTGATATAGCAGTAAATCTACCACTGCTAGGGATGAAGGAGAAAAGTGGCTGTACACCACACCACATAGACATAGTATGAGAAGGACTGGCCTTTGATACAGCAGTAAATCTAACACTGCTGGGGATGAAGGAGAAAGGTGGCTGCACACCACACCACATAGACATGGTATGAGAAGGACTGGCCTTTGATATAGCAGTAAATCTACCACTGCTGGGGATGAAGGAGAAAGGTGGCTGCACACCACACCACATAGACATGGTATGAGAAGGACTGGCCTTTGATATAGCAGTAAATCTACCACTGCTGGGGATGAAGGAGAAAAGTGGCTGTACACCACACCACATAGACATAGTATGAGAAGGACTGGCCTTTGATACAGCAGTAAACCTAACACTGCTGGGGGTGAAGGAGAAAAATGGCTGCTGATAAAGCTCACTGGATCTCCTACAGAACTTACCAGGCCTGTTGTAGAGTTGGGAGCACTCCTTAAAGAGCTCAGGCGTGGCCACACTGACGATGTAGAGCTCACCCATCCACAGCGAGGCGATAGGACCGTGAGCCGCGTGCAGCTGTCTCATATACTGATGTAGGCTTCCCGCTGCAGCAATCTCAGGCAGGTTGCCAGTTCTAGCAAGACAATCAGTGAAAATATACACTTTTATCCTACCCCTAATAAAAAATGCCATAGGCTTAACATGGGATTTGTTTATGTCACAGGTAGTGACATAAAGTGTTGTTTATGCCATTACTTTCTGATACTGAAAAAATATGAAAACGGGGTAGGATAAAATCTAGACGCCACTCGTTTGAGTTTGAGCTTATTCATGCCACTTATTTTGTTGGCTCCGTAATGTCACTCGTCTTCGACTCATGAAATTACGGAGCCAACAAAATGCGTGGCATAAATAAACTCAGACTCAAACTTGTGACGTCTCTTGATATTATTACCCACCTAATACAGTCTCCATACTAAGCCTATGGAGCCTACAGATCTCATAAGATCTCACAGTCTCTAAGTAGTATTCTGTACAAGGTTCTCACTACTCTCTATGGAAGAAGAATTTTTTACGAACTAGGCTTAGAGCCATGAGAATCCACTGGCACACAATATTCCCAATAGGTGGCATCATTGAGATTATGGAAATCGTTGGGTTGCATTGATGTACGCCTTTAGCACGGGAGGCAGGCCAGTGGATTCTCAAGGCTCTAAGCCTATTTCGTTAAGAATTCTTCTCCTATTGAGCGTTGTGAGAACCTTGTACAGAATACCACTTAGAGAGTGTGAGATCTTATGAGAGGGGTGCACCGAAAGCTATTTGTTTTTTGTAAAAATAGGAAACGTTGCCCATGATATACTTCACAGCATACTTACTTGCGGTCCGTAGGTCTGAATCCTGGGATGGTCGATGCATTCTGCGCCTTTTTGGGGGAACAAAGAGAAATAGAAACTATAATTTCCATCATTATACCCAGTATTCTCATTTACCCCTTTCCAATCTACATTCACCTCAGCTACTCCTATCACCACAATGCATGGAGTTTGATGGGTAAGATTGAGTTGGTTAGGCTACAACACGCTGAAATATTTGGTATTATGACCTACTCGGAGAGCTGGCTAACTATGCATGACCCTGACTACTTAGTTCATATAAACGACTATAACATTTTGCGTGTGGATCGCTCTTGGTCTGAAGACGACTCAGACGAAATTAAAATAGGCGGAGGATTATGTACATTCTTTAAAAAGGATATAGCAGTTAGTAAGTATAAAAACAGACTATTCGATACATCAAATAGGGATGCTGAAATCCAAGTCTTAAAAGTAGACCGGACCAATCAAAAACACCTGATTTACATAGCCACTTATAGGCCACCAAAAGGAAACACAGAAAACTTCACTGCCACGCTGCAAAAGATAACGGATGATATTAATACTGCCAGATCAGATATATTTATCCTAGGAGACAATAACATTGACTGGATGAAACATAAAGACCCAACCACCAAAAACATTAAACTGTGGGTGAAATCAAATGGGCTGAAACAACTAATCCAGAATCCGACCCGTATTAGTAAAACTGCCAATACATGTCTAGACCACGTTATTACTAACTGTGAACACATAAAGAAATCTGGTACAATAACAACAAACTTGAGCGACCACCATCTTATCTATGTAGTCCAGGGTACATTAAAGGAGATTAATGTAAAAGCAAAGTTCAGCGGGAGGTCTTTTAGAAACTTTAATGTAGACCTGTTTAAGCAAAATATCAGGAACCATGACTGGAGTAGATTTGACATGGCCGTTGATGCAAATGATGCATGGAGGGCCATGATGGGAATTTTCCTGGAACACCTTGATGAGATGTGCCCCATGAAAACTTATAATATTAAGAAGGTCAAATCTCCCTGGGTGACAAACGAGATTTTGGAGTTACTCAGGGACAAAGACCATGCTTTAGCTAGGGCACACCGAACCAAATTTGATGGAGATTGGAATACGGCAAGAGAACTCAGAAATAGGGCAAAAAAGATAATTTTAAAGGCCAAGGCCGACTATGTTAAAGACAACCTAAGTAACTGTAGAAATGATTCGAGAAAGTTTTGGCAAGAGATTAATCCCAAAGCACAAGGGCGAGACACCAATTCATCTTAAAGACAAAACCACTGGTCAACAGATAAAGTATGAGGAAACTTGCAACTACATAACGACTTCTTCATAAACATCGGCCCCAAACTCTCTGCAAATTTCAGCAGTGAATGGGAATATTATGGGGATATTGCAAACTCTGAACTAAGGGAAATCGATGTTGATGAAGAACAAGTAAGCAAGTTAATAGACCAAGTGGACGTATGGAAGTCATCTGGGCTAGCTGAAATTTCTAGTCGCTTCCTAAAACCTGCCCTACAAGCTGTACCTGATAAACTGACCCAACTATTCAAAATTTCCCTAGCCACTGGCAGATTTCCGGATAGATCGAAGGAAGCTATGGTAGTACCCCTACAAAAAGACGGGGATAAACAAGCCATATCAAATCTACGCCCTATTTCATTATTGCCTGTTCCAGGAAAGATTCTAGAAAAGGTTGTACACCACAGTCTAATGAGTTATTGTGATACCAATCGTATTCTAAACGACAAGCAAGGCGGGTTCCGACCCAACCACTCAACAACTGACACTGTTGTAGATCTACTTAATGACATATATGCGGGAATGAACAACAAGGAGATTACTGTTGCAGTTTTTATTGACCAGGCCAAGGCCTTCGACACGGTAGACCATTCCATTCTAAAACAAAAACTTTGTAAAGTTGGCATAGGGGGCACGCTGTTAACATGGATAATGAGCTATTTAACTGGCAGGGCCCAGCGAACGATTGCTAACGATAGAGTATCGGGGGGTGTGGGGATCACGTGTGGAGTCCCACAGGGCTCCATACTTGGTCCCTTCTTCTTCCTGGTGTACATCAATGACCTGTGCAACTCGGCTGGGCCCTGTCAGAGCATGCTCTATGCGGATGACACCGTGGTCTACTGTACTGGCAAAACGATTAAAGATGTTGTTAGCAAAATTGACAAAAGTATCAGCAATGTGTCCCTCTGGTGTACCCAAAATAAATTAACAATCAACCAGAAAAAAACCAAATACATGGTGTTCGGTACGAAACAACAGCTAAAAAAACTAATCTATAATCCACCAAAATTGGATGGGACACCAATAGAACACGTAACTCAGTTTAAATACCTGGGCATCATAATGGACCAGACCTTAACAATGAAGAAGCATCTTGACCAGACAATCAAAATTTTAACTCACCAACTATATTTATTGTCAAAAATAAGAAAGTTTCTGGACCAGGATAGTGCCCTACGGATTTACAAACAGATGATACTGCCGTTCTTGGATTACGGTGACGTCACTTATGATGAGAGAACAAATGCCTCTGTTGCCAAACTCCAAAGTATTCAGAATAGATGTTTGAGACTCTGTATAGGGGTTCACAAAAAATGCCAACTATCAACCTATACCAGATAGGGAAAACTCCTAACCTGAAAGCCAGGCGCCTGACCCACTTGAGAAATTTCATGTATAAGAAAAAGGGAAATCCAGACCTTCTAGTCAACCAACCTGAAAACAGGACTAGGCAGTTTGATGGCCCAGTGTTTAAGCTGGAAAACCCTACTATCGAAAAGTTTAAAAACAACCCCCTGTATAGAGGGAGTACGGAATGGAATGGTCTACCGGCGTCAACCCGTAATATTCCAACATACGATAACTTTAAACGATACCAGAAGAACTGGGCACTGGCTCCAAACTGGATTGTCAATATTTAATAACTTGTCTACTACTCGTCCTACCCAGGTTCCCTTGTTACCTCTGCCTGTATATAAAATATTTGTTCTGTAATTCTATACTCTTCTATTTTTGCTATGTATTGACATGATTGTGAGCTAGAATTGTTTCTTATTCCCAAAACTGTTGACTGCCAAGAACGATATATGGGTGACACCACAACCGAACAATAAGAATAAGTGAACGATAAGACACATTCGTTGTTAAGTCGAAGGCTACTGTGATACAGGTTGTGCCGAGTTCAGAATGGACACTATTACTCTGTTACATTAATAACAACTGTGTAAAATACCGGAGCCACCTCTGAACTCCCCATGAAACAAAGGATGTTTTTCCGGGGTTTTTTTTCCTTTCTTTTTTTATTTGTTTTTTGTTACTTGTACTTTACCTGACCATGTAAACTACTCAGTGATTGTACTTGAACCACTGGAGTAAGCAGTCATACCGGCTAATCGCCGAAGCTTGTTTCAGTTAAATAAACGAATCTAAAAAAAAAAATAAAAAATAACCACTTATCCTGATTTGTTTGATTCGTTTCCCATACTTATATAAAACTGCATTGAGAATCGTATAAATAGACAATACTCCACAAGTTTGGGTGGATCGCAATTGTCATCAAGGCGAAGCCAAGTGACGATTCTGGCCCAGCCAAACGAGTGGAGTATTGTCTATTTTACGATTCGAGTGCGGTTCTGGATTTATCTTACCCCTTTCTATCACAACTTCAGAATATACTTAGCAAATCCACTACGCCACGGACGTGGTGTAGTATTGTTACTTTATCAGGGTGATCGTTGAGTATATTTTTCTAATGTTATTCCTATGGCTAAACTTGTACCAGGGGTAAGATAAATTCAGTTACCGTGCTATTATTACCCGCCTCCCGATCTCCCCTTTACCAGTTCTGTATCTTCTCTATTGCCCTTCACCCTATCTCCCCTTTACCAGTTCTGTACCTTCTCTATTGCTCTTCACCCTATTCCCCCTTTACCAGTTCTGTACCTTCTCTATTGCCCTTCACCCTATCTCCCCTTTATCAGTTCTTCATCTTCTCTATTGCCCTTCACCCTATCCCCCCTTTACCAGTTCTGTACCTTCTCTATTGCCCTTCACCCTATCTCCCTTTTACCAGTTCTGTACCTTCTCTATTGCCCTTCACCCTATCCCCCCTTTACCAGTTCTGTACCTTCTCTATTGCCCTTCACCCTATCTCCCCTTTTACCAGTTCTTTATCTTCTCTATTGCCCTTCACCCTATCTCCCCTTTACCAGTTCTTTATCTTCTCTATTGCCCTTCACCCTATCCCCCCTTTACCAGTTCTTTATCTTCTCTATTGCCCTTCACCCTATCCCCCCTTTATCAGTTCTGTACCTTCTCTATTGCCCTTCACCCTATCTCCCCTTTATCAGTTCTGTATCATCTCTATTGCCCTTCACCCTATCTCCCCTTTATCAGTTCTGTACCTTCTCCATTGCCCTTCACCCTATCTCCCCTTTACCAGTTCTGTATCCTCTCTATTGCCCTTCACCCTATCTCCCCTTTACCAGTTCTGTACCTTCTCTATTGCCCTTCACCCTATCCCCCCATTACCAGTTCTGTATCTTCTATATTGCCCTTCACCCTATCTCCCCTTTTACTGGTTCTGTATCATCTCTATTGCCCTTCACCCTATCTCCCCTTTTACCAGTTCTGTATCATCTCTATTGCCCTTCACCCTATCTCCCCTTTTACTGGTTCTGTACCTTCTCTATTGCCCTTCACCCTATCCCCCCTTTACCAGTTCTGTATCTTCTCTATTGCCCTTCGCCCTATCCCCCCTTTTACTGGTTCTGTATCTTCTCTATTGCCCTTTACCCTATCCCCCCTTTATCAGTTCTGCACTTCTCTATTGCCCTTCACCCTATCCCCCCTTTTACTGGTTCTGTATCTTCTCTATTGCCCTTCACCCTATTCCCCCCTTTACCAGTTCTGTATCATCTCTATTGCCCTTCACCCTATCCCCCCTTTACCAGTTCTGTACCTCCTCTATTGCCCTTCACCCTATCCCCCCTTTACCAGTTCTGTATCTTCTCTATTGCCCTTCACCCTATCCCCCCCTTTATCAGTTCTGTACCTTCTCTATTGCCCTTCACCCTATCCCCCCTTTACCAGTTCTGTATCATCCCTATTGCCCTTCACCCTATCTCCCCTTTACCAGTTCTGTACCTCCTCTATTGCCCTTCACCCTATCCCCCCTTTACCAGTTCTGTATCTTCTCTATTGCCCTTCACCCTATCCCCCCCTTTATCAGTTCTGTGCCTTCTCTATTGCCCTTCACCCTATCTCCCATTTACCAGTTCTGTACCTTCTCTATTGCCCTTCACCCTATCCCCCCTTTACCAGTTCTGTACCTTCTCTATTGCCCTTCACCCTATCCCCCCCTTTACCAGTTCTGTATCATCTCTATTGCCGATATCCCCTTTACCAGTTCTGTTTCCTCTCTATTGCCCTTCATCCTATCTCCCCTTAACCAGTTCTATATCCTCTCTAATTCTGCCTTTTTTCTCATTGGAGATAAGTATTTAGTCTCTAACATATCATTCATCATCGCCATACAGAGTTATGAATATAGCAGTACTATAGATACAATTTATTAGATATAAGTAGTCAGATCCTCACTATCATTCACCATGAACATACAGTGTTATAAATATAGCAATACTCTAAATACATGTACTATTTATTAGATATAAGTAGTTAGATCCTAGTATGCTCCTCATTGATGAATGAGTGTGCAATTATAAATAGATAACAATTAAAAGGTTTAGGTTACATTCAGTCTATGGATGGTTTTCTGTAACTTACTTGCACCCAGTCAACTTGCCATTTCTGCAACTGCCTATCTAGGATACAAAATATCAAACACATGTTGGTCTTGAGGTATTTCAGTCTTGAGTGATTGGTCATGGTCAGCCGAGAACACCTCTAAAACCCTGAGACACTGGCTCCCTGCTCTGTTCTCACTGTCACAGTGAATATCATGAAGATAGTGAAAGGATAGTTATTGAGCGCGGGAAAACACGCTCATATACATAATCTAGAGGTTAGAATGCTCACACAGGCTTCCAGCTTACTGCAGAGAATCTAACACTTCACTATCAATGTCCCAACTATAAAGGTATGTTTAAAAGAGCAGGGGTCCAGTATCAAGCCTTACCATACCCCCTGTCCCACTACTGACTTGGTTCCTAAAAATAGAAAATTTTATTTCAAGTCTTTTTGAAGACAAAGGATTCAATCCTGTCATAAAATAATGAAAGGTGAGATATGAATACTGTGGCGGTTGGATGGGCCTGGGAGAGAGGGGGCGGCCGTGCCCCGGGGCGGGGCGCTCGTGGGGTACCAGCGGGAGTCTCGGGGACTCTCGCGGGGGCCCGATACTCGGCGTGAGACGTCGTCACTCGCCGGGTATTTAAGTGAGCGCACCGCCCCGGGGCGGGCATTCTGGTTGTGCCAGCTCTGAAGCGTGGCCACCTCTCCCTGTCAGACCCATCTGAATCCCAAGGGGTTAGCTAAGGACCGCGTTAGATAATTGTATCCGCAGGCTTGTTCAATAAAGACCACAACTTGTCCGTTGGCACTTGAATTACCGCGTCTGTTGATTATTACATTGGTGGCAGCGGTGTCGTGCTTCTACCGACATATGGAAGGTCTAGACCGTCTGGGGGCCGGGGTCCGGGGCTCCGTGGTCGAGCTCGGGGAAGAGGGTCTCCTGCTCCGGCGCCCGGGCCTCCTTGTGACCCCGGAGGCGTCCGGCGACTGGGACTCGCCCTCCGGGGTCTCCGGGGCGTTGCCCCCCCCGGGGGGGTCAGGAGGCCTGGCGGGGGCTAGGGTTCAGTCCGCCGGGGAGGGGGTTAGGGGGCCTGTGGAGGAGCTTTCCTTGGACCGCACCCGGGATGGCCCCTGTGCTCTGCCGGGGGGTCCGGAGGAGGGGCGCTGGGGCGGTCGAACGCCTGGGGCCCGGGGCGACTCCTCACCGGCGGCGGGGTTGTCGGACTGGAAGGGTGCTGGGACCGGGCCCGGGGACTTGACCTCCCGGGGCGCTGCGGACTTCCGGGGCCTCGTTCTCCCGCCCCGGGACCCCCGGGGGGGCCCCGATGCCTACCTGGCTCCCCGGAGGGGTGCGGAGGAGGGCCCCGGGGTGGGCCATGACTGGAGGTTTGGAGTCGGCGGGGGGTCTGGGGAGGGGCCGGGGGCACCGAGGCCCCGGAGCAACCCCCCACTGCTGGCTGGGATTTCTGACTGGGGGGTCGGGGGAGCGGCTGGCCCGTGGATTTCGGGGACGGCAGCTCCGCCTGTGAGCCGGGGTGGCGCCGGGGTGGCGCTCCCTGCGTGGCCCTGGGCCTCCTCACGAGAGGCAGGGGGGGAGTCGGAGGTGGTGGGTCAGGCCCCATCCCCCGACATTCCCGCCTCCGGAGGGGATGGGATCGTACCCCGGGCTGTGGCCCCTAAGCCAGTGGTGATGCCCTCAAAATACGACGGGACCTCTAACCTGGAGGAGTTTATTGCCCACTTTGAGCTGTGCGTTGCGGCCAACGGGTGGAACTCGGTCCAGGCCGGGACGTTCTTGGGGGTCTCCCTCTCCGGGCTGGCCCGCCGGGTCCTCCCCGGTATCCGGCCTGGGTCCCCAGGGGGGCTTGACCGCCTCCGGGAGGCCCTCTACAAACGGTTCCAGCCCAGGAATCAACAGGAAACGTACAAGGCACTCCTCCGCAACCTGGAGAGGTCCTCGGAAGAAGGGCTGCAGCTCTTCGGGGAGGAAGTGTGGCGTCTAACGAGATTGGCGTACCCGGAGGCGGATGCGTCAACGATCGATTCGATGTGTCGTGATCGATTCGTTGAGGGTCTCCGGGACGAGCAGCTCCGCCACTGGATCTTCCAAAGCAAGCCCCGGTCAATGAGTGACGCAGTATCCACGGCCCTAGAGGCCGAGGCGTACCTGAAGACGGACCGGGGAGGGTCCCGGCGGGTAAGGGCGGCCGGGGGCTCCATGGCGGAGGAGATGGCTGCCCTTAAGGAGGAGCTGGGCAAGCTGCGGAGCCAGATGATGCAGGTTCCGCCCAACCCAGGCCCCCGTAAATGCTTTCATTGCAAACAGGAGGGGCACATACGCATAAACTGCCCGTTGCGGAGGCCGGCGCCGGAGTCGTCGCCGGCTCCTCCGGTGCAGGGGAGCTCCGGGTCCGGGGCGCCGGAAAACTAGGGCCGACCTCCGCCGGCGGCGGGTTGGAGGTCAGGGGGGGGAGGACAGCCGATTGCATACTGCAGGGGGAGAGGGAGCGGGGGGGCCCGGGCATCCGGGTGGAAGGCCGTGTGTGGGGAAGGCCGGTGTGGATGCTGGTGGACACCGGGGCCACGGTGAACCTCCTTTCCCTCGCATGGTGGCAACGACATGGGCGCCCCGGGGAGGTGACGGAAGCCGGGGGGCCGCTCACCTGTGCGGATGGAAGGCCTCTAGCTATAACGGGGAAAGTCAGGGCCACCCTGGAGTGGGCTTCCCGGTCTACCCCGGTGGAATGGGTGATCGCTGATGTGGGGAGCGACGCCATCCTGGGGGCCGGGTTCCTCCGGGACCAGGGGATGTCGGTCGACGTGGGCCGCTGCAGGCTGACCTGGGATCCCCCCGCGGAGTGCCGTCGTGTGCGGAACCTCCGGGCGGCTGTGATCCCAGGGAGGTCCGAACTGGTGCTGACGGGAGAATTGGAGGGATCGTTGGGGAATTGTGGGACCGGGGTTCTGGAGGGCCGGGACCGCCCGGAGTTCCGTGTGGGGCGGGGCTTGGTGGAACCAGAGGGGGGCCTGTGCCCTGTCCGGGTCCTCAACCTGGGTCCTACGGCTGTGACCGTGTACCGGGGTATGGTGTTGGGGGTGCTGGAACCGGTGGAGGGCGCCTCCGGAAGAGATTTCGATGGCGATACCTGCCGGATAGTGGAGGCGCTCCCCGCCGGAGATTGTAGAGGAGGGGAAGTGCTGGACGGGCTGGTGGACCACCTAAGAGGGGGGGAGCGGTCGGCTATGCGGGCCCTGTTGGGGCGGCGTGCGGGGGCCTTCCAGCTCTCTCCGGAGGACCGGGGCCGCACTACCCTGGTTCGCCACACTATTGACACAGGGACAGCCGGGCCCATCAGACAACCGCCCCGGAGGCTGGCCCCACATAGGCGAGAGACGGTAGGGGTGGAGGTAGAGAGGATGTTGAAGGAGGGGGTCATCGAGCCGTCCCAGAGCCCTTGGGCCTCTCCGGTCGTCCTCGTCCGCAAGAAAGACGGGGCAGTGCGGTTCTGCGTGGACTATAGGCGTGTAAACGCAGTCACGGTCAAAGACGCCTACCCGCTGCCCCGTGTTGACGACTCGCTGGACACGCTGGCTGGGTCCAGATGGTTTAGTACCCTGGACCTGGTCAGCGGTTATTGGCAGGTGGAAGTGGAGGAGGCGGACCGTCCTAAGACCGCCTTTACTACCCACCGGGGCCTCTTCCAGTATCGCGTAATGCCGTTCGGGCTATGTAATGCCCCGGGAACGTTCGAGCGGCTAATGGAGGTGGCCATGCAGGGCCTGCAATGGGCAACCTGCCTGGTCTACCTCGACGATATTATCATATTTGCACCGGACTTTGAGGAGCACCTCCGGCGCCTCGATGAGGTACTGGACCGCCTGATACAAGCAGGGTTAAGGGTCAAGCCGTCCAAGTGCCAGCTGGGCCGGAGAGAAGTCCAGTTTCTGGGGCATGTAGTCTCGGAGGCCGGAGTCGCGACTGACCCCGCGAAAGTGGAGGCGGTCAAGGGGTGGCCGGAGCCCCGGAACGTCTCGGAGGTCCGTAGCTTCCTCGGGCTTGCGGGGTATTACCGTGCTTTCGTCCCGGGGTTCGCGGAGCTGGCTAAGCCCCTGTCCTCCCTGGCGGATAAAGGTCGAGTATTCGTGTGGACCCCGGGCTGCGACGCCGCATTCCGGGGGTTAAAGGCCAAACTGACAGAGGCTCCGGTCCTGGGGTACCCCAGGGAGCATGGGAAACTGATTGTGGACACGGACGCTTGTGACGGGGGGGTGGGGGCAGTACTTTCACAGGTGCAAGGGGGGCTGGAGAGGGTCCTGTCCTACGCTAGCCGTACCCTCACCAAACCAGAGCGCAATTACTGCGTTACGAGAAAGGAAATGTTGGCCATCATGTTCGCCCTCGCCAAGTTCCGCCACTATTTGGTCGGACGGCCTGTCCTGGTGCGGACGGACCACGCGGCGCTCAGGTGGCTCCGGAGCCTTCGGGAGCCGGTGGGCCAGGTAGCGCGGTGGCTGCAGATCATGGAGTGCTATGACCTCCAGATCGAGCACCGCCCAGGACGGCAGCACGGTAACGCTGACGGTTTATCCCGGGTGCCGTGCCGACAATGTGGCATGCAGCCCCCCGTACCCCAACGGTGCACTGTGGTCACAAGGTCTCGGGGCAGGGCACTGGAAGCGGAGCCTCCCGGGGACCCGACGGTGTCCGGGGCAGCCCCGGACATCTCGCCCCGCTCTTGGGAGGACGACCAGGGGAACGACCCGGACCTGCAACGGGTGAGGGAATGGCTGGGGGAGGGAACCCCGCACCCACCGGGGGAGGGGGATGGCCCGGAGATACGCACATGGTGGGCCCAGAGGGACCGACTGGTGCTCCAGGAGGGCCTCCTGGGGCGCTGGTGGTACGTACCGGGGGGCGACAAGGTATTTCAGCTAGCGGTGCCACGTGAGCGGCGGCGGGAGATCCTCCAGAGCCTACATGGCCCGCCCCTGTCCGGCCACCTGGGTCGGACCCGGACGGTCCGGCGCTGCCAGGCCAGCTATTATTGGCCGGGGTTCCGGCAGGATGTTGCAGTTTTTTGCGCCGCCTGCGTGGCCTGTCTCAAGAGAAAAGGGCCCCCGGGGCCCCACCGGGCGCCGATGGGCCATGTAGCCACGAGCGAGCCCCTGCAGAGGGCCGCCCTCGACATCATGGGTCCGCTGCCCCGGAGTGAAGGGGGAAATCGATATATCCTCGTTATAATGGATTACTTTACGAAGTGGGCGGAGGGGGTGCCCCTTCCCAACCAGGAGGCGGGTACGGTGGCGCAAGCCTTTGTGGAACACTTTGTGTGCCGCCTGGGACCCCCTGCTGTGCTTCACTCGGACCAGGGCCGTAACTTCCAGTCGGAATTGTTCCGGCGCACTACGGAGTTATTGGGGATCAGTCAGACCAGGACCTGCGCATTTCGGCCGCAGAGCGATGGGTTGGTGGAGCGCGCTAACCGCACCATCGAGAATCTGCTGGCGGCTGTCGTGAGGGAGGACCAGGGCGACTGGGACCGCCATCTGCCCTTCGTTATGAGCGCTTATCGGTCCTCCGTGCACGCCTCCACCGGGGTCACGCCTAACCGGATGATGTTGGGCCGGGAGACCGCAGCACCTCTGGCCCTCTTGTACCCCCCGTCGGAGGACCGGGGCGCGGCCCCGGAACCCCCGGAGGGGTACGTAGGGCGCCTCCGCGAGGGAATGGAACGGGCCCACGATTGGGCGCGGCGATGCCTGGGGGTGGCGGTGGCCCGCCAACGGCGGAACCATGATCTCCGAGCACGGGGGGCCCCGTTCGAGGTGGGGTCTAGGGTCTACTACTTCCACCCTCAGCGCCGGGTGGGAGTTACCCCGAAGTTGCAGTCATGGTGGACGGGGCCCTGGGTAATCACGGGGAGGATCGGGGAGGCGGTGTACGCCATCGAAATGGGACGGCGCAAGCGGGTAGTGCACTTTGACGCCCTGAAGGGGGAGCCACCCAACCCGGATCGGGTGCGACAGGTGCGCCCTCCCGCGGGACCAGGTGGTGTATACGCGTCAGGACAACACCGCGGAATGTCGTCTGGATACTTTGCAAGGGACCGGTTCCAGGCCGACGCCGGGACCACGGTCAAGTATTCTGTGTTGCCCCCGGAGGGGGGAGCGCAAGGGGGAAGTAGCACAAGCAATTGGAGGAAGAGGGCACGCCGGCGGGCGCAGCAGATAGCAGCGGCCATCAAAGAAGACTGCGACCGACGCCTCCGGGAGGCCCCGGAGGCCGGGCAGCCCCCACGGCGAGTTGTCGTGCTGCGCCGGACACCTCCGGGGCACCGCCTCACGGGGCCGGAAGTTGTTTTACCATCCCGGGTGACGTTCGCCCCCCCCGTACAGGAGAGTTCCGCGGATCTCGGCAGTTCTCGCGGCGTTCGAGAGATCGCGAGATCTGAATCAGAGCAAAAAAAAATGGCGTCGGCACAACACGACTGCGCGACCTGCGGTGCAACCTTCAAGAGGGCGGACGGCCTGAAGCGCCACCGCGAGTCAAAGCATGAGGACTACTGCATGGGGTGGTCCTGCCCGGTTTGTGACCATAAATTCCAGAAAAAGAGAAAGAATGACTTCCTCCGGCATCTAGAACGCCACCACCACCCGTGGGGGGGGGACGCGACGCGCATCCCGGACGCGGTCCATATGTTCTTCCCCCCGGCCGAACGTCAGCGCTCGAAGTCGCGCATCCAGTCCAGCAGCGCGGGCTCGGCGGAGTCGACCACTGCCGTAGAGAAGGGACAGCGGGGGGGGGGTCCCGGGTGTGGCCCCAACGACGGCAGTATCGTCTTGCGGGCTGACGGCGCCGCGAGCCGGGGAGACCACACCGCCCCCGACCCCAGCCACTCCGACGGTGACGCCGACCTTGTCAGACCCGGGCATATCGATCGGCGAGGGGGAGGACGCGGAGGTCACGGAGGCCGCCGGGGTGTTGGAAGCGATGCTCCAGTCGCCGGTCCTCGAGCCCCTCCTCCGCACGCCCGCCAAGAAGAGGAAGGTGCAGACTGCGGCGATCTGGGGCCTGGACTCGTCCCCAACAACCCAGCAGTGGTCCCCGGCGACTGTCATGGCCCTCTCCAAGCTGGCGGGGGAGTTGGGCCTGAAGGGACACCGGGCTATCGAGGAGGCGGCGGCCCGCGTACGAGCGGCCTTTGGAGTGGCGGTACCCGGCGCGCAGCCCTCTACATCCCGGGACGAGATGGGGGGGAGGGCTGGGACACGGATCCCCAACAAGGACGCGGCGAGGATGCCCCCCCCGACCCGGCGCAGCTCACCGCGGCACCGGCCGACCAAGAGAGGGACGCCTGTGGCGGTGGCAGCGCCTCAGGCCCCGCCCCGGGTCTCGGAGACTGCGGCGGCGGTGTGCAGCCCCCCCCCGCCTACCCCGGGACGGGACATCGTGGTGGCTCCGGCAGCCGAGTGCAGCCCGCTCCCACCTACCCCCGGTCGGAACATCTCGGCGGAGGGAGACTCTTCCAGCGGTGAGGAGGGCTCCTCGTCGGACTCCTCGACAGACTCCCCGGACTCCCCGGAAGCAGCAGAGGATGGGCGCAGCGCCGGCAACAGGATGGTCCCCGATGATGGAAAGACCAGACGCCCCCGGTTAGTGACCCCGGTGCGGTCGGCGGCGGGAAGCTCCGGAGAGCACCCCGCGCGGGTCCCGAGCTCGATGCCACTGTCGGCCGTCGACGCGCCCGCGACCCCGGCGAGACCGGCAGGAGCGTTGGAAATACCGACGACGCCCCGGGCGGCCTCGACACCCGACGCGGGGGGAAGCAGTGCCCCGCCGGTCGGAACCCCGACGTCCCCAGCCGCCCCGGAGGACAGGCACAACGCAGACACGCGGCCCGCGACCCCGTCAATGTTGTCGGCGGAGGAGGGGGGAGAAGACCGAGAGCCCACCCGGGCGGGCCCCTCGCGGCAGAGGAGGAGAGAACAGTTGATCCGGTCCAGCGTGACGGTGCACCCCGCATACCTGCCGTACGGGGCCGTCAGGGCCGTCACCGCCCAGTGGGACGGCGACAGCCATGTGCGTCTGCTGGGGCCGGGGACCGCCCGCGTACCGGACGAACTCGGGGGTGTTAGCCTCCCCTGGGAGGGCGAGCCGGCTACCCCGTTGGAGGTCTGGGCTCGGAGGGCCGAACCCACCGAACTGCTACGGGAGGGATACGTGGCGCTGGAGGCTGATCAGACGTCGCGATGTGCCGTCCGCCCGGATGGCAGCATTGAGGTCCGCTGGGAGCGCCGTACCGTCTACCGCAGGGTAAGTACAGGTCCTACCTTGATCGTTATGTGGGAATGTCACTTCACCTAGTCGTGGGCGTAATCTGGTCTGTCACTGGTGGGTAGTCAACCCCGGTGTCTTCCGGGGTCCGGAGAAGTCCTCCGAGAGAAGGGGGGGGGAGCCGGACCATGAGGCTGGTAGAGGGGTACTGGGGCGACCCCGTAGTAGGCCGGAGGGTGCAAATGAAAAAAAAAAAAAAAAAAAAAAAAAAAGGGGGGGGGGGAAAGAGGTGGTCTCCGACATAAGCCACCGGAATTCACAAGTTTCCCCCTGTTTTCTATTTTTACAGATGCTGACACAGGATTCGCAGACGGCGGGACCAGCGAAGGAAGACACCAGTTAGGGGGCGCCCGGCGTGGCAGACCCATGTTCATGTTAGTTTAGTTCACCCTTAAGGTGCAGAGGACCCTTATGGTCGGGCCCCGCTGTGGGGACCCTAGTGTTGCGGTTTCGGTTGGCCCTTATGGCCGGCACGTTTCTCTGCGTGCCTTTCGACTCGTTACAGGTAAGACCCCTCTGGTCGGACCCCGTTATGGGGCCCCTAGTTTTGGCCCGTCTGGCCCAGGCCCCTATGGCCGGCGTGTTTTGGGGGCAGCCCCGCGCCACTCGTTGGCCCTTATGGCAGAGGACCCCCGGTCGGGGGGTTCCTCAGGGTAGAAGGGAGGGGGGTTCTTGGACCCTTCTGGTCACCCCCGGCCCTTAAGGCCCGCGGTAGGCCCCTAAGGCAAGTCTCCTCCTCCGGAGTTCGGGGGGAGGGGGAGGCGCCCCCCGGGTTTCTCGAGCCCTTTGGCCCGCCGGGGGGGTTTTAGAATAGTACGGGGAGGGTGTGGCGGTTGGATGGGCCTGGGAGAGAGGGGGCGGCCGTGCCCCGGGGCGGGGCGCTCGTGGGGTACCAGCGGGAGTCTCGGGGACTCTCGCGGGGGCCCGATACTCGGCGTGAGACGTCGTCACTCGCCGGGTATTTAAGTGAGCGCACCGCCCCGGGGCGGGCATTCTGGTTGTGCCAGCTCTGAAGCGTGGCCACCTCTCCCTGTCAGACCCATCTGAATCCCAAGGGGTTAGCTAAGGACCGCGTTAGATAATTGTATCCGCAGGCTTGTTCAATAAAGACCACAACTTGTCCGTTGGCACTTGAATTACCGCGTCTGTTGATTATTACAATACTATTATCTGCTACTAGAAAAGGAAACTATTAGATCAAGTTAATGATTGAATGTGGTATTTACGTTTTCAAATCTGATAGGACAGACCTAGCAGTACTATATTTAGTACAAATCTGATCAGAGAGACTTGATATTCAAACCCACTTGACCCAGACCTAAAAACCGGGTTTACTCCCATCCACCACTTCATAACACTCTGGGCCTGATACCACTCTATTTTAAGTCATGCTGAAATAACCCCTTCCCCTCCCCTCTCACAACCACTAACCATAAGGTCTTCTTGTTTATCTTTACCCTAAAAAAATGTTTATATATATATATATATATATATATATATATATATATATATATATATATATATAATATATACATCAGGGACCTGTTTCAGTAGTTTCGTGACATGTCTAGATGGCGTCTGTGACACCATACGGACAGATCACAAAATTGCAATCGATGACACACGGAGTTTCACTCACTTCTCGTAGGAATTAAGCAATGACACTTTAAAACGAGTAGGGGATACATATAACCTACAATCGTTCCAAATATGAAGAAGATTGGGCACTCTGATTTTCTGATATTTGGTAGTCTTTTTCCGCTGTTGCTTGCACTGTTTGTGCCGCTGTTGATGTCTGTCTAGGCCTAATGTCACGAGCCTATTGAAACAGGTCCCAGATACAAGTAGTAAGATCATACTTATCATTCACCATCAAAAAAGTATGTATAACCGGTACCTGAAAAAAACACTCAATGTTGAAGGTCGTGAAACTGATGTGGTAGTTTATATCATCTCATCTCATCAAGATTATGCTAATCGTAATAACTGTAGGGGAATCATGTATTCCATTCCTTAAAACCTTCTATGATGTATTTTGGGACTTGAGGGACTGGGCGGAAGAACGGCAATAACGAGCCCAGACATTTTCTATTGTAAATGATTACCCTAATAAAAAAAATTTAATTTTTTTTTTTAAATCAACATACAATTATAAAAGGTAGACGTACCTTTTTCCGTGTGGAGTGGACGAAGTAGACGAGGAGGGCCACCACGGCGGCGCCGAGCACTCCAAGGACTATCTCCTGCGCCATCCTCCAACTGACTGAGACACGAGTGGTGCCAGAGTCTAGAAGACGACCGCACAGTGGTAACTAGACCTGCTCAGGTCTCTGATTATGAACATTTATTAAATAATTAAACACAATCAGAATAATGTTAATTAAAGTATGTATCCTTCTCTGACTGGCCCATGACTTGCTCAAGTCTCGGATTATGAACATTTATTAGATGATTAAACACAATCAGAATAATGTTAATTAAAGTATGTATCCTTCTCTGACTGGCCCATGACTTGCTCAAGTCTCGGATTATGAACATTTATTAGACGATTAAACACAATCAGAATAATGTTAATTAAAGTATGTATCCTTCTCTGACTGGCCCATGACTTGCTCAAGTCTTTGCTTATGAACATTTATTAGATGATTAAACACAATCAGAATAATGTTAATTAAAGTATGTATCCTTCTCTGACTGGCCCATGACTTGCTCAAGTCTCGGATTATGAACATTTATTAGATAATTAAACACAATCAGAATAAAGTTCATTACAGTATGTATCCTTCTCTGACTGGCCCATGACTTGCTCAAGTCTCTGATTATGAACATTTATTAGATAATTAAACACAATCAGAATAATGTTAATTAAAGTATGTATCCTTCTCTGACTGGCCCATGACTTGCTCAAGTCTCTGATTATGAACATTTATTAGATGATTAAACACAATCAGAATAAAGTTCATTACAGTATGTATCCTTCTCTGACTGGCCCATGACTTGCTCAAGTCTTTGCTTATGAACATTTATTAGATAATTAAACACAATCAGAATAATGTTAATCAAAGTATGTATCCTTCTCTGACTGGCCCATGACTTGCTCAAGTCTCTGATTATGAACATGTATTAAATAATTAAACACAATCAGAATAAAGTTCATTATAGTATGTATCCTTCTCTGACTGGTCCATGAATCAAGACTTGTCCAGTAGGAACCTCTTTAATATATATGTCCCCCAGTCGCTCCCTGTAACCCTAAACTTCATCCTGCCTGGGTCTTTTTACATAGTCGTTGAGATATTGTTTGCGCAGTTGTATTTTTTTTGTCTCTGCAATGAAATTCTAGTTCTCTGGCCACCTGTGTTGTCATAGCAATAAATTACGCCTGCTCCTGACTTTGACCCGATTGAGATCAAAGTGAGAAGGTATCAATCTCCTAGCAGATATCCTGACCAGTAGCCAGGATATCTGTATGGAGAGTGTTGGGAATACTGGAGATATGCAGCACCAGAAATCAAACACCATTACCGATTTTACCAGTCCATTTATCCCAGCGAGGAGGGTAGCCATAGGATGCAGGGACTGGAGCCAGTCCCTTTATCCCAGCGAGGAGGGTAGCCATACAGGGACTGGAGCCAGTTTAAGGTGTAACAGGCTCCGACACACTCTTTCACCGAATCACCCTACCAGCAGGTCTCTGGATCTCTGCTAGGAGAGTGTCACTGAGTCCTACAGCGAATACAACTGCGCAGAAACCAAGGTACCACGTGATTTGTAGTGAATTGCGGAAGATGTTTAGAGAAGGTCGCCTGATTAGAATTACGAGAGATTTCTTAGAAAAAGGTCCTCCTTTTATGAGGTATATTTATATCGGCAAACCATCTGGAAAATGGGTTCATTTAAAGAACTCAGGGCCCCGTTTTTCATTTCGAGACGATCTCTACTTGAGATCCGCTGAGATCTGTGAGTGATCCTGAGACCGTTTGGGAGATCAATGGCTGCAGGTGTTTTTCAGACGTGGTCTCAGTGCGCCACAACGGATCTCAGGACGATCTCAGGTTGTGATCATTTAGCTGAGAACCCTAGCGATCATTTACTGCCAGGTACAAGATTCTGTAATCGGAAATTATCGATTTGAGACACTTAAACTTATTCAAATTATACCATATTTACAGCGAATAATTGTCCACGTCTATCTAATTGAATCCTAAGATTTCATAATTTTCTATTAAATATTTCAAGAGTAAGACATATTTTACTTTGTAAATTGGTATTTTTGTTATTTATGTATATGAAGTGACCTTGACCCTACCTACTCAAATAAAATCGAGCATTACAGTAGGTATACACAAGCTGCCTGAGAGGTGCAGTGCCTGCATTTTTCAGATTTCCAGACAAACGTTTATCACTGTCTTAATAACCACAGAAAAACTAAGAAATTTGGGATATAGGAATGTCAAATTATTAGTACCTTTCGCTCTATATATTTTCAAATTTGAATAAGTTTTAGCATCTGAAAATATAAGTTATGACAAGTATCAACTGGTCTCAGGTTGAGACCGTTTGGGAGATCAATTCACCTGAGATCCCTTGAGATCATCACAACTGAGAAACACCCATAGCCCCAGAAACAGTCGCATCTCAGTCTCAGCCTGAGATCCATAGAGATCATCTCAACTGAAAAACAGTTTGCCTTTCAAACGGTCTCAACTTGAGATCGTCTCGACTGAAAAACAGGGCCCAGGTTACTAAACATAGGAGGAAATTCTTATCAGCAACAATTCACCTGAGATTACAATGGACACTTGTAGTCCTCTTGTTTTTGAATATTGAACGAGTGACTTGGTTGATTCATATTTGGCTACGATGAGGCAGAGATTCCTGCCTATGCTGGTACTCTGCTACCTTGAGTGATTTTACTGGGCATGTACCAAATAAATCAACTTGGAGAGTTAAAGTGATTCCCCAGAATCGTGGTTATCTCAGCCTTGAGTTGGCGCTAAAATTAGAGCGGCCAATCACGAAATTCCTTTCTCCTATCATCCAGAGGGAACTGACAAATGGGAGCCTTGCTCTGTTAGACTCTTACAGGCTGTAAGCCTTAGGCGGCGCGGTCTGTAAACAGACTAAAATGGAGCTGGATACCTACAACTTGTACCGGCGTAAGGTCGTGGTCTTGGAGGCTGAGGGGGTGGGGAGTTGGCTCAGTGGTAAGGGCACCGGACTTGTAATCCCAAGGTTGTAGGACTTTGTGGGTTCGAGTCCCACTGCAGCCACTCTTCTCCTTCATTCCCAGCAGTGGTAGATTTACTGCTATATCAAAGGCCAAACGTTCTCATACTATGTCTATGTGGTGTGGGAACTAAAAGAACTCTCACCTTGGTAAATGTGTAGGGGTGAGATTTCTATCTGAATTCATCACATAGATTCGATCACCACCCTTGTGGTGCAAAAGAACCTTGAGTAAGTCTGGTGAGAACCTGTAATGGTTAACTGGACGTTAAATCAAACCATCCAACCAAAAACAAAATCGGAGGCTGAACTCAAAGTAAGGAGATCAGAAAACTACAGTTCTAAATCATGTTTTCAGTATGGCTAGAAACAAATCCTAAGGATAGAAGTACATCTGTGTAGAGAAACATAAAAAATAGTAGCCGGATTCAGTTAAGTAATACACGAGAATCTCACTCTCACTGGCCTCAGTCCCTGTGTCCTCCCCCTCCCCCTGTAGACTGGTCTAAGTCCCTGTGTCCTATCCCTCCCCCTGTAGACTGGACTCAGTCCCTGTGTTCTACCCTTCCCCCTGTAGACTGGCCTCAGTCCCTGTGTCCTACCCCTCCCCCTGTAGACTGGCCTCAGTCCCTGTGTCCTACACTTAGACTGGTCTCAGTCCTTGTGTCCTCCCCCTCCCCCTGTAGACTGCCCTCAGTCCCTGTGTCCTACCCCTCCCCCTGTAGACTGGCCTCAGTCCCTGTGTCCTACACTTAGACTGGTCTCAGTCCTTGTGTCCTCCCCCTCCCCCTGTAGACTGGACTCAGTCCCTGTGTTCTACCCTTCCCCCTGTAGACTGGCCTCAGTCCCTGTGTCCTACACTTAGACTGGTCTCAGTCCTTGTGTCCTCCCCCTCCCCCTGTAGACTGGCCTCAGTCCCTGTGTCCTATCCCTCCCCCTGTAGACTGGACTCAGTCCCTGTGTTCTACCCTTCCCCCTGTAGACTGGCCTCAGTCCCTGTGTCCTACCCCTCGCTCTATAGATTTGCCGCAGTTACTGTGTCCTCCCCCTGTAAACTGACCTCAGTCCCTGTGTCTTCCCCCTCCCCCTGTATACTGATCTCAGTCCCTGTATTCTACCCCTCCCACTGTAGACTGGCCCCAGTCCCTGTGTCCTCCCCCTTTCCCTGTAGACTTGCCTCAGTCCCTGTGTCTTACCCCTCACTCTATAGATTTTTCTCAGTCACTGTGTCCTCCCCCTCCTCCTGCAGACTGGCCTCAGTAACTGTATCCTAACCCTCCTCCGACTGTATTCATCTTGCAATGAGCTGAAGACTCAAGGGAATTAGTAGAAACCGAACGAGATTTAGACTTAACAATGTTTATGCCACGACGGGAAGGTCGCGTATTACTACACGAGGCGTAGCCGAGTGTAGTGAGGAGCAGACCTGACCTGAATCCTCGTTTCCCATTGGTCGACGTCGGTGGCTATTCCGTCAACCTTGTCGCTGTTCTTTTTGCACCCCACCGCGGGCCAGCGGGTGTGCGTATCGATGTTTATGGGGAGTCTGTCGTGTCGAAATGTTTGTGAGTTTTATATTTCCTTTTATTGTCTGTGGTCTGTGGAGACGTGTTGGTTCTTATCCTTTTGATCCTTGTTCTTGGTATACAGTTCCATTGTAGTATTTTAAGGGGGTGTGTTAGGAGTTAGTTGGTGGGACGGATTTACTATGGAGTTATGGGTTAGTGTTATTATATTTTAATAGTATCAAATGACATTTGATATTATATTATTTTGTGACGGCGAGTCCGCTGTCATCCTTGTTGTTTTTTATGGAACTGATTGTAATGGTAGAGAAGCGCCGCTCTCTATCCACTTTTTGTTTGTTTTTTTTTAGTGCTTCTTCTTTTGCGTTCGTCGTTATTTGTATTTTGTGTGGTCAATTTGGCAGTGACCATCACGGTGATTTCGTCGTTCTATTTTTGTTTTCGACGTGAATCTCACAGACATTTTAGTTGTTCGGTTGTTCTTTGATTCTTCTCTCCCCTTGGTTTCGTGGTCTCTCTGGCGGAGGCCATCATTTACATTAATGTTTGAATTGTCGTTTATTTGGGAAATTTATTACTCTGTGGTTTCGACCTCGGCGGGTCTCATCAGGTATCGTGCGATAGTGTGGTTATTCGTTGATGTAGATGGCTCGTGGTCTTTCCTCCCCGTCCTGGTCGTCGGGGAGGGGGATTGTTTCCCGTGCTTCTCTCTCTACATCCAGCCGTTTTCCTACCTCCTCCACTTTGAATGTATGTGGGTAAATTTTCTTCGTTCGTTTAACCCTGAAACGGGTTTGCGTTGAGAGAAAATTATTCATTAGATATAGATTTATTAAATGTATCGTTTGTTATGCTGGCATAGCGAACGGCACGGGGATCTCAACAGCGGCACTACTTCTGAAACGAGACTTTATAACTCCCACTGTTAGTGCCGCTGATTGCTCTCGCAGTCGCAGAAGAAGAAGAAGAAGAAGAAGAAGAATATATATGGACCATTCTACTAGAAAATGTCACTAAAACCAGGTTAATTTTAGTCATTGACGGAATGGGGATTTCTCTTGGTCAATGGGTATTCACAGTGATAATCATTATTTATTCTCAGTCATTATTCTCTAAATACAATAGGAACTCCCATAGCATCAGATTATTTATGCTCAATGATAATTCACATGATACAAAAAAACAGATTATTCATTTTCAATGACCATTAACATAATACATCAAGTATTCCCATAGGACCATATAATCTATACTCAATGGTAATTCACATAATACAAAAGAACATAGCTCCAGATAATCTATTCTCAGTGATCATCATTAACATAATTAATAAAGTAGGGCGCCAGATTATTTATTCTCAATGATCACAGGGGTCATACAGCCATTTCATGAAAAAATTAAAGGTTTAAAGGCCCTCTTTGAAAAAATAAAGGCTCTTGGTGGAAAAATAAAGGTTTTAACATTAATAAATAAGTCCATTTGTATGCAATGATATTGTGGTGAGCTGTCTAGAGGGTGTGCCTCTGACACCCCAAAGGCACCTCCGGACATCCGGAGAGGGCTCCAGAGTGTTGTGTCGGTGACACACTGTGAGCCAACCAGGTGGTGCCATGGTCCCAACAGTGATGTCAGAGGGTTTCCAGACAGCTGACCATAAAAGTCTCTGTACACCCTCTGGACGTCAGGTCATAGGTCACCTAATTTTTTTACCTTGGTAGACACATATTATACAGGGTTCCCACAATGTTCCTGATTAAAAAATTCTTTTAATTTTCCATTATTTGTCCAAGTCATTTCCCAGATTTCCAGGTATCTGGTGAGACCTATGATGGAAATTTAAAAAATATGCCCTCACATCATTCATCATAGGCTTTTGTACATAACTGTCTTTATCAGGTATAATAATGACATTTTGTTTTTTTTAAATTAGATGAATGGGCAGCATTCTGGTGGCTGGCACAAAGGTTTGCAGTGCAGGCTCAGGCAATCCTCTTGTTGGGGCCCAGGGGGCAAAGTCCCACAAGCTAGAATTTGAGCTATTTCTCCTGATTTTGAAGTCATTTCTAAGTGTTCTAAGTGTTCCCTTTTCACTAATTTCAATGATGAAAATGTGCACAAGTTAAAAAATGTAGCCATCTAGACCGAGTAACAGAAAGGCCCTGGTGGCTGAAAAATCCGAGAAATTTGCTGAAAGACTATCATGCCTGCGTTGTTCTGGAATCTTTGAAGAAAATGAAGATTTATAGGCTCTCGCAGAATCCCTGTTTATAACTATCATAACTTGTATGCCTATGTAACTTTTGAAGTTGGCAATCCTATATTTGCTGGTTTTTTATTTTGTTTTATTGGATTTAATCATATATAATGAACATATTATGAGGATGCACAGATGGGACCAGCAAATCGGAAAAAAAAGTTTATGAAAATTAGGTTTTCGCTGCTGCTTAGGCCTTAAAAAGACCCAGGAATAGTGCCTTTTTGGGGGTCCAGGGGGCTATGCCCCCTAGAAGCTTCTGCATTTTGAGATAGTCTACGTGAATTCCTGGCCTCAGTTTAAGGTTATAATTGTCAGAATTGTGAAAATATTGCTCACCATCTTTCAGGTATTCAATTTGAACCCCCAGCCTTAAACAAAGATTTTCCTCAGAATTATATCAATCTAATGAATGACCATTGGCATGTCAACAAAATCTTGAATTTCTGAGATATTCGGGGAAGTCTTATGCCTGAGGATGTCTGGTTGTAATTATCAGAATTGAAGATGTGGCAAGAAAAACCCTTTTGACAAAGCCTCCCACAAAAAAAATCATGCTAAATTAATCAGCCTTATTTGTATCTTACTTTTTGAAGTCTCAGGGGGCGTTTCAGATTTTGTATAAAAATACTGACTCCTCTGATCAATTTTTCTAGTTACCTCACAGATATATTAACACCTTAAGGTGGGTGCCCACTGCCTCCCATCCCGGACAAAAGAATATCTGTTGGAAAGTCTCTGTCAGAATGTATCGTAAAGTCTTTTTGGAGTGTGGCGCAATTGATTTGGCAGGAACTGAAAGGTTGCCATGGTACTGACACACTCCGACACCACCGGCTCACTTGGGGGAAATATGGTTTTGCTCAATTTTCTGAGAAACCCCCCCCCCCCCCAAAAAAAAACAAAACATAGTGAATTTTTGTTTTTCATCAATACTGGTAGTATTAGAAATCCAAACCAATATCAATAATCATGTATCTCAGACCCTGATTATAGGTTTAAAAGTATATGATTATTAAAATATTCTATATCTGAATATGTTCAAAAGACCATTGGTAATGCATATCTCTATGAAATAGAGAAAATATTGTATATATTTACTACTGCTGGGGGTGAGACTCGAACCCACAAAGTCCTATGACCTTGGGGTTTCAAGTCGAGTGCTCTAACCTCTGAGCTAACTCCCCACTCAAGACTTGTTATAAGGCTTGTTGGAGTGTGTTGGGACTGCAGTGGACACCCCCCGTTAATGTTTTCAATTCCAAGGCATGATAACGATTCACAGATAAAGAGACAAATTTCCTATTGTTGTAAAAAAAAATGTGAAGAAATATAATTAAATGTTGCAGGTTGTAAAAAGGCCAATTTTCCACATTTAAAAGTTAAATTCCAGGCTATATTTATCAGGGATGGCAGTGAGGTTTCACACAAAAAACGGAAACATTTAAACCCCTATTTTTTAACAATTCTTTACTGTTAATGATGTACTTGCATTAATTCTGAATAAATATTGGTATACATGCTATAGGGATATCAATAAAGATATCACTATAAGGATATCAGAAAGATTAAAAAAAATTCAAAATCCAATTATTTACTTGAAATTGAATTTTAAAAAATGTAGGTCAGATGTTTGAGGTCCAGGCATGGCCCTTGCGTGGCCCTCATGTTGTCCTCAATACTCTCCCTACACACGTTCAGTTTCTGGGATTCCGAAGTTTCACTGGTAGCCTATGGCATGTCAACATGGGCACAGGGAGTATTTGGGGAAAACCGGGTCGCTAAACGGGTGGTTCTGGTTACCACTGAGTCCTATGGCAGGCCTTGGGCTGGTTCTCCTGCTGCGGGGCCTCCGCTACCGGCCGCCAGGCCTCCGCTACCGGCCGCCGGGCCTCTGCTACTGGCTGCTAGTGTACTACATTTCATTGTATTAATTTAGAATAAAAAAAACCACCGGAAACCTGGAGAACCCCGGAAAACTGACATCCCTGATTTATAGAATCTTAAAATTCCATATTTCATGAATTTTCCAGGTTCATCCCATTTTTAAGGATTTCAAGATACTGTCAGAGCCCTGTTATGAGATATGAACACATGGATAACCTTGGAGCAAACAGAATTTGGCTTCTCTTTCCTTTCAGTTTTCATTTCATGAAGGATGTGAGCACAAAAATACTGGTTTCTTAATAGAATAGTTCCATTTTAAAAAAAATAAAGGTTCAGACCTGAAAATAAAGGCATTTAAAGGCTAAAAATTGGAAATAAAGGCTTTAAAGGCTCAATTCTCAAAATAAAGGTTTTAAAGGTTTTAAAGGCTCCTGTATGACCCCTGTGATCATTATTAACGTAATGCAACAAAATTTATCATAGCTCCAGATTATTTATTCTCAATGATCATCATTAACGTAATACAACAAAATTTCCCATAGCCCTAGATTATTTATTCTCAATGATCATTATTAACGTAATACAACAAAATTGCCCATAGCTCCAGATTATTTATTCTCAATGATCATTATTAACGTAATACAACAAAATTGCCCATAGCTCCAGATTATTTATTCTCAATGATCATTATTTCTAGGCGTAAGACAAATTTGTCCACGAATTCTCACGCTCAGACCAGGTTTTGTTTTTATAACTATCATAAGTGGGCTCTAAGAGCAGAAATACTTATCAAGAAATATTCACAGCTCACCAAATTGATTAAAAAAAGTCTACCTTTATGGTTATTTTATTCAAAATACACACAAAAGGGAATAAGAATATGTAAAACTGGCTTCAAGAGTTTGAAATGTCAAACTCTCCAAGCATAGGTCATGGTTACATGAAAGTTCTACAGGGAGAGTCACAGATACTTAGAGGCTTTGGGTGAAGGTGACCCAACAAGAGCTAACGTTGCGTAGCTCTGGCGGCCAGTGCGATTCAATATGTGCCCCAGAAAGTGCTGGGAGCTGTTTCAATAGTATTACGGCAGCCCATCCACAAAATCATCGATTATTGTCTATCTATACAGTGAAAGAACCAAGGGAAATGTAAGATGAACTTTGGTGATTCAATAACGAAGATAAAAAGAACAAAATCTCTTCGCATAGAAACCAATACAATTGGTCACGATAGGGATGTATAGGGGACAGAGCCATTGTTAGTTCATGAAGCAGTCACTAGGTGGTCGGGGGACAAAACCTGTATTCTGGCTCTTTGTTCTTACGAAATTCAACTGCCTTTCAATGTTTTACCAAGGCACCTTTGACTCTCTACATCGATTTCAGAGCAGGAAGATATAATGTTAAACTCAGGACATGAAGTTTTTTTTACATGGAACACTTTATTTACATATGTGAGCTATGCAGGAAAAGTGACATTTCCCAATTATCACTCACTTCTTTTGCACCTCCATTAGTGAAGAACAGCTACTTTTTCATCTCCTTTAGTGAAGAACACCTACTCGGGGGGTGTCATGGCAGCGCCCATGGATCATAGGCTATATGCCATATAGACTGGGACTTAGCACAAGGACAAAAGCCGACCAGAGGGATACCAAGGGAAGTGGAGTTTTAGGCTCTAAGAAAATCAAGTCAGACTTAGAAGATCAAGTGATGCTTTTTTTCTCCTTTTTTAAGAGAATTTCTTTATTGGCCTTACAAAATTTACATAAATCCTTTTCCCGTATACATACATAATCCTATTTAGCCAATAAAGGGGCTATGACATCAGCCTTATTTTAGTGGCTTTTTTTTCACCACCATACCCGACTATAAAAGCACCACAATCCTGGATATCCATATAAGATTTTACATACAATGTGAAAACACCTCATTTTACCTACCACCCAAAACGTATTAATCTCACACAAAGCCTCCTGAATACTGGTATCCTGTTTAAAAACAGAGACATGCAAAAGAATCATATTTCGATCCAAATATATGCTTGGTGACTATCACCCTTTCACCTACCGTAAAATCTCGCTTATAAGCCGACCCCGGTTATAAGCCAACCGCCCACTTCAGCAAAGTGCTATAAGCTGATACTATGGGCATTTCAACTTAAGGAAAACCCGTTTTAAGCCGATACCCCACTTTGGGACCCTCCCCCCTATTCCCCTCCCCACTCAGAAAATTCTGTGGAATTTTCGGTATATAATATGAACGTTTCAATGAACCTTTGTACCAATATAGGATATCACATGCTACCTGACAAAGTACTACCATTAAATGATTCACATTTGTATGTCTCAGTTTTTTTGTACTTTATTATAGATTTCTACTGATTTGGGTTTTTTTTTTAAATGAAATCTTGAAAAACCCGGGTTATACGGTATATGAACTTGTCCAATCAGCATTCAGAAGAACTAAGACATTACAGATACAGTGTATTGGTTGCCAAGAAACACAACAGAGCACTGGCGAGACCATTATAGCGACCATTGAAGCTAGCACCTGGCTATTTTAAAACTTGTCCACATCCATCTCAACACCGTTTATGTTGGTAAACTAAAAACAGACATATAATGTTCACAAGTTTTAGGAAAATCTATTCTGATAATTAATTGTCAGAGCGAAGCCATGTTCAGACCTTCTCTGCATCAATCGCTCAAATCACAAGTGTAAACTTGAGCCACATTTAGCCTTAAGCCCAATTCACATCTACCGATTTCGGAACATTGATGTACCTTTGTTGGCGACAAAGGAACGGTACTTTGGTTCAGGCGAGGTATTCTAACAGAGTCAGCCCTAGTCAGTAGATGTAGGCCAGCAGGCAAAGGTCAGTCAACGATAAGGGAACCCCCTCCTTGAGATGTTCTTTCGTCACCGACGAGTTGTCGTTCGATGCTCCTAAATCACTCGCCAAAAGTTTATCAACATGTTGATGATTCCAGTTGCCGACAATGGAACGTTGGTAAATGGCCCCTGATTGGGTGGCGGACACAGGCCGAGGGGTTACATAATTTGCCTGTGACAAGTTTAACGACTCCTATACGATTTGGAAACTAATCGTTCAACCCTGAATTGGTACATGTAATTTGGGCTTTAATACACAGCATGATAGATGAACATCAACTCGAAAGACAAACTTGCATATATAGGTTTTCCGCACCAGCAGTAAGATACTAAGAAAGAAATTGATGAGTGTTTGGTCTGTGTCCCCATTCACCATCGAGTTTGGAACGTGCAGTAATAGGAACGGGGCGATAGCTGAGTGAATATTCTGAAGCGCTCCAAACGAGATGGCGAATTGGAACTCACACCAAGAACGAATATGTTTCTGATTTGATCATGGCCTGGAAATATCTATCTGTTTATCACCCATTGAGTATGAGTTACCATACCCGCAAGCCTGTTGAGTATGAGTTCCTAATGATAAGCCTACGGACGTTTAAACCAGGCTAAGATAATTAGGAGAAACCAAACGAGAGTTAGTCGAGTTGTTGTTTATCGCACGACGGCAATGTCGTGTATTACTGCTCGAGGCGAAGCCGAGTGAAGTGATACACGACTTTGCCAGAGTGTGATAAACAACGACTAACTCGAGTTTGGTTTAGAATTTATCCTACCCCATCTAAATTACTTCAGCAAATTAAGAAATAACATAAAACTCACCGATAATCAGTGATAATCATTGGTCGCTTTTCAAATGATGTCATTTGACAACTGTATCCCACTAGAGCGATAAATTTCATTTTCCTGCACCGTAGACCAAATACAGTCCGCTAATGTTAAGCCTATGGAGTTTTTTATTAGGGGTAGGATAAAAAGGAGTTGCCAGCAGATGAACTGACCCCCTTTACCGCCTCTCCACTGTAACCCAGAGCTCCTCCTTGGGCTTGGTTACAATGCCGTACACCTTGGTGGCTTTGCTCCCAGGAACGAGCTTGATTTTGAATTTGCGGAGGAGGACGGAGAGGAAGACCATGGCTTCGATGTGCGCGAAGCGGTATCCGGGGCACTTGCGCTTCCCCGCGAAGCCGAAGGGCTCGTACTGGTAGAGCTGCATCTCCTTCCGCTTCTCTTCAGTAAACCGGTCCGGGTCGAATCTGTGAAGGGGAAATACAGAATATTGGAAGAATATGTAATTAACCTTTGATTGTACACTAATGTGCAATATGTGATGGGGCAGAATGTACATATGGCAGAGATATAGAGATTTGGGGGCCGCTGCTTACCTAGAACGATATACCTTTAAGTCATGATATATGTACATATAGCAGAGATATAGAGATTGGGGGCCGCTGCTTACCTAGAAAGATATATCTTTAAGTTGAGATAAATGTACATACGGCAGAGATATAGAGAACGGGGGCTGCTCTTACATAGAATGATATACAGTAAAACCCCGCTTCTGGGACACCTCACTTAAGGGGACAATTTTTTCGGAACAAAAATCTTTGTTTAGTTTATTCTAATCCCGCTGTTTTAAGCCGATCCCCCACTTCAGCAATATCCGGGGCACTTTGCTCAGAGTGGAGGGTGTCCCCTTAGGCAGGGTTTTACTGCACCTTTAAGTCAGGATAAATGTACATATAGCCGAGATATAGAGAACGGGGTCTGCTGCTTATCTAGAACGATATACCTTTAAGTCATGATATATGTACTTATGGCAGAGGTATAGAAAATGGGGGCCACTCTTACCTAGAACAATATACCTTTAAGTCTGGATAAATGTACATGTAGCAGAGATATAGAGATTGGAGGCCGCTCTTACCTAGAATGATATACCTTTAAGTTGGGATGAATGTACTTATGGCAAAGGTATAAAGAACTGGGGCCGCTGCTTACCTAGAACAATATACGGTATAGAGATTGGGGGCCACTGCTTACTTGGTAAGATACCTTTAAGTGGGGATATATGTACATATGCAAGAGGTATAGAGATTTGGGGGCACTCTTACCTAGAACGATATACCTTTAAGTCGGGATAAATGTATATTTGGCAGAGAGAACAGGGGCCGCTGCTTACCTAGAACAATATACGGTATACAGATTGGGGTGGCTGCTTACTTGGTACGATACCTCTAAGTGGGGATAAATGTACATATGGTAGAGATATAGAGAACAGGGCCTGCTGCTTACCTAGAATGATATACCTTTAAGGCGGGATAAATGTACATCTGGCAGAGATATATAGAACGGGGACCGCTCTTATCTAGAACGATATACCTTTAAGTCGGGATAAATGTATATATGGCAGAGGTATAGAGAATGGGGGCCACTCTTAGCGAGAACGATATACTTTTGAGTCGGGATAAATGTACATACAGCAGAAATATGGAGAATGGGGCCACTCTTACTTAAAACAATATACCCCAAAGTCGGGATAAATGTATATACGGCAGAGATATAGAGAACGGGGGCCACTCTTACCTAGAACGATATACCTTTGAGTCTGGATAAATGTACATACGGCAGAGATATAGAGAATGGGGTCGCTCTTACCTCAAACGATATAGTTTCATGTTGGGATATATACATACGGCAGGGATATAGAGATTGGGGGCCGCTGCTTACCCAGAACGATATACCTTTGAGTCGGAATAAATGTACATACAGCAGAAATATAGAGAATGGGGGCAGCTCTTACCTAGAATAATATACCTTTGAGTCGGGATAAATGTACATACGGCAGAGATACAGAGAACAAGGGCCACTCTTACACAGAATGATATATCTGTAAAACCCTGCTTCTGGGACACCTCGCTTAAGAGGAGACCCCGCTTAAGGGGCCAGTTTGCTCAGATCAGAAATCTTTATTGAGTTTATTTTAACCCTGTTTAAGGGTTCACCCCGCTTAAGGGGCACCCCGCACAAGGGGAAACCCCGCTTAAGAAGTCACTTTGCTCAGAGTGGAGGGTGACCCCTTAGGCGGGGTTTGACTGTACCTTTAAGTCGAGATAAATGTACATATAAAAGAGATCTAGAGAACGGGGGCTGCTGCTTACCTAGAACGGTATAGAAATTGGGGGCCGCTGCTTACTTGGTACATATCTTTAAGTAGGGATATATGTACATATGGCAGAGATATAGAGATTGGGGGCCGCTCTTACCTAGAACGATATACCTTTAAGTCAGGATAAATGTACATATGGCAGAGGAATAGAGTTTGGGGGCCACTCTTACCTAGAACGATATACGGTATAGAGATTGGGGGCCACTGCTTACTTAGTACAATACCTTTATGGTGGGATAAATGTACATATAGCAGAGATATATAGAACGGGGACCGCTCTTACCTAGAACGATATACCTTTAAGGCGGGATAAATGTACATATGGCAAAGATATAGAGAATGGGGGCCACTGCTTACCTGGTAGGTTCTGGCCACAACTCCTCGGACTCCAGGAGAACACCCAGGGCTTGAAGCACAGGGGTCTGAAATGTAGCACAGGGCGTGCATCAACATCTTCCACTTGAAATAGACTTATTCACTCACTTTAGATCAATTTTTATCAACAAAAAAAAAAAAAAAAAATAGAAACATTTAAAAAGAACATGATCAACCGAGAAGAGGCACTATGGTCATTGAAGTTTTATACTGATATTCACAGTAACACTATGAGTGATCTTTGAGAACGTTGGTTGGTTGGTTGGTTTGATTTAATGTCCAGTTAACAATTACAGGTTCTCAACAGACTTCTTCAAGGTTCCTTTATACCGCAAGGGTGGTGATCGAATTTATGTAATGAATTTAGGTAGAAATCTCACCCCTACATTGACCGAGGTGAGAGTTCTATTACTTCCCACACCACATTGACATGGTATGAGAAGGATTGGCCTTAGATATAGCAGTACATCTACCACTGCTGGGGATGAAGGAGAAAGGTGGCTGCACACCACACCACATAGACATGGTATGAGAAGGATTGGCCTTTGATATATCAGTAAATCTACCACTGCTGGGGGATGAAGGGGAAAGGTGGCTGCACACCACACCACATTGACATGGTATGAGAAGGATTGACCTTTGATATAGCAGTAAATCTACCACTGCTGGGGATGAAGGAGAAAGGTGGCTGCACACCACACCACATAGACATGGTATGAGAAGGATTGGCCTTTGATATATCAGTAAATATACCACTGCTGGGGGATGAAGGAGAAAGGTGGCTGCACACCACACCACATTGACATGGTATGAGAAGGATTGACCTTTGATATAGCAGTAAATCTACCACTGCTGGGGATGAAGGAGAAAGGTGGCTGCACACCACACTACATAGACATGGTATGAGAAGGATTGGCCTTAGGTATATCAGTAAATCTACCACTGCTGGGGGATGAAGGAGAAAGGTGGCTGCACACCACACCACATAGACATGGTATGAGAAGGATTGGCCTTTGATATATCAGTAAATCTACCACTGCTGGCGATGAAGGAGAAAGGTGGCTGCACACCACACCACATTGACATGGTATGAGAAGGATTGGCCTTTGATATAGCAGTAAATCTACCACTGCTGGGAATGAAGGAGACGAGTGGCTGCATTGGGACTCAAACCCACAAAGTCCTACAACCTTGGGATTACAAGTCCAGTGCCCTAACCACTGAGCTACCGCCCCACCCGTTCTTTGAGAAGACTCACCCCAGCAGGCACCTTATGGCCGCCCAGTTCAGTGTCTATATCCTGGAATCGTGCAGCAAAAGGAGCGAGCACACTGCACCGCATCGTCTCGTCAATCACCTGCTTCAGGTACCTGTCCAGACAAAAAAGATTCACCACAAACATCACTTGATGAGTTGTTTCTAAATTTCTATATTACTGGTTATAGATAAATATGTATTTCCAATTTGTCTAAAAAAAAATCTCTTTTTAAAAATAATTTCTATCACTTGATAAGTTACCAGCCAATATAAAAAAACTTCCCTCAAAGAGTGCATACAGGAGTGCTATCCGTAAATTACCTGCCCTCAGCGAAACCAATACTTGAAGCCACTCGGTATACAAAAGTGAGACCACAGATGATTATACATTTTAGCAAGGGATATTCAAATTAAGTCAGGGTTTATTTATCTTACCTTCATTTACCTCACTTTGTCCACCCCTCTTATAAGATCTCACACTCTCAAAGTGGTATTCTGTACAAGGTTCTCACTACGCTCTATGGGAGAAGTATTCTTAACGAACTAGGCTTAGAGCCTTGAGAATCCACTGGCCTGCCTCCCGTGGTATACACATACATCAATGCAACCCAAAGATTCCTATAATCTTAATGATGCCACCTAGCGGGAATACTGTGTACTTGGCGTCCTATGCCATATATGCCATATAATCATCTGTACACTTGTTATTTATAACAATCAATTGCGGCGATGGAAGACCGCCCCTGTAGTCGAATTGTTGACAATAACAAAAAAATCTCTTCCTGGTTCTATAGGCCACATAGCTATTATGCTCTGGAAGCTGCCATCTTACCCCCCGATGCCATCCAAAACACCAGGTGGTGGGACCAATCATCAATGGATTGCAGCAAAACGTGAAACAAACAACTGCAAATAATCATATTCTGCCTATCGTGAATCAAAATATAAACTTGCAAACAGTTTTCCGCACATCTTTAGCCATCTACTGATCTTTATTTGTAGTTCCCAAATCGATTATTGACAGAGTTCTGATATATAAATTCGAAAAAAAGCGTATGGTCCGTCGGTCACCTTCAGTAGATGTTGAATAGTAAACCTGTCGGTATCTGGACCATCATCCCGACCATCGGGTCGGTGAGAGTCGGGAATAAAATTTCGGTGTCTTATACCTATAAGACACCGACATCTACACTATTCCCGATCACACTCCCTCCTTTTATAACCTCGTAAATTACCCGGGATAAGATCAAAGAGAGCCGCTGGGTGTGGAATCATAGAAATTGATTCAAAGTTTAATAACGTCGGATCCAATTAAGATATTGGGAAACGGTTTACAGATTTATCATTGCCTCTCTCTACCCTACAAATCGATATGAGGCACTTGTAAATCGGACTGAGTAATAGGTAGTATTGCTATTTAAACGGCATGCTCAGAATCGGGAACAGTCGGTGAATGTGCGTACATCGAAATCTTAAGGTCGGGCAAAGGTATAATCGGGCACAGCAGTCGGGTCGGGTGTTTTATAGGCTTTACTTAACCACAATCTTTGGGCCACTCGAGAAAAACTTGTTTCTCACCACTGCGCGAATCAGCAAAAACGATTTTAGATTTTTTTTTTTTTTTAATATCTTATAAGATGAATCTTGATAGAAATTATGAAACGTATCAAATTAAAGCTTCTGATGTCAGGGATGCATTCAAGTGGTATTATGTGTAAAATGAGTGAGATATTAGGAGTTTAGAGTGAGAGTGCAAGATAGGACCTAAATAAGTATGTCTGAAGCCCATTTTATTACACTTCAAAAGCCATCTTTTGATCCAGCCATAAAAAAAAAAAGAAACAATCGCCCTCGTCATATTATTTACGGCTTGGTGATGAAAAACAAGTTCTTCTTTTTGAGTGGCCTCATCAGAGGAGGGTCTTTCCTTACCACGATCTTTATTAGAAGTCTCCACAAACATACACCCTCCAGAGGTTACTAAACTCCCTATTATCGCCCAGGGTAAATACAAGTTCCGGTCGCGACTGACTGGGGCAGACCACGACCGCATGAACTATAGTTTTCCCATTTATATTTGGAAAACCTGAATATAATTTTGGATTGATATGTAGAAATAGCTGAAATTTCTATATCTGACATCGGATTTCCCATTTGAAGATTTATAAAAACCGTTAAAAAGCAATGATTGTGGGTTACGGGTCAAGGGTCTATCACCATACAATGACGGTAACCAGCGCACACCGGGACCTGTAAACAGACTGAATTCTGGGATACCTCAATAGGGTCTATGCAGCGCGACTTACTTGAGCTCGCCTGTGGCTTCCGGCCTGTAGGGTTCCTCGCCTAAAACGTCGATGAGTTCCTTGTAGCAGCGGTCCTGGATCTCCGGGTGTGTGGCCAGGTAGTACATCACCCACGTCATCACTGCCAATGAGACGCAACTTGGTTACTTAAGGGGCTCTTCCACCAACACAGGAGAAGGAGAAGAGTGGCCCACTCAGACTTGAACCCGCAAAGTCCTAAAACCTTGGGATTACAAGTCCATAGTCCAAGAAAATTTGACTGCCTAGTGGACAGTCAGAGAGCACAACCGCTCATTCCCATACTACAAAATATCAGGTCCTTGGTTCTCTGTAATATTGTCAATGTCAATGCATGTTTATGCTCCCTCACCTTCAGAAATGTATGATAATTCCTTTTTGATGATAAAACTCCTCTTTTGTTCCTTTGTGCTACTTTTGGGAGCCTTTTGTACAACTCATTTAACCACATTTCACCACTTCCAACTCATGTCGGCCATATTTGATCAACTGGTTCCTGGCAATCCCCCTCTCTGCCCACTTGAAACTGCCATTTTGTAAATGTTGGCGTCTGCAGACACACACTGTTATATTAGTTAGAACTAATGCAAAGGTAGGAAATTACTGCATTTTGCCTCAAGGAAATTGTCTTCCACAAAATAAGAAAGATTCGACCTATCTTTATGAGGAAAACGGCTGCCGAGCTGAGATCAACCAATTTGGTCGACCTGTTAGCCTAGAACTCTAGGGGACTGCTCTCTGACTGTCTGCACCGCTTGACAGTCGGAGCCTCTCGGACTAACAAGTCACATGCCTTAATCACTGAGCTAACTCCCCCCCCCCCTACCTCATGTAGTAACAAACTTACATAGTACCATTGTGTGGAACCCCACAGTGAAGTAACACACTTAAGTGTGTGTTCCATCGAACAAACAGCACATTCATGTTTGTTGGCCTGGCAGAATCAGCAACAATCTTTTGATAATTATTGGTGAATTCTGGTGAAAACCGGCCTCAAAACAGTACCCTGGCAGTATCTAGGGTTATCTGTTCTGACTCTGACATCCCGCTGATAGTGCGATCTCTGACTTCACATGATTATAAACCCACCTTAGTTCGCACCAAAACAACATTGGCTCTCAAATAAACACTGAGTAACACTCTTATAAAGTCTCGTTATATGGAACCCCACGATGAAGTAACACCCTTACATAGTCCTGCTGTATGGAATCTCGCAATGAAATAACACTTAGACAGTCCTGTTATATGGAACCCTGCGATGAAGTAACACCCTTACATAGTCCTGTTATATGGAACCCTGCGATGAAATAACACCCTTACAGAGTCCTGCCATATGGAACTCAGCGATGAAATAACACTAACATAGTCCTGTTATATGGAACCCTGCGATGAAATAACACCCTTACAGAGTCCTGCCATATGGAACTCAGCGATGAAATAACACTTACATAGTCCTGCAGTATGGAACCCTACTATGGAATAACACTTACATAATCCTGTTGTATGGAACCCGCGATGAAGTAATACTTACATAGTTCCGTTGTATGGAACCCTGCGATGAAGTAACACCCTTTGTATGAAGTCCCGTTGTATGGAACTCAGCAATGAAATAACACTTACATAATCTTGTTTTATGGAACCCTGCGACGAAGTAACACCCTTACAGAGTCCTGTTGTATGGAACCCTGCGATGAAATAATGCTAACATAGTCCCATTGTATGGAACCCCGTGATGAAGTAACATCCTAAAATAGTCCCGGCGATGAAATAACACTTACATTGTCCTGCTGTATGGAACTCAGCGATGAAATAACACTTACATCGTCCCGCTGTATGGAACTCAGCGATGAAGTAACACTTACATCGTCCCGCTGTATGGAACTCAGCGATGAAATAACACTTACATAGTCCCGTTGTATGGAACCCAGCGATGAAGTAGGTGACTGTGTCGGCCAGGATGGCGGCCTCGCTGCCACCACTAGAGATAAGTTTGTCCATCAGATTATTCTCTTTGTCAGACTTCTTCCTGTGCACAGCGATAGCATCCTTCATCACATTGTTGAATTTCTCTATATCTGCAAAAGACAAATTAAAGGCACATCATACAAGTCACAGTGGTGTCACCCAGGGATTTTTTCCCATTTGTTTCACTTCTCATTTTTCAATACAATTATATTGTCTTCCTTTTCTTGACCTCGCATTTATTTAATTTGCTTGAGGTCTCTAGATTGCTCTATTTTTTTTCATTTCTTTATTTTTTTTAAAAGTAACAGACCTTGCTTTCTCTTACGCCTAACCGATTTCTACTCTTCCTAAAAGTAGCCGTAACGACCGTATAAAGTCTTCTTAAAAAACCCTGTGATATCGTGAGTAAATGCATATGGTCGTGCCTATGAACTTTCAACCAACATATGTTTGATACGAAAACAATGTATGCAAAATATTAGCAGCCAATTATCATATACTAGCGATTAAGTATTACCTTCACTTTTTGCATGGAAGAACGGCATGAATACGTCGAATGTCAATAAAGCATTATTTTTAAAAAAAATGAAGAAGATATTCCCCTCCACTCTCTGCTCTTTCTGCCCAGCAGAGGACAGCCTTACCCACTTCTTCCTCCACATCGACATTAAATTTTTAGAAGGCTATGGAGAAATGGTTGTACGGAATGACTTCTACCTGGAGCTGTCTGAAACGGCTGTAATTCTGGGAGTACACCCCACCGTACCAGGCGTCTCCATATTGAACTATATCTACATTTTGATAAATTCATCATTTTTGTGGGGATCGGGTTAATCTAGCGGTGGTTCTTTTGCTTTTCGAAAGAGGGTGCGGGATGTCAGTCCCTGCTGTGTAGTGATTCCAGGTGACGCCACGCACGAGAGTGGCTCGGCGGAACCTGGGATTACGTAACTCGGCATATATATAGGCCAGGTGCGCAGTAGGTTGACAGGCATTCTTGTGTGTTCTCTCTGAGAAGAGTGAATCTTTGGATCCTTGTTTGCCGGGCTCTCAGAACCCTCTCTGTGGTTAGGTGAGTCCAGTACACCGGTATCTGGATTAGCCTCCCTGGCTTTACTTGGCACACAGTGCCAATGTACGGTACCTTGGGAGTGGTCTAAACAGGATTACTCCGGGAAGTTTTAATAAACATCCATTATTTATCAAACTTGTGGAGTCTGGTTTTGTGTGACTAGGTTTGTTCATCACTTGCCAAAACGACTGAACCAACCTATGTATTATTGCATAGGGTGGCATATCGCAGGGAAGGGAGTTAAATACAATCTTTCCGAGGATAGACTCCTCCACATGGCCAGCGCATGCGACCGCTACATGTTCAAAAGAAAACTATTCCACCAAAACAACCTAGACATATATACATTGGTGTATATAGGTCTAGGTTTTCATGAACTCAAATGTATATGTTCAGATAGACACAGTTTTTTTAAATCAAAATGTACAATGTCCACTGAGGTATCGTAAATCTGAAAGTGAAAAATATTTACATACATTTATCCAATTCTTTCTGGCGAGAGCTATTAGGGTCTGGGATATCACCTCCCAGCCTGCTTTCCATCTCATCAAAGACCTGAAAAATACAATGAATTCCAACATGCATAATATCGTAAAACTGGATGAGTTTTAATCTTGGCCACCGTATTCCACGCCTGGAGTTTGGCAAAGTGACTTCATGAGGCGAAGCCGAGTGAAGTCCGGAGCCAAAACTTCAGGAGTGGAATGCAGTGGCCAAGATTAAAACAAATCAAGTTTTGATTTTATCCTACCCCGTCTCCTCGATTTTGGAATATTACGTGATAACAATGCTGTATGCCACTAGTGGCATATAAAACTCTGTATGCCAGTCAGCGTGGCATACGGAAACCCAATGTTAAGCCTATGGGATTTTATATTAGGGGTAGGATAAAGCCCGTTTCAATTGGCTGAAGAAGACGGCAGATATTTTTTTAATTCTCCGAAAAGTCAGTCAGTGGTGCCACAGACAGTAGGTCGGTATAAAAATATCAGTGAGTGTGCATTGTATTCCTTGTTTCTGCTGCATTTGACAGGTCCATACCGATTGAAGTCATTCAGTGGTGGCCTCATTGTATAATCTATGCACAATTAATCAGTGAACACTTCTCTGCATGTCTGTTTCCATTCACTGATCTGGCGTCGGTGGTTCATTAAGTTTGGAAGACAAAAGATGGCAGGTGTCAAACACCAAACATCGCCCTTACGCTTTGGTTTTTAATTCTACAATTAATCAAATCATAAATATCCCAAGACAACAATGAACAAGAGCTAAGTGTGCATAGTCAAATAGAATCATTGGCTTTTAAAAGGCCAAATAAGCAGGTGGATGCATTTATAACTACAAGTAGCTTCACACATGTTTAAAATTGTTGAATGAAAATATTTTGATATCTTAATTCTAATGAATAAATGAATGAATGAATGAATGAATGAACGAAGGGAGTGAGCGAGCGAGCGAGCGAGTGAGTGAGTGAGTGAGTGAGTGAGTGAGTCAGGGAGGGAGGGAGGGAGGGAGGGAGGGAGGGAGGGAGGGAGGGAGGGAGGGAGGGAGGGAGGGAGGGAGGGAGGCATCCATAAATAGGGAAGGGCCTGCATTGATTGGATATTTAAAGCCCTACTCCTCTGTGAACTCAGCAGGTCATGGCTCAATGCACACATATATTTAGCTACCTGAGTACATAGGAAAGGTTTTCAGATAGCTTCATGGTGATAGCTTCATGGATGAGTGCACACCTAGCCATGTGGGGGACAAAACTTTGTTTCTATGTACACCAATAAAGTAGGTCAAGCCAATATCTGGTGGTAAATGATATTGCAAATAATTTTACAAACCAATATCATTTGACTGGGTCTTGACTGATTCCTACAACAAAGTTATGAACCATTTTGACTTCTATTTGTGTAAATATCCTGAATAAACCCTCCACTCATACACCTGCTGCCCCCCCCTCACATTATGAGATTTAGAAAAGATACCTAAATAATGACACTTCCTAGGGTGTAAGCAACTGTTAGTGCCACTTATAGAGATGGTAAATGTTTCACTAATGCTCACTATAAATCAATATTGAGTAAAAATCTGTTTGAGTATGCCAATTTCACCCAAAATCCCCCCCCCCCACTTTTAACAAATACTTGAATTTCTCAGCAAATATAGAATCTACCTAGAAAATTCCACTTCCTAGCATCTACTGTTTTTCATTCTCTTTCAAAAGAGGCATATTATATTATTATTGAACCAGTTTTACAGGTAGAAATATGTCCATAAAGGAGTTCTTAAAAATGGACCTATGACTCATAAAGTCCCCCCCAACTGAAATCTCTATTTTACTGAAAATCCATGTCAAAATACTAAATACTAAAACTGTCAGATATTGTATGGCCATAAAACCTTCTGTCCAAAACAGAAACCATATTCCTATCTCTACTTAGTGAGCTATAAAAAGCAAAAATGTGGTCAGGTCATCTAGTGACTCTACAAGCATGTGTACTACAGTAGGCTATAGCCATAACCTAAAGACCAACCGTCCACCTGCTAATAATCAATGAAAGCACTACTTGACAGATTAAGGGAAACAGGAGATACTTACAGCTTCATACGCTTCTTTCAGTTTGATCATCTCCGAGTTGTCATTGAAGAATGCGCCAAAGGAGGCCTGCGCTACTGCCTTGATCGTGAGAGCGAACATGTACTTCGACAGCGACAGATGTTCTTCTCGAGGAACGGCCTGCCATTTTTCTGCCATATCATCCACCACCTGTTGAAATAAGATCCATTACTTTCCTGCGGGATCTACTCAGTTGGTTGGTTGGTTTGATTTAACGTCCAGTTAACCATTACAAGTTCTCACCAGACTTTCTCAAGGTTCTTTTACACCACATGGGTGGTGATTGAATCTATGTAATGAACTAAGGTAGAAATCTCACCCCTACACATTTACCGAGGTGAGAGTTCTTTTATTTCCCACACCACATAGACATGGTATGAAAATGATTGGCCTTTGATATAGCAGTAAATCTGCCACTGCTGGGAATGACGGAAAAGAGTGGCTGCAGTGGGACTCGAAACCACAAAGTGCTATAACCTTGGGATTACAAGTCCAGTGCCCTAACCACTGAGGTAACTCCCCACCCCCACTCATAAATACATGTGAGATTAACACAGAATTCCATACTCATGATAACATCGAAAAGACCAGAGATACTCGTGCCAATAGGACAGTAGATTTTGGACTAGTCTGTGCTGACAATAACTTACCATTTAGAAATGCTGAATCATTTCAATGACAAGTTGACTCAATGAAAACATTAAAAATTAGTCTCTTTAAAAAAAAAAAATTGTTATAAGAGCAGTGTTTATTTGCAGTTTTCAAGACATTTCTTACAGCTCGTAAGTATTCAGAAATCTAAACATTGGTTATCAATCGTAACATAATCTTGTGTGCTCATATACTTGCTCCTATTTAATTTTTTTAACTGGATTTTGAGTAAGTTTTTTTCTTTTCCCCATTATTTCCATGGTAAGAAAAACCGGAGTAACTAACTTTCCTAACAATACACTTCGTTGCCACCCATCTGTTTTCACTTCGTTAATCTTTTCCATTGAACTCCACTAATCATTCTCCAAATTGTCCGATTGTCACATCAGATCATAGAAAGTCTTATATAGTCGTACAATAGTCCAAAATTTTTTACCATCATGTAAGCCGTGGATCCACCCCTGATCCAAACCTCGCACACTGTCATCACCACTAACTGAACCCACCCTCAGTTCGCCTGCCGTAAAAAAAAACCCACAGCTACCCACAAGCCAGCTGTCAAAACACATACTAAATAACATATTTCCAATGTGGCCTAGACCGCCTGGCTAGGACCGTGTGCTTTTGAGCACCTTTTAACTTGACGCCTGAAGAGACACTCATTGAAACCGTGTTATCTGGGAAAATCATCCACAGAAAACCTATAAGTTACCCCATTTTGTTGACGCCATGCTCAGCTGCTTAGTAACTTGCCCCTCAACATCGCTACCATAGCTTTGTTGACATTGTGACAACATATCACTAGGCGAAGATTCGATGACGACAGCGCAGCCGACTTTACCCGAAAATCGGCATTCTCATGGTAGCGTCAGAGGAGCATAGATAGGCCTCGCCTAGTTTTGCCAATATAGTCCTACAAAATATAATATCAAATATATTCTTATCGACAGTGAAGAGAATGGATTTCTTACCGACTGGAAGATAGGTATGAAATTCTTGGAGACTTGTTCATGGCTGAAGGCAGGGTCAAACAGTTTACGTCGCTTCCTACCTTCAGCGCCATTTGCATACTGGATGGAATGCTTTGTCAGCAATGGTTCGTACAACTCGTATAACGAGGCTGAAAAAACAATACAGAGGAACCTGTTAGGACACCAGGACAATACAAGCAATAGGGTTGGGTGGGTGGTTGGTTGGCTAATGAGCTAAGAGATTGACTATCGGACATGGGACTATCTCGAGTGTTACCCTTAGAGACAGGGGATGATCATGTGTGTAATAGTGACAGACAAAGGAATGATCATGTGTGTAATAGTGACAGACAAAGGAATGATCATGAGTGTAATAGTGACAGACAAAGGAATGATCATGAGTGTAATAGTGACAGACAAAGGAATGATCACATGTGTAATAGTGACAGACAAAGGAATGATCGCATGTGTAATAGTGACAGACAAAGGAATGATCATGAGTGTAATAGTGACAGACAAAGGAATGATCATGAGTGTAATAGTGACAGACAAAGGAATGATCATGAGTGTAATAGTGACAGACAAAGGAATGATCATGAGTGTAATAGTGACAGACAAAGGAATGATCATGAGTGTAATAGTGACAGACTAAGGAATGATCATGAGTGTAATAGTGACAGACAAAGGAATGATCATGAGTGTAATAGTGACAGACAAAGAAATGATCATGAGTGTAATAGTGACAGACAAAGGAATGACCATGAGTGTAATAGTGACAGACAAAGAAATGATCATGAGTGTAATAGTGACAGACAAAGGGATGATCACGCGTGTAATAGTGAAAGACAAAGGAATGATCATGAGTGTAATAGTGACAGACAAAGAAATGATCATGAGTGTAATAGTGACAGACAAAGGGATGATCACGCGTGTAATAGTGACAGACAAAGAAATGATCATGAGTGTAATAGTGACAGACAAAGGGATGATCACACGTGTAATAGTGACAGACAAAGGAATGATCATGAGTGTAATAGTGACAGACAAAGGAATGATCAAATGTATGATTGATTTAATAAAGAAGGGAGGGCACCCTGACAGTCAGTCCGGGCCCGCTCTCCGATGAGCACGATGAGTATGAGACCGTAGCTCAGAGTGTTGCTATTCTTTTGTGAGTAGAGAGATGGGGCCTGGGCTGGATGCACAGGTGGTGAGACTGTAGCTACACTGTGTCACATTTTATCCAACCCCTAATAAAAAATGCCATAGACTTAACATGGGATTTGTTTATGTCACGGGTCTTGACATAAAGTGTGGTTTATGCCACTACTTTCTGATACTGAAAAAATATGGAAATGGGGTAGGATAAAATATAGACGCCACTAGTTTGAGTTTGAGCTAATTTATGCCACTCATTTTGTTGGCTCCATAATGTCACTCGTCTTCGACTCGTGAAATTATGGAGCCAACAAAATGCGTGGCATAAATAAACTCAAGACTCAAACCCGTGACGTATCTTGATATTACACCACAAGGATGGTGATCTAATCTATGTAATGATTTAAGGTAGAAATCTCACCCCTACACATTTACTGAGGTGAGAGTTCTTATACTTCCCACAATACATGGTTTCCGTTCAACGCCACCTAACGGCAAGTTATTCACTTAGGCGTTCGCTTGGACACATACGGCCAAGTCCAGCCTCCTGCCCATAGAGACACACATCAACTGCAGCTAAAGTATGAGTGGTGGGTGTGATTGCAGGAGTGTTCTTTTATGATAGATTAGACTGCTGAAGCAATCTAGGGCATTCTACTCACGAGTTGGGGCTGTCCAAATTTCATAGTTGACAACTTGGAAAAAGATAAGCATATGATATATAGGCCCTAATGTATTAAAGTTTATCCAGTTTGGGTGTATCTGTGTTATCTAAGCTATATATCTAAGGTATTATTGAGGTGATATGCATGTATGATACACCAAATTGGAGCTAGAATAACCCAGTACACAATGCAGTCGATGTTATGTCTATAAAAATAACGTACATGGGTATCATAAACATTTTATGTTTATACAGTCTGTGATCCAATGCTTAAGAAAATGTTGCCATGGGGTTTGTTTGGCTGCAGGCATTGCATAACCAACCAGATAAGGTGCGACACCGGCCTGTGGAAAAAGGTCTATACAAAATGTGACATACGTTGGACATAAATTCGCTTACATGGTCTATCAAAGACTTTCGAGTGCTCCTTGAAAAGTGTCGGTGAAGCGATGCTGACCACAAACTGCTGACCGAGCCAGAACGAAGCGATGTCCCCGAAGTCGGTGTGCAGCTTCGTCAAGAACTGGTGCAGACTGCCAGCGGTGCCGATGTCGCCCAGATTCCCATCTCTACAATGTCAGACAGCCATGTGTTTATTATCGTGTAAAGTTTGAGTTACAGTAAAATCCCGCTTAAAGAGAAATGATAGTAGTTGGGTTATTTCTAAATTCTATTGATTTTTGCAAATAACTCAGGATAATATAAATGTCATATATCAGCAAATAGAAAATGTAAAAAAATTGGCATGTCACCATGCTAACTTCTATGGGAAGGCCATCTGAAAATGTAAGTGCTTAACTATTGATGTCTATGGCAAACTGCTATATTTTGTTTTTGTTGTTAGATGACACCGATGTTCTATTGTTATTTTCAAATAATTCTGGATTATAATAGTTGGGAACATGTACAAATGAGAAATGCTAAAAAGTACTATGTCACCATGCTAATTCCTATGGGAAGGCCATCTGAAGAAGGTAAGTGCTTATCTATTGGTGTCTATGGGAAACTGCAATATTTTCATGAAACCAGATGGCAGCACCAGTGTTACACAGGGGGCAGCGCGATACCTACCCGCATTTGTCTTTAAGAGGACACCCTCCATTCCGAACAAAGTGTCTACTTAAGTGGGGTGTCCCCTTAAGCGGGGTTTTCAGTCTGTCAATGGATATGATATCAATGTGTCTACAGGTAGCACTATGGTATAGACACTGATCTAACAATACTGATGCCTACAGGGGCCTGCATAGTGAAGTTTATCTATTGGTTTATTTGGATGATTTTACGTCCAGTCAACCATTGCAGGTCCTTTCCAGACTTTCCCATTGTTTGAAGTCTTTGTGGTGTCTGAGCGTCTAGACACCAATAAACTCGCCTCACACAAACACCATAAACAAGCAATCAGGATAATTTTGAGTGTTGTCCCCACACTGTCCCATCAGATATGATATGGTATCCCTCCAAAGTGTATCCTTAAGCGGGATTAAGAAGCATACACTATTAATAGAGGGAACAATTTCAGTTCTGAGCAAATTGTACCCTTAAGCAGGGTGTCCCAGAAGCGGGGTTTTACTGTACAGTCACATTAGTGACTGGTTCTAGATACAAGCGGCCATATGCTCCTAGGAGTGGATGCGCAGTAATATCCGAGCACATGCGAAGATATTACATATAGTAACTCAGAGAAGCATACAACCGCTTTTATATGAAACCAGTCTATATCTATAACTGCTTTAATTACATTGCAATAATGTGGTTTCCTGGATTAAGTACTATACTTGGGTACATGGCAAGTAAAACTCCGCTTACAAACAGCCCCCCCCCCCCCCCCCCCCACTTCAGCAAAATGCTATATATTGCGATTCCTGAGGGGGGGGGGTGTGAACTAGTTATAAGCCGACCCCCGACTTTGACAAAAAGCCGAATTTTTTTTTAAATCCCCAAAAAGGTTTTAGATACCCTCAAGGTTTGACGCAGCTGAAAGTTAATCTCATTTGATTTTGTTTGGTGTCGGTGGTTAGGGGCAGTTCTAAAACTGTCGTTCAAGATAGCATCACTGTGGGGAAAGGACGTCGCCTCGTATGAATCTCATTTTCATTTTGTTATACTCACTTTGGATCCGATGGCTCGAGTCCTGGTATGGTAGAGGCCTTCCTAGAGCCCTGTATTGTAAAAATAGGACATAATCAATAGACAGACCATTTTATACTAGTTAAATGAATAAATAAATAGAACAGCTGTTAATACATAATTACCTGGGCTACTTATTAAGTACTGAAGGGGAATAGTTGTTCTTGCGAGCCTAGGCACTACTGAAGTGCCATGGGGGAACAGGGGAGAGAACTACGCCAGAACTAACAGTTAATGGGAGCGAAGGTAACGTAGAAACAGACTAAATATTAGATATCAGAATTTAATAGTGCTTGTTATGATGGTTTACAATTCTACTAGTCAACCTACCTACCCACCAACCTGCTTATCCACCAACCTGCCTACCCACCCACATGCCTACCACCAACCTATCTACCCACCAACCTGCCTACCGATCTACCTGCCTACCCATCAACCTGCCTACCCATCAACCTGTCTACCCATCAACCTGCCTACCCACCAACCTGCTTACTCACCAACCTGCCTACCCATTAACCTACTTACTCCCCAACCTACCTACCCTTCAACCTGCCAACCCATCACCTTGCTCACCATTCAACCTGCCAACCCATCAACCTGCCAACCCATCAACCTGCCTACGCATCAACCTGCCTACTCATCAACCTGCCTACCCATCAACCTGCCTACCCATCAACCTGCCTACCCATCAACCTATCTACCCATCAACCTGCCTACCCATCAACCTATCTACTCGTTTTGTTTGTTTGTGTGTGTAGTTTTACGTCTCGGTAGGCAAATTACGTCCTTTTAACCTATCTACTCATCAACCCGCCTACCCACCAACCTGCCTACCAACCAACCTGCCTACCCACCAACCTGCCTACCCATTAACCTGCCTACCCACCAACCTACCTACCCCTCAACCTGCCAACCCATCACCTTGCTCACCATTCAACCTGCCTACCCATCAACCTGCCAACCCATCAACCCGCCTACCCAATAACCTGCCTACCCACCAACCTGCCTACCCACCAACCTGCCTACCCACCAACCTGCCTACCCATTAACCTGCCTACCCACCAACCTACCTACCCCTCAACCTGCCAACCCATCACCTTGCTCACCATTCAACCTGCCTACCCATCAACCTGCCAACCCATCAACCGGCCTACCCATCAACCTGCCTACTCATCAACCTGCCTACCCATCAACCCGGTAGGGGCCTGGTGAAACCAGAAATAACATGAACGTTCACAATATTTCAACAACCCATTAGAATAATCCAAATCGTCTCTGTCTATACCATCTCAACAACTCATCAAATTGTCTCGTCTATAACATGAATTTTCTGAAAACAGTGAGACAAGTACTGTCGCTTTAAAGTGACTTTTAGCTGCATATACAACGGAAAATCTGCTTTTGTTCTTGTGAGGAAAGGAGCAAAGTTAGTATCACATCAGTGAAGGACGCAGTAACGACATGTCAACAACTTCCTGGTTCACTCTCAAATAGAGTCACTTACCTTGGTAGAAGTGTGAATGGGAATTGAGTTTATAACCAAAAAAGTCATTCCTGACGCCAAGGATCAGTATGACTATAAGGTATTGCCTAATTATAATAAATCAATATAAAAACAGCCCGATAATGGAGTGACAGTGAAACTAGGACAGACTAAGTCAGGATGCTTCGAAGGAGAAATGTGTGGGAAACTGAGGAATCACCAGGTTATAACTCATAGGAGGGAAGCAGTTTATTTCTCAGAAGTAATTAGAAGGAAACCCACGAGATGAAAATAGCTTGGTCTGTACTCCACTGAGTTTGACTGCAGAGTAATTCATGAAGCGAAGCTGAGTGAATTACTCTGGGGTCAAACGAGGTTTCTGAATTTATCTCACCAAGTATAACATTATTTATTGATAAAATGGATCACCCAATTAGCCATTGAGTATTGGGTACATGAACTTCATGTTGTTACTGTTTTTCAAATGCTTTCTTCTATTTTCTTGTACCCTTTACAGTTCAGCAGGATATGCTCAACAGTAATGGGTACATTGCATGCTTGGCATAATGGGGGATGTTCCCCTTTCAGGAGATATTTGTGTGTAAGTCTGGAGTGACCTATTTTGAGACGGGTCAACTTCACCTGTTCACTATGACTTAATCCCCCACAGTTTCTCTTCCCATTCACAGTTGAGTGAATGGTATGTAGTTTGTTTCTTATTTGCTTGTTCCAGGCAGATTGCCAGTTATTGTCATTTCTCTTATTGGAGCTGTCATATCCGTGTGTGGAATTTTCACTGTACCGGGATGCAACTTCAGAGCTTTCTTTGCTGCTCTGTCTGCCACTTCATTTCCATAAATTCCTATGTGGCTTGGTAGCTAGCATAGAACTATGTCCTTCTTTCTTTTCTTCAAAATGGAAATCCTCTCTCGAACTTCTCTTACCAAAGTGTTTGTCGGAGAGTATTGGAGGATACTTTGAAGACATGACTTTGAGTCAGAATATATGATGAATTTACGATGGTGTGAGACACCTGCCCAGTATAGGGCTTTCAGTATTGCACTGGTCTCTGCAGTGAAAATACTGGCAGTCAGGTTACCATATGGTGTATGGACAGCAAAGCCCACCTTCTGTCCTTTCGACACATCAGTATATATGGGAATGTACTCTTTGTGGTCCTTCTCTATCTTTTCCAGTTCAGTTTTGAATTGGAAAGTGCTAGTTTCACCTTTTTTGTTCTTACTTAGATCAAGAATAATCCCAGGTTTTTCCTCCAGCCAGGGAGGTGCACTTGGTGGAGTTAGCTCCCTCAGATCATTCAGAGGGAGGTTTGTTTTCTCCAAGAGACTTCTTATGGAAGTAGCATATGGCGAGGTTACTCTTGGTTTGTTCTCAAATAGTCTCTGGTTATTCTTTTTGAATATTGTCTCATGTTAGGGGTTTCTTGAGTTTACCTTTGTCTTGATTGCATACTGTAGAGATAATGTCTCTCTGCGGAGCTCAAGTGGTGGTATCAGAGCCTCTATTTCCAAAAGCTTTTGGGGAGAGGTTCAGAATGCACAAAGACAAAGTCTAAGGCCTTGGTTCTGGATTGGTTTCAGTCTGTCCAGATAGCTTTTGCTGGCTGAGCTATACACAATGGATCCATAGTCTAATCTTGATTGAATGTAGGCTTTGTAGAGAGTGCTCAAGATCTCTCTATCGACCCCCCAACTTGTATGGCAGAGGACTTTCAGTAAATTCAGGGCTTTTTGACATTTTCTCCTCACATATTCTATGTGAGGTTTGAAAGATAGTTTGTCGTCAAAAAATCATTCCTAGAAATTTCACCTCAGTTTTCACAGATATTTTGCTGTCATGTAAGAGGAGGTTTGCTTCATGCTCACATCCTCTCTTTCTGCAGAAATGGACACACATGGTTTTGGTTTGGGAGAATCTGAAACCATTTTCAGTGGTCCATGTTTCCAAGTGATGTAGTGCTGTCTGTAGTTTTCTTTCCACTGTTGTCACGCTTTTAGAACTGTAGCACATGACAAAGTCATCAACGTACAGGCTGGCATTGACTTCAGAGGGCAGATTCTTGGTGATCTCATTTATCTTTATGCCAAACAGAGTAACAGAAAGTATGCAACCTTGAGGCACTCCCATTTCCTGGTTGACCTGATCAGAGAAGGTTATACCTACACACACAGTTAAAACCCTGTTGGCAAGGAAGTTTGAGCATACAGTCACACCATGTTAAGACTATGGAAATTTATGAGGGGTAGGATAATAACCGTGGCATTCACTGATAAAGTCTCACCATGTTAAGACAATGGAGATTTATATGAGGGCTAGGATGATAATCGTGGCATATACAGTCACACCATGTTAAGACTATGGAGATTTATATGAGGGGTAGGATAATAACCGTGGCATACAATCACACCATCCTAAGTCTATGGAGATCTTAAATATGAGGGGTAAGATAGTATAGAGGAAACCCATGAAAGTTTAGGGTCAGAGCTTGTATCCCATCGAGTTTGAACCGCGTAGTAATTGACAAGGCGTACCGTAGAGATTCAAACGAGATGGGATTGAGCTTTGACCCTAAACTTGAATGGGTGTCTGAATTTATCTCACCCTTCACATTGACAAATGGTCTAACACTTGTGACATAATCCCCCATTGGATATTTTTCCTAAATATCTCATGGGCGTTAGATATGAGTTCCCAATGTTAAGTCTATGGAGAAAAAATATCTGGGGTGAGATAAAATAAAATACTCACGGGGTACAACCAGATGAGGGCTCCGAGGAGACCCAGCAGGAAAGTTATAGCAAATATAACAAACGCCAGCATTGTGCAAGGGGGTGTCTCCTATGCCACTTGCATTTATCCTTCTACTCTGTGATGAACGTCAATTTGGAGGCGAAGGTAAACGAACTGAGAATGTACGACAGAAATATGTCAGATTTCTCGGACAAGATGTTTACATCGTTTTTCTCTTGGAGTGACGTGAACGTGTGCGCTGGTTCCCCTGTCACTCGCTAGGGGCCACGGCGAGATTATATCGACAGAGAGAACCAGTACTAAGGGGCAATAACAGGGAAACCATTGTGTCACATTAGCTTGGGAATTTCTTGATGCCATCAGGTGAACACATCGCATTTGTTTTTATGAGCTCAACGAGTTTACTAGAATCCGATAAAGTTCTTCGGACCATCTCTGCCGCGCCCCCTAGCGAAATGACCGGGAAAACAGCGCACGCACTCTCATAGCAGATATTTTGTACTCTTCTGACTGTGGATGCCGCGAGAGATCTGGTTAGAGAGTGTAGCGTGGCACGTAAACTGATCCCGGGCATTCCGCTATACACATAGAGAAGTACAAGTCGGTAACCAGCAGAGCGCATCATTCGCTGCGGACTCCTTTTCACCAGCGGGAAAGGCTTGACCATTCCAAATGTTCGCAAAATTCAAGAAAACTATCAAATCTCTCGTTGCGAGCGAAAATGAGAAACCCATTGCGACACACAACAAACGCCAACGGGATGAGTAAGTATGTTCGGGCCCGCTCTACTGCCCACTGGCTCGTAATACAGAATCACAACAACGAAGAATATTGTCATGCACTTAATATCGCTCACCCGGTGGCTTGGCGTCCGTGTTTTTGCAGTGTAGGTTTTTCGGGCCCACCATTTAAAATTCGGGTTTCTAGGGTCCAACTCCCCCTCTCCCAGGGTGTGCAAGACTCGGCTTCGCTAGCCATGCCGCGGCTAATGGTAATGTCCCGGCAGGGAGAAATTGATTGAGTGTTTATATCTCTGCTACTGATAGTGATACCAGTGACAGTGAAATTATTAATAGTGTGATATACGAATGTACGATGATTCGCACTGAAAACTGATTCGCACTGCTACTCGGATGATTCGCACCAGCCGATTCGCACTAAAAATCTAACTAAGTCTAACAAACCCTTGATCATGATAAAATAGTACAAAATTTGCCAGGCCTTCACCAGCAGACTAATTGTACTCACACTCACAGACACAGTTACTTGGAATTACCTAAATTATTGTCAGCTCTTGCACATTTGCGATTAGAATGGAAGCGATGCTTTGCGCAAAATGTAAACAAAAAACTTTGGTTTGACACTGTGCTTCTAACCTCATAATTTGGAAAATACTTGACGTAGAGACTCCAGATAAAAAACACTAGATAGCGAAAGGCGTGTATATTTAGATTTTTCAAAGGGAACATGCCAGAATTTGCCGATTTCTCAATTATTAAAAGTCGATGCTATGTCCGATGGATGCTAATAATACTAGCATCCATCGGACATAGCATAGTAGTATTGCTACCCTTTGACACTGACAGTCGGAAACGGCCGACAGCCGCCATGAAGAATGTAAACCCAGTCTCTGTCATTTTTCAAATCCTTCATTAAATCCCTGAATGGGAAGCCCCTCAATCAAATATCCGCCATCTTTAATCATTGAATTTTTAATTGAGCTGGTTACCAGCGATCATTTCAGTCTCAAAGTTTGCCTATGACATCAAGTCCGACTCTAGTGAGGAAAGAACAGAGTCGAACTATGTCTGACTATGAATACTGGACGTAGAAACTCCAGCAAAGGACTGGGAATTGACTAAATACATGTTGGAAACAGTCGGACAATTTGAATTGTGATTCACGAAAGGGAACACATGATAATCTGCCGTTTTCCGTTAGTGGGACACATTGTGGTTCGTTATTGTTTTACAGTGCGAATCGGTTTGTTTACAGTGCGAAAAGTCGGGTGCGAATGGGCTGCCAGTGCGAATCGTCTGATACCCTGATAGACCATATACATTCATGACATCGTCTCTTTGGCAATAACAATTAACATAGTCATGGTTGGAGTAGTCCGAGAGGCTCTGACTGTGAAGCGGTGCAGACAGTCAGAGAGCAGTCCCATAGAGGCCTAGGCTAACTGGTCAACCAAAAATGTACATCTCAGCTCAGCAGCCGTTTTCCTTATAAATATAGGTTGAATCTTTCTGATTTTGTGATAGATAGTTTCCTGAGGCAAAATGCAGTAAAATGACAGTAATTTCCTACCTGTGCATTTGTTCTAAGTTATAGAACAGCCAGTGTTTGTAAAACTGCAGGCGCCAAAAATAACAAAAAACTGGTTTCAAAAGTGCAGGAAATCCTTCAAAGGGATTGCCAGGAACCAGCTTATCAAATATGGCTGACATGAGTTGGAACTGTTGAAATGTGGTTAAATGAGTTGTACAAAAAGGCTCCCGAAAGTAACACAAAGGAACAAAACAGGAGTTTTATCTTCAAAAAGAAATTATTATACATTTCTGAAGGTAAGGGAGCATAAATATGCACTTACATTGACAGTATTACAGAGAACCAAGGACATGATATTTTGTACTATGGGAATAAGCGGTTGTGCTCTCTGACTGTCCACTAGGCAGTCAAAGTTTTTCAGACTAAGATGTACATGTCACAATCACTGAATCAGTGAATCACTCCTTTCCACAATCACCCGGATGAGACACAGACGCGGCAGTGGCTGCAAAGACCGCCACAGACGCGGCCGTGTCCGGCAGAGCTGAGGTTTTTTTTGTTTTTTTTTAATCCTACCCCTAATAAAAAAGTTTTTTATTAGGGGTAAAAAAAAACACACCATATGCTTAACAATCGATTTGTTTATGTCACTGGTGACAAAAAGTGTTGTTTATGTATCTTGTACTATGGGAATAAGCGGTTGTGCTCTCGGACTAGGTTGGAGAGGACATAACATAAAGATGCACGTCATTTTACAAATTTTAGATGAAACTTTAGGATTAGAACATGTGAACAGAGTATTCATATTCCCATGTAGCCACAGTGTAAGGGTGGTGCGAATATGATTTATCTCATATAGACTTAGCATTGATAACTCGTTGTCCGTGCCCCTTCGAGTGTTACAGTCCATGCTCTATGACATCATATATATCCAGTGTATAGTCCATTCTTTGAGTTTGTACAGGGGGGAGGTAAATAAAGAAAGCGACTTGTTTTGGTCAAAGTTGTCATTCTCTAACTCGTTTGAGGGCTACGCGATATGAGCCCAGTGATTATCGCGCCTCAACCATAGTATTTTCTGCATAATTGTAATTTTCTCTGTCAAGTAACTTATAAACATTTAGCAATCCTTACCAACACCATCAGACCAGCAAATAATTATCCAACAAGACTGAACGTTGGAAGGATGGAAAAATCTCTCAGAATTAAAATCTAAACAGTTGTGGAGCTAGAAGGTGATGTGGGAATGAATCAGAAGTCTAACTATTGTAACGATAATGGATAACCTGACAGGCGAATAGAGTTGCACAAGCGTTAATTCCAATGACTTTATTAAAGGAAGCCTCAGGTCACAATCTCTGGTGTATTCTGATTCCACCTAACTAGAGCACTGAACTTTGTTGATTCGAGAGTTGTAGGACTTTATATGGTCGAGTTCTGCTGCAGCCACTTTTCTCCTTCACACCCAGCAGTGGTAGATTTACTGCTATATCAAAGGCCAATCCTTCTCATACCATGTCTATGTGGTGTGGTGTGCTACCACCTTTCTCCTTCATCCCCAGCAGTGGTAGATTTACTGCTATATCAAAGGCCAATCCTCCTCATATTTATGTGGTGTGGGAAGTAAAAGAACTCTCACCTCGGTAAATGTGTAGGGGTGAGATTTCTAACTGAATTCTTCACATAGATTCGATCACTACCCTCGTGGTGAGAAAGTCTGGTAAGGATCTATAATGGTTGACTCAACGTTAAATCGAACCAAACCACGGCACCCGGGACACGGTGACGGTCACCCGGCAGCACTTAGTGAGAGACCAGCGGTACCATGCGTGCCCAAGGGCCTTGCAGAGTCAGGGGACTTTCCCTGAAAGCACACTGCCTGTATGGTTAACTGCCACAGGGTATGAGTTAGCCCCTGAACCCCGGAAAACTTTCCAGTCGTTTAGTGCTAGAGCTATGTTGGGTGAGTGAATATAAAGCTGGTAGACTGGCCACAGTCCCAGTCTCAAACCCCTAATTTGTGGTAATATTTTTTGAAATTTCCGCTTTTTTTTTCTTCAAAACCTTACTGACATCCCTGTTATACTTTGTGACATGTTGAACGACTTGTCTTTCCAGTTCTGATGACGATCTGATCGAGACATATCCGAAACGCTGCAAGTTGACAGATGAGAATCCAGGTAAGTCTCGTGAGTGATCACCGCTCGAAGAATTCTGTCAAATCGTATCCCTGAAGCCTCCACAGTGATCTGCAGAGGCTATTAATCAGTGTTCTACTATCATATTTTGCAAATGATTGACAGAGGACTTTATAGTCCTTCTGAGTGGGATAATTATCAAGGTTTTGCTGGGTCTGCTGGGGTGGACAGCAATTACCAATCTGTTCACCCTCTTGGTCGCCTCGCCTCCTTGTGGTGCAGACTGGATATGCTTGCACGCAAGCATAACTAAAGCGACCAGGGTGGGTGGGGAGTTAGCTCAGTGGTAAAGAGCACGGGACTTTGTTAATTCGGGTCCCACTGCAGCCACTTTTCTCCTTCACCCCCCAGCAGTGGTAGATTTACTGCTATATCAAAGGCCAATCCTTCTCATACCATGTCTATGTGGAGTGGGAAGTAAAAGAACTCTCACCTCGGTAAATGTGTAGGGGTGGGATTTCTATCTACATTCATCTCATAGATTCGATCAAACCCAAAGTAAGTCTAATTGAACAAATTGGACGTTAAACTACCAAAACAAACAAACAAATCGTGGTGCAGACCGGATATGCTTGCATGCAAGCATAACTAAAGCGATCGGGGTGGGGAGTTAGCTCAGTGGTAAAGAGCACTGGACTTGTAATCCTAAGGTTGTCAGACTTTGTTGATTTGAGTCCCACTGCAGCCACTTTTCTACTTCATCTCCAGCGGTGGTAGATTTACTGCTATATCAAAGGCCAATCCTTCTCATACCATGTCTATGTGGTGTAGGAAGTAAAAGAACTCTCACCTCGGTAAATGTGTAGGGGAGAGATTTCTAACTGAATTCATCACATAGATTTAATCACCACCCTTGTGGTGTAAAAGAACCTTGAGAAAGTCTGGTAAGAACCTGTAGTGGTTAACTGGATGTTAAATCAAAACAACAACACAAAAAGGTTTCGCTGGAAACGACTGATCCGGCATCTTATTAAGCTTTGTGGGTGTTAAGCTGATCAGATAAAATGTGTTTTGTTACAGTCTGAGCTTGGTTACTCAACATTTTTGGCAGTATCATTTTATTTAGGATGGGAAAATCCTTTATTCTACTATATGGAAATGTTGGTGAAATGTTAAGGGTTACAAATTCCCAGTGTTCCAGGAATTGATCACATTAACGGTCCCTATGTGGGTTTTATTGATCAACCGTATACATACATTTCTTTCTTGTTTCAGTTGTTCATGTTTCTAGTGTTTTTTGCCTTCTTTCAGGGACGGACGACAGAGGCTGGGGCGTGGGGAGGCTTGTTGAGCGAATCGCACGGTCAAGAAAGACATTGGGTGAAAGCTTCAACTTCGGGAATATAGTCCGGCAAGCAAGCCCTAGTAACCTGTTGGCCTCATACCGTGAGAGGAACAACAAGACCAGTATAAACTCACAGGTATGTAGATAGACATGGTACATGAACAACAATAATGATATAAACTCACAGGTATGTCGATAGACATGGTACATGAACAACGAGAATGATATAAACTCACAGGTATGTCGATAGACATGGTACATGAACAACAATAATTATATAAACTCACAGGTATGTCGATAGACAAGGTACATAAACAACGAGAATGATATAAACTCAAAGGTATGTCGATAGATACGGTACATGAACAATGAGAATGATATAAACTCACAGGTATGTTGATAGACACTGTACATAAACAACGAGAATGATATAAACTCACAGGTATGTCGATAGACACGGTACATTAACAACGAGAATGATATAAACTCACAGGTATGTCGATAGACATGGTACATGAACAACAATAATGATATAAACTCACAGGTATATCGATAGACGCGGTGCATGAACAACGAGAATGATATAAACTCACAGGTATGTTGATAGACACGGTACATAAACAACAATAATAATATAAACTCACAGGTATGTCGATAGACACGGTACATGAACAACGAGAATGATATAAACTCACAGGTATGTCGATAGACATGGTACATGAACAACAATAATAATATAAACTCACAGGTATATCGATAGACGCGGTGCATGAACAACGAGAATGATATAAACTCACAGGTATGTTGATAGACACGGTACATAAACAACAATAATAATATAAACTCACAGGTATGTCGATAGACACGGTACATGAACAACGAGAATGATATAAACTCACAGGTATGTCGATAGACATGGTACATGAACAACAATAATAATATAAACTCACAGGTATGTCGATAGACACGGTACATGAACAACGAGAATTATATAAACTCACAGGTATGTCGATAGACATGGTACATGAACAACAACAATAATATAAACTCTCATGTATACATAGACTTGTAATGTGGAAAAGAAGATGAGGCAACGTCTGTTCCCTAGGCCGATGCTACCTTGAGACTTGTAATGTGAACATCAAGAACAATATAAACTTGGAAGTCAGGGTTGGATGTGTTTGTAGGTCATTTATCATAGACTCACAGGGAATGTGGCATGTTTCATAGTTCGGCCACTTAAAAGTCAATATTGTATACTTATATGTAAGTTGGTCATTTCATGGTATTTGCTCTGTGATGGACAGGACAATTCAGAGAGTTTTAACACACTTTTACATTAATTCCTTCGCTTCATAGCAAAATTAATAGAGGCAAATTATGTTCCAGTGAAAGTATGTCAAAGTTTTGAGATAAGGATCGAAGATATTACTGCCCGAAACTCCATGTGTGTCTCCATGTGTGTAGACTCACATGGAGTATGATATATTTCAGGGCTCGGTCACTCATAAATCAGTGATGTATATGTAAGTCGACTATCATAAACTGACATAGAGTGTGATGTTTCAGGGTTCGGCTACTGATAAGTCAGTGATGTATATGTAAGTTGTCTATCATATTCTGACATGGAGTTGGATATGTTTCAAGGTTTGGCTAGTTATAAGGCAGTGATGTATATGTAAGTCATCTCCCGTGAGTTTAAACTTTTTCGTTCATTCTCACGCTGATGGAAGATGTTGAAAAAAATTGGGATAACGTGTGAACCAACTGCATAAAATCCATACACTCTCTTTAACAGTCATCATGAATGCGGTAGGAGTAAGCCATACAGCCCTGTTCAACCCACATAAGTCGTCTATTGTGGACTGACATAGAGAGTGATACTTACTTGGTCACTCATAAGTCAGTAATGTATATGTAAGTCATCTATCGTAGACTCACATGGAGTGTATTATGTTTCAGGGCTTGGTCACTCATAAGTCAGTAATGTATAAGTAAGTCATCTATCGTAGACTCACATGGAGTGTGTTATGTTTCAGGGCTTGGTCACTCATAAGTCAGTAATGTATAAGTAAGTCATCTATCGTAGACTCACATGGAGTGTGATATGTTTCAGGGCTCGGTCACTCAGACGTCAGGGAGTGTCGCTGGCGTTGACGGGGCGAGGACTTGGGGGCTGCACAACACGATACACCAGCAAGGTAACCGCACTCCCCTCTACGGGGGCACTTCCCTAACCACAACCCTTTCTGCGGATTGTTGATTAATCCAGTTGCTGCTGACACAATTAACCAGTGAGCTTGTTCACCTTGGTTGGAATTCGTTTCTTGTACAGATTAAAAGTTTGCGTGATTTTCTCAAGATTCAATATTACTACTCACCCGTCAAATTGTTCCAAGAATCTAAATAATATCAAGGAAGAAATACCTGAAAACGATGGCTGTTTGTGTAGGTGTTTTAACTCCTATCTTTAAGGCTGTTGGAGTGCACAACTCAGGCTGTTTATTTTGAGGAATAGGTGACCTCACCGATTTAATGTTCTCTTGTGCGTAATTTTATGGTTTATTCAAAATTATTATCCATCGTATACGAAGCCCCCATTGAAAATGTATAGGGATTCAGTAAACCACGACCCATTGTATAAAACCTGTCAGATACCATAACTGTGGTATATGGATTCAAACCTGTGGTATACGGCCTCAAAACCATAGTATACGGAAAAATAGTCCCTTTTGATATAGATCAAAGAAATAGTCCCTATTGTTATACCCTTTAATATGGCAATTACTGGGTTTAATTTATTTGAAAAGATGGATAATAAATGCAACAAATGATGATTTCGTGGACAGGCGGCTCTGTAAACCACTCGAGGTTGACGACGTAATACACTGTGTATTTCTACGAGTCAACCTTTCGTGGTTTATGGCCGCCTGTCCACAAAACCATCGATTATTGTCTATATATATATAAGGAGGCTTTTGGAACTTTGTGGGCGAATTTGGCAGACTTCATTGGTATCTACAGGATGGTAACCTGTGTGAATGTTCTAAACACTTCCACAGGAGTTTTGTCATATTGGTGACAGTTACCTACAGCCATGATTTGTCACCATTTCAACACTGTGTCTCGTTTTCAGGTGTCTCCATGGTGTTATATTTGTACATGGCCATCTTACTTACTGTGCTTCAAACTGAAAAAATCATTAAGAACAAGCACAGATTGTTTGGGAGTGAAGGATCTCGCTGGTTGAGAGTTGGCTCTCTGCTTTGTACATTGAGATAAGGACTTGAATCTCCCTATAGACTCCAGTCTTACTGCAGTAGGCATGTCACGGGTACACTGGGCAGTCCATCATTACTGCAGTGGGCATGTCACGGGTACACTGGGCAGTCCATCATTACTGCAGTGGGCATGTCACGGGTACACTGGGCAGTCCATCATTACTGCAGTGGGCATGTCACGGGTACACTGGGCGGTCCATCATTACTGCAGTGGGCATGTCATGGGTACACTGGGCAGTCCATCATTACTGCAGTAGTCATATCATTAGTACACTTGGTGGTCCATTATTACTGCAGCAGGCATGTCACCAGTACATTGGGCGGTCCAGTGTTACTGCAGTAGTTATATCACTAGTACACTAGGCGGTTCATGATTACTGCAGTAAGCATGTCACCAGTACGCTGGGCGGTCCATTATTACTGCAGTAGACATGCCACCAGTATACTGGGCGGTCCATTATTACTGCAGTAATCATATCACGAGTACACTGGGACTAGTGTTACTGCAGTAGTCATATCACTAGTATACTGGCTGGTCCATTATTACTGCAGTAGGCATGTCACCAGAACACTAGTGTTCTGGTGTTACTGTAGTAATTATATCACTAGTATACTGGGCGGTCCATTATTACTGCAGTAGGCATGTCACCAGTACACTGGTCTCCAGTAAACCAGGGCTCCAGTATTACTGCAGTAAGTATGTCACCAGTACAATGGGGATCCAGTTTTATCTTAGACTGGTATTTATAAACGTCCATAGGTTTAACATAAGGAACTCATACTCAACAGGCTTGCGAGTATGGTAACTTATACTTAATGGACGATAAACAGATATATATGTCCAGGCTAAGATAGAATCAGAAACACATTCGTGTTTGGTCTGAGTCCCTGTTTGCCATCTCGTTTGGAGCACTTCAGAATATTCCCACAGCTATCGCCTCATTCATATTCCTGCACACTCACAAACTAGATAGCGGATAGGCATACAGACCAAACACTCATCAATTTAATTTTTATTACTGCAGTAAGCATGTGACCAGTACACTGGGCGGTCCATTATTACTGCAGTAGGCAAGTGACCAGTAAACTGGGCAGTCCAGTGTTACTGCAGTAGGCATGTCACCAGTACACTGGGCAGTCCACTATTACTGCAGTAGGCATGTCACCAGTACACTGGGCAGTCCATTATTACTACAGTAGGCATGTCACCAGTACACTGGGCAGTCCATTATTACTGCAGTAGGCATGTCACCAGTACACTGGGCAGTCCATTATTACTGCAGTAGGCATGCCACCAGTACACTGGGGGCTCTAGTATTTTTTTAGCCTGGTATAAATGTCCATAGGCTTAACACAGAGATGCCAGTTTGTAGGAATTTGCTTATATGTAGGATTTTCATATAGTCTAAAATGTATTTGAAAATGTCAAGAAATTTTGTGTGTTTTGACATCAATTTAGACTCCGGGTTACCTTAAATCTAAATCTGAGTAAAGGTATTTTGCAGAATTTAGAACTGATAATGGGTGGTAATCTTCTTTTAATGATTTTCTTTGTAGAGTAGCCCATTTAGTGCAGAACTACACATAGACCCACTCTCATAGCAGATATCGAGATATCCTATACTGCCTGTCAATCCCCAAGCATCAGCGAGGAGAGTGATGTGAATTCCCCTACAGCACGTGCGTTTTAGGTGATACATAGGCTGGCCTCAATCCCCATGTAGGATTTTTTCCTGACCCCAACTGGCATCCCTGTATTAAAATTAGGAACTCCTTCTTACCAGGCTTGCGAGTATGGTAACTGATACTCAATGGGCGATAAGCAGATAAATATGTACAGGCTAAGATGGAATCAGAAACATATTCGCGTTTGGTCTTAGTCCCCGTTCCCCATCTCGTTCGGAGTGCTTCAGAATATTCCCACGGCTATCGCCTCGTTCATATTCCTGCACACTCCAAACTTGATGGCGAGCAGGCACATAGACCAAACACTCATCAATTTCTTTCATATTACTGCAATAGGCATGTATCTGGTACACTGGGGCTCACCCTCCACCTCTCTCTCTGCTTCTCTTCTATGAACTGAAGTCTCATGAATGATGACTGGTGTGTTTGGTCTGTGCACTGCATGTGGCCAACTCTTGTTATTCTGTCAAACTGGGTTCGGTAGGCGAGGTCCACGCTATAGCTGATGTACGCTGAGACTTTCAACGATAAACAGGTGAAGTTCTGGTCACCCTCCCTGGCATTGATGGCACACTTTATCAACACAATATTACTATGATAGGAAATGTCCACCTTCCCTCCTGGTTTTGTTTTTGGGGTACCAGTCACACTTTTTTTTTTATAATTATTTTTTTTAATTTATTGATTTTTTTAAATTTTTTTTTTACAAATGACAAGGTTGCATCGGCTTTATCCAAAAGTGTCTATTGTCACGTCTCAAATACTTCCAAGAAAACTAGAAAAGGAATAGATGAGAAAGAGTAGCTCGGACTATGTAGCAGAAGGTATACTAGGGATATTTCTGTTGTAGGGCTAGGATTTAAAAAATCAGCAAAACTTTTTTTTTAAAAGGGAGCCATAGAACTGACAACAGGGTGTTGAACGTCATGTTACTATTAAGGAATAAGAAGGTATTGATGCTTTTTGCCAGTGAGGCGGAAATGTACAAAAAGGGAAGATAAAGATCTGGAGGTGTTTTATAGACGTGACTATCGGTAATAGTGATCGTTTCCAGCGCATCGCGTTTCATAGTCGTGATGATTACAAAGCAGTGATCAGTCACAGGTGTGACCGATTGAGAGTGACCGTTTTGCGTTGCATAGTCATGATCATCACTAGTGATTTTTCCATAACTGATCGATAAAACGGTCACTATTAGTGACAAGCCAATGCATGTCACTATTTTTATTTGACATTGCCAAAGAACAACAGACAATTTCCGAAATTCACTTGGCGAAGACAATTTGCTTGTTAGCAGATAAATATCCATAGAAATGGTGATTGTTTTGATTTGATCACTATAATAATGATCGTTTCGACAGGGACCGTCCTATTGGTGATCAAATCAACAGTGATCGCACTGTAAAATCGTGATCGGGTCTATGCATCGCAAAACAGTGACGGTCACTAAAACGGTCACCAAACCAGTCACTCTTTTTCTGTGGTCACTAATAAAGACGTCACTGTCTATAAAACACCACCCTGTTTTGAATTAATAAAGATTTATTAAAAAAAAAAAAAAAAAAAAAAAAATTGGAATTAATAAAGAAAACAAACTAGAAAAGGAGAAGTGTGAAGGTAGTAGCGGGTTGAGGAGGTGTAGTAGGGTAGTAGCTGGTAGACGTTCGTGCATGGTGCTCACTGGCCACGCTTCCTTTGTCTCTCAGCTTTCACGACACCTGGCCTCGCGGCCCGACCCAGCCCAGTGCCGCCCGCTGCCAAAACGGGCTACGTTGATCTGCCCTACCCGTTTGTGTTCCCCGCCGACGTCATCTGGACGCAAGGTAACCTGGCAGCACCTGGTAGTTTGTGACCCTGACCCGTAGATCCCCGCTGCGTAGGAGTGGTTACTGGAGAACTCGACCCGAAACGAATCCGACCCGTAGAGCGCGCTGCGTAGAGGTGGTTCAGTCGGGTTACTGGAGAACGCGACCCGAAACAAACTCGACCCGTAGTTGTATTATGAACTCGACTCGTTTTGGAGAATTTGAGAACTTGACCAGTTTCAGATACTTATGGATAAGACAGTTTCATATAGAAGGAAAGGTCTGACTAGTTAGCTTTTAGACAAATAAACCAATGGATTTGAAAAATAATTCAGCTATGTTTAGGGGTAGGGTTAAGGTTGGGGCTGAGTTAGGGTTAGGGTTTGGGTTAGCGATAGGGTTAAGGGTAGGGTGTTCTGTTTGTTTTCTTCCCCAGAGAGGACCAAATTTGAAGCCAAGATAGCATACTTACTACTAAGTATAGTATTTATTTACAGTTGTAATAAGATACGTGAGTTGGGAAGATTTAAAACGTGTCGAGTTCGTTACGGGTCGAGTTCTTCTAACCGGGTAAGTTTGTTATGGGTTGATATTTTTTTATTGGGCGAGCTCGTTTCGGGTCGAGTTCTCCAGTAGTCTTCAGTAGATCGTAGAAGTTCCACATGACCCGCTAGAGACCCCAACTCCACTTGTAGTGTAGCCCACCATAACCCGCATGCATCTTTTGTTCAACTTAACTGTTTGAGTTGTGGCTGGAAGCTAGTTGCTAGAAGGTTTTCATTAGCACTAACATTAATTGCACTTGATGTAAGGCTTTTGGTACTAACACGTTATTACCCACTGAATGAAGTTGATACAGTTAGCTTTATTTGAGCTGCTACCATCATGATGATTTCTCTGTACTTACCTCTGTCTCCATATCTACACACAGGCCATTCACTCCTAGGTAAGTGTGAGTCCCTAAACCCAACAATCGGGCACAACCCATATTGAAAACCGATTTCTTATTTGCTCAAAATGGAAATAGAATTTCACATGCAAACAAAAAAGTGAGTATATAAAGATAAGGTGAAAGAATAACAACATGCACTGTGCCTCTAGTAGATTGAAGGGACTTGTGATATATTATTATTATTATTATTATTATTATTATTATTATTATTATTATTATTATTATTATTATTATTATTATTATTATTATTATTATTATTGTTATTATTATTGTTGTTATTATTGTTATTATTGTTATTGTTATTATAAATCATTATATATTTTTATTATTTATTTTTTATGTTTTCTCTATTTACTAAGGTCGTGATCTATGTCTACCTCCCTTTGTAATATTCTGCCGATCACCAATTTTTTCCACCTTTTCAAGGAATGTATAATGAGTACATTTTTTTTAAAACATTAGTTTCCATGATTGAGGGATTTTCAGGTTCGGAAAGGGGAGGTAATGTACAGTTGTGGTTTACTCAGATTTAGTTATTATTAAAGGACACACATTTTATTTCATAGAGGGACAGTTCAAAGTACCGACGAGCAAACCGCAGCCTACACCCACTCCCAGCATGGACCCGCGCAACCTGCGGCCACCCCTTTACCGGTCAGTGGCTTCTCTATTAGCAAAATTAGGCTGAATATCAGAATATGTGGTTAGGGTTTTCACTATTCAAGCTACCACGTCAAAAAAAAGGGCTAACGTATGGAAAAAAAGAATTTTTCATTCTGTATCCAGCTGCTAGCGCATTACTTAACAGCAGATAAACGACTCCAGACTTGCCTTCATTCTCTCAGATTGTATTATGTCAAGAATGTATCACTAAATAGAAGACATTCCTTCATTCCCTCCGACTTTTGAATGTCATGAGTGTATTGCTAGATAGAAGACTTCCCTTCAATCCCTCTGATTGTAAAATCTGACGAGCGTATTACCAAATAGAAAACTTCCCTTCATTCCCTTCGATTGTATAATGTCACGGATGTATTACCAAATAGAATACTTCCCTCCGACTATTTAATGTGAGAAGTGTATTCTAAATAGAAGAATTTCCTTCATTCTTAAATGGTATAATGTCAAGGGTGTATAACTGCATTCCCTCCAATTGTTTAATGTTACGAGTGTATTACTAAATAGTAACATCCCTCCATTCCCTCTGATTTTTTAATATCATGAGTGTATTTCTAAATAGTAACTTCCCTACATTCCATCCGATTTTTCGATGTCACGAGTGTATTACTAGATAGTGATTTCCCTTCATTCTCTCCGATTGTTTAATGTCATGAGTGTATTACTAAATAGAAGACTCCTGACTTCCCGCCAATCCATATCGAGTGTATTATGCCATGAGTATATATTACTAGATAGCAGACTCCTGAATGGCCTTCATTCTGTATCATGTGTATAATATTACTGGTACAGTAAAACCCCACTTCTGGTACACCTCGCTTAAGGGGTCACCCCGTTCAAGGGGACAGTTTTTTTCGGAACAAAAATTTGTATTTAGTGGGAGACGAGGCTGCTACCGCGACTATTTTTTCTGTGAGGAAAGTGGGACCCCACAGGGACCCAGATGCACCAATACGTTGGACCTTGCAGGCCCTACATGCATTTTCTAATTGGAAAAGGTTTTTTACTAAACTTTTATTTAGTTCATTTTAATCCCGCTTAAGGAGTTACCTTGCTTAAGGGGTCACTTTGCTCGGAACGGAGGGTTTCCCCTTAAGCGGGGTTTTACTGTACATACTAAAAAGATGTCCCTTAATTCCGTATCTTGGAATAGGACACTGCATAGAATAAGTGAATACTGGATGATACGCTCAGTAACCAGCACGCTTTGAATGATAAGCTTCGTAAATTGGATGATACGCTTCATTTTCGGGAGGTGATGTTCTCGCACTCGTGGCAAACCATGTAACAAATAATGTCAAATAATCATATTTGTCTTATTGTGAATCAAAATATTAACTTGCAAACTGTTTTCTGCACATCTTTAGCTATATATTGATTTTTATTTGAAGTTCTTACATCAATTATTGACAGAGTTCTGACATAAGTTTTTTTTAAATGTATGGTCCGTGGGTCACCCGCTGAAAAACAATGCATGCTGGCTACGAAGCGTATCATCCAGATACCAAATTAAGTGTCCCATCTGATCTTTCCTAAGAGAGTTTTATTGAAGTACACCTGGGTGTTCTTGTTTGTTCTCAGTCGGGCCACTACAACCAGTGCAAACACATCTCAGATGAATTCGTCTGCGATGAATGCCTCTCAGATGAACGCATCTCGTATGCCTTACAACAACACTCATCGACTGCCTTCCTACCAGCCTGTCTACGATAAGATGTTCCGCCACCATAGTCAGCAAGTAGGGCACAGCCAGCCAGCCATGTCCGTCCGAAATGCACGCTCCCGTCTGGCTGCCAGGGAGGTAAGATATCACGTCCAACCAGCCATGTCCATCAAAAATGCCTGCTCCAATTTGGCAGCCAGGGAGGTAAGACATTTTGTCCTGCCAGCTGTGTCCATCGGAAATGCCAGGGAGGTAAGACTTAACGTCCAACCAGCCATGTCCATCCGACACGCCTGCTCCCGTCTGGCTGCCCGAGAGGTAGGACATCACGTCCAGTCTGCCGTGTCCGTCCAAAATGCCCATAGCCATTTGACCTCCACGGAACTAAGATATGACGTCCAACCAACCATGTCCACCCGAAATGCCTGCTCCGATCTGGCTGGCAGGGAGGTAAGACATTACATCCAACCAGCCGTGTCCATCCGAAATGCCTTCTCCTGTCTGACTGCCAGGGAGGTAAGATATCACGTCTAACCAACTATGTCCATCCAAAATGCCTGTTCTAATTTGGCCGCTAGAGAGGCCGGACATTTTGTCCAGCCAGCCGTGTCCATCCAAAATGTCTTCTCCCATCTGATCCTCAGGGAGGTAAGATATCACGTTCATGTGACAAATATTTTTTGTCGGAACAAACTTGAAGGGTGTTCCTTGGAATTTTTTTTTAAAGATATCACGTTCAACCAGCCATGCCATGGGAGGTAGGACATTTTGTCCAAGTAGCTGTGTCTATCCAAAATACCCACTCCTGTCTGGCCGCCAGGAAGCGAAGAGCTCCGCTGCTCAGTGGAAATGGTATTAATGCTCAGTAAACTGAGAATTTTGAACAGATATTATGAATTATAACTCTCAAAGTCCTATTTCATTTTAAAGTTTCAAAATTACATTGTATTTTGTTAAATTCCATTTTGACATTGTAATAGGTGATATACACACCTAATAAATGTGAGATCCAAGTATTTAGGGGTTTTTGGCGAGTGTCTATGAAAACTCGAATCAGCGACCAGAACATGAGCTACTATTATAGTCATGGCTCCATTCAAAATGTCACTCTGTCATCAACAATGGTGGCTGGCACACATATTCAAATGTTTTCTGATAGAAAGTTTATGCAACCTACCGCATCTCAAATGCAGTTCTGAGAGAAAATACATATATACACTCAAGGAAATCAAGTTTCAATTTTGATCCTCGCCACTTTGTGATATTTTTGTCATCACACTCAGAACACCTAGCACTGGTGGTGCTACCTTTTATTTTACTGTCGAACTAGACGACCTGACACTACATAAAACTTCACAGCACTATTATAATTCAAAATCAGCCTATAGAGAATAAATCATCGAACCTTGGGAATGACACTATTGTTTCCTACCACATATAAAACTCTTACTGAATTCTACATAGTTATATGGTCACTTGTGAGTGTTGTGACCTTAACTCGTTTCTTTTGGCTGTTGCAGAGTGTCCGCCTTGAGGAGAAGAACCTCTACTCGGAACTTCTGAACCAGTTCATCACGAGCCCCGACCCTGGGTCTGCAGCCAGTTCCACACCCCTCCCCCGTGTCCACAAGTCAGCGGCTCCAGACAAGTAAGTTCACCAATTCTTTATACCTTCCATTTTCTCTATTCGGGAAACATTTGTGCACTTTCCCTTGGCCTAACTAATCATGCTGGCTTTGCCTAACACTCTACAAGTGGCGTCCCTTGGTTACAATTGACTGTCTGGAAAGGACCTATAATGGTTGACTGGACGTAAAATCAAACCAAACAAACAAACTGTCGCCTCCATGGTAAAAATGGAGCTAGGCCTTAGGCAGCATCTAGATGTATCGCCAGTCAGACCGCAGCTAGCAGTCATTGCAGTAACACCAGCAATAAAGCTTGTAACAGGACAAAGATTTGGAGTCATTTAGATTACTATCCACACACACTATAATAACGATATGTCATAAACATCTGTTTCCAGCTAGATATGATTTTAGTTCTGACTAAACTACACATATATTCTGATATTATAAGACATGGTGAGAATATATACCTCATTTGAGCCAATGCTATCTTGAAAGTGAAAAAAAGATACGGCCGCATCTCAAATGCAATTCTGATAAGAAATATGTGTACACTCAAGGAAATCAAGTTTCAATTGTGTTCTTCGCCACTTTGTGATATTGTTGAGAATACACCTCTCTTGAGCCGATGCTACCTTGAAAGTGAAAACAAGGTAAATTTTACACCTACCCTCTGGTACCTGCAGGAAGATTTCACTGCTAGGGTCGCAGATCGCCCCACCAGCCCAGAGCGTACAGGATGTGGTGACGCCGGAGCCCGGGCCCGCTGTCGTTGTCACAGCACATGTCCGCTCCAAGTCTCAGTCGGAGCCAGAAGCAGACCTGACCCCGCGCTCCTACCTCAGCCTCCAGCACCACTACCGTAACCGCAGACTGCAGCGACCGGTCTCCGAGACCGAGTCACTCGGGGCGACAGCAGCCGAACCGCAGTCAGCGAAAGAGACCCCGAACGCAGGCCGCAGCATGGCACCCAAAGAGGTGATAGGTAAGTGTATTATGCTTCTATAACAATCTACCTCCCCTGTTATATGGGAACAGACTTTCTGTGAATCCAGCAACAGTATGAAAATGTTGTAAATTAGTTTGATATGATTTACGCTAATAACTATGTTTATTAATACTTGTTTAACTTGACAAGATACTCCCTCTTAACCGAAATAGACGTTTCTTCTTAAAGGCATATCCTACAATCCGCAGTGGCACCACCTGGTGATTTCTAAATAATGTCAAATATTAGTCAAAACTGGTATTTTTGGGATTCGTTCTAATTATACATGGGTATATTTAACATTTTGTCACGTTTATCCAATTTTGATGGGTAAAATAAACCAATTTACATGTGTTTGATTTACATAGGAAATGTACTGAAAACTTTGGTTTTCTTCAATTCTTTCAAAAACAAGGACAGTGACCTATGGTTTTTAAAACCTAAATAAGCAGTACTATATATGTACTATAATCTGTGAAAGTTTGAGGGATATGACATGGGTTTTACTATGTGAAAAATACTTTTTAGAATTTCTATATATTCTAATATAAGATTATCATATTATTGATCTGTAAATCAAAAACTAACACGGTGACCCCCCATTTTTAAGTTAAGTATGTGTTTTATAACACTTGGAGATCATCATATTAAATTTTCAAAAAATTGACATGGGTTTTAATTTTGAAGCCAAATTGTCCTATATCCCTTTAGTAAAATGATAAGGAGGCATTTGGAGTTTGGTGTAATGTCCGACATGTTTCGGTATAAAATATACCTTCATCAGGGATAAGTTTATTAATACTTGGTAAATTAGTTTGGTATGACTTACTCTAATGACTATGTCTGATTCCTAAAACTTTATAATGATTGATGTGACATGGCTTACCCTAATGAATATGCCTTGCTTTTCACATACAGTGAAATGGTTTCCTATCTGGTATTTATGTTTGGTTCTGTATCTTTTTTCATTAGATGACGATGAAGTGATAGTTTTGGACAGTCCCTCGTCGAGTCCAGCGTAAGTGAGAACCACAGTCCATACTCATTCTATCTCAGTTAACCACATTTACATAGAAATTACCTTTAAATTGTGATAAATGTAAATATATCCCTTGTAAAGTTCATCTGTGACGAAGATTTTGTAGAAGATAGAGTGCTTTCATCCTGAAGGGAAAAAGTCTTTGTCATCTGTCCTTGTCATGTAAAAAACTTTCTCCTTTTTTTTCTATTTAGGAAAAGTATCATCTCAAATACATGAGTTTTTCTCTAATTTACGAAGTTTCAATGAACTTAGAAATTTGTTATGTCTAGAGTCTGAAAGGGTGATGTCTGAATATTTGTGAATGTGAGTTTTAAGAGAGACTTCTATTGAACTGCATTGAGCGTTGTATGAATAGACAATACACCACGAGTTTCGATCGTCATCTAGGCGAAACTACGATGCATCCAAATGAGCGTAGTATTGTGTATTTTAAGATTCGAGTGCTGTTTTGGATTGATCTCACCCCTTTCACTGACATTAAATTACACCACAATATCAAAATAATTAGAATTTACTTAGCAAATCCATATGACGTCATCTCACATTCACTATGCCACGGCCGTGGCGTAGCATTGTTACTATACTGAGGTGATCGTTGAGTATTCTAATAGTATTCCTATGGCTAATCTTGTACAAGGGGTGAGATAAAGATTGTTTCTACCTTGGGGATTATTCTGTTTCTGGCATATTTCTTTGTTTTATGTTAATATAAGTGTTATATATAATTTGTTTTCTTTTTTTATATGCTTTTCTTTTAGATCATTGCCATTACATCTTATATGAACAATTCTGGTCTTATAAATAATAGTTCATTGATGTTTTCAGAGCACAAGCGGGAGGGCAGCTTGAAAGATCACTGAAAGATTGTCGCTTTGACGAGAAATGGTTTAGTGACTTGTAAGTAACTCATCACTTTGAAAAAGTATCCTAATGTTCTGGATGACGACTGTAAAGTTTGGTAGCTGAGGTTTGCCTTTGTGACGTGCTTCGGGTCACAAATGGTAATCTGACTGGTACAATCAAATAAGAAACAAACTGTGTACCATTCATTCAACTGTGAATGGGAAGAGAAACTGTGGGGGATTAAGTCGTAGTAAACAGGTGAAGTTGACACGTCTGAAAATAGGTCACTCCAGACTTACACACGAATATCTTCTGAAAGGGGAAAATCCCCCATTATGCCAACCATGCAATGTACCCATCACTGTCGAGCATATCCTGCTGAACTGTAAAAGGGTACAAGACAATAGAAGAAAGCATTTGAAAAACAGTAACAACATGAAAATGTTGTTTGAAACTATTCCAAAGAAAGATATCATCAGGTCTTTGAAAGAGACAAATCTCTTTGATTGTTGATAAAATATTTGAAAATATTGAAAAGAATTAGCTGAAATAAGTCTATGTGGTACGGGAACTAAAAGAACTCACTTCAGTAAATATATAAAGTATAAGATATGTAAATCGATCAGCACCCTTGTGGTGTAAAGCCAGCGAGAAAAGCCGAACCATGAGTTAGTCTACTATATACACTTAGGGTCCCCTGGGACGTTAAATAAATGAATAAATAAACCACGACTTGCATACCTGAGGTACGGGAGGTTGTGACCATTCTTGCCCAACTATTCCCGAAATGTCCAAATGTCACCTTAAATATCCATGAATTCACATAGACTGTGGACTGTTGAGCCTCAGTAGAGACCTGCTCTGTTCAAGTAATGTTTTAGTTGATAAGTTGAGAAAATGTACATCGGAGCAAGTTCATGCTTCACCATGAATATTTCCAGTCATATGATTGGCTAGAATAGGGAAAACCTAGGTTGACTGGTACCCCACCTCTGGCTAGCAAATGATTAGGGAATCAGTGTAAGTTACCCTCTAGGTGACTCAGCAAATGTTCGACCTTCTTGTCCTACCCCTGTAAGCCCTGAATATCAAGAATTAACCATTGTAGTAGAAAGATAGCTTTGTTCAACCCAGGCTTGAAGGTAATATAACCTGATATGTTTTGTGTTAAATTTCTCACTGTTTGGTCCTGATCCAGGCTGGTCAGTTTCCAAATGGATTTTTTTTTTTTTTTTTTTTTTTTTTTTTACGTCTTTGCGCACTAACCTGATATGTTTATCTTCTTTTAGGACGGAAAGATTTTCCGACTCAGCCCGATCACGGAAAACAGAAATCCGACAAGAAAAAGTCAAACTGATTGCCGAGAATGGAAAGGTTGGTCTTCATCTAGCTCTAGTCTGCCTAAAACTCTCTCTTCTGAATATCGTACCACATTCTTCAAATGAATTCTCTCTGCCCCCAAAACTGCTCTTTTACTGAGTATCTTACCACATTTTTCAATCTGCTTCTAAAACTGCCCTTTCCCCTGGCTGCGGCAGCATGATGCCTCCAGGCATCTCAGAGTATTTATATACTTATATACAAAATTCGATAAATTAAAAAGATAACTTACTAACTTAGAATGTAATACACTGAATATTTATCATAGGTGATGTATTGAAGACATGTTCCTATATGGATACCAGTGTCTTAAAAAAGGAATTACAAAACCACCAGAAGTCCCTAACAGTAAAACTCCTACTCTTGATGTTATCCTACATATTAAAACTAGAAGGATCATTCTTATCATCCGGAAGCTCTGGGAAAGAAAAAAATCTCAGGATTCACAACAAACAGTTATATATTTTATATATCTTTACATTTGATAACAAAACCTAATCACATCGCATCTTAATAAGATCCCACCAGCAGTTATATATTTATATATATTAGTTAATTCATACATATATGAATATTGTAAAAGTCCGTGTTAGATTGTTCAGGGTGTACAGTTGATGCAGTCAGTCTGCGATTCTTGCTGCTACTCCTCGATGTCTGACGGAGACAGGAACCTGAAAGTACAAACATTAACGATGCTGTGAACCTTTTTTAAGAAACCAAGTATTTCTTTCTTCTTTCAGCGGGAAGAGTGGGAAAACCAATTGGAGGAGCGAGTAAGTGTCTTAAGTTCCCTATTCAACTAGTAACTGATAATATAATCAGGGATGAAAATTTCCAACAAATGAGAGAATTTCAATATTTTATATACACCGGCAACACTCGCCGAGTTACAATACTGATTGATTCATAGACATTATGTTCCAAAATAATGTTATTAGTAATATATAGTAATTTTTTTATAAGCGTTTTGAAGTTACGACTTTTTTCTTAGTCACGAGGTTCATCCTTGTATCATGATAGACCGACGTTGTTGTTACGAATTCCCTGAGCACTGTAGTTACTCAGTGGTTGTAACTGAACCTATTGGACATTAAACTACCCAAAGAAACAAATCCCGTGTAGTACCATGGTATATTATCACAGTACTCTAGTAAATGGTTTGTCAAAGTGTTACACCGATGACCTACTCCTTTCAGATTCGACACCGGCTTCGTCTGTCGAACCGAAAGCCATATGTTGAGAGTTACGATTATGAGTCATCTTCGGAGTCCGAGGAGGAGCTAAGCGAAGAGGAGGATGAATTTGTCGGTATGTACAATCTCACGACTCCTTTATGATAAATAAAGATACGCAGTATTTGATTGACCAAAGGAATCCACTGAAGTTTTAAAGAGTAAGCCTATATTCCATATTAAAAGAAATTTAATTTTAAAAAAAAGATTTAAAAAAATTATTTTTCATAGCACCTAAGCTCCCCAAAATATTATTTTCATAGCACCTAAGCTCCCCAAAATATTTGGTAGCATATATTCAAACTTTGTTCCCAAACTTCATTTCCAGAATTAAGTCTGCATTTATACTTTAGATGGGTTAATTTCGTCTAAGAATCCTAGAGATACTGTTATACCCATATTAATGTCTATGAGTCCTTGTTTTCCTATAGTATTACATTAAAACAATGAATTGATAAATCTTGTGCATAGCCATGTACCTCATGCCACATTATACATCACACCTATATATACCACCTCACACCAATTAGCACCATTGTGCCAGACATGCAACTCTCTATTGAGTGTAAAACATCTCAAGCTACATTCTCAGGCCACAAAAAAGAGCAGCAAGAAATTCTCAAAGGATGTAACAGGAATGCATAGTGTTTTCCATAACACTGGCAATAGAGAAATTCTTGACTTCCTCAGGGAATGTAAGAGTTTCGATAAGATATAATCGAAAAGAGTAAGATGCCTGGACCAACCAGGCAGCATACCTTGTTATTCCAACAGGATATGTAAGTTTTAGTAAAGTAAACCAAAATAAGTCTAATTGAACAAATTGGACGTTAAACTACCCAAACAAACTCCACATTGTACACCACACCTCATATTTAACCTCGCGTCTCGTAGAGTTGGCAGAGGATCAGGGGGCGATGGTCGACCACTCCATCTGGTCCCAGCCGTCTGGCGAGCTGCTCTCAGAGCTTTGTATACGATGGATAATTAATCACCTCACACCACATTGTACACTACACCTCATACACCACACCTCATATCTCACCTCGCGTCCCGTAGAGTTAGCAGATGAGCAGGAGGCGATGGTCGACCACTCCCTCCGGTCACATCCGTCCGGCGAGCTGCTCTCGGAGGGCTTCAGACTGCAGATCCGTCGCTCGGACATGGCCACGCTGAGCGGTCTGAACTGGCTCAACGATGAGATCGTCAACTTCTACTTCGAGTTGATCCGGGAGCGCGGCAAGTTGGACAACTACCCGTCTGTACACGTCTTCAACACCTTCTTCTACCCTAAGGTAAGAGATGTCAGATCTCACCGCTCTTCTAGTGGTCTGTGTCTTTTATCTCAGCCTGGTATAAACGTCCATAGGCTTGACATTGGGAACTCATTAGATTAGACATCTAATAGAGGGGAAGATTTTCGTTCTGAGCAAAAGTGGGGTTCTACTCTACTATCTTCTAACAGACGTAAAAAGTTTGTTTTGTTTTTTTTGTTTTTGCTCCAATGGAAGAACTACCTGTGTAGAATTGGCTTATCAATAAACAACAACAAAAATAAAATTGACCCCACTGGCCTGAGAATTATCTGGATCTATCATATTGTACTTCTTTTTTTTCTAATTCTTTATTTCCATTGGGACAATCTTCAGCGGTTAACTCCCAACATGGAAGATTTACTTCGTCGTTTATTGAAAATAATTGACTGAAATAAGTCTATGAAAGTGAAAAGTTAAATCATTGATAGTCCCTATATACCCTCAGGGTCCCCTGGGACGTTAAACCACAAACAAACAAACAAACAAACCTCCTATATAAATAACTTGATTTGAGACCTAGATAAATAGAGGTCTACACAAGGATGTCAGAGTTCAGGGAAATCCCTGAAATCAGGATTTTTCTAGAACACACAAATATTGTCCTTACTACTCAAAAACCTCAATAGAACCTGTGTATGTCAACCCCATATTGTTTCAAGTACCTCACACACCCGATTACCCTTTAAATATGTGCATTATTACTTCCATGATTTTCAGGGTTTTCCCTGAGAAGCTTCCCATTGATAATGCCAGGATGATTTGGCATAGTGAAATCACTATGCCAAACTCCAGTCGTGGCATACGGTGGCCAAGATTAAAACTCATCCAGTTTTACGATAGAAGCAACCTACGTTTTATATTCTCAATTGAAATGCTGCTGCTTTGGTTGCAGGTCAAGAATCAAGGACACCAAGGTGTCCGTCGCTGGACAAAGTCAGTCGACATCTTCTCCTTCAAATACATCGCAATCCCCATCCATTTGGGTATGCATTGGTGTCTAGCGGTAAGTGTCCGTGTCTTACTACTGTGAGCTAATTTTTTTTAATTTTTTTCAGATTTCCTTTATTTTGGTTCTCTTTGTTAATAAATCCATTGATATTATACTAGCTGTAGATAACCTCCAAACCAATAAAAGATGGCAGCCTGTCAGCTTCGTTGCCTGTTGCTGGTCTTCCTGAGGGAGCCATACAATAGTATATTATTGACCAAACCTATTTCTAACAAATATCTTCAAACCATGTCATAAACATTAAAATAATACTTAAGCATTTACACAAAATATAAAATAAGCATCTAGTGGCAAATAGAAGTTTCAATGTAAGTTTGTGTTAAGTGAGTTTACCAGCTAGTTGACATGTGTAAAAGGGAAATTAGATTAAAGGTGTAAGTTGTAGTGAATTTTCCTTTAGTTATTATTTACAAACAAATGCTTATTTAAACTAATTACATATGCAGCACAATCAACATATTCGCTTTTTTTAGGGAAACGCTTATGGAGCATACTTTATTTAGAACCACTTCCTCTCGGCTGATATAATTAAAACCAGTACTTACCCTGTAACAGTGATTACACAAATTACCCTTATAGACCCTCCAGAGGTTACTAAACTCCCTAATATCGCCCCGGGTAAGTACAGGATCCTTCCCGACTGGCTGGCCGCACCTCGGCCCCCTGTCTTTCGATGAACAATCATTTTCTGATTTCTAACTGGAGAAACCGAATATAATTTGAAATGTATAAGTAGATATAGCTGAAATTTCCATTTCTGGCACCGGATTTCCAATTTGAAGATTTATGAAAACCGTCAAATTGCTATAATCTTGGGATATGGGTCAAGGGTCTATCACCATACAACGACGGCAACCAGCGAGCACTGGATTCTGTAAACAGACTGAATTATGGGATACCCCAATAAAGTCTATGACTAGCCTCAAACCCTGTTAAAGTGAACACACATATTACCCCAATGACTAGCCTCAAACCCTGTTAAAGTGAACACACATATTACCCCTATGACTAGCCTCAAACCCTGTAACAGTGAACACACATATTACCCCTATGACTAGCCTCAAACCCTGTAACAGTGAACACACATAATACCTCTAAGACTAGCCTCATAGTAATAATATAACAATGTTTACACCAGTTAACAACAAAAATAACAACTGATATAACAGCATACTATTTTTTGTGATGTGCCAGTATTAGACACTTTCACAGTATGAGCCACACACATTTTATTTCAGGTCATTGACTTTGAGAAGAAAGCGATACGGTACTTCGACTCGATGGGTGGCAAAAATATGGAGTGCCTCAATATCCTCAAGTAAGTAAATCCTGCAGTATTTTAGTAAAATGCAGTCTGTCATGTGATGTAAATGGAGGCTCTCCTGTAATATCTCTGTTTTTAATTATCTTTTAATCTTTATCGTCAGGGATGCCAGTTTTTTAAGATTTTGCTTACATGTAGGATTTTCATTTAAGTCTAAAAGAGATGAAAATTTGAAGAAATTGTACATGTTTTGTTCTGGTAATTTCAGGTTATCTAAAATTTAAAGCTTAGATAAACTTGCTCTGATTGGCTTAAAATATGTCATATGAGAATATCGTTATTAAAGCATTACCCAAGTGTAAAAAAGATTACCCTCACAAGGTCACAGTGTAATATTTACAGTCAGGTCTGAGCAGATTGGAGTTTGAAGCAATCTACGTGGAACAGAACTATGACTCATAAAACTCCTCAACCCATATCATGAAGATGCACACAAATCTAACAACCTGCAGTGCTCTCTCTGGGTTGCTAATACCCTCTCCTGATGGTTGAAATCATCCAAAATAAATCTGTGCAAACCTCATTGTAACAACATAGTTGCTCCGTAATACATTGTGTCCGTAGAGATACAGAAGATACTGACATAGTTCACTATGTGTTTAAAACCGTTTTTGTAAATTCGTTCACAGGAAATACATGGCAGATGAGCACCAACAAAAGAAAAGCTGTCCGTTTGACGATTCTGGTTGGGAGTTAGAGAATGTCACGGTAAGAACATTTTTCCTCAGAGAAAGATTCCACAAAAACGTCTGTCCATATAGTGACTGCATACATATAATTATATAGAACGTCCCGACCATGCTGTACAATTCACAGAACTCGATGGTAATTTACAGTTTGTACGGACCGAGGCGTTTACGCCGAGTTCCGTACCGTACAGTCTCTGTAATACGCTCCTGCATTCAGCAAGCTTGAGCGAACCTAACATCGGCTGGGCGAATGTATTCATCTACATTGTACATAGTTAACTACTTCCGACCAGTCTTCTCTACTGTATGTAGTGCCTTTGAGTAGAGTCATAAGTCGCTTCGGCATCAAATTAGGGTGAAATTTGAATATTTACAGATACTTGGTATAAGACCTCGTTGTTTACAAATTCATCGGATCAATCTCAATAAGGATTCTGTATTGGGATCATCATCCTGTTTGTACATAATACTATAAAGAAAAAGACTAATATTAACTAGAGATTTGGTATGATATATAGAATACAATGGATAAAAAACAGACAAATAAAATCACAGATAGGACACATCTTTGTGTTGTGTTTGATTTTTGAACCATTTCTCTCTTCAGGGAATTCCACATCAGATGAATGGCTCTGACTGCGGAGTGTTTACCTGCAAGTTCGCTGATTATGTGACGCGTAACAAAACGATCACCTTTACACAGGTAAGTGAGCCATGTGAAACTATCACCTAATGCTCTGTGATGTATCGTGTAAGCCACACACACAAAAAAAACATATGTCTTATTAATATACCGTGTAAGTCGCAAAAAGCTACAGAATACTCCATAATGTATCGTGTAAGTCGCAAAAAAAACACCACATCTCTCTGTAATGTATGGTGCAAGTCGCACAAAAACACACAACACTCCATTATGTTACTATAAAATGAAAACCTCCAGCATTAAAATATATATTCCAAACAGTAGAAAATCCACAGAAAACCAGACAAGCTGATTCTTGTTAAAGTTGGTTTATTGGGGGTAAAGTTATATCGAGATAAGAGAGGCACTTGGTGGGAAGTTGTGCAACGTTTCGTCTGCTTTGATCAGACTTCTTCAGGCAAAATATATATTGTTACATTCCAATTTCTCTGTATGTGAAACATATGTGCACTTTCCCTTGGCCTAACTAATCATGCTGGCTCCACGTAGCACTCCACTGGAGGCGACCCTTGGTTACGATCAATATTTTTGCCCCCACACGGTAAACACAGAGCCAGGCTATGACCTTGATCTTGATGTATCGCTGGTCAGTCCACAGCTAGCAGTCATTGCAGTAACACCAACAATGAAGCTTGTAACGGGACAAAGTCTTGGACACACTCTCTTAGATTACTATCTGTATACACGATAGTAACAATATCCCCTATTACCACTTGTTAATCTTTATGACATTGTAGTATTCTTGTCACAGTATATAAACCTTTCTAAATGGTGAAGAGTAATTCCCGAGTTTACGTTCACACTAACATGTTCCTTTCTGCAGGCCCACATGCCCTACTTCCGCAGGCGAATGGTCTACGAAATTGTCAGTAAACAGCTATTGTGAAGTCTGGATGCGAGTGAGGACACGGATAGTCAAGGGAGCTGGGCTCCCTCCCCATCACTGCGGCTCCCACGCGCGCTGCACCTTCAGGGACGGTCAGCTGTCGTAAGCTGCCTTCACACGACGCGACTGGCGCAGACCGGTACCAATACGAAGCGCCAGACAAGTGTGCGAGGCCTGTACAGACACATCTGGACCATTTACGTATGTGTTGATACGTCACTTGTTGCGTACATGTTCATACGTCACTTGTGAAACCAGGAGTTCTCAACTCGGTGAGCTTTGCCCAGACATGGATTTTGTACCCTCTGAGCACACGGTATTCCTCTTGATGTAGGCCTGCTATGATGACGTCGATTTTCTTTGTGTTTAGGGGGGTTAGACATCACAGGGACTCCCCTTCAATATTTCTGAGATAACAGTTATTTATAAAGGTGTTATTTATATTAGGTGTCTGTTCTCACTGCCTGTTACATAAGAACTTCTAGATACTGAAATCACAGCATAAACGAAGATTTCAGTATATGACCAAAATTATTTAGCTCTTGGTAATCAATGGTAAAATACTGAAATCACGAAGATAAATGAAGATGTCAGTATGCGATTAGATTTATCAGCTCTCGATAATCAATGGTAAAATACTGAAATCACAGAATAAAAGAATATGTTAGTATTTGACCAGATTTATCAGCTCTTGTAATCAATGGTAAAATACTGAAATCACAGCATGAATGAAGATGTTAGTATGCGACCAGATTTATCAGCTGTTCGTTATCAATGGTAAAATACTGAAATCATGACATGAACAAAGATGTCAGTATCGATGGTAAAATACTGAAATCACAGCATAAATGAAGATGTCAGTATGCGACTAGATTTATCAGCTCTCGGTAATCAATGGTAAAATACTGAAGTCACGGCATGAATAAAGATATTAGTATGCAACCAGATTTATCAGCTCTCGTTAATCAATGGTAAAATACTGAACTCACAGCATAAAAGAAGATCTTAGTATGTGACTAGATTTATCAGCTCTTGGTAATCAATGGTAAAACACTGAAATCACAAGATAAATGAAGATGTGAGTAGGTTACCTGAATTATTGGCTCTCGGTAATCAATGGTAAAATACTTAAATCACAGCATAAATGAAGATGTCAGTATGCGACCATTTATCAGCTCTAGTTAATCAATAGTATAATACTGAAATCAGGACATAAATGAAGATGTGACTATGCGACCAAATTTATCAGCTCTCAATAATCAATGGTAAAATACTGAAATCACAGAATAAAAGAAGATGTTAGTATATGACCAGATTTATCAGCTCTTGGTAACCAATGGTAAAATACTGAAATCACAATAAATGAAGATGTTAGTAAGTGACTAGATTTATCAGCTCTTGGTAACCAATGGTAAAATACTGAAATCACGACATAAATGAAGATGCGAGTATACGACTAGATTTATCAGCTCTTGGTAACCAATGGTAAAATACTGAAATCACAGAATAAATGAAGATGTTAGTAAGTGACTAGATTTATCAGCTCTCGATAGTCAATGGTAAAATACTGAAATCACAAGATAAATGAAGATGTTAGTATGTGACCATATTTATCAGCTCTCAATGATCAATGGTAAAATACCGAAATCACAGAATAAAAGAAGATGTTAGTATATGACCAGATTTATCAGCTCCCGATAATCAATGGTAAAATACTGAAATCACGACATGAACGAAGATGTCAGTATCAATGGTAAAATACTGAAATCACCGCATAAATGAAGATGTTAGTAAGTGACCAGATTTATCAGCTCTCGGTAATCAATGGTAAAATACTGAAATCACGACATAAATGAAGATGCGAGTATAAGACTAGATTTATCAGCTCTCGTTAATCAATGGTAAAATACTGAAATCCCCGCATAAATGAAGATGTTAATGTGACTAGATTTTCAGCACTTGGCAAAGGAAAATGCATGGAACCATTTATCATGTTTTGTAGAAAGCATCACCAGTGTTGAAGGTGGAATGGGGGAGGGGGTGGGGTTGAGTTGCAATCACTTGTTTCCTATACAGCGCTTTAATGTATCAGTTTTGTTTTGATTTGATCTGATGGATAACTTGTTTCAAAATGAATTTTGTTCTGAATCACCATATTCTGCTTGCTCGCATAGTTCAGTTATTAAGCAGGATGATTTATATGGCAGGCTGAACCCAAAAGGCACACTTTATGATGTATAATATGAATAAAGCGCTGAAATAGAGTGTGACCATGTGACATTATTATTGTGTTTCCTCACTTCCTTCGGTAATTAACAGGATCACGTATACGTATGGCAGGCCAAACCCAAAACGCACACATTATGATGTACAATATGAATAAAGCGCAGAAATAAAGTGTGACTATGTGACATTATTATTGTGTTTCCTCGTTTACTTTAGTTTTCAAGCGGGATGATGAATGTGGCAGGACAAATTCAAAGCTCTCCCCATTTTTAAATAAGGTACACTGCACGAAAACCGCTATTTTATTAAAAAATACGCCATCATGGAAGTGCATGTAGTGGCTGAATATTGACTTGTTTTCATATATATATGTATATATATATACGCCCAGGCCTTATATACGGACGCGTCTTGGCTGTATTTCACACCCGGCGTATATGAAAGGAAGTATCCTCTCCCCCCACCGCCTCCTGCCGTTTGTGTTGGTAGAAGTACAGGTGTCCTCAGTAAGAAGCCCACTTTCTTCGGTAATTAACAGGATCACGTATACGTATGGCAGGCCAAACCCAAAACGCACACATTATGATGTACAATATGAATAAAGCGCTGAAATAAAGTTTGACCATGTGACATTATTATTGTGTTTCCTCATTAACTTAAGTTATTAAGCGGGATGATGCAGAACAAATTCAAAGCTCTCCCCATTTTTAGAACAAATTCAAAGCTCTCCCCATTTTTAAATAATGTATGATATGAATAAACTTAGTTCAGTCATTTAGTAGGATGACGTATATGTGGCAGGCCAAATGCATCATACAAATGTAACTTTTGATGAAATGTTTTAAGTACAGTAGAACCCCGCCTAACGGACACCCCGCGTAAGCGTACACCCCGTGTATGCGTGCACTTTTGCTCGGAACGGAAATCTATTAGATATTTAATTTAGCTCCGCGTATGCGGACACCCCGCGTAAGCGGACAGGAGATTAGGTACGAAAAGGCCTAAAACCTCATGTAAGCGGACACCTCCAATGGACACCCTACCAAAAATAGATTAATCTACGTTTTTTATGAGTATATTCATAGAAAATACATTTTATAAGTTTAATTACTTCGGACTCAATTAAGATATAGGAAAATTTATTACAGATCTACCATCCCCTCTGCCTCCCCTACATATCGGTATAAAACACTTGTATATTGGCCTGGATAAAACTTGAAAACCCTGTGTAAGCGGTCACTTTGGCCCGGAACGGCGGGTGACCGCCTACGCGGGTTTTACTGTATTCATAAACTTAGATAGGTCATCGGCTACCAAAATAAATGACAGTAAACGAAGCTGCAACAGGATGTGAACTGCTGTTTATAGCACATGTTCCACCAACCAGGCAAAAATATGGTACACCAACCATACAGCATTGGACAGCTTGGTGGAACAGCATGCCAGTGGTTCCGGCAGGCACCAGTTCTTGTTCGCTGGGTGAAGTCAGCACCTGTTGGCTTTTGTTGGGACATCACCTCAAGGTTGCTGAGCGTTTGCTGGGGCACTGGGCCACCGGGCCACAGGCTGATATAGTCATTCCACACTTTACTATATACCCATGCCTTATATACTATAAATACGCACCGTTTCGGCATATGACGTAAAAATACTGTACGGACCGCCAGTCCGTACACTAAAATACGGACCACCTTGCCATACACGTTTATTAACATATCGGTTGTTGAATTAATGATTTAAATTTTTTTTTTGGGTACATAGTAAATATATAACGTCCAACCATGCTTGTGCATAAATGCCTCGTTCCGTACAAACCGTAAATTACCATCTCGTTCTGTGAATTGTCAGCATGGTCAGGACGTTCTATATAAGTACCACCAGCTAGGTTTTGAACCCGGCTTATCGTTATTAAACCACATTTGAAGGTATATAGGAATAGGGAAACATGAACTTTCTCTCACCGTAATATAGTTTTCCTCTAGTGTGTCTGTTTATTTACTGGGTGGGGGGGGGGGGGGGGGGTATTCTATGTAGTATTGTCAAGGTGGTGATAGTAACAAGGCTGGCAAAAATATGTAGACTGGGTGGTATGCCGGGTTATTTGCTCACCCACCATCAAACCCAAAGCCAAATCCAACCTTACCGAGTAACTTAACAATCTATGTTTTCTCCCCACTGCGCTTTTCATATGAATTTTGTAAGAGACGATCTGATTGGTCTGAATGTAAACCTTGGGTAGTATACAGCAACTGGGTAGTATACATAAGTTACTCCAACCCCCCAGAACGTGGTGTAAACATAGAGGGTACAGCTATAGGAATATAGGAATACTAGTTTCACTTCATGTTGTTGTCATACCAGTCACTCCACAAAGTCTACCCTATTGAGCTGCTCTTCAACCCACATCCACGCAACACCTTGAACGAGGTACGGAAAAGGGTCTTCACGTGTGATCCCAGATTATTAAAAGGGCCCCAGGGTAGCAACCATCATGTTTAAAGATAAATTAAATCAAAATTGGATAGGAATCAAAACAAGACACACAAGGTTATAAGAAAAACAAGTTACAGTTACGTACTGCACGAGAATCTCACTCTCGTGTCCCTTTAGTCTCCATGCATAGGTCTGGTTCACTCTGTCTCTATGTCCGGGAGAAACTCCAAGCGGATCCGAAAAAATTCTAACGTTTTATATGTGGTACGTAAATATTGTTCCGGTTATTTCGAACCAAGAGCAACCACGTTCTGAAATGCCCATATTTAAGAGGGGCTCCTGTCTGGAATTCTCTCACCGCGCAGGTTCAAAATAGTGCTGACCTCGATACTTTTAAAAGAAAAACCTATGAACACTATCAACAATTGATAAGAAATCTATGAACTGGTTTAATCATTTATTATCATCCCTAATCTAGGTATCTGATTTTTATTAAGGAATGTTGTAAATCTCCACGGCCGTGAAGTTCGTGTACCCAATACTCAATGGGGTGAGATAAAATCAGAAACCCACTCGATGAAAAGAACTTGGTCCGCACTCATTTGATCACTACGTAATTCACTCAGCATCGCTTTGTGAACTACTCCGCGGTCAAACTCTGTGGAGTACAGACCAAGTTATTTCCATCTCGTGAATTTCCTTCTGATTATATTATATTAGGTATGTAACTTTTGCAGAACGCACAAATTCCTTCTTGTATAAGAAGGAGTTTTTTTGTACGCTTCTCCATTCAATAGAATATCTAAAACCTAGCATATACTGATGTATTTTATTTGGTATTTTAGAAATTACAAGGATGGCAAACATTTTCTGAATATAAGATAACAGTCAATCAGTTAGGCAACACATAAGCCAGCTAAAGTATGAGTGACATGATAAAATTTATAAAAAAAAAAGAAAAAAAGGGAGCAATACCAACTTTAGGTAACGAGACTTTGTTCACTTTGCCAGACAATCGGTTTTATGATACAAAATGTACATGATGAAGTGTAACGCAAGTACATAAAATGTAGCTTTGTAAAATGTTTTTGCTAACAAAAACTTTAAAAATCACACAAACAAAAAAACACCACATCCGCATATACATCTTCTAAGGTTGGTATTCAAGTTATGGATGGAATCTAAGTGATGGCAGCGCAGAGCTTTTAGTTACTACCAGAGTCCAGAGGTCAGGCCACTCCTTTTAGGAGGCGACATTTATGGCTGTGAACACATGGAGGAGGGAGGTGGAGGGGTAGAGGGAGGTGTAGGGTTACATTCCGCGCCTGGTGAGACAACTTTCAGACGACCTAGTGTCAAGAAAGGCACAACGGACAATTTACCTCGAAAATTAAAACCCATGTCAACTTCTTGAATTTTAGTAAAATGATCATTAAACCTTTCCCTGCAGCACTCAGTTCCCCTGCTCAGCATTACACGGCAAATAAGCCTGCTACGGCAGGTACCTTTTTATGAAAATAGCAATGTCACATGATGCGTCATGTGATTTAAGTAATTTACCTTGGTGACTGATCATATTTTGTTATACCAAATCAAAGGTCAATATAGCTTTCATGCATTGTCAAAATTTCTTTTGAATCAAGCAATTATCTTTTTATCTATTGGATTTTGTATATAAGTATCAATGATGCCTCTAAGATGCCCGGAGGCATCTTCCTGCTGTTAAAGGGTTAAGTGTTGTAGAAGCCACATCTATTACAATATACCTGTGAGCGAACGTCTATGAAATACTACCCGCTGCTAGGGGTGTAGTATAAATAATGTTCGCGCCCGCCGTGACAGCGGGCCGTAGTGAATGGCATAGGCTTTATATAGTTAATAAAACGGCGTTTTAAACAAGTAGGAGTTACATAGTAATAAGAAAACGTAGTGACTGAGCCCGTACAGTGTCCGATCTGGGTCATTTGATGAAAAAATACGGCCCTCCCGCCTACGGCGTCGGGCCGTATTTTTTTCATCTAATGACCTCGAACGGCCACCTGTACGGGCTCAGTAACCACGTTTTCTCATAGTTATAAAATTTTGGAACATTACCCTATACTTAAAAGTATGCGCGCCAAGAACGATTAGCTAAGGGTGAGAACGATAGGTCAATTGAAACGTTTAATCAGACTGAAAAGACCAGGAACTAACTTCTACAGAAAGAACCCTCTTTATGAGGGCATGACTTTATGGAATGACCTGCCATTAGTAATACAAAACATTATTACCCACCTGATACGGAGTCTCCATACTAAGCCTATGTAGCTTGCAGATCGCTACTGAGTAGGATACGGAGCTGCGTACCCTCCTAGGAGGATACGGATTTTTTAGATGAAAGTAGTCCCATTGAGAAGAAAGTAGTCCCAAACATAACTTCTTAACTATGTTGAAAAGTATTCTAGCGATCATATTTATTGCTTAATTCTAAAAATAAGTGAGTAATAAATACAACATTACCATGATTTCGATCTGTGTGGCCGTATTCTCCTTGTAGTTGACGCTACGCAATACTCATCGCTATCGCTCGGAGTATTACTACGCGTCAACTACGCGGAGAATACGGCCACTCAGATCGAAATCATGGTAATATTGTGTATGTATTTCGATTTACTATATACCCATGCCGTTTATACTGTAAATATGCACCGTTTCAGCATATGACGTAAAAATACTGTACGGACCGCTGGTCCGTACACTAAATACGGACCACCTTGCCATACATGTTTATTAAGAAATTGGTTGTTAAGCCAAATGAAATTTATTCTTTAAAAAAATTTCGGGTATATAGTAAATAAATAACGTCCAACCATGCTTGTACAAGTCACAGAACTCGATGATAATTTACCGTTTGTATGGAACTCGGCATAAATGCCTCAGTCCGTATACAAACCGTAAATTAGCATCTTGTTCTGTGAATTGTACAGCATGGTCAGGACGTTCTATACAATTACTCATATAAAACTTTTGTTAAAAAGAAATCAAAGCCTGTGGTTGCTGGGCTGAATACCTAACGTATCTTGATGTCATATGATGATAGCCATCATATCTCTTCTCATTATACCATACTAACTTACCACTTGTAAATTAGTGCACCATTTGTAGAACCGAAATAGTTCCTATGTTATCTATTATGTCTGAATAGATTGCTGACAGGCAAACAAAACCTGCGGATCGCAGAATGCCTTTGTAATATTATTTTGAAATTAAAAAAAGGAAAGGGTAGCAACCTTATAGTAGATGCTAGTTAGGTTTCTTAGACTATTCACTCCTCCATATACCAAAAGCTCCCCCCCCCCTAAAAAAAGACATGAGAGCGATGAACCACAGTTAAAGATATAATCCATTGTAAGCAACCAATTCATGTGAATGGAAATAAACTGCTCTTTGAAACTGCTCTTTGAAAAAAAAAAATATTGGGGTCACCATATTTGTTTTTAATCTAGAGACTGATACAGTGACAATCATATAATAGAATATAAGAACCAGTGTAAGAACATATTACGGGTTCTCTTATCTTACCTCATAATTGAAGACTTGAGCAAGTGTGTTAAGAAATTAGCTCCGAGTAATTTATAACCCAAAAGCACTTCTGTACATATGTACATATATATTGGTGTAGAAAGGTTGATGCCCCTTCTTATAAATACTCACAAATGTTTGCACCGCTGGAAATACCTCCGGGGAAGACAAAGAAAATATGCCCCCATCCCCCCCCCCCCAACTCCACGGGGAATCCCCTCTCCTGACCACGATAACGGCACCCTCACTCTCCATCCCTCGTGACAAACACGTCCTGTCACTCTCCCAGCATATATTTAGTACTGCCAAAAATGGATTTGTTGAATTCAGATTGAATTAGAAATACAAAACAACTGCCAATCTGTGAGGCTATAGAGGGAGGAGGTGTGATATCCTATAGACACTATCGTAGTGCGCCATGGGAGATGGGTGCTAAAACAGTGCTTCAAAACGATTGTTTCGGAAAAACGATCGTTATAAGTCAAGACGATCGTTATGAGCGATATTTACAAATACGGGGAGCACTGCAGTAGGTTTTGCAAAAGCAACAGAGTGGTGCAGTGGTGCAATAATAAATATGATGGTTAAATTATGAAATTTCGGGTATAGGTATGCCAGATTGATAGAAAAATTCAACCAAATTATTCCCTAATTTCAATTAATTTTAGCGCCTGAATAAAGAGTTACAACTTCTATATACCTAGGCCCTATACCACATTTCCAATATTGTCGTTAGTTGAAACACTTTGGCCGACAAATTCCCACGATACCCTGCTATTGTCACGACAAATAGCACAACTCAAACCGCCCTACGTGTCGTACCCCAACGATCATTGGACGATCCTCAACAATCGTACGTCTATAGGAAAAAGCAGGATAGCACGGGATCTGTGCTAGGAGAGTGTAAATAATAACGTCGAAGGAAGTAGAACACAGGATCTGTGCTAGGTGAGTGTATATTAACGTCTGGGACTATCAATGATTTAACTTTTCACTTTCATAGACATATTTTAGTCAATTCACAAGATTTGTGCTAGGAGAGTGTATAATAACGTCTGGAGGAAGCAGAACACAGGATCTGTGCTAGGAGAGTGTATAGTAACGTCTGGAGGGAGTAGAACACAGGATCTGTGCTAGGGGAGTGTATAGTAACATCTGGAGGAAGTAGAACACAGGATCTGTGCTAGGAGAGTGTATAGTAACGTCTGGAGGAAGTAGAACACAGGATCTGTGCTAGGAGAGTGTATAGTAACGTCTGGAGGAAGTAGAACACAGGATCTGTGCTAGGCGAGTGTCTAGTAACGTGTAGAGGAAGTAGAGAACAGGATCTGTGCTAGGAGAGTGTATATTAACGTCTGGAGGAAGTAGAACACAGGATCTGGGTAAAACTGCAGATCCGTGGTCTCTAGCGTGTAAGCATAGGAAATGTCACTTTGCGGTCTCGTATCGGGCCGGGAAAGGCTTATAAGCTAGAGGCCACGGATCTGCAGTTTTACCAGGATCTGTGCTAGGCGAGTGTCTAGTAACGTCTTGGCTGGTGCCCACCTGTGTACGCCGCTGGCTTCTTGGTATATCTCCGCCGAGCCCCCTAGCGGATACCCCGGGAACCAGCGTAAGTAACGTCTGGAGAAAGTAGAGCACGAGATCTGTGCTAGGGGAGTGTATAGTAAGGTCTGGAGGAAGTAGAGCGCAGGATCTGTGCTAGGAGAGTGTGTCCACCTCTCCCACGCGGCAGAGGGTTGCGGACAGAGGGGTGCGGCGTCAGTCGGTGCCGGATCCCCGCCCGGTCAGGCCGACATGTCGTTGGAGCATCGCCCAGTGGTAAGACAACGTTACGTTATTCACATCTCCTTCTCGCACTCCCGTTCTGCGTCCTCGCTGCTCCTGCAACATGTTGCTCTGACCTGTGGGAAGGTCAAACGTTAGCCTCCTCATCTCCATTGTGGCAGGGCTGTTGTGGTTCCACTGGCTACCGGTGGGTAGAGTCCAGACTTGACTTTTTATCTCGCCCCAGCATTTTTCTCCCTGCCGTTTGGAACTCATACTCCACGGCCGTGAAGGGTAGTCCGACTAGTCCGATCCTGTAGGGAGCCAAAGTGAACCCGCTGAAACCACAGATACCCATATACGAAACACCATTTCCGGATATAGGCACTCAGTATTTTGGCTATGGATGGTGGTTTGTAAACAGGTATTTGTGGTTTCAGCGGGTTCACTTTGGCTCCCTATCTATAGGCTACTATAGTGAAACGATGCAGTTTGGATCATGCCATGACTACACTGAAGGTATTGTACCCAATACTCAATGGCTAACTGGGTGATTTATTTCATCAATTAATAACGTTATATGGGGTCAGATAAAATCAGAAACCCACTTAATGATAATCACTTTGACCGTGGTCCGAATTCCACGTCGTTTGACCTCGTTTGACCTCGTTTGACCTCGTTTGACCGCAGAGTAATTCACTCGGCTTCGCTTTGTGAATTACGCCGTGGTCAAACTCAGTGGAATACGGCCCAAGCTATTTTCATCTCGTGAGTTTCCTCCTAAATTGTCCAGGTCAACTTTGAAAGGTCAGACTTTGACAATTTTTCTACGGTGTAAAGTCAGGGCTTAACCATCATTGCACGTGTAAAGTATCAGAGAAGTATAGACTACCAGAAGTCGGTTTCAATACTGCTTTATTTCTAGATTTCACCAGGGGATATACACACACAAAATCAAGGGTCATATCCCATTGGTCAACCTTCTTCAATAAGAGGTGTCAGTCAGTGAAGTAACCCCGCCCTGTGACCTCTAGGTCATCCAGATTGTCAGTCTGGTTAACACTGTGAACCCTGCACTAATGGCTTAGTTAATGGTGTTGACACCTTACCAGAGATTGTTACAGGTCTATTACATACCTCCCCCATTTAGTTAAATCCAAGTATTTGTGATTGCGATAGCCCCTAAACAAATACTAGTGCATAATGTCTACTGTAAAACTCTTACTACCAAAAACATAGAACCGTTTACCATAAGTTACTAACAAGTATTATATTTAGAATCATCTTCAACGAATGGTATAAGTCCTTTCAAAACAACTTTTTTGAAGCAGGCCTGCTTAATCATATACTAGTAGGCTTAATTTGAGCCCCTATGACACAGAACTCTTTATATGGATCATTATCAACATTGTCCAATCAGTCATCATTGTCAATTGGTTAAGAACAATAGTCCATTGGTTAAAGTAATTAACACTGTCATAGTCTGTGCAGATCAATCATTTGGACCCGCTGCCTCTAGAATCATCGGATGATGACCACTCTTTGTAGTTAATGTGGTCTAGAGGGGGTATCCCAGTGGCACTCCTGTGTTGCGCCCCTGTTCGTGGGACACCTGTTGACACAGTGGGGCAGTCAAGTATGGGACTTGTATAATCCGAGGAGGATGAGTCTGTGGTCACATTATTAGGGGTGACTGGCTCTCCTGTGTTGCGAAAGGTCGCGGCTGTGATACTGTCAGTTCTTACGGTCGTTGTCATGCTCTGACTATCTGTTTCCACCTCATTTGACATTTCACCTCCTCCGTTGCCATGTCTCTCGTGGCCTCTGCATCCTCCTCCAGGGTGCTGGGGCTGATGGGCCTAGGGCCGGCTTGATGGGGTTGTATATCGCTTACTCCAAGCCCGCTGCTCTCAATGCTTGTGTCATTAGGTGTGCGGTCCCTTTGTTTCTGCTGTGCCCGGCTTTGACGTCTTCTTATGGTCCTTGTTGATGGCCCGTTACATCATGACTGACTATTTTGATAACGTCCATTGACTATGCATTTTGGCGGAAGTCGCTGGAGTGGTCCCATAATGTCATTGTTTGTGTCCTGCCTTGCATTGAGCCTCTTTTTGTTTTGTTGTTGCAACTGCTGTGTCTTTCGGCATGCTTCCTCCAGTGCTCTTTCATGTTCCTCAATCTGATCTTTCAACACCTTGAGTTCTTCTCCCACTGGGGTCCTCTGCTGTTGTGCCTTTTGGCGTGGTGGATCCCTGCTGTGGTGGAGGAAGTAGGGGGAGAATCCTGTTAGCATTGATATGGACGACCGATATGCCCAGAGGGCTGTGTACAAGTGTTTTTCCCACTGGTTTGTTTGTCCTTACAAGTTTCGAGATCATTGACTTCAGTGTTTTGTTGAATCGTTCTATTTTAGCATTTGTCATTGGGTGGTAGGGAATAGAGTATCGCCACTCGATATTGTAGTCCTGGCAGGTTTGTCCAACAGCAGCATTTAAGAACTCTTTTCCCATATCCAATATGACAGTGGTTGGTGCGCCATGATGGGGTATCCATCTTTCAGTCAAGAATGTTGTAATCCGCTTGGCACTCTTGTCTGGTATCGGCACCACCTCCGCCCATCCTGAGGAATGGTCCACACAAACAATTGCGTTTCCTGTATGGCTTACTGGCATTGGGCCAATAAGGTTGATGCCTATGATTTCGTTTGGCAAGGTTGGCATGAGTGGTGGTTGGACTGCTGGGTATGTTTTTCTCGGTCTATACAGGGTATACAAAGGACAGTTGTGTATGATGCGCTGTATGTCTCGCTTCATGTTGGGCCATTTGTGTGCACATTTGTTGAAGTCCAACATCTTGATGCGCTTTCAACACCACCATTTGCATCAATGGCTGAGGCAGTACTATGCGAGGGTAACTTTTCTTCCCCAGTAGTAGTATAGAAGGGTTCTTTTAGCGCGTATGATACAAGGAAGAAAGAGGTGTTGACCTACTTGCAGAACAGAAGTACTGTGACGTCACAGAAATGGAGCATTCTGATTGGTGGAGAGACCAGAATCAGAATTATCTAGGTCATGTCATGCATACATTGACCTAGTTTCGCTTGGAATACATTAAATTTTTAATACATTAACCTAATTGCACAACTTTACTGTGAAATTGCACAACTTTTACTGTGACGTCGCAGTATTATCTAGGTGTTGACTCACTTCAAGTTTTTTGTTAAGCGTGAGTTGACTCACTTCAAGTTTTTGGTTAAGCGTGAGTTCGCGCCCCGGTGAAGTTACCCATTTAAGATGTATCGATAAAAGAGGAACAAAAGTAAATTTTGGTTTACATTCTTTATTGCAGATATCCTGTGATTACATTTATGCATGCTTTGATTAAATGAGGATAAATGTTCGAGAGTTTGATAGGGTTAATCCTTGATTAAATGAGAGTTGATGTTCACGAGTTTTACACGGTTTCATTCAGTTCATTGTTCCTTAATTTTTGACGATTTTTCTGAGAAATTCTTTCCTCTGTCAACATTCTGTATCCTTCCACGAGTCCTGAATCAATGGAGTTCATTCTGGCAAGGGACCGATTGTAGAGTTGGTTAGTGGAGTTATGTAGTAATCCGAGTGTTGTTGGTAATATTGGCGCCGCCGATGATGGTGGTGATGGTGGTGGTGATGAGTTGATCGATACGGCTGATGCTTGCGCTTCACTCTCCGGTGGCACCTCGGGAGTAGTGTACAGGCTAGGTGGAACCACACCCCATTCGTCGCAAAAACACGGTTGCATACCTTTAGGTGGATGACAGGAACAGATGCGTATGTGTTTTAACACGTTGGCTACAGTGTTTCGGAGCACGCATTTACACCAGTCACATTTGAAGAAAGTGCGCTCATCCTTCAGTTGCGGGTCGACGGTCGAAGTGAACCCGAGGCAGTGTCTGCATGTTATACGTGACATGATGATGGCAGGGTGTTGTAGCAACAGCAGCAGCAAGTGACGGTCGTTTGTGTGGGGCCAGCTCTATTTATTCAGTTTACGAGAGGTGACGTATACGCAAGTGAGAGTTTTTTTTTTGTCTCGAGTCGATTGACTCGGTGGGACAGACTGTAGGCTAGGGAATGAATCTCGTCTAAGGTGGTTAATATACCGTTGATACTCTCAATTGTGTACCGATGTAGTTGCATGAATTCGTTGTGAGGTGTGGATCGTTTTTTGAATGGTTTTTCTGTGAAAGTTAGATTTTTTGTAAGGCGATTCATTTTCCTTATCAGTGTCTACAGTGTCTATGTTTCCTTCAGCTTCATCTTCACCGTTGTCATCCATCGTTACATCTGATGCGTCATTTTCTACGATGTCTGGATGTTGTTTAGAATCCTGTCTGTGCATCGAAGTAGTAAATAGCTCCTTCGTTGATTATGTAAAATGCCACCCAACGTTCACTCGGCATGTAATGGGGTTGAGTGTTAGTTATGAAGCATGACATACGTTTCAGTCGTCTAGGAATTTTATTACATGGGAAGGTTCCTAAGAAATACCGTCTGGTGTGAGGATGTCGTCTCAAAATTCGATTGATCTGAGAGGTCAGCATAGTGTTCAGGTCATGTGGTATTCGGTGATTGGGAGTCGGTCTGCAGTGAGCTGGATAAGATTGTCGTAGAATGAGCACATCACCACAGAGATGGTGTGTGTCGTTGGAGCGTCAAACTTTAGCACGATGTTCAACTTTCCTTGGCGTAGCAAGTTAATGCGAGCATCTTCCGGAGCTCTGTCTGGGGTGAGATCGAAGGCTAGCAGTGTGTACCCGCCCAGGAACTCATCCAAGGAAATGTTGCAACCTTGTTTAACACTTCGCAGCCCTGTGTTCTTGAAGAGTTGATGGTACGCCTTGATTACTTTTTTCTCAGTGAAGTCTGTTTTTACTTCGAACTTTTGATCGTCGAATTTGATTTCAGCTTCAGTGAGGCTGAAGTGCTGGATGTTGAAGGGGTTCTGAGAGATGTTACCAGAAGAGGCCGACTCCTTCACCAACCCTAAGACGACGAGGGCTGGAATCTATGTGGTGTCGGTCTGGGTCCAACTGTAGTCTTGTGAACCTACAGCAAGAGTATGCTTCGTGACTCGACTCCTGTTGATGGGGTAGTTGAATGGTCCAAATTTTGGATTCATCACTGTTTTATTGTGAACCTCAGCCACCTCATCTCGCACTTGCATCTGTCGCAAGTCATTTCTGCTTTGGTGATTTTGATGAGGTACCCCGCATCGGCTGCACTCATCATGTAGAAAGCCGGTGAGGACCGCTCAAAGACGAACTTGACTTCACAATGCGAGGGTAGGAGTTTACATTGACCCACGAGGTCTACCATGGGACGCATGATACACGATTTAGCCATGGATCTTCTGACTCGCCAGCCTTGGTTTCCAAGTCCTTGATTGTCCATATGGTTGTGAGTATCTTTCATCCATTTGAGACAGCCTTTGAGGATTGTTTTTTTCATGAGCTTATCATTTTCCAAGAGAGTGAGTAGATACGACTTGTACAGGTATTCCTCACTGTTGCCAGTTACTTTTTCTCCATTGATCAAGAGTTGTACACTGGAGAAAAGCGAGTGGGCAATGTTGTTGACTGGGGCCGCGTCACTGTCACCAGCCTGTGCGGTTCCATCATTTTTGACCACTTTGTATTCTAGGTACAACAAAGCGTCGCTCAGGTCAGTGTAGAGCAATGTGGGCTCAAAGGTGAAGTCAAAAGAAGTGGTGTTATCTGTGATAGTGTTGTTTGGATTTTTCACCACTATTTGACTTTTAAGTATGTCTTTTTGCGTCACAGGTAGAGCATGTAAATCCAACTCACCTATGACACAGGTGTTTGCGTGTGGGTGAATGAGACTCATGATGACTTACAAGAGGGTGTCTTTCTTACGTGTTCCTGTACCCTTCTTCTTCTTCTTAGGAGCTCTCCTTCCTTTGGCAGTCGACCGTCGTTTGACAGGTGGAGGTTGTGTATCATCGTTTATGAACCCTCCTAGTGAAGACATAGTTTGATTCATAATCTCTTTTCCAGCTCTTTTACCGTGTCTTATGATGCTCGCTTTTAAGTTTCTTCCCGATGCAACGTCTTTGACTATAGCCATTCCATGCCTGAGCGCTTTTTTCCCTAGCGTCCTACCAGCTATTTTGAGTAAGGGTACTGCCCCTCTTATGAGACCACCTATGAATCCACCTAGGCCATGTCCTTTTTGATGTTTCGACCCGGAGGAAGCCGGTAGCAGCCCTTGACCCAGCTGGGAATGTGTGTAGTACTCATTGTATTCACCAGGTGGCGCCACATAAGGTGTGGAGTAGTAGTGGTGGTTGTAAGGAATCATTTTCGCTCATCAACGTGACAGTATTGGTCTGAAGGCTAGCACCACGTACACCTCTCCGTGCTCGAATGGTATGGGTTGACCTGCAGCATCTCTTAAATACACGGTTATTTCTCTAAAGGTGGCGTGTTTTAGCGGTTGATATTGAAGGTGATGAAACACCACTGTCTGTTGTGAGGGAAACTCGGAGCTACGATCAACTTTGACGGCTCTCAGTAAGGGAGCTTGTGTATCTCCTACTATGGTGTTTTTCACGATGTCTGTGTACACATAAACGGTGTGACCATTGTGGTTGATGTCCGTTAACTCGAGGGCCCCTTTACTGTTTCCAAGATAAGTTTCGCCTTCTAACCCCAGTTGGAAAGACAGGCGTTCTGGTATGGAAAGTAGCGTATCTTTTGGTAGGTTATAGGACGTCCTTAAAGTGTCGTCCTTGACACTTTAACTTGAAGATGGTGGCTGTGGGATTCTTGCTCTCATTATGTAACACGAGGAGAGTGTGGGTAGAATCCCGGGCTATGAGTCTATTCATATAGTTTATTAATTTTTTTCCATTTCTAAAGAATCCACCAGGCGAGGAAATGATTTTGTAGGTTCTCCCACCCAAAAAATGCCGTTTAACTGTTCGATCTAAGGTTTGCATGTGATTCAGTTCTTTCCCCATCAGTGGGATGTGGTTCACACGGATGAATTTGGAACTTCTGAGCACTCTACGACGACCACAAAGATTACTTTTTCCGGGTCTCCGCCCCCGTTCCACTCTCTTTTTTTTCCCTTCCCGGGAAGGGGGGTGGGGGGGGGGGCGCGCGTGGGGGAGAATTTCTTTTTCTTCACCGTCTCCCCCTCCACCGTCTTCATTAGTGCTTTCTACGTTGTGGAAGGATGTGTCAGGTTTACCCCCTCTCGGAAGTGGAATGTTTCAGTTTCCAGTTACTCTCTGCCTATTCAAGGCTTTTTGAGGACGTTTCAGCGTTTGATGTGAATTTGAAGACGGATTCCGACCTTTGACAGTGTACAGTGTGGAGGGGTGAAGATTATGCCAGGTGGTGGGAAACGATATCTCACATAATGCCACTTCATATTCTTCCGCTATCAGGCTCACCGCATCTGATAGGAGGGTTCTGTATGTGGTGAGAGTGTTGTTTCGAAAAATGTCCATAGACGCATCTTTGGTAGGTGAAATCGTGAGACTACTCGGGTGGGTGAGTGTAGCTATAATGAGAGGGAGAACTCTTTCACCGATGTAATATCCGAGTGAAGATTGATGAAATTTAGGATCACTACAAGCCATGTAATACCCCATACCTTCCTTACTTGAGATGTAGGAAGGGATGACGTGCCTATTTTCTATGTGCCTCATTGCGCACCTACTAATCAAAACACCGTTAACATTCTGGTCTCCTAGTCCCACTGATGCCACACTTCTCAATGATTTAACGCTAGAAGAAGCATTGTCCGTGAAAGTTATCGCGTCTAGAAATGAAGGAACGAATGATGCGCAATTTATAGAGGGGAGGGCGACCCCCGCCGTAAGACTGAAATGGCTCTTTGTGAAGCTTCTTACATGCCTCTTGATCTTAATCTACCTACCTCCTACACCACGTAGATTGAACTCCTTATCCGCTAATGTGTACAGAGATGATTTCGACTCATTCCCCTGTTGGTCCGAATGTGAGGAGATGCTCATTTCAGACATTCTCGCAACAAAAAGTACAATGCTTGGGTATAGTAACTGTTTTAATGCGTGGGTAATGTCTCGGAAGTGGAATGTTTCCGTTTCCAGTTACTCTCTGCCTATTCAAGGCTTTTTGAAGACGTTTCAGCGTTTGATGTGAATTTGAAGACGGATTCCGACCTTTGACAGTGTACAGTGTGGAGGGGTGAAGATTATGCCAGGTGGTGGGAAACGATATCTCACATAATGCCACTTCATATTCTTCCACTATCAGGCTCACCGCATCTGATAGGAGGGTTCTGTATGTGGTGAGAGTGTTGTTTCGAAAAATGTCCATAGACGCATTGCTAGGAAGGGTCATGAAGAAAGTCATATTGCTTGTATGTTTTTGGCAGGTTACCAACTGTTGAATTTGTGACCGTATCCACGCCACTTTACGAGAGCTTCTTTTTGACGTCCTTTTCCCCTGTATTTGAGAACTTTCTCTATGACGTACCTCTTCCTTGGAGGGACAGTGACCTTTTGCACTTCCTGGGGGTGGAATCGATGTCTATACAGACAATAACAGGCGTGGTAGTTGGTTCCAAACATGGTTACATTTTTCCCAATTGGTTACTAATGGTCACATGTAGGGACAAGACGCTCCCCCAAATATGGATACGTCTTTTCCGTCAAGGGGCCTCTATCCCATAATAATAAGAAAACCGCAAAAGATGTTTGCGCGCTCCTCCAAGAGGATTCTGACATGTCCTGCCTTGTGCAACCGTCTTGAGGTAAAACCTCCACATACATAGCATACACAAAAAGGAAATATATTAGCTTGGAAAAGATAATAATTTTAGGGAAGATAATAGTTTCAGGGAAGATAATAACTTAGTATTTCTCCCTTCTCATGCACCATAGGTATTTCTCCCTAATATTTACCACACCTTAAAACCTTATTTCTTATATAAGAAGGATTTAGTATAATTACGGTTTTCTTTCACAAAGAGATGCATGCGTATACGTTCATCTGAGGAGCGTGAGAAAGCCAGACATGCGAGCAAGGTTCTCACAAACAAGTTGACATGAGTAACGACTTGTTGAGACTGGAGGTGGATACAATAAGGATGTGCACGTAGGCACAATCACGCGGAGACAGTAAACTTCCAGAAAACACATATCTTTCTCACCAGCGACTTTCGCCTCTCCTTTTAAATATAATATATATTCTCCCTGTTTGACCATGTTTAAGAGTCGTGTATATAAGAGGAAATCAAACACACATATATATTATAACCTTCGGCAATATGCTCAAGAAAATATAATGTGAGCAGCATAAGAACTTTGTGGCGCAACCATTTACGCGTGGTATTTCCCAGAAAGAAAGAAGTTCTAATAAAAGTGTACCGCTCAATCTTAATAGACATGTCACTTATGGCTACCTTCAGTGATTTGCTCAACATAAGTTCTCCCCGAGTTTTTCTGTGAATATCCTTACCTAAGATACGCTCGTATATTGCTAATATAGACAAACTTTACAGCTTGCTGTATTTCGCATTCTAAGTTCCTAATTTCTGTGATATTGGCTGGCATGGCTGTACGTGACATTGGCATGGCCGTACGTGACATTGGCATGGCCGTACGTGACATTGGCCCTCCCCACCTTAAAATAATCAGTAACCTTCACCAGGTTGGTGATGATTTAAGACAAAAGAAGATAATTCCCATGGCTTTAGCTTGGGGGGCTTTAGTTACTGCTACCATGTGCACCGAGGAACACGGCTTTAGCTTGGGGGGCTTCAGTTACTGCTACCATGTGTAGCGAGGAACACTCCCAGTGCCCTGAAGGAAGGCACGCCCAGTCTTCTAAGGAGACTCTTGCGTCGACAGAAGCGATGTTTGACGGGCATAGTCACTGGGAATAAGGATGGACTAAAACAGTGTTAGTTAGGGCAAATGTGCATTTGCTGTCTGGTCGGAAAGAGTCAGAGTTTACTATACATTCTTTAGGTCAATGGGAAAAACGGCAGAATACCTCCAGATGGTGGTAGACATCAGGAAGTAAGGCAAGACATCTTGACAGCAGTTGCTAGCCAAGTGATTTGGACGACCATTCTATTACCTCCGAATATGAGTAATCCGACAACCCAGTGGAGCCAGGGTATTAGTCCCCAAAGGAAACATCGAAGGAAAACTTTCTGGAAGGAAACTTTGTGTTGGAAAAACACTTGTAAGTTTTGCATCTACAGTGGCATCCCTTCGCTATGGGCGTATATACTATTACTTAAATAAATTGATTACTAAAAAGCATGATGTGATTACTAAAAAGCATAATGTGATTACTAAAAAGCATAATGTGTTTTGGCAACATAAAGGAGCGTGCTATAGCTGGACGGCAAATCCCACTTCGAACCAATTACTTGCCAATCCAGACGAAGACCAAAGAGGGCTGGACGGCAAGTTCCACTTAGGATCAACTTGCTAATGCAATGCAAAGAAAACCAGCGTGAAACAGCTGGACGGCAAATACCCCTAGGGGTTGGACTTTGTGCCCCTTAAGGAAAGAAGGTAGGCGTCGGAAGTACGCCAGAACGTCCTGCAGGCATCCCGCTAACTCTCCAATATGCCTCATGACCAGAGCCACCTTAAATCAGGGTGATAAGAAAATCAGCTTTGAGGACCAGTTCATACAACTCCATTTGTTTCTTTTAAATAAGGAGGACAAATGACTATGAAGATCTAGAGGATGTACTCCGTTCTCCTTACTGAGGATCGAGTTTGCATCTTCCTTTAGTTGGACAATTACTTTTACTTATGGCGACCCCAATCCTCTATGTGATCGGAGGGAGCGGGTGGTAGTTTTATTTCCGCATGGGGAGGAATCCCCAAGAGGTCACGGCACCTGTATTGGTTCATGGCTGTTCCCCAATTTACTAGGTCAGTCTCAACCTTCCAGTTACCCTTCAGTATCGTCCCGCAAAATTTGCACGTTTCTCATCGTCGCACCATCTGGTCGAGAATCTTCCAGAAACACTTTTGGTGCACGAGGGCGCCGCAGCAGGTCATTCGCGCTTCCATTCTGATATCCCACCTTTTTTTACATTCAATATAGGTAAGATCCTGCAAGCATACACAACATAGCCCGGTTTTCTGTTGTAGAAGGAAAGCCTTCTAGCACCGTGTCGTAGTACCCTCCTAATTCCTGCCTTAGAAAATTCCCCACGTTTCTCATCATAGATTCTTGGGAAAAGATTTTGCCGCTTAGTACCTGTGCAGTTAATCAGAGCCTCCATGATTGACTCCCCTCGACCTGCTACTCTTGGGGGATAATAATTCAATACTTCTCCCAAGAAATGGTGTGCCTTTTCAGGTTCTAGAGTAAATGCGATTTCGACTAACAAGTGGTAGAGCTCATCGCACCCAAAGAAATTGCAAAACTCCACGTATGCGTTACCGGAGCTTTTCTTCACCAACTGCCACAGTGCTCGCGCCAAAGCATATATATTATTATGGTCAGCAAAAGCCTTAAATACCTTCATATATTCGGCACATGAGAATATAGGTGGTAGCGTGATGGTCGTTATGCCCATCTCACCATCATACTTCCACAAAGCATGAAAATACCTGCTATACCGACTCAATTTCTCATACTCAAGCTCTTGAAAAATAAACTCAGCTGAGATAGCCATTTTGAATCAACTTTCACTCTTCTTCATTCACACCTGTCCCGTCCTGCACTCATGGATAGTGGCCTCCGATACACGAAGTCGAGCAGCTTCCGCAACGTCCCTACTCCAGGAGCTTTGACTCGGTTAACAAACGCCCCGAAAGGAGAAGGAATCGTTGGGCGCCACTGTTCTTACGTTGCTGACGGTGGCCTTAGGTACACGAAGTCGAGAAACGTCCACAACGTCCCTACCCTAGGAGCTTTGACTCGGTTAACAAACGGCCCGAAAGGAGAAGGAATCGTTGGGTGCCATCTTTCTCCGTTTCCCAGGTTCTCCAATCTCTTTTACTCTACTTGTCTTGGCGACAGGAACGCGGACCATTTATTACAACAACCTTTTGTCTTTTTTTTTTTTTGACAACACAACAAATCACCCCATAGACTATTACATTTGGTATTGTTCATAGGATCATTGATTTTCAGATGAAACTGAAATACCAGCATCGTGTAATAACATCACGAGAATCGTCTACCCATTAGACGTTCTGAAACCATTGCTTTCATGTCCATGAAAAGTTGTCACTGTTCCTTTTCTCATAGAGTACTCCTCAAAGTCTTTGAAGAAGTTCCCAGTGTCCTTGTTAGGAAAAGTACAGAACAGTTAAATCTCATTTATAACACAGTATGTCCACATGAACTTGAAAAGGTTCATATATTTCCTTCAGTCAGACGGTGAAATCTGTCCTAGTTCCACCTTGCCTGACCGATCACATGAGGCGTCACCATAGTCCGTTGCGAGAGGATCGCCCGGTTCTTACTTTGAGGTCATCACACATTAGTCTGTGGGTATGTCCAGCACCAAGACTCACAATTTACACAGAGTATCAAGGTCATTGTGTTAGAATATACACCCAGTGTCACAATTGTTAGAATAAGTATCCGAGGTAATCCCCTAGTTTGTTTGTTTGTTTGTTTAATTTAATTTTTACCTAGTAATGATTACATTGTCCTTTTTATTTTGACAGCGAGAGTAAAGTTAATCACTCGTGGGCCTTTTTATTTTGAAACGAGAGTAAGGTTAATCACTCGTGGGCCTTTTTATTTTGAAACGAGAGTAAGGGTAATCACTCGTGGGCCTTTTTATTTTGAAACGAGAGTAAGGTTAATCACTAGTGGGCCTTTTTATTTTGAAACGAGAGTAAGGTTAATCACTCGTGGGCCTTTTTATTTTGAAACGAGAGTAAGGGTATTCACTCGTGGGCCTTTTTATTTTGAAACGAGAGTAAGGGTAATCACTCGTTAATTTAAAGTTATTTTGAAAGAGGGTAAGGTTATCCCTTAATAATTTAAAGTTGTACCACCCCATTGACTTCCACTCACCAAATGAACTCCAAGAAACTGCTTTTAAGGTCACTTGTAACACCAGTAGCAACACCAGTTGTAATTATCTTATGGCGTCAATGGGGATGGTCACAGGAGGTAACCGTCACATAAGGTAGGCGTGGTTGATGTAACTTGGGAGGAAAAACCAAATAAAAGACGCAGAGTAGCCAATTAAAAATAAAACAAAAAGAAAATAAGTAAAGGCAAAAATAAAGAAAAGAAACAGCACGACTCGCATTCTGTCAACCTCATGACAGTTGTACCACAAGTTGTACCACCAGTTGTATCAGAGTCTGTCCTTATTGTGTGAACCGACAAGAGGAATGGTTTTAATCGTGTCGTCCGTGTCTTTCACACTCCCCGTCCGAGCGTGGTCCCGTCAGATGCCCTCGTTTTCACATACTCCGTCCGAGCATGTTTCCGTCAGATGCCCTCGTTTTCACATACTCCGTCCGAGCATGTTTCCGTCAGATGCCCTTGTTTTCACATACTCTGTCCGAGCATGTTTCCGTCAGATGCAGCTTAGTTCAGCACCTCAAAGTAGAACACCAAGGGTGTGAAAAACAGTCATTTTAGTCTTTACACAGGACATCAGGACAGTAGTCAGGAAGGATCGCAGAAACAGGTGTTAATTTTGAGCTTTCTAATCATGCCTTCATTCCCTTTTTATCTCGATGGGCTTGGACTGCGGGAACGACTAATTACGTCATCCTCATCTCCCTCGTCTGGCATGTCCACCTGAATCATAGCCTCACAGGTTCGAGCACTGTACCCCACTTTAGGAAGAACTTTTTTCCCTCTTACTCCTCTCTATTCCATAACATTTCTTTTTCTTACAGCACAGTAAAAACCCTTGCTTCTTAATCTTTTCTCTAATCTTGTAACCTCTTTTTGTAAGATACAGAAATACTACAAATCCCACTATTATTGCCAGGGCTACTATAAACCAAAACCACCAGGCTCTACTTGCTACGCTAGCCTGTATAGTTTTTATTCTCGATACTATTCTGCTGCGAGGGGGGACTTCAAGGGCATTAAAGGAGGGAAAATTTAGCTCAGATATGCCGCTAGTCTGCCAAACTTTATGTGTTCTCATTGGGAACCGGGAAAAATTCAACCAAGACAAGTCCACGGGCTGTGGAGGTGGGACGGTTATGTTGTGGAAAAACCGAGTAAGGGGTAAGCCTCAAAGATTCCAGAAATCGGTGTCAAGTCCGCATCGCTGGCCTACTTGGATGACATAACTCCCAGCAGTTAATGTTCAAGTAACTGGGCTTTTATGAGGACATGCATAGTGGTAAGTTGTGTCTTCTGTTTCTACAATGTATCTATTTAGGGGAGTTGAGACTACTCTAGATGGTGGCGGTCGCCCAGTGTAGAGTGTTACCGGACACTTGGCCTGTTGTTCCGCGTCTCCATTTATCAACCCATGTAAACACGGTTGTTGTCATCTATCATATTTCACCCCGGATTTACACGCTCGCGGGTCTGGACCATAACATTCATACGGGAAATACAGATCTTCAGTTGTCAAATCTAGAACAAACGGTTGTGGCTGGTGGATTTTTATACATTTCTTCCCTTCACACACTGCCATGGTGTTTATAGTGTATAAACGCTGCTCGTGGGACCCGAATAAAGGTGCTCGCAGGACACAAATGGCCTGAGAGTCGACAACCATTATCTTTTCCACCCGGACATAAGCATAATAAGCCAGGGTATTAACTTGTAGGCCGTTATCTTTTGAAGAGAGTATTTTCTCCATTAATGGCACAGGCACCACCTGATCAGAAACAACTCGCGCCTCACAGGCAACTCGCACACTAGAGGCCTCGGCTACCGCTGCCTCGTAACTAGTTAGATGTTCATCAATTAAATCCATCACCACTGTGAATCCTAGCACTACCCCGTTATATTCGACAATAGGTTCCATATGGCTCAGGCGTACTATACTTCCCTCTTGCGCGTTTTGCCGCTGTATTATTGAGTTTACAGTATGGGCTAACTTCTCTTCCTGCACTCCCAAAAGGTTTACTTTGGCCACTAGTCCTATTTGTGTGTCTACTACACCCTCAATTTCTTCCGCCAACGCCAAATCCGCCGCCTGCAGGGCTTCAATATCGGCCTCAGTGGCTGTCCCAAATAAGAATGAAGAAATTTTGCCAACTATATTTAAAAGTCCCCTTTTTCTTCGACTGACATGCCTTATCCGCGTCCGGATGACAGCAAGTCTTCTCAACAAATTCTCGGTGAAAGCCAGTACATTTGTGTTAGGGTGGTTGAAGTTATATCGGGTTTGTTTCTCTCGTATGCGATGTTCTAGACTGTCACACATTTGTAGCCATTTCACATCCAGTGAATGGTCAGCCGACAGGTATACGTATACCTGAGCATAAGAGCGTATCTCTCTCACCTCCTCTTCGTGAGATATAATCGCCCCAGTTTCTATTTTGCTTATTTCCTGTCCGCTGGATAGCGCCAGGCACCTGAAATAAGATGAGGACTCAGTTAGTACAGAGTCTCACCGTTTCCAGCCAGGAATTCCAATCAATTTCAAAGGAATTAGGACACCCCATGCTCTTACTTGAGTAAGTGTTAACAGCAGCTGCTGCTGGTGTAAGGACTGTGGACAGATGGGGGTTTGGGATTAGGGGAATCGGAGTAGCTTCGGCGGGCGGAAGCTTTGATTCCTTACTCGTTGGGGCAGGCACTGGATCTACCTCCTCATACGACTTTGCTTCAGGAATGACACGAGCATTCCGTTGATTAACTCGAACGACGCGTCCCGTTTCGAGTTCCTCTACGCGGAGACCTCCTTCATGATTGGAGATCACCGGGTAGCCGGGCTGCCATTTAGGCTGCCCCTTCCGGGGAAAGAGGGCGCGCACCGTGACAAAGGCCCCAACGGGTAGGCGTTTAGCCCGACCCGGCTCTTTTGTCTTATAGGCGGCTCTCGTTTCCAGGCGGAATTCATGCAATAGGCTCTGTGCTAGCCGTATTGCCTGTAACCTTTCACCTTCCTCAGGGGTTCCTGTAGTGGTTCGGGGCAGGCGCGCTTTCCTGCCATACACTGATTGGTACGGACTGATGCCGGCGGGACCAGCCGTAATTCTATACGCATATAGCGCCTCGGACAGGTACCTTGTCCATTTTCGCGGGTCTCCCCCTGTCAGTTTCAAAAGCAACCTCTGGATGGTTCCATTGAATCGCTCTACCATCCCATTGGACTGGGGATGATACGGCGAAGTCTTACGGTGTTGGACACCATTATTCCTCAGCCATTCCTCAAAATGGGTCTCCGTGAATTCTCCTCCATTATCAGTCACTACGACTGCAGGGAGTCCATATCTAGCTACTATTTCACGTGAGAAGGCTTCCCACACAGTAGCAGATTTCTTTGATGCTATTGGTATTGCTTCTACCCAGCCAGTAAGATGATCAATACATGTTAACAGGTACTGTCGACCTCTTTGATCTCTAGGGAAGGGTCCCACCAGGTCCATTCCCCAGGTGTGGAAAGAACACAGGGGCGTAGGCATCTGTCCCCTTGGGGCAGCAGCATTTGCCGGTGTGAGGGTGTTACATAACACACAGCTACCTATATACTCCCTAATGGTTTTCCGCATTCCGGGCCAAAGGTAATTTTCCTGTACCCTCTTTCAGGTCTTTTCTGGAGCCGAATGCCCTACTTCCCCATGACAACGGTCTATTACTGTCTTCCTATACTGCTGGGGTAGCATCAACCGAGGATAGATACCCCCGTTTTTGAATGGTTCTGCTAGGCTGTACAGAATTCCCTGATATACCACATATCGGTTTTCGTCTGTCCCCTGTTCAGCCTCAATGAACCCATCTTGGAACTGTTCTTTCTGGAGCTTCTTTAAAGCCAGAGGATCAATGCTGTCAGTGTTCCAGACATCCGGGGTTTCTGACGCCCAGGGCCCTGTTTTTCAGTTGAGACGATCTCAAGCTGAGATCCGCTGAGATCCATGAGCGATCCTGAGACCGTTTGGGAGATCAATGGCTGCAGGTGTTTTTCAGTCAAGGTCTCAGTGCACCACAGCGGATCTCAGGACGATCTCAGGTTGTGATCATTTTAGCTGAGATCATTTCTGCCAGGTACAAGATACTGCACTTAGAAATTATTGATTTGAGATACTTATACTTATTCAAATTAGACCATATTTACAGCGGAAAATTGACCATGTCCATTTGATCCAATCCTAAGATTTCATAATTTTCAGTTGAGTATTCAATAAGTGAGACATGTTTTACTTTTTGAATGGGTGTTATTGTTATTCACAAATATGAGATGACCTTGACCTCAGCCTGCTCAAATCAAATCGAGCATTCCAGTAGGTATACAAAAGCTGCCTGAGTGGTGCAGTGCCTGCATTTTTCAGATTTCCAGATAAATGTTTATCACTGTCTCAATAACCACAGAAAAACTATGAAATTTGGGATATAGGTATGTCAGATTATTAGTAACCTTCGCTCTAAGTATTTTCTAATTTGAATAAGTTTTGGAACCTGAAAAAAATAGTTATGACAGGTATCAACTGGTCTCAGATTGAGACCATCTGGGAGATCAATTCAGCTGAGATCCCTTGAGATCATCACAACTGAGAAACACCCATAGCCCCCGAAACGGTCGCATCTCAGTCTCAGCCTGAGATCCATAGAGATCATCTCAACTGAAAAACAGTTTGCCTTTCAAACGGTCTCAACTTGAGATCGTCTCAACTGAAAAACAGGGCCCAGGTCTCCTCCCCGCCTTGGTCATTAACTGGGGCTACACTTGCTATTCTGGACAGCATATCGGCTCGGACATTTAGCTTTCCCTTGTGATACATAATTGGGGCGGCATACTCGGATATCTGGATTGACCACCTTTGGAGCTTGGTATTCCTGATTTCTAATTGGAAAAGGCACCTTAAGGGCTTGTGATCCGTGTGGATTTCAAAGCGGGCACCCCCTCCCAGGTACGGGTGTAACTTCTTAAGGGCATACACAATGGCATAGGCTTCTTTTTCTATGATAGGCCATAGTTGCTGCCGCTCAGACAGTTTGTGCGAGACATAATGTATGACCCGTTCTACCCCTTTATCATCTTTTTGGACAAGGATAGCACCAATACATCGATCAGATGCATCGGTGTATAAGATGTAGGGCTTGTTGACATCGGGGTGCGCTAAGACTGGTGCTTTGGTCAAAGCAGCCTTCAGCTGGTCGAAGGATTCTTGATGTTCTTCACCCCATATGAACTCGTTCTTTGGTTTCGTCAACTCCGTCAGTGGCACCGCCAGGGTCGCGAATCCTGGAATGCACTGACGATAGTATCCGGCCATACCAAGAAAACTTTGTACTGCCGTCCTATTTTGTGGCGGTTCCATATCCCGTATGGCCTCTATTTTCGATTCATGGGGACGTATGCCCTCAGCATCGACCACATACCCGAGCAATTCTATTTGGGTCTTGTAGAAGCTACATTTCGATGGTTTTACCTGCAGACCTGCCTCTCTCAACCTGTCAAGGACCTTTTCCAGATGTTCTACATGCTCTTTCTCGTTCTTGCTATAGATAACAATGTCATCTATGAATACCATGCAGCAGCGCCCGATGAGCCCGGTCAACACTTTAGTCATGGCTCGTTGGAACTGAGCCGGGGCGTTCTTTAAACCAAACGCCATTCTGGTGAACTCAAAAAGTCCGAGATGACAGGTAAAAGCCGTCTTCTCAATAGAGGCAGGGTCCATAGGCATCTGCCAGTACCCGGACTTAAGGTCTAGGGTGGAGAAAACCTTGGCCCCCTCTAGTGTGTCAAAGATATCTTGAATGTAAGGCAGCGGATAAGCATCACCTTTTGTCATTGCATTTATTTTACGATAGTCTACGCAAAACCGAGTACCACCGTCCTTTTTCGGGACCAGGGTGATGGGAGACGCCCAGGGGGACGTGCTCGGTCTTATCACCCCGTCAGCTAGCATTTCTTGTACGCATTGTTCTACTTTTTCTCTTTTGTCCAATGGCATTCTATAGGGGTTCTGATGAATAGGGCCGCTGTCACCCGTGTCAATCACTGCTGGCGGCAGTAATCGAGCAACTCGGACCAGCGTCTCTTTTTCACTAAACACACCCCGATACCTCGTTAAGACGTCATTAACGAGGGAACTGCTCGACATTGGGACTTGGGATACTGACATCACAGGACCACAATACTGTGATGGATTAGTTACAAGTGGATATACTTTCTCTCCTAATTTCATTACATTTTGTACAAAATCGATTACACATGCCCGGCGGCACAGATTGGACCCGATCAACAAACCGACTCCCCCTGCGTTATCGCACACTAAAACTTCTGTGGGGAATCCCCCTATATTGACGGTACAGGTACCCCTTACAGACAGGGTATGTCCAGTTATACTCCGCACCATGGGTGGTTCTTCTAAGTGAACAAACTTTGGTAAGCGAGTATACAGTTGAGCGGTTATAAGAGTATGTGTACTACCAGTGTCTATCAGGGCTGTCACCTGTATTCCTTCTACATCGAGTCATACCCTAGGTCGTATGGCTCCCTCTGTGCCGCAACAGCGCCCATCCCCTGGCCAAGGGGTGAGGACTGAGGGCTTAACTAGTTTCCCTGGTTGGCTGGAGTAGCTACAGGCGTAGGAACACTACCCTTATCTTTGCAATCATACCTCCAGTGTTGTCCTCCGCAATAGCAAGGACGAGTTGGGGGTCGAGCCCGACACCCTTCTACAACATGCCCGCTCTGGCGGCACCGCTGGCAGACATCCTCTGCCACTTCTTGCGGTCTAGACCCGTTAGAAGAGTCCTTAGGTCCTGGACCATTCTTACAATCGTTCGCAAAATGACCTAGCCTATTACACCGGAAACATTTATCCTGTGGGGTGGCTGTGCGTGGTTTCTTTTTTCTGAGATTCGTATTGGGTTCGGATTTCTTTTGAGTGCCTTGCACCGCTAACACTTGTTTCATTTTGTCTCTCATTTCTTGTTGGGACCTATTGGTGGAAGCTACCTCCTGCCTCAGTTCTTCTACTATAACCCGCAAGAGGGCGGTCTCACTAACTTCCTGCTCAAGTGAATGGACTTTCCCATTGTCTCTTGGTTTAAGATAATCTTCTCTTTGGCTATATGAGATAATCTGTTTTATGGCTACCCGGAGGGAGATAGGTCGGCGCGCCGCAATCCTACATGCCACGGTCCTGTCCTCCATCCCGCTAAGGAGATCCCTTATAAGCTCATATTGATCTTGTGGCAGGCTTGCATATCCCTCATTAAAAAGAGTTTCAAAAGCGGAGACATATGCACGGATAGACTCCCCTGATCTCTGAGCCAAATTCCTTAACTTATCTCTCTGGGCCTGTTGAAAATCTGCAGACACATATGCATGGGCCAGGGTGTTTTTTATTATAGACCTGGGAGCTGTTTCACTAGCAGCTGCAAGTGTCGCTCTCTGTAATAGTGGCACCACAGCGACAGTATGCGTTTCATTAGGAGGTGCACTCAAGCGTGAACGGCACTCGGGAAAGGAGCGACACCAACAGTGGCAGTGACCATTTCATCAGTAAAATCGGTGTTGCTGTTAGTGTCACTGTGGAGCCTCTGTAAGTGACAGGGTCTACCCTGTCGTTTGTTACGTGTATAGAATACTCTCACCCACTTCCCGTTAGAATTAAGCAATGAAATTTTGACACGAGTAAGATATACATATATCCTATAATCGTACCAAATATGAAGAAAATCGGCCAAGCGGTCCCCAAGTTATCGGCGTTTGAACTTTTTACTCCCTCTGTGCGATTGCGTTAGTCGCTGTTCTTTTTTCACTCCCTCCATAGTGCGGCGGGGTTTCGGCTATTCTGTTTGTCCCCCCCCCCGGAGACCGGCGGGAAGTGCAGTATTTCCTATGACAGAATTTAAACGCCGATAACTTGGGAACGGCTTGGCCGATTTTCTTCATATTTGGTACGATTATAGGTTATATATATACCTTACTCGTGTAAAAATTTCATTGCTTAATTCCTATGGGAAGCGGTGAAATTCCATGTCATACCGGCCCGTTGACAAATAAATTCAAATGTCAAACGCATGTGCATAGCGAGAGCTGTGCCAACAGTGACAGCTAGTCCCACCTCAACAGCGACAGCACTGATGAAACGCAAATTTGGGCCTGCCACTGTTTGTGCCACTGTTGGAGCCACTGTTCCAGTCCTACCTCTCGCTTTGACCCCCCTACTAGTGAAACAGCTCCCAGGTGTTCTCAGGGTTGGCTATTAGACGCCTCAGGCTAGCCCCTAAGGGATCGGAAGCGGTAAGAGTCGCTACCTTTAGGCGTATATTTTCCGGTACCTTGTCTAACTCTCTCAGCCACGCTAGGGTTTTGGCCGGGTTGGTTCCCTCACACCTACCAACATCACGAGAATAACGACCTAAAGAATGGTTATCAGCCACGACCGCCAACAACTTAGTCATTTGCTCATCATCCTGTGTTCTTCTACTCACACTTTCCTCCTCATCTACCTCAGTTGCATCATCATCCGTATCCTCATCTACCTCAGTGAGATACGTATACTTCGTTCTCACCTCCTCTCTATCTCCGCCAGATCCCTTTTTACTAATTTTTGCTTTCTCTGCACTACTCTCTGCAGCGTCAGAAAAATCAAAGATACCACTAGGCTTGGTTTTAGCGGACTCTGTTGTGCTTTCTTTACTTTTCCCCCTAGCTTCGGACTAAGAAGCGGAGGTTTCCTCCTTATCCGTCATTCCCAATCGTCGCTTACCTCGTTGTTGGGTCTGCAAACCTACATTCCGTAAAACCTTACTACATGGGGATATGGTGGTAGTGGAAGCGGAGATGGAAGTGGTAGAGGGGGGTATTCTGTCTAGTATCATATTTATGCCTTGGTGTATCAACCATTTAGGTGTAGGGTCTCCCCATTCTATTTAAAGAGGGTTTTAAAGATACCAACTTAAATTTTCATGCCACATTCTAAGTACAATGCCCGAACCCGTTACTACCATGCAAACAGATGTACTTCTACTCACCAACCAGACACAGGGTTGTCGCAGCCAGCCGCTCGAGGTTCCGAGGTTTCCATATTCTAGGCAGACAGGTGATCCATTTGTCGATGTCGACACGCTCCCGTGGGCAGAGCCGTGAAGAGTTGTCCCGTTCCATCATCTCAGTCCACCTTTCTTTACATACAACTGAGATAGAGCACCATTTGTCAGTTCTACTCTCCCGAGCAGAGCCAGAATACGAGGATATAGCAGTCAGCTCTGGATGCGTGGTAAAATGGGTATAGACCAGAGATCCCCGCGGTTGCTGCCTCCTCACTGTCCATCACGTTCGTCACTTCATACTATAGAATCACGTCGGGGTCACCATTTGTCAGGGGGCCGATGTAAGCTCGTCCGCACCTCATGCGTGCTGAGTTGCTTCCCCCACTGAAACCGCTCTGGTCACACAGTGGGGTGAGGCTCCGTAACAAAACAACTCTAGTGACAACGTGTGGTTGAAGCTGAGGAGAGAGGATCGGATCTGCCGTATGCCGGCAGTCGCTTTATTATATATTAGGAGTACATTTAGACGTCACTACGGACGAGTACGTCACACACTCACATACCATTCCTTATACAGACAATAACAGGCGTGGTAGTTGGTTCCAAACATGGTTACATTTTTCCCAATTGGTTACTAATGGTCACATGTAGGGACAAGACGCTCCCCCAAATATGGATATGTCTTTTCCATCAAGGGGCCTCTATCCCATAATAAGAAGAAAACCGCAAAAGATGTTTGCGCGCTCCTCCAAGAGGATTCTGACATGTCCTGCCACGTGCAACCGTCTTGAGGTAAAACCTCCACATACATAGCATACACAAAAAGGAAATATATTAGCTTGGAAAAGATAATAATTTTAGGGAAGATAATAGTTTCAGGGAAGATAATAACTTAGTATTTCTCCCTTCTCATGCACCATAGGTATTTCTCCCTAATATTTACCACACCTTAAAACCTTATTTCTTATATAAGAAGGATTTAGTATAATTACGGTTTTCTTTCACATAGAGATGCATGCGTATACGTTCATCTGAGGAGCGTGAGAAAGCCGGACATGCGAGCAAGGTTCTCACAAACAAGTTGACATGAGTAACGACTTGTTGAGACTGGAGGTGGATACAATACGGATGTGCACGTAGGCACAATCACGCGGAGACAGTAAACTTCCAGAAAACACATATCTTTCTCACCAGCGACTTTCGCCTCTCCTTTTAAATATAATATATATTCTCCCTGTTTGACCATGTTTAAGAGTCGTGTATATAAGAGGAAATCAAACACACATATATATTATAACCTTCGGCAATATGCTCAAGAAAATATAATGTGAGCAGCATAAGAACTTTGTGGCGCAACCATTTACGCGTGGTATTTCCCAGAAAGAAAGAAGTTCTAATAAAAGTGTACCGCTCAATCTTAATAGACATGTCACTTATGGCTACCTTCAGTGATTTGCTCAACATAAGTTCTCCCCGAGTTTTTCTGTGAATATCCTTACCTAAGATACGCTCGTATATTGCTAATATAGACGAACTTTACAGCTTGCTGTATTTCGCAGTCTAAGTTCCTAATTTCTGTGATATTGGCTGGCATGGCCGTACGTGACATTGGCATGGCCGTACGTGACATTGGCATGGCCGTACGTGACAATCGACCTTTTATCTCCTCCTTCAACTCGTCTTCGACGACACGACCTCGCCTGTCTTGTTTAGACAAGTTGAAAATTTCTTCTCCCCAGTTAGGTTAATACCCTCTGTTGAATGTTTTTTTGGTGTTTAAGAGTCGGACTTTATCTCCTACTTTTAGTTTGGGTAAAGGTTTTTCACCCTTTTCATTCAACGGGTATCTATCGTATAACCTGTAGAAGAGACTCTCCATGTTGTCTCGATTGACATGTGCAGGGGGTATACCTAAAGTCTTATGAACAGTGTGATTATAGGAGTGGACCTGCAAAACATCCACGTAACGATAGGTGTTGTTGTGTGCTTTAAACTCGGTGCCTTTATCAGTTTGTACATATTTAGGTGAGCGAAGTAGAGTCTTTTTTTTTAATGCATTTACTACATTTTCACCACCTTTACTCAGAACTGGTTGGGCAAAGGCGAATCTGGAGAATACATCGATACCAGTGAGAATGTATTTGTTTCTGTTGTTTTCCTTTTTGAATGCTTGGGTGTCTATTAAGTCGAGTTGCCATTGTCTGTCGATCCCCCATGTTTGAGTTTTTCGTCGTTTGAATCGCCTTTTATAATTCTTGTGTCTGGTATAGGCATCTACATCAGTGAGGGCGTCTTCTATGTGCTTAAGGCGAGTCTTTTTAAAATGGTGGTCTTTGACTTTAGAAGGACTGGTGAAACTTGCGGGCTGTCTTGGGTTGGTAAAAGCACTCAACACTTTTTTTGTGAGTTCACCTTGAATTCGTTTAGATTTTTTATTCTTTTTTCTTAGAGCCTGGTTGACCATTGTATCTTTTGAATTCCACTACCTTTCTGCTGAGTGGTCTTACCTCTCGACGACGACGGTAATGATGCACGTTGAGCGAAGGTTGTTTTACTTCTGACATAGTGCATTTGGGGGTTGACTCTTTTAAGCCCTTGCATGTAATATCCCACTTTTTTTTTTCCCGTAGTTTTCCCTCGAGCAGCTTCCGTCAGGAGACTTAGTATGTTACTTCCTTTGAGAGGTTTTCCAGGTATAACCACTTCACCTTCCCTGTTCCAGTTGATGTACCCCGCTCCTTTTTCTGTTATGAGGTTATACAGTTTTTTCACTTTTTTCACTTTTTGTTTGTATGATTTCGGAACGGTTCTCTCTATGTTGGCGTGAAAAGATTCCAGAGTGTACGAGCGACCAAATGCCGTTTTTTTTTTTAGTGGACTCGTGTTTTGGTGAAGCAGGCGGTGTACTTGTGATAGTGTCATCACTTTCATCAGCATCATCATCATCATCAGTGTCTCTGTCATCCATCTCTGTGACGTCGTCGCGGTCCCCCTCCACCACATGAGCATCATCATCATCATTGTCATCATCCGTGTCCGTCATATCGTCCGAGGACGGAATCGCCAACATTTCCACTTCGCTTCCTCTAATAGATGGAAGACCGGTTATGACTGGAGAGTCGTAAGGATAAGCTCTTGAGCGCGCTTTTTTAGAACCTATCATAGACAGTGTCATTAAATCGTTGAATTTTCCCATGCGATTTCGCCTCGTGAAATTTGGATCGCTCAAAATGTTGTTGAGTTTTTTTTTAATTGATCTGACTGCTTTTATAAGCGGAGCTGTATCGGAAAGATTTTCCTTGACGAGTTGTGTTTCGTAATAAGTCTTAGCCGGGTCAGAGGTTGGTGGTGGTGCGAGAGCATTTTCCTGGGTTGGTTTATTGCTATCTCTCATCATTTCTTGTGACACCAGGAACATCTTCTTGTAGTTACTGCCTTTTTCATCATTATCGCCGTATAGTGCTTGATATGATGGAGGTCAACGCTGGAATGGCCACAGCCAATAGCGTTCCAAGAAACCCACCTTTTTGTTCGAATATTTTTCACTTCTTTGGTAGAGTAGATTTCTTCCTGGTAATCGCTTTTAGCTCCTTCTTATAAGGCGACAGGCGGTTCACTGCTTAACCACTGGGTAGTCGTATGTTTTTATTCATCACGTTAACACATATTTGGCTCATTAACCGCACAACTTCATTGCTTATTCCCCTCATTAACTGGTTACACTCATTTTCAGAGCACTTAGAAAGATGTTTCAAGAGGGGAAGATGCTTCTTTAAAAGTTGTAACTTTTTTTGCTGCGGCGGCATCATGTTGAGATTCCCTCAGGCTTCACTCAAAAAAAACAACCCAATGGAGAGTGATGGGTTAGCTATTCCGGAATGAAAACAGCTGTGTTTTCAGGCGACGTAATGCTATCCCTCACACGGAAACGGTCCGGTGTTGACTGCTTGAAGTCTATCACTATATATGAATGAGGTTCCGCAGTTTCCTTGGTATATACCTTTGTCAAGAAACTCGGGTTTGAAGGAAACACTTGTCTAGACATGGTGTTGACTTGACTCATATCTCTTGGGTTTTTAAACAGCACCATATAGTGAGCGTTAATACTAATGGTTCTATAGTCTTTATGAGGGAGAAACAGATTTTGTGTGATGAATATCACGCTTATAAGTCTTTTATAAGTGGGAGATCCTCGGAGTCTGTTAGGTCGTCTATAATGAGAAGTGTTTTTTTATTTGGATCTCTTTTTTTGTGGAGTAACTCCTCTTCGCTGAGTAAACCTTGATTGAAGCGGACTTTACCCTTGAAACGTTCAAACGATGGTTGCTATTGACTGTAGCAATAGATGATGTCATCTACTTTCGGTGATAATAGAGTGTTAACTTTCTCTAGAATTTTAAAAACTAGCTCACTCTTTCCACACGACGAAGGACCACTTAGAATCAGCGTGAAAGGCGTCTTGAGAATGTTGACATCGCTGTCCATGCGCTCCATTTCACTATCTTAAATTGACGACGCGTGTTGTAGAACATTCTGTTTTATAACCGTTTGTTTTGTTTTTTTAACCCTCGTTCCAAGGGTGGTCGCGGTAGTGGGTAAAAGAGCGGGGGGGGGGGGGGTTAATAGAGTGTTTAAATTATTTCATGCGAAATCGTTCACCGGAAAAGACGTAACTACAGAGTAGTGCTTCTTTTCCGATTCCCATCTGATAATTTTTCTATTGATGAAACAACACCCCTTTTGGGAATGACCGATCTCGTGATCAAAGAATTTTTTCCACTATAACGGGATCCTCTTTGGTAGGTGAAATCGTGAGACTACACGGGTGGGTGAGTGTAGCTATAATGAGAGGAAGAACCATGTCTCTTTCACTGATGTAATATCTGAGTGAAGATTGATGAAATTTAGGATCGCTACAAGCCATGTAATACCCCATTCCTTCCTTACTTGAGATGTAGGAAGGGATGACGTGCCTATTTTCTATGTGCCTCATTGCGCACCTTCTAATCAAAACACTGTTAACATTCTGGTCTCCTAGTCCCACTGATGCCACACTTCTCAATGATTTAATGCTAGAAGAAGCATTGTCCGTGAAAGTTATCGCGTCTAGAAATGAAGGAACGAATGATGCGCAATTTATAGAGGGGACGGCGACCCCCGCCGTAAGACTGAAATGGCTCTTTGTGAAGCTTCTTACAAGCCTCTTGATCTTAATCGACCACCTCCTACACCACGTAGATTGAACTCCTTATCCGCTAATGTGTACAGAGATGATTTCGACTCATTCCCCTGTTGGTCCGAATGTGAGGAGATGCTCATTTCAGTTCTCGCAACAAAAAGTACAATGCTCGGGTATAGTAACTGTTCTGATGCGTGGGTAATGTCTGAGGAGCAGAGAAAGAATGAATTCAAAATTAGAGACTGACTTACTATACCTTAAGAAACCAACGAAACGACGGGAGTAAACAAATAAATTTCCCGAATAGGCGTGGAAAACATGTAGATTGACTCGAGTAAAACCACCTCTCATTGGATAAATTCAAAATAGTTCGTTAAAAGGGTGGTGGTGGTGATGGTGGGATGGTGGTATGAGAAACTGTGAAACGGCCCCGATACGAGTATCGAGTAGCTCCACTGAGATCAGCGCAACGAGCGTCCCTTAACCATCTCATAGGTACTTTTTTAAAGGAAAGTCATTATTCAAGATAATTACGTAGCGGGGTGGAAAACGTTATACTACAAACACCACAGTGAAGTAATGGTTTGTTTACGGTAAAAAGTTATACTATGGTGCAACGTGAGTTGCTAACGTATGTTGAACGTCTTCATTGTTATTTCCATATGAACGAGTTGAATACGTTGAATAACATTGTGGTAACGTATGGTTTGATTACAGTAAAAGTTATACTATGGCGCAACGTAAGTTAGTAACGTATGTTGAACGTCCCCCTGTTATTGAATAACGTTGTGGTAACGCGCACATTTCACTGGGTTATTCCCATATGAACGTCTTGAATACGTTGAATAATGTTGAGGTAACGTATGCATTTCACTGAGTATATAAACTCGACTGAATGAGCTGCTCTCTCAATTCGCCACCTCTACTCATAGGACGCCCAACAACCTTGTTACCTTCACCACTCCGACGCCATCGTTAACTTCCCTACAGAGGATGGGTAGATGGGTCGTCGACGAAGAATGAGCCGTGCTCCCACTCGACTTATCCACAGATAGTGGAACACTTCAAACTTCACCTGTGAAACCCCGCTCACCTGGCGCGGCTTCCCGCGACGGCGGAAGTGTAACTTTGAGTGAGGCAGAGTTAATTGATCAAACTCTGAAGACGGTTGGTGACAACGACTCTCAATTCTGGGATCCTACCGTTGAAAAACCGGACCCGACAGTGAATTGGGAAACATATTTCAACACCACGAAGAAGACGTTAGAAGAACGTTTGGCAGACGCAAGGCGGGAATAGTCGTTCTTGATTGAGGCCGTAGAAGCGAGCTTGGCCGGTGACGATCGAAAACTGCGCCTCCTCTACAGAGGAGGAGGATGAGAACGAGGCTACAGGTAGTGTTGCGCCACCTAACTCTCCCTTCACCCCGCCAATAGAAGAAGTCTTGTCACAGAGTGGACAAAACACAACATTCAACCTATCTTCAGGCGCTGACACACAACACGACCCAGCCGTGGTTTCACCTGAAACCACAGCCAACAAAGGTGACAGGTGGGAGCTCTCTCTCTCTCTTGAAGTCCAGGTGGCCGAGGATGATTTCCACAAAGACACCTCATTGGAAGTTACCATGTTAGATGGGGCCGCTGTAAGCTCGTCCACACCTCCTGCGTGCTGAGTTGCTTCCCCCACTGAAACCGCTATGGTCACACAGTGGGGTGAGGCTCCGTAACAAAACAACTCTAGTGACAACGTGTGGCTGAAGCTGAGGAGAGGATAGAATCTGCCGTATGCCGGCAGTCGCTTTATTATATATTAGGATACATTTAGACGTCACAACGGGTGAGTACGTCACACATTCACATACCATTCCTTTTACAGATAATACCAGGCGTGGTAGTTGGTTCCAAACATGGTTACATTTTATCCAATTGGTTACTAATGGTCACATGTAGAGACAAGACGCTCTCCCAAATATAGAGACGTCGTTTCCGTCACACATGCAGAGACAAGACGCTCTCCCAAATATGGAGACGTCATTTCCGTCAGGGGGCCTCCATCCCATAATATGAAAAGAACCGCAAAGATGTTTGCGCGTCCCTCCAAGAGGATCCTGACATGTCCTGCCACGTGCAACGTCTTGAGGTAAAACCTCCACATACATAGCATACACAAAAGGAAATATATTTAGCTTGGAAAATATATTAGCTTGGAACAGATAATAATTGTTAGGGAAGATAATAATTTCAGGGAAGATAATAATTTCAGGGAAGATAATAACTTTAGTATTTCTCCCTTCTCATGCACCATAGGTATTCCTCCCTAATTATTTACCACAACTAAAAATCCTATTTCTCACATAAGAAGGATTACGGTTTTCCTTTAACATATAGAAGCATGCGTACATGTTCATCTTGGGAGCGTGAGAAAGCCGGACATGCGAGCAAGGTTCTCACAAACAAGTTGTCATGAGTTCGTCATGAGTAACGACTTGTTGAGACTAGAGGCGGATACAACACGGATGTGCACGTAGGCACAGCCACGCGGAGACAGGAACTTTCTCACCAGCGACTTTCGCCTCTCTCTTCCAATATAATATATATTTTCCCTGTCTGACCATGTTTAAGAGTCGTGTCTATAAAGGGGAAATATATATAAGCAGAGAATAAATAAGAGGAAATATATATATGTATATATATATTAATACTTTCGGCCACATGTTTAGGAAAAATAAGAAATAAGAAAAATAAAAGAATAAGAAAATAAAGGACTGGGTAAAGCGACCAGTTTCACTGGGTATTTCCCAGAAAGAAAAGAAGTTCTTCTGCAAGGGTACCGCTCAATCTTAATGGACATACCATTTATGGCTAACTTCAGTGATTCGCTCAATATCAGTTTTCCCTGAGTTTTTCTGTGATATTGGCTATTTATGGCCGTACGTAACATTGGCATCGTCGTACATAACATTGGCATCGTCGTACGCGACATTGGCATCGTCGTACGCGACATTGGCATCGTCGTACGCGACATTGGCATCGTCGTACGCGACATTGGCATCGTCGTACGCGACATTGGCATCGTCGTACGCGACATTGGCATCGTCGTACGCGACATTGGCATCGTCGTACGCGACATTGGCAGGGCCGTACGTGACATTGGCCCTCCCCACCTTAAAATAATCCGCAATCTTCCCCAGGTTGCTGATGATTTAAGACAAAAGAAAATAATTCTGGGACTTCAGCCATGGCTGCCATGTGCAGCAAGGAACACGGCTTCAGCTTGGGGGGGGCTTTAGTTATGGCTACTTTGTGCAGCAAGGAACACTCCCAGTGCCCTGAAGGAAAGCACGCCCAGTCTCCTAAGGAGACTCTTGCGTCCACAGAAGCGATGTGTGGCGGGCATGGTCACTGGGAATAAGAATGGGCAGAATACCTCCGGATGGAGGTAGACATCAGGAAGTAGGGCCGGACCTCTTGACAGCAGTAGCTAGCCAAGTGATTTGGTCGACCATTCTATTGCCCCCGAACATGATTAGTTCGGCAACCCATTGGGGCTAAGGTCTCAGTCCCCAAAGGAAATATCGAAGGACGACTTCTTGGAAGGAGAAGGAACTTTTTGGAAGGGGAAGGAAACTTTTTGGAAGGGGAAAGAAACTTGAATAAATTGTTTGAGAAGAAAACTTAATAAATTATTTAAAAAGAAACTTAACCAATTGTCTAGGAAGGAACTTAAATTGTCTAAGAAGGAACTTAACAAATTGTCTAAGAAGGAACTTAACAAATTGTCTAAGAAGGAGGAACTTAACAAATTGTCCAAGAAGGGAAATTGGATAAATTGATTGGGAAGAAACTTAAAATTAGGAGGAATAGGTCTTAGCGACCCAAAGGAACGTGCTATAGCTGGACGGCAAATCTCCCTATCGAACCAATCACTTGCCCATCCAGGCGAGGTCCAAAGACGGGATCTATTTGTACAAGGTGGAGTTTTAGACCTCCTTTCGACAGCCTTTCAATTCGAAAGAGACTAGTCCGGGGGTTAGAGGGTAGACGTTGAAAGTACACCACAACGTCCTGCAGACATCCCGCTAACTCTCCAATATACCTGATGACTAGAGCCACCTTAAATCAGGGTAATAAGCTTCGAGGATCGGTTCATACAGCTCTACCTGTTTCTTGAGAACAATTATTCAACCCCAATCCTCTGCGTGATCGGAGGGAACTGGTGGTAATTTTATTACTGCATGGGAAGGAATCCCCAAGAGGTCACGGCACCTGTATTGTCTCATGGCTACTCCCCAATTCACCAGGTCCGTTTCAATCCTTCCGTTACCCCGTAGTACCGTCCCACAAAATGTGCACGTTTCCCATCGTCGCACCATCTGGTCGAGAATCATCCAGAAACACTTTTGGTGCACGAGAGCGCCGCAGCAGGTCATTCGTGCTGCCATTCTGACATCCCACCTATTTCTACATTCAATATAGGTAAGAGACTGTAAACATACACAACACAGCCCGGTTTTATGTTGTTGAAGGAAAGCCTTTCTCCTAGCACCGTGTCGTATTACCCTTCTAATTCCTGCCTTAGAAAATTCCCCACGTCTCTCATCATAGATTCTCGGGAAAAGGTCTTGCCGGTTAGTACCTGTCCAGTTAGTCAGAGCTTCCATGACTAGCTCCCCTCGACCTGCTACTCTTGGGGGATAATAATTTAACACTTCACCCAAGAAATGGTGTGCCTTTTCAGGTTCTAGAGTAAATGCGATTTCGACTAGCAAGTGGTAGAGCTCATCGCACCCAAAGAAATTACAAAACTCCACGTATGCGTTACCGGAGCTTTTCTTCACCAACTGCCACAGTGCGCGCGCCAAAGCATATATATTATTATGATCAGCGAAAGCTTTAAATACCTGTATATATTCAGCACCTGAAAATATAGGTGGTAGAGTAATGGTCGTTACACCCATCTCACCATCATACTTCCACAAAGCATGAAAATACCTGCTATACCAACTCAATTTCTCATACTCCAGCTCGTGGAAAATAAACTCAGCTGAGATAGCCATTCTGAATCAACTTTCACTTAACTTTTACTCTTTCTCACTCACACCTGTCCCGTCCTGTGCTCATGGATAGTGGCCTCCGAGGCACGAAGTCGAGCAGTTTCCGCAACGTCCCTACTCCAGGAGCCTTGACTCGGTTAACAAACGTTCCGTAAGGAGAAGGAATCGTTGGGTACCACTGTTCTTACGTTGCTGATGGTGGCCTTAGGTACACGAAACACACGTCCCTACCCTAGGAGCTTTGACTCGGTTAACAAACGCCCCAAAAGGAGAAGGAATTGTTGGGTGCCATCTTTCTCCGTTACCTAGGTTCTCCAATTTTCTTTTACTCTACTTGTCTCAGCGACAGGAACGCGGACCGTTCATTACAACATATTACAACAACCTTTTTGTCTTTTTGACAACACACCAAATCACCCTATAGACTATTACATTTTGGTATTGTTCATAGGATCATCGACTTTCAGATTAGACTGAAACACCAGAGCTGTGTGATAGCACCACTAGAATCGTCTACTTATTAGACGTTCTGTAACCATTGTTTTCAGGTCCATGAAAAAGTTGTCATTGTTCCTTTTCTCCTAGAGTACTCCTCAAAGTCCTTGAAGAAGTTCTCATTGTCCTTGTTAGGAAAAGTACAGCACAGTCAAGTCTTATTTATAACACTGAATGTCACATGCATTTGAAGAGGTCCATATATTTCCTTCAGTCAGATAGTATAAATCTGCTAAGAAACAACATGGCGGGTCGCATGCCATCCGGCCGCACAGCCTGACCGATCATATGAGACGCTACCTTCCGTCGCGAGAAGATCGCATGGTTCTAGTTTTGAGGTCATCACACAGTAGTCATGGGCAGGTCCAGCTCCAAGACTCACAATTTACACAGAGCCTCAAGGTCATTGTGTTAGAATGAGCATCAAGGTCATTGTGTTAGAATAAGTACTCAGTGGCATCATGCTAGAATAAGATTACATTACATTGTCCTTCTATGTTGGCAGCGAGAGTAGGTTAATCACTCGTGAACCTTTTTATTTTGAAACGAGAGTAAGGGTAATCACTCGTGGGCCTTTTTATTTTGAAACGAGAGTAAGGGTAAATCACTCGTGGGCCTTTTTATTTTGAAACGAGAGTAAGGGTAAATCACTCGTGGGCCTTTTTATTTTGAAACGAGAGTAAGGGTAATCACTCGTGGGCCTTTTTATTTTGAAACGAGAGTAAGGGTAAATCACTCGTGGGCCTTTTTATTTTGAAACGAGAGTAAGGGTAATCACTCGTGGGCCTTTTTATTTTGAAACGAGAGTAAGGGTAATCACTCGTGGGCCTTTTTATTTTGAAACGAGAGTAAGGGTAAATCACTCGTGGGCCTTTTTATTTTGAAACGAGAGTAAGGGTAATCACTCGTGGGCCTTTTTATTTTGAAACGAGGGTAAGGTTATCCCTCAAGAATTTAAAGTTGTACCACCTATTGATTTTCACTCACCAAATGAACTCCAAGAAACTACTTTTAAGGTCACTTGTAACACCAGCAGTAACACCAGTTGTAATTACCTTATGGCGTAAAAGAGGGGAATGGTCACAGGAGGTAACCGTCACCTAAGGTAGGCGTGGTTGATGTGACCTGGGAGGAAAACCAATTAAAAGACGCAGAATAGCCAATTAAAAATAAAACAAAAAGAAAATAAGTAAAGGCAAAGATAAAGAAAAGAAACAGTACCACTCTCATTCTGTCAACCCTGTGACAGTCGTACCACAAGTTGTATCACCAGTTGTATCACCAGTTGTATCAGAGTCTGTTCTTATTGTGTGGACTGAAGAGAGGAATGTCTTTATCGTGTCGTCCGTGTCTTTCACACACCCCGTCCGATCGTGGTTCCGTCAGACGCCCTCGTTTTCACATACTCCGTCTGAGCATGGTTCCGTCAGACGCCCTCGTTTTCACATACTCCGTCCGAGCATGTTTCCACCAGACGCCCTCGTTTTCACATACTCCGTCTGAGCATGGTTCCGTCAGACGCCTCGTTTTCACATACTCCGTCCGAGCATGTTTCCACCAGACGCCCTCGTTTTCACATACTCCGTCCGAGCATGTTTCCATCAGGTGCAGCGTGGTTCAGCACCTCAAAGTAGAACACCAAGGGTGTGAGAAACAGTCATTTTGGTCTTTGCACAGGACATCAGGACAACAGTCAGGAAGGATCGCAGAAACAGGTGTTAATTTTTGAGCTTTCTGATCATGCCTTCATTCCCTTTTTATCTCGATGGGCTAGGACTGCGGGAACGACTAATTACGTCATCCTCATCTCCCTCGTCTGGCACGTCCACCTGAATCATAGCCTCACAGGTTCGAGCACTGTACCCCACTTTAGGAAGAACCTTTTCCCTCTTACTCCTCTCTATACCATAACATTTCTTATTCTTACAGCATAGTAAAAACCCTTGCTTCCTAATCTTTTCTCTAATCTTATAACCCGTTTTTGTAAGATACAAAAATACTACAAATCCCACTACTATTGCTAGGGCTACTATAAACCAAAACCACCAGGCCCTACTTGATACGCTAGCCTGTATAGTTTTTATTCTTGATACTATTCTACTGCGAGGAGGGACTTCAAGGGCATTAAAGGAGGGAAAATTTAACTCAGATATGCCGCTAGTCTGCCAAACTTTATGTGTTCTCATTGGGTACCGGGAAAAATTTAACCAAGACAAATCCACGGGCTGTGGAGGTGGGATGGTTATGTTGTGGAAAAACCGAGTAAGGGGCAAGCCTCTAAGATTCCAGAAATCGGTGTCAAGTCCACATCGCTGGTCTACTTGGATAACATAACTTCCGGCAGTTAATTTTCCAGTAACTGGGCTTTTATGAGGACATGCATAGTGGTAAGTCGTGTCTTCTGTTTCTACAATGAATCTATTTAGGGGAGTTGAGACTATTGTAGATGGTGGCGGTCGCCCAGTGTAAAGTGGCACCGGACACTTGGCCTGTTGTTCCGTGTCTCCATTTATTAACCCATGTAAACACGGTTGTTGCCGTCTATCATACTTCACCCCAGATTTACACGCTCGCGGGTCTGGACCATAACATTCATACGGGAAATACAGATCTTCAGTTGTCAAATCTAGAACAAACGGTTGTGGCTGGTGGATTTTTATACATTTCTTCCCTTCACATACTGCCATGGTGTTTATAGTGTATAAACGCTGCTCGTGGGACCCGAATAAAGGTGCTCGCAGGACACAAATGGCCTGGGAGTTGACAACTATTATCTTCTCCACCCGGACATAGGCATAGTAAGCTAGGGTATTAACTTGTAGGCCGTTATCTTTTGAAGAGAGTATTTTCTCCATTAATGGCACAGGCACTACTTGATCATAAACAACTCGTGCTTCACAGGCAACTCGCACGCTAGAGGCCTCAGCTACCGCTGCCTCGTAACTAGTTAGATGTTCATCAATTAAATCCATCACCACCGTGAATCCCAGTACTACCCCGTTATACTCAACAATAGGTTCCATATGACTCAGGCGTACTATTTTTCCCTCTTGCGCGTTTTGCCTCTGTATTATTGAGTTTACAGTATGGGCCAACTTCTCTTCCTGCACTCCCAATAGGTTTACTTTGGCAACTAGTCCTATTTGTGTGTCTACTACACCCTCAATTTCTTCTGCCAATGCCAAATCTGCCGCCTGCAGGGCTTCAATATCGGCTTCAGTGGCTGTTCCAAATAAAAATGAAGAAATTTTGCCAACTATATTTAAAAGTCCCCTTTTTCGTCGACTGACATGCCTTATCCGCGTCCGAATGACAGCAAGTCTTCTCAACAAATTTTCGGTGAAAGCCAGTGCATCTGTGTTAGGATGGTTAAAGTTATATCGGGTTTGTTTCTCTCGTATGCGATTTTCTAGACTGTCACACATCTGCAGCCATTTCACATCCAGTGAATGGTCGGCCGTTAGGTATACGTATACTTGAGCATAAGAGCGTATCTCTCTCACCTCCTCTTCGTGAGATATAATGGCCCCAGTTTCTATCTTGCTTATTTCCTGTCCGCTGGATAGCGCCAGGCACCTGAAATAAGATGAGGACTCAGTTAGTACAGAGTCTCACCGTTTCCAGCCAGGAATTCCAATTAATTTCAAAGGAATTAGGACACCCCCTGCTCTTGCTTGAGGAAGTGTTAACAGCAGCTGCTGCTGGTGTAAGGACTGCGGACAGATGGGGGTTTGGGATTAAGGGAATCGGGGTAGCTTCGGCGGGCGGAAGCTTTGATTCCTTACTCGTTGGGGCAGGCACTGGATCTACCTCCTCATACGACTTTGCTTCAGGAATGACCCGAGCATTCCTTTGATTAACTCGAACGACGCGTCCCGTTTCGAGTTCCTCTACGCGGAGACCTCCGTCATGATTGGAGATCACCTGGTAGCCGGGCTGCCACTTAGGCTGCCCCTTCCGGGGAAAGAGGGCGCGCACCGTGACAAAGGCCCCAACGGGTAGGCGTTTAGCCCGACCCGGCTCTTTTGTCTTATAGGCGGCTCTCGTTTCCTGGCGGAATTCATGCAATAGGCGCTGGGATTGCCTGTAACCTTTCACCTTCTTCAGGGTTTCCTGTAGTGGTTCGGGGCAGGCGCGCTTTCCTGCCATACACTGATTGGTACGGACTGATGCCGGCGGGACCAGCCGTAATTCTATACGCATATAGCGCCTCGGACAGGTACCTTGTCCATTTTCGCGGGTCTCCCCCTGTTAGTTTCAATAGCAACTTCTGGATGGTTCCATTGAATCGCTCTACCATCACATTGGACTGGGGATGATACGGCGAGGTCTTACGGTGTTGGACACCGTTATTCCTCAGCCATTCCTCAAAATGGGACTCTGTGAATTCCCCTCCATTATCAGTCACTACGGCTGTGGGGAGCCCATATCTAGCTACTATCTCACGTGAGAAGGCTTCCCACACAGTAGCAGATTTCTTTGATGCTATTGGTATTGCTTCTACCCAGCCAGTAAGATGATCTATACATGTTAACAGGTACTGTCGACCTCTTTGATCTCTAGGGAAGGGTCCCACCAGGTCCATTCCCCAGGTGTGGAACGAACACGGGGGCGTAGGCATCTGTCCCCTTGGGGCAGCAGCATTCGCCGGTGTGAGGGTGTTACATAACACACAGCTACCTATGTACTCCCTAATGGTTCTCCGCATTCCGGGCCAAAGGTAATTTTCCTGTACCCTCTTTAGGGTCTTTTCTGGAGCCGAATGCCCCACTTCCCCATGACAACGGTCTATTACTTTCTTCCTATACTGCTGGGGTAACATCAACCGAGGGTAGGTACCCCCGTTTTTGAATGGCTCTGCTATGCTATACAGAATTCCCTGATATACCACATAGCGGGTTTCGTCTGTCCCCTGCTCAGCCTCAATGAACCCATCTTTGAACTGTTCTTTCTGGAGCTTCTTCAAAGCCAGAGGATCAATGCTGTCAGTGTTCCAGACATCTGGGGTTTCTGACGCCCAGGTCTCCTCCCCGCCTTGGTCACTAACTGGGGCTACACTTGCTATTCTGGACAGCATATCTGCTCGGACATTTAACTTTCCCTTGTGATACAAAATTGGGGCGGCATACTCGGATATCTGGATTGACCACCTTTGGAGCTTGGTATTCCTGATTTATGATTGGAAAAGACACCTTAAGGGCTTGTGATCCGTATGGATTTCAAAGGAGGCACCCCCTCCCAGGTACGGGTGCAACTTCTTAAGGGCATACACAATGGCATAGGCTTCTTTTTCTATGATAGGCCATAATCGTTGTCGATCAGACAGTTTGTGCGAGACATAATGGATGACCCGTTCTACCCCTTTATCATCTTTTTGGACAAGGATAGCACCAATACATCGATCAGATGCATCGGTGTATAAGATGTAGGGCTTATTAACATCGGGGTGCGCTAAGACTGGTGCTTTGGTCAAAGCAGCCTTCAGCTAGTCGAAGGATTTTTGATGTTCTTCACCCCAGATGAACTCGTTCTTTGGTTTCGTTAACTCCGTCAGTGGCACCGCCAGGGTCGCGGATCCTGGAATGCACTGACGATAGTATCCTGCCATACCAAGGAAACTTCGTACTGCCGATCTATCTTTTGGCGGTTCCATATCCCTTATGGCCTCAGTTTTCGACTCATGGGGGCGGATGCCCTCAGCATCGACCACATACCCTAGCAATTCTATTTGGGTCTTGTAGAAGCTACACTTTGATGGTTTTACCTGCAGACCTGCCTCTCTCAATCTGTCAAGGACCTTCCCCAGATGTTCTACATGCTCTTTCTCGTTCTTGCTATAGATAACAATATCATCTATGAACACCATGCAGCAGCGCCCAATGAGCCCTGTCAGTACTTTAGTCATGGCTCGTTGGAACTGAGCCGGGGCGTTCTTTAAACGCCATTCTGGTGAACTCAAAAGGTCCGAGATGACAGGTAAAGGCCGTCTTTTCGATGGAGGCAGGGTCCATAGGCATCTGCCAGTACCCGGACTTAAGGTCTAGGGTGGAGAAAACCTTAGCCCCTTCTAGTGTGTCAAAGATATCTTGAATGTAAGGCAGCGGATAAGCATCACCTTTTGTCATTGCATTGATTTTACGGTAATCTACACAAAACCGAGTACCACCGTCCTTTTTTGGGACCAGGGTGATGGGAGACGCCCAGGGGGACGTGCTCGGTCTTATCACCCCGTCAGCTAGCATTTCTTGTACGCATTGTTCTACCTTTCCTCTTTTGTCCAATGGCATTCTATAGGGGTTCTGATGAATAGGGCCGCTGTCACCTGTGTCAATCACTGCTGGCGGCAGTGATCGAGCAACTCGGACCAGCGTCTCCTTTTCACTAAACACACCCCGATACCTCGTTAAGACGTCATTAACGAGGGAACTGCTCGACATTGGGACTTGGGATACAGACATTACAGGACCACAATACTGTGATGGGTTAGTTACAAGTGGATATACTTTCTCTCCTAACTTCATTATATTTTGTACAAAATCGATTACATATGCCCGGCTGCATAGATTGGACCCGATTAACAAATCGACTCCCCCTGCGTTATCGCACACTAAAACCTCTGTGGGGAATCCCCCTATATTGACAGTACAGGTACCCCTTACAGTCAGGGTGTGTCCGGTTATACTCCGCACCATGGGCGGTTCTTCTAAAGGAATAAACTTTGGCAAGCGAGTATACAGTTGAGCGGTTATAAGAGTATGTGTACTACCAGTGTCTATCAGGGCTGTTACCTGTATTCCTTCTACATCGAGTCGTACCCTAGGTCGTACGGCTCCTTCTGTGCCGCAACAGCGCCCATCCCCTGGCCAAGGGGTGAGGACTGAGCGCTTAGCTATTTTCCCTGGTTGGCTGGAGGAGCCACAGGCGTGGGAAAACTACCCTTATTTTTGCAATCATACCTCCAGTGTTGTTCTCCACAATAGCAAGGACGAGTCGGGGGTCGAGCCCGACAGCCTTCTACTACATGGCCGCTCTGGTGACACCTCTGGCAGGCATCTTCTGCCACTTCTTGTGATCTAGCCCCGTTAGAAGAATCTCTAGGTCCTGGACCATTCTTACAATCATTTGCAAAATGACCTAACCTATTACACCGGAAACATTTATCCTGTGGGGTGGCTGTGCGTGGTTTCTTTTTTCTGGGATTTGTATTGGGTTTGGGTTTCTTCTGAGTACCTTGCACTGCTAAAACTTGTTTCATTTTATCTCTCATTTCCTGTTGGGACCTATTGGCAGAAGCCACCTCCTGCCTCAGTTCTTCTACTACACCCCGCAAGAGGGCGGTCTCACTAACTTCCTGTTCCAGTGAATGGACTTTCCCACTATCTCTAGGTTTAAGATAATCTTCTCTTTGGCTATATGAGATAATCTGTTTTATGGCTACCCGGAGGGAGATAGGTCGGCGTGCCGCAATCCTACATGCTACTGTCCTGTCCTCCATCCAGCTAAGGAGATCCCTTATTAGTTCGGATTGGTCTTGTGGCGGGTTCGCGTACCCCTCATTAAAAAGAGTCTCAAAGGCAGAGACATATGCACGGATAGATTCCCCTGATCTCTGAGCTAAATTTCTTAACTTATCTCTCTGGGCCTGTTGGAAATCTGCTGATACATACGCGTGGGCCAGGGTGTTCTTTATCATAGGCAGGTGTTCTCAGGGTTGGTCACTAGACATCTCAGGCTAGCCCCCAAAGGATCAGAAGCGGTAAGAGTCGCTACCTTTAGACGTATATTTTCCGGTAACTTGTCTAACTCTCTCAGCCACGCTAGGGTTTTGGCTGGGTTGGTTCCTTCACACCTACCTACATCGCGAGAATAACGACCCAATGAATGGTTATCAGCCACGGCCGCCAACAACTTAGTCATATTCTTATCATCCTGTGTTCTTCTACCCATACCTTCCTCCTCATCTATCTCAGTTGCCTCATCATCCGTATCCTCATCTCCCTCAGTGAGATACGTATACCTCGTTCTCACCTCCTCTCTATCTCCGCCAGATCCCTTTTTACTCATTTTTGCTTTCTCTGCACTACGCTCTGCAGCGTCGGTACTACTCTCTGCAGCGTCAGAAAAATCAAAGATACTACTAGGCTTGGCTTTAGCGGACTCTGTGGTGCTTTCCTTACTTTTCCCCCTAGCTTCGGACCGAGAAGCGGAGGTTTCCTCCTTATCTGTCATTCCCAAACGTCGGTTACCTCGTTGTATAGTATCTGTCTGCAAACCTACATTCCGTAAGACCTTACTACATGGGGAGGTGGTGGTGGTGGAATCGGAGATGGAAGGGGTAGAGGAGATTCTGGAGGGGGCGGAACGTGGTATGGGGGTATTTTGTCTGGTATCATATTTATGCCTTGGTGTATCAACCATCTAGGTATAGGGTCTCCCGTTCAAAAAGAGGGTTTTAAAGGTACTAAATTAAATTTTCATGCCACATTCTAAATACAATGCCCGAACCCATTACTACCATGCAAAACAGATGTACTCCTACTCACCAAACCAGACACAGGGTTGTCGCAGCCAGCCACTCGAGGTTCCGAGGTTTCCACAGTCTAGGCAGACAGGTGTTCCCTCTATCACTGTCGACACTCTCCCGTGGGCAGAGCCGTGAAGAGTTGTCCCGTTCCATCGTCCCGAGTCTGCCTCTCTTTACACACCACTCAGATAAAGCACCATTTGTCAGTTCGGCTCACCTGAGCTGAACCAGACTACGAGGATATAACAGTCAGCTTCGGATGCGCGGTAAAGTGGGTATATACCAGAGATCCCCGTGGTGGCTGCCTCCTCATGGCCCATCACGTTTGTCACTTCATACTATATGTCATCACGTCGGGGTCACCATTTGTTAGATGGGGCCGCTGTAAGCTCGTCCACACCTCCTGCGTGCTGAGTTGCTTCCCCCACTGAAACCGCTATGGTCACACAGTGGGGTGAGGCTCCGTAACAAAACAACTCTAGTGACAACGTGTGGCTGAAGCTGAGGAGAGGATAGAATCTGCCGTATGCCGGCAGTCGCTTTATTATATATTAGGATACATTTAGACGTCACAATGGGTGAGTACGTCACACATTCACATACCATTCCTTTTACAGATAATACCAGGCATGGTAGTTGGTTCCAAACATGGTTACATTTTATCCAATTGGTTACTAATGGTCACATGTAGAGACAAGACGCTCTCCCAAATATAGAGACGTCGTTTCCGTCACACATGCAGAGACAAGACGCTCTCCCAAATATGGAGACGTCATTTCCGTCAGGGGGCCTCCATCCCATAATATGAAAAGAACCGCAAAGATGTTTGCGCGTCCCTCCAAGAGGATCCTGACATGTCCTGCCACATGCAACGTCTTGAGGTAAAACCTCCACATACATAGCATACACAAAAGGAAATATATTTAGCTTGGAAAATATATTAGCTTGGAACAGATAATAATTGTTAGGGAAGATAATAATTTCAGGGAAGATAATAATTTCAGGGAAGATAATAACTTTAGTATTTCTCCCTTCTCATGCACCATAGGTATTCCTCCCTAATTATTTACCACAACTGAAAATCCTATTTCTCACATAAGAAGGATTACGGTTTTCCTTTAACATATAGAAGCATGCGTACATGTTCATCTTGGGAGCGTGAGAAAGCCGGACATGCGAGCAAGGTTCTCACAAACAAGTTGTCATGAGTTCGTCATGAGTAACGACTTGTTGAGACTAGAGGCAGATACAACACGGATGTGCACGTAGGCACAGCCACGCGGAGACAGGAACTTTCTCACCAGCGACTTTCGCCTCTCTCTTTCAATATAATATATATTTTCCCTGTCTGACCATGTTTAAGAGTCGTGTCTATATAGGGGAAATATATATAAGCAGAGAATAAATAAGAGGAAATATATATATGTATATATATATTAATACTTTCGGCCACATGTTTAGGAAAAATAAGAAATAAGAAAAATAAAAGAATAAGAAAATAAAGGACTGGGTAAAGCGACCAGTTTCACTGGGTATTTCCCAGAAAGAAAAGAAGTTCTCCTGCAAGGGTACCGCTCAATCTTAATGGACATACCATTTATGGCTAACTTCAGTGATTCGCTCAATGTCAGTTTTCCCTGAGTTTTTCTGTGATATTGGCTATTTATGGCCGTACGTAACATTGGCATCGTCGTACGCGACATTGGCATCGTCGTACGCGACATTGGCATCGTCGTACGCGACATTGGCATCGTCGTACGCGACATTGGCATCATCGTACGCGACATTGGCATCGTCGTACGCGACATTGGCATCGTCGTACGCGACATTGGCATCGTCGTACGCGACATTGGCATCGTCGTACGCGACATTGGCATCGTCGTACGCGACATTGGCATCGTCGTACGCGACATTGGCATCGTCGTACGTGACATACCATGGAGAGGGTATACTTCTGGGAATACCTCTTCTACAATGGTATCTAAACAAAGGCCTTATTGTCACACGTCTCTACCTTGTTATAGAGTATGTACCGGAAAAACCCTTCGAACAATTCATGAATGAAGTTACAAAAGCTCAACGCAACGGTGATAAAAACTCGGATGGTAAAATCCTATCTGATCTGTACAAACTACTAGGAAACAGTTCCTATGGTAAAACCATATGTAACAAACAAAACTTTACCAACACGAGATATATCTCGCTCAAGAAAGCTCGAGAGTTGGCTTCCCATTGGACGTTACAAAACATGTCTGAAATCAATGAGAATACATTGGAAATCATGTGCTACCCCAAAACAGTTAGATATGATCTTCCCATCCAGATAGGGTTCATGGTGTATTAGTATGCCAAGCTCAAAATGCTCGCATTTTACTACGACTTCCTCTTGCGTTTCATAGACACTTAAGACTTTGAAATGTGCGAAATGGATACAGACAATTTATATTTCACTCTGAGTAGTGACAAACTAGAGGATGTAATCAAGCCAGAACTTAGACGAACCTACTTCACAGAACGACATCTATGGTTACCATCAGAGTCGTGTGATATTCCCTTTCACAGAGAGCAATACATTCTGGGTAAAACAAATAGAGCCCCCTGGTTTCCTCATCCTTGTTGTCAAGAAAGATTACTACACGATAAGCGCACTCCAGGTCTATTCAAAGTGGAATGGGAAGGAGATGAAATGACTTCTCTCAACTCTAAATGCTATATAGGAGAGGGTGAAACTCAAAAGCTTAGTTGTAACAAAAACAAAACTTATCTGTGGGGGACTTTAAGAAAGTACTAGCTAATAGGCACGCATATATGGCTACTAACACAGGTTTCAAAGTGGTTAATCATAAAATGGTGACTTATAAACAGAGAAAGAGAGGTTTGAACTATCGTTACATTAAACGAAAAGTTTGTGAGGATGGTGTTACAACTCTTCCATTGCAGATATAAAGGACACTTTCCACATCGTTTTTTTTGCACGCAAATGAATTTTTTTTACAATTTTTCACAAAAAAGTGAAAAAAATTTCACAGAAAATGTGCATCGAAACTTATATCTATGTAGAACCGTATATCTGTAATAAAAACCTTAATAAGATGTTCTTGTTGTGTCTTTTGTGCAAGTCTACTATAAAAATCATCTTTAATTCATACGACGTTATGCAATTAGGGTAATGTATTCAAAATTTAATGTTTTCCAAGCAAAACTAGGTCAATGTATGTTTTTTTTGCACGCAAGTGAATTTTTTTTACAATTTTTCACAAAAAAGTGAAAAAAATTTCACAGAAAATGTGCATCGAAACTTATATCTATGTAAAACCGTATATCTGTAATAAAAACCTTAATAAGATGTTCTTGTTGTGTCTTTTGTGCAAGTCTACTATAAAAATCATCTTTAATTCATACGACGTTATGCAATTAGGGTAATGTATTCAAAATTTAATGTATTCCAAGCAAAACTAGGTCAATGTATGCAATTAGGGTAATGTATTAAAAATTTAATGTATTCGAAAGCGAAACTAGGTCAATGTATGCATGACATGACCTAGATAATTCATACATGACCTAGATAATTCTGGTTCCGGTCTCTCCACCAATCAGAACGCTCCATTTCTGTGTCGTCACAGTACTTCCGTTCTGCAAGTAGGTCAACACCTCTTTCTTCATACGCGCTAAAAGAACCCTTCTATACTACTCCCAGTTCTCGTAAGGTGTACAAGACACTGTCGATCACCACATAATCCTCTTCTCCGTCCAAGCCAGTCTTGTACTATGATAGTTTAGTTTGCTCCTGGATGAGGTCATCTCTGTCAATGTAGGGGTCACCTCATGGCTGTCTGGGTGGGGGGGTTTGCCATTTGCACATTCGACAGCCAGCAGTTCAGTGAAAGCCATGATCAGGCTGTCTTCTAGTATGGTCAACTCAGCAATACCAGGTGTGCTCTTGCTCTTGTTCGTCTGTGGAGCTCCTGGTGGGAGGCGCGATAGCATGTCTGCCCTCACGTTGTAAGCCCCTTTTCTGTATTCTATTGGGGCGCCATACTCTGCCAGCATGACCGCCCACCGCTGGATTTTGGAATTCTTTACGCCTTGTTGGAAGAAGTTGCGTAACGGTTTATGATCAGAAACAATTACAAAGGATGCCCCCTGGAGATACGGCTGTAACTTCTGAAGTGCGTACACTATGGCATAGGCCTCTTTTTCAATGATGGCCCATTTGCGCTGTCCATCATTCAGTTGCTTGGAGATATACTGGATGGGGCGCTCAACACCCTGGGTCCTGTTTTTCAGTTGAGACTATCTCAAGCTGAGATCCACTGAGATCCATGGGAGATCCTGAGACCATTTAGGAGATCAATGGCTGCAGGTGTTTTTCAGTTAGGGTCTCAGTGCGCCACAGCGGATCTCAGGACGATCTCAGGTTTAGCTGAGATAATTTCTGCCAGGTGCAAGATACTGCACTCAGAAATTATTGATTTGAGATACTTATACTTATTCAAATTAGACCATATTTACAGCGAATAATTGTCCATGTCCATCCAATTGCGTCCTAAGATTTCATAATTTTCTATTGAATATTTCAAGAGTAAGACATGTTTTTCTTTGTGAATGGGTAGTGTTGTTATTTATAAATATGGAGTGACCTTGACCCTACCCTGCTCAAATAACATCGAGCATTCCAGTAGGTATACACAAGCTGTTTGAGTGGGGCAGTGACTGCATCTCTTAGATTTACAGTCTTAATAACCACAAGAAAACTATGAAATTTCGGATATAGGTATGTCAGATTATTAGAACCCTTCGCTCTAAATATTTTCTAATTTGAATAAGTGTAAGTACCTAAAAAAATAAGTTATGACTAGTATCAACTGGTCTCAGGTTGAGACCGTTTGGGAGATCATTTCACTTGAGATCCCTTGAGATCATCACAACTGAAAAACACTCAAATCACCCAAAACGGTCACATCTCAGTCTCAGGCTGAGATCCCCAGAGATCGTCTCAACTGAAAAACAGTCTGGCTTCCAAACGGTCTCAACTTGAGATCGTCTCAACTGAAAAACAGGGCCCAGGTCATCTGTCTGTGTCAGTATACCTCCCACACAACCCATGCTGGCATCAACATGCAGGTGATAAGGGCGGTTCGCGTCAGGAAATGCCATCACAGCTTCTGAGGTCAGTGCATCCTTCAGGTGACACCAGGCTTGATGTCTAGTGGGTGTCCACAAGAATGGTTCACTCTTGCATGTCAGTTCGACGAGTGGCTCAGCCTTTTCCGCAAAACTTGGAATGCACTGCCTGTAGTACCCAGCCAGCCCCAAGAAATGTTGTATTTCCTTGGTGTTTTCAGGTGGTGCCATGTTCTGGATAGCTTCCACCTTTTTGGGGTTTGGTCGGATTCCTTTTGCTCCTACTATGTAGCCCAGTAGTTTTACTTCCTCTTGGTGTAGTTTGCATTTGTCAGGGTTCACTGTGAGGTTGTTTTGTGCCAGTAGTTGAAAAACCTCTTCAAGGTGTAGATCATGTTGCTCGGGTTAAGTGGAGTGCAGAATGATGTCGTCTAGGTATACCAGCACAGACGTATCCAACAACGGGGCGAGCACATGGTTGATGTAACGTTACCAGGTGGCAGGGCTGTTACAATAGCCTTATGGCATGTGGAGAAACTCAAACAGTTCATAAAGTGTAGAAAATGCTGTCACTTCCCAACTGTCCGGTATCACCAGGATCTGAAAGTATGCGTTTTTTAACCCTTTAAGGACGCATGAGTTTTAATTATTATGTGCCCGTCCTCTCGCCAGACAAACTGCCACCAGCACCCATCCCTATGGGAGTTGCAGGGTCCCAGGCAGCCGTCCTTAAAGGGTTAAGTCCAGCACAGAGAAGACTGTGGCTCCCATGAGTGCATCGAATATGTCTTGTATGTTCGGTATGGGCAAAGCATCCTTTTTGCACAAGTTGTTGATTTTCCTGTAGTCGACACAGCATTGTACTCCACCATTGGGTTTGGGCACAATGAGCAGGGGTGAGGCCCACGCACTAGCACTAGGCGTAACGACCCCGGCCTGCAATAATTGGTCCAGTTCATTCTGTACCTTGTTTTTTAACTTCAGAGGGATACGATAGGGGCGTTGCCTAATCGGTGGGTGGTGGCCGACATCAATGTGGAGCTTGACTTCAGGGGCAGCTGGTAAGGGGTAGGTATCTGCAGCAAACACCGTAGGGTATTGTTGTTTCCAGACATCCATGTCAAAGTGAATACTCGCAAGTTCCGCTGGGGACGGGTGACACGTACCATAAGTAAATTACTGGTTAGCCAGCCAAACCTGTTTGTTGGCACAGTTCAGTTGGCAGTCCAGCAGTTCTATGGCATCTATGCCGAGGAGCACCTCGTGTTTGAGTTCATCACATTTGTAGAAAGGGATATCCTTGCCCAACACAGGCACCACAGCCACACACTTAGTATCCAACACATGTCCTGTTAATGATTTGAGCACTAATCCAGTCATTAACATGGGTGGTTGTTTACTTTCCTCACATAACAGGTAACAAGCTTTCGTCGTTATTAGTGATCGGGATGCGCCAGAATCGATCAGGGTGTGAAGTTCAATGCTGTCATGAGGTAATGTCACATACCCTACCGTCTGATACCGCAATCAGTTTCCCTGCTGGTCTTGATGGTATGATGTGGCAGCAGGGTTCCATGCATCCACTGCCGCTTGATTGAAGTCATCTCCCCCATGTTGAGCATTAGCACGGTTGGCACAGTTAACAGTGATGTGACCATATCCATGACATTCAATGTTGTGGTTTACCGGCTGTCCTCCTCTCCCTCGTCCACGTCCTCTACCTCGTCCACGATTAGAGCTGGCTGGCTGTGCCCCCATGTAGAAGATTTGTGTTCCATTGCGCTCTCCCATAGGGGGTGGTACAGGGCACTGTGGGAAAGTGGGCGGATAGTGATAATACAGAGGTAGCTGTGGGCTTGGGGGAACAACAGGCGGCTGGACAGCAGATACTTCACTGGTTGCTTCCTTCTTGGACTTGCTATCCCGTATGGATAACGCCAGGATCTGGACTTGTCGTTCCAGTGATTTCAGCATCCCAATAACCTCCTTCATTGGTGCCGTATCTTCAAGCACAGCGGGTGGTGCTGGTGGTAGGGCTCATTTGGATCGTCTAAGTGAAGGATCGTCAAATGGTGGTTTGCTAGGTCAACAGCTTCCTCAACATTGTTTGACCACTGGCACCTCACCAGTTCCCGGAGCCGATTGTTTCTTAGGCCTTTGATGAAGAAATCCTGTATTTGGGTTACCATCAAGTCTAGTAGTTGTTGTTCGGGCGTGTAAGCTCGATGAGCTTCCTCTAGGAAACGGTCAGAGTACTCCCGTCTCATATGGCGTCTGTTGTGCTCGTTCCACTTTCAGGCGTAATTGTTTTATTTCCACCGGTCCCAGGAATTTTCTCAGTAATGCTTCACGAATACGGGCCCATGTGGCCGGCTGCGGGGGAACTTGCGCTGCGAAATTGAGTTTCAATGAGGCTATCTGCGGAGGGAGTCCTCCATTTGACTTAGCGGAGGCGGCGGAGGCCTCCACTAACAACTCGTCATGTGGGTCAATATTTTCCTTGAATGCATCGATCCACTCCCTGAGTACTCCTCTATCGATGCCGTCTGTTACTGGGATGTTTTTTGTGAAGGCGTCTAATCTTCTTCTGGTAGAGTCCTGTTGAGCTAATTCCAATCGTCTTTGGTCTGCCATAGTGTGTATTCCTTTGCCGGTTGGTGTATATCCTGGCAAGATCACCAAATGTAAAGTATCAGAAAAGTACAGACTACCAGAAGTCGGTTTCAATACTGCTTTATTTCTAGATTTGACCACGGGATATACACACACAAAATCAAGGGTCATCTCTCATTGGTCAACCTTCTTCATTAAGAGGTGTCAGTCAGTGATATAACCCCGCCCTGTGACCTCTAGAACACCCAGATGCTCAGTCTGGTTCACACTGTGAACCCTGTGCTAATGGCTTAGTTAATGGTGTTGACACCTTACCAGAGATCGTTACAGGTCCATTACACACGCTAAAAAGTCAGACTTTGACATTTTTCTATAGTGAAAAGTCGAGGCCTAGCCATTGTCACATGCTAGAATGTCAGACTTTGTTATTTTCCGTGATAGAAAGTGAAGGCCGGAGAGGGTAGCCCTGTTTTTGATATTTGTTGTTTGGACATTCTGATCATCTTCCAGCTCCACTCTTTCGCCGTGTTCATGTTATTTATTCCTCTGTCTGAATTTTTGTTGTGAGATTCTAAAGGCCTGCTTGTCTGTTCACAACGCACCCGCGGCACATTTAACAGCAACCCCTGGTAACTAAATAGGGATGTTAAGTTGAGTCCACTCTTCAATCCACCATCTCAAGAGTGGTGGAGAGATATTAGAAGTGAACAAGGACATTTCAAATGCCCTTGCAAACCACTTCAGCAATGTCTCATCATCAAATAACTGCTCAAACACCTTGCTAGAGCACAAAGGGAGGTGGGAGTCAGGGAGACTTGACTTTACCTCCAATAACAGGGAAACCTATAATAGGCTTTTCAAAACACTGATATGAAAGAAATCCTGGCGTTCCTCAGGGAAACCAAGATCTTTGAAAAGCTCTAAAAAGTATATTACAAGGGAAAGTGTGGTGTATTTGGGTGAGAGATGGCTTAAGTTAACTCTGATTATACAGACAACAATATGCTCTAAGTGCTCTTATAGATCGCCGACTCCATGTGCTGCTCAGCGCTTTATCTAAGGTCTCACTACACAGAGTATCTATTTTAAGGTCTCACTACACAGAGTATATATATAAAAGAAAGTTTTATCAGAACTCTCCTTTCTCCACCAAGGAGCAACTGAAAATCCAGTCCGGTATGGGAGGTTAGCAAAAACTGTCAGCCTGCTTGACGTGTAGCCAATTACAGGGAGCAGTTTCATACTCGTCAGCTTGCTGACCCGGGCCCTGTTTTTTAGTCACGATATCGCAAGTCTGCGATCACCTAAGATCGGATCAAGATTCTACGGCATTTTCTACGACACAAGATGGCGGGTGTGCTATAGACGGTGTCGTATGTTGAATCAAACGATCTTAGCAGAGTTAAGACAAGTATAGAACTGTCTTAGGTTCTATAAAACGTCACTGTTGATTTCCTGTGCTTCCCATAGGAATTAAGCGATGAAACTTTAACACGAGTAAGGTGTACATATATCCTATAATCGTACGAAATATCAAGAAAATCGGACTCACTGTTATGAAGATATCGGTGTTTCAATTTGAAACATCCGGCTATCGATCGGATATCATACAAGCACTCTCCTAGCAGATCTTTCGCGGTAAAGCACGTGGAAATCTCTGCTGGGAGATTGAAGTAAGCGCAGAGTGAGGGTAGAGCTACACTGGCCACCAGAGCAGCGTTTGCTATGACGAAATTCAACCGCCGAAATCTTCATAACGGTGCGGCCGATTTTCTTCATATTTGGTACGCTTATAGGTTATATGTATCCCTTACTCGTGTTAAAATTTCATCGCTTAATTCGTACGGGAAGTGAAGTTGCGCATTCGCTACGACATGTCCAGAGTGGTCTTAGATATCCGACACGTATGGCCACTATTTCCGCTCCAGTGGCCACCGAGTGTCGTGACTATAGCACACCTTTCACCTCCCTAAGTGTCGTATCTTCACTATGTGTCGCAGCCACTCTACGATCGCAGCTCTCTAGCACACTGACTGCAAATACGTGTCGTAAGTTACGAATGTCGTGACTAAAAAACAGGGCCCCGATTGGTATGTTTGCAGCGACAGGTTTGCCGTTGTGAGTATAATGTGACCGGCGGAGTGTTGTGTCAATGGTCTGCGGCACAGCCCTTCAGTGAGGCAGCACTATAAAACGGGCATAGGGTCCCACTGCTACAAGTAGACCAAAGTTGAGTTAGTATTAGGTTTAATTCTTTCGATGTTTTTGACTTGCAAATCCATCTTGTGAAAAAAATTTTTTTGAGTTATCCAAAAAGTTGAGTTAGTATACAAATAAACAAACTTGAAAATCATTGGAGAAATCCATGATTGTAAAGACTTCAAATAATGAGGAAGTCTGGACAGGACCTGCAACAGTTGACCGGATGTAAAATCATCCAAACAAACAAACAAACGAATCCACATGGAGGAGTTGAGACACAGCCTTTCCCAGGCAAGGGACTCCTGCCCTGGCCCTGATGACATACACTATCAAATGTTAAAACATCTTTCAGATGATGCTCTCAACCTGCTCCTGGAGGTTTTCAACAACATTTGGACAACTGGCAACAATATACCATCCTGGTCTGAGGCTACTGTGATACCAATCCCCAAACCAGGGAAAGATCCCAGCATCTCCTCAGGCTACAGGCCAATAGCTATGACAAGCTTTATGGCAAAGACTATGGAAAGACTGGTGAAGGACTTGTTGACTCCCTATCAGTCAGGCTTCTGTAAAGGATGCAGCACCACTGATCATTTATTCCGTCTGGAAAGCTTGATCCGTGAGGGTTTTACCAACAAAGAACATGTGGTTGCAGTCTTCTTTGATCTGGAGAGGAACGGGGTTCATTGAAAGATTCTTGAGCAACAGAACATTCAATGTTCACCTTGGAAGTGCTATCTCCCTATGAAAGTGAAAAGTTAAATCATTGATAGTCCCTATATACCCTCAGGGTCCCCTGGGACGTTAAACCACAAACAAACAAACAACTCCCAGTGAATGTAAGATTTTCGATAAGATATGATTGAGAAAAGTAAGATGCCTGGATCAACCAGGCAGCATAGCTTGTTATTCCAACAGGATATGCAAATTTGAGTAAAGTAAACCAAAGTAGGTCTAATTGAACGTTAAACTACCCAAACAAACAAACCCGGTTCCCCCATGGCCTCCACACCAATACCAACAAAGAACATGTGGTTGCATTCTTCTTTGATCTGGAGAAGGCATATGACACCACCTGGAAGCATGGCATCCTGAGGGACATCCAGCAAATGGGTTTGAGAGGAAGACTGACGGGGTTTGGGATTAAAATCAACGACATAGCAAAACAACTGGAGAAGGATGTCAACTGCTGCCTCTATGTAGATGACTTTGTCATCTGCTACAAGGGCAGATTCATGCACACAGTCGAAAGAAAACTGCAGCAAACTCTAGACAAACTTCATGTTTGGAGTGACAAAAACGGCTTCAAGTTCTCTGAGCAAAGACATGTGCAGTTCACTTCTGTCATAGACGAGGATGCATGGACAAACCTTCCCTCAGTCTCCAGAACAAGGAACTGACAGTCCAAGAGGAAGTCAAATTCCTAGGACTGGTGTTTGACAGAATACTGTCTTTCAAACCACATGTTGAGTATCTGAGGAGAAAGTGTCAGAAAGCCATGAACCTTCTGAAGGTCCTCAGTCACCCTGACTGGGGAACTAACTGTGAAACACTGCTGACTCTATACAAGATGTATATCCAATCAAGACTGGACTACGGATCAGTTGTGTATGAGTCAGCAGCAAAATCTTACCTGGACAGGTCAAAACCTGTCCAGAACCAAGGTCTACGACTGTGCCTAGGAGCATTTAGAACAACACCTGCCCAAAGCCTGTATGTAGAAGCAGGAATCCCCCCAAATCATCTGCGACGGGAGGGACTGTCTCTACAATACTCTGAAAAACAAACTCTGCTCTTCAGACCAAAAGTCTGAAAAAAGCTGTTAGGCCTCAGCTAAACAAAAAGGCCCCTAACACCACTGGGCAAGCCCATGAGCCTGCTCCAGAGTCTTCTGTCTCTAAGATTCCCATAGCTATGGGGAAACCCTTGGAACCAGTACCATCAGGTTCCAAGGAACAAGACCCAAAACCATCAGGGTCACCACCAAATGGGCAACATCTGGATGGTGAATATGCCAAGAAAGCAACATCACCACCACAGGCTGCAAAAAAGCCAATGCCCAAAATCAACAGGGAAAACATCAGAAAGAAAAATGATGAGATTGCCAAGAGGTTTGGATCACCACCTACCAAAACAACATCTATGGTGGTGCTGACCAAACAAAAGACACCAGTCAAGAAATGATGGAGACCATCATCCAATGGAATTGCCGGGGTTTCAGAGCCAACAGGGAAGAAATAGAACTCATCTGTTCTGACCATTCCCCTGTTGCACTCTGCCTCCAAGAGATCAAATGTAAAGAAGAGAAAAACGTCTCTCTGAAAGGATATAAAACATATATCAAGGTGCCAGACCCACAGAACCCTATTGGAGGAGTGGCAGTCATGGCACATAACAAATACCCCCAGTCTGAGGTACATTTGGAAACGGAACTCCAAGCTGTGGCTATTAAACTGACAGTTAACAGCCCTCTCACGCTTTGTTCCATATATCTACCTCCTGGACCAAGGGTAAAATATAAAAGTCTGAAAAACCTCATCCCCCAACTCCCTACCCCATTTATCATTATGGGTGACTTTAATGCCCATAATACCATATGGGGCTCAAACAGGATTGATGAAAGAGGTAGACTGATGGAAAAATTCCTAGATAAACACTCACTGTGCTTATTTAACACGAAAACATCAACATATCTCCACCCTGCAACAGGTACATACAGCTCTATTGACCTGTCACTATGCCATCCGACCCTGTTTGCAGACTTTAAATGGAGAGTATATACTGATCTCTGTGGAAGTGATCACTTCCCTATAATGTTAGAGACAGACAAACTAAACACCAATGATGAAAAACATCCCTCCTGGAAACTCTCCAAAGCAGACTGGGAAGGGTACGGAAGGCTCTGCAATGAGCGATTTCTCTCCAGGGAGGTAGTAGACATGGAGGACGACCCAATGAGGTATTTTACAGATACCCTGTTAGAGATATCTGGGAAATGCCTTCCAAAGTCCTCTCGTACCCCTTCCAAGAAATCCAAACCATGGTACAATGAAGACTGCCAGAGAGCCAAAAGGGAAAGAAATAGAGCAAGAAAGAGACTGAGCAAAAACATCACCACAGAAAGCATTACTGCTTATCTCCAGACCAATGCCCAAACAAAGAGAATTTATAAAACCTCCAAAAGGGATTCTTTTCAAGGGTATGTTAGTTCCATTACTAAAACCACACCCATGAAAAAAGTCTAGAACTTTATGAGAAAAATGAATGGAAAATCAGGAAACCCACCAGTACACCATCTGAAAATGCATGGAAACATCAAAACAACTAAAACAGGGATCGCCAATGCTCTTGCCACCCAATTTCACAGGACCTCATCCAGTGAAAACTGTGAGGCTGGCTTTCTACGACACAAAGAAGCAAAAGAGCAGACTCAACTTAACTTCACCTCCAACAATGAAGAGGACTACAACCTACCCTTTTCATTTGAGGAACTGAGTCATGCCCTCAATGACGCAAAGGATTCCTCCCCTGGGCCAGATGATATTCATTATCAAATGTTAAAACACCTACCAGGGGAGCAGCTAGACCTATTGTTGAGTATCTTAAACGAACTGTGGCTTCAAGGCCTGTACCCAAAATCATGGTCGGAGGCAACTGTAATCCCTATACCGAAACCAGGAAAGGATCATAGCCTTCCATCAAGCTATAGACCCATAGCCATGACAAGTTGCATTGCCAAGACCATGGAGAGAATGGTAAACAATCGGCTGACCTGGTTTCTGGAGTCTGGTAACCACTTGAACCCTGTTCAAGCAGGTTTCCCGGAAAAACAGAAGCACATGTGACAACCTTGTTAACTTGGAGAATTTCATCAGAGAAGGATTTGCCAGAAATGAACATGTGATTGGCATATTCTTTGACCTAGAGAATGCTTACGATACCATGTGGAAGTATGGTATTCTGCAAGACATACATAGACTAGGTCTGCGTGGAAGAATGACTAAGTTCATCTCAAACTTCCTTGCCAACAGGGTTTTAACTGTACGTGTAGGTACAACATCCTCTGATCAGGTTGACCAGGAAATGGGAGTGCCTCAAGGCTGCGTACTTTCTGTTACTCTGTTTGGCATAAAGATAAATGAGATCACCAAGAATCTGCCCTCTGAAGTCAATGCCAGCCTGTACGTTGATGACTTTGTCATGTGCTACAGTTCTAAAAGCGTGACAACAGTGGAAAGAAAACTACAGACAGCACTACATCACTTGGAAACATGGACCACTGACAATGGTTTCAGATTCTCCCAAACCAAAACCATGTGTGTCCATTTCTGCAGAAAGAGGGGATGTGAGCATGAAGCAAACCTCCTCTTACATGACAGCAAAATATCTGTGAAAACTGAGGTGAAATTTCTGGGAATGATTTTTGACGACAAACTATCTTTCAAACCTCACATAGAATATGTGAGGAGAAAATGTCAAAAAGCCCTGAATTTACTGAAGGTCCTCTGCCATACAAGTTGGGGGGGCAGATAGAGAGATCTTGATCACTCTCTACAAAGCCTACATTCAATCAAGATTAGACTATGGATCCATAGTGTATGGCTCAGCCAGCAAAAGCTATCTGGACAGACTGAAACCAATCCAGAACCAAGGCCTTAGACTTTGTCTTGGTGCATTCCGAACCTCTCCCCAAAAGAGTTTGGAAATAGAAGCTCTGATACCACTACTTGAGCTCTGCAGAGAGACATTATCTCTACAGTATGCAATCAAGACAAAGGTAAACTCGAGAAACCCAACACATGAGACAATATTCAGAAAGAATAACCAAAGACTATTTGAGAACAAACCAAGAGTAGCCTCACCATATGCTACTTCTATCAGAAGTCTCTTGGAGAAAACAAACCTCCCTCTCAATGATCTGAGGGAGCTAACTCCATCAAGTGCACCTCCCTGGCTGGAGGAAAAACCTGGGATTATTCTTGATCTAAGTAAGAACAAAAAAGGTGAAACTAGCACTTTCCAGTTCAAAACTGAACTGGAAAAGATAGAGAAGGACCACAAAGAGTACATTCCCATATACACTGATGGGTCGAAAGAAGGACAAAAAGTGGGCTTTGCTGTCCATACACCATATGGTAACCTGACTGCAGGATTACCTGGCCAGGCCAGTATTTTCACTGCAGAGACCAGTGCAATACTGAAAGCCCTATACTGGGCAGGTGTCTCACACCATCGTAAATTCATCCTATATTCTGACTCAAAGTCATGTCTTCAAAGTATCCTCCAATACTCTCCGACAAACCCTTTGGTAAGAGAAGTTCGAGAGAGGATTTCCATTTTGAAGAAAAGAAGGAAAGACATAGTTCTATGCTGGCTACCAAGCCACATAGGAATTGATGGAAATGAAGAGGCAGACAGAGCAGCAAAGAAAGCTCTGAAGTTGCATCCCGGCACAGTGAAAATTTCACACACGGATATGACAGCTCCAATAAGAGAAATGACAATGAAGAAATGGCAATCTGACTGGAACAAGCAAATAAGAAACAAACTACATACCATTCACTCAACTGTGAATGGGAAGAGAAACTGTGGGGGATTAAGTCGTAGTGAACAGGTGAAGTTGACCCGTCTGAAAATAGGTCACTCCAGACTTACACACGAATATCTCCTGAAAGGGGAAAATCCCCCAATATGCCAAGCATGCAATGTACCCATCACTGTCGAGCATATCCTGCTGAACTGTAAAAGGGTACAAGAGAATAGAAGAAAGCATTTGAAAAACAGTAACAACATGAAAATGTTGTTCGAAACTATTCCAAAGAAAGATATCATCATGTTTTTGAAAGAGACAAATCTCTTTGATTTTATATAAAATATTTGAAACATTGAAAAGAATTGACTGAAATAAGTCTATGAAAGTGAAAAGTTAAATCATTGATAGTCCCTATATACCCTCAGGGTCCCCTGGGACGTTAAACCACAAACAAACAAACAAACTGCACAACCTGTGCATCGACGGTGGAGTTCCTCCACCCGAAGAGTATGCCGAATATGGCCCATGGGCTCCTCCAGGCGATAACGCTGAACAACAGCGTACTGCAGAGCAGGACAATGTGCCACAACAGGCTCGGGAGAAACGGCGGCGGTTTGTTGAACGACTATTCTGAAAGTGTCACTCCTTCTATACTTCACTTCATTCAAATTCCAATGTAGCCCCTTTCCCTACCAACAATTGTCTCAGAACGTATTCAGCACTTGCTTGTCGTCTTGTGATATTTAATTATTGTACATAATAATTGTAACACATGGGCTAATCCTTCCAAATATGGATTTTTTATTTCATAAAAAATATATTTCTAAATAAACAATAACAACCTATGAGGTACATCCTCATAAAATATATAATATACTATATAAAACCAGCTAACAAATATGTTAACAAAAACCCCAAAACTATCTACTTCGCCAACGCCTTCAGCACTTCCTTCTGCTCTTTCTTTAGGGCAAGCACTTCTGAAAATAACAAATACAACACTTATTAAAATACTACACATATCCTTGTCAGATTCTAGGTACATTTGAATAACCAGAGACTATTTGAGAACAAACCAAGAGTAGCCTCACCATATGCTACTTCTATCAGAAGTCTCTTGGAGAAAACAAACCTCCCTCTCAATGATCTGAGGGAGCTAACTCCATCAAGTGCACCTCCCTGGCTGGAGGAAAAACCTGGGATTATTCTTGATCTAAGTAAGAACAAAAAAGGTGAAACTAGCACTTTCCAGTTCAAAACTGAACTGGAAAAGATAGAGAAGGACCACAAAGAGTACATTCCCATATACACTGATGGGTCGAAAGAAGGACAAAAAGTGGGCTTTGCTGTCCATACACCATATGGTAACCTGACTGCAGCATTACCTGGCCAGGCCAGTATTTTCACTGCAGAGACCAGTGCAATACTGAAAGCCCTATACTGGGCAGGTGTCTCACACCATCGTAAATTCATCCTATATTCTGACTCAAAGTCATGTCTTCAAAGTATCCTCCAATACTCTCCGACAAACCCTTTGGTAAGAGAAGTTCGAGAGAGGATTTCCATTTTGAAGAAAAGAAGGAAAGACATAGTTCTATGCTGGCTACCAAGCCACATAGGAATTGATGGAAATGAAGAGGCAGACAGAGCAGCAAAGAAAGCTCTGAAGTTGCATCCCGGCACAGTGAAAATTTCACACACGGATATGACAGCTCCAATAAGAGAAATGACAATGAAGAAATGGCAATCTGACTGGAACAAGCAAATAAGAAACAAACTACATACCATTCACTCAACTGTGAATGGGAAGAGAAACTGTGGGGGATTAAGTCGTAGTGAACAGGTGAAGTTGACCCGTCTGAAAATAGGTCACTCCAGACTTACACACGAATATCTCCTGAAAGGGGAAAATCCCCCAATATGCCAAGCATGCAATGTACCCATCACTGTCGAGCATATCCTGCTGAACTGTAAAAGGGTACAAGAGAATAGAAGAAAGCATTTGAAAAACAGTAACAACATGAAAATGTTGTTCGAAACTATTCCAAAGAAAGATATCATCATGTTTTTGAAAGAGACAAATCTCTTTGATTTTATATAAAATATTTGAAACATTGAAAAGAATTGACTGAAATAAGTCTATGAAAGTGACAAGTTAAATCATTGATAGTCCCTATATACCCTCAGGGTCCCCTGGGACGTTAAACCACAAACAAACAAACAAACATTTGCATGTGCAATAGCATCAATTCTGGGTCCTCTTATTCACCTCTTGCACATGAGAACGTCTTGTGCTTTTTGCATGTGGCTAGCCACCGCTTTACAGAAATAAGCCACACACTTGCATTCTAAAACGAGGCTAACCCTCACCTGTATCTTCAGCATGTCTTCACTCACATAAGCACAAAGTATGTCAGGGGGCCTGTAGGCTCGTCCGCACCTCATGCGTGCTGAGTTGCTTCCCCCACTGAAACCGCTCTGGTCACACAGTGGGGTGAGGCTCCGTAACAAAACAACTCTAGTGACAACGTGTGGTTGAAGCTGAGAGGAGAGAGGATCTCCCTGAGGATCTGCCTTATGCCGGCAGGCGCTTTATTTTATAACAAGAGTACATTTAGACGTCACAGCGGACGAGTACGTCACATACTCACATACCATTCCTTATACAGACAATTACAGACGCGGTAACTGTTTCCAAACATGGTTACATTTTTCCCAATTGGTCACCAGTGGTCACATGTAGAGACAAGACGCTCCCCCAAATATGGATACGTCTTTTCCGTCTAGGGGCCTCTATCCCATTTTAAAAAGAAACCGCAAAGATGTTTGCGCGTTCCTCCAAGAGGATTCTGACATGTCCCGTCACGTGCAACCTTCTTGAGGTAAAACCTCCACATACATAGCATGCACAGAAAGGAAATATATTAGCTTAGAAAAGATAATAATTGAAGGGAAGATAATAGTTGAAGGGAAGATAATAGCTTAGTATTTCTCCCTTTTTATGCACTATAGGTATTTCTCCCTTCCATTTACCGCAACTTAAAACCTTATTTCCTACACAAGAAGGATTTAGTATAATTACGGTTTTCTTTCACATATAGATGCATGCGTATACGTTCATCTGAGGAGCGTGAGAAAGCCGGACATGCGAGCAAGGTTCTCACAAACAAGTTGACATGAGTAACGACTTGTTGAGACTGGAGGTGGATACAATACGGATGTGCACGTAGGCACAATCACGCGGAGAGAGTAAACTTCCAGAAAACATATATCTTTCTCACCAGCGACTTTTGCCTCTCCTTTTAAATATAATATATATATCCCCGTTTGACCATGTTTAGGAGTCGTGTATGTAAGAGGAAATCAAATATGTATATATAATATAACCCTCGGCAATATGCTCATGAAGATATAATGTGAGCGGCATAAGAACTTTGTGGCGCGACCAGTTACGCGTGGTCTTTAAACAAGTTTCTCAGAAGGAAAGAAGTTCTAATAAAAGTGTAACGCTCAATGGCAATGATGTTGAGCGAATCACTGAAGGTGGCCATACGTGGCATGTCTATTGCCAGCCTATCTTCAATCTACTCACAAGTTCTCTCCGAGTTCCTCGGTGAATATCCTTACCTAAGATACGCTCGTATATTACTAATATAGACGAACTTTACAGCTTGATCTCGTACGTGACATTGGCTGACAAGGCCGTACGTGACATTGGAATGGCCGTACGTGACAAAGTAACTGTACAAGTGTAAATGCTTTTTATTTTGTAAATAACAGGCCTATTTTTACAAATGAACTTTTGTTAGAAAGCTAAAATTTGTACTTATTTATGGGTCATATATCATATACCTCTGTTATGGCTTAGATTTCCAGTAATGGAGTCAACATTCGTATTATTTAGGTAACAAAACATGTCACCTTCCTATTATCCCTATTATTCCTATTATGATTTAATGAAAATTTTATCGCCATGACCTATATAAATAAACATCCTATCCCCTTAGGTTTTTCCTAGATCATTAAAATGATATTAATATTACCAGTTTGTGATAGATATTTCTCTATCAAAGCCACTATCAGAAATGCAATTATGCCTGGAGGCATTCCCAGGCATAGTACCCTATTATACCTTCAGGCATTCCCAGGGCTAGTGCGCTACTATGCCTGTAGGCATCATTTTCCGAAGTTTCGGTAATTGGTAATTTTTCAATGAAATGATGCTACCATTTTGAAAATATTTTCACAACTTACGCAAAACTACATATTAATTAATATTACTGAGAAATCAAGGTAAAATGTAACCATGGAAATGTTAATTACAGAGTGTGGATAATTGGAAAATGCCGCTGTTGCCGGTAGGCCCAGCGTACCACAGCGGGTGAGAATTACACTATGGTCGCGTGTGTCTTTCATGTGCATTGCTGACAAGGCAGTGTATCGACAGGGTTAACACATTTCCACCGAACATCAGACATCATATTAATTGTATTGAGGCGATGGTACCTTAACAATGGTTATAGTATAATTTTGTTCTCATATGTTTTATCTTTTGTAAAATTTTTAGCACTTTTCGCCTCCTTCTGAAAATGCTATGACACCATACAGACATTGGGGTTGTCTAGTTTCTTCACAACACAAGTAGCTCCCCTTAGCATATGGCATACCCCAAACATACAAATTAGAAAAATCTACACATCATGGACCTGTTTCACTAGTTTCGTCACAAAAAAGTTTTAGACCGATATTAAAAGCGGCACCAACAGTGCAAGCAAGAACGGACAAAAAGAAGTCTAATGTCTAATTTTTATGAAACCGGACACACCATTTAGACCACATCTAGACATTTAACAAAACTACTTAAACAGGTCCCTGCACTTAGTGAGACACCAGCCCAGCGTTTACACTAGACAACTGAAGACATTGCGACTGTAGACCGGCAGGCCAATAGTCACCAGGGACCTCTGCTCTTTCTCATCTGTCATATCATGCTTTATCATCTCGGTAAATATCCATCACAACCTGGTAATATAGGTATCATTTTAAAAATCTTCATACGGCTAAAAAGGTAATATGTTTCTTTCTAAATGTCATCGCTATATATTTTCCTTAAAAACGCTATTACTATCTTTTTCATTTATTCCGATTTTCATTCTATCACAGGAAATTTTCTGCATAAAAGAGCTTTATCATGTATATCCCAACACATAGGCCTAAGTCTTAGCTTTCTAACAATGTATTGTTTATACAAATGGGCCTATTATGGTAGATGTACGAGCGATTTCCATCTTTCAAGTGAGGCAAACAGTAATATTCTTGTCATTCCTCAGCACTTAGGGGAGAGGCCATTACAAGATGGCGCCAGTGTGAAGAGGGTCTATTATGGTAGTTAGTCTCTAATTATCTTAATACGTACCTCTTTCCAGTACCCTTCGCATTTCTTTAAGCTTCCTTCCCACACTGAGCATTCTCCTCTTCAATGTTTTCTTCATCTTTTTCCTCTTATCACCCTTCTTCTTCATCTACTTGCCACCCTTATGATGATCCTCATCTGTTAAATAGTACATACATAAGACCCATCGCAAAGTTCTTATAAAATTTGGCCAATATATATACAGAATTTTGCAAAATCACACATATATTTTTAACATTATCTTTTTTAGAAATACGGCATCTATTATATTACAGCTGTTTTCAACCACATAGCAAGTACGGCTATATCCATTCTGTTTTCCCCGTTTCGTTCCCTCACTTCCTACCATTCACTCAACAAATGTAGGTAACCAACTTCCAACACCCCACCATTCCCATACTACCTGGCTCTCAGACAAAAGACAATTTCTTTTCTTTTTCCTTTAGTATGTGCTATTGTTTCTATCACGTATACTATTAAGTATACTTCATTTCTTCCCTTTGTATCACTGTGTATTTCCCATTATAACACCAACTTTTTATTTCATAACAGTGTATTTTATCATGTATACTTACAACTTATCTCTCTTGCCTCAGCATCAGAAAGAATACCGGGCAATACCTCTCCTAAATCGAGGACTGGGTCGGAGTAGTGTCCCTCTGTTGAAAACAAATTTCAAATGTATACATTTAAATTCTGCTTTCTCCAAAAAATCTTTTTTTTTCCTGCATGTATGCAAATATGCCCCTTTACAACCCTTACATTTACAGATAGACGCCATTGAAAGTTATATTTACCCCAATATGTTTATTAGTTTTTCTTTCACATTCCACACTTTACCCTAAATCTATTTATTTAACATCTCAGGTAGAGGCACATGTCTATATGGCACTTACCTAAAGTGTGCACTTCATCACCCGCACTCCTAGCCGTCACATGCAGAACCCTTACTGGCTGTGAAAGGAATGGGTCTTCCTCCCCGCGCATTGCATATCTCCTCTTTTCATCTTTATCTTCAGAAATGTAAATAAAGATATTTCCATCATTTAACTTTCCCCTCTCCCATATTCTCCTATTTATTAGGCAATAAATGCGGCTACATACGTATTCTTAAGCGTTGCGCAGCTTTATGTAGAATAAGTAGCTATACAAAACCCACTATCAAATGCCATTTTTGGCTCCTTACAGTATTAGTAACCCTTTCCTCTTGCACATTATTTCTTACAGTATTTGAATGTATTTTCAAATAGATAACTCCACTAATTAACCACAGGCTTGACACTTGACTCTTTCACTCCCGTCTGTACCTGGGCTGCCTCTCCCAGATTTGAATGGGTCCTATCTAGAGCGGCGGAACTAAACAGCACCACCTGGGAGTTGTTTTTCAGTTGAGACGATCTCAACTTGAGATCCGCTAAGATCAATCAGAGATCCTGAGACCGACTTTGAGATCAATGGCGGAAAGTGTTTTTCAGACGTTGTCTCAAGTCTACACAGCCGATCTTAGGGGATCTCAACTCCAAGGATCTCAAGTTGAGATCTCTAACCCTCAGTGTAGAGCTATCTCAAGTTCTATAGTGATCTTCCTGTGGTGTAAGTAAACCGGAGCCTCTAAATTGCCTATTGTCGCCCCAAACTGTCATGTCAAGTCCCTTGCAATACCTTTTGTGAACCAATGTCAAATTGAGACCGATCTCAAGTTGAGACCGATCTCAAGTTTAGACCAATCTCAAGTTGAAACTGACTTTGAGCATTTCAGTGGGTTCAGCACAAACTAGCTGAGCGGTGCAGTGCCTTGTTTTTATGTTGCTTATCAATTGTCTCTCATGGTAATAATAACCACAATAAAACTATGAAATTTGGAATATACGTTTGCCAGGTTATCAATACACTTTGCTCTAAATATCTTTTAATTTTGATAAGTTTTAGCACCGGATAAAAAAGTTGAGACAAGTATCAACTGGTCTCAAGTTGAGACTGAAGTTGAGATCCTTTCACTTGAGATCCCTGAGATCATCTCAACTGAAAAACACCCAAAGCACCCCAAACGGTCTTATCTTAGTCTTAACTTGAGATCACCTCTAATGATCTCAACTGAAAAACACTTTCGATCTCAGCGGATCTCAAGTGGACATGATCTCAACTGAAAAACAGCCTCCTGTTCTAAGGCACCAGCGGGTAATACACCAAACGCACACGTTACTTACAAGCCCTTAATTAACTGTGAAGTTCAATTAGCTGCTACTTACTCTCATTAGTCGGTGTGTGCCTTACATGACCGCTTTCTTCCCTAGGGCCCATTAATGCCAAACCACATTTAGCCTCCCACACAGAATCACCCTGGGGACCGCTCAACACCCAACCACACATTACCTTCCATACAAATTGCTCACGGTGTCACATTCACTTAGCCCCTGTGAGTACCCGCCCCGCACCCTTCCACGTACCCGGTCTTCCAGGGTTGTAAGCCCGGCACCTCCGTCCGGCCAATATGACCCACTTACACTCATTAACGATACATAGTAAATAACACAATGCATAACTTACACTCTCCACCTGTCCCTGCCATTACTAAAACATACTTTTGCATTAAAAGTCTTTATAACAGTAGGATGGACTATTAACTCGGTCTCCAATCTTGCTTACCTTGCATTGTAGTGGTCTCCATGATCCCAGTCGCTCAAGTGTGGTCACTCACACGATGGGGTCAGTGGTCATCCTGGAGCGGCTCCAGTGTGTTCATTTATACGGGGGCAACTGTGGTCACCGGTCATCTCTTCACACCTCCCCATCAACACCATACACCCCTCCCAACACTTCCCCTTGCAGCCCACAAACTTCTGTACACGCTTTTAATACAATCCCCAACATATCGCTATAGAAATGCATACAAAAATTAGAAATGTGTTTAACTTGTAATTACAACATTCAGCTTGCACCAAAAAAAACACGCACACACTCACTGCGCTTATTAAGGTTTCACTCATAATAAATTGCCGCCTTCAGGCATCATCTTTTTTTGGCTGCGCTTTCTCTCCAGAGCTTGGGGGTGCTTATGGTATACATTATTACTTACATTTGACCATCTATCTAAGCAACTACAACACACTTAACCCTAGAGCCTGCTCTCCATTACTTTTGGTTTTTAAATCGGGTTCTTTAAAGAACCCTGCAAAAATTGTGCAAGCTAGCAGCAGAGAAACAGAATACAAGTGTTCCCCGCTTGTGTTAAAATAAAAAAACAAAACAAGTTCAACAGTGATTTTGATGTACCTTTAAATCTTGTACGCATTTACTTGAGGCATTAGTTCTTGTCCTGTGTATGGTGTGGTCAACCCCTCATCTTTTTTTGGGGGTTAAATCCACCACATACATATTCTTTTTGTATATTACTAATAAGCACTAGTTATTATTACATCTTAAACCATATTTTCCACATCCTCTTGGACTTAACCTAGCTACGCCAAACCAGATTGGTTGGCATCTATTTCTCATATGAGTGTACTGTTTCAAGCGACCTCTGGGGTGAAAGATAAGACGCTAACGTTGAATATGCGCATGAAAGCAGTACAGAGAAAATTCCACACACGGATATGACAGCTCCAATAAGAGAAATGACAATGAATAAATGGCAATCTGACTGGAACAAGCAAATAAGAAACAAACTACATACCATTCACTCAACTGTGAATGGGAAGAGAAACTGTGGGGGATTAAGTCGTAGTGAACAGGTGAAGTTGACCCGTCTGAAAATAGGTCACTCCAGACTTACACACGAATATCTCCTGAAAGGGGAAAATCCCCCAATATGCCAAGCATGCAATGTACCCATCACTGTCGAGCATATCCTGCTGAACTGTAAAAGGGTACAAGAGAATAGAAGAAAGCATTTGAAAAACAGTAACAACATGAAAATGTTGTTCGAAACTATTCGAAAGAAAGATATCATCATGTTTTTGAAAGAGACAAATCTCTTTGATTTTATATAAAATATTTGAAACATTGAAAAGAATTGACTGAAATAAGTCTATGAAAGTGAAAAGTTAAATTATTGATAGTCCCTATATACCCTCAGGGTCCCCTGGGACGTTAAACCACAAACAAACAAACAAACTTCATACACTGGTCACCTGGGCCCTGTTTTTTAGTCACGACATTCGTATCTTGCGACACGCATTTGCTGTCAGTGTGCTATAGAGATACGATGGTAGAGTGGTTGCGACAGTTTGTGAAGATACGACACCTAGGGAGGTTAAAGGTGTGCTATAGTCACGACACTCAGTGGCCAATGGAGCGGAAATAGTGGCCATAAGTGTCGTATGTCTAAGAGTTACTAAGACCACTCTGGACATGTCGTAACAAACGCGGAACTTAAATTCCCTTAGGAATTAAGCAATGAGATTTTAACACGAGTAAGGTATACATATAACCTATAATTGTACCAAATATGAAGACAATCGGCCGGACCGTTATGAAGATATCGGCGTTTAAATTTTGTCATAGCAAATACTGCTCTGATGGCCAGTGTACCCCTACCACCACTGGTCTAATAGCCTGTAGTGCGGCCACCATTCACCAGACGGCCTACGCTGGTTCCCGGGTAATCCGCTAGGGTTCACGGCGGAATTAGATCCGATCGATAGCCCAATGTTTCAAATTCAAACGTGGATATCTTCATGACGGTGGGTCCGATCGTCTTCATATATGGTACGGTTATAGGTTATATGTATCCTCTACTCGTGTCAAAATTTCATTGCTTAATTCGTAGGGGAACCACAGAAAATACACAGTGACGTATTATAGAACCTAAGACAGTTCTATACTAGTCCTAACTTCCGATACATCTCACCAAGATAGTTCGATTCAACTTACGTGTCTATAGCACACCCGCCATCTTGTGTCTTGAAAACATGCGTAAAATCTTGATCCGATCTCAGCCGATCTTAGACTTGCGATGTCGTGACTAAAAAACAGGGCCCTGGGCCAGCTGTACCATGGAGTATAGCATATTAGAGAAAGGGTCACCACTACTCAATCCATTTTCTTATATGCCACATTAGTCATCACGTCATTTTGTTCCCAGACAAATCCAAACTTCGATAAGCACTGCATAAACGTAACATCATGACATAGTAGTGTGTATTATACTGTATATGTCTACATGCCCACTGCTGCACTTATGACGGGATATCCCCTTGGATATCCCAATGTTTGGCACACAGAACGTAGGGAAATCCGAGCCAAATGGCGTCACACTAATGCGGTCTATGAATGCGGTGGCGCATACACTGGTAAAATCAGCGGGCTGTACCATCTAGTATAGACTTGGTCCAGTCTTTCATTATTAAACTAAATAGGGGGCGCTGCGCTTCACACCTCCTTTTACCTCTACCTAATTTTAACCGCTCTTCCAAGACTTAACCTATCCAGGAATTAAACCTTGGGTTCTGTATTCCCATTTCTATTTTTGCTTATATCATCGGGCTCTTAAAAGAGCCATTGAAAAATTATCCTCTCAGTGCAGCTGAAAGGTTCAAGAGCAGACAGGAAAAAAAAAGAGAAGCGACCTCCGCTTCCTTAACTAAAAGCAATTAAGAAGGCGAAAGGTGATTTGGTGTATAGTTAACAGTTTTCCTTACATAATTCAAGCGCACATTCATGTCGTGTGAAAGGTGTCACAAACCCACAAATTTTGTCATATACGCATGACTTCTAATGGAGTTCTCTATTACTATAGACCAGCCGTGATAATTCAAATTTTAGCTGTATGCAATAATTACATTTCTACCTAAGCTGGCAAGGCTGCGCAAACTTCGGCAACCTATAAACACTTTTATTCCAATATTGTTTGCGGCGACCTCTAGTGCCTTTATAGTTAGTTAATCATCGATGCCCCTCCACCTACTCTCTCCTGGGTCTAGGGCTCCTCCCCAATGTCTTTATTCATAATGACGTATGGGCCAATCTTACACATTTTACATTATTTCATTCATACAATTTACTTGCATAATAAAACTATTTCCAAAGTTAAACTTTGGTTTGTACAGTGAAAAACCCAAAACATCCACATTTTCTGTGTGGGAAATCCCATCTATGACATCAGCAGTAATTTCGTTCATTCACACATTTCATAAGCAAGGCTACTCTGATTCGGGGTGGGGGTGGGGGGGTACCACCTGTTTCCTACCATGCCGTGAATGCCGCAACAACATAGAAACCCGTCAAATAATTAAAACTAACTTGTACATAGGGTAGGTAAGTTTGTGAAATGCAACATACTAAATTATATTATAAAACTTAATCTCCGGCATACTCTTATAATTACTTTTTACTCTCCCTTTCCATTTGGTTCCATAGTGTATGGCTCAGCCAGCAAAAGCTATCTGGACAGACTGAAACCAATTCAGAACCAAGGCCTTAGACTTTGTCTTGGTGCATTCCGAACCTCTCCCCAAAAGAGTTTGGAAATAGAAGCTCTGATACCACCACTTGAGCTCCGTAGAGAGACATTATCTCTACACTATGCAATCAAGACAAAGGTAAACTCGAGAAACCCAACACATGAGACAATATTCAAAAAGAATAACCGGAGACTATTTGAGAACAAACCAAGAGTAGCCTCACCATATGCTACTGCTATCAGAAGTCTCTTGGAGAAAACAAACCTCCCTCTCAATGATCTGAGGGAGCTAACTCCATCAAGTGCACCTCCCTGGCTGGAGGAAAAACCTGGGATTATTCTTGATCTAAGTAAGAACAAAAAAGGTGAAACTAGCACTTTCCAGTTCAAAACTGAACTGGAAAAGATAGAGAAGGACTACAAAGAGTACATTCCCATATACACTGATGGGTCGAAAGAAGGACAAAAAGTGGGCTTTGCTGTCCATACACCATATGGTAACCTGACTGCAGGATTACCTGGCCAGGCCAGTATTTTCACTGCAGAGACCAGTGCAATACTGAAAGCCCTATACTGGGCAGGTGTCTCACACCATCGTAAATTCATCCTATATTCTGACTCAAAGTCATGTCTTCAAAGTATCCTCCAATACTCTCCGACAAACCCTTTGGTAAGAGAAGTTCGAGAGAGGATTTCCATTTTGAAGAAAAGAAGGAAAGACATAGTTCTATGCTGGCTACCAAGCCACATAGGAATTGATGGAAATGAAGAGGCAGACAGAGCAGCAAAGAAAGCTCTGAAGTTGCATCCCAGTACAGTGAAAATTCCACACACGGATATGACAGCTCCAATAAGAGAAATGACAATGAATAAATGGCAATCTGACTGGAACAAGCAAATAAGAAACAAACTACATACCATTCACTCAACTGTGAATGGGAAGAGAAACAGTGGGAGATTAAGTCGTAGTGAACAGGTGAAGTTGACCCGTCTGAAAATAGGTCACTCCAGACTTACACACGAATATCTCCTGAAAGGGGAAAATCCCCCAATATGCCAAGCATGCAATGTACCCATCACTGTCGAGCATATCCTGCTGAACTGTAAAAGGGTACAAGAGAATAGAAGAAAGCATTTGAAAAACAGTAACAACATGAAAATGTTGTTCGAAACTATTCCAAAGAAAGATATCATCATGTTTTTGAAAGAGACAAATCTCTTTGATTTTATATAAAATATTTGAAACATTGAAAAGAATTGACTGAAATAAGTCTATGAAAGTGACAAGTTAAATCATTGATAGTCCCTATATACCCTCAGGGTCCCCTGGGACGTTAAACCACAAACAAACAAACAAAGAATAAAAAAAAAAAAAAAAAAAAAAAAAAAAAAAAAGGAAGAACCCAACATGAGAGAGGTGCCAAAATAAAACTGTACAAACTGCTTTTTCCTTTGCATAGCTGTTCTAAACTACCCTATGAGTGAAGTTAGAGAATGGAAAGTGTGATGACCTGTTACCAGAGGTGTGGAAAACAATATATACCTTTTTATCTAGCATACTTATAAACTGTTACTGCTCTGCAGACCCTGCCTTGTCAAGTGAGGGGAGTGGATGCCAACATATTCCAAATTGTGGGCGTGGTGGAAGTATGAGTATCCAATCACAAGTAATGAGATATGCACATTGTAATAGAATATATTAGATATTGAAATCTGGTTGTGTAACTCACTTTGTTTGAGAATTTATGTGACCTAGGGACTGGATCTCTGAGGAAAGAACGCTGTGGAAATTATTAGTGAAACGCCTACGGCCCCTGTAATGGCGCAAGCACCTGTGGAATTCTATATATAAAACCGTTTTATAGAGGATATTTCTCATTTTTCCTATGGTACTGGTGCGTAATTATACAACCCTGGAGGATATTGCGTGGAGAAAGAGCCATTTGACATCGGCTGGCCCATTTGACCTTCCAAATATATTGTATTGTGAGCGTATTCCGCTGATAAACCGAGTGATTCAATGCTAAAGAATACGCTTCCAGGGCCTTCTTTGGCTGCAGGCATTGCGCAACCAAGTACATATAACGTGCAACACCAGCATGTGTCTGGCACTTACCAAGTGCGATAATTTCTGACGTTCTATGTTGGTGTTATATTAGGAGTAAATTGTACTGAGAAAATTCGTACACTATGAAGAGTTTGGAGGTTTCATGTTCAATTTCCAAAAATGTGTAAATGTCACCATATTTATTGGCAAAATTCGTTTTTTACGTAGGTAAAAATAAGTTCGTAAGTTGGGTGGAAACGGACAAATGTATTTGAATTCCACAGGGCTCTCGGCAGTACTTCCACTACTACGTCTGTACACGTAAAGAAATGTACGAAAGTCAATGAAACTTACAGAATATGTACGTATACCCCTACTGTGAGAGACATATCTACGAAAGTCTTTTTAGACAAAATATGAAAAGCATGGGACCAAGTGGAGAGCTGACATTCTCGCACCACTGTAAATTCATCATATATTCTGACTCAAAATCATGTCTTCAAAGAATCCTCCAATACTCTCCGACAAACCCTTTGGTAAGAGAAGTCCGAGAGAGGATTTCCATTTTGAAGAAAAGAAGGAAAGACATAGTTCTATGCTGGCTACCAAGCCACATAGGAATTGATGGAAATGAAGAGGCAGACAGAGCAGCAAAGAAAGCTCTGAAGTTGCATCCTGGTACAGTGAAAATTCCACACACGGATATGACAGCTCCAATAAGAGAAATGACAATGAATAAATGGCAATCTGACTGGAACAAGCAAATAAGAAACAAACTGCATACCATTCACTCAACTGTGAATGGGAAGAGAAACTGTGGGGGATTAAGTCATAGTGAACAGGTGAAGTTGACCCGTCTGAAAAAAGGTCACTCCAGACTTACACACGAATATCTCCTGAAAGGGGAAAATCCCCCAATATGCCAAGCATGCAATGTACCCATCACTGTCGAGCATATCCTGCTGAACTGTAAAAGGGTACAAGAGAATAGAAGAAAGCATTTGAAAAACAGTAACAACATGAAAATGCTGTTCGAAACTGTTCCAAGGAAAGATATCATCATGTTTTTGAAAGAGACAAATCTCTTTGATTTTATATAAAATATTTGAAAATATTTGAAAAATTGAAAAGAATTGACTGAAATAAGTGTATGAAAGTGAAAAGTTAAATCATTGATAGTCCCTATATACCCTCAGGGTCCCCTGGGACGTTAAACCACAAACAAACAAACAATTTTAAAAAGAATTACTTAAGTTGAGAGAGTATAATTATTTCAATGGATGTTTTGCACTTATTTTCAACATATATTTTCTGAGTTAATTAGGAAATATGATAAATAAAAAAATTCCCAGAAGAACATTTAAAGATCCAATCAAGACATGGTGAAACAAGTGCGATTTTTGATATAAATCTGAAATGAACCAAAACCAAAATAAAATAAAAAGTGCAGGACTTGTACAAGTCTATGCCGGCCTTTTGGGCGGTATGAAAGTTCGTAATTGCATCAATTGACCTACCGACGGGGTTTGACTGGCGGGTGTGGCGGGCCTATCAGTGGCCAGATCTGTGTCAACAGGTCGCCTTCACGTGGTGTGTGTTTCAGTGCCGTACCAGAGACACCACAAGCTTTGTGTGGTGGGAGCTACTCACACATAGGGTTACTATAGAACTGAGGTTACACAGTACTTGTTTGTGAGTGTTTTTACATATTTATAACTCTAGAAATGGTTAAAAGGTGTACCTGGGGGACCTGTAATGGTGATAAATGGTATCCTGAGAGATCTGGTAAGGGTGGGTTTTTGGTTCCATTCCCAAAACAAGTTTTGAATAGAGGACTATACTAAGACAGAGACCCTTCCACACACAGTCATAGACAAAGTCACTCAGTAAATAATGTACACAAAGACGCTTAGACAGAGGTACACCCATACACAGTTATACATATACACATAGACACCTATGTGTCTATGTGTATTATTCTCTGTAGGAGTGTCTTTGTATAGATATGTCTGGGTGTATAATGTGTAGAGTCACTGCTTATATATGTCTGTGTGTGGATATGGAGGTGTGTCACTGTCTATAAGTCTGTATGTATAACTGTGTAGTAGTGTCAATCTATGTCTGTGTGTATGACTGTGTGTAGGAGTGTGTATGTTTATGTCTGTGTGTATGACTGTGTGTAGTACTGTCTGTCTATATGTCTGTGTGTATGACTGTGAGTATAAGTGTCTCTGTCAATATATGTCTGTGCATATGACTGTGTAAAGGAGTGTATTCATCTATATTCCTGTGTCTATCCCTCTCTATATGACTTAAAAGCAGAGTTTCTGTCCATATGTTTATCATTCTCTTTGCTTCTGTGAACTTGACCATCCACATCAAGATTTCCCTTATGATTTCTAATAAAATTAACTTAATGAATATATTTCACTTTTGAGAAATAACTTGCCTGAATTCTGTTTCCTAATGTAGGGGCTTCACTAAGAAATCACTAGGCAAAATGGCTTGGAAATGGAGTTAGATTAACAAAACAACGCATGGTTTTGACTGTTTTCCACTGTGTGTCAGTGTGGAGCCACCGCAGCTGTGCGCCCTGTTTGTGGTGGCAGCATGGTGATAGTCCCTATATACCCTCAGGGTCCCCTGGGACGTTAAACCACAAACAAACAAAACAAAGCATGGTGACAGGGTCATAAAACGGTGGGGGCGTGGTTAGAGGCCTCTGGTCGGTAGGTCAATTGAGGGAGAACTTGCATTCCTGTTTTACACAAGGAAAAGGGATTTCACATTTCAAAAATGAAAAAACTGATTTACTGGGAAATAAGAAGTGACATACCTGCATAAAGAAAGTATAACCAATATAACACATTGGGGTTGGTTTGACGTGGCGTCGGCAGCGACTACTGAGTGAGTGATCTGTCCGGTGTTTTTCGGATCCCCGCCGTAGCGGCGTGGCGAAGGCACCATGATATTGAACCATATAAATTCCTTTCTGGGCGTTCCCGGGAAAAAATTTTTTTGACGTGGCATTGATGTGACATTATCCGTATCTGCTGTCCATTGTGTTTAGACCGTTTGGAGCCTGGCTTTGTAGCCGGTGGATCCAATTGTACTCTATCTTGTCCCTCAGTTTCTTCCCCCGTTTACTGTCAGGGTGTTGAAAAATGAAGTCCAAGATATGTACTGACACATTTTCTATCCCGCAGTGGTCTGCTCGGTTGAAGGGTGTCGGAACATCACTGATTCTTGATTTTTTCTGAATCGACCCCATATGTTCCAAGGTCCGTTCTTTGACCTTTCTTTTGGTTTGGCCCACATATTGTTTGCCGCACTTTGTGCATTCGATGCAATAAATCACATTGGAGCTATTGCATGACACATTGTGCTTTGTTGTGTGTGTCAACCCATTGTGTGTTAATTTGATCGTTCCCGTCTTTTTTATCATCTTGCAATACTTACAATTGGTTTTCTTGTAGATGTTCCGGGAAGTTTTTTTCCCCTGTTCGGGTTTCATCTTCGCATGCGGGTCATATGTTGTTCTGGCCCGCACTAGATGATCCCGAATGTTTTTCGGTCTTTTGTACCCTTTGATCAGTTTGCTTTGGTAGATCTATTTGGTTGTGGTGGACTTACACAGCACTTCCCAGTTCTTTTCAACGATCTCCGGCAGGATGTTGCATCCTTGTTGGAACGTGCTGGTCATGAAGGTTTTTTCCTCCTGACTTTCCTCTTTCTTTCCATTTTGGGGGTTTCTTACTGCCTCTAGGTCCAATTTGTCAACCTTGAGTTTGCAGTCCTTCAGGAGTTCTTTCGGGTACCCCCTGTCTTTGAACTCCTTCATTTTTCTCTCAGCGTTTCTTTCATAGTCCTCGTTCCTGCTGCATATCCGCTTTACTCGCAGTAGTTGTGAGTATGGTATGCTCTGTTTTTGAGAGGGTGGATGGGCCGAGTCAAACCTAAGGTAGGTATTCTCATCCGTAGGTTTTGTGTACAGGTCTGTGTACAACCTTCCATCCTCTCCCTTGTGCACCGTGGTGTCTAGGAAGTTTATTCTCTCTGGTGAATGTTCTGTGGTGAACTTGATGGTTTCATGGAACCCGTTCAGCCATTTCAGCCATTTCTCCAGTTCACTTTCTCCATGTGGAAAGAAAACTACAGACAGCACTACATCACTTGGAATCATGGACCACTGAAAATGGTTTTAGATTCTCCCAAACCAAAACCATGTGTGTCCATTTCTGCAGAAAGAGGGGATGTGAGCATGAAGCAAACCTCCTCTTACATGACAGCAAAATATCTGTGAAAACTGAGGTGAAATTTCTGGGAATGATTTTTGATGACAAACTATCTTTCAAACCTCACATAGAATATGTGAGGAGAAAATGTCAAAAAGCCCTGAATTTACTGTATGGCTCATCCAGCAAAAGCTATCTGGACAGACTGAAACCAATCCAGAACCAATGCCTTAGACTTTGTCTTGGTGCATTCCGAACCTCTCCCCAAAAGAGTTTGGAAATAGAAGCTCTGATACCACCACTTGAGCTCCGTAGAGAGACATTATCTCTACAGTATGCAATCAAGACAAAGGTAAACTCGAGAAACCCAACACATTAGACAATATTCAAAAAGAATAACCAGAGACTATTTAAGAACAAACCAAGAGTAGCCCCACCATATGCTACTTCTATCAGATTCTCTTGGAGAAAACAAACCTCCCTCTCAATGATCTGAGGGAGCTAACTCCATCAAGTGCACCTCCCTGGCTGGAGGAAAAACCTGGGATTATTCTTGATCTAAGTAAGAACAAAAAAGGTGAAACTAGCACTTTCCAGTTCAAAACTGAACTGGAAAAGATAGAGAAGAACCACAAAGAGTATATTCCCATATACACTGATGGGTCGAAAGAAGGACAAAAAGTGGGCTTTGCTGTCCATACACCATATGGTAACCTGACTGCAGCATTACCTGGCCAGGCCAGTATTTTCACTGCAGAGACCAGTGCAATACTGAAAGCCCTACACTGGGCAGGTGTCTCGCACCACCGTAAATTCATCATATATTCTGACTCAAAATCATGTCTTCAAAGTATCCTCCAATACTCTCCGACAAACCCTTCAGTAAGAGAAGTTCGAGAGAGGATTTCCATTTTGAAGAAAAGAAGGAAAGACATAGTTCTATGCTGGCTACCAAGCCACATAGGAATTGATGGAAATGAAGAGGCAGACAGAGCAGCAAAGAAAGCTCTGAAGTTGCATCCTGGTACAGAGAAAATTCCACACACGGATATGACAGCTCCAATAAGAGAAATGACAATGAATAAATGGCAATCTGACTGGAACAAGCAAATAAGAAACAAACTACATACCATTCACTCAACTGTGAATGGGAAGAGAAACTGTGGGGGATTAAGTCATAGTGAACAGGTGAAGTTGACCCGTCTGAAAATAGGTCACTCCAGACTTACACACGAATATCTCCTGAAAGGGGAAAATCCCCCAATATGCCAAGCATGCAATGTACCCATCACTGTCGAGCATATCCTGCTGAACTGTAAAAGGGTACAAGACAATAGAAGAAAGCATTTGAAAAACAGTAACAGCATGAAAATGTTGTTCGAAACTATTCCAAAGAAAGATATCATCATGTTTTTGAAAGACACAAATCTCTTTGATTTTATATAAAATATTTGATACATTGAAAAGAATTGACTGAAATAAGTCTATGAAAGTGCGGCCGCCGGGGCTCCCCTTCCGGCCGCATGGCCTCTGCTACCGGCCGCTAATACACTAAATTTCATTGGATTAATTTAGAATAGAAAAAAAACCCAGGTAAACTGACATCCCTGTCTATCTGATATTATTACTTTCCTAAACTTCTCATTTTGTCACCCGACATGGCAGTTTTCATATAACCTACAACAGCAATAAACACTAAACCTGCGAATTAAACTATAGTATAGTATCTATATATCATACCTCTTTATATTTTCACATGTCAGTGCGTGGCTCATGGCCAGCTACTACCAGCTACGTACTACTGTGCACCGTCAAAAAAAATACCAAACACTAGTCAAGCACGCTACAGTATAGTACTTGTATTTAATACCATCTCCAGTCTATCTTATAATAGTACTTTTCTGTCCCATACTGCTTCTCAATGCATCGCGCAATATCAATAAACATCCTCTCACAATACTAGTCAATCAAGCTGTAGTATAGTATTTTGTTTCACGACCACTTCAGTTTGTCACACAAAAGGGTATTTCCAACAAAAAGTAACATAAACAAATAATACTCTCATTTCTTCCTCCTACATATATGTGTAAAAGTTTCGATTTCCCTGAGCTGGAGAATCCCATTCTTCCTTAAAAGTAAAAAAAAATACACTGTATGTAGCCTGAGTCTGAGTATAATTAGAACACAGGCATGCCAGTAAGGTTATAACAAAATCTAGCAAAAAAAGAAATTGTACAACCCAGTCCTATGGCAGGGCCTGGACTAGTGCTCACACGGCCGTGGATACTTGAGCCCCCGCCAGGCCTTCCCTAACGACCGCAGGGTACGTCCTGCCCCCCATTTTTATACTACATACCAGCGACTTTGTCTAGTCACATAATTAAAGAAAGACATTCCCATTCCGGGAGCATTTCCCAGCCGAAGGCTCTGCTGACTATAATGGGGCCAAATACTTGGGCTGCTGCTGGGTGGGGGAAATCAGCGGCGTTTTGAAAGGGACCATGTTATTCACATATACACTTCACAATAAGGTGACTGAGATGGAGCTATATTTTTCCCCTCCCTCACTCCCAGCTAGGTGGTGCCGACTTCTTACCCTGGGGCCGTCACACTTCAGTTTCTTAGCACATAATATATTTTCTTAGTCAATGGAGCATTAGAATATGTCCAAAATCACCAGAAATAGAAATAGAAACTAATTGCGAGTAATATGAAAATAGAGACTTGCAGAAAATTATGCCGGCCTAAAGGGCACAAGCCCAGGAGAAGGAGCGCTTTTCAATTGGAGGAAAACTTGCATATATTATTCAATTCTGCATGTGCTTAAATAGATAATTTGAAATAAGTCAATCTATCCAGTATGCAAAATAAGTGGAGATGGTCTTTCATCTTAAAATAACCCAAAGAAAGTCATTCTATTAACACCAGCTAACGTCTTAGATATCATAGCATTCAAAGAAGTAATGTGTATAGGGAAACTACATTTAAATAATAAGGTTGAAGTCGTGGTACTAAGTCTACTTTGCTGGGCCTCTCTCTAACCTACCTGGCATGTTATTACGACTTGCTGGAACCTCCACAACAGAAGCAAAGGTCTGAACGCCATGTTCCTTTAAGTGGGACTGGGATGTACCCACTTGTATGGCCACCGTGCCATGCTGAGCAAACGTCTGTATCCCTTCCTCACAAAGTAAGGACTTTGGGCAACCCACTTGTACGGCCACCGATGCCTTGTTTGAGACGGACGATTGCTCCACTGCAAGTGTCTGTGTTGCCGCGGTACTTAGCCGCATGGACTTGCACCTTTCAATATCTTCATTCCAGCCCTGTAGAACTTTAAAAGTAAACATGTGTAAGTATGTTATCAACATTAGAGAGAGAAATGAGGGGCAATACAAATAGTGCTATATATAAGTTATTACCTTATGTATTAGCGACTTCATCTATTCTTATTCGCCTACCACCCCGGCCCCCCCCCATTCATTGACCCTTTTTAGAGGCTGTGTTCCGGGTTCTAGTTTCCTTCAAAATGGCGTGTCTTGAAAGCAAATGATAGGTATTTTATAATCTCGTATGAACACGCCACCTGGTGAACGTCTGCAGAAGTACGGTCTAAGTATATGCGTGTATTATTTCATTACATCATGCCGATAATATAGGAAAAATACTCTCCTAATTGATGTTTTCAGTATGGATGGCAGTAAATAGATGTGGAGAATGACCAAAAAAGAGTAGAAATATTCAGTTAAGTGACGTACGTTAAATGATAAACTTATCAATACATTTCAATACAGTAGGTTCTGCACACAAGTAAATAGGGATGTCTGCCTTCTCTTTCACATAATAATGAATATGGGAAATGGTTACATACCTATGTGCAAGGTGTCCTGGACGGAATTCTTTTGGTTGGCGCTCTCTATGGAGATTGAGAGCCTCTCAATGTGTTGTGCTAGCTGCAGGAGTGATTCCTGGGAATAGCCTTCTTTTTCGGTCTGCGTTGACACCTCCCTATTATCCACGCGCACATACTGTGAGGCATACTTAGCAAGCTGGTCAGCTTCAGCTTGTTGTACATCCCTTATTGTTGCGTTCGCTGCAGTTATAAATGCAAGTTATAATTCCTTTATATTAGGTGAAAATCAGATATTTCTCTTTATTCATTCCTGTAAAGGAATATCACATAAATTGTTACCTACTATATCTAAAACGATAGAATTTCGTCTAATCCGCTTGAAGTTGCTCCCGTACATAGAGAGATAGTGAACCCGACCTGGGCCTGGATATTTAAGGGCCACAAGAAAGAGATTCTCGTGCAGTGAAAAACTTTAGGCTGCTACTCTTTTTTGTATTTCTATACACAGACTTACGTTTTCTCTTCTGATTCATTTTGATACATCAAAGTTTAGAATTCTAGCTTTCTGATTTACTTTTCTTGTGAGAAACCAATGAGGTCGCAAGATTTCGCTGGTACCCCTTTCGAAACTCTGCTGGTTCTCCCACCAACCACCAGCCTAAGTATTTGTCCTACTCAGAGCATCTGGCCTTGTGGAGCAGTCAGCAGAGTGTCAGGCTGGGAATGCGGGTGATGGGGGTATGAACCCGGCAGTCGGGAAAATCATTTTTCAAATTTTCCACCTCTAACTGGTAGCCCTTTTAAAACTCCCCTCATACCCCTCCGCCAACACAACATGGCGAACGTGAGTGTCTTGGGTTCGATCCCCGCCCCCGGCAGTCTTACATTTCTTTTTTCAAATATTTTTAGCACTCGGACTCGACAAAGTCGCTAGTGTAATTTAAAGTGTGTGGGTGAATGAACATATTAGCCTATAAAACAGAAATTGGGAAAAAAGTATTGGGCTTAAATCGTCGTATAATTAAAGGGCTATGCTTTTTGGTCCATATAACAACGCAACTTTTGCTTTAAAAAAGTGGCACAAGTATTACTTATAAGCCATTTAACAGTTTGAACTTCAACTAATGAGTAGGCACACCTATTTTTTTAAACTATTTAGGAGGTTGTTACATACTTCTCCCGCTTACCCTATAGTGTGAAATGTAAGTACTATAGAGACTCACCACCTTCTTCTAGAGGCTCTTGGCTTAGCACGGCCACCGCCTTTATCTGGAGGCCACCGTCCAATGTTTCTGTAATTAGGAAGTATAAAAGAAAATTAGCCAGAATCACTTAACTTTCTCTACGGTGGGGTAAGGTCATTGGATGAATAACCCTCTTCTTTTGTCAGGCATGTTGGGTACAGGTAGAGGACCATTAATTGACCGACCGACGGCAGTTGAGTGACGGGTGCGGCGGGCCTATCAGTGGCCAGATCTGTGTCAACAGGTCGCCTGCACATGGTGTATGTTTCAGTGCCGTACCAGAGTCACCACAAGCTTTGTGTGGTGGGAGCTACTCACACATAGGATTACTATAGAAGTGGGGATACACAGTAGTTGTTTATGAGTGTTTTTTGGTATTTACAACTCTGGAAATGCTTAAAAGGTGTAACTGAATTTTCATATTTCATTTTTGAGAAACATCTTGCCTGAAGTCTGTTTCCTAGTGTAGGGGCATAACTAGGAAATCACTGGTAAATATGCCTTAGAAATACAGTTAGATTAACAGAACAAGTCATAGTCTTGAATGGTTTCTACTTTGTGTCAGTGTGGAACTACTCCAGCTGTGCCCCCTGTTTGTGGTGGCAGCATGGCGACAGGGTCATAAAACGGTGGGGGCGCGGTTAGAGGCCTCTGGTCGGTAGGTCAATTATTCTCTTTGGGTAGTTAAACGTTCAATTTATTGAATTAGACATAGAAAACCATGAGTATAATAACTATCATATTGCAAGTGAATTGAATACGTGAATGATTGGCCTGCAACAACCACAGTTTAGCTCACCTGTCTGTGGTTGCATTGACGCTAATGTGTGTCTTTTGCAGATAAACTCCACCTACACAGTCCAGCTTCTAAAGTAAGCGGATAGTCTGAGGGCGAAAGCAGGTGGTCACTTAGATCATCTGCCGGTTTAACACACAGGCAGTGTGCCTTAAGGGACTCTGCCGGGCTCTGCAGGGTCAGGGGTGATGAAGGGCGACCCTCTTTTTTGCTTTACTTTTCAAACTACAGGCAAATCAGTCCAGATTTCTGATATGGCAATTCTGCACGTGAATTCTGTTATACAATAGCCCATTCAGCAAGTAAGCAACATGCATCAATATTAGTATACCTACTGTTTTTGCCATGGTTCTGGGAGGGCTCCAGCACATCAATACTGTCATCGGCGGAGCTCAGGGTGAAGTCAATAGAGTCATCTAAATAAAGTAAAAAAGATTAGTAGTACAAATGGTAAAATACTGCCCAAAGTTCCACATACATTATATAAACTATATAGTTATATTTATAAGGAATAACTTTTAAATATAGGTACCACAGTAAATGGAGTTAAATACTATTATTGGCTAAGATGGCAAATAATTACATTATATTTAAAAGTATAATAACAATGTAAGAATTACGTTATGATTTACCAATTTCTATATGAATAAGCATTTTCTAAAATGGCCAAAATTATGAACATGCTGAACGTAAGTGAAAAAATATGGTGAAAAAAGAACTATGGGATAACTTGCAAGGCACAAAAAAAGAAATGGAAGTGCAATGCAGAAAAGAAAATCTTATTGGGAATAGGTATTGCTTTTAACTGTAAGCATTGGAATGATTTGGTCTTACAAACTATTCAGAAGAAGCTGAGAAGGTAAATTCATAATAATTTATAAATACATAAATTCAAAATGACCATAACAATGGGTTATAAAAGGAGGAATGACACTAAAAAAGGAAATATGCAATAAACTTTGTAACGAAAGAAATTATATATATTATAGTATGGGACAACAAAGGATTGCCTCTCTTGCCGATTCAGGATAAATGTAATCGTCGGCCCTTTTATTTATTAATCAATTTAATAACAATTTTAAAAAAATTGTTGAGATGTGTAGAGACAGTGTGATCAGAATGGCGGTCGCGGAGCATGTGAACCCCGCGAAAACGCCATGTAGGAAACATGTGACCTCATAAATATTCATGATCCTCTGTCCCGGAAATATATATCTATATAATAATAACAACCAGTATAATTATATATGCCATATATTAAAGTATGGGACAACAAAGGATTGCCTCTCTTGCCGATTCAGGATAAATGTAATCGTCGGCCAAAGTATGCCAAGAGTAGTAATCGTTTGTTGTTTTTTTTTTTTTTTTTTTTTTGTTGTTGTTGTTAGAAGTTCCGAAGACTGGTAGAAACCTTAGTGTCTCTTATGATAACAGATTCAAGAGACTCATTTAGGTACAGTAGAACAGCAAGACTTCTCCAGTCACCTCTGGATTTAATGTCTACCAGATTTATTCCTAAATTGTGTAAAAAGGTTGCCCCTCCTCGTCTAAGGCTGTGAGAAGTTACGCCTTTAATTGAGAGTTTGGAACACAATTTTGAAAGTTTGTTTGAAAAACAATGATACGTAAGGGGAATGACTTTCCCATTTTGGAAATAACTAAATAGGTAGTCAGAACCTGTGTGTGGGATCTGTGCCACCAGTAATCTTAAATATGTGTGAGCACAAAAAATTGAATCCTTTGCCATTGCAATTGGGACCTTTAAAATTCGGTCATGAAACTGGATTGTTTTTGATGAATGTATCAAGATTAAAACTCCCCAATCAAAAAACTCCAGGGGCCTGTTTTTCAGACAGCGACGTCTTTATTTGTAGTGATCACAAAAGAGTGACCAGTTGGGCGACCAAACCAATGATCATGACCAAAAAGTGTTCCTCAGACCCGGTCACTGTTCAGCTGCTATGATCACTGTTGGTCCAAGGCCCATTCAAAAACAAAAGCATGTCTCACATGAATATTACTCAACAGAATATTGTGAAACTTGGGAATTAGTTAAAACAGATATAGATAATTCATTGCAGTAAATATTGTTTCATTTGATACAGTGGAGGTGTATAAAATTAAATATGCCACCATTTGGGCTAAATGGTCACAACTCTGGAACCCAAAACAGTTACCACGACAGTTTACCCCTCTAAATGGTCGCACATGTTATGACGTCTTATCTCTGGAACCCAAAGGTCTCCAAACGGTCACTAACTGGTCACTATAGGAAATGGTCACGACTAAAAAACAGGCCCCAGATCTTTAATTCTAAGAGTATGGGGTGATACTGTGTAGTGTGATTTCCTCAAGAGTGCCCTGAACGAGACCACTATTGCACACCAAAAACATAAATCAAAACTTCGTGACAAATCCAAAAGGTTAAAAATTCCCCTTAAGTCAGTAGGGGTTAAGGGATAAGCCTGGGTAGGCATATGTCCAAGCATTCGTTTTGTACCCTTTAGTGTTTGGACAATTACAAATTCTTTTGGGTCTACATGGTCAAAACCTTGAACATTATGTAGGACCCATAATGCACTTAAATAATTCTGTATGGAAATGTATGATAAATGGTTTGACATGTAAGCTATATAATTACAAACTTGATCTACATCAGCTGGCAAAGGATTGAACTCAAAAGTATTACAGAACCGGAAATAATGGTTCCATTGGGACTTTCTAGTCCGCATGGTGTTGTCCGCATGAGCCATTGATTGTAGCTGTGTTGTCCTGGTTTGTAGCGCCTCCAAGGACATCCCTGCAACAACGGGATAATTCCCAATATAATTCATTGTTGGCAAGGCCGGAAATTGAATAACAATGTACTCGTGACAAGAAGTCAGCTACAGTATTGTCTACACCTGATATATGATCAACAGAAAAATTGAATTTGTGAATGAAGGATAGCCAAAATAATTCCCTCAACATATCCATAGTTTGTAGACATCTACTTCTGCCAGTAGACACCATTGTTTTTACTGACATATTGTCTGTAAAAAATAGAACATGCTGGCCCAAAAAAGAGGGTCCCCATATTCTGGCGGCTACCAACAGTGGCCAAAGTTCTTTTGAATTTATCGATCCGGAGACATCATCAAAAGAAGGGGGATTAACACAATGAATACAGTCATTTTCCTGGGAGTTCCAAGAACCCCAGAAGTAATCAGCATAGTCTGATCTGTAGCCTCCAAAACCTAAACCTGAGGCATCTGTGTAGACACAAACATTGATACTGGAAGCTTTTATAATCTTCCCTGTACCGTTAAACACACTGACAAAGGCTATCCACCATTTGATGTCGGCCTTGAACTCTGCAGTAAGTCTGGTTCTATGTGATTTTTCGCTTAGGGTATTACAAAGGTTGATAACCCGTCTACTAAAAGTTCGACCTCCTTTGATTATGGTTGAGCAATGTGCCAACAGACCCGCGAGTCTTTGAAGTTCTAACTGCGTTGCTGATTTTTTTAAAGAAAAGTCTTCTAAAATCTTACGAAGTTTGGTGAGTTTGTCAGTAGGGAGTGTCAGTGTCATAGCATCACTGTTTACTATGATGCCCAAATATTTACAAGTTTTCGATGGAAAAACCACCTTTGAGTCCTTAACCTTGAAGCCTAGGTTTACAATAGCCTTAATTAAAAGTTTTAAGGCCTTCTGGCAATTTTCTAGACTTGAAGAAATACAAATAAAGTCGTCTAGGTAATTAATGACAGAGAAAAATTCATAAGCATGAGTTCAGTTGCGTACAATGAAGTCCCCGATTTGTGTAAATATAAAGGGGGCACACTTCAATCCAAAACACATACAACAGTCTAGGAACATATCCATTTTCCCAAATAAATTCCATTGAAAACCTTGGTAACGAACATGACCAGAAAAAATATTTACAGATCTGTATGCTTGTGATATGTCTACTACAGACATAAAGTTTCCCTGTTGAAGATTCTCTCCTACAGTGTCCAAATTTTTATAGGAAAATTCTTGACACATAGTATCCATGCAAGTATTTATGCTTGTGCCAACCGGTCGCTTGCAATCGGTTATAGGTCGAAGACCACCATCTGTTTTTGTAATGGCACCCAATGCGTGACAACAAACCGGAGTTGATGACGCTTTGATTATCTTTTGTTGGGCAAATTCTTGCTCCAACAGTTTAGACATTTCTCTACAAGCGGTATCTTCATAAATACTATCGTAATTTGAACATAAGTAAGGATTGATCTGAACATTGTCAACAATCGGGAAACCATACACAATGCCAAGTAAAACATATACATCCGATACGCACAGTGATTCTATGCGTTTGAAACAAGAAATCATGGCAAAACAAGGTTTGAGTTGTGAACAAACGTTCCCTATGAAATGAGAACATTTACAAACGTGATCAAAACAACTACTACCTGCATTAATACGATCACCTGTTGCGGGGATGATAAGTGAAAGCTCACCAATGCCATCTTGGAATTTTATCGGACTATCAGTAGTGTCGCAGTAAATACGATCTGACATGTCTAGCTTTAATAAGCCTTCGAACAGAGATAAAATAACCCTGTCTTTGTCTGAATAATTCCCAGTACAACAATTACTTGAAGATTTGACTGAGTCTGACAATTTCGAAGCGCTGTTCGTAGTAATTACTGGGAGCTGTTTCACTAGTAGTGGAGTGAAAGTGAGAGGTGAGACCGCAACAGTAGCACCAACAGTGGCACCAACAGTGGCAAGCCCAAATTTGCGTTTCATCAGTGCTGTCGCTGTTGAGGTGGGACTAGCTGTCACTGTTGGCACAGCTGTCGCTATGCACACGCGTTTGACGTTCGAATCTATTCGTCAACGGGCCGCGATGACGTGGAATTTCACCCCTTCCCGTAGGAACTAAGCAATGAAATTTTCACACGAGTAAGGCATATATATAACCTATAATCGTACCAAATATGAAGAAAATCGGTCGAAGCGTTCCGAAGTTATCAGCGTTTCAATTTCATCATAGCAATCATCTGCTCTGGTGGTCAGTCACCCTCCCACCTCCCGATACGCAGTCAATGTCAAGGTTGCTGCATAAATTAGCGAAAAATACACTGACCACCAGAGCAGACGATTGCTATGACGAAATTCAAAGACCGATAACTTTGGAACCGCTTGGCGGATTTTCTTCATATTTGGTACGATTATAGGATATATGTATACCTTACTCGTGTATAAATTTCATTGCTTAATTCTCACGGGAAGTGGGTAAGAGTATTCTTTGCACGTAACAAACGACAGGGTAGACCCTGTCGCTTACAGAGGCTCCACAGTGACACTAACAGCAACACCAATTCTCCTGATGAAATGGTCACTGCCACTGTTGGTGTCGCTCCTTTCCCGAGTGCCGTTCACGCTTGAGTGCACCTCCTGATGAAACGCACACTGTCGCTGTGGTGCCACTATCACACAGAGCGACACTTGCAGCTTCTAGTGAAACAGCTCCCTGTACGTCGTTTTGGTATTTGGTGCGGAGCACAATCATGGCCGCCATGAACTTCCGGGACTTCTATATCAGCTAGATGAAAGTCCAATTTGGCGAGTTCTGTCGAGATACTGGACAAACTAGTGTCCAATTCATGAACAAACTGATCAGAACTGGTTGTATGTGAAATTTCAGCCTTGGATGGCTGATGACAATTCATATTTTCACCAATATCGCTACTCGGACCATTGTTGTTTATACCAACATCCGGGTTAGCGCCTGGTAAAACATCGTTAGTCGATATACACACACGCGATGCACCAGTACTAGTTTCACCAAATTTATCAATGTTAATGGTTGTGCGGCAGTTCAACGACAAACCTTGGTCATCGTGATGAATCTGTGGGATATTGGAACACAGTAGTCAGTCCTTGTCCTGGCGTTTGACATTTGCACAAGTGTTTTGTCTGTGGTCTTCACCATGACAGAGATAACAGACATGCAGCTTTGTACACTTCCTAGGATTGTTACAAAATTTGTAGTTGTAGTACCAGCATACGCTGTTTTTACCTCGGTCTTTATCTCCTGACGAAGAAGACTTGGTCTTTGATTTCGATTTCGCTGCTGTTACCGTTCCTTCAACTCCTAGATGCTTGTGAATGGCCTCCGTCGAACCGTACCCAAACGCCCGTCGTCCCTGCAAGTTGGCTTGTTGCCGGACTTCCGCATCATACGCAACGATTGATTCAGTTGAATAAACTTTCGTTGCTGCTTTGTCAGACACAAAACGAAGGTGGTCCAACATCCCAGAGATTTGAACTCCAGCGCCGTAAGCTGCCAGTATGAGGGCTACAAGAGCACTGACGAGTGCAGCAAAGGTGACAGGCCGTTTCTCGCCTTCCCGTAGGTATGGACGTAGACTGAAACGATGGCGAGACGTTTTGGATCGTAGCGGCTTTACCTTCGATTTACCTCGACTGGACTTGTGGTGCCCTGAATTTGACGAATCAGAGGATGAGTCAGTAGACTCGTCACCTGAAGAGCGATGGGATGTCTTCTTATCGTTTTGTGTACTCGGACGGATGGGCGTTGTACTGAGGAAGTCAGTGCCGCCATCATGGAATGCACTTCTGTAGACTGGCGTTCCTGATTCTTCAAGAAGCGTTTGAAGAATTTCTCCCCTACATCCGACTCGTCTTCTTCTGTGCAAGAACCGCTGCTCTCATCGGTGAGTTCTTTGATTTTAGTACCTTTTGATTTAGTACAGTGCGTAGATTCTTTCCCACCCGCTGCCTCATCGAGTTTATTGTTTTCCGACATGTCTTTTTTTCTCGATTGTTCCTGTACCATCCAACAATTACGGCCTCTAGGTGCGATGTGTTTTTGACGACAGTTAGAGCACTTAGACACCGACATCAGGTATTCCGGGATTTGTTTAGTGATCCCGATCGTGATCCAAAAAAATTGTTGAGACGTGTAGAGACAGTGTGATCAGAATGGCGGTCGCGGAGCATGTGAACCCCGCGAAAACGCCATGTAGGAAACATGTGACCTCATAAATATTCATGATCCTCTGTCCCGGAAATATATATCTATATAATAATAACAACCAGTATAATTATACATGCCATAAACCCTCCTGAAATACCTACCACAGGAGCACCTACACTACTATTATAGCCACTAAGTATATAATGATAGTGTGTGAAGAATAATGCGGTATAATAATTAGAAAACGTTTTGAACCCTGAGAATTTGTAATATTAAAGAATAAAGATAATTTGCCTATGTAATTTTTCTTTATTACAATAATGTAGTGCCGGAAGTGGACATTGTAATTTTACTAAGGACTGGTTAAATTCCAATTTAAAATTACTTATACTTATAGGGTATAATGTTCCAGTTGAAGTTTGTTTGTCATTTTCTAATGGGAGGAGTCTTAAATGTTAAAGACTGCATTAATGTGCATTTGGAATCTGGCCTAGGACGTGGAATGTGGCCTAGGACGTGGAAAGGGGTGAGGTAGGGTGAGCCTCTTCACTGCTGTACTTTTCAATGTCCACCTGTTCTGTGGCCTCGGATGTGGAAAGGGGTGAGGAAGGGTGACCCTCTTCAGTGCTGTACTTTTCAATGTCCACATTGTTCTGTGGCCTCGGACGTGGACAGTGGTGAGGGAGGGTGACCCTCTTCAGTGCTGTACTTTTCCATGTCCACATGTTCTGTGGCCTCGGACGTGGACAGTGGTGAGGGAGGGTGAGCCTCTTCAGTGCTGTACTTTTCAATGTCCACCTGTTCTGTGGCCTCGGACGTGGAAAGGGGTGAGGTAGGGTGACCCTCTTCAGTGCTGTACTTTTCAATGTCCACATTGTTCTGTGGCCTCGGACGTGGACAGTGGTGAGGGAGGGTGAGCCTCTTCAGTGCTGTACTTTTCAATGTCCACCTGTTCTGTGGCCTCGGACATGGAAAGGGGTGAGGGAGGGTGACCCTCTTCAGTGCTGTACTTTTCCATCTTCACCTGTTTTGTGGCCTCGGACGTGGACAGTGGTGAGGGAGGGTGACCCTCTTCAGTGCTGTACTTTTCAATCTCCACCTGGTACCGGGCCTCGGACGTGGAAAGGGGGGGGGGGGCAGGAGGGTGACCCTCTTCAGTGCTGTACTTTTCAATGTCCACCTGTTCTGTGGCCTCGGACGTGGACAGTGGTGAGGGAGGGTGAGCCTCTTCAGTGTTGTACTTTTCAATGTCCACCTGTTCTGTGGCCTCGGACTTGGAAAGGGGTGAGGAAGGGTGAGCCTCTTCAGTGCTGTACTTTTCCATCTCCACCTGTTCTGTGGCCTGGGATGCTCCTGAAGGGAAGGTAATGGAATAAGTTCTTGCTCGTTGTGAGCAAAGTCCAGTGGAACAATTTCTCCACATTTTCCTGATGAGAAAGAAGTTGCTGTTCATCCTGTTCATCCGAGTTTACCTTCTCCTGTGTGTCACTGCAAAGGAAAGTCTTTTAAGCTAAATGTAGCTAAAAGTTTCTTCTGTTTTTTTATATCGAAATGGGAAAAAAATTGGAGGAACCTATATATAATTAGTTGCTACGCACCTTTTATTATCTTGCCATGGTAAAGGGTTATTAAGCTCTTCGTCACTATCGTCTGCACTATTGTCTGGACTCTCAGGGGCCACAAGTGCAAGTGCTTCAAAAATAGGAAAGATTTTATTTTTAAAGAGTACCTCCCATGAGAAAACAAAAAGAAATTTATAAATTTGAAATTTGATGAAATACAGAAATCAATGTAAATATATAAAAAGTAACTCTTCTACGCGATCTCCAACCCTCCATGTAAATATGGTTCTTCGCGTTGTGAATAGCCTGTTGTTCCGGGGTTCTATCAGCCTTACGTTTTCGGTATTTCTATGGAAAATGTAATTCTACTGTGAGGGTACTAAATATCACAGAATTATATGCCAGAATAATGGTTATGGTCGGAAGGTAAATTACTGCTTGTGCAACGCATTGCGTTTACACCCTCTAAATAAAATGGAAGAATACAATACTTTAAGAACTGTATGCCGGCCATAAGATTGGTGGAAAGGGAAGTACACTGACTCACACATAGAGAGTAGTAGAAGGTGGGGCACACGGAATGCCAGGGGAAAAAGGAACACTGACATCCCGGGGCCATTACAGGTGAGAGTAGGCTATATAATGAAAGTAGGCATGTACGTTAAAATAGTAAGGAATATAATATATTGTGACACTGAAGTAAGGCCTGCTAGTGATGGGAGAAACTGACCTTGAAGTGCTCTCTCTCGCTTCTAGAGGTCTGCTGGGGTGGACAGCAATTACCAGTATGTTCACCCTCTTGGTCGCCATGCCTCCTCGTGGTGCAGACCGGATATGCTTGCACGCAAGCATAACTAAAGCGACCCCCACGTAGGATGATCCAGGGAACCAAAGCATCATCCCCATAGGAGGAAGTTGGACCACCTCCTTATGGTACTTTGTCCAAAAAACTAAATGATGGAACAACATAAACCAAATTCGGCTGGATCAGGGCTTCAGGGAAAACAACCCCCGCGTGACTCAGTGCTACCTCAGGCTGAGCTCGGCAAGTTGACAACTGAGGGTATCAAGAGTGGCAGTGCCACAAAAAATGTAACAGACCAGACCCAGTCTGGTAGTAAAAGAGGGCGTGAGAGCACAGGGGAAACCTCTGCCTCCCATGCCAACAAAAAAGCAAAAGAGGGCCAAAAGGTTTACAACAACCACAACTGGCCAAGATTCCTCGTAATCGAATCAGAGCAGAGTCTCAAAAGAGTATCTCCATTTGTCATCCATAAGGCAATAAACCCCCAGGATGACAAAGAGATAAAAATATCAAAAATGGCAGCAGGTAATTTGCTGGTACAAGTAGGCAAGAAACATCAGAGCCTCAGCCTCTTGAAGACAACCACTTTGAATGGGATTACTGTGAAGGTCAGCCCACACAGATCCCTTAACTGCTCAAAGGGAGTCATAAGATGGCAAGACCTGGAAGGCACACCTGAGGCTGAAATAGCAGAAGGTTTGGCCATACATGGAGTGACGGAAGTCACACAAATCAAGATCAAAAGGAATGGCCAGGTCATTGAGACAAACACATATGTTTTGTCCTTTGACACACCTTACCCACCTGAAAAGATCAAATGTGCCTATGAGGTGCTGAAGGTGAGTCCATATGTGCCAAACCCTATGCGCTGCTATAGATGCCAGCGTTACGGCCACACTTCTAAGAAATGCTCCAATGAGGAAATATGTGGAAAGTGTAGCTCAAGAGCTCACAAGACTGAGGAGTGCCAGGATGATCCCTACTGTGCAAACTGTGCTGGGACCCATCCTGCCTCCTTAAAAAACTGTAAAAGATTTAAAGAGGAAAAGGAAATTCAAAAAGTCCGCATGGAACGCAAGATTTCCTTTAAAGAAGCAAGATTAATTGTGCGAGCAACTTCTGCTCCCACATATTCTGTGAGCTATGCTGAAATAGCCAAGAGAACACCAAGCTCCATAGCTCCACAGAGAAAAACAAACTTTGCTCTTCAGACCAAAAGTCTGAAAAAAGCTGTTAGGCCTCAGCTAAACAAAAAGGCCCCTAACACCACTGGGCAAGCCCATGAGCCTGCTCCAGAGACTTCTTCTGTCTCCAAGATTCCCATAGCTATGGGGAAACCCTTGGAACCAGTACCATCAGGTTCCAAGGAACAAGACCCAAAACCATCAGGGTCACCACCAAATGGGCAACATCTGGATGGTGAATATGCCAAGAAAGCAACATCACCACCACAGGCTGCAAAAAAGCCAATGCCCAAAATCAACAGGGAAAACATCAGAAAGAAAAATGATGAGATTGCCAAGAGGTTTGGATCACCACCTACCAAAAGAACATCTATAGTGGTGCTGACCAAACAAAAGACACCAGTCAAGAAATGATGGAGACCATCATCCAATGGAATTGCCGGGGTTTCAGAGCCAACAGGGAAGAAATAGAACTCATCTGTTCTGACCATTCCCCTGTTGCACTCTGCCTCCAAGAGATCAAATGTAAAGAAGAGAAAAACGTCTCTCTGAAAGGATATAAAACATATATCAAGGTGCCAGACCCACAGAACCCTATTGGAGGAGTGGCAGTCATGGCACATAACAAATACCCCCAGTCTGAGGTACATTTGGAAACGGAACTCCAAGCTGTGGCTATTAAACTGACAGTTAACAGCCCTCTCACGCTTTGTTCCATATATCTACCTCCTGGGAAAATCCCCCGATATGCCAAGCATGCAATGTACCCATCACTGTCGAGCATATCCTGCTGAACTGTAAAAGGGTACAAGAGAATAGAAGAAAACATTTGAAAAACAGTAACAACATGAAAATGTTGTTCGAAACTATTCCAAAGAAAGATATCATCATGTTTTTGAAAGAGACAAATCTCTTTGATTTTATATAAAATATTTGAAAATATTTGAAACATTGAAAAGAATTGACTGAAATAAGTCTATGAAAGTGAAAAGTTAAATCATTGATAGTCCCCATATACCCTCAGGGTCCCCTGGGACGTTAAACCACAAACAAACAAACAAACAAACAAACAAACCTTGTCTAGAAACCCCGACACAAATACCGTACACACCGTTGTCCAATCCGAGGGAAGACGTGCTGAGACTTCATCGTGCTCGCTGCCAATAGTATCCAATGGATCACAAGTCGGTTGTGTGATTAGTGAGTATTTACGTGTTAATTGATTTCCATTGTATATATAAAAACATATTATCGTTCCTTTGGCTTGTTGTCAGGAAAGTATCCAGAGAAGAAAGAATTAGGAACGATGATTCAAACGATTAAGAAGAGTATGTATGTTTGGAGACTGAGCGCCCATGAGAGTGCGATTCTCATGCAATACTTAACTGAATCCACCTAGTATTCATGTATTCATCTACACCAATTCACTTCTATTCTATTTGAATTGAAAAATGAACGATGTACTGTATTGTTGCGAAGGGTGCTTGAAATAGGAAATATTTAAAATGTTATATTGTTTTTATATATTGACAGTTGAAAGTCATTCCCCAATAGAGGAATTAGAGGAGGATAAAGAAGTAGATAACGCCGTGGATTCGCTCAAGAAAACCGTGCAATTAGCTGAGAAATCCAGTACAAGGGAAAATTCTGGGAAAGATGATGACAGTACATCAAGTAAATCTGGAAAAGACAACGAAGACGAAGAATTCCAACTTCCACCGAAAAAAACGCAAAGAGAAACACAATGTCACCACAGAGTCAGAAGGTTGGACCCCACGAAAGTCTAATTGCAAGAGAAAGAACAAGAAACGATTGTTTCTCATTTTTTGAATATTGACATTGGACTCTTCTTCAAAGTAACGAGGCTTATATCATTTGATCTTAGTAGTCAATGACAATAAGTTCTGTTATTACACCAAAACAAAGTTTCAAAGCCTACATGGGACAAACGGACACAAATGTTATTCTAAACAAAGTATACACATATAGTCTCTTTTTCTTTAATTAACTTCTGGTTAAACAGTCAATCAAAATAGGTTTTATAGATATTGTGACACTGTGGATGCTTCAATCTTTTTTCAGACATTCATTGATTCAAGGAATGTTCTGAATGATCAACATGGATTTTTGATATTATTTTCCTATGAAAAATCGGAAAATGATATTTTCAGGTTTCAGAAAGGGTAACAGATTCAATTTCTGAGATTCATTTAAGAAAAGACATTTGTCTCTGCTAGACAATTACTCAGCTTATGACGTTCCAGAGACAAAGAACATTCGTTCAATGTACGAAAAAAATCTGAAGTGCCTTGATCAAGGATGATAGGTTAGCATTCATGTAGGTTTAGTCTCATGACTATTTATTTGATCATTTCTGTTCATTGTTTTTTTTATAGTCTCTTTTTTTTTACTGAACTTCTGGTTAAACAGTCAATCAAAATTAGTTTTTTAGATATTGTGACACGGTCGATGCTTTATTTCTTTTTCAGACATTCAGTGATTCAAGGAATGTACTGAATGATTAACATGGATTTTTGTTATTAGTTTCATATGAAGAATTGGAAAATGATGTTTTCCGGTTTCAAAAAGGGTGCCAGATTAATTTTCTGAGCTTCGTTTAAGAAACAAAATTTGTCTTTGTTAGACGATTACTCAGTCATAGACAAAGAACTTTCGTTCAATGTACGAAGATATCTGAAGTGCCTTGATCAAGGATGATAGGTTAGCATTCATGTAGGTTTAGTCTCATGACTATTTATTTGATGATTTTTGTTCATTATTTTTTTTGTTTTTCTATTTATGTTTGGTTTTGTTGATACGTTTTTATTGTTAGATACTATTTTTTACGTTATTATTTTATTTCTTAGTGGAAGATTATGATAGACTTATCCATGTTCGGTATGTTATGTTATTTTTGGCATAAGATATATTCAACTTGCATAATCAAAGAAGGTTACATGTTTTGTAGTGGTTTTTTTAATGTTCTGCAATCTTTATAGTAGTTTTTTGCCACATATGTTATTGTGATCATTGGCCGCAGATGGGTGCTAAAATATAGTATATTGCTGGCTGAAAGTAGTTTACATTAATCAGGATTACTTAGTTCATTTCTTGTAGATTAGACTTCTTGTTACGGTCTTTGGAAATTAGTTTTCTACGGAAGTTTTGGTTTGGAATACGCAGAACGATCCATTCCTGATTTGGTATTTCCATTTTTGTTTGTGATAAGTCAACTTTATGATAACGTGTGCTAAATATCATTAATATTATCCGAGATATTTGGGTAATTATAGTTATGAGTATATCGTTTTTAACGTTCTTTGTACGCATACGAACGAAAAAGAAGGTTCATGTACACAAAGGAAAAAATCATAAGTATAAAATTTGAATTTTTCTCAGGTGCCTTATGTTGCACAAGGAACGACCAACAAAGAAAATCAAAATATATTTAATAAATTTATATTACACTTACTCAGTTTTCTTGTTATATATGATTACACACAAGAAATGCTCTCAAAAAAGCAAGAAGGTTACAGCATAAATCTAATGATTATATCAATATTTTGATGCAAAGATTTCTGACATAGAAACAGCTGTTCTGCAATGTGTGGAGATTTGTAGTTTGTTCATACGTTATTTGGATGCTTGACTGCAAACGGGTGATCTATAATGTTCTGGTAGCTGTCGGGTTAATTACTATTATAATTGCTTTAATACATAAGAGGAGGAGGATTAGTAACAAGTCTGTACGTATACGCTTAGAAGTCCTACGTGAGTGCGTAGTGACGTCTAGCGTGAGACTTTCCTAGCTTAGTTGACTTTATTTAAACCCTTGTGCCATCTAGTGGCCAAGTTGGGAAACTACTGAAACATCTAACGTGCTAATTACGGCACGTTGTGGCCATGAAATGAAGTACGGATTTTCTTAGTTAAGTTGTAAGGAGGTCGTCGACACCTAGCGGTGAACGTAGGTAAAATGGGCGTAGATTCGCCTCCTATGACTCGAAGGGTTAGATCAACACATGCCCGCAACTCATTGACTAATAAGTTACGTTCCTCCCTAATTCATAAATCATCTTATTATATGTAGTTCCGTGACAGAGATGGAAACTACGCCGATCTCCGTAAGTCACGTTATTCCCAAGTAATTATACATATTCTTAATTCTTCATATTGAGTTAAGTAATTAGATAATTATTACAACCATATCATTAATTAATTATGTAACATTGTGGGGAAGGTAAGAGCAACTCCAAAGGCTATGCGTGTGCGCAAGGCTACCAGACTCTGTACCCCTTGCACACAACGAGGTCACCTAATGAGACCTTTAATTAAGGTGTAAAAGATCTAATGTTGATATTAAGTAAACTCTAGCTACTATTAGTTTCGTGTCTTTACTATCATGGATGAGGACGAGATGAATATATGTTTGATATTCTTTTAATCAAGGCAAACGTTTCACAGTAGAAGAACTACAAAGGCATAGTTAAGAATCGCATATCATTGGTTCATTATAAGCAAGTCAGTTCATGAGCAACGTGATGTCGATAGACAATGTAAGAGTCGGACACCTAAGTCCCAACATAGTTAGACTTAACGAGGTGTCTGAAAACGAACCATGTAATCAAGAGTGATTACAATAATTCAAAGTTCGAGTTCTTCTTAAGCAATGTCCAAAGTCTTGTCACAGAGTGAAGACACTCATACTCAGAGTTTGACAAAAGAGAATGAACTGTACTAACAGTAACTCAAAATAATGCAAGGTGTTTGCAGCATTAACTCACCAGTCTAAGTGAATGTCCGAAGTGAACTCACGAGATTCCTAAATTCACTAATAAACTTTGATCCTTCCGAATGGAGAGTTGGAGGGAAGTAGAAGTGAAGTATATAAGTGAAGACGTTCGAATGTGAACGTTAATAGATCGAAAGATTCCTATGTAAGTCCTTTACAGAAGTTGTGTCCTTGGAGAGTCCCAATCCAAGTCACTTTCTACTATCTGAGTCCGCTAGGCAAAACGCCTTAGCTGAGCCTATCAGATATAATATTACTGCAGAATCCGCGCACTTCTGCCGGTATCCGGAGCCAAGCAGAATGCGTCCGATTCGCAGGAGGTGGTGTTAGAGACTGACGATACGGTCAGCTCGGGAGCAGATCGAAAATGAGCATTTTCTAAAGGATCATGGGAAATTTGGAATAGATCTCGTTTTGAGTTCACGCGGGTCTGAGACACGCGTGGCTATGTTAATGCCGCGGGAATTCGGGAATACCCTGAGAGGGGACTTCCCCAGGGAACTCCAGAGGCGACCCTCAGTCGTCACAGTGACGTCAGAGGGTCTATTCCCAGAAGCGCGGTGTTCCCCAGAGGCTAGCTAGTAGTATAAGGAACATCGCTTCTGTCATGGCTATCTACCCTGAAGTATAACCAGCCTATAACGTGGCTTAGTAGATAACCATGATTAACACCTTAACATGTAGTGTCAAATACTAACACTCAACACCGAGTGCGTAATGGCAATACCTCCAATGTCAACACTCAACACCGAGTGCGTAATGGTAATACTTCTAATATTAACACTCATAAATACTAATACCTAACGATAACACTTGATACCATACAAAACACTTGTCAGTATAGTTTCCTTCCTCTTGGTACTTATACATGATACGTTACATTTCTATACTTATACATATTAGATTCTATTTTTAATACTTATTAAAACGACATTTTAATATACTTTCATTTTCATAATTATACATTCTTTTGTGCTTAGCTTTGGTTACAGCACAATAATATGAAAAAACCTCCTGAAAATCGTTACAAGATATCCTGGTTTTATTGTTACTTTCGTTTAAAGTAGACGTTATCTACGTTATCGGTAATATAGTTTTGTACTTTATCTCACCCTGCTAATTTTCTATATAGGCTTAACATCAGGAACTCGTACTCGATGGCATTGAAAGCATTGTACCCAGTACTCAATGGCTAATTTGGCGAGTTATTCCCGTAATACATGATGTTGTATGGGGTGAGATAAAATCAGAAACCCACTCGATGAGAATAACTTGGTCCGTAATCCACCTTGTTTAACCGCTATTTAATTTACTCAGCTTCGCTTCGTGGAATACTCCGCATTCAAATTTGGTGGAGTACTAGCCAAGTTACTCTCATCTTGTGGGTTTCCTTATAAGAATTAATGTTTACGAATACGTGCTAAGACAACATGACCATTACCAAAAGGATTTTAAAATAAAGGCAAACTTTTATATGTTTTAGTTGACTGACAAATTGAAAACAGGTCAGATCGAGACAGATTGAAAAATATCATAAAAACCTTTATTAATCTTACTACTTTCTATTTTTTATATACTCTTGAGTACAATATAGTGATACGAACAAAGCTATACTGCTAATACACAGATATATAGATAACTTCAATATTACAGAGGCAACATCCTTTCAATATGTAAGACTACAACTTATCCACAGCTCAGAACTGCATATCTATAATATTTCTTCGCACCACCGCATGGTGACGAGCATTTCGGGGAACAGGATCCGGAGGGGGTGGACCTCTGTGGCGGCGAACACGTGGGGCGTCTTCATCATCTTCGTCCATGGGAGGAATCGGAAGGTTCTTATCCTTAGCCACATTATGGAGTGCCATGCAGGCAACGATCACTTTGCCTGCTCTATTTGGGGCGTGGTAGAGATACCCTGCCGAACCATCTGGAATTTATAACGTTATGAAACCATTTAATAATTGAAATAAAGAGTAATGGCATGACATCAATATGGGTGACGCTATTGAGAGATTCATTGAAATATAGGTGCAAGTCATTTCCAACAAAAGTATAATAAAAACATTGCACTTCAGGTTAAGAAATGTATAAACTTTTGTAGAATTACACAGTTAAATGCACACTTGTAATAAAAAAAATTGTTATTTATAGACACAATTTCATGGATATTATCTACCTGAAGCGTTGTTTTAGTTGACCAATCGCTTGTTCAACAATCGCTCTTGAACTTCTGTGCCATCGATTGTAATTCTCCTCCGCTTGCGTTGTTGGGTTTGTGACTGGCGTCAGTAGGTACGACCTTAACGGGTAACTGTATTAATAAAATAATACAGTATTAGTAATCATAATAAAATGTTTTACTTTTACTAAGGTATTGTTACAAATTCCAAATTTATTTGGTTCTTATTGATTTATTTATGGATGAGATACTATATTTAAATAATAAAGATCTCCCATTTCGCCATCCTCTCCGATCTCAGAGATGTTATCCTGCCCCAAAATATACGCATCGTTGCTTGAACCCGGCCAACAAGGATTCACCCTAATCACTTTGCAGTTTGCATCAACGATTATCTAGAAAAAAAGACAGAAATGTGTATAATGTATGTTGGTAAATTTAAATATATGAATTCAATCTAAACTGTGCATTACATAACAAACATGTGTTATAGTTTGAATTTCAATGAAAGCTTATCAATTTTTAGCTGAAGGTTGTATTTAATTCTAATCGTTAAGACATTATTAACGAGAACTCTAAACAAGGAACGATAGATCTCTTTGGAATACGCACCATGACATTTATGCTGGCGAACCCCTTTCTGTTGATGTATCCATCTTCATTTGGTGGCTGTCGTATGGCGATGTGCGTGCCATCGATGGCCCCTATAACCCCGGGCTTGGCAAATTTCTCATGAAATTCGCGTGCACATTGGAGTCTAGCATGGGGTGTGAAGGGGAACTTGATATAGCGCTGCTGGCGGTGGTAAAAGAAGTTAGATACTTCTTTGATTGCTCGTGAAGCTGTACACTTATGTACCCCTTGAACATCCGATATGACCCGCATGTTGCAACCGGTGGCGTAGTAGCGTAGGGCCAAACAGAACTGAAAAACAATTAGATGCAGTTTAATCTTTTTAAACTACTGCAATTATTAGGAACTCCTGTGTTGGTAATTTTAATTACTTTCTAAAATATACATGATACAGTCGCACACTTTAAGCGGCACAAAGGCATTTCACGCTCGTGTGATAGCTTATATAACCCTAACAAACCTCCACATGTACTTAAAGGACGGTATGTTGAGGATTTACATAGTATCTCTTAATAATTATATTAGAGGTCTAACATTCGAATGTGAATTTAGCAGCAACTGAGACTGCAGTATTGAGTCACCCAAAGCATGGTGTACTAACCGAGGTCAGAGGTGTTTATTTAGCAATTGAGACTCTGTGTTGTGCTGACCTACTTAGATAGTGGAATACTCACGCGCTCCCTGATGCTTATTCCCCCACCACGCTCATCGCCTTTTGTCGAACAAAAGCCGGATTCAGCAAATTCTCTGGCCAAATCTGTGACAGTTTCCTTATCCAGGCGATATCTCTCCAGGAACTTTGCATCACTGAACTGGTCAAACGGATTTACCAGGTTAAAGAACTGCTTAGGCTGTGGTGGACGATGCGGTAAACCTTGACCTGCCATGGCGGTTTAAAAACTGAATGGGAGTGCAGGAGGGGTTAGTTTCGGTGGGGTGGGGGCTGTGACTCACTAGGCATGTGATTGGATGAGTTTAGGGCGGTTCATTTGAAAATCTTGTAACTACGACAACTCTGGACTTGTCCGGGGTTATGGTTCGTTGTTGCCACTTTTCATCACTTTGAGAAGGGTCAAATTGTTTAAATGCAACACAATTTGTCATACAAATTTCCTAATTAACGAACGATAAATCATTTGAGGGTCAATCTGTCTTTATGCAACGTGACATTACGAAACATGATGAACGAAACCTCAAAGTACGATAAATTAAGGAAGGTTTTTTATGCAACGTGATTTTTGGGAGTTTAAAAAATAACGTTCGTTGTTGGTACTTTGCATTCACAAATGTTCTTTATGCAACACTAACGTTCGTTGTACACTTTCGTTATGGTTTTATTGTTCGTTCCCGGTTTATGCAACACCCCCCTGAATCCCCCCAATTCATCTAGACGGGAGGGACTGTCTCTACAATACTCTATGAGAGTTCAGCCCAACCCTGAAACCCCTCCATGGGATCAGGGAACACCCTCAATCCTCTTGGAGTCTATACACCATACAGGGACCTGAAGAAAGCCCTCTATGGTAAGAGCAGCATTTTCACAGCTGAGGCCAATGCTATATTGCATGCCTTGACTTGGATGAAAATGTCACAACACACGAAATTTATAGTCTTCTCAGACTCTAAATCTTGTCTACAAACAATTGAACAGCATGATCCAAAGATTGCTGTCATCAGAGACATCAAACTGTCAAACACAGAACTAAAGATAGAACATGGCAAAGAGGTGGCCATCTATTGGCTGCCAAGTCATATCAGAATGGAAGGAAATGAAGCTGCAGATCAAGCAGCCAAAAATGGATTGAGCAGAGAAGTTGGAGCCCACACGGTTCCACATACCGACCTGAAACCAATGGCCAAGGAGCACATTCATAAAACTTGGCAGAAACTCTGGAACTGCACCAGAAACAACAAACTACGAGAAATTATAGTGGCTACTAGTCAAAACTTTAGGAAAGACAACCTGACACAAACCGAACAGGTGAAACTGACCCGTCTGCGGACCGGTGACACCAAACTGACACATGGGCACCTCCTAAGAGGTGAAGTAGCACCTATGTGCCAGACATGCAACACTCCGCTGAGTGTAAAACATCTTATGCTACACTGTCAGGCCACCAAAGAAAGCAGGAAGAAATTCCTGAAGAATGTGAGAACATTGCGCAGTGTTTTCCATAACACTGGGAAGAAAGAAATTCTTGACTTCCTCAGGGAATGTAAGATTTTCGATAAGATATGATTGAGTAAAGTAAGATGCCTGGATCAACCAGGCAGCATATCTTGTTATTCCAACAGGATATGCAAATTTGAGTAAAGTAAACCAAAGTAAGTCTAATTGAACAGATTGGATGTTAAACTACCCAAACAAACAAACAAACAAAAGCCTTGAGGCATCATTTCTCAAAAATATACAAATTCGTTTTGAACAAGGAAATAATGGAGCAATATTGATCAGATTTTCACAGAATATAGGTCTAACATCATAAATAGTATTTCTATTCAGAAACAATTAAATATTTAAGATTATATATTATATCACATGATTAAACACTCAAATTATGGGTTTTGACGACTAAGTGCTCGTCCCCTAGCGGTATAAAGTGCCACCAGCACCCGTCCTTTAGGGGGTACCTTGGCCGCAGGCAGCCGTCCTTAAAGGGTTAAAGCATGCCTTGTTTTCTCATTTCTCTGTGCATGGCCCATCCTACGGGTCGATTGATTTTTTTCACGATGTGATGTAGGTCCACTAATACAGCAGCGGACAGTATGACTATGGGTCCATATGGGGAAGGAGGCATAGGTCGGCGTCTGTCGTCGTTGTCTGGTACAGGACTAAGTTTACGTTTAAGACGTTGTCGGGCATCAATATTGGTGAATTCTTATGTTCTTGGTTTTATTCAGTCTGGTCATAACCTACAGTGACAGTGATTTTTTTTGTGAGGTTCTGCGTTTCTTAGGGTTGTGTGTGGGGGTATGCAGTGGCGTAAGGAGATACAGTTCACCCGGTGAGGGCGTTTTTACATGTAATTCCATCAACGTAGGACATAACATGTGACAGTAGAGAGTTAGACTAGTACAGGACAATATGGATAGAAAAAATATGAGTATTTAAAGGAATGATTCCAAATAGTAACGATCGGGGTCACTCAAACTTTGCCTACCTTCAAAGCCTTAACCAAAACAATTATGTTATAGAATCAATACAAAACCTGTAAACGTTACAAAGTAACAAATATCAAGTAATTATCTACTTTGTTGTTATAACTCATCTCTGCATATATGTGTATTGTATGGTAATCAGGTGAGAGACGGGCGATCGGCTTAAGCGACTGCTGGTATGTGACGGCGTTCACTCGGGCAGCGGGCGGCGTATGAGTTAATTTATTCCGGTCATCTTGAAAGCATGGTATCCACTGGTCGTGATCAGTCACATGTGGTCATTAGCTGCCCCTAATTACTGCAGATCAAGACAAAGAGTGGTGGGGGACCAGTGTGTGTTGTTGTTCTCGTGGCGCCATCTGTGGTGACTTGAGGACACTGTGTGTGGGGGAGAGACCAGTGTATGGTCTATGCTTAGTGGTGCCCCCTGTAGTTCTAGTGTCGGTGGATAGGTGTTGGCCCAGGTGAGTATATCTCTCTGGATCATACCAGCAGTTTCAATTGCATACAATCTCGTCAGGCTATCATTGGCTGATCATTCTAATGTGTTTCATCCTCATGTGGGTGTCATTAATAGTGTTTGCTTTTTTATATAAGATGGTTTATAATTGGAATATGTCAAAGATAAACGTCGTCACATTTCAGTCGCCTCAGTGATGAAGGGGTATAGTGTGAATACAAGTAAGACAAAACTTTTGCGTTCCAGTGTACGTCTCCGCATTCCCGGTTTACAAAATTTTTTTTTTTGTAAACCAATGGAAATCTCCCACACCCCACCGGGAACACGGAGACGTAAGCTGGAACGCAAAAGTTTTGTCTTAATTGTATGGTTATCAACTGATTGGTTGTGAGCAATATATAATTCCAAATACAGTTATATTTCTGCTACCGGGCTGGACCATGAAAACCAACCCAACTATTGGGCTGAGGTTCATGCCCCCTTGATGAGATACTTGTACGTGGATTGAGCAAGAAAATTGTATCACAAGACTTGGACTCAAAAAAGAAACTCGATAAAAAAAAACACCCCAAAAAACGAGACTTTGACCCAAGATTTGGGTTTGACAACCTATCGCTGAAATTATCGTTGGTGGAGGTATCCATCGTCCGCACTATCGTTACTCAAGAGACCTCAGAATTAAACAACCCCCAGGATCTAACTAATTATCCTACCCCTAATATAAAACGCCATAGGTTTAACATTGACTCAATGTATTTGACAGAGCGTTGAATAAAGTGTTATTTATGCACCGAGGTGAATAAAAAAACGGACCAATCAGGGACGCGATAACGAAAGTAGATCCAGCAGCATTGATAAATGTGGCCATCCTCCGATTAGTGTCAACACGCTACGAACATGGATAATTACAAAGTTTTCTCTGTATATCGGTGAGATGGGGTAGGATAAATACGAAACCGAACTCGAGTTAGCCTTCTCAATGTGATTACCACTCTGGTCAGGTCTGCTACTCACTATACTCGGCTAACGCTTCGTGTAGTAATACACAACCTGCCCATCGTGGCATAAACATTGACAAGGCTAACTCTCGTTTGGTTTCTACTAATTGTCCACATCAATCGACAGGTCCACCATTTGATCTATATGACAATGATAACATTAATGTTAGGAATTGTGGCCAATAGTTAAGAGTGCTCATCGTTGGTCAGAGAAATTCTCAAACAAATTCGTCCACGTTTTTTGTGATAATAGGCAAATGATTACCATGTTAGCTTCTGGTAGAAGTCATAATGTTTTCGCCATGGAATGGATTCGTGAAATTTATTGGTTGTCAGCTTTGATAAATATTGTTATTATTTCTCATTATATTAATAGTAATAATAATGTCATTACTGATTCATTATCAAGAGTATATTGTAATTCGAGACAATATATCCGAAATGTTCTTAAGCAATTTGTTACATGTTGTCTTCATAGCATCAATGGACACTCTTCAAAATGATTGTAAATTGTTACAATCAAAATGCTGTGTGACTTCAATTTGGTCTACAGAGAAAAGCCAATGGAAATGCTTACCTAGACTTTTGTGAAATGTATAAACTTTTGCCCTTTCCAGCATCAAATGAAATAATATGCTTATATGCTACTTTTGTTTTGCAAAGTAAAAACTTTCTTCTAGCGATGATTATATTACTTCTGTATGGAGTCTTTATGATAATTTTTGACATACATCTACCGCCAAGGGTCATTTTCAGTTGAAATATCCCATTTTAGGCATAAAGAGGATGTATGGTGCAGAGGTTACACAAGCTCCTCCGTTATTACCTTGCTATTTGTTAAAAGTTCCATGTATCAGCAAATAGGAAATGCAAACAAAAAGGCATGTTACCATGCTAACTTCCATGGGAATGCCATCTGAAAATGTAAGTGCTTAACTATTGGTGTCTAGGGGAAAATGCAATATTTTGACTTTGTTTCTAAATGACAATAATACAAATGAGAGATGCTAACAAAATACTATGTAACCATGCTGATTTCTATGGGAATGCCATCTGAAGAAGGTAAGTGCTTATCTATTGGTGCCAATTGGAAAACTGCTATATTTTCATGAAACCAGATGGCAGCACCAGTGTTAAGTTTAGTAGACACAGGGGGCACTGCGATACCTACCCGCATTTGTCTTTAAACTGGTAAAAATCTTGTCCACTACGCTGGCTCTCAGGTGTTTATCAAGGAACTCACATTGGTCACTCATGGCCTTTGGTCAGGGGTGGTCATTGCCCCCCCCCCTAGTGTCTCCACATCTGCGCCCCTCTGGTGACTCTCCCAGCTCACTTCCTGTCTCCCAGCAATTGAGCATTGAACATCTGATGCTCCATTGTCAGGTAACAAAGAAGAACCAGGATAATTTCCTGAAAAATACAACATCAATTCGCAGTGCATTCCACAGCACTGGCAGAAAAGAACTTCTTGAATTCCTAGGAGAATCCAAGATATTTGAACAGATATAAGCAACACGTAGCCTGGACATCCAGGCACACCACCCCATCTAAGGAATAGGGAAAAGAAGAAAAGTTCCATTGTAAAGTCTGGGAAGAGAAATTCTAAACTGACTGGATGTAAAATCAACCAAACCAAAGCAAACCAAATCCCAGCCCTACCCCTCATTCTCCCTTCAGCCTTCACACTACACACAACTTCACTTTTTCACCCACCCACCCACACCTCTTCTACTTCACCTATCTTCGTTGGCCTTTTCTATGATATTTTATTATATATTATATATTCATAATTGACTCATCACTCTATTAGTCAATTATCATCTCATATTTTATCAATTATTATTCTCTTCAACTTATAGCCTCCTCTCTTTTATCCAGGGATATGGGGTAATGATACAGATTCCCCACACTAAATTAGCTGTAAAGATGTGACATTCACTGATTATGGTATGTTTATTTTATTTTCCTCATCAAAAATAATTCAATTTTCCGAAAGAAAGCTGAAAATTCCTATTGTCAAATCTCCAAACTCACCATTTTGTCCTGTACATTGGTTTAAGTTATAATTTCGTTATCATAATAAGTCACCAGAGGATCCGGTTTTTCATCATCCTTGCAAAGAAAATTACCTTTATCTTACAACTATCATGGTAATTGGCTACAAACTATATGTTCTCAATTACATATCCATAAGAAAGTTACCACACATAGCCTCAGACGTGGTGGCGCAACGTATCTTAACCCTTTCACTAGGCTGCTCAGCAGCAAATACACACCATGAAATGCCCCACTGCAGTACCATGTTCACCCCTGTATTACGCTGGTGCTTTTCACAATATCCAAAGTGTCGTCATTATATCACACCTCCATGGTAATCCAAAATTATTATGATGTCATACAATAGTAATAATATTAACTATGATATAGTTTGACATGGGTTGGAAAAATATTATAAAAATATTCTCATTATTTCATTAAAAAATAACAATTACTTAGATTTTGGAAATGATGCTTCATGATGCCTTAAGGCATCATAGCGTACTACAATAGGAAATGCTTCCAGGCATCATAGCGTACTATGTATGTGGGAAGACGCAGAGTTAACCTGTCGGTCACACTACCACAAGTAATTCCCCAGCACGTTTTAGCCCTGGTTCTTTGTTCCCTTTGCCCGCTTCTGATTGGGCGACGGCGCGTGCCGTCGTCCGTTCTCATTGGTTGCTAATGACGCTTTTGGCCGTGTGCCTCGCGACCCGAGTGAGGTCGGCGGGATTCGGCTTGCGCTCGCTGTCGTGTGGTGGAGCGGTCATTCGGTCTGAGGTGGACCGGTCATTAACGGGGGGCGGTGGGCAGAGATTTTATTATGAAATCCTTGCATGTCGGAGTATTGGTTCCTCCGACTGTAATTCCGCCCCTGGGCTGTAAGGCTTGTGGTTTCGAATTGTTACAGAATTCTCGTCAGGTGTCATTAGGTTAATGATGTGTTTTGATGTGGACTCGTGATTCTTTAGTTGAATTTAGTCTCACATCAGGGAACATGGCCGGTACCATGACTTGTGGTACTGATAGGGCTTGTGTGCCATGTGGGGAATTGTGTTGTAGGTAGGGCTAGTGTGGTACTGTAGTGAGTATTTATAGTTTGGGAAAAACTATTCAATTCCTCCATTTGTCCGGGGACAAATATTTGGGAAAATGAAATTTTTTCATTTTTTTTCATTTTTCCAAATATTTGTCCCTGGACAAATGGAGGAATTGAATAGTTTTTTCCAAACTATCATAGCATACTATGCCTGGGAATGCTCAAGACATTATAACGTAGCTAAAGGGTGAATGAAATTGGTATTCCTCTCCAAGATATTAAGTTATAATGGTGACTGGAAACCTTTGTCTGTTTTATTTTATTGGGCGGGAGACTATAATACTTGTCTACGTAAAGATAGAATGGTCTCATCAAACATTTGCTGTATTAGTTGTTATTCTTTAAATTAAATTCTTTCTTTTCTTGGGCTTGGGGTTCACAATACCCCTTAGTTTACATCCCAATTTGTGTTGGTTCACTGGTTTATTGTGTTAGGAAATCAGGGGGCCGTTTCACTAGTAGGGGGGTCAAAGTGAGAGGTAGGACTGCAACAGTGGCACCAACAGTGGCACCAACAGTGTCAAGCCCAAATTCGCGTTTCATCAGTGGTCTCGCTGTTGAGGTGAGACCAACTCTCACTGTTGGCACAGGTCTCGCTATGCACACGCGTTTGATGTTTGAATTTATTCGTCGACAGGCCAGGATGACATGAAATTTCACCCCTTCCCATAGGAATTAAGTGATGAAACTTTAACACGAGTTAGGTATACATAAAACCTATAATCGTCTCAAATATGAGGACAAACGCCATTGTTTACATCCCAATTTCAGGGTCCTCTTGAGAAAAGTATTAACCATAGCAGTCTGATAACAGTTAATTCTGATTATTGGATGTTAAATCAACCAAAACAAACCCAGTCTGATCGCACTGAAAAGGACAAAGACTACCCAGAGGATAACCTTTTAGATATTAAGGACAGATGAAACCAATTAACTCTGAGTGTGATCTCAAGTAAAAGGAACTCAACTTCGGTCTCAACTTGAGACCAGTTGATACTTGTCATAACTTTTTTATCTGGTGCTAAAACTTATCAAAATTAAAAGATATTTAGAGCAAAGTGTATTAATAACCTGGCAAACCTATATTCCAGTTTTATTGTGGTTATTATGACCTTGAGAAACAATTGATAAGCAACATAAAAATGGAGGCACTGCACCACTCAGCTAGTATGTGCTGAACCTACTGTAATGCCCAAAGTCGGTCTCAACTTGAGATTGGTCTTAACTTGAGATCGGTCTCAACTTGAGATCGGTCTCAACTTGAGATTGGTTTACAATAGGTATCGCGAGGGACTTGACAGTACAGTTCGAGGCGATAATAGGCGATTTAGAGCTCAAGTTCACTTAAGCTGGTTACCTGCAGGAAGATCACTATAGAACTTGAGATCGCTCTACACAGAGGGCTAGGGATCTCAACTTGAGATCCTTGGAGTTGAGATCCCCTAAGATTGGCTGTGTAGACTTGAGACAACGTCTGAAAAACACTTTCCGCCATTGATCTCAAAGTCAGTCTCAGGATCTCGGATTGATCTTAGCGGATCTCAAGTTGAGATCCTCTCAACTGAAAAACACTCCCCTGGTAGTCAGGATAGAGTCAGGTATGAATGTAATAAGGGATAGATTAGTGCAACCTACCTCAATAATTTTATTCTAAAGAAATTAAAGAAAAAAGAAAAAAAGGAGCAAACTGTTATTGACCATCAAAATAGAATAAAGCTAATGAAGTAATCATTGTATGTTGTGATAGCATGTAACATATTGTGATAGTATGTAGCAAAAAAAATTAATGGGGTATATATTTCGCACAAGAAAAAAAGGGAAAAAAGATGAGGCGAGTGTATAATTGGATAATAATTTATATATACAAAACTCGATTACATAATTATCTATATACACACTGTACCACAAATGTATGCACAAACATTACAACAGAGTAAATTGTACATTTAGGATGAAACTAGCAAAATTTCTAGATATCTACAAATTTAATGCGAAACATCGATTAACATATTCGAGCATATCTACCAAAATGATAACAGAAAATGAAAATATGACAAAAATGACCACTGGGACTTCCCATATGTTATGTCTATGTATCTCTAGTTGCTGCCTCTACCTTTCTTGATGAATATGTATGAAATATTTGAACATCCAGGTTAATTTCAAAAGAAGCTTAACACATGTGCGAATTTCCTTTCTTGTTTTTTTGTTGCTATTCTTTATAGGGGGCCAAAGTGAACCCACTGAAACCACAGATACCCGTTTACAAAACCCCATTTCCAGTGGCCAGTAAGAACGAGGCTTATTGCTAAACCTATGGGGGTTTGAGGCTAGACTTTTGTTTTTGGTCTCTTTTGTTACTCTGTCTCGAAGCTACGATGACAGTTGTTCAGTTTAGCAAAAATATGGATCTAAAAGATTGGAGAATGAGACATATAATCTAGAACCTATATAGTCAAAGTACTGAGTGCCTATATCCGGAAATGGTATTTTGTGACTTGCTATCTGTGGTTGCAGCGGGTTCACTTTGGCTCCCTATGTGCATTTTTAAATCAAGCTTAATGCTTAACAATGATGTATCACACGGATCTCAGAGATCTCTGGCTGTGTAACTCACAGATATCACAGACAGGACAAACTCCTCTTTATCTCACCCTTGGTACAATTTTAGCGATAGGAATAACTGAAAATACTACGCCATGGCCATGGTCATGGCGGAGTGAATGTTAAATGGATTTGCCAAGTAATTTATATCTATCTCACCCCTGGTACAAGTTTAGCCATAGGAATGACATTAAAATACAAACTCAATGATCACCCAGGTAAAGTGACAATACTACCCCCCGGTTGTGGCAGAGTGAATGCTAGATGATGTCATATGCGATTGACCAATCAGCAGCCAGGAATTAAGAGAAAAGACATTATTCAGGGGGCCGTTTCACTAGTGGGGTGGTAAAAGCGAGAGCTAGGACCACAACAGTGCCAGCAACAGCGATACCAACAGTGACAATGACAAGATCCCGTTTGATCGATATCAGTGCTCTCACTGTTGAGGTGGCACCAACTCTCACTGTTGGCATATTTTACAGCATAGTGCACTTAGTGAGCATAGGTTCTCGCTATGCTGTCAAACCTCACTATGTGTATATAAAGAATTTCCCGTGCTTTCCTTTAGAATTAAGCAATGAAATTTTAACACGAGTACGGGGTACATATAACCTATAATCGTACCAAATATGAAGAAAAACGGCCATACCATTCCAAAGATATCAGCGTTTGAATTTGCATTGGTTGCTGTTCTTTTTCACTCCCTCCGAAGTGCGGCGGGGTTTCGGTTGTTCTTTTTGTCTCCCACCAGAGGCCAGCGGGACACAGGCCACCAGAGCAGTATTTGCTATGACAAAATTTAAACACAGATATCTTCAGAACGGTGTGGCCAATTTTCTTCATATTTGGTATGATTATAGGGTATATGTCTACCTTACTCATGTAAAAATCTCATTGCAGTGAGACAGTAATTTCCCAGTGAAACATACTCTCTCACTGTTGGTCTCACTCCTTACCTGCACCTTCTCATGAAACGCACACTGTCGCTGTGGTGGCACTGTTGCCAACAGTGAGACATCGCTTCTAGGGAAACGGCCCCCAGGAAGTTAATAGATAGCGATGATGTTTATTTGGAACTGCTATACAAAGCAGAGAGAAGAATTAGACTACAGGGACCCATTTCACCAGTCCCATGACAACCATTGTTGGTCTCTGTGACACAACAAGGGCAGGTAGCGTTTCAATAGTCCTGTGACAACACAGTTTGCGATGTCACAGAGAAGACGAGTGAACAGTGGTAGGTCGCATTTCAGAACCAAAAGACATATCACTGTTAGTGCCACTGTTGTGTCACTTAGCGGGAGGGTCCACCCTCTTGCATCTGTAGTCACAGCACTAGATTGAGAGCAGTCCGGCCGCGACTTTAACATAAGTTAGGGGTATTTATAACCTATAATCTTATGGATATGATCGGCCACTCAGATCTGCTGAAATTCAAGTTTTAATTTAAAACATGGAGCTAACCATCGTCTGGCTGTCTTGGCAGCGCCCCCGTCTGTATCACACTGCAGCGCTCCATCGATCTTGAACCAGAGCGGCGCAGTGTACTGTCTTGGTGGTCGAGACAGACTGGGGATGCCCCAGGGACACATGAAGTGTCTTGGGACTCAACAGTGGCACCAACAAGGTGAGCAAACTAGACATTACTTATGAAACAAGATATTACTTCTCCCACTGTTGCTGCCACTGTTGCTGCCCATAAATATGTCTAACTTTGGGTAATGTCTTGGAACTAGTAAAACGGGTTCCAGGGACCTGTTTCAGTAGTTTCGTGACATGTCTAGATGGCGTCTGTGACACCATACAGACAGATCACAAGATTGCAGTCAATGACACACGGAGTTTCACTCACTTCTCCTAGGAATTAAGCAATGACATTTTAACATGAGTAGGGGATACATATAACCTATAATCGTCCCAAATATGAAGATTTTCTGATATTTGCTAGTCTTTTTCCGCTGTTGCTTGCACTGTTGGTGCCGCTGTTGATGTCTGTCTAGGCCTAATGTCACGAGACTACTGAAACAGGTCCCTGGTGTCGCCTCAGGTATTATAGAGGTAGGTCCAGTTTCTTTATATTACCGGTAGAGGTCGCTACCAGATGGGGCTCAGGTACCAGCCAAGCAGGTGTACCGGCCCTCACTTGTTGTCCGACACGAGGTCAGAACAGTCGTTTACCCAAAAGGAAAAATGTTTTCATTTACTATAAACTTCAATAAACAGGGGGATGACAATACCCCTTAGTTTAGACCCCAATTAGTGTTGTTTCATTGGTTTAATGTGCTAGAAAATCAGGAAGTTAATAGATACCAAGGATAATTATACATATTGGACATTAAACTACCCAAACAAACAAACCAGGGTACAGAGAGATATAATCGAAAAGAGTAAGATGCCTGGATCAACCAGGCAGCATACCTTGTTATTCCAACAGGATATGCAGATTTGAGTAAAGTAGACCAAGGTAAGTCTAATTGAACAAATTGGACATTAAACTACCCAAACAAAGAAACAAACAAACAAACAAACAGAGAGGTGTGGATGAGTGATGTATTGAATACCACGGTTATCACCCATCGATGCACAGTGTATTCAACAATACTGGCAAGAAAGAAATTCTGGATTCCTTAGGGAGTCCAAGATTTTTGAAAAGTCATAAAAACCAGAACATTGCCTGGTCCTTCCAGGCAAAAAGACCCTACACTTCAGTTATGGGCCTCTTGAGAAAAGTATTAACCACAGCAGTCTGATAACAGTTAATTATGAGGAGACAGGGAGTGCCTTAATAATGTTTTATTAACAGTGTAAACATTATTAAAAGAAAAGATCATGTCGAAGTTAAAACATGAGATTGATAAAACAATGTGAACGAAGTGAAAGTGAATAAGATAATTGTTCAAATTTAAAAGGAGTGAACATATTAATGATTTTGATAATCACATTAAAACAATTATTGAGGAAATGTTTTGTTGATAAAATGAAAAGTACAACAGTACAAATGAGTAATAAATTACTAAAGTGAGTGATTGAAATCAGTCCAAGCTGCAAAGCAGTCTTTGTAGATTGTTTAGTCATTTAGTAGCCCTCCCTGACATAGAATATGTCTTTATAGGTGTGGGTGGGTGGGAGAAGAAATGTCTGGATACGTGTTGTATCTTCAGCGTGTGGCAGCAGACTGGCGCAATGAAGGTGGTCACGTGGTGACGCTAAGTGACGCCAGTAAGTTATGTGAGTTCGATTGTAGGCCACAGTGGTGCTTGTATGAATAGTTCGATTAGGTCACTCCTGTCACAGAATTAAAAATAATTTACAATTATTCCCCAATTATGATTATTGGATGTTAAATCAAGCAAAACAAACCCAGTCTGATCGCACTGAAAAGGACGAAGACTACCCAGAGGATAACCTTTTAGATATTAAGGACAGATAAAACCAATTAACTCTGAGTGTAATCTCAAGTAAAAGGAACTCAACTTCGGTCTCAACTTGAGACCAGTTGATACTTGTCATGACTTTTTTATCTGGTGCTAAAACTTATCAAAATTAAAAGATATTTAGAGCAAAGTGTATTAATAACCTGGCAAACCTATATTCCAGTTTTATTGTGGTTATTATGACCTTGAGAAACAATTGATAAGCAACATAAAAATGGAGGCACTGCACCACTCAGCTAGTATGTGCTGAACCTACTGTAATGCTCAAAGTCGGTCTCAACTTGAGATTGGTCTTAACTTGAGATCGGTCTCAACTTGAGATCGGTCTCAACTTGAGATTGGTTTACAATAGGTATCGCGAGGGACTTGACAGTACAGTTCGAGGCGATAATAGGCGATTTAGAGCTCAAGTTCACTTAAGCTGGTTACCTGCAGGAAGATCACTATAGAACTTGAGATCGCTCTACACAAAGGGCTAGGGATCTCAACTTGAGATCCTTGGAGTTGAGATCCCCTAAGATTGGCTGTGTAGACTTGAGACAACATCTGAAAAACACTTTCCGCCATTGATCTCAAAGTCAGTCTCAGGATCTCGGATTGATCTTAGCGGATCTCAAGTTGAGATCCTCTCGACTGAAAAACACTCCCCTGGTAGTCAGGATAGAGTCAGGTATGAATGTAATAAGGGATAGATTAGTGCAACCTACCTCAATAATTTTATTCTAAAGAAAAAAGAAAAAAAGGAGCAAACTGTTATTGACCATCAAAATAGAATAAAGCTAATGAAGTAATCATTGTATGTTGTGATAGCATGTAACATATTGTGATAGTATGTAGCAAAAAAAATTAATGGGGTATATATTTCGCACAAGAAAAAAAGGGGAAAAAGACGAGGTGAGTGTATAATTGGATGATAATTTAAATATATTCAAAACTCGAATATATAATTATCTATATACACACTGTACAACAAATGTATGCACAAACATTACAACAGAGTAAATTGTACATTTAGGATGAAACTAGCAAAATTTCTAGATATCTACAAATTTAATGCGAAACATCGATTAACATATTCGAGCATATCTACCAAAATGATAACAGAAAATGAAAATATGACAAAAATGACCACTGGGACTTCCCATATGTTATGTCTATGTATCTCTAGTTGCTGCCTCTACCTTTCTTGATGAATATGTATGAAATATTTGAACATCCAGGTTAATTTTCAAAAGAAGCTTAACACATGTGCGAATTTCCTTTCTTGTTTTTTTGTTGCTATTCTTTATAGGGGGCCAAAGTGAACCCACTGAAACCACAGATACCCGTTTACAAAACCCCATTTCCAGCGGCCACTAAGAACAAGGCTTATTGCTAAACCTCTTTTGTTACTCTGTCTCGAAGCTACGATGACAGTTGTTCAGTTTAGCAAAAATATGGATCTAAAAGATTGGAGAATGAGACATATAATCTAGAACCTATATAGTCAAAGTACTGAGTGCCTATATCCGGAAATGGTATTTTGTGACTGGCTATCTGTGGTTGCAGCGGGTTCACTTTGGCTCCCTATGTGCATTTTTAAATCAAGCTTAATGCTTAACAGTGATGTATCACACGGATCTCAGAGATCTCTGGCTGTGTAACTCACAGATATCACAGACAGGACATACTCCTCTTTATCTCACCCTTGGTACAAGTTTAGCCATAGGAATAACTGAAAATACTACGCCATGGCCATGGTCATGGCGGAGTGAATGTTAAATGGATTTGCCAAGTAATTCATATCTATCTCACCCCTGGTACAAGTTTAGCCATAGGAATGACATTAAAATACAAACTCAATGATCACCCAGGTAAAGTGACAATACTACCCCCCGGTTGTGGCAGAGTGAATGCTAGATGATGTCATATGCGATTGACCAATCAGCAGCCAGGAATTAAGAGAAAAGACATTATTCAGGGGGCCGTTTCACTAGTGGGGTGGTAAAAGCGAGAGCTAGGACCACAACAGTGCCAGCAACAGCGATACCAACAGTGACAATGACAAGATCCCTTTTGATCGATATCAGTGCTCTCACTGTTGAGGTGGCACCAACTCTCACGGTTGGCATATTTTACAGCATAGTGCACTTAGTGAGCACAGGTTCTCGCTATGCTGTCAAACCTCACTATGTGTATATAAAGAATTTCCCGTGCTTGCCATTAGCATTAAGCAATGAAATTTTAACATGAGTAAGGGGTACATATAACCTATAATCGTACCAAATATGAAGAAAAACGGCCATACCATTCCGAAGATATCAGCGTTTGAATTTGCATTGGTTGCTGTTCTTTTTCACTCCCTCCGTAGTGCGGCAGGGTTCCGGCTGTTCTTTTTGTCTCCCCCAGGAAGCCGGCGGGAAGTGCTCGACACTGTCCACCAGAGCAGTATTTGCTATGATGAAATTCAAATGCCGATATATTCAGAACGGTGCAACTGTTTTCCTTTATATTTAGTACGATTATAGGTTACTTACTGGTGTAAAATCTCATTGCCTAACTCCTACGGGAAGTGGGTGAAAACATGCCCTCCTCTGACATAAACAAAGATCTCTAAACCCAACAGTGACACGGTCTACCCTGTCACTAATAGCGCCGCCACAGTGCCACGTATAGCGATAACTTCTTTTCTGATGAAATACCTACTCTCACTGTTGGTGTTGCCCCTTCAAAGAGAGACTTTCACGCTTGACTGCACTTTCTAATGAAACGAACACTATCGCTGTTGTGGCACTATTCGAAACAAGGAGAATTAGCGCTGCTAGTGAAACGGTCCCCTGATATTATGATGCTATTCAACTTTAATGTCATTCAAAGGGGTGAGATAAATCCAGAATCCTACTCAAATCGGATGAATATGCAATACTCCACCCGTCTGGAGGCACCATAATCGTCACTCGGCTTCACCTCGTTGATAATTGCAACCCATCCAAACTTGTGGAATATTGTGTATTTATCCAATTCTCGATGCATTTATATATAAGTATTTACCTCACCCTTGGTATTTTTGTCCCATAGGCAAAACATTAGGAACTCGTTCACCATGCCCCTACGAGTATTGCAGTGCATTCTCCACGGTCTCATTTTGGCCAAAGTGTTTGTCCTCCAAATGATTTGAATGCTATGTGATATTCACTGAGCTGTCGCCTCGTTCATGTCAATCCGTATCAAACTCATGCAGAATGATCACTTTGACTAAATCTATTTGGTTTCTTCGTTAGTTTAAACTCACAGATATCACAGACAGAAGTTACTCCTCTGTCTGCGCTTCACGGTAATACTCTCAATCTGCACGCGGCCAAGCTCAAATGTGTCATTCAGCTCTGACACAGTCATGTCCGACACATGGTGGCCGTTTATTTTGTGTAGGGTGTCATTCCTCATGAGTCGCCCACCGCACATGGCAGGCTGGCCGTGGTCCAATTTGAGGATGTAGAGTTGCCGGTCACCCATCCATCAGGGATTCTCCTTATTGTGACCCACGTGAATGCCCAGCTGCTGTTATCATCCCTCAGCTTTGCCACAATGACGATTGTGGCCAATCCAAACTTGTGAAGTATCGTGTATTTTCCTGATTCTTGATGCAGTTCTATATAAGTCTGTTTAACTCACAGGTCTCACAGACAGAAGGTACTCCTCTGTCTGCGCTTCACGGTAATACTCTCAATCTGCGTGCGGCTAAACTCAAATGTGTCATTCAGCTCTGACACAGTCATGTCTGACACATGGTGGCCGTTTATTTTGTGCAGGGTGTCATTCCTCATGAGTCGCCCACAGCGCATGGCAGGCTGGCCGTGGTCCAGTTTGAGGATGTAGAGTTGCCGGTCACCCGTCCACCGGGGATTCTCCTTCCCGTCTCCCACATGAATGCCCAGGTGGATATTGTGGGAACTCTTCACCTCGATCCGGATCTTTTTGTCCACTACATGAAAGAAAAATTGAAAACGGGTTACTTTAATGGGGGTATTTTACAGCAGTCAATGACAGTTTATATGCGATAAAATCTATAAGAGTAGGCTATGTACAATCCAACACTAGGAGCAAATGGTGTGTTCATGAATAATGAATGAGGGTGCAAATATAAATGAATAAGAATAAAAGGTTTGGATTACATTCGGTCTATGGATAGTTTTCTGTAAACCACTTGCACCCAGTTAACTTGCCATTTCTGCAACTGCCTGAGTCTAGGATCCAGACACATCAAGCACCAGTGGATCCCTGAGTGGGTCTTGAGGTATTTCGGTCTTGAGTAATTGGTTATGACCAGCTGGGCATGCCTCTGAGACACTGAGACACTGGCTCCCAGCTCTGTTCAAACTACCACGTTGAATAGCACGCAGATTATTAGTGAAGGGATAGTTTTCTGTAGCATGCTGGAAGTGTATATGTGACCACTCTAACCTCTAGGTGATGTATATAGCATGTCAAGCAAGCTATAAAAATAGAAAATCTAAATTATGATAATAGGATCTATCTTTGTTGAATTATCGCAGTATTACCAAAATGAGAGGAACCGGTAAAATGCAAAGCCATTTACAATTCCTAAAGGGGCCATCAATGAAGTGTGTTCGCAAAATTCTGGAAAATGTTGATCCCTACCTTAACCCTATCCTTAACCCTAACCATAACACTATCCCTAATGGCAGTTCTTTTGCTCAGATAACTTAATTATCCTAATTCAGGGGTCTTTGCACATGCTGGCTCCCAAGCCATATTGGAATTGAGGGTAATGAAGCTGCAGATCATGCTGCTAAGAAGGCACTGAGCAGACAATATGGATCTGATACAGTTCCATTTACTGATCTGCTACCAATGACGAACAAATTTTTGCAAAAAAGCTGGCAGAGTGCCTGGAATGGCACTAGAAATAACAAACTACAAGATATAATACCATCTATCAACCAAACTTTCAGACAAGGAAACCTGACAAGATCAGAACAGGTAAAACTGACCCGTCTGCGGACTGGTCACACCAAGCTGACACATGGACACCTCTTGAGAGGTGAAGTAGCACCTGTGTGCCAACCATGCAACACTCCTTTGAGTGTAAAACATCTCATGCTACATTGTCAGGTAACTCAGAAAATTCTTGGGTTCTTTAGGGAATCCAAGATTTTTGAAAAGTTATAAAAACCAGTACATTGCCTGATCCTTCCAGGCAATATACCCTACACTTCAGTTAGGGCCTACTTATAAAAGTATTAACCACAGCAGTCTAATAACAGTTAATTATGATTATTAGACGTTAAATCAACCAAACCAAGCTAACAGGTATTGGCAGAGGTATGGTCATAGATAGTTATAGATGGATTGCTGAATACAAAAACCTAGTGAAATAGTCAAGCCACTGAGGGAAAAGGCAGCCAAATGGGAGAATCCCCACACAAGGGAAAGTCGGTCTGCTGGGGTGGACAGCAATTACCAGTGTGTTCACCCTCTTGGTCGCCTTGCCTCCTCGTGGTGCAGACTGGATATGCTTGCACGCAAGCATAACTAAAGCGACCCCCCTGTAGGATGATCCAGGGAACCAAAGCATCATCCCCATAGGAGGAAGTTGGACAACCTCCTTATGGTACTTTGTCCAAAAAACTAAATGATGGTACAACATAAACCAAATTCGGCTGGATCGGGGCTTCAGGGAAAACAACCCCCGCGTGACTCAGTGCTACCTCAGGCTGAGCTCGGCAAGTTGACAACTGAGGGTATCAAGAGTGGCAGTGCCACAATAAATGTAACAGACCAGACCCAGTCTGGTAGTAAAAGAGGGCGTGAGAGCACAGGGGAAACCTCTGCCTCCCATGCCAACAAAAAAGCAAAAGAGGGCCAAAAGGTTTACAACAACCACAACTGGCCAAGATTCCTCGTAATCGAATCAGAGCAGAGTCTCAAAAGAGTATCTCCATTTGTCATCCATAAGGCAATAAACCCCCAGGATGACAAAGAGATAAAAATATCAAAAATGGCAGCAGGTAATTTGCTGGTACAAGTAGGCAAGAAACATCAGAGCCTCAGCCTCTTGAAGACAACCACTTTGAATGGGATTACTGTGAAGGTCAGCCCACACAGATCCCTTAACTGCTCAAAGGGAGTCATAAGATGGCAAGACCTGGAAGGCACACCTGAGGCTGAAATAGCAGAAGGTTTGGCCACACATGGAGTGACGGAAGTCACACAAATCAAGATCAAAAGGAATGGCCAGGTCATTGAGACAAACACATATGTTTTGTCCTTTGACACACCTTACCCACCTGAAAAGATCAAATGTGCCTATGAGGTGCTGAAGGTGAGTCCATATGTGCCAAACCCTATGCGCTGCTATAGATGCCAGCGTTACGGCCACACTTCTAAGAAATGCTCCAATGAGGAAATATGTGGAAAGTGTAGCTCAAGAGCTCACAAGACTGAGGAGTGCCAGGATGATCCCCACTGTGCAAACTGTGCTGGGACCCATCCTGCCTCCTCAAAAAACTGTAAAAGATTTAAAGAGGAAAAGGAAATTCAAAAAGTCCGCATGGAACGCAAGATTTCCTTTAAAGAAGCAAGATTAATTGTGCGAGCAACTTCTGCTCCCACATATTCTGTAAGCTATGCTGAAATAGCCAAGAGAACACCAAGCTCCATAGCTCCACAGAGAAAAACAAACTCTGCTCTTCAGACCAAAAGTCTGAAAAAAGCTGTTAGGCCTCAGCTAAACAAAAAGGCCCCTAACACCACTGGGCAAGCCCATGAGCCTGCTCCAGAGACTTCTGTCTCTAAGATTCCCATAGCTATGGGGAAACCCTTGGAACCAGTACCATCAGGTTCCAAGGAACAAGACCCAAAACCATCAGGGTCACCACCAAATGGGCAAAATCTGGATGGTGAATATGCCAAGAAAGCAACATCACCACCACAGGCTGCAAAAAAGCCAATGCCCAAAATCAACAGGGAAAACATCAGAAAGAAAAATGATGAGATTGCCAAGAGGTTTGGATCACCACCTACCAAAACAACATCTATGGTGGTGCTGACCAAACAAAAGACACCAGTCAAGAAATGATGGAGACCATCATCCAATGGAATTGCCGGGGTTTCAGAGCCAACAGGGAAGAAATAGAACTCATCTGTTCTGACCATTCCCCTGTTGCACTCTGCCTCCAAGAGATCAAATGTAAAGAAGAGAAAAACATCTCTCTGAAAGGATATAAAACATATATCAAGGTGCCAGACCCACAGAACCCTATTGGAGGAGTGGCAGTCATGGCACATAACAAATACCCCCAGTCTGAGGTACATTTGGAAACGGAACTCCAAGCTGTGGCTGTTAAACTGACAGTTAACAGCCCTCTCACGCTTTGTTCCATATATCTACCTCCTGGACCAAGGGTAAAATATAAAAGTCTGAAAAACCTCATCACCCAACTCCCTACCCCATTTATCATTATGGGTGACTTTAATGCCCATAATACCATATGGGGCTCAAACAGGATTGATGAAAGAGGTAGACTGATTGAAAAATTCCTAGATAAACACTCACTGTGCTTATTTAACACGAAAACATCAACATATCTCCACCCTGCAACAGGTACATACAGCTCTATTGACCTGTCACTATGCCATCCGACCCTGTTTGCAGACTTTAAATGGAGAGTATATACTGATCTCTGTGGAAGTGATCACTTCCCTATAATGTTAGAGACAGACAAACTAAACACCAATAATGAAAAACATCCCTCCTGGAATCTCTCCAAAGCAGACTGGGAAGGGTTCGAAGGGCTCTGCAATGAGCGATTTCTCTCCTGGGAGGTAGTAGACATGGAGGACGACCCAATGAGGTATTTTACAGATACCCTGTTAGAGATATCTGGGAAATGCCTTCCAAAGTCCTCTCGTACCCCTTCCAAGAAATCCAAACCATGGTACAATGAAGACTGCCAGAGAGCCAAAAGGGAAAGAAATAGAGCAAGAAAGAGACTGAGCAAAAACATCACCACAGAAAGCATTACTGCTTATCTCCAGACCAATGCCCAAACAAGGAGAATTTATAAAACCTCCAAAAGGGATTCTTTTCAAGGGTATGTTAGTTCCATTACTAAAACCACACCCATGAAAAAAGTCTGGAACTTTATGAGAAAAATGAATGGAAAATCAGGAAACCCACCAGTACACCATCTGAAAATGCATGGAAACATCAAAACAACTAAAACAGAGATCGCCAATGCTCTTGCCACCCAATTTCACAGGACCTCGTCCAGTGAAAACTGTGAGGCTGGCTTTCTACGACACAAAGAAGCAAAAGAGCAGACTCAACTTAACTTCACCTCCAACAATGAAGAGGACTACAACCTACCCTTTTCATTTGAGGAACTGAGTCATGCCCTCAATGACGCAAAGGATTCCTCCCCTGGGCCAGATGATATTCATTATCAAATGTTAAAACACCTACCAGGGGAGCAGCTAGACCTATTGTTGAGTATCTTAAACAAACTGTGGCTTCAAGGCCTGTACCCAAAATCATGGTCGGAGGCAACTGTAATCCCTATACCGAAACCAGGAAAGGATCATAGCCTTCCATCAAGCTATAGACCCATAGCCATGACAAGTTGCATTGCCAAGACCATGGAGAGAATGGTAAACAATCGGCTGACCTGGTTTCTGGAGTCTGGTAACCACTTGAACCCTGTTCAAGCAGGTTTCCGGAAAAACAGAAGCACATGTGACAATCTTGTTAACTTGGAGAATTTCATCAGAGAAGGATTTGCCAGAAATGAACATGTGATTGGCATATTCTTTGACCTAGAGAAAGCTTACGATACCACGTGGAAGTATGGTATTCTGCAAGACATACATAGACTAGGTCTGCGTGGAAGAATGACTAAGTTCATCTCAAACTTCCTTGCCAACAGGGTTTTAACTGTACGTGTAGGTACAACATCCTCTGATCGGGTTGACCAGGAAATGGGAGTGCCTCAAGGCTGCGTACTTTCTGTTACTCTGTTTGGCATAAAGATAAATGAGATCACCAAGAATCTGCCCTCTGAAGTCAATGCCAGCCTGTACGTTGATGACTTTGTCATGTGCTACAGATCTAAAAGCGTGACGACAGTGGAAAGAAAACTACAGACAGCACTACATCACTTGGAAACATGGACCACTGAAAATGGTTTCAGATTCTCCCAAACCAAAACCATGTGTGTCCATTTCTGCAGAAAGAGGGGATGTGAGCATGAAGCAAACCTCCTCTTACACGACAGCAAAATATCTGTAAAAACTGAGGTGAAATTTCTGGGAATGATTTTTGACGACAAACTATCTTTCAAACCTCACATAGAATATGTGAGGAGAAAATGTCAAAAAGCCCTGAATTTACTGAAGGTCCTCTGCCATACAAGGTGGGGGGCCGATAGAGAGATCTTGATCACTCTCTACAAAGCCTACATTCAATCAAGATTAGACTATGGATCCATAGTGTATGGCTCAGCCAGCAAAAGCTATCTGAACAGACTAAAACCAATCCAGAACCAAGGCCTTAGACTTTGTCTTGGTGCATTCCGCACCTCTCCCCAAAAGAGTTTGGAAATAGAAGCTCTGATACCACCACTTGAGCTCCGTAGAGAGACATTATCTCTACAGTATGCAATCAAGACAAAGGTAAACTCGAGAAACCCAACACATGAGACAATATTCAAAAAGAATAACCAGAGACTATTTGAGAACAAACCAAGAGTAGCCTCACCATATGCTACTTCTATCAGAAGTCTCTTGGAGAAAACAAACCTCCCTCTCAATGATCTGAGGGAGCTAACTCCATCAAGTGCACCTCCCTGGCTGGAGGAAAAACCTGGGATTATTCTTGATCTAAGTAAGAACAAAAAAGGTGAAACTAGCACTTTCCAGTTCAAAACTGAACTGGAAAAGATAGAGAAGGACCACAAAGAGTACATTCCCATATACACTGATGGGTCGAAAGAAGGACAAAAAGTGGGCTTTGCTGTCCATACACCATATGGTAATCTGACTGCTGCATTACCTGGCCAAGCCAGTATTTTCACTGCAGAGACCAGTGCAATACTGAAAGCCCTATACTGGGCAGGTGTCTCACACCATCGTAAATTCATCATATATTCTGACTCAAAGTCATGTCTTCAAAGTATCCTCCAATACTCTCCGACAAACCCTTTGGTAAGAGAAGTTCGAGAGAGGATTTCCATTTTGAAGAAAAGAAGGAAAGACATAGTTCTATGCTGGCTACCAAGCCACATAGGAATTGATGGAAATGAAGAGGCAGACAGAGCAGCAAAGAAAGCTCTGAAGTTGCATCCCGGTACAGTGAAAATTCCACACACGGATATGACAGCTCCAATAAGAGAAATGACAATGAATAAATGGCAATCTGACTGGAACAAGCAAATAAGAAACAAACTACATACCATTCACTCAACTGTGAATGGGAAGAGAAACTGTGGGGGATTAAGTCGTAGTGAACAGGTGAAGTTGACCCGTCTGAAAATAGGTCACTCCAGACTTACACACGAATATCTCCTGAAAGGGGAAAATCCCCCAATATGCCAAGCATGCAATGTACCCATCACTGTCGAGCATATCCTGCTGAACTGTAAAAGGGTACAAGAGAATAGAAGAAAGCATTTGAAAAACAGTAACAACATGAAAATGTTGTTTGAAACTATTCCAAAGAAAGATATCATCATGTTTTTGAAAGAGACAAATCTCTTTGATTTTATATAAAGTATTTGAAACATTGAAAAGAATTGACTGAAATAAGTCTATGAAAGTGAAAAGTTAAATCATTGATAGTCCCTATATACCCTCAGGGTCCCCTGGGACGTTAAACCACAAACAAACAAACAAACAAGGGAAAGTCAGTAGTCAAGTATAACAGCAGAGAGTATTGTGTCAGGTGTCGAAGAGATCCCTTTATATGTAAAGCTCCATAGAACTCTGCATATATATATAATTGGTCATTGTACAGACTAGGAGCGAATATTATTTTATCATTGATGAATGAGCATGCAATTATTAATGAAAAAAAATTTTTTTTTAACGATTCGAATAGTCACCCACACCCCACCGGGAACGCGGAGACACCCGAATCGACGCAAATCATTTTTATCATATGCAATTATTAATGAATAACAAATAAAAGGTTTGAGTTAAACTCAACCTATGGATAGTTTTCTGTAACCCACTTGCACCCAGTCAACTTGTCATTTCTGCAGCTGCCTATCTAGGATCCAAACATATCAAGCACTAGTGGGTCTTGACATATTTTGGTCTTGGGTGATTGGTCATGGTCAGCTGGGCACACCTCTAAGACACTGAGACACTGGCTCCCTGCTCTGTTCTCAATATCACAGTGAATATCACAGATAGGGTGATATGTTGGAGATATATAAGTTTAAATTAGAAACGTCAGAGGGTGCGCGGAGGAGGTCACCGGATGTGATTACGTAACACCATATGCTCAGACGCAGCTCACCGAACGGTTTTACGTAACACCATGTGACCAGACGGAGCAGCTGCGTGGGGCCAGGCACTCGCAGACCCACGCCCGAGCAGCTAGCACGCTTACCACCTCCCTCCCCACCTACCTAATTAAAATTCTTTTTCCGTATAACCTTTGTTACTCGAACAGGGATGATACATGGACTTGTGCCTTAGCGCCTTTCAACCAGCTATAACACAGACTGTTATAATTGCTTAGATATATTATGCAAGTTAAGGCACTGGACTTGTAATCCCAAGGTTGTGGTTTCGAATCCCACTGTAGCCCCTCTTCTCCTGCATCCCCAGCAGTGGTAGATTTACTGCTATATCAAAGGCCAATCCATGTCTATGTGGTGTGGGAAGTAAAAGAACTCACCTTGGTAAATGTGTAGGGGTGAGATTTCTACCCTAATTCATTACATAGATTTGGTCACCACCCTTGTGGTGTAAAAGAAACTTGAGAGAGTGTGGTGAGAACCTGCAATGGTTAACTGGACATTAAACCAACCTAACAAATCTACCTTCCTACCTTCTACAGAAGCTCAATGCATTTGTATTTACCAGAGCTATATTTGGATTTCTTGGACAAAGAACATTCTAATGTACAAATTTTGCATCAAAACTGTAGAATTGACTATCTTGAAACTGTTTGACCGCTACTGAATTTACTCAGCTTTGCTTCCTGAATTACTCCACGGTCAAACTCAGTGAAGTACAGTAAAACCCCTCTTAAGGGGACACCCTCCGTTCCGGGCCAAGTGTCCCCTTAAGCGGGGTGTCCCCTTAAGCGGGGTTTTCAGTATGCCAGTGGTTATACAATAGAGAATACCTACATAAATGAAGGAAACGATGGTTATTAGGTTAAAAGGTTCATTAATAAATAAGCAAATAAATATAAATTATACAATATAAATGAATATAAATGAATATAAATGTACAAAAAAATCAGAAATAAATAGATAGAAGAGGTTAAAGATGGATATGCCTCCCTTGTGAAATTTACTGCTTTGTACACCCTCCTTTGTACACCCCCGTTCAATGTATGTAGGTTAAAATAAACTCTTAATAGAGGGAAAAATTTCTGTTCCGAGCAAATTGTCCCCTGAAGCGGGGTGTCCCCTTAAGCAGGGTGTCCCGGAAGAGGGGTTTTACTGTATGTTCATCTCGGGAGTTTCCTTCTAAATATAGAAGCTGAAATTAGTGCACTTACCATAGTTACCGGTACATGGATGAGCCTTGGACTCATAAGTCATCTGTATCATCTTAGCGATGTGGTCATAGCCGCCCTTCTCAAGTGCCTCGAGAAATTTCTCAAAGGCCCGAGGGACCTGCTTCAGGCCGACAAGACGCAATAGTCTGAAAAAAATACGTAAAAATCAACTCAATGCCAAGTTATATAAGAAATAAAATGAGTAAATTTAAAAAATGACTTTAGGAAAGACAACCAGACACAAACTGAACAGGTGAAACTAACCCGTCTGCATACCGGCCACACCAAACTGATACATCTAGGCGCCTCCTAAGAGGTGAAGTAGCACCTGTGTGTTAGACATGCAACACTATGCTAAATGTGCTAAACATGTGCTAAACATCTCTTTCTACATTGTCAGGCCACAAAAAAGAGCAGGAGGGAATTTCTAAAGAATGTAACAGTAATGTGCAGTGTTTTCCATAAAACTGGCAAGGGAGAAATTCTTGACTTCCTCAGGCAATATAAGATTTTTGATAAGATATAATCGAGAAGAGTATAAGATGCCTGGATCAACCAGAAAGCATACCTTGTTATTCCGACAGGATATGCAAATTTGAGTTAAGTAAACCAAAGTAAGTATGATCGAACAAACTGGACGTTAAACTACCCAAACAAACAATCAAACTTTTATAAACAAGAAAATATGCAATTGCCAAGGTACTAGCTACTCAATGTTGACAAAACAAAGTTTTAATACTGTGGTGGTCGCCGCCTGACTAGCAGGTTGGAAGATCCACTTCCGGAATGCTTGTTCCCGGCGGGATCCCACCCTATGAGCAATTACGTAGGTCAGTAAAATCTGGAAGATCTCTCCTACAAGTACAGTACCCCAGCACGGCGTGCCAGGTAACGCTGGAGAGGCTAATCTGAAAGACTCGCCTAACCACCAGGAAGGCTACGAGAACCCGCCTGAGGGTCCAAAGGGTCCGCTCTCGAGAGAAATGACAATGAATCACTCAACTGTGAATGGGAAGAGAAACTGTGGGGGATTAAGTGGTAGTGAACAGGTGCAGTTGACCCGTCTGAAAATAGGTCACTCCAGACTTGCACACGAATATCTCCTGAAAGGGGAAAATCCCCCAATATGCCAAGCATGCAATGTACCCATCACTGTCGAGCATATCTTGCTGAACTGTAAAAGGGTACAAGAGAATAGAAGAAAGCATTTGAAAAACAGTAACAACATGAAAATGTTGTTCGAAACTATTGCAAAGAAAGATATCATCATGTTTTTGAAAGAGACAAATCTCTTTGATTTTATATAAAGTATTTGAAACATTGAAAATAATTGACTGAAATAAGTCTATGAAAGTGAAAAGTTAAATCATTGATAGTCCCTATATACCCTCAGGGTCCCCTGGGACGTTAAACCACAAACAAACAAACAACCTACCGATGCCACTCACGACTGAAAATCCCACACACAACTCAGTCATACTTGGTTGGATGGTGTAGGTATGTGATTTGTCTCTACGTGCAATGCTTACATGATATAACTGACTGTATCCTCACGACATACAGAGATGACGTCAGACACGTCGGTACTGAGATGAGCCGCCAGTCGGCACCACGACTCGGCTTCGTAGTGGTGCCGACTGGAATACGGTGGACAAGATTAAACCTCATCCAGTTTTACAATAGTATACCATGGATAATAAAGTAAAAGGAGGTTATGAATGTGGAGTATTACTCGAATATCTTCTCGGAGTGCGTGGACTTGCTGTTGATGTTGTCGAGGTCATCGCCGAGGGAGACGAGGTCGCTGGAGACGAGGAAGGCAGGGAAGGTGTTGGGATTCAGACCCTGCAGATCGGTGATGTGATCGAAGATCGCCTCCTTCTCAACATCAGGCATCTGCAACATCACACAGCAAATTTAATTTATTCACTTTAAATGTATTTCATTATCCTACCCCTAATAAAAAACGCCATAGGCTTAACATGGGATTTGTTTATGTCATGGGTAGTGTCATAAAGTGTTGTTTATGCCACTACTTTCTGATACTGAAAAAATATGGAAACGGGGTAGGATAAAATCTAGACGCCACTCGTTTGAGTCTGAGCTTATTCATGCCACTTATTTTGTTGGCTCTGTAATGTCACTCGTCTTCGACTCGTGAAATTATGGAACCAACAAAATGTGTGGCATAAATAAACTCAGACTCAAACTTGTGACGTCTCTTGATATCATATACTATCATGAAACATCACTGTTTTGATTTTATCCTACCCTGTCACAATTCATATGTCACCAGTGGCATATAAATATTTTATGGCATAACCGTGGCATACAGGCCCACCATGTTGAGTCTATGGAGATTTATATGAGGGGTAGAATAAAGCGATATACCCCACGATAAAACCAGGGCATAAGTGTATATCTTGAAGTGTTATGTTCATTTCTATATATACGATACACTATTATTCTGGAAATAACGCATCGATAATGTTTATCAGGACACAGAGAACAACAATGTCTTTTTTTCAGGCACTAAAAGCTCTTTTCCAAGTCAAACTAAGAAAGGGGTGGCATAAATCCAGAACCTCACTCGAATCACAAAATCCACATTCCTATATACCTATGAGCGAACAACCTATGATTACTTAACGCTGCTGGGGGTGGAATAACTTTTGTTTACTGCCCAGGTTGAAGTTACTGCCCAGGTTGACGTTTACTGCCCAGGTTGACGTTTACTGCCCAGGTTGACGTTCAGAGACATTCGGTTTTTATGGATATTAGCCGACAATTGAAGGTATATAGGAATAGGGAAACCACGTACCGGTGGAAATAAGTCAAAGTTACTCGGTAAAGCTTGGAAAAATTACTGTCCGCGGCTACGCCTTGGGCAGTACTATTTCCAAGCCTTACCTCGTAACTTTGACTTATTCCCACCGGAACATAGTTCCCTCTAATACTCCACTCATTTGGATGGGCTGTAATCGTCACTTGGCTTTTCCTAGATGACAATTGAGGCACATCCAAACTTGTGGAGTATTGTGTATTTTTACGATTCTCGATGCAGTGCTATATTATATCTAGGAAAGGCAGTCGATAGTACTTCATTAACAACAATCTTATGAGAGGGGTACACAAGATGGCGAACAGGGACTCAGACCAAACACGAATATATGTTTCTGATTAGCCTGGAAATATTTATCACCCATTGAGTATGAGTTACCGTACCCGCATGCCTGTTGATAACGAGTTCCTAATGTTGAGCCTATGGACATTTATACCAGGCTCACATAAAGGGCTGGATACACTGGCTAACATGCCCACAGTATTAAGATAAAATGTATATACCTTACTGGTACATACTCACATACCGCGTTTCTTTTGATAAAAACATTCCACGAGCTCGCAGAGTGAGTGGAATATTTTTATCAAAAGAAACAAAGTTTGTGAGTATGTACCAGTAAGGTAATACATTTTTATTTTATTATATACCTTCAAATATAAGTATTTGATGAATTACATAAGAAAATATGACAACATCCGAGCTGGTTTCAAAGTGTGCTGGTATATTCTTGACAGAATATGCTCCAAGCACATTTTTTACTCTTTTTTTCCCTTCAACTCCTGTGATCCTTGTGCAAGTCACTGCCAGGACTTCCTAAGTAGGTCAGTGCAATTTTTTTTCAGCCAATCAGAATTTGTATTCAAAGTAGGGTAGTACATCATTTTATACCACCATACTGTGCCGGTATATATTTAATACCAATACTCTAGCAGAGGTTGGTATTTGTGTAACATACTGGCACAGGTGTATCATAATTTAGGGAAACTATTTAACCTAATTGGGACGGCTTATCGTACCGCGTTACTTTCGGTATAATTGTCGCATGAGCTCACAGAGCGAATGCGATAATTATACCGATAGTAACAATGTATGATAAGCCGTCCCGATTAGGTTAACAAGTTTCACTTGTACTATACACCTCTAAATATCTGTAAATATTCAAATCTTGCCAAAATAAGTCGACTTCGAAACGGAAATCAAACTCGCTTGGGAGGGCGGAAGTTGTTTTCTGCTACACACCACGCACGATGTTCATAGCCGCGATTTCGTAAATAAAATTTAAACTGTTTTAAAATCAATTTCTTTGGTACTTTTTTACACTAACGAAGAATCCAACAAGGTGTGTTCTCCATGAGTTTGATGCGGAGTGATATAAACGAGGCGACAGCCGAGTGAATAACACGAAGCATTCAAACGAGTTGGAGAACGACTTCATTGATCAAAACAAGTTGCTTTCTGTATTTATCTCACCCCTGTATACACTAAAAGAATGGACAACAGACAGGATATAGACCATGGAGAACAGACCGCAATACTCGTAGGGGCATGGAGAACAAGTTCCCAATGTTAAGCCTATGGGACATGAATACCAGGGTTGGGATAATGCGTAATACCTACCCAGGCTAGTTTAACCAGCCTGCCCCAGATTACGGGAAGAGGTGGGGAGTGAGAATTGTACCTACCCTGGCCTTAGCCTCCATTGGTTCTGCTGTGCTGCCTGTGGCGAGGCACATGGATCGTGGAGACATAGAACACACCTCTGTGGCCTCCCGCCCCTGTCTCTGTCCACTACTGTCCACTGACTCGCCGGTAAATCGGCCTCATCCCTCAGACACACCCTCGCTACGATCAACACCAGGACGTCCGTGAAAAATGTCGGCCTTCCCCCTCTTTCCCTACAGAAAGTGGGTCGTCGTTACGCAGTGGTGGGTCAGACCTCCAGTAGAACTGCGAGTGTCCTGGAAAAAAAAACACAACAACAACAAAAACAAAAACAAACTTGGAAGTACAGGGTTTGGAAATATGAGATGCCGTTTTGAATAAAGTATAATCACCTGCTTGGAGATTCTTCTCCACATGGTTTTAGGTTGTCTCAGTTGTCATTTTTGAAATGTTTCAAACTCATTGTTCAGGTGAAATTTAGGAACACAACACTTGCCTATAGTAGATTGGCCGACACCTCTGTTTACACTGTGTTCCAACTTAAGTCTTAGAGGTTGGTAACGTTAAACCCTGGTCGTGTCCATGAATTCTCACTCTCAGACCAAGACCCTTTCTTTATACATGGATTATGAGAGTTGAAATACTTATTAAGAAATTTTCATACTGAGAATGTAGATAATAAAGACGACCTTTTTGGTTATCTTATTCAAAATACTCACAAAATGAAATATAAACATGGAGTGAGACTTAATTACATTCTCCAACCATAGGTCTAGGTCAGATGATAGATCTGCTGGGAGAGAAAAAAACACTTGCAGCTACTGGTTCAAGGTGGCCACGGATTTAACACAACCAGAGCTAACGTAGTGTAGCTCTGGCGGCCAGTGTAGGCCTATAGAGGACAGAGCCATTGTTAGTTCATAAAGCAGTCACAAGGTGGCCAGCAGTATGGTGGGCCCCTTGGGGGGAACAGAAACTGCATTCTGCTCTTTGTTCTTACAGAATTCAACTGCCTTTCAATATTTTACCACTGTTCCCTTGACTGTCTACACCCATCCAGAGCAAGATAACATAATGATTAAACCAAGTACATGATGTTTTTCATTTGGAACACTTTATAAACATTTATCAGCAAGGCTAGAGTTGTGACACTTCCCAATTATCACTCACTTTTTTCACACCTCCTTTAGTGAAGAACACTTATTTTTCACCTCCATTACTGAAGAACACCTACTCGGGGGTCATGGCCGCCCCCATGGCTCATAGGCTATATGCTATATATAGATCCTGCGCCCTCATTGTACAGCACAGGATCTCTGCTCGGAGAGCACCAGTAATGGGGCCCAGGATCTCGGTTCGGAGAGTGTATGCCCTATTTTAGCTCCGCCATGCGTCGTCGTAAATATAGAGTATCTAAATACAGAGTATCTATAATACAATTCTCGATGACTGAGAAGGGAGCCCATGGATGTTTTTAAGTTAGAGATGCAGTTTTTTGTTTGTTTTGAATCCATTTATTTATCCTGACAATACATCAGTCACTTATAGACTGGTTTCCTTGTAAAGCCAGCAATTTGGTTACACCACTAGTTACCAGAGCTTTCATTTGCTGTAATACAGCTTAACCTATATACAGAAAAATAAATCTTGCATTGATCTCAATGATAAGACTTGATTTTTCATCACAGACCTTTTCAGAGTTTAGAGCCAGGCACAGGTACTCTTAGAAACAGTCATGAGTTACAGTTACGGAATACTCTTCCCCCCTACAGTAGTCGTTCTTCCACGCCAGTGGGTAACAATAAACAATAAACGCAGATAGTGATAATTACAATCAGAATCTTTCTATCCTAGTGTACTTTAAAAAAGCAAAACGATTTTTAATTCGTTTCAATGAGAAATACATTGTTCTTCCAAGCGAACGTTGGATCAGGAAGGCAACGCAATAAATATATGCATGTAGACCTATTACTAGAGGCAAATAGTATGTTCATCATTGATGAATGAGCGTCCAATTATAAGTGAATAACAATTGAAAGGTTTGGGTTTCGTTCAGTCTATGGATAATCTACTATGACCTACTTGCACCCAGTAAATTTTCCATTTCTGCAACTGCCTGAGTCCAGGGAGCTGTTTCAAAAGTCAGGTGAAGTCTCGCCAGCGGCACGTCGCATTTCAAAGTGGGAGGCCGTCAACAGCGAGCGGCATTTTGAATCAAAACTGCAGCAAAACCGGTACCAATACCCAATAGACCCTCTTCACAGTCGCGACATCTTGTAATGGCCGTCAAGTAGGTCACACGAAAACGAGGCATGCAACCTGACTGCTGAGTATTTGATATGGGGAAAAACTATTTATTGCTAACTCGGAAAATGCAATTTGTTCTATCGTTGTGAATAATAGACCGATCTTTATAAATAAAGCATTGTTAGAAAGCTAGGAGTCTGGTCTATTGGTTGGTATACATATCATAAACCTATACCTTGGCTAAGATTTCCTGTAATAGCTTGAACATCGTAATTCGTTCAGTAAAAAATACTAAAACCTGTTACCTTCCTGTCTTCACAGTGATTTAATGAAAATTCTATCGCGATGACTTATAGAAATAAACATCCTACCGTCTTAGGCATTTCAAGACGATTCAAATGATACCAATATTACCAGGTTGTGATAGATATTTCCTGAGATAATCGACTTTTAATGATATAGATATCAGAAAATCACGTGTTTGGCACTCTTGGATATTTTGTCATCTGTCTAGTCAGTAGTAGGTAGGAAGTAGGTACAGTTCAATCAAAATGGCTGAAACATTGTGTGTGGTCTCACATGATCGGAAAGTAATTGGGAATTTATCTTCATATTGGAATAACAACACTTGTAGATAACAGATTTGCTCATATGTACAGTCTACTTTGTTAAACTGTGTGAAACCACCCGTACCCAAATCGTCTTTAATTAGCTTAATTGGTGTTGTGGTGCAGACGTCCACGCAAACATAATCACTCTCGAAGTGACAGTTAATGTGTATTCTGTATATATGTTATATCTTCTTATTTAGTCTTTTCTCAATCTTGCATTTTGCTAATTTTCTACTACTGATAACTGTGTCCTCCTGATTTCTTGTCAAGTCAGCTTGTATGAACACATTCTATCAAACCTTTTCCTTTACCTCATGTAAGTCCTAAATAGGACATTGGGAGGCAGTTCGCGTAATATGTTACTGGAGCCAGCGGAAGATAGGGTGTTCATCACCCAAGCTGACGCCTCCAGTCTAAACTAGGAGCAAACGTTATTTCCATTTATAATGGAAGAGCGCGGTATACCTAAATCATTTCATCAGATAAAAGTAAGAATGTTTCAATAAACCCAGAGAATGAATTTAATAGTTTTTTCCAAAGTATCACCATGTATCACATGTGTCAACAGATGACAACTGATTACTTAATCAAAATAGAAGTATCCTAATACAGTGAAAATGTTTCATAATCAAGTCATAAATACATTGGCATATTTCTTTTGAGGTGTTTGTCGTATGTTGGCTAACTTTTGATTTCGACTTGTGCCTGGTCTAGCATACCACACATCCCATTCAACTCATCATGGTTGTGACTGAATTTTTCATTGAAGGTCTTGGTCAACTGCCCAATCACTCAAGACCAAAATACCTGATTGACCTACTGGTGCTTGATATATTTGAATCGTAGACACAGGCAGATGTTGATTGTAAACCTTTCAATTGTTATTCATTTATAATTGCACACCCATTCATCAATGATGAACATACTATTTGCTCCTAGTTTGTACACTTATCACACTCAAAATACCATAATTGTCCTTTCTCTGTGATCTTGAACCATTTATAGAATCCTGGTTTTCATCTTGAGTATTTTATACATTGAAAATATGTGATTACTGTTGATTTCCTAGACTGCAGCGCACACACAATCACAGGGTCACTCAGCCAAGAAAGTTCTATTAAAAGGAACCAAGTCAGTAGTGGGGCAGGGGTATGGTAAGGCTTGATACTGGACACCTGTCCATTTCACCAGTTCTTTATGGTTGGTGCATGGATAGTGAAGGGTTAGATTCTTTGCAGTAAGCTTAAAGCCTGTGTGAGCATTCTAACCTCTATCTAGATGACGTATATGAGCGCGATTTCCCGCGCTCAATAAAAACCTTAAACAAAAAATTTAAAAAAAATATTCATAAGAAGCAATTTGTCTCAACTGGCCAAAATTAAGGTAAGTTTAGGGAACTTGTGAAACCCCCACCTATTCACATGGGACGTCTGTTCACCCCTGAATGGAGATAAGAAGTGAATAATTTACTTGGTAAACAATGCGCTACTTGTAAGGGTATGACTTGGCGTTTTCGATCCTACCCCTATCGCATTTACGACCACAATGTAGAGAGTGTACGGGTAGGCGAACTGGAATTCGCGCGTTCTGTTGTCAACCCCGTTTCCTCGATTCCCATTGGTCGACGTCGGAGGCTCTTCCGTCGACTGTGACGCTGTTCTTTTTGCACCCCCCGGTTAAACGAACGGAGAAAATTTACTCACAAACAATGCGCTACTTGTTTGCTTTAAAATAAAATTGATAGACCACGTTAGTACTGAAGCCTTGTCGCAAACCGAGAACTATTGATGTTTACCGTACGGCAGCAAATTTTATGTGGCAGGCCGTGACATAAAGTGTTTTTTATGCCAGTAGAGTAATAACAATATTGACCAATCAGAGAGCAGGATGTCAGCTACTATGAAAAATGTTCTGTTGGTCGTTGAGTCAATATTTATCTTTTAGTAATACAAAAGCATAGACGGGGTAGGATAAATACGAAACCGAACTCGAGTTAGACTTGTCAGTGTCTATGCCACTCTGGTCAGGTCTGCTCCTCACTACACTCAGCTAATGCCTCGTGTAGTAATACACAACCTGCCCGTCGTGGCATAAAAATTGACAAGGCTAACTCTCGTTCAGTTTCTACTAATTATAGCTTGCTCTAGTTCCCAATCTGGCCACATGGGAGCAGGGCATGCTGACATGACACTAGATTGGCAACCAACCCCTGTCTGCGCTGAGCTACGATATAGGGGTCGGTCGGGTTAAATCCCACACGGTTTCCCTTCTGTGTTCGCCTCAAACCAGGTAATTCTGTTCAATTTAGGTTCTAAAAGCAGAATTACCTCATAAGACATAATCATAATGTCACAAATTGATAAGATTTATGGTGATTTTATTCTAAATATTACACACAAAAGGAAATAACAAAATAGTAAGTTTGCTTCGAGGTTATTAAATAATATACTCTGCAAGTAGTACAAAAGGTCTGATAGGAGAGTAACAAACATTTCCTACCCTGTAGTATAGCCAAGATTCACTAGATGGCAGAGGAGGTGTGAAACGTAGCGCCCCCTATACCGACCTGAACCATATATACGATCGCGACAGCCTCAGGGTGCCACTCTCAGCCTGCATGGCCAAGGGGCAGTAGGTGGAGGGGTAAGCACAGCGTGGCGGTAGGCAGCAGTAGGAGTGGTGGGTAGGACCAACGAGGACACTCGTTGGTAGGACACAGGGACTGAGGCCAGTCTAGCCTTAGTCTGAGAAACCTTTACTGCCTAGGGAAAGGCTTCACAGTCAGAGCCTCTAGCACTAGTCTATCCCAAGCCTAGTAATACTTGTGAGAAATAAGGCACTATTCCACAACAAAACTCAGGCATAAAACATGGAGCTCTATTGAGCTCTATTGTGGTTTGGAATAGATTAGATATCACTCTATCAATATCTGAAAAGATTTTTGATAGAGCTCTAACAGTTTGTATACAGTAGCTGTTCCTAATTAGCCCATTTTGGCAATATTTTCCTATAGGAATCTGCATGGCTTCATGCTTTGTTGTGGTTCTCTACTGTCGCTCAAAACTGTAGGGGGCGCTACGCTTCACACCTCCTCTGACTAGATGGCGTATTCCTGGCTATAGGTATAACTACTACACAGGTGGGAACCAGCCAAGGGTCAAGGTGGACTCTGGATTTAACCCGACCACAGCTAACTTTGTTTTGCTCTGGTTGCCAGTGTAACATGACACCTGAACTATAGACCGTATTAGTGTGACGTCATTTGACCTGCCAAGAGCGGGGATTCCCTTATGTTCTGGTGCCAAACATTGGAATATCCCTTCATAAGTGCAGCAGTCGGTGATCCTAGACATCTCAATTCTTTTAATTCTACATTATATTTAACTCTACTATGCCACGATGCTACATCTATGCAGTGCTTCTCGGGGTTTGGATTTGTTTGGCACCAAAATGACGTCAGGACTAATGCGGTCTTTGAGCGGCCCTCCTATGTAACAGACTAAAATGTGACTGGTCAATCCTAATTGGCTGTTGCTTCAACAGCCAATCACAGCACAGAGCTTACAAGCTTACCTTGTACCAAGATGCCCCCTGCTGAATGTATATAAGCTAAAGTATGTCATGAAAATCAGTTAAGTTCTTGACTCATAGTAGTACCTAGTACATCTGTGTTTGAGTTCTTACTCCCTTATTGTTGAGGTCTACACCTAGCTTATCTTGGCCTCTATGCTTTACAATTTTTTGCCTTGTGCATTGACTACCGACAATTTGGTCATAAAAACGTCTTAATTTGGAAATAAAAAAGACAATATCTGATAAAGTGTTACAGATTGTTTTATTTGTGTAAGTGGTCAGTACATAGAGTGATGAGTATTACCTACAGATTTATGCTATAAGATCAATTCATGTGGGTCTATAATCCACTAAATAAGATGATGTTATACAGAAGATATAGTTGAAGACTTGTGTTTGTACAAGGTTACAGTAAAATATCATCGCATATATAAAAGCTTAGGTAATGATGAGTCTTATGCATAATTAGTAGAAACCAAACAAGAGTTAGCCTTGTCAATGTTTATGCCATGATGGGCAGGTTGTGTATTACTACACGAGGCATTAGCCGAGTGTAGTGAGTAGCAGACCTGACCAGAGTGGTATAAACATTGACAAGGCTAACTCGAGTTCGGTTTCATATTTATCCTACCCCATCTCACCAATATACAGAGAAAATTTTGTAATTATCGATGTTAGTAGCGTGTTGACACTCATTGGAGGATGGTCACATTTATCAATGCTGCCGGATCTACTTTCGTTATCTGGTCCCTGATTGGTCCGTTTTGTTATTCACCTCGGTGCATAAATAACACTTTTATTCAATGCTCAGTCAAATACACTGAGTCAATGTTAAACCTATGGCGTTTTTTATTAGGGGTAGGATAAAGAGCTGATTCCGCCAGAACAATGTTTCTTGTCCCGCAACGTCGGGCTGTGTCTTGTAGCACCTTCCTGCATCTTGATGAATCGAAATAAATCTTGTAACAAGGTTCGTACAGAGCCTGGAAAACCTGGAAAAGCCTGGAATTATGCTTTTGGGTTTTCCAGGCCTGGAAAAGGCTGGAATTTTCTCAGAGAGCCTGGAAAAACCTTGAAGAGCCTGGAAAATTTAGCTCTACATAAAAACAATTATTTAGTCTATGAAATTCTGGTCATTATTAGCTTTCCTTAACTATGGTACCTGAATGCCTATAAAATTTCAGTGACTAGGATGAAATAATTCCAAAGGTACTTTAATTGACCATGCATAGGGAATTGCTAATAATATAGCATTGCTAATAATATAGCATGGATTTGATTATTTGTCTTCATATTTAAAAGTGAATCAGACACGGTTTTAAAAACAGTGACCAGATATGGCTGGAAAAACAAATATTAGAGCCTGAAAAAGCCTGGAATTTTATTGGGCTGTCTATGTACGAACCCTGTTGTAAGATCTGGTCATACACTTATCCCTATGTATGTAGCCCATATTATAGCTCAATGCAAGCTATTCCACTGCCACAATTCAACCAGATATTTGGACATGATTCACCCCAACCTAGCGAGTTAACAAATCGGCCATGATCGGCATGTATCACTCATCCTGGTGGAATCAACCCTTCATTCCTTCGCTGGCAGCCTCAAGTTAATGAAAACTAAAGAGATAATGGATGGGAGTGTTATACATCTGCACGTAGACTTGCTCAAGTCTTTGATTATGAACATTCATTGAATGATTAAAGAAAATCAGAATACAATTCATGAAAGCATGTGTCCTTCTCTGACTGGCCCATGAATCAAAGACTTGTCCGCTCTGACCAGAATCTCCTGTTTATGACCCCAAGCCACCCCCTGTAACACTATACCTCCCTCTACCCCACCCCCCTCCCCTCCTCCAGCTCCCAGGCCCCCTGTGTTGTCATAGCAATATATTTCGCCTACTCCTGACTATGTCTCGATTGAGATCAAAGTGAGAGGGTATCAATCTCCAAGCAGATATCCTGACCAGTAGCCAGACCTCTGCTTGGGGAGTGTGGCGCAAAATCGCGCCAGTCTACACGGCCAATTACGGATGAGACCAGTCCCTGTGTTACTCAGAAGGGGTGGAGAGGTAGGATACAGGGACTGAGGCCAGTCTAATCTGCACAGTACATTGCACGGAAGATGTGATTCTTTGACTCACATGTTCATTACAATTGTTAATTATCTCACCCCTTGTATTTTCCCCCATAAATATAGAATTGGGAACTCGTACTCAATGCCCATGGAGTATTGTTAAAAAATATAATCAATGTTAGCCAATCAGTCAGTGATAGGGGTGAGATCGAATCTGAACTGCGCTTAAAGACAAATGCTGGTAGTTGGGTGATTTCTGAATTCTATTGAGTTTTGCAAATAACTCAGGATAATATAAGTTCCATATATCAGCAAATGGAAAATGCAAAAACATTAGCATGTCACCATGTTAACTTTTATGGGAGGGCCATCTGAAAATGTAAGTGCTTAGCTATTGGTGTCTATGTGAAAATGCAATATTTTGACTTTGTTACTAAATGACACTGATGTTCCATTGCTATCTTCATATAATTCTAGATTATAATAGTTGGGAATGTGTACAAATGGTAAATGCTAAAAAATACTATGTCACCATGCTAATTTTTATGGGAGGGCCATCTGAAGAAGGTAAGTGCTTATCTATTGGTGTCTATGGGGAACTGCTACATTTTCATGAAACCAGATGGCGGCACCATTGTTAATTGAGTAGAAACAGGAGACGCCTCGATACCTACCCGCACTGAAAATACGCCATTCATTTTGGTCTGCTATGTAATCTCACTTGGCTTTGTCATAAATAATAGACAAACACTCAGAGTATATTCTCAACAGCTACAGATCTCGATACCATCAAGAAACTTGATGAAATTTTAACTGATGGTTTATATGGCATGAGTTATCTTTGCGGATTGATATCAGAAAGCAGAGCTGAGTGATATCATGAGACCGTGGCATACAGTCATACCATGATAAGTCTATGAATATTTATACGAGGGGTAGGATAATAACCGTGGCATACAGGTACACCATATTAAGTCTATGAAGATTAATACGAGGGGTAGGATGACAACCGTGGCATGCACTCACACCATGTTAAGTCTATGAAGATTTATACGAGGGGTAGGATGACAACCGTGGCATACAGGTACACCATATTAAGTCTATGAAGATTTATATGAGGGGTAGGATGACAACCGTGGCATGCACTCACACCATGTTAAGTCCATGGAGGTTTATATGAGGGGTAGGATAATAACCGTGGCATACAGGTACACCATATTAAGTGTATGAAGATTTATACGAGGGGTAGGATGACAACGGTGGCATGCCGTGGCATACAGGTACACCATGTTAAGTCTATGAAGATTTATATGAGGGGTAGGATAATAACCGTGGCATACAAGTCATACCATGGTAAGTCTATGAAGAGTTATATGAGGGATAGGATAATAACCGTGACATACAGGTACACCATATTAAGTCTATGAAGATTTATATGAGGCATAGGATACAGTTCCTTCCTGATATTCAATCGCGGCAGCGGATCTTGGTGCAGGCCGGCCGACCAGCTACACAAACACACTGATTGCAGTCGATCATGAACCTCTCACCATTACCGAACGTCTCCCCGCGGTGCGTGCACGACCCCGGCTGGCGTGTTGGATCCGAAATACACGCCCTCAGAGTGCACACTCCATGGCCGTTCATACAGAGACAAGTGTTGCACTCCACTTTGTAGCGACTTCCATCCGGGTACGTGCGGCCATTGTGACTACAGGCTCCCTCTGGTGGGACATCAGGGCGACAGGCTCTTCGCGTACAGGCCCCTCGCCCGTTTATACATCTACAGGTGTTGCAGCCATCTTTGTACGACTCCCCGTTGGCATACCTCTGTCCCTGGTGGATACAATGCGCTTCGGCTCTGATAGGGACAAGGCACTTCCTCTCGGAACAATTCACAGCCCCTGATCTGCACCTACATGTGTTACAGTCGTCACGGAACTCGCTGTTATCCTCGTAAACCCTCCCTCTGTGCGTACACTCTCCTCTGGGGCATTCCCGAGTCGTGCACGTTATCACGCCCGATTTACACCAGCATCGATTGCAGCCGACGTCGAAATCTGTGTTGTGGGTGTAGATCTGGCCGTTATACTCGCATGCGTCGTCTGGTTTTGTCCGCGGACATGTTTTCTGTGTACATCGCACCTCCCCTGAAGCGCACTGACAACGGTTGCAATCATCATCAAAGTAACTATCTCGGGTATAGATGCTACCTTTGTAGGAGCACCCGCCCACAGGTACAGGACCGCAGTTCTTCAGTGTGCAAGCCACGACAGCATCACGGCACCAGCATTGGTTGCAAGCCTCTTTGAAATCCTGCCCATGGTGATAGTTCCTGCCCTTGTATCTGCAGTCTCCTTTGGGTTTGGAGGGCACTTTGCATTCCTTCTTCGTGCAAGTCACGATCCCAGCCCTGCACCAGCACCGATCACATGTACCATAGTCAAAATCAGTGTTATCCGCATAGTACTTGCCCTTGTAGTGACAAGCTTTGATTGGGGTAGGCCCAACTGTCCCTTGGCATTGATTCGTGGTGCATGTTATATCCCCACCTCTGCACCAGCAACGATTACAATCAACATTAAAATCGCTGTTCTCTTTATACACCTTTCCTTGGTACAAGCAGGAACCAGCGGGTTTAGTCTCGCAGGTTCTCGTTGTGCACGTGACTTCGGAACCTCGGCACCAGCAGCGATTGCAGTCCACTTCGAAATCACTTCCTTCGGCGTAGCTCTGTCCTTTGTACCTGCAGGAGTTGCCTGGGTTTGTGGGGCACTTCCGTAGGGTACAGGCGACTTGTCCGGACACACAATGACAATCATTGCAGTCTATTTTAAACTGGGCACCGTGTGGGTACGTCCTACCGTCCGCCTGGCACCTCGTCGGGGTAGTTGTCAGCTGAGTGGTTGTGGTCGCTGGCTGGCAGAGCATATCTGTGCAAACAGCCTTTCCGTTGAGACATCTGCATTGGTTGCAGTCTTTAGGGAAATAGGCGCCGTTCCCGAAGTATCTCCCGTCGTGGAAGCATGCCCCAGCCTCGTGGTGGTTGTTCGGAGCGTAGCAGGCCATCCTGGTGCAGCTCACAGCACCGCTTAGACACCGGCAGCGGTTACAACCCATACTGAAGACGGCGCCATGCTTGTACGGTGTCCCCTCGTGCAAACACGAGTCCGGCTGGAAGAACCCCAACTGCCAGTGTTCTATGCCGACTGAAAAATATGAACAGAAAATATATACATGAATTACCGTCATAAGTTTATAAAGTGGAATTCACACGGTGGGATTCATGTACCTCACAGGGTTCAAATTCTTATGAGATTCTGTTACTTGTGAAGTGGAATTCACACGGTGGGATTCATGTACCTCACAGGGTTCAAAATCTTATGAGATTCTGTTCCTTGTGAAGTGGGATTCACACGGTGGGATTCATGTGCCTCACAGGGTTCAAAATCTAATGAGATTCTGTTCCTTCTTAAGTGGGATACACACAGTAGGATTCATGTACCTCACAGGGTTCAAAATCTCATGAGATTCTGTTCCTTATTAAGTGGAATTCACAAGGTGAGATTCATGTACCTCACAGGGTTCAAAATCTTATGAGATTCTGTTCCTTGTGAAGTGGGATTCAGACGGTGGGATTCATGTGCCTCACAGGGTTCAAAATCTCATGAGATTCTGTTCCTTCTTAAGTGGGATTCACACAGTAGGATTCATGTACCTCACAGGGTTCAAAATCTAATGAGATTCTGTTCCTTATTAAGTGGAATTCACAAGGTGAGATTCATGTACCTCACAGGGTTCAAAATCTTATGAGATTCTGTTCCTTATTAAGTGGAATTCACAAGGTGAGATTCATGTACCTCACAGGGTTCAAAATCTTATGAGATTCTGTTCCTTATTAAGCGGAATTCACAAGGTGAGATTCATGTACCTCACAGGGTTCAAACTGAGTGATTTACTCTGCGGTCATACTTGGTGGAGTACGGACCAAGTTGTGTTCATCTTGTAAGTGTCCTAAAGTGGGATTCACACGATGGGATTCATGTACCTAACAGGGTGTTTATCTGAGACAAATCCTGCTGAGATTCATGTACCTCACAGGGTGTTTACCTGAGAGAAATCCTGCTGAGATTCATGTACCTCACAGGGTGTTTGTCTGAGACAGATCCTGCTGAGATTCATGTACCTCACAGGGTGTTTGTCTGAGACAGATCCTGCTGAGATTCATGTACCTCACAGGGTGTTTGTCTGAGACAAATCCTGCTGAGATTCATGTACCTCACAGGGCGTTTGTCTGAGTCGAATCCTGCTGAGATTCATGTACCTCACAGGGTGTTTGTCTGAGACAAATCCTGCTGAGATTTACGTACCTCACAGGGTGTTTGTCTGAGACAAATCCTGCTGAGATTTACGTACCTCACAGGGTGTTTGTCTGAGACAAATCCTGCTGAGATTCATGTACCTCACGGGGTGTTTGTCTATGACAAATCCTTCTGAGATTCATGTACCTCACAGGTTGTTTATCTGAGGCAAATCCTGCCGAGATTCTGTACTTGAACACAATCTCTTTGTCGGGTTCAATTTCCCTGAGACATGTTTTCCCCCTGCAATTGTTGGCGACATTTACTCCTAAAAAGGAACAGAATCTCATGAGATTTTGAACCCTGTGAGGTACATGGAATACTGGAGAACTCGACATGTAACGAAGTCAACCCGTAAAAAACTCGACCCATAACGAACTCGACCCGTTTTAAGAACTCGACCCGTAACGAACTCGACCCGTTTTAAATCTTCCATACTCAAGCATCTCAACTGTGAATAAATACTATATTTAGTAGTAAGTGTATTATCTTGACCTCAAATTTAGTCTTCTCTGGGGAAGAAAACAAACAAACACCCTACCCTAAAACCTATCCGTAACACTAACACTATCCCTAACCCTAACCCTTACCCTAACCCGAACCCTATCCCTAACCCTAACCCTTACCCTAACCCTATCTCTTACCCTATCCCTATCCCTGTCCCTATCCCTAACCCTAACCCTAAACCTAGCTGGACTTATTTTCTATATGCACTGGTTTATTAGTAAAAAACTAACATATCAGCTCTTTACTTTCATATGAAAATGTCTTATTCATAAGTATCTGGAACGGGCCGAGTTCTGCAATGGATTTGTTCAAAACGGGTCGAGTTCTCCTGACAACTACGGGTCGAGTTCATTTCGGGTCGAGTTCTCCAGTAACCAGGTACATGAACCCCACTGTGTGAATTCCACTTGAGGCATAGAGATTCAGTGTCTCAGGGGAGTGTTCAGTTGACCATGACCAATCACGTCAGGCAGAGTACCCGCTGAACCTTAACATATTTAGACCATACCAGAGAACTAGAATCCATGGAAACAGAGTTTGCCATATATGGTCATATGCAAAGTGGTTTGGCACTTGAAAAGGGATTGTAAACAAACTTTGAAAGTATATCTGTTTAAATATTGGCAAACCCACTTTGTAGCCATTGCATAGAGTTTTATGCAGAGCAGTAGGGACTTGCATATCCATGTCCATGAGCTTAGCATTTGCAACCCATTTATTAGGGTACAGATGCTGCAGGCTGTGGTGTGGCGTTAGATGCAGTGCAGCCTTGGTGTATATTTTTGCACTGATATACTTCCATAATCAGTGTGTTTACGCTCCCTAAAATGAAACTTTGTTTCAGTATATCGCTCTAACTAGAATCCCTGGAAGGCCCACTCGCCGTGCAGCACTGTTAACTAGTGGCGCGCATGCACCAGTTCCTACAAGGGAGCAAAACATCCAGTTCACGCTTCTAGCATGGCCGACTAGTGCTGCTGATTATGTACCCTAGTTCTTTTGGTATCCGCTAGTTGCCGTGGCGGCCACTTTTTACATGTGTTTAATGGGTAACCGGATGTCCATCTCCCCTGTAAAAAGGAATAGCCACCACAATAGCGAAAGCAGTCAGTGGCACTAAAAACAGTGGAGACTATAAAGTCTCGTTTCAAAAGTGGCATCGCTGTTGAGATCCTGGGGGCAGTTTCATAACCCAGGATCGTACATGGAGACCATTTTCTGTACGCCATAGAGACCCAGGAACAATGCGGGTCAATTTCATTCAACACTTATGGACGACCTTATGGACGGCCAATACTGTCTTAGACAACAGACTTAAATATTATTAGACGATAACCCTTGTACGAGGTACAGAGAAGGGTCTTAATGCACGATCCTAGATTATGAAACTGCCCCCTGGTGGCGTTCGCTATGCCAGCAAAACAAACGATACATTTAATAAATCTATATCTATTGAATAATTCAATAATTCCAATTAGTTATCGTGTTTTCCCCCATATTTCAGTTTTTATTTGACGTTTCTAAGTGCATTTTTTACTGAGTTACGATGCCCAACAGGATAGCTCTCGTTTGTGAGACATGGAAGTGAGAACCTTAGATCGAGCGCTGCAGTAGGTTCTGTGTGGGAATGGGCTAAGTGGTGCAGTGAATGCAGTTCTTGGTTTGAATAGTATGATGGTTCCCACAAAGTATTAAACTATTATTATCAGAATTAAATGAATTACAATACGTGAGCTTCCTCTTAAGGGCTGAAGAACAATTAATCGGGTGAGAAATCGGCCTGGTGGATTGTGCCCTTAATACAAAAAAAATTCCGGACTTCGGAGACCACACTCCAGCGGAACGGAGAAAATTATACAAAAGTAAACAGAAGTAAGTCTAATTGAACAAATTGGACGTTAAACTACCCAAACAAACAAACCAAGTAGGATATGCCTTTAAACTGTGAACTATACCGCCACTGTCGTGGTAGCATACTCAGGAGGAAAGTGTGTGTCTGCCTTGTTCTAAGATGTTTGCCGAAGTGATCGCGGAAGAACACAGAAAGGATTCACGTCCAAACAAATAGTTCCGAGACAGGTTTAAATGTAGGAGAGGCCCCAAACACGAATCTAAGCTCTGAAATATGTGATTTATTGTTGAACATTCAATATCAGGTCTTCAGAGCCTATAAGCCACTCCAAACCTTCATCCTTGTGATTTTAAACTACAGCTCCAACTGTACCCTGGAGAGTATTGTGCTTTGTTTTGAAAGTATGTGCCAAACTAGACTTGCTCAAGTCTTTGATTATGAACATTCATTAAATGATTAAAGAAAATCGGAATACAATTCATTATAGTATGTGTCCTTCTCTGACTGGCCCATGAATCAAAGACTTGTCCACTCTGACCAGAATCTCCTGTTTATGACCCCAAGCCACTACCTGTAACCCTATACCTCCTAATACCCCTCCCCCTCCCTTCCTCCAGTTCTCTGGTCGCCTGTGTTGTCATAGCAATAAATTCCGCCTGCTCCTGACGGTGACCTGATTGAGATCAAAGTGATAGGTATCAATCTCCCAGCAGATATCCTGACCGGTAGCCAGGATATCTGCATGGAGAGTATTGGGAATACTGGTGTTAAACAGCGCCAGAAATCCAGCACCATTACCGATTGTACCAGTCCCTGTGTCCCAGCGAGGAGGGTAGCCATAGGATGCAGGGACTGGAGCCAGTCTAGTGCCAAACATATGAATGCCAATCTCGGGGAGGGTGGGGATGTAAGAGCAACGCAAGAGTACTGCGACCTCCATCTACCTTCTGACGTACACCAGGGAAATGGGAGAACCAAAACATAGGTGGGGATTGGAGAGGGGGGGCGGGGGTTGAACCTGGAATACCATATATATAATATTCTTAGAATATTGCAGATAAAGTAGGGATTCTCCTTAGCGGTCTACACCTCTTAAAAAAAGATTCCAGGCAGATGGCAATCTCACTTGTAGGATCATATTTTAACATTTGAAACAACAATTTTCCTTAGTTTCCACTTTATATATGTATATATATTATTATATAACCTCACTTATATAAATATGAATTACAATATAATCACAATTATTCACTGCGGTCTAGAGTTTGTTGTTTGGCGTCACACCCACTCTCCCAGGTTACCCAGTTACTGACTCGGTTACGCGTTGCTCATTCCGCGTTTATCTGCTCAACCGAGCGCATCGTTTAATCTTACTTGTTTCTTTTTCAAGCTTTCAAGCCTTAGCTTACATGCATTTCTAGATGTTTAGGCTGGGGAAGGTCCCAATGTTAATTCTCTAATAAACCCTGTTATTTTATATATTTACCGCCATTCATGCCTTCGTCTCAATTATTGTTATCATAGTATTCATCTATTATATATCAATTACTTATTGGTTGCATAATATTATATATATATATATGTTCTTTATATCCAACAATGCACCACCACAAATTAAATATATAACATTATATGGAAAATAGGGGCCATGGACCCAAAAGCTCAAATTGGGGGAGAGGGGGGCTATATGCCCCCAACCCCTCCCCTTTTCTCCATGAATTGAAGGCCATAAGCCATTTTCCACTGGCTGAAGAAAACGGCACCGATTAATTGAGTTGGTCAGTGGTGGACAACGACTGCGGTGTTTAACCCTTTAAGGGCGGGTACCTATGGTAATAGTATGTGGTAAAGGGGTAATGTATAGGGGTAATGTATACCGCCTGCGGGCGGGAAGTATCAGGCCTATTGTGATAGTTCAAGAGTTTAGGACATGATAAAATATGCAATCATTAACCTTATTGTCCATATCACCCAGAATCATTACCTGGGAGTTGCATCTATATTCTGTGAAAATTTCATGACTATATATCCAATATTTCCTATTTTATTCCACAAAAACGAAATTCTGCAAATTTAAGAATATGATGCCTTTTGGCATCACCCGCCCCAGCACAGATGATGCCATATGGCATCATCCCGCCCTAGCATGGTTGATGCCATATGGCATCATCCGTCGCGAATGGGTTAAAGATCGGTCAGGGTGTAGTGTATTCCTTGTTTTTGCTTCATTTGACAGGTCCATTCCGACAGAAGTCCTTCGGTGGTGGCCTCATTGTGTAATCATTGCACAATTAATCGGTGAACACTTCTCTGCATGTCTGTTTCCATTCACCGATCTGGCGTCAGTGGTTCGCGACTGTGAATAGTCGACCGGTGGAAAAAGGCTTTAAAGCACACCCATCTTTCTCTCGATACAACCCTGTCTGCCGACCCAGCCACCAAACGCTCTGACAAATTGAATAGGAATCAGTCACAAATGTTAGCCCATTAGTCAATGCGGAGGGTGAGATAAATTTGAATTGAATCTCTCTATAATTCACACGGTAACTTTACATGAATATCTCCCGAAAGGGGAAAATCCCCCATTATTCCAAGCATGCAATGAACCCATCACTGTTCAGCATATCCTGCTGAACTGTCAAAGGGTACTAGAAAATAGAAGAAAGTACTTGAAAAACAATAACAACATGAAAATATTGTTTGAAACTATTCCAAAGAAAGATATCAACATGTTTTGAAAGAGAAAAATCTCTTTGATTGTATATAAAATATTTGAAAACATTGAAAAGAATCGACTGAAATAAGTCTACGAAAGTGAAAAGGTTAATCATTGATAGTCCCTGTATCCCCTCAGGGTCACCTGGGACGTTAAACCACAAACAAACAGACAAACAAACGCGGCTTCGCCTTGTGAATTACTACGATGGGATACGAGCTTTGACCCTAAACTTATAATGTGAATGATGAAACTGTAATTCCAGATGGTGAAAGAACTCTACGCTCTCATAGCCAGAAAAACTTCAAGTTACCTAGACCGAGAACGGAACACTTTAAGAGGTCTCCGATGTACAGAGGCAGTACGTTATGGAACGCACAGGGTATGGGTGTAAAAAATGCAGATACTATAAATCAAACTTCAAGAATATTTTCAAAAAGATGACGAACATACCAAACCCATTATCTAGAACATAAAACATGTATAAGGGTATGTCAGTAGTATGACCCCACACATTTCCCACACCCCACGCACACCACCAGCCACTGTACCCATAATTTGACCCATACTCATGCATAAGAAACCTATAGAGTACACCTGTCGAAAGGAAACAGATAGATCTAGGAACTGATGAGACCACAATCTGTACATTCTTTTCTCTTTCTAAAGCACTGTCCATCGTCTATATGTGTGTTGTATATATTTATCCTACCCCTAATATAAAATCCCATAGGCTTAACATTGACTTTTCGTATGCGCCCGTATGTCGCATATGGATAAAAAATCGCTCCTAGGAGCGTAAGAAAAATGGACCAATCAGAGATCAGCAGCTGAAAGTAGTTCCAAGCGCCTTCAGAGCAGCAAGGAGAGCTATATGGAGGAGTTCAGAAAGTTTTAATCGTGTTTTTTGTTATTATCCTCATATAAAAACATCGTTCACAGGGGGTAGGATAAAATCAAAACCTTATTCGTTTTAATCTGGGCTCCCGTATGCGACTCCTGGAGTTTTGGCTCTGGATATCACTACGCCAAACTCCAGTCGTCGCATACAGGAGCTCAGATTAAAACTCATCCGGTTTTAGGATAGTACGCTCATCTCATATAATTGTTGTTAACACGGAGAACACTGACAAAATCTAGTACCGCCAGCATTGGCGAATTTTGTTATAAATAAATTTTTAAAAAACCAAAAAACTTTCATAGGCCTCCTCTATATCAACCCACTTGCACTCAGTAAATTTGCCACTTCTACAACTACCTTTCTAAGATCCCGATACCAAGCACCAGTGGGTGCATGAAGTATTTCGGTTGCTAGTGATTTGTCATGGTCAGCTGGGGATGCATCTAAGGCCCGTTTCCATTGGCCGATTTCACGTCACTGATCTACAGTCCGGAACCACCGACGGACTTTTGACACTGCTGACCCAAAATCGGTCAATGAAAACGCCCCAGCTCGTGAAATGACCCATGACTTTTTCTGCTTAGATTATGCAATGTGGCACCACCCACCACTGAGTGAAAGCTTGGTCACTGAGTGAAATATACTAGCCTCACCAATTTTTCTTTACCAAGGCAGAGTCAGTGGCACCACCGACAGACTTTCTGGGTAACTAGAAAAATCTACACCCTTTTCGTCGGCCAATGGAAATGGGCCTAACGACCAAGTCACTGAGATTCCCAATCCGCAACGTAGTGCCTAAACGTAGTAAAAACGGCAGAATTTGCGCCAGTGTGACTTGCGTACTAAAGGATAAAAGCGCTGGATTTGCGAAGTGAAGATGCGGAACTCTCCTTCTTTCAAATGCGTAGACAAATAACACCAAAATTTACGCTAGTGTTATTTGGAAATAATACGGGTGTATCAATGAAAAATGGCGACCTTGATTCACATGGAAGGACATACCTGGGAGCTGTTTCAAAAGTCGGGAGGGTGCTAAACGAGAGTAGTCACCGCCAAAGCGAGAGCTAACAATGGCATTTGAAGCGTCGCTGTTGAGGTGGAGGTGCCGCTCGCTATTGGGTATTGGTAGCGGTTTTGCTGCCGCTTTGTCTCCATTTCTAGAATCGCCAACACAAAATGGCATGTATGGGAGATATTATTTGATAGTAATATCTCTCATCGATGATTTAGCATATCAGAGACAATAATCAGATGAAATATGAAATTATAGCTCACATACATGCCATTTTGTGATGGCGATTCTAGAAATGGAGACATACGAAGCGAGAAACGCAGCGAATCCCTGAATCGCCAACACAAAATGACATCAATGTGAGCTATCATTTCAAATTTCACTTGATTATTGCTTCCGAGACGCTAAATTATCGATGGGAGACATTACTATGAAATGATATCTCACGTAAATGCTATTTTGTCCTGGCGATTCCAGATATCGCCGCCTTCACTCGCTTGGTGTGTCCCCGGCATTATGCCGGAGACACACCAAGCGAGAGACGTTGGCAATAATTGTACTCGCCTACAAAGTCATGGCGATTATATGAGCGATAAAATTTATCGCTTGGTGTGTCCTCTACTCGCTGGGATATGAGAGCGACTTGGATGTAGGCAAGTTCAAAAATCGCCAGCACATTCCATGAGCGATAATATCAAACATGTTTGATATTCTCACCAAGAGGACACTAAAGTCGCCCATATAATGGCCAACATAAAGTCGCTATAGTATTGCCGAAAACCGGGACACACCGAGTTTTCTGTCCATTGTGAACGATATGTGAACAAACCCTACAAGCGACAATGAATCAACCAATCGGATTGAGTTTTGTAGTCACATGATCACCTAATACCGGAGACACACCAAGCGAGAAACGTTGGCGATAATTTTACTCGCCTACATAGTCATGGCGATTATGTGAGCGATAAAATTTATCGCTTGGTGTGTCCTCTACTCGCTGGGATATGAGAGCGACTTGGGTGTAGGCAAGTACAAAAATCGCCAGCACATCCCATGAGCGATAATATCAAACACGTTTGATATTCTCGCCAAGAGAAGGCCAAATTCGCCCACATAATCGCCAAGACAGAATCGCTAGGATGGTCCTTAAAATGCAGACACACCAGATTTTGGCAAATGTAAGCGATATCTGAGCGAGTACTGCCATCGACAAGTAGTCGACCAATCAGATTGAGTTTTATAGGCACATGATCGCTCACTCTTCTCACTTTACTCGCCCATACGGTAATCACCAAATAATCAAACATCGCTCACACTTGGCGAATTTTCCCTACTCGCCAAGTGTTGTTTATCGCTGGCGTTTTCTTGCTGCCTCATCTCGCTCGGTGTGTCCCAAAATCGTCAGCAAGTCGGCAAAACCCCCTCTCACCTTGAAGGCGAGAAATGCTGAGCGATTCCATTTCTTGCTGGTCCAGAATCGCCGAGGGTTCCGCTCGCTTGGTGTGTCCCCGGCATTATGGCCGTAAAACAAGCCAAACTTACTCGCCGATGTAGTGATCGCCAAATATCAAACATCACTCATACAGGGCAAGTTTTCCAGTAATAGCCCAGTGCTGTTTATCGCTGGCGTTTTCTTGCTACCTCAGCTCGCTCGATGTGTCCCAAAATCGTCAGCAAGTCCACAAAAGCCTCTCCCACCTTGTAGGCGAGAAATAATGAGCGATTCTATTTATCGCTGGTTCAACATCGCCGAGGGTTCTACTCGCTTGGTGTGTCCCCGGCATGAGCTAGGGTAGGTACTTAGTCGGCGAATCCGCAGCAGGTCCATTTGCCTCACCAAAATGACCCTATAGATTTTAAACGTGTTTAAAGTAGAATTCACACGGTGGGATTCATGTACCTCACAGGGTTCAAAATCTCATGAGATTATCTTCATTTTTAGGGGTAAATGTCGCCAACAATTAGAAGGGAAAAACATGTCACAGGGAAATGGAACCCACAATTTAGACGAGTATGTGTTCGAGTACAGAATCTCAGCAGGATTTATCTCAGACAAACACGTACCTGATCATCTCTTACAAAATTCACATGAAAAGGGCAGTGGGGAGAAAACATAAAGTGTCAAGTTAATGATAAGGTTGGATCTAGCTTCGTTTTTGATGGCCGGAATACGAACAACGCTATTTATCGTTATTAGACTAGATTTGAGGGTATATATAGGAATAGGGAAACCAAGTTTCAGGAGAGAGAAAATCAAAGTTACTTTGTAAGGCAAGTCTGACTTTTTAGGGTGCAGTGGCGGATAAGCCCTGACTTTTCACCATGGAAAATGGTCAAAGTCTGACTTTTTAGCATGTAATGAAGGCTAAGCCCTGACTTTTCACCATGGAAAATTGTCAAAGTCTGACTTTTTAGCATGCAATGAAGGCTAAGCCCTGACTTTTCACCATGGAAAATTGTCAAAGTCTGACTTTTTAGCATGCAATGAAGGCTAAGCCCTGACTTTTCACCATGGAAAATTGTCAAAGTCTGACTTTTTAGCATGCAATGAAGGCTAAGCCCTGACTTTTCACCTTGGAAAATTTCAAAGTTAGACTTCTTAGCATGCAATGAAGGCTAAGCACTGACTTTTCACTGTGGACAAATGTCAAAGTGTAACTGTTTAGATTGCAATGAAGGCTAAGCCCTGACTTTTCACCGTGGAAAATTCTCGAAGTCTGACTTTTTAGATTGCGATGATGGCCAAGCCCTGACTTTTCACCATGGAAAATTGTCAAAGTCTGACTTTTTAGTATGCAACGTTGGCTAAGCCCTGACATTTCACAGTGGAAAAATGTCAAATTATGACTTTTTAGTGTGCAGTGATGGCTAAGCCGTGACTTTTCATAGACTTTTCGCAGATTCACGGTAAATCCAGTATCAAAGTGACTTCGTAACAAGAAAAAAATCAGCAATTTTTGAATTCCCAAACCCCCTACTTTCAAAAATGTTCTGACGCCCCTGTATAATACTACAAATGACCACCCTATGAGATCATATAATAATTGATAACAATACTTACAAGTCACAGGGAACAAACTCAGCATCAGGAGAGCCACTGAACACACAGCCACCATCTTGGTTTCCATGGTGAATGTTCGCCAGCTGAATGTACAATGTCGACGGAGGTGTCCGGCAGGTTATATACCAGGTAGAGTCATCTCGCCGGAAACAAGCAAAGCCACTGGTCAGGAGGTGGGGAGGCGGGAAAAGCTGAACGGTCAACATCTCGAGATGGCACCGGTCCATCTGCGCAGACGAACTTTCACTGGGTCCTCCACTCTCCAAGCAGATACGCCGTACTCATTTTTATTTTTTTATTGGCGCACAAAAAATACAGGAAGCTTCTGCTAACAGTAGGTTTGTCCTCTATGACCGTTTACATATGCTACACACATAAACAATGCTGTTGTGTAATATACAATAATGTACAAAAATAAGAGAAACAATATGATTAATGAAATAATGAATGAGATGAAGGAGGTTTTCCCTTTACTATATACCCATGCCGTATTTACTGTAAATACGTACCGTTTTGACATGTAACGTAAGAATACTGTACGGACCACTGATCCGTACACTAAAATACGGACCATCTTGCCAAACATGTTTATTAACATATCGGTTGTTAAAAATTTAATTAATGATTTTTTTTTTTAATTTTGGGTATATAGTAAATATATAACGTCCAACCATGCTGTACAAGTCACAGAATTCGATGTTATTATATACCTGTGGTAGTATATCCTACACATACTGCCCGCTCCTAACCATGGCGTATTTATACCCGTACGCCACACTGTGACGTACGGGGTATGTGATCACGTGAACAGGTAAAATTTCGTCATTTTTAGGTATATAATAATACGAAAACAGGCTGACTGTCTTCGTACGTCAAAATACTTGGTAAAACTGTTGATCACATACATCCCTCTGCCTACGGCATCGGGATGTATGTGATCAACAGTTTCATCGCGTATTTCTGACGTACGAAGACAGTAAGCCAGTTTCCGTATAATAATTTACGGTTTGTACGAAACTCGGCATAAATGCCTCGTTCCTTATAATCCGTAAATTACCATATCGTTCTGTGACTTGTACAGCATGGTCAGGACGTTCTATATAATAACCGTTATCTTACCGACAAGGTCTCTACATATACAATTTCTCTTTTAGCCTCTTCTTAAATGGTCCAATATTACAACATTGTGTTTCGAGATCTAGATTATTCCAGGCAGTCATACCCCTGTATAATGGACTTTTACGGAAGAAACTTATTCGGGGCCAGTCATTGGGCTTACATATGGTTCAGGGTCTGTGCTGGGAGAGCGCCGGTCGTGCTGAGAGGCAGGAAATAGTTCCGGCAGGCGGCGGTTTACTCATGTATTTAGCGGAAGGGAATGCGCGGGAACGGACGACGCCGTGTCAACAAAATGGCGCTGACCTTCACGAGCTCAAGGACAATGCATCGTATCGGTTTTGGTATCGACTTGCGCGAGCCTGTGACTATAAACATTTATTCAATAATTCAACAAAGGTAGGAGAAACTACATTATACACATGTAATATGTATCCTATACTGGCTCCAGTCCCCGCATCCTATGGCTTCCCCTCCACCTACCTTACCCCTCCTCGCTGGGATATTACACGTATAATGAACTTTTTCTGATTTTCTTTTAATGACTATGTGAATCTATGTGAATCCTTTAGGAGACTAGCCAAGGAATCAAAGATTTGCCCGATAGGAACGAAATCTCCTGTAAGTGTACCCAACAGCCATTCTCTGAAATCCTACACCTCCTTCTACCCCTTTACCACCATCCTCTTATTCTCTTCCAGTCTAGGCAGGGACTGAGACAAGTCTACAGAGGGAAGGGTAGGACACAGGGACTGAGGTCAGTCTACAGGGGGAGGGGTAGGACACAGGGACTGAGGTCAGTCTACAGGGGAAGGGGGAGGACACTGGGACTGAGGCCAGTCTAAAGGGGGGGGGGCGTAGGACACAGGGACTGAGGCCAGTCTACAGGCGAGGGGTAGGACACAGGGACTGAGATCAATCTACAGGGGGAGGGGTAGGACACAGTTACTGAGGCCAGTCTACAGGGGGAGGGGTAGGACACAGGGACTGAGGTCAGTCTACAGGGGGAGGGGTAGGACACAGGGACTGAGGCCAGTCTACAGGGGGAGGGGTAGGACACAGGGACTGAGGTCAGTCTACAGGGGGAGGGGTAGGACACAGTTACTGAGGCCAGTCTACAGGGGGAGGGGTTGGACACAGGGACTGAGGTCAGTCTACAGGGGGAGGGGTAGGACACAGGGACTGAGGTCAGTCTACAGGGGGAGGGGGAGGACACAGGGACTGAGGCCAGTCTACAGGGGGAGGGGAGACACAGGGACTGAGGCCAGTCTACAGGGGGAGGTGTAGGACACAGGGACTGAGGCCAGTCTAAGTGTAGGACACAGGGACTGAGGCCAGTCTAATTGTAGGACACAGGGACTGAGGCCAGTCTAAGTGTAGGACACAGGGACTGAGGCCAGTCTAAGTGTAGGACACAGGGACTGAGGCCAGTCTACAGGGGGAGGTGTAGGACACAGGGACTGAGGCCAGTCTAAGTGTAGGACACAGGGACTGAGGCCAGTCTAAGTGTAGGACACAGGGACTGAGGCCAGTCTACAGGGGGAGTGTAGGACACAGGGACTGAGGTCAGTCTACAGGGGGAGTGTAGGACACAGGGACTGAGGCCAGTCTAAGTGTAGGACACAGGGACTGAGGCCAGTCTAAGTGTAGGACACAGGGACTGAGGCCAGTGTAAGTGTAGGACACAGAGACTGAGGCCAGTCTAAGTGTAGGACACAGGGACTGAGGCCAGTCTAAGTGTAGGACACAGAGACTGAGGCCAGTCTAAGTGTAGGACACAGAGACTGAGGCCAGTGTAAGTGTAGGACACAGAGACTGAGGCCAGTCTAAGTGTAGGACACAGAGACTGAGGCCAGTCTAAGTGTAGGACACAGGGACTGAGGCCAGTCTAAGTGTAGGACACAGGGACTGAGGCCAGTCTAAGTGTAGGACACAGAGACTGAGGCCAGTCTAAGTGTAGGACACAGGGACTGAGGCCAGTGTAAGTGTAGGACACAGAGACTGAGGCCAGTCTAAGTGTAGGACACAGAGACTGAGGCCAGTCTAAGTGTAGGACACAGGGACTGAGGCCAGTCTAAGTGTAGGACACAGGGACTGAGGCCAGTCTAAGTGTAGGACACAGAGACTGAGGCCAGTGTAAGTGTAGGACACAGAGACTGAGGCCAGTCTAAGTGTAGGACACAGGGACTGAGGCCAGTCTAAGTGTAGGACACAGGGACTGAGGCCAGTCTAGGCCGTGAGCTGTGCTTTGTCAGGTGTCATGTTGGTGCATGACGGATTGTTCTTTGTCGCCAGTGGCGGGCATCGAGAGGTACTTGTCGACAGGCGAGGTCATAGTACGGACATGAATTATTCACTATTGACTCTGTGTAATCATACACATCATCTAATGTATGGGAAAGGGGTGTGCCGTTATTATTAATCCCAAACATTTTTCAGTGATAAATATTTGTTAGATCAATCCCAGTTCAGAGAAGAAGAATCCTTTTGAGTATTTAAATAAAAAACATATCTGTGTTGACATCTGCCCCAACGATACCTGCTTTTATCGGCTACCACCAGGTGGCACCGGTCGGAAGTGTGACGTCACACACGCACACACAGCCCCAGGGAACTAAAAGTGATTTATTTTTATTGGAAACATTTTTGGTGTCCAAATTGTCAGTTCTCCCAGATTGCGATTGATGTTCATCTACGTTGACAAAAAATTCAAACCATATTTTGATAAAAGAAAACTGGAATTATATAGTCACAGACAATATGTTACATGTGTAAAAGTTGGGAACACTAATCTTTATTGGAAATTAATTTTTTAGCTTGATGAATTTAATCTGGTAACACACGTGGGTTTAACAAGGCCTTAGGGGAAATATTGGTTGTTATTTATAAGCAGAATCAGATTTTTATTTTCAGAAAATGAGGCTCTAATTATATTGAGAAAACTAATTTGATTAATACTATTCAGAATATAATGGCCAGGTACGGTGGCAGACCCATATATGCAGTGGCATAACTATAAACACTTGTATATTATCAAGAGACGTCACGAGTTTGAGTCTGAGTTTATTTATGCCACACATTTTTATGGCTCCATAATTTCACGAGTCGAAGACGAGTGACATTATGGAGCCAACAAAATGAGTGGCATAAATAAGCTCAAACTCAAACGAGTGGCGTCTAGATTTTATCGTACCCCGTTTCCATATTTTTTCAGTATCAGAAAGTAGGGCATAAAAAACACTTTATGTCACTACCCGTGACATAAACAAATCCCATGTTAAGCCTATGGCGTTTTTTATTAGGGGTAGGATACATAGATATATACACAGATATATATATCTGTACGAGCAATAAATCGCAATTTTGAAACATATTTAATTGGTATTTGTGACTTATGATGAATAGTTTTGCCAACAAGTCTAGATACCAGACACACTTGAATAGCTCTAAAGGCGGTTGAGATCTCGGTTAAGTGGGTTTTCAGTATCTGCCCCTATCTCTGTAGAACCCCGCTGAAGGGGGAAACCCCGCTGAAGGGGGCCACCCCGGTGAAGGGGCACCCCGCTGAAGGGGACGCCCGGCTTAAACGTACAATTTGCTCGGAACGGAAATCTGTCCCTATATAAAGAGCCCCACTTAAGGGGTTATCCCCCTTAAGGGTACACCATGCTTATGGGGACACCCCGCATGAGGGGACAGTTATTTCTGTACAGAATGTTTCCTAACCCGCTTAAGGCCCGGCGTCCACCTACTACGATATGGCACCGATATGCCCTACGATGCACCTCCCGATACAAAAGTCAAAATCGGGTCGGAAGGTTACCTAATATCGGGGCAGTTGACCACGTTTCTATGATTAAACACTGATAAACCCCTCATTCAATGTGTGTGGATTGGCATTTGTAGACATATGTCTACGATTCTGGACATTCCCGATATGGCACCAATTTTGACATTTTGTATCGGTGCCATATCGGGAGGTCTACGATTCTATCGTAGTAGGTGGATGCCGGGCCTTAGGGGTCACTTTGGAAGGATACCATATCAAATCGGAGTGGACAGTGTGGGAACAACAGTCCAGTTTATTGTGATAGGTTAATTATGATGTGTGTGAGGCTTGTAGACTGCACTGCGCAAAAATCACCAGTGTATTATGTTTACACCCGGCATATATAGGTATGATTTTGCGTATACAAGGTAGTCTTATTTTCCGTTGTGTATACGCCTCATCTATAGATGTGTAAAATGTATCATCCCATGTATCCATGGCCCGAAAACAATATTTCTCTTCATATACGCTTTGCGGCAACTACAGCCATTATGCTGACATATAGAAGAGGAAACATGTCAATATACAGCAGATATGTGCACTTACGCAATGGCGTATATATATATATATGGATGAACTGGTGGTTTTCGCTCAGTGCTGGTGTCTTAGGCTCTGTAGGCGTCAAGTTGGTGTTTGAGATGTGTCTGTGATGCTATAACAGTGTCTCTATACCATAGTATCACCTGTATGAAGGTATTCTTTAGTATATATACATGTGCCAGTATGTTACACAAATACCAACGTCTGCTAGGGTATTGGTATTAAATATATACCAGCAGGGTATGGTGGTAAGATGTCAACAGATATACCAGCACACTTTGAATCCAGCTTGGATGTCGTCACATTTCCATATGAAATTCATCAAATACTTATATTTGAAGGTACACATGTATATAATAAGATAAAAATGTATTACCTTACTGGTACATACTCGCGTACCTCGTTTTTTTCAATGAACATATTCCACTCGCTCTGCAAGCTCATGGAATATTACGTGAGTATGTACCAGTAAGGTATATACATTTTATCTTAATATCAACTGTTTATGGCATTATTATTGTTGTTGTGATGACTTGTAATTATATTACCTTGATGTATGTTGTTTGTAAAGTGAGATCATGTGATACCGATACTGTGATAAAAATGCTCAGATTATGTGAATTCATCTCGAATAATTCCGATGAAAAGCAACATTGTGGAATAAGAATTTAAGCAGTAGAAATGTATATTGGAATTCCCTTCTTTTGACAATATCCAAGGTCAAACATTGTCCATCATTGAGAGTTGATGTAGGCGGGGGAATTCGTTGTGGAGACAATTCGCCTCCTCTCTAAATATTTGTCGTGGGGACTAGATATGTGCATTTCGTGACTTCAGGAGTGGTGTCCGACCAAAAGGACAGAGCTGCCAGCTGTCAGAAAACACGGCTGAACAACAACACATGGCCGGGGGAAGACCGCGGAATTCACGCAGTCAGATCTACACGGGTTTTTTTTTACGTTTTTAAAGTTTTTCAAAACACCACTCTTCTGATGTCAAAATTTGGATACTGTATATATAACACAAGGTCTGGTCAGATATCAACCTACCACGCCACCAACACATCTACTGCCGACGCCGCTTTGACACCTGCCGCTTTGACACCTGCCGCTTTTGACACCCATATGCTCCCGCCCGCCCAGAGACTCAGGTGTGAAGGCAGAGGATCTCCAGCAACAACCTCCACTCCCACACCTCTATCAACACCTCTACCATCACAGCGGCCGAGGTGGGGGGGGGGGGGGGGGGGGGGGCCGGAGTGGGGGCCGGGGTGGGGGCCCGGGTGGGGGCCGCAGTCACATGTGGGTCGCGATTTTTTTCTCTTTTTTTTTTCTTATCATGTCTACGCCCGGCGTATATATATTGCGCAGACGATCTTTCCTCTCATATACGCCAGGTGTGAAATACAGCCAATACGCGTCCGTATTTAAAAGGAAACAGTCTTGTAGACGCCTCATACGGCGGTGCGAATTATAGGCGCACGATACGGCTAAACTTGTTTTCATTTGTATGTATATATATATACAAATGAAAACAAGTTCAGCCGATACGTGCGCGGCCGCGATGGCGTATATAGGAATAAACTGATGGTTTACGCGCAGTGTGAGTAGAATACGGACCTCCGGAATCTCCTAAGAGAATACGGCTTTTTGGGCGACCTGACGGGCATTATAGGAACTAATTTATGTAAACAATGCACGGCGTTTGCGTCAAATTTACAAGATGTTTTTCCTAATAATTACTCGAAAGGTGAGTAATAAATACAACATTACCATGATTTCGATCTGAGTGGCCGTATTCTCCTTGTAGATGACACTACGTAATACTCGTCGCTATCGCTCGGAGTTTTACTTCGCACCAACTACGTGGAGAATACGGCCACTCAGATCAAAATCATGGTAATATTGTGTATTTATCTCACCCCTGCTACAAGTTTAGCCATAGGAATAATAAAAAAGAAACAACTTAACGATCACCCTTTGCTTCATAGATCCTTATAAATCTATTGCCGAGACCAAGGGTTTAACGGATTATCTGACTCACCCAGTATTTGAACCAACCTGCTTGTTGATAAAACTGATCTGACACCTGGTGGTGTGGATCCCTATTTCATATAAGTAGAAGAACAAGGGGCAAGGGTTGGTGGTGCCACCATGGATCGTTATTTACAATATCAGATAAGGCTGTATTTAACCTACAGCGATACGATCCGTAGTGCTGTAAAGGTCCGCGTAAAAAGTATCGCTAAAAGCAAAATTTTACGCGGCGATGCGCCTATGCGATTACGACACGATCCGCAAAATTTCAGGAGCAACGTGCAGGCCCTTGGATCGCTATTCTGCGATCCGCAGCTCAGTCGTAAACGTTGAGCAACGGGGCCCAGGAGATACAAAACAACAGCTGTCTGCGTCATGCCCAATTCCATAGGGCACACTCCTTATGGAATTGTCTACCGGAATCAATCAGTCAGAATAAAACGAAAACGGGCTTTAAAAATGACGTAAAAAGACATCTAGATGCTTCGGTAAAGAAATAATACCTACAAGTAAACCCTGAGTCTGTATCAAGTTGAATTGTCATTGTCACGAAAACATGTCGTCATATGGAAGGATAAATGGGCATCTCCTGAGTCTCTCAATCGCTTTTATATATAGATTGCTGTGTTATTTGTTATTTGTATTATTTGTAATTATAATGATATTAATAATTGACTGCTTGTGTGTACCTGGAATTAATATATATATATATATATCTTATATATATATTATAGTGTATATATATATATATCTTGATGTATATATATATCTTGATGTATAACGTAGAAGGTGGTGGTTGTATGGAAATGCTAGTGTTACTGTTATTGTTATTATCATTATTAAGAGAAAACGTGGTTACTAAGCCCGAAGGGATGGCCGTTCGAGGTCTTTTGATGCCATAAATACGTCCCCACGCTGCAGGCAGAGTGACGTACTTATGGCATCAAAAGACTAAGAATGGCATCCTTTCAGGCTCAGTCACTACGTTTTCTTATTATTACATACCTAAATATCGAGAAAAATGCCATCATATATTCTTATTTTATGTACCTATTGACCTGATACATTCACTATGGCCACAGTGTGCCCGAATATTTACTACGGCCACAGTGCGCCCGAACATTATTTATACTGCCACCCTAGCAGTGGGTAGTATTTCATAGACGTTCAGCCATAGGTATGTAATAATATATAAAAACAGGATTCCTGTGGAGTTATCTGCTGGTTACAGAACACGTTTCTCTGGAGGTTTCAAACAGGTATACTGTTTCTGTATTACTATATATCTAAAAAATAGTAAGATATTCACCATATATAAGCCATAGGACTCATTTGTGAGTGCTGATCTTATTTATGCTTTTTCCCTTGATTAATCGATGTATTTACGGATTTCAGAATGATTTTCTGTGGTCTAGTGTGTGTATATATATTGTATTTTTCCGTATATAGCGTTGACTGCGAGTGAGTCGACGTATTGCTCAGGTCTGTCCACCATTGTCCATCCGCTAAGACCTTAGGCGTAATGTACTGTAAAGTTCTGGTCTATACATCCCTATCGTGGCCATGTAATATTGGTTTCTATGAGAAGAAAGTAATTATCTAAATTACCCCTAATTATTGAGGAACAAATTGACTGAATTGGACCAGTCGCCATTTTGGTTAGTAACCTCCTCCCTGATGTTTACAGTATGGCTGCCATGCTTTGAATGGCGTATATAATACCCCTATTATCGCTCCGCTCTAGTTCCCAGTCTGCCCACATGAGGGCAGGTCACTCCACCTATGACACTTTGAGTTGTTCAGTGTCATGAGCGGCCTCCTGACATGTGCGACAGACCGGAACAGGCGCTCAACCGGAACAGATTTGGTCTTCCCCTATTGGCTGTTGTTACAACAGCCAATGAGAGCACAGAGCTCACAGATGCCAAGCCTGTCATGTCAACCCCCTGCTAAGGGTATAAAACCAAGACCCATTCCTGTCAATAAACAGTTAGTCTCCTGTTCTGAGTAATACCTACTACTTCTGTGTTGAGTTCTGACTTTCTCTTCTTAAGGTCTACTCCTTACGCAAGTAGGGTCCAAGACTTTACAGTATGTTACTACACACAGTGCAGAAAGTCATAGTTACCTTATATATAGCAACGTGTTGTATTTACGTTAGTTACGGCAGTAGGTATGTAATGATATATTTTCATACACAGGATATCTATGATGACGAGCATACTAAAATACAAAGCAGAGTTACTGAAGACTGTGTAATAGGGAGGTGGCAGACCGCGACACTTGTATGCGAACCAACCTGAATAAAAAAAAAGAAAAAAAGATCTCAGTGACGCGATGACGTCAGCGTGACGTCAGTGTGACACTCAGGTCTCACATGGCTGAATCTTTGTGAACGCTTCATTTACGTAGAGAGGTACTCCAAGTGACAGAATGAGAGGCGTCCAAGAGGGAGTCTGTATCAAATACGGGCCTCTGTAAGCGTGAGAGTCAACAGTGATCTGCCTCGTTAATTATCCACCTAATAGAAAGTGTCCATAGAAAACACATGGGCAGCGTGTATCTACATTTATCCTAGCCCTAATAAAAAACTCTATAGGCTTAACATTGGGTCACTGTATTCGGTCTGGAGTTCAGAAAAATGAAAAATATTCCTCTAGTGGGATACACTTGACAAATGACGTCATTTGTTAATGTAGAAGTAATTTAGACGGGCTGGGTAGGATAAATTCTAAACCAAACTTGAGTTAGTTCTGTGATTGTTCATCGTACTCCGGCAAGATCGCATATTCCCGCTCTCGGCTTTGCCTCGCCCAGAAATATGCGATCTTGCCGTCGTACGATAAACAACAACATGACTAACTCTTGTTTGGTTTCTCCATATTATTACCCACCTAGTACGGAGTCTCCATGCTAAGCTTATGGAGCTTACAGACCGCTACCTAGTAGAATACGGACCTCCGGAATCTCCTAGGAGAATACGGCTCTTTTGGCCACCTGACGGGCATTATAGGAACTAATTTATATAAACAATGCGCGGCGCTAGGGTCGAATTTATAATAATATACTAGATTTCTTCCCTGATAATTATTCGAAAGGTGAGTAATAAATACAATATTACCATGATTTCGATCTGCGTGGCCGTATTCTACGCGTAGATGACACTACGTAATACTCGTCGTATGCTCCTCGGAGTTGCCTCTGCGCAATTGATATCCTCGCATGCCCTCAGATATTACCGCGTGTCAACGCCTCGGAGCATACGATCGCTTGTATCTAAAAACCAGTCACAGTTTATTCTGTTAAATTGTATATTCATTGTTATTACCTTCTAATTAGGATATCGGGAAACATTTCTCACATAGAATCTCTCGCTTCTGCCCCCTTCCATTTGCATTAAGTGGAATGCCCACTGTACGATTCATTTCCTTAGGACAAACTCCCTTTATCCTAATAGCGTATTATAAAGTGGAACGCCCACTGTACGATTCATTTCCTTAGGACAAACTCCCTTTATCCTAAGTGTATCCTAAGCTTGTCTCAGGCAATTTCGCACCAAGCGGCAATAAACACAGCATGATACGGGAGAAGGGGTGGTAGGAGTTGTCCTAAGCAATTCAGTCCACACTGGACGACACAGATACGATTTTTTTTCTCAAAGACTGGCTGCCGATTTGGGAACAATCCTAAAAGGTAGGGGTTTCTTCTGATTTAGTTTTTGATACAAGCTTAAATCTATTCATTTTGTATATCTATTTTCATCATCTCAATATGTAATTCAAAAGTGTCTAAAGTTCTCCTTTTTTGGGTCTAGATAACTTAAATTTCATATTATTATCTTTTCTTGTTCTTCTCTCTTCTATCTCAAATCTATATTTCACTTTCCCAATGAAATAAAGAGAAACAATCGGTCTCCAGGGGGGAAATCGGCGGGAATGACCAATTCTGTGTGTGGCATGCTCTTTTCAGCAACCCTTAAGTCAAATTTGGAGCCGATATCGGAACACACAACGGGGGGTATTTCTTAAACTCCGTTGTCGGCAACAGAATTTATCAATATGTTGATAGATCTGTCGGGGCCGATTTCGGAACATGGGCCTGTACTTTATCGGCGACAAAAGAACATCCCTACTAGTCCTAGGCCAAGGACTGTAGGGGGTGCCACACTGGACGATTCTGTACTGGAGGCCTGGCCTGAGACTAAACACTGTTCCTTTGTCTCAGACAAAGGAACATCCATGTTCCGGAATCGTACAGTGGGTAATGGTCTTTATAATAAAACATGAATCTTGACAGAGTTTTTGTGGTAAGTATTGACTTAGGGGATACTTCCGGAAGCTAAATACACCTCTTGAGGCTATTTTCTCACCTTCCTTTATTGCATCATGGTCATGCCATCAAGTTTGTTTCCTGTCGCAACTGTAGTTGGAGTCCTGGTATAGGCAATTTTCTATTAGCTGACAAACATGGTGTAGATTATTTTGAGTTCTCCTAAGAGCCCATTTCTGTAGGCAATCGCCAATATACAGTCAGGAACCAGCGAACTGCTGACTCAAAATGGAAATTGGAAAATCTGCACCGTGTTTGTCGCATCCCTCTCATAAGATCTCACACTCTCTAGCTCGTAATCTGTACGACTAGCGACAGAAAGACATGCCCTGTTTAATGGCGAAAAGGGGTTGGGTAGGTGGAGGGGTGCAGGGACTGAAGACTGTATCATGGTGAGGAGGGGTGGGGTAGGTGGAGGGGTACAGAGACTGAAGACTGTATCAGGGTGAGGAGGGGTGGGGTAGGTGGAGGGGTATAGGGACTGAAGCCTGTATCAGGGTGAGGAGGGGTTTGGTAGGTGGAGGGGTACAGGGACTGAAGCCTGTATCATGGTGAGGAGAGGTTAGGTAGGTGGAGGGGTACAGGGACTGAAGCCTGTATCACGGTGAGGAGGGGCGGGGTAGGTGGAGGGGTACAGGGACTGAAGCCTGTATCAGGGTGAGGAGGGGTGGGGTAGGTGGAGGGGTACAGGGACTGAATCCTGTATCATGGTGAGGAGTGGTTGGGTAGGTGGAGGGGTACAGGGACTGAGTTCAGTATCACTGTGAGGAGGGGTGGGGTAGGTGGAGGGGTACAGGGACTGAAGCCTGTATCAGGGTGAGGAGGGGTGAGGTAGGTGGAGGGGTACAGGGACTGAAGACTGTATCATGGTGAGGAGGGGTGGGGTAGGTAGAGGGGTACAGGGACTGACGCCTGTATCACGGCTATGAGAGGTGTAGTAGGTGGAGGGGTTGTAATTATTGCAATTATTTTGAGGTAAATTAATAATTCGCGCACAGCAATACAGTTTTCTCATATTCCTATACAATCTAGTGTGTGAACAGGGCCAGTACCACTACTCATACCTATAGGAACTACTATGATTACTTACATGTAAACTTTTTTATTTTACATACTTTTTCTTTTTTTTGCTCTTCTTTATTAATTATCAATTCGGATGGATTTTACATGTGAATAATCCAACAATAAACAATCGAGTATCTGCATTTGGCTACATGTGTTTTATCACACTTATAATGTCTCCTATATATATATATTTGAACATTTTGGTGGTAAGCCTCATGATTCCATTGCCTGCTTTTCCTATATGGTAACTTTATATAATTTCTAGATTTCTGTTTTCTGCCCTCTATAACATGCTCTCATCCTTAATATGTATTCTACACAGATGTTTAGTATAACTCAAACCTGCAAGGTTTGATATTTCCTTCCTATCTGGGGAATTATCAAACACAACTCAAAAAGGAGAACAGTCTTTTATCGATTTGATGCTACTTGCTTGTGTTTTGCGAGCTTGCTCTTATTTTTGGTAGTTATAACAAACTTTTGTATTATGTAGGCTCTCATGGGTTTCTTTTAAGTTCTAGCAAACTTTTAACAATATCAGGCTGGGTTTTCTTTGTGAACATTTGTTTATTCACTTACATCACTCATGATGTAAGAACCAAAGTTAGATAATTCATACATAAAACAAATGAAGATTGTGTTAAGATATGATAGATATGAATAAGAATGAACAGAGAGAGGTAAATGACAGGGATATTTATGCAATGTCAATAAAAATCACAGAGACCTGGTCGCCTTTGTCGCTCTGACATTACAAAACCAAAGACTAGAATGAAAATTTATCTCACCCCTGGTATTTTTGCCCCATAAAGCGTGTGATCTACCAAGAGTGAGTTAGGGCCGGACGATAACCATGTGGAGGAAATGTGGATGTTGGCTGCCCAAATCGTTCGTCGGCTCAGATCGGCTTGGACAATCTGCTTGGTGGATCAGCAAATTGGCCGGAATTGGTCGGACCCGCCCATTGAAAACCCTGTCACCCGCACCGGTGCAGTCGTCGCCTCTGGCCGGCCATGTAAATCCAGCTGGCCGACCGCCGCTGGCTGTCTCTGAGCGTCAATTTGGTGGATCACATGTTTTAGCTTAACATTGGGAACTCATTCTCCATGCCCATACAAGTGTTGCAGTCCATTCTTCATGGTCTATATTCTGTGTTTTGTCCTTTTCTTTAGTGTATACAGGGGTGAGATGAATACAGAATGCAACTGGTTTTGATCAAAGTCTTCATTCTCCAACTCATTTGAATGCTATGCGATATTCACTTGGCTTCGCCTTGTTCATATCACTCCGCATCATGGAGAACGATGACGTTGATCAAAACTTGTTAGTTTCTTCTTTAGTCTTTTATACCTTGTGTGGTATCAATGGTAGAATGCTCTCAAAAGTCATCATAGTTAGCTAATATTTGATATTGCAAGTGACATGACAATATGCGAATATAAAAATAAGAAAATAGCCATTTATCGTCTCGTGTATTTCAGTGGTTTAGGTAGCGATATGAGGCCTGGGTGTCACTCTATTTCTTGGGTTTGTACATTTTCAGTCTAAATAGGAGGTTGGCGAATGCTCCGAGATCGATCTGGTTATCTTCGCCGACAGATGCCTTCATGAAGAAGTCTATTTCCCGCTCCTCCATGGGCCTCCCCGTGGCCACCTGCGGAAAAACAAGTTGGACACATTTATTATCCGCCTATTACAAAGCTCTATCGGCCTCCCCGTGGCCACCTGCGGAAAAACAAGTTGGACACATTTATTATCCGCCTATTACAAAGCTCTATCGGCCTCCCCGTGGCCACCTGCGGAAAAACAAGTTGGACACATTTATTATCCGCCTATTACAAAGCTCTATCGGCCTCCCCGTGGCCACCTGCGGAAAAACAATTTGGACACATTTATTATCCGCCTATTACAAAGCTCTATCGGCCTCCCTGTAGCAACCTGCGGAAATATAAGTTGGACACATTTATTATCCGCCTATTACAAAGCTCTATCGGCCTCCCCGTGGCCACCTGTGGAAATATAAGTTGGACACATTTATTATCCGCCTATTACAAAGCTTTATCAGCCTCCCCGTGGCCACCTGCGGAAAAACAAGTTGGACACATTTTTTTTCCGCCTATTACAAAGCTCTATCGGCCTCCCCGTGGCCACCTGCAGAAAAACAATTTGGACACATTTATTATCCGCCTATTACAAAGCTCTATCGGCCTCCCTGTAGCCACCTGCGGAAATATAAGTTGGACACATTTATTATCCGCCTATTACAAAGCTCTATCGGCCTCCCCGTGGCCACCTGCGGAAAAACAAGTTGGACACATTTATTATCCGCCTATTACAAAGCTCTATCGGCCTCCCCGTGGCCACCTGCGGAAAAACAAGTTGGACACATTTATTATCCGCCTATTACAAAGCTCTATCAGCCTCCCCGTGGCCACCTGCGGAAAAACAAGTTGGACACATATATTATCCGCCTATTACAAAGCTCTATCGGCGTCCCCGTGGCCACCTGCGGAAAAACAAGTTGGACACATTTATTATCCGCCTATTACAAAGCTTTATCGGCCTCCCCGTGGCCACCTGCGGAAAAACAAGTTAGACACATTTATTATCCGCCTATTACAAAGCTTTATCAGCCTCCCTGTAGCCACCTGCGGAAAAACAAGTTGGACACATTTATTATCCGCCTATTACAAAGCTCTATCGGCCTCCAAAATGGACACTTCTAGATGTCATGTTTACAAACACCACATTTATTATCCAAGGAAGGAATGTGCATCATTTAAAGGAAGAAAAGAGGCTCTGGAGGAGCTGGATAATCGTAGGTTTATTAACACTTCCTAGGACATGTGGTGCGTTGAATAATCCAGGATATATCTTAGGAATTGTCCCATGTCTATGGGGCCTCAGGCTTAGGTTTGAGGGACTTATCCTTAAGAGACGTCTGCAACATACTTAAGAAAATTTCCAAGAGGGATTTTACTGTCCACCAGGGACCTCATTTATGAAACAACATTTGGTGTAGATCGTCCTAGACCTCCTCCATTTTGACTTAGATCTTATCCTCCAGCTCTACGATACATCCTGCTGCCGTCAAAGTTTTAAACGGCCCACTGAACTATTGTTCACTAATCTCTCATAAAGCCATTTTCCACTGGCCGACTATTCGCCACCGATCTACAGTCAGAAACCACGGACAACAGATCGGCGAATGGAAACAGGCATGCAGAGAAGTGTTCACTTATGAATTGTGCATAGATTATGCAATAAGTCCACCACCAACTGACTTGATCAATGACTGACAGAATCCGAGGGGTTTGAAATTGTCGGTGATTGAGTTAAGTTTCCATTGGCCGACGAAAATAGTTTTGAGTTACACAGAAGGTCTGTCGGTGGTGCCACTGACTCTGCGAAGGTATTAAGGAATTAGAAGAAACTGAACGAGAGTTAGACTTGTCAGTGTTTATGCCACGACGGGAAGGTCGTGTATTACTACGCGAAGCGTTAGCTGAGCGTAGTGAGGAACAGACCTGACCAGAGTGGCATAGACACCGACAAGTCTAACTCGAGTTTGGTTTCGTATTCATCCTACCCCGTCTCTATGCTTTTGGATTACTAAAAGACAAATATCGATGGAATGACCAACTGAAGTCCAACCGTAACTTTTGAGGCCAACCGGAACTTTTTTTGGAGCAGCGGACAATCTGGTCGAATTTTTTTTATGCCCCTAAAGGCATAAATCGCACTTTATGTCAAGGCATGCCGCATAAAATTTGCCTATGTTATGCCTATGGACCGTTTTTATTAGGGGTAGGATAAAATAGGTGAAGGTAGTAGATTTCACTCAGTGACCCAGCTTTCACTCAGTGGTGGGTGGTGCTACATTGCATAATCTAAGCAGAAAAGGTCTTGGGTCATTTCACGAGCTGGGTTGTTTCCATTGACCTATTTTGGGTCAGAGTGCCAAAAGTGCATCGGTGGTTCCTGACTGTAGATCGGTGACGGAAAATCGGCCAATGGAAACGGGCCTTTAGGAAGACTGTTCAGTCAGTGTGGACCTGTTAAATGCGGCAGAAACAATACATACACAGAAACCTCACCGATTTTTAAATACCGACGTGCAGTCGTTAGCCACCATCGACTGACTTTTAGGAGAACTCAATTAAAGACAAATGCCGGTAGTTGGGGGATTTCTAGATTCTATTGAGTTTTGCAAATAACTCAGGATAATATAAGTCCCATATATCAGCAATTAGAAAATGCAAAAAAAATGGCATGTCACCATGTTAACTTCTATGGGAGGGCCATCTGAAAATGTAAGTGCTTAACTATTGGTGTCTTTGGTAAAATGCAATATTTTGACTTTGTTGCTAAATGACACTGATGTTCTATTGCTATCTTCAAATAATTCTGGATTTTGATAGTTGGGAACATGTACACATGAGAAATGCTAAAAAAATACTATGTCACCATGCTAATTTCTTTGGGAAGGCCATCTGAAGAAGGTAAGTGCTTATCTATTGGTGTCTATGGGAAACTGCAATATTTTCATGAAACTAGATGGCAGCACCATTGTTAATTGAGTAGAAACAGGGAGCGCTTCGATACCTACCCGCATTTGTATTTAATCGTTGATGTTTGCGTCGGCCAGTGAAATATAGCGTTAATATATGTACAAAATACACTGTAAGTGAGAACGTGCCACAGAGGACGTGTAGTGGTGTTCAAACAGAAAAAAACACATCACCAAAAACATCAAGGTCATTATATCCCTGTACGATCCGCATGGAAACCAATATAAAATAATCATACACAGAGATATGATGAGGAGAAGGATAAGGTCCGCGTATGGGGGAGATTTATGGACGTCCTGTTTGGGAGACACTCAGTTGATGTTTGTCTGTTTGGTTTGTGGGAGCCGGAGGTGGCGGCCATGACGGCCCTGTCCGCGGCACACTCCCGGGGATGTGCTCCTTCTACGGGAATACACGGTCGAGGTTAAGTGCGACTCACACGTGGAGACTAAAGCCCATAAGCCTACAAGACACCGACCCGACGGCTATGCCCGATTCTACCTTTCCCCGACGGATCCGTCGGGTCTGTGACAATCTGCATCAATCGGGTCGTTGTACGCACTTCACCGACCCGATTTTATTCCTTTTCCCGACGCATCGGGTATTACTTGTCTGATATGACCGACTCTCCCCGACCTTAAGATTTCGCTGTACGCACTTTCACCGATTGTTACCGATTCTGAGTTGGCCATTTGAATAGCGATGCTACCTATCCCCTAGTCCAATTTAGAAGTTCCTTATACCGATTTGTAGGGGAGACAGATTATAAATCTGAAAACCGTTTCCCGCTATCTTAATTGGATCCGAAGTTATTAAACTTTGAATTAATTTCTATGATTCCACAACAGCGGCCCGTGGCTCACCCCGGGTCGGCTCCCAGCAGCTCTCTTTGGTCTTATCCCTGGTAATTTACGAGGTTATAAAAGAGGGAAGTGTGATCGGGGACAGTCGTCATGTCGGTGTCTTATAGGTATAAGACAAAGAAATTTTATTCCCGACTCTCACCGAGCCGATGGTCGGGATGAATCGGGAACAAATTTCGGTGTCTTATAGGCTTAAGACATCGACATTTGTTCCTGATTAATCCCGACCATCGGCTCGGTGAGAGTCGGGAATACAATTTCGATGTCTTATACCTATGAGACATCGAAATGTAGACTGTTCCCGATCACACCAACCACCTTTATAACCTCGTAAAACGATCCGATTGAGATCAAACAGAGCGGGCGGGAGGCCGACCCCGCTGGGTCCCGGGCCGGGTGGCAGGACGATGTAGATATAATGCAAACTTTAATAACTTCTGTTCTATTTCAGATATCAAAAAACGGTTTTCACATCTATAATAACCTCTGTCTCCCCTACAAATCGGTATGACGACCTACGATCTATGAGTTCTACGATCCAAGGACTCTTTCAAATACCTCCCAATAGGCTACGATTTTGCCATTTCCACTTGTAGTCTATCGGGAGCTCTATCTGCGTTGGTGGGGGCAAGGCGTTAGTCATCAATATTTAAGGCGGGCGTCCACTAACCATGACAAGGCTATGACAATGGCTTCCCAACAAAGTCCACGATTGGCCTCTGATTGGAAGCCTTGTAATGGTTGGTGGACCCCAGTTCCCGACAAGAGTCTATGACAAGGCCACGACAAGGCCACGATTGGAAGCTTGTCGGGAGCCTTTGATTTTTTCCACAATTGGACCCTTGTCATGGAGTGTTATGGCGTGTTGGGAGCAAGTCGCAGAGGTCTATGATAGGAAATTTTGGTGGAGCGTGCACTTCCCGACGGGCCCCGACAACGTTGTTGTAAAGCCCCCCTTCTTACAACAAGGCTGCGACAAGCGCCGATTGGAACTTGTCTTGTCAGCGCTTGTGGTAGCCTTGTCATGGCTGGTGGACGCCCGCCTTTAGGATCACAAAATAAGTATGTTGGCCGAAAAGAACCCATTAGTATTTGGGAATTTAAACCTATTAAAAATCTATTGTGTTGATCCCACAAAGCAGCAGACAAAATGGCGTCCGGAACCGGAAGTAGTATACTGACCTTCATGGACATGAGACCTGCGCGCGCCTCCTCCACGTCCAGCTTTCCGCTTCCGTCTTTGTCCAGCTCGGCGAACTTGGCCACCATGTCTGCAGCCCTGTCATCGAACACAGACACAGCAGGGGGTCGTTGAATAACTTATGCAGGCGAAAGGAGAGGGTACAAGGAGACCTCGTTGTACAAGGAGGGTTATTGTTAAGTACTGTAAGAAAACGGGGTTACTGAGCACCCCTCTCATAAGATCCTACCCCTAATATAAATTCCCATAGGCTTAATATTGGGTTTCCGTATGCCACGCTGACTGGCATACGGAGTTTTATATGCAACTAGTGGCATACAGCATTGTTATCACGTAATATTCCAAAATCGAGGAGATAGGGTAGGATAAAATAAAAACCTGATTCGTTCACTTTGCCAAACTCCAGTCTTGGAATACGGTGGCCAAGATTAAACCTCATCCAGTTTTACGATAAGATCTCACACTCTCTAAGTCGTAATCTGTACAAGGTTCTCCCTGTGCTCTATGGGAGAAGAATTCTTAAACTAGGCTTAGAGCCTTGAGAATCCACTGGCACACAGTATTCCCGCTAGGTGGCATCATTGAGATTATAGGAATCTTTGGGTGCATTGATGTACGTCTTTAGCACGGGAGGCAGGCCAGTGGATTCTCAAGGTTTTAAGCCTAGTTTGTTAAGAATTCTTCTCCACAGAGCGTAGTGAGAGTACAGAATACGACTTAGAGAGTGTGAGATCTTAAGAGAGGGGTGCATCGAGCCTGTACATACTGCGAAGAACCCTGATTTATATTTTTATTATCGATTGTATACAAAGACACCATTGAAAATGTATGGGGACTCAGTAAACCACGACCCATTATATAAAATCTGTGGTAAAACAGTGGTATACGGATTCACATCTGTGGTATATGGCCTCAAAACCATGGTATTTGGGAAAAATAGCCCCTTTGTGCTGTAGAGCAGGGAAATAGTCCGTATTGTTATACCCTTTATTATGGCAATTAGTGGGTTTGATTTATTCAAGAAGATGAATAATAAATGCAACAAATTATGGTTATGTGGACAGGTGCCATCGTTTGGAGTGATTCAGAATATTCACTCGGCTATCGTCTCGCTCATATAACTGCACACTCTAAACTTGAGGGCCAATGAGGACACAGACCAAACAATCATTAATTTCCTTCTTAGTACTTACATCTCAAGTTTGAATGCTACAATATTTACTTGGCCATTGCCTTGTTCATATCACTCTGCATCAAACTCATGGAGAACAATGACTTTGACCCAAAGCTGCTGGGCCCTGTTTTTCAGTTGAGACGATCTTAAGTTGAGACCGTTTGAGGGCCAAAGTGTTTTTCAGTTGCGATGATCTTAGGGGATCTCAAGTTGAGATTAAGATAAGACCGTTTGGGATGCTTTGGGTGTTTTTCAGTTGAGACGATCTCAGGTGATCTCAGGGGACCTCAAGTGAAAGGATCTCAACTTCGGTCTCAACCTGAGACCAGTTGATACTTGTCTTAACTTTTTTATTCGGTGTTTAAACTTAGTCTAATTAGAAGATATTTAAAGCAAAGCGAACTAATAACCTGGCAAAGCTATCTACCAATTTTCAAATTATTCTTTTGCTTATTATGACCATGAGAAACATTTGAAAAGAGTGTGAAAAAGTGCAGTCACTGCACCACTCGGACCGCATGTGAAATTCCTACTGGTATGCTCGAAAACGGTCTCAACTTGAGATCGGTCTCAAATTAAGATCGGTCTCAACTTGAGATCGGTTCGCAAAAGATATCATGAGGGACAAAAAATAAAAGGTGATTTAGAGGTAATTTTTAGACCTAAGCTGGTTACCCGCAGGAAGATCACTATAGAACTTGAGATCGCTCTAAACAGAGGGTTAGGGATCTCAAGTTGAGATCCTTGGAGTTGAGATCTCAGGATCTCGGATCGATCTTAGCGGATCTCAGGCTGAGATCCTCTCGACTGAAAAACAACCCTGGTTTCTTCTTTGGTACTTACTGGTTCCCCACACACTGGTAGAACTGCTGGAACTCCCACAGACTCATGATGCCGTTCTTGTCCTTGTCAAAGGTGTCGAACATGGCGGAGGCCTGGTCTGTACTCAGTGAGAACTCGGTCTCCATCATCTTCACAGCCTCCGCCTTCTTCAGCTTCCGGACATTGTTGTGGATGTATTTATCAAAGATCTGCTGCACCTCCTTCCTGTGAATAATCAGCAAAAAAAAACTATCACCATGCCAGAAAACAGTAGCAGATATGTTCCTGAATATTGATGAAAATTTTTTTTTTTTTTTTTGGTGAGCAAATTTTTATTTGATGAAATTTTTTCAAATACAGTGTTCAGTTTTACAATTTTCTCACATTTCTTTAGTATACAAGTACATCATGTCTAGAGCATTGTGATCTATTATCATTGCTCCCTTTTTTTAAAAGTTTTTGTTTTATCCTATAGGGGACAGAGCCATTGTTATTTCATGAAGCAGTCACTAGGTGGCCAGCAGTATGGCAAGCCCCTTTGCACTTACGAAACTCAACAGTTTATAAACATGTCAGCAAGGCTTAAGTTGTGACACTTCCCAATTATCAGTCACTTCTTTTTCACCTCCATTAGTGAAGAACACCTACTCGGGGGGCGTCATGGCAGCCCAAATTGATCATAGGCTAAATGCTTTATACTGCCCCTTAGATAATTGTAACTAGCTGAATTACTGCCTGTCTAATTCTACATGCCTGAATCATCTCATCACATCATATTGATTGATTCCTGTTTAGAATAAACATTCAATTCTTCTTACTATCACATTCAATGATCTTGATGTATGCCTTGTAGCATGATTCAATGTTGTATCTGAAAAACTTGTACTATTACGAGAGATGCAATAAACAAACAAACAAAAAATTTCTACTTTCCTGATGGCCATCCTTGTATTTTTCTTAACACTTAAGTATTTTAAGCACCCGTCTCATAAGATCTCACATTCTCTAAGTGGTATTCTGTACTCTCACTACGCTCTGTGGAGAAGAATTCTTAACAAACTAGGCTTAAAACCTTGAGAATCCACTGGCCTGCCTCCCGTGCTAAAGACGTACATCAATGCAACCAAAGATTCCTTTAATCTCAATGATGCCACCTAGCGGGAAAACTGTGTGCCAGTGGATTCTCAAGGCTCTAAGCCTAGTTCTTTAAGAATTCTACTCCCATAGAGCGTAGTGAGAATCTTGCACAGAATACCACTTAGAGAGTGTGAGATCTTATGAGAGGGGTGCACCCAGAACACTCTCGGACTCGTAGATTCCCGAATAACATTTCACACAAGCTGACATCTTCATTATGATTCGTTCTTAATAGGTGATAGATAAAGAAAACTAACTTGTAGTATTATTCATTCAGTCTGCTTGAACAGGATCACACATTTAACCTCAGAATGGTTATTAACGTATGTAGTCAGATACATTTTTGCCAAGCCAAAAAATGCACAAGTATTTAACGAGACACTTTCTTTAAAACAAACAAAAAATACCAGACATTATATCCAGTGACAATAAACAGGTTGTATTTACATTAAGTACTATTTTGTAGCGCATACATATGCAGTTAACAGATAATCGGGCACCGCGATTTAGAACATTATAAAGCTCTCCATAACACCTCCAATAATTGAAATGTCGTCTTTCCATTTCCTACAGAAAAGACTTTTTGCTTAAGCTCCTCCAAAAAGACCATCGCCACGAACTATGAGTTATGGACCTTCTTTTTTCTTTACTCTTTTTATAAGACATATATTTAGACCGATAGAACTACACTTCCTGAAAGCTAAGTGCAAACCGAAACATAACTGAAAAAGCTTTCATTCTTTATAAATGGGATAAGATGAAGTTAACCAGGGATGCTTAGTGTATTCAGTTCTTGGTGGGATGGGGAATCTATGACGCAGAGTCAACTCAGCGCCCCGTTGCTCCTGTTTTTGTGGTATCGGTGGCTATAATCGGATCGCAATTTTATTTTTATGATTACTTTAACAATCCGACTAAAAAGGCGTTGCTCCTGTAATATCGGATCGTATCGCTATATTTCCGTGGTATCGCTAATTTTTGCGATGCAATTACGATACAACAATTCAGGGGCACATATTGAATGAGACAGGGGAAGATTAATTAGTTCTTTAATTAAATACAGATGGCATCACAGTTAAAATTTATCTGACACCTGGTGGTTTGGATCGCTATTTCCTATAGGTAGAAGAACAACGGGCAGGGGTTGGTGGTGCCACCATGGATCGTTATTTGAAATATCAGATAAGGCTGTATTTAACCCACAGCGATAGGATCGGCAGTGCTGTGAAGGTCCGCGTAAAAAGTATCGCTAAAAGCGGTATTTTATGCGGCGATGTGCAAAATTTCAGGAGCAACGTTTAAGCCCTCGCATCACTATTCTGCGATCCCTAGCTCTGTCGTAAACGTGGAGCAGCGGGACCCAGAGGGGGATGATACAACCGCCTTTATCTGAAACCAGTCAATATTCTATCTATTGTCCACCTTTATCCTGACAGACAGCAGTGTACCGATATTAGTTTATTTAGGTATGCACTATTTTTTCATAAGCACTTATCCTACCCCTAATAAAAAAGAACTCCATAGGCTAAACATTGGCCAACTGTATTGGGGCGAGTATGCAGAAAAATGAAATTTATCGCTCTAGTGGGATACATTTGTGAAATGACGTCATGTGAAAAATGACCAATGAGCGAGCAAAACAAGAGCGATATCAACAAGCACACATTATGGAGTGCCACGCAATTTTCACTGGATATCAGTGAGTTTTATGTTATTTCTTAATATTCTGAAGTAATATAGACAGGGTAGGATAAATTTTAAACCAAACTCGAGTCAGTCGAGTCTTGTTTATCGCACTCCGGTAACGTCTGCTCCTCACTGCACTCGGCTTCGGCTCGTGCAGTAATACACAACCTGGCCGTCGTGCAATAAACAACAACTCGACTAACTCTAGTTTGGTTTCTCCTAAATCTTTCCATATGCACGGCTTTCGCAGCCCAGGGCATACAGCATATCTACAGGTATGCACCGGGAATAGTGATATACATTCCCTATGTGTTATCTATTAACACTTTGTATTAGGTGGATGAAAAATACACAATATTGACTGGTTTCAGATACAAACAGCTGTGTGCTCCGAGGAGTTGACGCGTAGTAATATCCGAGCGTATTGCGTAGCCAACTCTGAGGAGCATACGGTCACTTTTATCTGAGACCAGTCTAAAGTTGATTTATCATCCACATCCACTGAACAAGTGGCGTACCGATATTAGTTCATTTTAGCACGCACAATTTTTTCATAAGCACTATCTTTCCATATGCACTGCATGGCTTTTGCAGCCCAAAGCAAACAACATATCCATATGCTCCGGGTATGTAGATACAGACTCCTCATGTGTTATCTATGTACACTTTGTATTAAGTGGATAATAAGTGGATACATGTATATATATATATATATATATATATATATATATATATATATATATATATATATATATTATATATATATATATATATGACATATGACAAGAAGGCTCCTTAGCTCATGAGGAAGTGGTGGAATTAAATAGAAGAGAAAGGAAGCGTGAGAGGCCACTGTCTGATCCCGTTTTTCTCCCAAAGTGCCTGGAGATATAAGTCTACTTCACTTCACCCTGACACATAACTTTGTCGCTACAGCTACCAGTGTGTTTTTTGTACGTGTTTTTACTCACGGAACTTTCCGGGCGACCATTTTGTACTGCGTTTTCTTCAGCTGCACTCTGTTGAACACTTGAATTGCCTCGACCTGTAAAACAGAAGTTGCACAGAACGTATACCAGTCAGCACACACCAGTTTTCACCCTTTTTTTGTAGCTAGTTCTTTCTTTGGGGTCATCCATAAAGTACGTACGCAAAATTTCTGAAATTCTGGACCCCCCCCCCCCACCCCTCCCAATCTTGGACGCAATAGAACAAAAAGGGAGCACATGCAAAATTTCCATAATTTTGGACCCCCCACGACTGTGATTCTATCCCTATCCCTATCCCTATCCCTATCCCTAACCCTATCCCTAACCCTAACCCTAACCCTATCCTTATCCCTTTCCCTAACCCTATCCCTATCCCTATCCCTAACCCTATCCCTATCCCTAACCCTAACCCTATCCCTAACCCTAACCCTAACCCTGTCCCTAACCCTATCCCTATCTGGACCCCCCCACCCCTCCCAATCTTTGACGCAATAGAACAAAAAGGGAACATATACAAAATTTCCATAATTTTGGACCCCCACGACTGTGATTCTATCCCTATCCCTATCCCTATCCCTAACCCTATCCCTATCCCTAACCCTAACCCTATCCCTATCCCTAACCCTAACCCTATCCCTAAGCCTATCCCTATCCCTATCTCTAATTCTAACCCTATCCCTATCCCTAACCCTATCCCTAACCCTAACCCTATCCCTAAGCCTATCCCTATCCCTATCCCTAATTCTAACCCTATCCCTATCCCTAACCCTATCCCTAACCCTATCCCTATCCCTAACCCTAACCCTATCCCTAACCCTATCCCTATCCCTATCCCTAATTCTATCCCTAATCCTATCCCTATCCCTATCCCTATCCCTAACCCTATCCCTAACCCTTTCTCTAACATTAATCCTATCCTTAACCCGCAAAAGCGGGAGTGCCGCGAGGGGGCCGAGATGACCGCACAAAAAGGGGTCCGAGATGCCGAGGGGGCCGAGACGTCCGTGTACTATCGGCAGACGGGGTTGGTACACAGGAGTGGGTGTACGAGGGGAGGGGCGGACAGGGGCGGACAGATATTTATTTTATTTTTTTATATTTTGCATACAATTCATCCCGCTGGATGGTCTTACATTGCGGCCTTGAACTCGTTATCAAGGTTATATATTATACTCGGGTCTAGGTAATTATCGCAGATGAGGGGCGTTTGGCTGCCTGTTGATATAAGTTGTTGGCTATCTGATAATGTGTGTATGTCATGAAATATGTCATGAAGAACAACATATAAATCGAGATCTTCATAATTATAAGGTCTATAGCAGCTAAAAACGGAATTGTAATCTAATGTAAGGTATACTTCTGCTGAGAGGGACACTTATGAATATACCATAGTCAAAATTGCGAAATTATCGGAATTATGATTGTTATACTTATAATGACACTTCTATCATAATTATCATTTTATGATAATCAAAATGATAGATATTTGTCAAAATATCAAAATGAAATTTATGTCAAAGAATAATAAAATGGCATATGCCAGGGGGAACATTCTGTGGTTAGTCAGTGTTTAATGCCTAGTAGATCCCAGTTATAAGTAGACAGAAATGTCAAGGGGACTGGAACTTTAATTACTATTGCTTAACTGGAGCTGATTGAATTAACCTTAAGTCAATTAGGAAAAAGAATTTGCCCGCAAATACCGAAAGGGTGAGCGCGAACAAAGAATCTTTTACAAAACATAAGTCAATTAGGACCTAACATCCCCAATTAATCATCACCTCCCCTTAACATGATTCATGTTTCGGCAAAGGAAAATGATATTGAGCAATCTGGTTCCAGCAATCCCCAATGTAGGAGTTATAGTGTAGGACGCAACTTTGTTTTGTCTATGATCTGACATATCCTAGTTACTGTGATAAATATGTTTATCCAGTGCTTTCGACATCTGTTCATTCAGCGAGTCTTGGCGAGGTGATGTTTTGAATTACAAACAGGCTGCGGCGAGGCCCTGGAGAGCTGGGAGCACTCTCCAAGCAGAGATCCTGTAACCTGCTTGTTTCTCTGCACTCTCCTAGCAGATATCCTACGCTCTACTTCCTGCGGCCGCTTGTATCTCTGCACCGACCTGCCTGCTTGGGACAGAATCTGTCCCATCCGCCAGTTTTTTCGAATATCCTAAATTCTGAAAGCTTTGGGGAGTATTTTGTGTTATATTTATCTATAGAGATACACATATTGATATGGTAAAGGATATACACTCAATTCTGTTATTTGTTATTTCAAACCAGACACAGACTCTGGGATTATTTTCTTTAGTAGAAAACACCTCATGTGTTATTGGGTTTTGTTTTGTAAACATGTTACATGTGCTCACTTGAAGGGGCAGTCTAATCATCTGTGGATTCACATAATAAAGTGGTCTAGAACTAAAAAGAAAACAGCAGGATTGTCTATTAGGCTCATTTAACAATTCCCACATTTTACAACTCATAATATATGAGTTCTTTGAGTTTCAAAACTTTTGACAGTTGCCTTGTTTTGAATCTGAAATTTTAGCTGGTTCCCCTGTCCTTATTTAAATACCAGGGAACCAGCATTAGGATGAGGCAGAGATTAGCAAGCGCTAGTGCTGCGAAAGATCTGGGAGGAGAGTGGTTTCTCTGCACCAGCTTGTTTGGGGGAAACTACTTTATAGACCCTGCAGACGTTACTAAACTCCCTATTATCGCCCCGGGTAAGAACGGTACCTGCTCCCGACTGGCTGGCCACACCACGGCTGCATGAACAACAGTTTTCCTATTTATAATTGGAGAAACTGAATATAATTTCGGAATTACATGTAGAAATAGCTGAAATTTCCATTTTGGGATCAGATTATCAATTAGAAGATTTATGAAAAGTGTTAAACTGCAATAAGTGTGGGTTACGGATCAAGGGTCTATCACCGTACCACGACGGTAACCAGCTAACACCGGATCCTGTAAACAGACTGCATTATGGGATACCTCAATAGGGTCTATTGAGAAAATTACACATTATGTGTTGCAGGGTACAGTTTTGTGAACAAGACCCATGCTCATTTGAAGTGGCAGTCTAATAAATTGTGGATGCACACTCTACTAGGTCCGAGGTGAAGGAGACACTACTGGAATGTCAGTGAAGCTCATTTAGTGCTAATATTCTATCCCTACTCACGATTTGTCTTTACATCTGTTTGACAGTTCCCCTTGGACCCGTTGAGTTGAATAATCTAGGGTCGTACATGAAGACACGTTTATGTACCCCAAGCAGACCCAGGGGCGATGTGGGTCAACTTTATTCAGCACTCATGAACGACCTTATGGACGGCTAATACTGTCGTAGTAAACGAACTTAAATATTATTAAAGATAAAACCTGGCACCAAGTACAGAAAAGGGTTTTCATGCACGAGCCTAGATTATTCAACAGTCCCTGTTGCCGGATGTAGTTCGAGTCCCTGTTCCTGTGTATCATGTGTTTGGGTTAGCGCAGATATTAGTAAGGCCAAGAGCTATCACAGCACGAAAATCACCACTTTATATATGTAAACACCCGGCGTATATAGGTATGATTTGGCGTATACAAGGTAGTCCAATTTTCCGTTGTGTATACGCCTCATCTATAGACGTGTAAAATGTATACAACCCACGTATACATGTCCCCCACACAATATTTCGCTTCATATATGCTTTGCGGCAAATACAGCCATTACGCTGACGTATAGAAGAGGAAACGTGTCAATATACAGCTGATAAATGCACTTATGCAATGGCATATGCATGAATAAACCAGTGGTTTTCGCGCAGTGAACAGAGGTTTGTGGGGCCAGTAGCGGGGATAGGGGCTGGGGTAAACTTGCTTAAGTTTTTTTTATTATGGACATTCATGATTTAACAAAATTAAGATAAAGAATGTTGCAGTGTGACTGGTCCAGGAATATCGAGGAAAGGAGGAGTTGGATGGGTGGAGGGATACAGGGACTGAAGCGAGTCTAGACCAGTCCCTGTATCACAGTGAGGAGAGGTGGGGTAGGTGGAGGGATACAGGGACTGAAGCATGTATCATGGTGAGGAGGGGGTGAGGTAGGTGGAGGGATACAGGGACTGAAGCCAGTCTAGACCAGTCCCTGTATCACAGTGAGGAGAGGTGGGGTAGGTGGAGGGGTACAGAGACTGAAGCATGTATCATGGTGAGGAGGGGGTGAGGTAGGTGGAGGGATACAGGGACTGAAGCCAGTCTAGACCAGTCCCTGTATCACAGTGAGGAGAGGTAGGATAGGCAGAGGGATACAGAGACTGAAGACTGTATCATGGTGAGGAGGGGGTGAGGTAGGTGGAGGGATACAGGGACTGAAGCCAGTCTAGACCAGTCCCTGTATCACAGTGAGGAGAGGTAGGATAGGCAGAGGGATACAGAGACTGAAGACTGTATCATGGTGAGGAGGGGGTGAGGTAGGTGAAGGGGTACAGGGACTGAAGCCTGTATCACAGTGAGGAGGGATGGGGTAGGTGGAGGGGTACAGGGACTGAAGACTGTATCATGGTGAGGAGGGGTGGTGTGGGTGGAGGGGTACAGGGACTGAAGCCTGTATTACTGTGAGGAGGGGTGGGGTAGGTGGAGGGGTACAGGGACTGAAGCCTGTATCATGGTGAGGAGGGGTGGGGTAGGTGGAGGGGTACAGGGACTGAAGCCTGTATCATGGTGAGGAGGGGTGGGGTAGGTGGAGGGGTACAGGGACTGAAGCCTGTATCACAGTGAGGAGGGGGTGAGGTAGGTGGAGGGGTACAGGGACTGAAGCCTGTATCACGGTGAGGAGGGGTGTGGTAGGTGGAGGGGTACAGGGACTGAAGCCTGTATCATGGTGAGGAGGGGTGGGGTAGGTGGAGGGGTACAGGGACTGAAGACTGTATCACGGTGAGGAGGGGTCGGGTAGGTGAAGGGGTACAGGGACTGAAGCCTGTATCACAGTGAGGAGGGGTGTGGTAGGTGGAGGGGTACAGGGACTGAAGCCTGTATCATGGTGAGGAGGGGTGGGGTAGGTGGAGGGGTACAGGGACTGAAGCCTGTATCATGGTGAGGAGGGGTGGGGTAGGTGGAGGGGTAGGTGGAGGGGTACAGGGACTGAAGACTATATCATGCTGAGGAGGGGCAGGGTAGGTGGAGGGGTACAGGGACTGAAGACAGTATCATGGTGAGGAGGGGCGGGGTAGGTGGAGGGGTACATGGACTGAAGCCTGTATCACGGTGAAGAGGGGTGGGGTAAGTGGAGGGGTACAGACACTGGGGTCAGTCTAGGGCTGGGGTGAGCTGGGGTCGCCCGCGGGCTGGTGGGGGGCGGGGGCGGCTTGTCCAGCTGCGCGATTAACATCTCTCACAGCCGGACTCTACATTCCAGATGCCTCATTTCAGAACATGACTGTAAAGATAAAGAGATGGAGGAAGAGAGAGAGGTGAACTACTAGAAAGGCTACAGACGGAGTGGGAAACAGAAGAGAAAGAGAGAAAGGGAGAGAAGAGAGAGAGAGGGAGAGAAGAGAGAGGAGTGGGGGAAGGGGGAAAAGATAAAAGATAAGGGAGATACAGCAAAGACTCTGACACAGAGAATGGGAGAGAGAGAGAGAGAGAGAGAGAGAGTAAAAGGGGGAGGGGAGAAAAAGAGAGGGAAGAGTGAATATAGGAAAGATACAGGAAAGGCCTAGACAGAGGAAGTGAGGGAGAGAGAGAGAGGGGGAGAGAGACAGAGACAGAGACAGAGGGAGGGAGGGAGGAGAGAGAGGGAGAGAGGGAGAGAGAGGGAGAGGGAGGGAGGGAGGGAGGGAGGGAGAGAGGGAGAGGAAGAGAGAGAGTGAGAGAGAGGGAGGGAGAGGGAGGGAGAGGGGGGGGACAGGGAGAGAGAGACAGAGAGAGAGACAGAGAAAGAAAGAGAGATCGAGATCGAAAGGAGTATTGCAGGCTGACGACCGTAATTTTTTATTGGTTTGCAACAAAGGCTACTACTACTTATGTGTATGTTTATATTTCCGCTGAGAACCAATAAAAGTACCTGACAAAAAGACAATAACACAGGTATAGATGGAAAGAAGAAGAGACATCACCTTTCACTTCTGGAGTAATACGAGAAGGCGGTTTGATTACCTCGTGAATGTGTCAAGTTTTCTTTTCCAATTCCTCTATTCTTACTTCCCTGTTCCACTTGATAGGGAAGGAGCAAGATGCCCTTGATGCTGAGTGTTGTTATAAAACATAATGTCATGATGGATGAATCACTTAAGACCTCATGGATAATATATTCAAAATCCATCCGGTCTTAAAAACAACCATCGCTTTTTATCCAATACTGTTAGAAATTTTTATAAAAAATATCGCTTGCCAATCCCAGTGAAGATCGCCATTATCTTGTCTTACAAAAGGTGAACTAAATTCATCTAAAATAGTCCTCTTATCAATTACCTTGAAGGAACATGTAAACCATGCTTAACACACTCAAACCGCTGAGACTGCTTTGAGCCGATTAGTTGATAAATTTCTTTTATACACCCTAACCACTTGGAAGCTGGCCTACCTTGCATCTTGTCTCTAGATTACTAAGAAGGAGGGTTGGTGTTTTCGACGTGTTAGCATTGTGGGGGGGGGGGGGAGAGTGTGGCGTGCGGGGGGAGAGTGTAGGTGCAGGGAGTAGAAGGGGGACGGGTAGATTTGCTCGAGTCTTTGATTATGAACATTCATTAAATGATTAAACACAATAAGAATAAAGTTCAATAAAGTATGTAACCTTCTCTGACCACCCCTCTCGTAAGATCTCACACTCTATAAGTTGTGTTCTGTACAAGGTTCTTACTGCGCTCCATGGGAGAAGAATTCTTAACAAACTAGGCTTAGAGCCTTGAGAATCCACTGGCACACAGTATTCCCGCTAGGTGGCATTATTGAGATTATAGGAATGTATGGGTTGCATTGATGTACGTCTTTAGCACGGGAGGCAGGCCAGTGGATTCTCAAGGCTCTAAGTCTAGTTCGTTAAGAATTCTTCTCCATAGAGCGTAGTTAGAGTACAGAATACCACTTAGAGAGTGTGATATGCAGGATGCAGGGACTGGGGCCAATTTATACCAGTCCCTGTATCCCAGCGAGGAGGGTAACCATAGGATGCAGGGACTGGGGCCAGTTTATACCAGTCCCTGTATCCCAGCGAGGAGGGTAACCATAGGATGCAGGGACTGGAGCCAGTCTCCTGTATCCCAGCGAGGAGGGTAGCCATTGGATGCAGGGACTGGAGCCAGTCTCCTGTATCCCAGCGAGGAGGGTAGCCATAGGATGCAGGGACTGGAGCCAGTCTATACCAGTCCCTGTATCCCAGCGAGGAGGGTAGCCATAGGATGCAGGGACTGGAGCCAGTCTATACCAGTCCCTGTATCCCAGCGAGGAGGGTAGCCATTGGATGCAGGGACTGGAGCCAGTCTATACCAGTCCATGTATCCCAGCGAGGAGGGTAGCCATTGGATGCAGGGACTGGAGCCAGTCTATACCAGTCCCTGTATCCCAGCGAGGAGGGTAGCCATTGGATGCAGGGACTGGAGCCAGTCTATACCAGTCCCTGTATCCCAGCGAGGAGGGTAGCCATAGGATGCAGGGACTGGAGCCAGTCTATACCAGTCCCTGTATCCCAGCGAGGAGGGTAACCATAGGATGCAGGGACTGGAGCCAGTTTATACCAGTCCCTGTATCCCAGCGAGGAGGGTAACCATAGGATGCAGGGACTGGAGACAGTCTCCTGTATCCCAGCGAGGAGGGTAGCCATAGGATGCAGGGACTGGAGACAGTCTCCTGTATCCCAGCGAGGAGGGTAGCCATAGGATGCAGGGACTGGAGCCAGTCTCCTGTATCCCAGCGAGGAGGGTAACCATAGGATGCAGGGACTGGAGCCAGTCTCTACCAGTCCCTGTATCCCAGCGAGGAGGGTAACCATAGGATGCAGGGACTGGAGCCAGTCTATACCAGTCCCTGTATCCCAGCGAGGAGGGTAGCCATAGGATGCAGGGACTGGAGCCAGTCTATACCAGTCCCTGTATCCCAGCGAGGAGGGTAGCCATAGGATGCAGGGACTGAAGCCAGTTTATACCAGTCCCGGTATCCCAGCGAGGAGGGTAACCATAGGATGCAGGGACTGGAGACAGTCTCCTGTATCCCAGCGAGGAGGGTAGCCATAGGATGCAGGGACTGGAGACAGTCTCCTGTATCCCAGCGAGGAGGGTAGCCATAGGATGCAGGGACTGGAGCCAGTCTCCTGTATCCCAGCGAGGAGGGTAACCATAGGATGCAGGGACTGGAGCCAGTCTATACCAGTCCCTGTATCCCAGCGAGGAGGGTAACCATAGGATGCAGGGACTGGAGCCAGTCTATACCAGTCCCTGTATCCCAGCGAGGAGGGTAGCCATAGGATGCAGGGACTGGAGCCAGTCTATACCAGTCCCTGTATCCCAGCGAGGAGGGTAGCCATAGGATGCAGGGACTGAAGCCAGTTTATACCAGTCCCTGTATCCCAGCGAGGAGGGTAACCATAGGATGCAGGGACTGGAGACAGTCTCCTGTATCCCAGCGAGGAGGGAGCCATAGGATGCAGGGACTGGAGCCAGTCTCCTGTATCCCAGCGAGGAGGGTAGCCATAGGATGCAGGGACTGGAGCCAGTCTATACCAGTCCCTGTATCCCAGCGAGGAGGGTAGCCATAGGATGCAGGGACTGGAGCCAGTCTATACCAGTCCCTGTATCCCAGCGAGGAGGGTAGCCATAGGATGCAGGGACTGGAGCCAGTCTATACCAGTCCCTGTATCCCAGCGAGGAGGGTAGCCATAGGATGCAGGGACTGAAGCCAGTTTATACCAGTCCCTGTATCCCAGCGAGGAGGGTAACCATAGGATGCAGGGACTGGAGACAGTCTCCTGTATCCCAGCGAGGAGGGTAGCCATAGGATGCAGGGACTGGAGACAGTCTCCTGTATCCCAGCGAGGAGGGTAGCCATAGGATGCAGGGACTGGAGCCAGTCTCCTGTATCCCAGCGAGGAGGGTAACCATAGGATGCAGGGACTGGAGCCAATCTATACCAGTCCCTGTATCCCAGCGAGGAGGGTAGCCATAGGATGCAGGGACTGGAGCCAGTCTCCTGTATCCCAGCGAGGAGGGTAACCATAGGATGCAGGGACTGGAGCCAATCTATACCAGTCCCTGTATCCCAGCGAGGAGGGTAGCCATAGGATGCAGGGACTGAAGCCAGTTTATACCAGTCCCTGTATCCCAGCGAGGAGGGTACCCATAGGATGCAGGGACTGGAGACAGTCTCCTGTATCCCAGCGAGGAGGGTAGCCATAGGATGCAGGGACTGGAGACAGTCTCCTGTATCCCAGCGAGGAGGGTAGCCATAGGATGCAGGGACTGGAGCCAGTCTCCTGTATCCCAGCGAGGAGGGTAACCATAGGATGCAGGGACTGGAGCCAATCTATACCAGTTCCTGTATCCCAGCGAGGAGGGTAGCCATAGGATGCAGGGACTGGAGCCAGTCTAGGGGACGGGATATGATATAGAAGGGCCTGGTGAGTGTTTTCCTGATGCTGCCTGTACACCACTCAAGATTTGATGCCTCCGCCACCCACCCCTCAGTCTCCTCCCTCGCCACGTGTCCTGATATCGGTATCCGGTGTCCGTCGGGGAAGACTAGCAGAATACTTTGACGGCGTACATACACAATATTGACTGGGTTCAGATACAAGCAGTCGTATGCTCTGAGGAGTTGACGCATAGTAATATCCGGGCGTATTGGAGAATATTCCGCAGAGTCAACTCTGAGAAGCATACAACCGTTTTTATATGAAACCGGTATATATTGTATCCACCTTTTCCTGACAAGTGGGGTACTGATATTTGATAATTTTAGGTACGCACTATTTGTTCATACGCACCCGCTTTTGCAGCCCGGACCATACAAGATATCTCTATGCTCCAGGTATGCAGATACACTCTGCTCGAGTGTTTTCTATGGACACTTTCTATTAGGTGGTATATCTGTATGCTCCGGGTATGTAAATACACAATGCCCACGCATTTTCTAGGGACACTATGTATTAGGTGGATATATCTGTATGCTCCGGGTATGTAGATACACACTCCCTATGTGTTTTCTATGGACACTTTGTATTAGGTGGATATATCTGTATGCTCCGGGTATGTAGATACACACTCCCTATGCGTTTTCTATGGACACTTTGTATGAGGTGGATATATCTATATGCTCTGGGTATGATGATACACACTCCCTATGTGTTTTTTTAATGGACACTTTGTATTAGATGGATATATCTGTATGCTCGGGTATGGTGCTACACACTCCCTATGTGTTTTCTATGGACACTTTGTATTAGGTGGATATATCTGTGTATGGTACTACACACTCCCTATGTGTTTTCTATGGACACTTTGTATTAGGTGGATATATCTGTATGCTCCGGGTATGTAGATACACACTCCCTATGCGTTTTCTATGGACACTTTGTATGAGGTGGATATATCTATATGCTCTGGGTATGATGATACACACTCCCTATGTGTTTTTTTAATGGACACTTTGTATTAGATGGATATATCTGTATGCTCGGGTATCGTGCTACACACTCCCTATGTGTTTTCTATGGACACTATGTATTAGGTGGATATATCTGTATGCTCCGGGTATTTAGATACATATTCCCTATGTGTTTTCTATGGACACTATGTATTAGGTTGATATATCTGTATGCTCTGGATATGGTGATACACTCTCCCTATGTGTTTTCTATGAATACTTTGTATGAGGTGGATATATCTGTATGCTCCGCGTATGTAGATCCACACTCCCTATGTGTTTTCTATGGACACTATGTATTAGGTTGATATATCTGTATGCTCTGGATATGGTGATACACTCTCCCTATGTGTTTTCTATGGACACTTTGTATGTGGTGGATATATCTGTATGCTCCGCGTATGTAGATACACACTCCCTATGTGTTTTCTATGGACTCTATGTATGAGATGAATAATGAAGGCTCATATACATGAGGGGCTATAAAGATTCAGTTTACCTCAGCGTGTTATGTCTTGAGTCACAGCCTGTGAGTGCTATCGAGTTCCGAGAAAAAGTAAACCATCTGCTGACCTATAACTGCCTGACGCTGCACCTTCCACACCAGTGTGGAGCTAATGGATTTGTCCAAGACATGCTCACAGATCTATGTATCATACAACAGCTACATGTTTCACATGTTATTTGAGGCTTTGATAGGAGTAGAATCCCACTTCCCAGTATCATTTATCCGCTTGGCATAAACGTAAACATGCATATTGATTTCATATCTTTGGCAGGCCTTTGACTGACCAAAAACAAACATAAAATAGGTGTTTTATTGACTTTATATCTTTGAGTGGCCTTTGACTTGCCAACATCAATATAAGATAGGTGTTTTATTGACTTTATATCTTTGAGTGGCCTTTCACTGGCCAACATTCATATAACACAGGCGTGCTATTGGTACAATTTGGTAGTTTATACTGGAGATTATATCCAACTCTTCTTTCGTTTCTACCTTGTAGGATGATGATTTCAGTTTAGCACTAAGTCTGGAATAGTTTACATAGATCTTCAATTCTCCAGTCATCGACGATCAGATATGAGACAGAGGATATATGTAGATCTAAGTGACGTCTCTACTTTAGGGGCACATTCCACCAGGCCGATTTCTCACCCGATCAATTGTTCCTGGGCCCTTAAGAGGAAGCTCACGTATTGTAATTTATTTAATTCTGATAATAATAGTTTCATAAATGAACATTTTCAAAGATTTGAGAAATTCTAGGGTATCCGATAATAATCAGCGATTGTCTTGCTACGGAATCGGCTACCGTCGGTCCAGTGGAACACGGCCATTAATCTAAACAGATTCCATGTAGCTAATTGGAATATAAAATCATCTACATTTATCCTAATTGGCTGACGATTGCAGTTCAGCATCAAGAATATCCTCCCAGGCTACGAATATGAAAGAAACTGATGAGTGTTTGGTCTGTGTCCTCGATCGCCATCGAGTTTGGAGTGTGCAGTAATATGAACGAGGCGATAGCCGAGTGAATATTCTGAAGCACTCCGAACGAGATAGTAAACAGGGAGTTCGTAATGCTAAGCCTATGGACATTTATACCAGGCGAAGATAATATCCTGTTCCATGGCTCGGATGCAGCACCATGATTCTAGTGCATTAGGATCAACGAAACCCGAAACGTTACAGACAGGGATGTGCATGTATGAGGGGCATAACCCTCCCTCACTGCTCCAACAGCTGCGCAGAGTGCCGAGCGAACACACACACACACACACACACACACACACACACACACACACACACACACACACACACACACACACACACACACATATATATATATATATATATACATATATATATGTATATATACACACACACAATCATATATATATATATACTATATTTTCTGTGAGATCCATTGAAGTCATGTAGAGTGATATATATATATATATATATATATATATATATATATATATTCCTATCTATATATATTATGTATATATATATATGTTGTTATATATAGACTATATTCTCTGTGAGTACAGTGTAAATGAGAGCTGGACGTACCTTGTGGAGCGGTGGCTTCCCGGCTGGCTTCTGAGTGGCTTCAGGGGACGGCTCGTCGTGGTTCCTGTCTGTGACTCACTCTGCGGGGGAGCGGGGTGAGTGCGGGGGAGCGGGGTGAGGGGGGTGAGTAAAGCCAAGCTGGGCGGGGTGAGTCCCAGGGGTGGAGCATGGTGTTTGAGTGATGCCTGGTGGGGTGGGGTGTGTGTGTAAGGGTGGGTGAGGGTGAGGGTGAGGTGGGGTGTGTATGCGAGGGTAGATGACGAAGAGGGAGAGGGGTGTGAGTGGTGCCACGGGGCAGGGCATAGGTATTTGAGGGTTGAGGTGACAATTGTGCGCGATGCCAAGCAGGGTGGTGGTATAGCTGCCCCTCCACCTACTCCCCCCCCCCCTTGTTTACAGGGTTACTGGGGTAAGACTGACTTCAGTCCCTGCACCCTATGGCTACCCCTCCACCTACTCCTCCCCTATTCACAGGGTTACTGGGGTAAGACTGACTTCAGTCCCTGTATCCTATGGCTACCCCTCCACCTACTCCTCCCCTATTCACAGGGTTACTGGGGTAAGACTGACTTCAGTCCCTGCACCCTATGGCTACCCCTCCACCTACTCCTCCCCTATTCACAGGGTTACTGGGGTAAGACTTACTTCAGTCCCTGTATCCTATGGCTACCCCTCCACCTACTCCTCCCCTATTCACAGGGTTACTGGGGTAAGACTGACTTCAGTCCCTGCACCCTATGGCTACCCCTCCACCTACTCCTCCCCTATTCACAGGGTTACTGGGGTAAGACTGACTTCAGTCCCTGTATCCTATGGCTACCCCTCCACCTACTCCTCCCCTGTTAACTGGGTTACAGGGTAATACTGACTTCAGTCCCTGCACCCTATGGCTACCCCTCCACCTACTCCACCCCTGTTCACAGGGTTACAGGGTAAGACTGACTTCAGTCTCTGCACCCTATGGCTACCCCTCCACCTACTCCTCCCCTATTCACAGGGTTACTGGGGTAAGACTGACTTCAGTCCCTGCATCCTATGGCTACCCCTCCACCTACTCCACCCCTTGTACACAGGGTTGGAGGGTAAGACTGACTTCAGTCCCTGCACCCTATGGCTACCCCTCCACCTACTCCTCCCCTGTTAACTGGGTTACAGGGTAAGACTGACTTCAGTCCCTGTATCCTATAGCTACCCCTCCACCTACTCCACCACTCCTCACGGGTATCCCTGAGCATGTTAGGCATCAGGGCCAAGTCTACATGTCGAAACAAGTAATCTATTTCATGAATGTTCATAATCAAAGACTTGAGCGAGTCCAGAAAGGGGCAAGTCTAGACTTGCTCAAGTCTTTGATTATGAATATTCATGATTTGCATTATAATATGTAGCATTCCTTAGAAAGGCCCAGTTATGTGGAGTGTAGGGGGAGGGGTGAGGGAGGCGGACAGGGAGGTAGAGGTAGAGGGGTAGGACACAGGGATTGAGGTGGAGTTTAGGGGAGGGGTGAAAGTGTCGGACAGGGAGGTAGAGGTGGAGGGGTAGGACACAGGCACTGAGGTGGAGTGTTTGGGAGGGGTGAAAGTGTCGGACAGGGAGGTAGAGGTGTAGGGGTAGGACACAGGGACTGAGGTGGAGTGTTGGGGAGGGGTGAAAGTGTCGGACAGGGAGGTAGAGGTGTAGGGGCAGGACACAGGGACTGAGGTGGAGTGTTTGGGAGGGGTGAGGGAGGCAGACAGGGTGGTAGAGGTGTAGGGGCAGGACACAGGGACTGAGGTGGAGTGTTGGGGAGGGGTGAGGGAGGCGGACAGGGAGGTAGAGTCGTAGGTGTAGGACACAGGGACTGAGGTGGAGTGTTGGGGAGGGGTGAAAGTGTCGGACAGGGAGGTAGAGGTTTTTGTGTAGGACACAGGGACTGAGGTGAAGTGTTGGAGAGGGGTGAGGGAGGCGGACAAGGAGGTAGAGGCGTAGGGGTAGGACACAGGCACTGAGGTGGAGTGTAGGGGATGGTGTGAGGGAGGCGGACAGGGAGGTAGAGGCGTAGGGGTAGGACACAGGGACTAAGGTGGAGTGTAGGGGTGGGGCGAGGGAGGCGGACAGGGAGGTAGAGGTGTAGGTGTAGGACACAGGGACTGAGTTGGAGTGTAGGGGGTGGGGTAAGGGAGGCGGACAGGGAGGTAGAGGTAGAGGGGCAGGACACAGGGACTGAGGTGGAGTGTTGGGGAGGGGTGAAAGTGTCGGACAGGGAGGTAGAGGTGTAGGGGTAGGACACAGGGACTGAGGTGGACTGTAGGGGATGGGGTGAGGGAGGCGGACAGGGAGGTAGAGGCGTAGGTGTAGGACACAGGGACTGAGAGGGAGTGTTGTGGAATGGGGTGAGGGAGGCAGACAGGGAGGTAGAGATGTAGGTGTAGGACACAGGGACTGGAGCCAGTCTAGGGAGGTAGAGGTAGAGGGGTAGGACACAGGCACTGAGGTGGAGTGTAGGGGTTGGGTTGAGGGAGGCAGACAGGGAGGTAGAGTAGTAAGTGTAGGACACAGGGATTGAGGCCAGTCTAAGACTGAGGTGGAGTGTTGGGGAGGGGTGAGGGAGACGGACAGGGAGGTAGAGGTGTAGGTGTAGGACACAGGGACTAAGGTGGAGTGTAGGGGTGGGGCGAGGGAGGCGGACAGGGAGGTAGAGGTGTAGGTGTAGGACACAGGGACTGAGGTGGAGTGTTGGGGAGGGGTGAAAGTGTCGGACAGGGAGGTAGAGGTTTTGGTGTAGGACACAGGGACCAAGGTGGAGTGTTTGGTGTGGTGTGAGGGAGGCGGACAGGGAGGTAGAGGTGTAGGGGTAGGACACAGGGACTGAGGCCAGTCTAGGGTAGGTGTAGACTTGCTTGAGTCTAGGAGCATAGGAAGCAAGTCTCCTGTATCCCAGCAAGGAGGGTAGCTATAGGATGCAGGGACTGGAGCCAGTCTCCTGTATCCCAGCGAGGTGGGTAGCCATAGGAAGCAGGGACTGGAGCCAGTCTTCTGTATCCCAGCGAGGAGGGTAGCCATAGGATGCAGGGACTGAGGCCAGTCTAGGGGGAGGGGGGGGGGAGGGAGGCAGACAGGGAGGTAGAGTCGTAGTTTAGGACACAGGGACTGAGGCCTGTCTAGGGGGAGGGGACGAGGGAGGCAGACAGGGAGGTAGAGGTGGAGGGATAGGACACAGGTATTGAGGCCAGTCTAGGGGGAGGGGGTGAGGGAGGTGGACAGGGAGGTAGAGGTGTAGGTGTAGGACACAGGGACTGAGGTGGAGTGTTGGGGAGGGGTGAAAGTGTCGGACAGGGAGGTAGAGTCGTAGGTTTAGGACACAGGGACTGAGGCCAGTCTAGGGGGAGGGGGGTGAGGGAGGCAGACAGGGAGGTAGAGTCGTAGGTTTAGGACACAGGGACTGAGGCCAGTCTAGGGGGAGGGGGTGAGGGAGGCAGACAGGGAGGTACAGGTGTAGGTGTAGGACACAGGGACCAAGGTGGAGTGTTTGGTGTGGTGTGAGGGAGGCGGACAGGGAGGTAGAGTCGTAGGTTTAGGACACAGGGACTGAGGCCAGTCTAGGGGGAGGGGGTGAGGGAGGCGGACAGGGAGGTACAGGTGTAGGTGTAGGACACAGGGACCAAGGTGGAGTGTTTGGTGTGGTGTGAGGGAGGCAGACAGGGAGGTAGAGTCGTAGGTTTAGGACACAGAGACTGGAGCCAGTCTAGGGAGGTAGAGGTAGAGGGGTAGGACACAGGCACTGAGGTGGAGTGTAGGGGGTGGGTTGAGGGAGGCAGACAGGGAGGTAGAGTAGTAAGTGTAGGACACAGGGATTGAGGCCAGTCTAAGACTGAGGTGGAGTGTTGGGGAGGGGTAAGGGAGGCAGACAGGGAGGTAGAGACGTAGGGGTAGGACACAGGCACTGAGGATGCAGGGACTGGAGCCAGTCTCCTGTATCCCAGAGAGGAGGGTAGTCATAGGAAGCAGGGACTGGAGCCAGGGTGCTGTTTAAGAAGTTACGAGGGAGAATTGGTCTGGACGATAGGAGACCAGCCGCGAGGGAGGACATTGGGGAGGATCCGGTGTGAATATCGTTTAATAAGGGAGGTCCTGCGTGGACTCTCCTCTCCTTGCTGTCAATTCTCCTAACTTTGACCCAGATCGTCTGTGGAAGGAGATCAGCATCGGACACGGCAGGGCACCAGTGTATTCAGTCCTGCGGCTACTTCCGTTGATAGTTCTCTGATACATTAGATAATATAAAATCAAATTTTCGTTAAGATTTATTAATATTTATAATGTATTTTCATGATAGAAATATCTTTTATAGGTAGTACAATATATTAGACCTTTCCTGAACAGTTGTTACATCTCAAATATAGTGTTTTAATCGAAATACATAATTGAATCGACCATCTCCCTGGTTATCGCTCACTCTTGTCATTGAAGTCAATGTCAGACACAGTGTCACTATAGTATAGCACAGTGTCGCATTCTTGTGGTGAGGGAATCATCTTATCGGATCAGTGCGACATCTGGTGAACATTGTTTTGTTTTATACCCCTCCCTTTATATCATATTATATAACATTGTTCAAGTATTTAGTAGGATACTGTATGTAGATATATATGAAGAAATCAAAGTATTTTTTTGTATTTTTTATTTTTAGTTCATTTTATTGGGTCGTTAAGCATTCAATACTCAGCTCTCCAGACTCGGCTGGGCCGATCTTCCGTCTGGTCCCTTTGGATACAGATAGACAAAACTGTTTGGAAACATATCTATACATAGACGATTCACCTATTGGTGATGTATCTCCAGTCTATCAACTTATAAATTCATTTATTAGAGTTTATATTTTTCGCATTTAACTTGAAAACACTTTCAAGTAATTGACATATCACAAAATATCTATGCATATTCATAGACATTAGAAAGATGGGTTAATCTTTATCAGAAAAAAAGTTTTAAAAACTATCTAATTAATCCACTAAATAATTTTTTAAGAATAAAACTAAATCAATTTATAATGAAAGGATAGCAGTTCTACTCGCTCAGTGTGAACTATGTTGCAATATAAAACCTATAAGACACCGACCCGACGGCTGTGCCCGATTCTACCTTTCCCCGACGGATCCGTCGGGTCTGTGACAATCTGCATCGATCGGGTCGGTGTACGCACTTTACCGACCCGAATTATTGCTTTTACCGACGCGTCGGGCATTACTACCATGTTAGATATGACTGACTCTCCCCGACCTTAAGATTCCGATGTACGCACTTTCACCGATTGTTACCGATTCTGAGTTGGCCATTTGAATAGCGATACTACCTATCCTCTAGTCCGATCTAGAAGTTTTTATACCGATTTGTAGGCGATTATAAACCTGAAACCCGTTTCCTGATATCTTAATTGGATCCGAAGTTATTAAACTTTTAATTAATTTCTATGATTCCACACCAGCGGCCCGTAGCTCACCCCGGCTCGGCTCCCGGCGGCACTCTTTGATCTTATCCCGGGTAATTTACGAGGTTATAAAAGAGGGAAGTGTGTTATAAAGCCTATAAGACAGCGACCAATCATTGTGCCTAATCACACCTTTGCCCGACGAATCCCTCGGGTCGGTCAAAATCGGGTCGCTGTACGCACTTCACAGACCCGATTTTAATCAGGTCGGGCATTACTAGCATGTGGGTAATGACCGACTCTGCCCGACCATAATCGTGTCGCTGTACGCACTTCACCGACTGTTCCCGATTCTGGAAATGCCATTTGAACATCGATGCTACCTAGCCCCTAGTTCGATTTACAAGTGCCCTATACCGATTTGTAGGGGATACAGAGGTGATAATGAATCTGAAAACTGTTTCCGAATATCTGAATTGGATCTAAAGTTATCAAACTTTGAATTATTTTCTATGAATCCACACCAGCAGCCTTTTTCCAACGCAATGACAGTATCTTTATCTAATCTAAAACGTTTTATAAACGTTTTTGGATGATACTCCTTGATAGGATTTTTGCGTCCTTGAAAAAACCTGTTAGCAGGAGGTAAATGAAGGATATTTGCTGCCATTGTGTAAATAAACTGCTGATACCCATCATTATATATTATATCTTACCAGGGACAGAGGTACAAGCTCCCTGTACGACACCCCCTGTAGGTGTCGTTTAATTGTCCGTTTTTGGACAACGTAGGACCATGTGGAGGACAATCGTCCACTGGGGGATAAATTTGTTAAACGATATTTCATGCCTCACTATTGATCCTCTCCCTCGTTTGTCCTTCAGGAATTCTCCTAGCCCTTATTAAACGATATCGGGCCAAGGAGAATCGAACGACCATTTATTTTCTCCCTCGTAAGTTCTTAAACAGCACCCTGTATCCCAGCGAGGAGGGTAGCGATTGTATGCAGGGACTGGAGCCAGTCTCCTGTATCCCAGCGAGGAGGGTAGCCATAGGACACAGGGACCGAAGCCAGTCTCCTGTATCCCAGCGAGGAGGGTAGCGATTGTATGCAGGGACTGGAGCCAGTCTCCTGTATCCCAGCGAGGAGGGTAGCCATAGGACACAGGGACCGAAGCCAGTCTCCTGTATCCCAGCGAGGAGGGTAGCCATAGGATGTAGGGACTGGAGCCAGTATCCCAGCGAGGAGGGTAGCCATAGGATGCAGGGACTGGAGCCAGTCTCCTGCATCCCAGCGAGGAGGGTAGCCATAGGATGCAGGGACTGGAGCCAGTCTCCTGTATCCCAGCGAGGAGGGTAGCCATAGGACACAGGGACTGAGGCCAGTCTAGGTATGTGGTACGGGGCCGCAGTGCCCTGTCGTAGTCTGTGAGTTGAGGAGTGCGCCGTGCAGGGTGTGGAGACCGGGGAGGGAGCTGCTCGGAGTTGAGAGCTGAGCACTTAACACCCCCGGGGTTCGTGTACGTCTCGGCGTACTGCCTCAGTTCAGCTTTCTCTCACTCATCATTCCATCTCCTGCACTCCACTTCAAACCGGAGAAGTGTTGGTGATTTTTTCTCCGAAATAAACTTCATTTCTGATGATTCCAATTGGACATCAACTCAGAAGGAAGTGTGATATGCTCCAGTTAATGAATGCTATTCTCCAGGAATAACGCCTAATTTACCAATTGAAACCAGCAGAAATATGTCTGTCATGGACTCGAAAAGAAGTTGACGGAATTAAATGGAGAAATGAGGGTCAATTTGCAAATATGAAAATACAAGATCAACGAAACAGAGAAATGATATCTATGGTGACTGGGTAATTGAATTATCAACTAATGCCCATTACATAAAATGGCAAATCTTATCTTCTTCGCACTGATTATAGTTTAAGGATTTCCTCTAATTAGAGCGTGCTTGTACGCACTATATACATCATCTAGAGTTTAGAGGTCCATATAGACTTTCAGGGTACTGCATATGTACTATCACTTCACTATTTGTGTGCTATTTGTTCACTGATAATATGAGAACAGAGCAGGGAGCCAGTGTCATGTTGTTCAGTCTCTTAGAGGTGTGACCATATGACCATGACCAATCACAAGACCAAAATACCTCAAGACCCACTGGTGCTTGATGTGTTTGGATCCTAGATAGGCAGAAATGGCAAGTTGATTGGGTGCAAGTGGGTTACAGAAAACTATCCATAGGCTAAATCTAACTCAGACCTTTGAATTGTTATTCATTTGTAATTGCACGCTCATTCATCTGTGATGAACATCCTATTTGCTCCTAGTTATCCTATTACACCAAGAATTGTCCGAAACTAGCTCTGGTTAAAATATTTCTTTGGTTTTATGTTTTTACACATTTGTACCACTGCGCAGGCCCCGATGAGTTTGAATATAAATCAACTTCATTCTGGGCATGGAAATGCAACTTCAATTAGAATTCTGAAATATAAATTGAGATAAATTGAGATTTGGGATTAGGAACAGGCACCGGTGTACCAGACCTCTTTGACTAATACCATGACTCGGTGGTCTAATGCTGAATGCTTGTTCAAAACCACATGTTGTGAATCTAAACTCTCTACCACGCGAAGGGCTCTCAAGATCCGGCTTTTACGACCTGCTGAGACCTGGAGAATATCATGGACTAGTTCAGGAAATATGGGCCGTTTCCATTGGCCGACGAAAACGGCGGAGATTTTTTTTAGTTACACAGAAAGTCTGTCCATGGTGCCACTGAAGTCTGTGCTGTGATATAGAAAAAATCGGCGAGGGTAGTAGATTTCACTCAGTGACCAAGCTTTCCCTGAAGCCCAATGCCCATTTACCGATTTCGGAACATTCATGTAAATTTGGCGGCGACAAACGGATGGTAATTTGTCTCAGCCAAGGCATCCTAACGGAGTCGGCCGTAGTCAGTAGATGTAGGCAAGGGTGAGCCACCGATTAGTGAACCACCTCCTTCAGATGTCCTTTTGTTCCTGACAAGTTGTAGTTTCTATGTTCCAGAATCGGTGACGAAAAGTTTATCAACATGTTGGTAAATCTAGTTGCCGTTGGTAAATCGTATGTCTGTCGGTAAGTGTAGACTAATTTGCTTAGGACTAATACCCACCACTCCCTCTCCTCGATGGCCCCCGTCCAGCGAAGGGTTATGCAATTTGCCTGCGACAAGTGACCGACTCCTATATGATTTGTGAACTAATCGTTCAACCATTAATCGGTAGATGGGCATCAGGCTTAAGTAGTCGATGGTGCCACTTTGCATAATTTAAGCAGAAAAAGACATGCGTTATTTCACAAGCTGGGTCGTTTCCATTGACTGATTTTTGGTCAGCAGTGCCAAAAGTCCGTTGGTGGTTCCTGACTTTCAATCGGTTAAATCGGTGAAGGAAAAGCGACCAATAGAAACAGGCCTATGAAGTGACCACAGTACGTCTGGAGACTTAAAGAATTAAGCTAGGGACAACACATGATCCCACCTTTCCTGCATGGAGTTGTCCCATTACACTAAGTCCATATAAGGAATAGAGTAGACCGAGTAGCCAATGACTGCACTCGCAGCAAACCCCGACCTTGACCCTGACCTCCTTACATGATACTTTCTAGCGCCTTGGGACGGCTCTTCAGTCGAGAGTTGACCTGCAATCTAATGGGCCACAACCACCCTCTTAATACCTGATGGTAACTTATAATTGATACACTGATATGCTCAAATTCATCAGTCTCCTACCAAGAACAGGGATTTATTTTCTCTTTCAATATCTATCAGTGAAAAAAACTAAGTTAGTACAAACCAAAAACTCCAGATATTACTGTTGATCTTAAATCTATGAATATTTATTGGGAATATAGGATGAAACTTTTCAAATTTAGAAAAATTCTTTATCTACTTAACTTTGACCAGAGTATCAGAATTATTAAACAAATGCTTCTTTTTATTTTTGAATACTCAGATTTTACTCAAGGGAATTTTACAACAAATATGTTACAATCACTTCAGGTAAACTTTAATCATGCTCTACGATGCTGTTTACAGATTAAAAAAACCAACACCGTATCAAATGAAGGATTACTCACTAGATGTCAAATAAGAAGTTTGAAATTTCGAAGATTAACACAAACATTAAGTCATTTAAAATGGTAATCTTTCTGAATGATAATAATGATAATAATAATAATAAAAATAACAAAGAGTAATCTACATAAGATGTACAGTGTAACCCATGAGTAGTTATACATTAAATTACCATAGCGACAGTCTATTTCTTCTGTTGTCTTCTCAATCTTCTTCTCTTCAAGCGTAATCTACAGACTGCGTACAGTTGAGACTGACTTCAGTCCCTGTATCCTAGTATAAAACCTCACCACAAGGGGAATATCTTAACGGTAATCAACACTAAAATATAGTATGTTTCTCTTGAGATAAATCCACCGAATTGCTCGCAAAACCTCGAAAGCGATAATTTTCCCCCGACTGAGGTTTCCCGGCGATTATGCCCGTCTCAGGGGCAGAAATCGCCTAGTGGGAATAGGCCTTTAGACCAGTCTCACTGTGACATAGTGTACCTTGATTTTGTTTAATCATGAATGTGCATAAATAAAGACTTGAGCAAGTCTACCTCCCCCTCTACCTACCCCACCCGTCCTCACTGATGATTCCTGAGCCTGTCAGGTATTAGGGGAGGTCCAAATATTGCAAAGTAGTTTTATCTTATTTACAGATATCCATAGTTAAAGACTTGAGCAAGTCTAGATAGAGTTACAACATTTTGTAAAGTTTCTAGGCTATACCATAGCGGTTCTGCTCCTAGCGGTCGATATACGTTAAATAAGGTTTGGAGTCAACGCATAGATGTTGTAGGTAACAGAATCCAGGTAAGACTGAATACTCTTTATTCTGGGCCCCGGGTTTATATACCATCGAAGCGCCTTTGTCTCCAGGTGGGGGACGCTTATACGGGCGGTCGTGTTAGGCGCCAGTTAGCGTCACCTTTGTAACAACGAGCGCGCCCGCATCTCCAGGAAGTTGGGTTAACAAACAACCGCCGGCCAAAGCCGGGTTCAAAGGGGGGATTATAGCTACAGCAGGAAGGACCAATTAGCCTGGCCAGTGTCGGCCATCTTGGATTCGGAGGAAAGAATTTAGAATAGATTGAATATATATATTATAATTAATAATGCTGCTTTTTCAACGCAAAAATACCACAAAGTTAGAATTATCGACTGCAGATCTTTACAAACGTCCCTCACTCTGAGTTCGAAGAGCAACGGAGAACTTTAAAAGAAAAGAAAAAGATGTGCAGTCGCTAAAACCAACCTAACCGCCTTGCTCCGTCTCAGAGCAGTCGTGCGGCTGCTGAGACCAGCGCGGGAACGGTTAGTTCGTCGAGCGAACGCGGAGGCGCCACCAGCGCGCGCTCACGATCTCTCGACCAATGAAAAGGCAGCAATTCCCAACTTCCGGTCACCACCCAGAAACAACAAAAATGGCAGCGCCCACATCTCGGCGTGCTAAACAAACGGGTCTTACGCAAACAATGGCGGCCATCGGGTCTTCAAATAAGGTAGGTTCAATCATTAACACATATAGATCACACGGGTAAAGAGTAACCGAGATGATAACAGAAATACAGGTTATATTTTGAAAAAATGTCACTGCGGCCCGCTCGGCGTCAGAGCTCCGACCGTGTCCGGGTTATAGGTACTCGGCTGTACAACCAGTCGCGAGTGTAGAAAATGGCCAGCGAATGTCTTTATAAAATATAAATGCGTAGTCCATTTTGATGTAAAGCTGGGATACGAGTGTCTGTATCCTGCTGCTTCAGGATGGTGGTTATGAATTTAAAAAGATAGATCACAGGGATCTCACAGGGTATGGCGAGCGGTCTTCGGCGTCAGTGTCTCTTGGTTGACTCGCTCGCCAATCGTAGGGGTGGATCAATCGCGCTAAAACACACTTTAGCACGATTGACACGATTGTTACTCTTTGTAGAGGTATATACACGTAGGAACGGCCTGTCAAGTGCAGAACACACCCTTGTTCGTTGTTGGCAGGCCGCCGCGACGGAACTCCGCGTCCCGGGCTACCGAAGTGCGACAGCTGGCGGTCCGAGCGTAGGCGCCAGCCCGAGACCGCCGCCCACGCGAAGCACTTCGCGGGAGGATCGGAGCCCGTCATGTCACAATCAGGTCATAAAAGGTTACGGAAAAATAGATGTGAGTCACACGTACTCAGTTGACACGTAGATTACACGTTTTCCTCAATAAAAACGGTAATTCAAACAATTTTACACATCTCAGGCTCCTCACCAGCGCACATCCTGGCAGCCATTTTGATAGTACAAAGAAAAAAGAAGATAATATCGCCGTGAAAGGCATGACATATAAGTAGCAGCGGGGTGCTTAACGATAAAAATAGACAATTTGGTCGCCGCTGAGGACGGTAAATCTTACGATAAAATTGATAAGGCGGTAAATGACACCAAAAGGACGAGCTCCCGTAATCTTGATAAAGATTGTAGAAAATATGCTTGTGGCCGTATTATAAACATATATGTACATGGTGATAAAACCTAATATTGGCGTTTTCAGCGTGGATCTGAGCACTACGTTAAGGCCTGGACATCGCCATCTTCTGCATATAGACTGCAGCTAGCGCCCGGCTTCTGGTGACCACGGGAGATCAAGCCGCGCCACTCGCTACCCACCTGACGTTCGCTTACAGCCTTCATCCCTTCCCAAGTCTACTCAAGTTACCGAGGAGTGGTGAGATAACACTGTGGCCTAAACATAATAAATCGTAGAGCCCTCCCGATTAACCCCGATTTATAGAAATTTTCAGCGGCCTAAAATATCGGCCCATCTCCAGCTATTGCATACCTAACCGATAGTAACTCACTGTATCACTACTTGTTGCCTAATTTTAGAGTCTAGAGATCAATATAAACGATATTTCTCGTTATTTAATTAAATTTTATGGTTAATTTCCGAGTAATACTTACTATTCGCACGCGGCTGGTATGCACTAGATGATTATAATTTCTTAAAGTTTGGTTTATAACTAACATTTCTACCTGTCTCAGATCCACCTTGATACTAACCATGTCGCCTCGTTGGGCTATTCAAAAAGCACATAAAATAACATTTGAGATTACATAATAATATTAAACAATTCTGGCCAATAGACTAAGGAACCGACATTAATTAAGAGAATCATTTTAGAATTAAGTAATACTTAGCGCAGGGCTGTGATTGTAGTATGGTCGGTCCCTTATAAATATAAAGCATAGCATATTATATATAGGCAGGAGCTCGTCAAATAAATCGGTGTCATTGATATACATTGTAAATTGAAAAAGAAAATAATATCTTGCTGCGTGGCCACGTTAAGTATAGGAACAACCCAGACATATAGTCGTGCAGCGTGGCCACCTTAAGTATATAAGACTTGTGCAGCGTGGTTATTAACCCTTTAACGGCCGCGCCTAGCGGAGCGCGAAGTGCGTTAACCACCGCGCCCCCTATGGCGAGTATATATACTACGTCCGACGTCACACGTTATCAAGGTGCCCTACATCCGGCGTTTTTCCCATAGGCTAGAACACGGCCCAAACTGCAGAGGGGTGCGTTACTAATCATCAAATTTAAATAACTTAGAGAAATAATTAGATTATTTAAATGATACCAAAAAAAAGAAGAGACTTCAGGCTATATTTTCATAACATTAATTATTGATTAGATCGATATTTAATAATTATATCAATATTTCTAAGTGCAGGAAGAATACGAGACTTTTTTTTTCTCCATTGACACAAGCCTGTGGTTAGGCCCAATATAGCACTGAGCCTACGAAGTTCTGTATCTTTTTTTTAATCGCGATGACATTATGTTTTTTTTACATAAATAATAATAAAAAGACATGGAGAACACGTTTCTGGAGTTGTTTTTTGTGTAAAATCAATATATTATGGAGAAATCATGAAAATGCCATAAGCCTCATAGGTGGCGCCTACCGCGCTCTGTCTTATAGTAGGCGTAAGGCTTCGCATCATCTCTATGCTAACCCGCGGGGTGCGGAGAGTGTGTGACTTGTAGCAGCAGAACACAGATTATTAATATTAATCATATATATTCAACATCGCCATTACTACCAGAAAATAGAAGAGACATCAGGCTTTTCCATGGTGCCATTCGTTACAAATGGGATTTACGTTAGATGACGGCAGAATTCATCGGAAGTTACAGAACAAGTTGTGACAGTGTTCGCCATGTTATATGAATGGGCGTCTGAGGCAACTTCAGCGACGACAGTGTGCTGGTTTGGTCTATTATGAACTATTCTACCTGATGACATCAACAATGCTGGATTGAACTAATAATAGAAAAGCCTGAGGAATCTGTCTGTGGCAGTGGTTTATACGTGGTAATGATCATTATAGCAGAAATATGACATTTGCTTCACGCTTATCGGGGGTCGGCCGAGTGAGCTGTCACTGTCACTGTCATTGACTCCAGTCTAAAGTTTATCTAGGGAACGATCGCCGAAATAGGTCATTACGCAAATGGCTCTGTAGCATTAATACGATGATTTAAATGAGACTAAACCTACATATAGATGATCTATGGACTTGTAGGAATCTTCCCGTATATATTTTGTTAACTTCTATCGGCCAGAAGTGGTTAAATTTGGAATTTAAACTGAATGTATTCACTACGGCATTCCAATGCCGAAACCCCAATGACAGTGACACTTATATTTCGCTTCGCATCCCAGAGAGGCCCAGCAGAAAATCATTAATTAATTATATTAATACTTCGAAATTGATAACAGGAATACTACGGGAAGAAAGCCCAGACATCAGGCTATCTGACTGTCCAATTCATTATTCACGGGATTTATATTGCTCGACTAGATTGAATTTACAAAGTGGATCTGTGAAAATGTGCACAGGAGAGAGACTGACAATGGTTCTACATCGGTTTGAAAATAATTAATATCTCCACAATGCCTGCATGGATTTACTTCAAATTAAAAAGAGGACTTGTAAGACAGCATATTCAAGTAATTGAATTTCTGCATTTGATAATCATTTATTATATATGTGTTGTCGTCCCAGTCAGACTCAGATTCACTCATTTTCAAATAAATATCGGCGCCCTATGTTCTATGGGTGTTGGCACTGCTGTCACTCAAACGAGTGTGGGTGCGATGGGGCGTTTTCCCGATATTTATAGGGGTGTATCAACGTATCCATGGCTACCAGAAATTTATTTCCCATTTCTTTGTTTTTGTAATATATATTTACATAATCCCTGAAAATATCATTTAAATCCATACAGTATTAACTGGGATATAATCAATTTTTTAACAGATCAGTGAAAAAATGCCATTTGGCATCACCGGCTGTACATACGGGAATGCCATTTGGCATCACCGGACGTCCGTACGGGAGTGCCATTTGGCATCACCGGTCGTACCCACGGGAGTGCCAAATGGCATCGGCGGTAGGGAAAGGGTTAAAAAATAGGGGGTTGTGAAGCAGCTGAGAGTGGTTCTTCTCAGAAAATTGCCAAAAATTTCAACCTGTGCCAGGGGATACGTAGGCATCATACGTACTGCACTCCCCCAACACTCTAAATTTTTGCAATACTCAAATTACTCTAAAAATAACTCAACCACTCTCGGCGTGCCCACCCAAGAAGAAAAATTAGCGCGGCAAAGCACGGTAAGTAACATGTTTGATATATGTAAAAAAAATTGTTTTCAGACTAGTAGGGCAGGTCCCATCATGGACTCCTCCCTGGGCGCATAGGCCCTTAAAATCGTTCCTACGATAAACGATAAAAAACACAAAACGATATCGTACACACACGATATTTAGACAAACACACACAGACGATTTAGGCTGAGCTAGGCTGCAGACCTCTCGTGCTCCTCGTGCCTCTTCAAAATCGTCGTTTCTCCACATAATCATCCTTCGGCCAAAGGGTCTGGGGCGAAGGGGCTGGCGATAAGGCCTTAAGGCCAGCCTTTGACCGCCAAACACAGGGCCAAGGTCACTTCGAATAACCAAGGCCCTTACCGATGGCCGAGCACATAAAACAAAAAACTCGTGGGTCTCAGCGAGGCTGCAAGCACCCCACGGTTTTCACCATGCTATCGGTCTTAATCATTCCAGTTTCACAATCGTGGGTCAATTCCTTTTTCGTCAACGATTCATTCATAAAAAAGAAGGTTTACACAGGGGGAAGCCTGGGATATATATCTTGGGGGCGTAAGTCCGCGAAGGAGCCTGCCAACCGCTCCAGGGTTGGGCGTAAGCGGAGAGGGGGTATGGGGGCGGTCGCGGTTTCTGATCGTATAGGAATTACGGGTAGGGATTGGGGGAAGGGTTCAGTGGGGGGATCTTCGGTAACGATGGTGGGGGCAGGGAGGGACAGAAAGGGGGATGCTGGTGCTGCCTGTAGGCTCTGTAGGCTGATCTCCTCGCGTGGGCGGTCCTCTTCAGCCGACCTCGGCGGACTCCGCACGCAGATCAACCTACAACACCAGCGAGTGACGGGGATACAACAAAGCTTTTTGTATCGCACGCAACAGACCGTCAGGAGGATAAGGACTATTAGCAGGGTCACAGAGGAGGTGGACACAAAGGGGACCGAGGATAAAATAGAGGTCGGGGAGCGTAAGCCCTGTAGGCGGCCTACATCCATCACGGGCAGGACTACGCGGGGGAGGAGTTTGAGTGGTTCGGAGAAGGTGGGAGGAAGGGTGCGGGGCCAGGATATGTTAAGGGGGGAAAGCTGAAGGGGGCGCCGGAAGTGGAAATTGAGGGTATGGTGCCCAGCCGCGATGCCGTGTAGGCGCCACCCACGCGACTCCAGCGAACATCCTGGGGGTAGGTCGACGAGGGTGGGGCCGTTGATTAGCAGGTTCACGGGTGGGCGGCCGGTGCAGAGGCGTAGCACGGAGGTCGACTGGTAGGCGACTACCACAGCTTGTCGGCCTCCGGCCTCGGGCCTCGACACTACGGCCGTCGCGTTGTTCCGGGCGGTGATGGCGATGTGGCACGAGGTCGGCTTGGTCCCGCGCACGAGTGCCGACTCGCAGGACCGTTCGGTGTACACTACCGTAGGCCTACACACTCGTGGCTGCCGACCTACGCAGACATCAGGGACGAAGGACGTGGAGGACGACGAGCTCACGGCCAAACGGGGCCTACCCTGGACCGTCCGCAGGTGGGACGCGTCCAACTGCACGGGGAAGTACTGCAGCTTGTACACCAGGTAGGCCTCGCTCGTGAGCCCGGGAACAACAACACGGTAGATCAACTCCCGTCCCTCCTCCCAGATGGGGTCGATGTCCACGTAGTTGTAGTACCACATCGCCGGGAGGGTGTGGTATCCGGCGTCTCGGAGGCGGCGGAGGACCTGGAGCAGGTGTTCTCGGGGGAGAACGTCCTCGGTCAGTTGGCCCCGCTCCAGCTCCATCCGTTGATTATGGAACTGTACTCGCCGAAGTTCGTGTTGGCGCACCGTCTCCTCCAAGATCCGTAGGCCCAGCTCGATCTGCCGGGCCATCCAGACCTTGTTCACCTTTTCGTCGGCCCCGACCGCGATCGTACCTCCGGCTTCCGCGAGGTGGATCGCGCGGGCGGCCTGCTCATTTATTGTGGCGATGTTATCGGCATTCTGTAGAACGCCTCCACGAGTGGCGTTTACTACCGATACCATCTGCTCCAGGTGGTGGGCTATTTGCTGCTGCTGGACCAGCGTGTCGCGTGCGACTCCTCGCAATGATGCGACGTCGCGGTCAGTCGCCAGTCCAAACAGCGCCTTTCCAGCCCACCCCACAATATTAAGCAGGCCCCGACGCCGTCGGCCGGCCTCCGGCCTGCCGTCGGTTACTATCCGACTTGCCCTGGGTAGTTCGGACAAGCGGGTTAGCAAACGCGACAGATGCCGGCGCCAGTAGGGGACGTGATTCGGCTCCATCACGTCCGCGACAGCGTCAATGGCGACAGTTAGGTTGTGTACGAGGTCATCGACACAGGGAGGGGACGGTGGTCGGATCGTGACGGCGACAGTCCAGGCGGCCGCGACCGCACGCGCACGACCGTCCGTGTAGACCAACACGCCATCGTCCGAGAACAGGTCCGCGTCGAGGAAGGGGGCGTATAGGCACAACAGAAATACGGGCATCCACATGATGATGAAACACAGTTGGGGCTACTCACTGGTTTTAGAGGTGTTGGGGGCGACAATGCTGGGCGACGGCTGCAATGCACAGTCGCTTCTCCGCTTGTATCTCGGCCTCGTCCGGTGGCTGGAGGGTTTGGCGTTTTGCAGTCTCTGCTTCCAATGACCGGGTGAATGAGCGCGTGATACGGGTGAAGTGACTGAGCGGGGCCGCCGCCCGTCTTTTAAGATCGTCCCGCGTCGCGTGGGTGGGTCGGCCCGAGAGCGGGAGGGAAGTGACCGGACCACGCACCAGTGGGGGGGGAAGGGGTGTCTCAGGTTCAGCCGCACGTTTACGATCTCGGCGGACATCACGGGGATTAGGGACATGTGGGACGGGCGTGATGGGGTGGATTACCGGGATGGGGGTGTTTGCTCGAGGAGTGGGGGCGGCCGAGGGCGCAAGGGAGTTTGGACCTGTAGGGGGAAGTGGGGGCAGATCGATGGCCATGTTGTTGGAGGAGTTAGGCCGGGCCGGGACATCTGTGGGAGTTGATTGCATGGGAGTTGCCGAGGGGGGACGGGATGCGTCGTTGCCGGGGATTAGCTGCATGGGGGACGCGGGCCGGGTTGGTGGGATAATTGGGGTTTGAGGATTAGCGTTTACAGCTGGCACGCTGGGGTTGGGTATCCAAGCAACGCGCGTCTGGGGCGGGCGGCCGCGTGGCCGTGGTGTGGGTGGAGGCATCGCAGTCGGGGGGCGCGTCCGCTGGGCCCGGGTTAGGCGTGGGCGTAAGCCCTCCCAGTCGAGGCCCGGGTCGGCCGCCTTGACATGACTGCGATTAACCGTCCGCCGTTTGTTTGTTGGGCCCACCACGTGTACCACGTTGCCGGATGCCCGCGTCACGAGGTATCCGGGGTCCCAGCGGGGGTCCAGCGGTCCGGGCTCGTGGACTCGTAGGAACACCTTGGTGCCGGGTTCTAGGGGGAGGGCGTTGGCTTGTTTGCTTAGGCGATTAACGTTAGCCTGCCTCGCTATTTCCGCGTTGTGGGCGGCCTCCTTCAAAGCACGCGAGTGCTCGTCCACACGGAGGGCGAGGCGGGCCGACGAATCCCCTAGCGGGCGATCTCGGAGGTGGGAAAAGGGGGGAGGAGGGCAACGACCAAAAAGAAGGTAGTAGGGGGAAAAGCCTGTGACGTCACTGGGGGTCGTCCGGTGGGCGAGGAGTACATCCCCGAGGTGGTCCTCCCACTCGCAAGCACGGGCGTTTACCACCTTACGCAACATATCCTTTAGCGTGCGGTGAAAACGCTCTACGCGTCCGTTGGCCTGCGGGTGGTAGGGGGTGGTGTGTCGCACCTCGGTCCCGAGCTGTCGCAGGTACCCCTCCACTGTCGCGTTTTTGAACTCTAATCCGTTGTCCGTTAACACGACAGAGGGGGGGCCGTAGCGGGGGATGTACTCCCGGGATAGGGAGGTATAAACCGACTCAGCGGACTTATCTTTGAGGGGGAAACAATCTACATAGCCAGTGGCGTGGTCTATGATTGATAATAGATAACGAGCGCCGCTGCGACTCAGGGGGAGGGGGCCGGTCAGATCCATTGCGACGACTTCTCCCGGGTTTTCGGCGACAGGCATAGGGGCGGGGGTTGGACGTTCTGCACGGACGCGATTGGCTCCGCAGGGGGCGCATCGTGCGAGAACGGAAAATACCTGTCGCTTCATTCCTGGCCATTTAAAATGGTCGTGAAGTCGTCGCAAAGTTTTCCTCATACCTTGGTGGCAGACCTGTAGATGGGCGGTCTGGACCAAGTTGGCGCGAATTTCCGAGGGGGGGATGAGGCGAGGGTAAGCCGCGAGACCCGAGGGCGGTTTGAGGGTAAAGAGGAGGCCATTACTGACCAGATAATCCTCCTGTTCCTCGAGACCGTACCGGAACTCAGGCATCGCTGCTTGTCGCACTTTCACCTCTGCTTCCGTCAGCCCGTACGCTTCCCACGGCAACTCCCGCTCTTCCTGGACCGAGGCGATCTGTGCGACCTCCAGCGGCAGCTCGGCCGGTGAATCGGACCGGAGGCGCGAGAGCATATCCGCCCACACATTTTTGGCACCAGCGAAGTACACGATGGGTGCGGCGTATTCCGCAAGGAGTACGGCCCACCGTTGTACTCGCGTATTTTTCATTTCGGCCAAAAATAAGCTTTTGAGGGGCTTGTGGTCGCACAGAATCTGGAAGGTCGCACCGTACAAATACGCCCGTAAGCGCGTAAGCGCAAAGACTATCGCGTAGGCCTCCTTCTCGATGACAGGGTATCGGCGTTGCACCTCCGTAAACTGACGTGAGAGAAAGTGTACGGGTCGCTCGATACCCTGGTCATCCTCTTGTACCAAGATGGCGCCGAGGCAATAATCTGAGGCGTCGGTGTATAGTTTGTACGGGCGACCGGGGTCCGGGTAAGCGAGGGTCACCGTGTTCACGAGGGCGTCGCGCAACTCCTGCCACGCGGTCTGGCACTCGGAATCCCAATGAAAGAGGGCGTATTTCTTTGTCAGTGCGACGAGGGGTCGGACAATATCGGCATATCTGGGTATGAGCTGCCGATAATAATTGGCCGACCCTAGCAGCCGTCGCACCGCCTTTACGTCCTCGGGTGGCACCATGTCACGTATGGCTTCCACTTTGTCGGGATCCGAGGAGACGCCGTCCGCGCTGACCACATAGCCAAGGAGTTTCACGCGGTCGACCCCGAAGTGGCACTTCGATTCTTTGACCACGAGGCCGTATGAGCGCAGGGCCTCGAGGACGGCCGCGATGTGGTGGTGGTGTTCCTCCTCGGTCCGGCTGTAGATTACGAGGTCGTCGAGATATACCATAACGAACTTACGCAGCGGGGTGATAACCTTATTCATAAGCCTCTGGAATGCAGCCGGCGCATTGCACAGGCCGAACTGCATCCGCTTAAACTGAAAAAGGCCCCGGTGCGTCGCTACGGCCGTCTTCTCGACGCTGTCGGGATGCATCGGTACCTGCCAGTATCCGGACTTTAAATCCAGGGTCGAGAACACTTTCGCACCACCTAGATTATCAACAATGTCCTGGATACGAGGCAGGGGGTATGCATCGCGACGAGTAACTGCGTTCAGTCCTCGGTAATCCACACAGAACCGGACCGAGCCGTCTTTCTTGGGGACGAGGGTGAGGGGCGAGGCCCAGGGGGAGGAACTGGGCTCGATTATGCCTTCCGCGAGCATCTTGTCCAGCTCGCGGTCGACGACCTCGCGCTTGGCGAGGGGAAGTCTGTACGGCCGTTGATTGATGGGGGGGTGATCGCCCGTCTCGATCCTCATGTAGACCTCGGTGGTGCATGTGAGGGGGCGGCCGGTGACCGGGAACACATCGGGGTATTGCCGTTTCCAATACTCGGCCTCGTATATCAACTGACCGATGTGTCCCTCGCGTCGCACCGACCGTCGCACCGCATGGCGACGACCACAGAGGGTTACAGATTTATCAGGGGAAGCATAGTCTACGATCGCGTGAGTAGCCTCCAACGCGTCGTCCCCTAATAAAAGATCGTGGGACATATCACCCACCACATTAAAGTCGCACGGCCGGCCGTACAGCTTCAGGTTAACCGCCTCGCGGACGGAGATGCCGTGGCCGGTGAGGGACTTAAGTCGCGCCGGGGGTCTTGTACTCTTACCCACCGCGCCCACCTGTCGCAAGGCATCCGCCGCGGGGACGGACACCAGGGAGCAACACGCACCCGAGTCGACGAGGGCCTGCAGTGCCACGCCTCGAAGCTCGAGGTCAATGCAGGGTCGTCGGTCGGACGCGCGTTTTAGTTTCCCTGGGTCGCGGCGGCTACGACTTGATCCTGGGAGTGGGCTAACGACCGTGCCGCGTCCCTGGAGGCCTTCAGGCTGGGGCATCCAGCCACATAATGGCCTCGTTGATTACACGCGTAGCAGATGATGTCGTTTATGGGCGTCATCCGCCGACCGGAGTTACGCTGCCCCGGCGCGACGGCTGCTACCGTGGAGGCGACGGCTGGGGGCGGCGGAGCTGGAACGGTCGCAAACAGCGGCTGGGGGGCGGGAACAGGCGCGGGGGTCGGCGCGAACACAATCGTGGATTGTGGTGGCGCTGCCGCGGGCATCACAGCCGCGACCGTGTGGCCCTTGTTGCCCTTTTTCGCCTTCAATTCCCCTTGGATGGACTTTATCGCCTGCTGCATCTCCTCCATCTGTCGCTGGTGGGCGGTTTGCGCGGGGTGGTTGGCGGAACGGGCGGCCGTGGTCCTCGAGCCGACCGCGCCCACCTCCATGGCCTCCTCGACGCGAGTGTCGTCAGAGTGCGCCTCCTTCTCGACCGCCTTCGCCAACGCGTCGACCCTCGAGAGAGCCTCGGCGATTGTTTGGGGCGTGTTGAGATTGAGGTCCCACCGCAGAGGGCCTCGCGACAGAGTACTCACGAACTGTCGCATCGTCGGCCGCAGCACAAAGGGCGAGGCGAGTTCAAGGGGCGAGTAGGCTTTCTTGGCCGCCAGCCAGAAGCGCTGCGCGTACTCGGGGGCGGTCTCGTGGGCCGTCTGGGAGAAGTGCCCGAGTGCAGCGCGCAGACTCTCCATTTCCTCCATGCCGAGAAGCGTCGATGTTATTTTGCGTTCGACGGCCTCGAAGTCGGTGACGCCGTCCTCGAAGCAATCGTAGATTATCGACTTGAGGCGCCCCGCCGAGTAGGCCAGGGCCTCCGAGATCAGCTTCTCGTCGGGGGCCTTGGAGACAAAGCGCGCCTGTCGCACATCGTTTAACCACGTGCGGAGGGCGGCCTTATCCTGACCGTCGACGGTCGGCAGTGCCCGAAACAGCCGGATGAGCTGCTTGACCGAGGCCAACTCATGGGTCTCGGGCCGCGACCGGGGGGCGGAGTCAATAATGATCGCACGGGCCTCGGCGAGCTGTCGCGCCGCCTCGGCGAGTTCCATGGCCTGCTGCTGGGATTCCAGAGCGTGTTGTTGAGCCCGGAGGTCGGCCTGTCGCGTAAACTCGGCGCGAAGCCGCTGCTCCAACTCGTAGATAGCGACATCTTTCACTTCCTTACAGGTCTGGGCCAGGTACTGCTTCCACAGTTTGCCCAGCAGCTCTGTGTTGGCGACAGTAAAGTCGGTCGGAATGGTCCCCGCCAACTTCCCAGCGTTAAGCCACACCTGGAAATCCTCAGGCAACACACTGGGTTCGGCCATCCTTCCGAATTGCGTAAATAACCACACACGTTATATATACGTCAATCACCTATATGGCACGAACCTGTTGCGATTCCCACGTGCGACAGCTGCTGGTCCGCTCGGTCCGACTGTCACAGAACTACCGGCATGCAAGTACCTTCCACGCCCACATCAAAACGTTATATCATAGCAGAATGTCACTTCCCTGCATGAGTCCGTGTCTTATGGAGTCGGTCCTTCCGCGGTCATTCGTAACTCGACCGGCAATCTGTCCTCGAATCACACTAAAAGCGTCTCGTCGTGGTCACCAATGTAAAGTTTCTAGGCTATACCATAGCGGTTCTGCTCCTAGCGGTCGATATACGTTAAATAAGGTTTGGAGTCAACGCATAGATGTTGTAGGTAACAGAATCCAGGTAAGACTGAATACTCTTTATTCTGGGCCCCGGGTTTATATACCATCGAAGCGCCTTTGTCTCCAGGTGGGGGACGCTTATACGGGCGGTCGTGTTAGGCGCCAGTTAGCGTCACCTTTGTAACAACGAGCGCGCCCGCATCTCCAGGAAGTTGGGTTAACAAACAACCGCCGGCCAAAGCCGGGTTCAAAGGGGGGATTATAGCTACAGCAGGAAGGACCAATTAGCCTGGCCAGTGTCGGCCATCTTGGATTCGGAGGAAAGAATTTAGAATAGATTGAATATATATATTATAATTAATAATGCTGCTTTTTCAACGCAAAAATACCACAAAGTTAGAATTATCGACTGCAGATCTTTACAATTTGATAATTTGATAATTTTCGTTCCCTCTTTCAAAAATCACGCTTTTTGTGTGTGTGTGTGTATGTGTGTGTGTGTGGGGGGGGGGGGGGGATCGCCCTTTTTTTAAAATCTGAGAATGGGTGACGTTGATCCAGGTTAGGGGAGACTACATGTGACCACAACTCGCCTCCAACAGAATTCTCTCTCAGTAGTCGTGAGGTAGACGCTAAAGTGGGATTCACACGATGGGATTCATGTACCTCACAGGGGTCAGAATCTCATGCGATTTTGTTCCTTTTTAGGGGGAAATGTCGCTAATAATTACAGGGGTGAAAACATGTCTCAGGGAAATGGACCTTACAATTCAGAGGAAAAATTTTTGTTCGAGTACAGAATCTCAGCAGGATTTGTCTCAGAAAAACACCCTGTAGGGTACATGAATCCCATTGTGTGAATCCCACTTCACGCCTCGTATTCTACAATTGGTGCACCCCTCTCATAAGATCTCACACTCTCTAAGTCGTATTCTGTACAAGGTTCTCACTGCGCTCTATGGGAGAAGAATTCTTAACGAACTGGGTGCAAATGGGTTACAGAAAGCTGTCTATGAATCAAACCTTTCAATTGTTATTCATTTATAATTGTATGCCTATTCATCAATGATGAACATACCATTTGCTTCTAGTTTTAGGCCCGGCGTCCACCTACTCCGATATGGCTCCGATATGGTCTACGATGCACCTCCCGATAAAAAATCAAAATCGCGTTGGAAGATCACCATATCTTGAGGCAGTTGCCCACGTTTCTGCGATTAGACTCCGATAAAAACCCCATACAATGCGTGGTGGATTGGCATGTCTAGACATATGTCTACGATTTTGCACCTTCCTGATATGTCTCCGATATTGACTTTTTGTATCGGAGCCATTTCGGTAGGTCTTATTTCCTATCGTAGTAGGTGGACACCAGGCCTTAATATATATTACTATGTAAACACCTCATTATAAACGTCCCAGGGCCAGAGTTCGGATCGAAATTTGTACGTTTACAGGAACATCGATTTATTACTATACCTGTGAGCGAACGTCTATGAAATACTACCCGCTGCTGGGGGTGTAGTATTAATAATGTTCACGCCCGCTGTGGCAGCGGGCCATAGTGAAAAGCAGTGGCATTTCGTGGAGCAGAAAAGATCATAAAATGGGTTTCTTAAAGAGTAGGAGGTATATAGTAATAAGAAAACGTAGTGACTGAGCCCGTACAGTGTCCGTTCTCGGTCATTTGATGAAAAAAAATACCGCCCTCCTGCCTACGGCATCGGGCCGTATTTTTTCTTCAAATGACCTCGAACGGCCCCCTGTACGGGCTCAGTAACCACGGTTTCTCATAGTGCTATCAGGTGCCTCCTCCTATACAGGTGTTGCCGTTCAACGCCGCCTAACGGCCCACTGTCTAGATACGCGGCTGCTCGGACAAACACTGCCGAGTCTGGCCACATGTGTATAGCAAACACACCAATCACACCTAAAGTGTGAACGGTGGGTGTGATCGCAGGAGTGTTGTTTTTTGACAGATTAAATTGTTGGAGCAAACTTGGGTATTGTATCAGTGAGTCTGAGCTGTCTAAACTTTAAAGTTGATAATTATCTTGGTTTTAACTTGGAAAAAGATAAGCATATTATAGCTAGGCCTGCCAATGCATTATTGTGTATACAGTTTGGGTATACCTGTGTTATCTAAAATATATCTATGGTATCATTGAGGTGGTATGCATGTATGATACATCAATTTGGAGCTAGAATACCATAGAATATGATGCAAACACTTTTATTTCTATGGAAATAATGTGCATGGGTATTATAAACTTATTATGCTTATACACTCAGTCCTCCAATGCTGAAGTATTCGTTGCCAGGGGTATGTTTGGCCGCATGCATTGCGTGACTAAGCAGATAAGGCACATCGCCGGCCAGTGAAAAAAGGCCTATTACATCCCGTGTGTGTGTGTGTGAATGTGTTTGTGTGTGTGGGGGGGGGGGGGGGGGGTGTACAGGGTGCAAATGTGTTACAGAAAACTATCCATAGACTGAATGTAACCCAGGCATTTCAATTATTTTTCATTTATAATTGCTGATAAATTGTAACGATGAACAATGTGATGTGAAAATCCCATGTATAAAGGGGTGGAAGAACGGCATAAAATTTGCCGAATTCGGTGTTGTAAAATACAATTTATCCTAATAAAACTGTTTAAACAAATAAATTAAAAATAGCACGCTTATCTATCAATAGAGCCTCCAAAGGTTACTAAACTCCCTATTATCGCCCCGGGTAAAGCAAAGTTCCGCTCCTGATTGACTGGCCATACTACAACAACATGAACCACAGTTTTCTGATTTATAATTGGAGAAACTGAATATAATTTCGGATTTCCATGTAGAAATGACTGAAATTTCCATTTCTGGCATCAGAATTTCAATTTGAAGATTTCTGAAAACCGTTAAACTGCATTAATTCTGGGTTATGGGTAAAGGGTCTATCGCCATAGAATGTCGGTAACCAGCGAAAACCGGAACTTGTGAATAGACTGACTTATGGGATACCTCAATAGGGTCTATGATGAACATACGATGTGCTTCTAGTTTTGAGTTGTAGTGCTGTTCCGTCCCGGGTAAGAGGGGGGGGGGGGGAGGGGGCTGCAGAGTTTTCCTGTCCCCGCTTCTCGAGGAGTTCCTTCTTCTCGGCGAGTTGCACAAACAGCGTCGACCGGGACGCTGGCCGTGACCGGGACGCTGATCGGGACGCTGACGAGACGCTGCTACCGGACGCCGGCGTCTCCAACCGGATGTGGGACACGAAAGGGACCAGCGCCGGTAGCTGTGTTATCTATAAAAGCACGCCGCACCCAGCGTCAACGCGTCACTCGGTCTGACAGCGTCACACGCGTCTGACAGCACTGACAGCAGCACTGACAGCACTGACAGCAGCACTGTGACACTCTTCATCATGGGGTACACTCGGCTGGTCGTGCTCATCCTCGTCGTTGGATGTGGATGTACAAATGGTCAGTACTAATGTTTTGATATTTTTAAACTCAGCAGAATCCTTCTTTATTCATTACTAGCGACTTCGTCGATTCGTATCAATTGGCTACTACCTAACTCCTCCCCCTATAATTTCTAACTGCTGTTGGGCTCCCTAGCGGTGTGAACGGGAAACCATCGTAAACTCGTGGTTATCATTTCGTATGACACAGGTACTTGAGCTGATTATCGGCAATCAGAACTCTATGGATTGACACCATCGAAAGGGTGAGATCTCATTGCATTGTCTCAAGGAAAGGAGATAGGGAAACTACACTTCCAAATTATGTTTTCAATACAGCTAGAAACAAATCATAAGAATAGAAGTACATCTGTGTAGAGAAAAACCAAAAGAAAATAGCAGGATTCAGTTAAGTACTGTACGAGAATCTCACTCTCGTGGCCCTTCAGTCTCCATGCCTAGGTCTAGTTCACTTCGTCTCTATGTGCGGGCGACACTTCAAGCGGATCCTTCCAGAATCATAGGTTTTTAGATATAGTAGGTAATTACCATATACACAATATTGACTGGTGGGCACGCCTCTGAGACCCTGAGATACTGGTACCCTATTCCTTTCACAATATCATAGAGAATAGCATGCAGATTGTGAAGGAATATTTTTTTGCAGCACGCTGGAAGCCCATATATAACCACTTTAACCTTTTGGTAACGTATCTATTGGGTGCGAGCACGCTCTAAACGGTAGACTAGTAAGGATATTTTGCAAAAGAACAGGTCTAAAAACCAATGTGACTACCTTGTGACTCTCCCAATTCGCTGTGCATGCATTTATCATTTAGTTTCATATTTCGGCACCAGGACTCACACAGTACATTCCTGGCAAAATAGATCACTAAATCAAGTTGAAAAATTAAAGGAGTGACTGACAATGCCAGAGTTTAAACTCCTGAGATTGAGACAAGGAGCAGAACGCAATACTGACTGCTGCACAAAGCCAGTGACCTGTTTTAGTAGTTTTGTGACATTAGGCCTAGACAGACATCAACAGCAGCACCAGCAGTGCAAGCAACAGCGGAAAAAGTCTAGCAAAATATCAGAGGGTCGGAGCAGTCAATCTTCTTCGTATTTGGAACGATTATAGGTTATATGTACCCCCTACTCATGTTAAAGTGCAATCGCTTAGTTCCCAAAGGCAGTGAGTGCAATTCCGCGTGTCATCGATTGCAGTCTTGTGATCTGTCCGTATGGTGTCACAGATGCCATCTAAACATTTCACGAAACTACTGAAACAGGTCCCAGATGACATAAGTGTGCCAAATACTTCACAGGGTTGGGGAACCAGAGCAGGGGCCTGTTTCAGTAGTTTCGTGACATTAGGCCTAGACAGACATCAACAGCGGCACCAACAGTGCAAGCAACAGCGGAAAAAGTCTAGCAAATATCAGAAGATCGGAGTGGCCAATCTTCTTCATATTTGGAACGGTTATAGATTATATGTATCCCCTACTCATGTTAAAGTGTCATTGTTTAATTCCTACGAGAAGTGAGTGAAACTCTGTGTGTCATCGACTGCAGTCTTGTGATCTGTCCATATGGTGTCACAGATGCCATCTAGACATATCACGAAACTAGTGAAACAGGTCCCAGATGCGAGGGCACGGCAGTTCATGAATATTCAAATAGGCGTTGGCGGCCTACACTATCACAGACTTATAGTGTACACTTTCAGCATGATTTAGGAACCAGTACAACATGCGCCATCTTTAAATGGCGGAGGCTGTCGAATGCTGGTCTCGGGGTAATCAGATCTGCAAACTACAACACTAAGTTTTGTTTAAGAAATGGCTAGAAATAAATCATAAAAGAAAAAAAAATCCGATTTAAGAGCTACAAAAAAGAACAGCAGGTTTAAATTTTTCTACACACGATAATCTCACTCTCATGGCAGTTCAATCTCCATGGACAGGTCTAGTGCTGTTTGTCTCTATGTTGGGGGGACAACTCCAAGCATATCCTGCCTTTTTTATATAGTAGGTAAATACAGTACAGCTGCCATAGATAATGTTATAAGTGTAGGCGTTTATTGTATGAAACTGACGTTTCGACTATATCATAGTCTTTATCAAGGTTATACTCTCTCAGATTATACTCTCTGAGTCGTTGCTAATTAAGGGGGTGTTCCACTGGACCGACGGTAGCCGATTCCGTAGCCAGACAATCGCCGATTATTATAGGATGCCCTAGAATTTCTCAAATCTTTGAAAATGGTCATTTATTAAACTATTATTATCAGAATTAAATGAATTACAATACGTGAGCTTCCTCTTAAGGGCCCAGGAACAATTGATCGGGTGAGAAATCGGCCTGGTGGATTCATCCCTTATGAGGGAAGTTGTTGGCGGGGATTTTTCAGTAGTAGGACATCTGGAATTGTAGAAATGACAAGTGAGTCGGTTTTTCAAAATTAACTTTTTTTAATGACATTTATTAGAGCGTGCTTGCACGCCTATATATATACATCATCTATAGACCAACAGGTTAGAGTGGTCACATATATACACTTTCAGCGTGCTGCCAGAAAACTATCCCTTCACTATCTGCATGCTATTCACTGTGATAGTGTGAAAGGAGCAGGGTGCCAGTGTCTCAGGATCTTAGAGGCATGCTCAGCTGACCGAAACCAATTACTAGAGACCGAAATACCTCATTGACCCACTGGTCCTTGACCTTGATATTTTTGGATCCTAAACTCAGGTGGTTGCAGAAATAACAGGTTGACTAGGTTCTATTAGCTTACAGAAAACCTTCCATAGACTGAATGTAACTCAAACCTTTGAATTGTTATTCATTTATAATTGCACGCTCATTCATCTATGATGAACATTCCATTTGCTCCTAGTTGATCCTGGAGTGCACTCAGTCCACGAGGGCTGGTGTACATTTTAATGAACAGTGGTTTGAGATAGGTCGATGTTTTTTCTTAACTCAACAGGAATTGTAATTTCATAATTTCAAACATTGGTATTGTAATAGTTCCAATTTACGTAGAGCTCGGTCGTCAGTTGTTGGTTCATGTTTTAACTAGTAGCAAACGAATGTTCATCATTGGTGTATGAGCGTGCAATTATTAATGATACCTCAGGAACCAGGGTGTACATTATCAGCAGCACTAGTCGGCCATGTTAGAAGCGTGTACCGGATGTTTTGCTCCCCTCTAGGAATTTGCGCATGGGCGCCACAAGTTCACAGTGCTGCACGGCGAGTGGGCGTCCCAGGGGTTCTGGTTCTTGGACAGAATGATAATTGGTCATATATTGATACTGAGTGGGGTGACTTGAGTTTATATAGAATGATCATGAGGTCTTGTATTGATTCTGAGTGGGGTGACTGGGGGTTATATTGACACATTACCCATATCCCTGGATAAAAGTGAGAGTGAAGCCGGAGTGGGCTCATAAAATGTATTTGAATTTAATAAGTTCTTATTGATATGAATAAGTGAATACAGTGAATACAATGAATAATCAATAAGTTGTTATGAATAATTGACATAGTATTTGTTGTGGTCAATTATGAAATACATTTGATATAATAAGTGAAATAATGTTAACTTATTATATGAGGTATTATAATAATAGTACAATAAGATAGCCCTACGAGAGGAGAGAGTAGGTGAGATAGGAGAGGGTGGGTGGGAAGAAAAAATGCACGTGCGTACGCCGTGAGCGTGAAGCGAGAAATGAGACCGCGACACGTGCTGAGCGGTCCCTAGACTGGTTCCCTGCCCATATGAATAAGGGGCAGGTAACGGGTTCCACAGGCATGGCCTTCAACTTTGGCTGGTGCCTGCCTGTGACTAGCGGATACCCCGGGAACCAGCCTAGTGGTTTGGCTGGTATCCGCTTGTCATACACCTAATTCTGCCGAGCCCTCTAGCGGATGACCAGGGAACCAGGAGGCGTTACCAATAATGCAACACAAAAATGGAACCCGTTACCTGGCCTATAGTCTAACTAGGCCAGGCTTCCAGGCTAAGCGGTCCCATTTTTGTGTGAGGTGCCAGGGGGCGCCAGTAGTGAGGAGAAGAGTCACCAGGGGGTGCAATGACCACCCCTGACCAAATGGCCATGGGTTACCTTTTACTTTGTATTTTGCCCTTGGGACCACTTTTATGCTGGGGCGGGGACCTGTAGCTTTTGTTCGGTGAAATTTGCTGATTGAAATTTGTTGGCTTGCCTATTGAATTTCGCCTACCCTGCCTATGGCATTCACATCGTGTTATTTTCCTTGCGTTTCACCTGTCGTAGTATTCAACTGGACTTTGCTCGTCTCTGTTACATGACAAATATCTAATGCCTTGCCTAATGTCAGATCTGTCTCACGAAGTAGCCTTTCTCTGACACCTACCCCAAACACATACACAATATTGCCTGGTTTCAGATACAAGGGGTCGTATGCCCCGAGGAGTTGACGTGTAGTAATACCCAAGCGCATGCGAGGATATTGCGCAGAGGCAATTCTACCAATAAATAAAGGAGATAATCTGTACCACATCATGGCTTGAGTCTAGGACAATAATTTTTTGTTTCGTTCAAAATCTTTTATTGGAGCAAAAGTTTTTACAATTTTTTTTCCATGGTATGTTTTACATATAGTGGTCAAACCAATGAAAGAATTACCACAGATATCGTCTCAGCTACAGCTATTGCTTGCGCTAGTTTTCAGCAGATATCCAAACATAGAATTATACAATGATAAAGGTGATACAAATTCGTTGCTTCTACATCCTAAGTGATATTAAGATTTCATTCTGTGAATGGGAACTAGTTCACTATATAGCTAGCTGATCAATGTAAAGGTATTTATCAGGATTTAATAGATAGCAGAGACATCTATTTGGGTATTGATTCATATAAGAGTCCTTTAGAGAGTCTTTTAAATTCCGAGTAAGTTTCTGTGTTTCTTACTATTGAAGGTAGAGAATTCCAATAGGTGGCACCAGTAAATTCCACACTTTTAATATACATTTGAATATTTGGTTGTAACATTTTCAATACAGGGGCAGTGTATTATAGAGGAAACCTATGAAAGTTTAGGGTCAGAGCTCGTATCCCATTGAGTTTGAATCGCGTAGTAATTCACAAGGTGAAGCCGCGTGAATTATGTAGCGATTCAAACAAGATGAGATTGAGCTCTGACCCTAAACTTGAATGGGTTTCTGAATTTATCTCACCCTTAACATTGACTAATAGGCTAACATTTGTGACATAATCCCCCATTGGATATTTTTCCTAAATATCTCACGGGCGTTGGATACGAGTTCCCAATATTAAGTCTATGGAGAAAAATACCAGGGGTGAGATAAAACCTGGTATGACCCCTTCGGACATCTAGGTATTTTCCATTCCGAGACATAAGAAACATATAATTTCTCAAATGAGCTTTCCTTCGTTCTGACAGATACGAAATATTGGCCCATTTATGTAAGTCTCGTATTCTAGTGTAATAATTGCAATGTAGACTAGTTCTCAGACATTGATTTTGGGCCCTCTGGATTTTCTTGGCCTTCTCTAACATAACTACAGTGCTCTTCCGTTGATTCCTGTTATTCTGAAACAGGTTTGTGTTCGAGTGGATATGTCCAAATTTAAGCCCGTTTCCATTGGCTAACGAAAACGGAGGAGATTTTTTTAGTTCCCCTAAAAGTCCGTCTCCATTGGCCGATTTCCCAACACCGATCTGCAGTCAGGAACCACTGATGGGCCTTTTAGCACAGCTGACCAAAATCAGTCAATGGAAATAGACTTTAAGGGGGACTAAAAAAATGCTACCATTTTTAACAGCCAATGGAAACAGGATTTTTGCTGTATCGAGCCACATAATGCATTGTCAAATCAGAATATAGCTTTTGGTCACGTGTCAACTTAGGTAAGAAAAGGTCAACCTGAGTATGAAAACGTCATTCCTATATACCTATGAGCGAACAACCTATGATTACCTAACGCTGCTGGGGGTGGAATATCTTTTGTTTACTGCCCAGGTTGAAGTTACTGCCCAGGTTGACGTTTACTGCCCAGGTTGACGTTTACTGCCCAGGTTGACGTTCAGAGACATTCGGTTTTCATCGATATTAGCCGACAATTGGAGGTATATAGGAATAGGGAAACCACGTACCGGTGGAAATAAGTCAAAGTTACTCGGTAAGGCTTGCAAAAACTACTGCCCGCGGCCAAGGCCTTGGGCAGTAATTTTTCCAAGCCTTACCTCGTAACTTTGATTCATTCCCACCGGAACATAGTTTCCCTCTATTCACTTCACCCCAAGTAGCCTTATGGAAATATAATGTTCACCCAGAGGTGTAGGGTACAGAGTGATTGCTGTGTCCAACATGATCTGCCAGGAAATTGTAGATAACGCCACTGTAGTTGGGGGCAACTACTGTTATCAGTTGTTATAAGATATAGATAATTTTGAGACGAGGCTAAAATTCCCCTATGGCAAGCTCCAAACAATATTTTGGATAAGATTCATTGATAACTGGTCCCGCCACCTGGTGTTTGTTTGCGTCGTTGGGCAAGATAGCCGCTTCCATGACACAATAGCTATGTGCCCTATATAAGAACACGTATTTACGTTACAAGGTTTTGTTAAATCAATATTTTCCTGTTCTATGATTTTCCATCACATTTTTTCTTTTTTTAGGGAGTGCATGTACACGCTATTTACATAATCTAGAGGTTAGAGGGGTCCATATAGACTCTCAGGGTACTGCATACTAAAGAAGAAACCAACAAGTTTTGGTCAAAGTCATTGTTCTTCACAAGTTTGATGCGGAGTGATATGAACGAGGCGACAGCCGAGTGAATATCGCGTAGCATTAGAACGAGTTGGGGAATGACTTCTTTGACCAAAACGAGTTGCTTTCTGTATTTATCTCACCCCTGTACACACTAAAAGAATGGACAACACACAGGATATAAACCATGGAGAACGGACTGCAATACTTGTAGGGGCATGGAGAACGAGTTCCCAATGTTAAACCTATGGACATTTATTCCAGGGGTAAGATAAAAACTATCCCTTCACTATCTGGGTGCTGTTTCCTGTGATATTGAGAACAGAGCACAGAGCCAGTGTCACAGTCTCTTAGAGGCGTGCCCAGCTGACCATGACCCACTCAACACCAAAATATTTCAAGACCCACTGGTGCTTGATGTGTTTGGATCCTACACAGGCCCTGGGGTCTGTTTAACATCGGACGAGCGAGACTGTACCTGGACGATACGAGATACCGGGCGAGGGACGACCTTCTGGAGGATTCTCGTCCAAAGTGGTTTAAGAAGGCATGTCGTCCAGAGGAGGGCCTATCTCTCGTACAGAATCTCTTACGTTTGACCTATATGAGTCCATACGAGAGATCGTCCGCTGGAGGGTACCGTGTCAGGCAGGGGACCAGTGAGTGGACGCATCCCGCACCAAATATCAACTTCCGGGACCGTTTTGAAAGGCAAAACAGACTGCAAAACGGACTCCCCCCATCCCCACATCCCCCCCCTATCGGCCCCCCCCCCATCACAATATTTTGTTGAATTAACACATTATAAATTCAAATAAGGAGATTCTATAGCTGAATTATGATGTCATACTGCATTCAGTTCAAGTTAATTGACAATGTTTTAAGATCACTCTTTTTTATCATATTATACATATATACATGTATGTGTTATAAAATCATCATTGTTACTGATCAAAATTTTCTAATCGTAGACCTATCAGAAGGGCTTTGTCTGAGTGTCTTGCTGTGTGTCACAATGTGCCGGAACCGGTTTAGCGGAAATAAAAAGAAGACTAAAACTATCAAAAATTACTAAAACTATCAAAACCTGCTTAAACAAACGTGTTACCGCATTCGCGTTACATTGCGTTACTTTCCATTACACTTCAAAAGCGTTACGCTACCTAAAAAAATGCTACAGCCCAAATCATGTTACATTTTATAGGCATATAGGACAAGTTGGCTTGAAAATTAAAGCCCATGTCAATTTCCTGAAAAATTGACATAATGAATTCCAAGTGTTGTAGAATACATATCTAACTTAAAAATCGAGCGTCACCATGCTAGTTTTTGATTTATAGATCAATATGATGATAATTTTATAAAAAATATGTAGAAATTTAAATTTTAACAAAGTACAGTAGAACCCCGCCTAACGGACACCCCGCGTAAGCGGACACCCCGCGTTAGCGGACACTTTTGCTCGGAACGGAATTTTTTCCCTCTATTAGATGTTTATTTTAACCTCGCATAAGGGGGCACCCCACGTAAGCGGACACCCCGCGTAAGCGGACAGTTATTTTGTTACGAAAAGGCCTAAAACCCCGTGTAAGCGGTCACCTCGGACGGACACCCTACCAAAAATAGATTAATCTGTCTTTTTTATCAGTGTGTGTGAGTATATTCATGGAAGATCCATTTTGTAATTCAATGTTTAATAGCTTCGGACCCAATTAAGATATCAGAAAATAGATTTCAGATCTATTATCACCTCTGTCTCCCCTATTCATCGGTATATAACACATTTATATTGGGCTAGAGGAAACTTGAAAACCCCATGTAATTTTCCTCAAATTTTCACAGCATATAGTACATATATAGTGCTACTTATTTATGTTTTAAAATCATAGGTCACCCTCCTTGTTTTTTACCCTGTTACCTCTTTCCTTCATCACCAGTAAGAAAATGTTACTGATCAAACTGCATTACAGGGTTTTAGGCCTTTTTGTGCCGAAATAAATGTCTGCTTATGCAGGTATCCGCTTTTGCGAGCTTTCCGCTTATGCAAGGTTAAATTAAACATCTAATAGAGGGGAAATCTCCGTTCCGAGCAAAAGTGCTCGCTTACGCGGGGTTGCCCCTTACGCGGGGTGTCCGCTTACACGGGTGTGCGCTTACGCGGGGTGTCCGCTTACGCCAGTGCCCGCTTATGCGGGGTGTCCGCTTACGCGGGGTGACCGCTTATGCGGGGTTTCTACTTATGCGGGGTTTCCGTTAAGCGGGGTTTTACTGTACTGGTAAGTGAGTGCTGGTGAGTGAGAACTGGTGACTACTGGTGAGTGAGGACTAGTGAGTGAGGACTGTTGAGTGCAGTTTGGTGAGTGAGGACTGGTTGTTACTTATGAGTGAGGACTGTTGTGTGAGGACAGTTGTGTGAGGACTGGTGAGTGAGGACTGGTGAGTGAGGACTGGTGAGTGACGACTGGTGAGTGAGGACTAGTGAGTGAGGACTGTTGAGTGCAGTTTGGTGAGTGAGGACTGGTTGTTACTTATGAGTGAGGACTGTTGTGTGAGGACAGTTGTGTGAGGACTGGTGAGTGAGGACTGGTGAGTGAGGACTGGTGAGTGAGGACTGTTGAGTGAGGACTGGTGACACAGGATTGTTGAGTGAGGACTGGTGAGTGAGGACTGGTGAGTGTTGACTGGTGAGTTAGGACTGGTGATTGAGGTCTGGTGAGTGAGAGCTGGTGAGTGTTGACTGGTGAATGAGGACTGGTAAGTGAGGACTGGTGAGAGAGGACTGGTGAGTGAGGACTGGTGAGTGAGGACTGGTAAGTGAGGACTGGTGAGTGAGGACTGGTGGGTGAGGACTGGTGAGCGTGGACTGGTCAGTCAGGACTGGTGAGTGAGGACTGGTCAGTCAGGACTGGTCAGTGAGGACTAGTGAGTGAGGGGGGTATTGAAATACTAAATCTATCTTATCTACATTCTGTAAAAAATTTGTAAAAAATTCATGAACATTGCTCTATTATTACTTTCTTAAAACATTTTTGTAAATATTTGAACAATGATGCCTCTAGGCATCATGCTCACAATAAATAAACTATAGTGTGGTGAAGCCACTAGGCCATGTTGGGGCGTGTCAGAGTGTGTCAGACTGTATCACAGTCCACTATCACATGCTTCAGTTTCAGCTAAGACACCCCTTTGGGGTGTCGTCCGTTTGCGAGCCTTTGAGACGATGTAGGAGAGTGTGGACGAGATTTCTCCTATGGACGAGGTTGTTGTTGAACGAGACTTTCTCATGGCAGCTCTCTCATATCGTACAGGGCTCGTACCTGGACGAACGAGACACATGTTGAACGAGACTGGCTGGACGACCCCCGTACGAACTTTTAAAGTCTTGTTCGTTTGATGTTAAACAGACCCCTGGATCCTAGTAAGCAGTTGCAGAAATGGCAAGTTGACTGGGTGCAAGTTTGCTTCAGAAAACTATCCAAAGGCTCAATCTAACTCAAACCTTTTAATTGTTATTCATTTATAATTGCATGCTCATTCATCTATGATGAACATACTATTTGCTCCTAGTTAGAGCATGCTTGCACGCACTAAATACATCATCTAGAGACCTAAAGGTTAGAGTGGTAACACATATACACTTTCAGCTGCTGCCAGAAAACTATCCTTTCACTATCTGCATGCTATCCACTGTGATAATGTGAAAGGAGCAGGGTGCCAGTGTCTCAGGGTCTTAGAAGCATGCTCAGCTGACCATGACCAATCACTAGAGACCGAAATACCTCATTGACCCATTGGTGCTTGACCATAATATTTTTGGATCCTATACTCAGGTGGTTGCAGAAATAGCAGGTTGACTGGGTTCCATTAGGTTACAGAAAACTATCCATAGACTGAATGTAACCCAAACCTTTTAATTGTTATTCATATATAATTGCACGCTCCTTCATCAATGATGAACATACTATTTGCTCCTAGTTTTTAATGTTTAATGGATTCACCCTCATGTGCGTTTCCTTGCTCTATTCCAGCACTTGATGACTTTACCGACGACTTGGAGCTTGCCTTGAGGCAGGTGGAGGATGAAGATCGGAGTTGCGTCGTTCGGGGGGAAGTCTTCAAGCATCGGGAGACATTCCGGCTGGACTGTAACTATTGCAGGTGTCACAACGGCCGCCACTTCTGTCAAATGAGGCGGTGTCCTGTGGCCTGCATTGCTGACGGGAAGATGTATGAGGATGGAGACTCCTACGAGAAGGACTGCAATAACTGTACGTGTGTGAGTGGTGTGGCAGGCTGCACCCGGATGCCGTGCCGCACTCAAGTGGCCGACTGTGAACATGACGGTAAAACCTACAGCCATGGTCAGTCCCTGAGGGTTGACTGCAATGTGTGCACCTGCATTGGAGGAAACCTAGCTTGCACAAAGCGACTCTGTCCGAAATCTTGTGTAGACGATGGAAAGACCTATAGACATGGCCAGAGTGTTAGAAAGGACTGCAATACATGCATCTGTATCAGGGGAAACCTAGGTTGCACAAAGCGACTCTGTCCGAAACCTTGTGTAGACGATGGAAAGACCTATAGACATGGCCAGAGAGTTAGAAAGGACTGCAATACATGCATCTGTATCAATGGAAACCTAGGTTGCACAACGAGACTCTGTCCGAAACCTTGTGTAGACGATGGAAAGACCTATGGAAGTGGCCAGAGAGTTAGAAAGGACTGCAATACATGCATCTGTATCAATGGAAACCTAGGTTGCACAACGAGACTCTGTCCAAAGCCATGCGTAGATCTTGATGGAACAACCTACAGACACGGGCAAGTCGTGCAAAAAGATTGCAATGCATGCACCTGCTTGAATGGCCACATGCGCTGCACCATGAAAGCATGTCAGCAACCATGCATAGATGAGGATAAAACCTACCAACATGGCCAGAGTTACGTCAAGGATTGCAACACCTGCACATGCATCAACGGAAACATAGCCTGTACTACGAGAGCCTGCCAGAGACCATGCACTCACGAGGGTCAGACCTATGAGCATGGTCAGTCCTTCAATGTTGAGTGTAACAGCTGCACCTGTAGGAATGGCGCGATAGCCTGCACTGAGATGGGATGTCCACCCGGAGGCTGCCTCCATAACGGTCAGGTGTATGAGAACGGAGCAGGTTTTAAGGAAGGATGCAATACGTGTGGGTGCGTGGATGGAGGTGTGCGCTGCACGCAGCAAGAATGCCTCCCTGAGATATAACCATCAGACGATAAAGGCCTGATTCCATTGTGTGTGGTCCAGGGAGCTGTTTCACAACCATAGACTTCACTCGACTTTTGAAACAGCTCCCTGATGAACTCCAGTCTTGGTGCTGATGCCCAAGTACCCTATTCCATTGCGCCGATGGCCTCCAGACAGACATAGGCAAGTTATGGTGCCATTGCTGAAACTGGAGTATATCTGGACCACATCGGGAGTGAAATCGCCTATATGGAATCAAGCCTTTAACCTCAGCACATCACCGTGCATTATCTCACCCCTCATATTTTCCCCATAGACTGAACAATGGGAACTCATACTCAACGCTCGTTGAGTATTTAGAAAAAAACCCAATGGGGAATAATGTCACAAATGTAAGCCAAGTAGTCAGTGATAGGGGTGAGATAAAATCTGAAGCGCACTCGATCCACAGCCACTGAACATATGTCATTCATTTTGGTTTGCTACATAATCTCACTTGGCTTTGCCTCGTGGGATTACTCCGCATTTAAAAAACTCATGGCATATTTTCAGTGTCTATGGATCTCGATGCAGTTCCTTATTATGGCTTTAAATAGTACCACTGCTCCCTATGCCGTATATTATGTAAGGCACCCTGTGCAATACAGTGGGAAAACTGACTGGACATAGAATTCGATAATTGTCACGAACTCCTAGATCGCCAAATATGTGCCCCAACGCCGTGAGGCATCAGGGGCATATGTTCACGAATCCGTCATTTCTGGGTAAATCCCAATACACATCTACCGATTGTGGAACATTTATAATACTTTGTCAGCAACAAACGGACCGTAATTTGTCTCAGGCGAGGCATCCTAATGGAGTTGGCCGTAGTCAGTAGATGTAGCATAGCTAGGTAAGGGTCAGGCAACAATTAGTGAACCACCTCCTTCAGATGTTATTTTGTCACCAAGGAGTTGTGGTTTGATGTTCCTAAATCGGTCGGCAAAAGTTTATCAACATGTTGATAAATCTAGTCGCAGACAATGGAACATTCGTAAATGGTGCTTGATTGGGTGGCCGACATGATCTGAGGTATTACGTAATTCACCTGGGACAAGTTCACCGACTCCTGTACGATTTGGGAACTAATCGTTTAATCCTGAATCGGTAGATGTGTATTGGGTGTTCTGTGTAAGTATCGCTGATAGGTATGTATGTGCTGACTTAAAACGCCATGATATGGAGAGGCATGCTACCATATCAATTAGGAACAACTTCACTAATACTAAGAGGGGACCCCCACCTACCACGATAGGCCACGACATACTTTCCGATAGCTATGATTTGAAATGCCCAAATCGCGACCTATCGGGAGGTCCCGATGGTTTGAAATCGTGGACATGGTTTGAAATCGTAGAGCGTAGAAACGTCTTTGGAGGACCAAAAACATAAACCATGGTCACGATTGGCTCACGATTCGGTCGGTGATTCACTGTAGATCTCATGCATGATTTTAATATTGATATATACTATAATTTTGGAAATATTGAATGAATCTGAATAATTTTCTACTGCTACTTACAATATATTATGACATTATTTTCAAACACTCTAACAATTAAATTGAACAATATAACTGTGGTAGAATAATAATTCCGATATGAAACTATTATTTTCAGACATTTATACTTCATCAAATAATATCATATTTACAGCGATTATACATCTATATGCGCCCTACCTAATTCCAGAATTTCGTAATTTTTCACCGATTATTCCATGCACAAGAGATATTTTCCTGTTTAATCACCTCCAATAGGCTACGACAGTCTACGAAATTTCGAACATGTTGGAAATTATCGGGACCTCTACGATTGGCGTTTTCTATCGCAGCCTATCGTGGGGTATCGTAGAGTGAATCGCAGAAACCTGTTCCACCTACCACGATTTTGCCAGACCTCACGCTACAATCGGAATGGTGTCGGGAAGGCCGTCGTAAGGCCAATCGGGACCAGAATCGTGGTAGGTGGGGACAGGCTTTAAGGCTACTGAGCTCCAAATCGTCTACGATAGGCTTTACGATATACCTAAATGCTGATTACGAAGTACGCCGATGTTCCTAGTCTTTATGTCACCACTGGCATTTTTCCCCATAGACTTGACATTGGGAACTCGTATCTAACGCCCATTGAGTATTTAGGAAAAACATCCAACGGGGGATAATGTCAAGAATTTTAGCCCATTAATCACTGTGAAGGGTGAGATGAATTCAGAAACCTATTCAGGTATAGAGTCAGAGGTCGATCCCATCTCGTTTGAATCGCTACGTAATTCACACATATTATTACATGATTCAAACTCGCTGGGATACAAACTCTGACCCTAAATTTTCATAGGTTTCCTCTATAAGATGTCTGTCTAAGATAAAATCTTTCTATAATTTTTGCCATTGTGCATTCTATTGCACCAGGGTGTCTTAAATGTCTATCATAGTAGGTGGACGCCATGCCTGACTGTATCTTTATTCATGTTTAGGGCACATGTTTATGCATGTTTAGGGCGCATGTTTATTCATGTTTAGGGCACATAGCTATTGTGTCATAGAAGCGGCCATCTTGCCCCCCAGACACAATGTGGCCGGTCCAGTTATCAATTGATTTTATTTAAGATGTCTTTTTTGGATTGCTATAGAGGGATTTTAGCATCGTCTTATGATTATCTATAGATTATAACAGCAAATAATAATGGTTGTCCCCCGACTGCAATAGCACTATCTCCTGGTGGATCATGGCAGAACTGTGTCCTATAGTTTGCTTGCACTCAGTACCACTCTGTCTGTCTGTCTGTCTGTCTCCCCCCGCTCTCTCTCTGTCTCTCTCTGTCTCTCTCTGTCTCTTTCTCCCCCTATCTCCCTCTCTCTCCCTCTCTCTCCCTCTGTCTGTCTCCCTGTCTGTCTGTTTGTCTCCCTCTCCCTCTTTCTGCACCTCTCTCTCTCCCTCTCTCTGTCTCTGTCTGTCTGTCTCTCTCTCTCTCTCTCTCTCTGTGTCTCTCTGTCTGTCTGTGTCTCTGTATCCCTCTCTGTCTGTCTCCCTCTCTCCCTTTCTCTGTCTCTCTCTGTCTGTCTGTCTCTCTCTGTCTCTCTGTCTGTCTATGTCTCTGTCTCCCCCTCTCTTTATCCCTCTCTGTGTGTCTATCTCCCTGTCTGTCTCTCCCTCTTTCTCCCTCTCTCTCGCACTTTCGCTCTCTCTCTCTCGCTCTTCCTCTTACTTTACTCCCTCTTTATTATTCTATTAATCTATCTCCCTACTTACTGTTGTCTTTTGATGGATCGACTTCAAGAGAAGGATATTACATAGGATATATACCATGGAGAACGGACTGCAATAAAATTGCATTATAATATAATACTTATGGCTTAAATACGACAGGTAAACACATGTCAGTCAAATGGAAGTAAACGATGTATGGCTATTCATGATACACTGGTACGATAAGTTTAATACACGAACATGTATTCTGAATAAATACACTTTGCCACATTGCATATCCGAATAATAAAACTGGCTGACACCTAATTGGATAATTGGATACGTCATGAACATTCACCATTATACTGCATGTGGTACATGATGGATTATGCAGCTTCATTAAACATTTTGTCAATAAACGAATGGCTTGAGATCTTTCTTGTGTTGTAAATGGATAGATAGAACTTTTAGTCAGGTACCATATATGAAATGTTAGGTATCTGTCGGATCTGCTTGGAGTTTCTCCCACACATAGAGACATAGTGAACCAGACGTAGGCTTGGAGACTGACACGCCACGAAAGTGAGATTCTCTTGTAGAGAAAAATACAAACCTGGAGTTCTCTCTTTTTATCATTGAGTTTTAGCCATGCTGAAAACATAACTTAGAACTGTACACAATTTGAAATAACCTCGAACTTCGTTTTTCTAGTGCATGTGGGATTGCGCCACCGTCCGCCATTTTGAATATATCAAGCGTATACAAACGAACGAGCGCGGGAGTCACTAGAAATGCACTCACATATCGGACTGATTTATAATCAGAATGGATCGGCAAATCTTCCTAATATTTGTATATGTTTGAGTCCACATCTTTAACAAACTGACACATGAATTGCAACTCCAAATTCTGAGGGTAAATGTCTGTCATTACAACCGACATACTTTCAGCCTCCCTAGAGGTTGTATGTCCATGCTTTCAGTAACTAGTTGTTTACATAGCTAGTTGACTGAATTCGAAAGGCTCGAACTGTCAAGCAGCCCGTAGCGCCTTGTTCCTCATCTTCCTCGCGGTCCACCTCGTCCGGGGTTTCTGAAAACCGTCTGAGACTCTTTTCCAACTCCTCCATACGACGTACTGAGGACTCAGGACATTTCGGACACTGTGGAAGGGTACGGCCATCGTACTTGTGGTGACATACCTGGCAGACGATGAACGCCGCAAACAATGCCAGTAAGAAAAGCATGTCGCCACGTCTGCTCTCCACAAATTTTCTCAGGTGTCTGGGACCCTAGTGTGGGGTTGGTGCCACACCTGGCCGTAGTGGCGCCACCCGTGCGACATAGTACGTGGAGTACTCTCAGGTGACGCTAGTATAGATTTATAGCCCAATACACTGTAATACAGCATATAGCCTATGATCCATGGGCGCTGCCATGACGCCCCCCGAGTAGGTGTTCTTCACTAAAGGAGGTGAAAAGGTAGCTGTTCTTCACTAATGGAGGTGCAAGAGAAGTGAGTGATAATTGGAAAATGTCACTTTTCATGCCTTGCTCACATATGTAAATAAAGTGTTCCATGTAAAAAAACTTCACGTCCTGGGTTTAACATTATATCTTCCTTTCTCTGGGATCGGTGTAGAGAATCAAACATTGAAAGGCAGCTGAATTTCGTAAGAACAAAGAGCCAGAATACAGGTTTTGTCCCCCGACCACCTAGTGACTGCTTCATGAACTAACAATGGCTCTGTCCCCTATAGATGTATAGCCAAATACACCGGGGTTGTATTTGATCCATATATATATATATATTTAATCATCAGGTGGCGCCTGCATGAAATGTCCGATATGCCTTTTACCAGAGATAACGTCGGTGGCAAAAGTGTGTTCTGCTTTGTGTAGTTTGGCGACCAACCCCGTCTACGATATGGAGGTTGGTGGGATTAAATCACACACGGGATCACTTGAGGTGCGCCTCAAACCAAGTAGTTTTCGTTCTGTACAGGATCTAAAAGCAGGAATATACTTAATAGGAAGTATTCATAGCTTAACAAATTGATAAGGGATCCTAGCTTTTCTTTTTTATTGTATTAAAAAAAATAGACACAAAAGGATATAAAAAATAGAAAATTGGCTTCGAGGTTGGCAGTACAAAAGGTCTGGCAGGGTAGTATTACAGACATTTCCTACCCTGTAGTGTGGCCAGGATTCACCAGATGGCGTATCCATGGCTAAAAGTATAACTACTACACAGGTGGGAACCAGCCTTGGGTCAAGGCGACATCTGGATTTAGTAGCTCTGGGGGTCATTTTTCAGTCGAGAGGATCTCAACCTGAGATCGGCTAAGATCGATCCGAGATCCTGAGACCGACTTTGAGATCAATGGCGGAAAGTGTTTTTCAGACGTTGTCTCAAGTCCAAATCGTGTCCGATACCGATCTTAGGGGATCTCAACTCCAAGGATCTCAAGTTGAGATCCCTAACCCTCTGTGTAGAGCGATCTCAAGTTCTATAGTGATCTTCCTGCGGGTAACCAGCTTAGGTCTAAAAATTACCTCTAAATCACCTATTATTTTTGTCCCTCATGATACCTTTTGTGAACCGATCTGAAGTTGAGACCGATCTGAAGTTGAGACCGTTTTCGAGCATACCAGTAGGAACTTCACATGCGGCCTGAGTGGTGCAGTGACTTCACTTTTTCACTCTCTTTTCAAATGTTTCTCATGGTCATAATAAGCAAAAGAATAATTTGAAAATCAGTATATAGCTTTGCCGGGTTTTAGTTTGCTTTGCTTTAGATATCTTCTAATTAGACTAAGTTTAAGCACCAATAAAAAAATTGAGACAAATATCAACTAGTCTCAAGTTGAGACTGAAGTTGAGATCCTTTCACTTGAGATCCCCTAAGATCACCTGAGATCGTCCCAACTGAAAAACACCAAAAGCACCCCAAACTTAGTCTTATCTTAGTCTCAACTTGAGATCCCCTAAGATCATCTCAACTGAAAAACACTTTGGCCCTCAAACGGTCTCAACATAAGATAGTCTCAACTGAAAAACAGGGCCCAGGGTTGCCTAATGCTCTGTGTGCCTCTTTGCCTGTAGTGCCGCCTGCATTCACCAGACGGCGTGTTCACGGCTCAAGGTGGGCCTGTTGGAGTCGGGGAGGTGTTTTACAGACAAGGTGTTGCATAGACCTGTACAGTTGAAACGATCACTGATGGTCTAAGACCCATTTGGATATAGCTTTGCCATACATGTGCAGGTAAGATAATTCGACTATGCAACGGAAACGGTCACTATCCACGATCATCTCTTCTGTAAAACACCTCCCGAGAGCTTATTTGTAGTTTCTAACTATGCCATATGCCAAAAATGTTATGATGCTATACAAATTCCGAAGTCCAATCTTCAATAGGCAATCTTAGCCAATAGACAAGGTATGCGATTTGTACATCGACGGAGAGGGCAACGTCGTACCTTTCTGACGATGTTTTGTTTATGAAAATCAGCCCGTTATTAACGACACAACAGTGATTTGTCTTTTTCAAGTTAGAAAAAACTAGTTTTTTGTCCCATATTAAACGCGCAGGACTATATCACAGTATTAGTTTCTGCCATTGCACAATCTGGGGTCACCCTCCATCTCCACATTAGACCTAATTATAAATATAGCAGCCGTCGATAGCGGTTGCACCACTAAGATCCTACAGAGACAATATGATTTGATGTAATTTTGACCCCGTGATAATTGACCATGTTCTTTGTCATGTATGTTCAAGAAAGAAAAACCCCTATCATTTGTAATATCAATATAAGTAGTAGTAGTGTAAAAGCTATACCCTCTCGCTTCTATTGTCACAAAGGCGTAACTTTACTCCCTGTAGGAATTAAGCTATGAAACTTTAACCCCAGTTAGAGACACATATAACTGATAAACATGCCAAATATGAAGGAGATCGGTCAATCCAATCCAATGATATTCACATTTGAATTTTGTCATAGCAAATGCTGCTCTGGTGGCCAGTGTAGAATTACTCAAGCGCAGTCGCTAATTTATGCAGTGACCTTCACCTTGACAGCATTTGTTCCCGATAGCACTAACACCATCCATTGTCAGGCCCAGGGAGCAAGGTCATGATGTCGCCAACAGTGAACTGACACACCTCCCCTACAGTGACATGCCTTCTGCAACGAGACCTAATTATAACCTTTTCTATGATCAAGGTCACTATTGGGGTCACTAAACATGTCACTAACTGGGATAGTGGTACCCTTCTATTGAAACGGACCCCTGGTCCGGTTGAAGAAGCGGCCGCTTTGACCCAGGCGCGGGACCTGTTTGTTACTCTCCTACCAGATTTTTCAATTTTCTCAATTCCTTTTGTGTATATTTCTGAATCTGGTTTGAGGCGCACCCCGAGTGATCTCGTGTGAGATTTAACACGACCAACCCCGATATCGTAGAAGGGGTCGGTTGCCAAACTATACTGCATGCAGTAATGATTTCAGAATTGGTCGTTATTATTATCAACGAACGTCGCGACTATAAAACCCCACCCGTGTTTCAGTCGATGGCCGGCGAGTGAGAAATAATACCCAAAGAGCGAGAGTGTGGACGATAATTATTGCGATAATGGTTTTCTACCATTCTCGAGCCCGTCGGCGGAGGATGGGAACTCTCGCACATAGTCTACAATAGAAATACCAGCCTGGGACCTGGGAGCTGTTTCAAAACTATAGACTTAACCCACGTTTTGAAACAGCTCCCTGTTTCACTAGTTTCGTGACATTTCTGTGACAAGTCTATGAAACCGGACACACCATTTAGACGCCATCTAGACATGTCACGAAACTAGCAAAACAAGTCCCAGGTGTCAATGGTCAGAGCAGTCCGAAATAGTGATTTTAAAACACTGAAAACCTTATTGAGTAACTGATATTTGCAGCGGAGAATTATATGTATGTTGTACATGTATTTATATACCCAAGTTCATAATTACTTTTGATGATTACCTTCTTCATGAGAATTGTTTCAATGAAATCAGTGACAACTGCTTGTAAAGCCTAGAGGCCTCGACTTACTAGGTGTAGACCTTAGGAGTAAGGGAGTAAAGGGGGGCGTCCACCAACCACGACAAGGCTACGACAATGGCTTTCCGACAAGGTCCACGACAGGCCAACGACTGGAAAGTGTGTCGTAGCCTTGTCGTGGTTGGTGGACCCTAGTTCCCGACAAGAGTCTATGACAAGGCCTCGACAGACTGCGACTGGAAGCTTGTCGGGGGCTTGTCAGGGGCCTTCCGACAAGGCTACGACAATATCGAACATGTTCGATTTTTGCTATGACTGGACCTTTGTCGCGGAGTGTTGTGGTTTCCTTGATATCACTGTCGTAGTGTGTCGGAACCATGGGCGCCTTTTTTACGGCAACCAGCAAAGTCTATGACATGCCCCGACACCGCTGTCCCAACACTGCTCTTCTTACGACGAGGCTGCGACAAGGCGCCGATAGGAACTTTCTTGTCTGCTCTTGTCATAGCCTTGTCGTGGTTGGTGGACGCTCCCCTTAAGAACTCAAACACAGATCTACTAAGTACCACTATGAGTGAAGAACTTGTCACTGACAACTCAGGAGTCATGTAAAAGCACAGATCATGAACTAGAGCGAGCGATAATGAGGGTAAACTTGCCATTCACTATATGGCTGCCATACAGTCAACATCAAGACAGGGAGGAGCTGCTACAAAATGGCGACTGCCTTAATGCAGTCATTTTGGTACAAGTATGGGCAATTTAGATGATTAATCTCTCCGCATAGAAACCAATATGATTGATCACGATAGAGAGATGGTGACCATAACTTTACATAATGACACTGCGCTACCTCACCTCCTTGCATTGTGGCGACTTTTGTGTATCAGTGCCACAAGGCGGACGTCTACGTTCTTCTACGCATTTTTAAATATTAAAATATACCGCAAAATGCAGAGATACGTAAAGGAAAGTCAGAATGCGCCGAAAAACGCCAAAATACATACAGAAGCGTAAATAAGCGTTGATGAACATTGAGAAGCGTACTAAAACGTTATAGAAAAGCAAACAGATACGTTCCAAATCCATAGCTTATACGTGGTCCCCACCAATTCAAATACGTAGAAGAAATGCCAAAATTTACGCCAGTGTGATTGGGGCATAAGCATTGATGAACGTTGAGAAGCGTACTAAAACATTAAAGCAAAGCAAACAAATACGTTCCAAAATCATAGCTAATACATGGTCCCCACCAATTCAAATACATAGAAGAAACGCCAAAATTTACGCCAGTGTGACTGGGGCATAAATAAGCGTTGATGAATGTTGAGAAACGTAATAGAACGTAAAGCAAAGTCAACAGATACGTTCCCAATCCATAGCCGATAGTGGTAGCTACCATTTGAAAAACGTAGTAAAAACGTCAGAATTTACGCCAGTGTGACTGGAATGCGTAGTGAAATATAAATGCGTTGGATTTGCGTAGTAAATACGCGGAACTCGCGACCTTTCAAATACTTAGAAGAAACGCCAAATTTTACGCCAGTGTAACTGGGGCATAACACTGTTTCCTGTGGCCGTTTCGTGTGGCCTTCCCGAGCCCTTGTGTAAGTCTGGTGCGTGTGACACAGATGCCAAGGTTGTTTGTGGTAATAGGGAACCCTGCACTGAACTCTTTGTATGGTCAAGTACACGTGATCGATAAGACTTCTGATCATTGATAGGCAATCCATTCTCTTTGCACGTCTAATCTACATTATATTCCCACACAATTACTAAGAAAGAAATATCTGGAATGTTATTTCACAAAACCAACAAACTCCAGTGAATTGAATTAAAGTTGATAGATGTTTTATTATAAACTAGAGTTGGTATACAGATTAGTTTGTAGTATTGACACAACGTTTCAGCCAGTGGCGGCCTTCATCAGGTGTATTGAGATTATCGTAAAACTCTAAAGTGGTAAAGTTGAGTACCATTACTGAGGTAGTAAAATTGAGCATTTTTTATGAAGTGGGAAAATTGAGTACTTGGATTTTTTGATATTATGATTTCTCTGGTACTGTCTTGGTACTGGATACAGTCTTGCGGTCTTCTTCTTCTTGTAATTTATAGTGTGCGTATAATTCTGAACCCTTAAAAGGAATAATTAATTTAATACATCAAGATTGTAACAGTTTAACTGGTCAATTTTGGTTGTTTTGTGTTCAACTACTAAGAAGGAAATTGATGAGTGTTTGGTCTGTGTCCTCCTTCCCCATCGGGTTTGGAGTGCGCAGTAATATGAACAAGGTGATAGCCAAGTGAATGTTCTGACGCGCTCAAAACGAGATGGCAAATGGGGACTCAGACCAAACACGAATATGTTTCTGATTTTATCTTAGCCTGGAAATATTTATCTGCTTATCATCCGTTGAGTATGAGTTACCGTATCCAGAAGCCTGGATAGAAATATATAAAATTAAAGAATATAATACAATAAAGGTAAAGTTTGTAATGTCATTGCTGCCTCAGTATCTGTCTATGGTAATGATTCGATACGTGTAAGTTTTGTAAGTGAACTATAGATTAAGAAATAAGAAAACATCGAGACAAAATTAGGTCCATCCGTAATTTAGAAATTACCTATGAATCTTGCAAAAACAGCCCTATTGTATCGAAATCAATAACAGCTTCATATAATTAAAAAGATGATTAGGATTTTTTTATCTGGAAAATAGTCCAATTTGGACTTTGTGATGAATATTACGACCTTTAGGGCCACCTCAAAAGTTCTGGTTAGAAATTTTCATCAATTTATAGGAATTACCACAAAGTATAATTTAGGACGTATTGCTCCAAAATAATGTCCAGATTAGATAATAGTCTATTTGAATCGGTAAATAGAAAATCCCTGATTATTTATGAACATTCTTTTCTACTCGTAACCCAATGATAAAGGTTTCCTTGATGTCCGCAATACCAGAGACAGAATGTCAGGAACATTATATATTTATTTTAAAATATATTTATTTTTCACATTGAAGTTAACCAGTAAAACATACATGTGAATAAATAACACCAAGGTCAATTTAGATACAAATATATAACCATAGATGTCAAACGGTGCACAGTACCTTCTACTTGAACACTATAGTTACTCATAGACAGATGATTATGCAAAGAAATTGCACCCCTCTCATAAAATCTCACACTCTCTAAGTGGTATTCTGTATTCCAGTCCAGATAAAGCCACAAGGGTGCCAAGTACACCGCTAGGTGGCATCATTGAGATTTTAGGAATCTTTGGGTTTCTTTGATGTACATGATTAGCACGGAAGGCAGGCCAGTGGATTCTCAAGGCTCTAAGCCTAGTTCGCTAAAAATTCTCCTCCCATAGAGTGTAGTGAGAACCTTGTACAGAATACCACTTAGAGAGTGTTAGATCTTATGAGAGGGGTACACCCGGAATGGTATGATAATGGTCATGCTACTGTATAATTGTTAATGTTTTATGTGAATTGGGGAACGACATCATTAGAGGAAACAAGATATATCTAAAAGGGAATACAAGGAACATCATAATAAAAAAAAACTGCACAATTGAGATCATTTCTGTGAACATACAAAGTCATTGAAGTTCCATTGACACCACTACATATTTAGATATTCTGGGGCCCATTTAATTTGAAATCTATTTTCCAATGAGAGCGTAAGGCCCGGCGTCCACCTACTATGATATGGCTGCGATATGGTCTACGATGCACCTCCCGATACAAAATCAAAATCGCGTCGGAATGTCACCTAATATCGGGGCAGTTGACCACGTTTCTGCGATTAGACACCGATAAAAACCCCATACAATGCATGATGGATTGGCTTGTCTAAACAGATGTCTACTACTTTGTACCTTCCCGATTGTCTCCGATATTTGCTTTTTGTATCGGTGCCATATCGGTAGGTCTAAATTTCTAACCTAGTAGGTGGACGCCAGGCCTAGCTCTTCAGTAACAGACACGTTGGATGGATATTATATAATATAGCGATTTACTTTTCAGTAACAGACAAATTGGATGGATATTATATAATATAGCGAAAACCTCTTCAGTAACAGACAAATCAGATGAATATCGAATAATATAGCGATTAACTCTTCAGTAACAAACAAATTGGATGGATATTATATAATATAGCGATTAACTCTCAGTAACAGACAAATTGGATGGATATTAAATAATATAGCGATTTACTCTCAGTAACAAACAAATTGGATGGATATTATATGATATAGCGATTTACTCTCAGTAACAAACAAATTGGATGGATATTATGTAATATAGCGATTAACTCTCAGTAACAAACAAATTGGATGGATATTATATAATATAGCGCTTAACTCTCAGAAACAGACAAATTGGATGGATATTATATAATATAGCGATTTACTTTTCAGTAACAGACAAATTGGATGGATATTATATAATATAGCGAAAACCTCTTCAGTAACAGACAAATTGGATGAATATCGAATAATATAGCGATTAACTCTTCAGTAACAAACAAATTGGATGGATATTATATAATATAGCGATTAACTCTCAGTAACAAACAAATTGGATGGATATTAAATATTATAGCGATTTACTCTCAGTAACAAACAAATTGGATGGATATTAAATAATATAGCGATTTACTCTCAGTAACAAACAAATTGGATGGATATTATATGATATAGCGATTTACTCTCAGTAACAAACAAATTGGATTGATATTATGTAATATAGCGATTAACTCTCAGTAACAAACAAATTGGATGGATATTATATAATATAGCACTTAACTCTCAGTAACAGACAAATTGGATGGATATTAAATAATGTAGCGATTTTCTCTTCAGTAACAGACACATTGGATGGATATTAAATAATATAGCGAAAACCTCTTCAGTAACAGACAAATCGGATGGATATAAAATAATATAGCGATTTACTCTTCAGTAACAGACAAATTGGATGGATATAAAATAATATAGCAAATAACTCTCAGTAACAGACAAATCGGATGAATATCATATAATATAGTGAATAACTCTTCAGTAACAGACAAATTGGATGGATATTAAATAATATAGCGATTAACTCTCAGTAAAAGACAAATTGGATGGATATCATATAATATAGCTAATTACTTAACTCTCAGTAACAGACAAATTGGATGGATATTATATAATATAGTGATTAACTCTCAGTAAAAGACGAATTGGATGGATATTAAATAATGTAGCAATTTTCTATTCAGTAACAGACACATTGGATGGATATTAAATAATATAGCGAATAACTCTTCAGTAACAGACAAATCGGATGGATATAAAATAATATAGCGAATAACTCTTCAGTAACAGACAAATTGGATGGATATAAAATAATATAGCGATTAACTCTCAGTAACAGACAAATTGGATGGATATCAAAACTGATGCAATTGAAAAAACACTTGACTCGAGAGAAGCCAAAAAGTCAGTCGAATAATTTAATCCAGATCGAACGACGAACATTAGATCGAGATTCTAATGAATTCAACTTCAGTGTGTTCATGCTGCTCATTTAAAAACAAGAAACGGCTATTTATTTTACCATAAATAAAATATGTAAAAGCTTAAAACATTATTGTAACATAATTCCACACAACTGACATTATAACATTGACATATGGCATCGATTCCTCACTGGTGTTACCCATTATTGATGTTGTATAAATATTAACTTGAGTTGTGTAAGCTGCTGTGTACTACCGAGTAAATAACTCATATTTCCGATAACTTAACATGAGCCAAAGGTAAAATAACAGCCCACTACATTTGGTGATTGTACACGCAATATTCCCTTAGTAAAAATTGCTTTAAAAGGATATTGTTCCCCCAAATGAAATAGAACACCGAAAAAACATCATTTTCAATTATTCCATGCTATAGCTCAGAACGCATATACCATATTCCTATATACCTATATGCGAACAACCTATGATTACCTAACGCTGCTGGGGGTGGAATAACTTTTGTTTACTGCCCAGGTTGACGTTTACTGCCAAGGTTGACATTCAGATATGTTCGGTTTTTAGCCGGATTCAGCCGACAATTGAAGGTATATAGGAATAGGGAAACCATGTACCGGTGGAAATAAGTCAAAGTTACTCGGTAAGGCTTAAAAATATTACTGCCCGCGACTACGCCTTTGGCAGTAATCTTTCCAAACCTTACATCGTAACTCATATTTCAGACAACTTAACTTGAGCCAAAGGTAAAATAACAGCCCACAACATTAAGTGATTGTACACGCAATATTCCCTTAGTAAAAATCGGTTTAAAAGGATATTGTGCCCACTTTGGCAGTAATCTTTCCAAACCTTACCTCGTAACTTTGACTTATTCCCACCGGAGCATAGTTTCCTCTAGAACTCATCAATGTAGACGCATGCGTTAGATAGGCCCGTATCCATTGGCCGACGAAAATTGTGTAGATTTTATGAGTTCTCCTAAAAGTCCATTTCCATTTTGCGTCAGCAGTGCTAAATGTCCGTCGTTGGGTCCTGACTGTAGATTGTTTACGCCCAATAGAAAGGGGCTTTTGGGAGAACTAAAAGAATCTACACCGTTTTCGTCGGCCGATGCACTGCGCGAAAACCACCATTTTATTCAAATATATACGCCATCATGGAAGTGCATGTATTGGCTGAATATTGACTTGTTTTCATATATATTTGCCCAGGCCTTATATACGGACGCTTCTTGGCTGTATTTCACACCAGGGACCCGTTTCAATAGCCTGTAGGACGTCCGTTATTGGGTGTAGTGACACGATAGCGACAGGTTGCGTTGCAGTAGTTTAGTGACAAGCCATTCCGCGAGTCCTTGTTACAGACGGGCGCTAATAGTGGCTTGACTATTTCATAAGTGCGATGTCTGGTCACTATCGGGGTCCCAAATAGCGAGAGGGTATACCCTCTCGCTTGTATTGTCACAAACGCGTAACTTTACTTCCCGTAGGGATTAAGCTATGAAACTTTAACTCCAGTTAGGGACACATACAACTTATAAACATGCCAATTATGAAGGATATCGGTCCATGCAATCTAATGATATTCATATTTGAATTTTGTCATAGAAAATGCTGCTCTGATAGCCAGTGTAGGATTTCTCAAGCCTGTCACTAATTTCTGCAGCGACTTTTACCTTGACAACACTTGTTCCCGAGAGCACTAACACCATCCATTGTAAGGCCCAGGCAGCAATGTCACTATGTCACCAACAGTGAACTGACACACCACCCCAATAGTGACATGCCTTTTGAAACGAGAATTAAATTTTGTCACTATTCCTGTCACTATTTGAGTCACTAAACATGTCACTAAATGGTTTAGTGACCCATTCTATTGAAACGGGCCCCTGGTGTATATGAGAGGAAATACCCTTTGCCCCCACTGCCTCCCACCCCTTTGTGTGGGTAGAAGTATAGGTGTCCTCAGTAGGAAGCCCTCCCCCCCCTCACCCCCCGCCACCCCCACCCCCCGCCCGCTCTCAGTGAAGCCCTCTTCACGGCACGCTTATATATATACGCCTACAGATGAGGTGTATACACATGGGGAATAGGACGACCTTGTATACGCATAATACTTACTTATATACACTGGGCGCATTCATATGTAAAATAATGACGTTTGTGCAGTGATGGAAATGGGAGGTGTTTTTAAAACTAGGAACGATATTGGCTGAACGATCAATGATTTGACTAACCTGGGGCGATAGTGACCACGATCGGAGTGTCAGTCCGTGTTTAAAATGTAGTTCTCAGAATTCAGGACAACTTTTGCAGTTTTTATTGTTTACTGTTCTCTTTTCTTTTAGTGGAAGACGGTTTCTTATAAGGGATCAACCCCACCTAGCAACAGACCTGAAAAAAGATAACGTTTGTGACCTTTTAAAAAGATTCAAAATAAAGATATTATCCTGATCTTCTTGTGAGACTATCCTCCATAACGACGGATCACTTTAAGTAATATAAAGAGACGTCACGAGTTCGAGTCTGAGTTTATTTATGTCACGCATAATTTCACGAGTCGAAGACGAGTGACATTATGAAGCCAACAAAATGTGTGGCATAAATAAACTCAAACTCAAACGAGTGGCGTCTAGATTTTATCCTACCCCGTTTTGACATTTGTTCAGTATTAGAAAGTAGTGGCATAAACAACACTTTATGTCACACCCAGTGAGATAAACAAATCCCATGTTAAGCCTATGGGTTTTTTTTATTAGGGGAAGGATAATGAGAATGCAACAAAAATATAAAAGTGTTGGTAAATACCAACACAGGATTGGGTCTTAAGGACTAAAAGCTGTCCTTGCAAAATGACTATGAAAAAACAATAAGACAAGTCTTTCTAAGAACAACCCAAATGATCTAGATGATCAACTTAAATGATCTAAGATATGCCCCTGAGGGTCACAGAATTTACGATGCTCTGTAAAGTAACAGCTGTATTACTTGATGCCAATAAGATAACACTGAAACAATGGATTAATGTTAGTAAGTCGCAATACAAGGGTCGCAACTGATTTATAGGTGAAAAGAAGAAAAAAGATCTGAGAAAAGATATATATATATATATATATATATATATATATATATATATATATATATATAGGTTACTGTAGTTAGAATACTTAAAACAAAAACAAAAGAAAAAGGACCAATGGTATGACCACATCATTGCGAATTGTAGTTTGGAATTGTTTACTGTGTTTTTTAATGATGTAGAGATTTCAGATCGTATAAGGACCAAACACTGGAACAAAGGATGTAAACAAAAGAAACAATAAAACTGATTTAAAAAAAAGAAGAGAATGCAACAAAAACCACAATAGGATCAATTCTTTTATCGTTCTTACTTTTAAAAACACCTCCCTGGCCTCTATAGGCCACGATCCGGACGTAGATCTGGCCTTTGAAACAACTTCCTAGCGCACAGCAATAATTCATAAAGAAAGAAAGGATATATATAAACAATGATGACTGGTTTTGGGTACGAGTGGCCGTAGTCTCTGAGTAGTTGACGCGTAGTAATATCCGAGCGTTTAGTGAGGATACTATGTCGTCAACTACGAAGAGATTACGTTTACTCGTATACAAAACCAGTCTTTATTGTATTTATTACCCACCTACACGATTAATAATAAGTATATTGTAAGTATATAATTATATTGTGATGATTTGATCTAATTTTGAATGGGACTATTTTTCGGGAATCTCCTGCAGGAGATTCTGACATGCCAGAATCTCCGGGTAGTTGTTTCCAGGTCCTCTATTCCTTTCCTATGGAGACTCCGTATTAGGTGGGTAATAAAACACTAGATTGTAATTAAGGCTATGTACAAAGCCTGTATTATGGTGGAGAAAGGATCGTTATTCTTATATATATATATATATATATATATATATATATATATATATATAGCGCCTTACCAGCATTGATCTGGAAATAGATCCCTCTGACCAATACCAAAGCACGTATATTTGGTCTTCAGTAATAAATCCTCGCACGAACACACATGGATATCCACTGAATGTGTGGAGTAATGATTTCAGTAATGATTATATAGAACGTGAGTAATAATTATATAAAATGACCTAACCATGCTGTACATGCTACAGAACGAGATGAGGAATTGTAATTTTTCACAGAACGAGGCCCCAGGCTGAGTTCCGTAAATAACATCAATTTCCCTTAAGTTTTGTAGCATGTACAAGCATGCTGGGTTGTTATATATTCATCATACATCCGAAATTGATAAAATCTTACAATATATTGGCATAGAAGGCATGTCGATATGAAAGCCCACGCAATGCCGATGTTTCAACGTGCTCAGTATAACAGTGTACTGCACAGGGTTCAGTATACAATTTATACTGCATAGGGGGCAGTAGGTACATAATCATCAAATATACTGCATGGGTATATGATAAAGAAAAGGTTGATATTGCAAGACACCCCTTCTGCATCTTATTTATGAATGTGAATGGTGATAAATTTGAAATACGGTCCGTTGTGCACTGAGGTAGTGTTAGCACTGACGATTTCTTATAGCACTCCACGTTTCAGCCCCAATGCCCTATTCACCATAACATTATTTCTTCAGATATTAAACACAAGAACAATTCGATTTCTAACCTTTGGTTGTATTTAACAATGTTTGAATGAGAATAATGTATCATATATGTAATTCTACTGACACATGAAAGCATTTCAATAATAATTGTGTTGTGTAGAATGCAATAGGTCTGTGCTAAATTGCATCACATGTATGCATAGGTCTGTTCCACCACTTGTCTCACTTTTCATTACCTTGATCGAATCGATCCAATATGACGTGGTTTGCTGATGCTGGTGGTGGGTAGCCTAAGGCCCGGCGTCCACCTACTACGATAAAATCGTAGACCTCCCGATATGGCACCGATATAAAATGTCAAAATCGGAGCCATATCGGGAAGGTGCAAAATCGTAGACATATGTCTAGACAAACCAATTCACCATGCGCTGTATGTTTTTTTTTTATCGGTGTCTAAATGCAGAAACGTGGTCAACTGCCCCGATATCCCCGGTAACCTTCCGACGCGATTTTGATTTTTTATCGGGAGGTGCATCGTAGACCACATCGGTGCCATATCGTAGTAGGTGGACGCCGGGCCTAACCAACCACAATATACGCAATGCCTATGCTTGAATAATAGCTTAAAACAGTTATAAGTATAAAAAAAAGTAAAAGAGATTCCGATGATACGCACGTAAGAGCGAGAGGTGAATTTTTACAATCAGTTATAAGTGACTAATACATTTATTCCCCATAAATAATATGAATAAAATTTTTCAAATTGAAAAAGGCCCAACAAAATTGGCCATGTCTGGGGTTTGAACCCAGGATCTAAAGCATGTGTTCCACCAAATTGACGCTCGGAGACGGCCAGAGGCGGCCGGCCGGCTGGTTTTTACAGGGCCGGGCAGCCAGAGACGACGACCGCACGGTTGCGGGCGACAGTGTTTTCACTGGGCTGGTCCGGCTGATTCCGGCCGATTTGCTGATCCACCAGGCAGATTGTCCCAGCTGATCTGAGCCGATGAGCGATTTGGGCGGCCGACGTCCACAATTCCTCCACATGGTCATCGTCCGGCCCTAACTCACTCTTGGTGGATCACGTGGTTTATTTAGCGTGATGATTCTCCATTGCTAGTCACTGTCCTCTGAGAATCGTTCATCTCACTGTCCTTATCCTTCTCACTGTCCCCTGACCTTAACCCACCGGGCGAGGGACCCGGAGAGGTAACGACCTTGACCTGACAGCACTTCCTCCAGCCACACATATGGAGGAAGGTCCCCCGAAGGTCATTGCGGTAATGCCAGAACACGAACACATTAAACCAGGAGTTAGAATAACTAAACATGTAGAAAATATCCTCCATCAACCGTATGCCCTCAAAGTAAGGCCCACCCCACAACAAGTACAAATTCATGAACATGGGCAGGATGGAACAGATTATGAATAAAATCACCAGAACAACAATCATCTCAATGTTGCGTATGTTCTTTTTCTCCGCCGTTGATTGCTCATTGGAGCCCCGTTCTGCAGCTAGTAAAGCAATGACCTTGCAGTAGCAGTAGAGAATGATAACCAGAGGGATGGCGAAGAGAATAACCAGATCGACCAGAATGAAGTACTTGGACATGGGTTTGTACGAGTCGGTGATGCTGCACGTCCAGAATGACACCACCCCTATCTGGCGAACGTTGAGATCGTACACAATAGGCGCGCGTATGGCGTATATGAATCCGAACACCCAGAGAAGGCCAACCATTCCCCAGGCCGTCCGCACTGAGTCGGGGTTGAAGAAGGCCTCCCTCCGCTCCACAGTGAGCAACTTCACCACTGCCACGGCAACAATAGAAAACACGCTCGCCGCGGCCGAACCTGAAGCCACTAAGTGGCAGAGCTTACAGAGAATGGAGCCGAGGTAGAGGGCCGAGTATAGCCCCGTGATTTGCGCGGGGACCACGAAGGAGCCGATAAACGAGCGCGCTAGAACGAGGGAGGTGAGGAAGATGTTGTTGGGGTCCTGGCGGAGTGCTGGGGATCTCAGGACGACGATGATCACAGCGACGTTAGAGGCGACGATGAGGAATATGATGAGTGCGTACACCGCCACGTAGACATCACGACGCACCCCGTCACCGCCCTCCGCCTCCACCTCCGCTCCCGGTGCCTCAGCATCACCGGCTTCAACTTCTGGGTTGTTCAACTCCGGGTCTTCCCCTTGTGGCTCCTCCGCTAGATGTGCGCCTATGTTTTCTTCGTCTCCGCCCAGTCCGGGGTCAGAGCCCAGAAGAAATTCAGTCTGTGTGTTACTTTGGTTTTCACTGCCGTGAGTCGCAGATCCAATGAGGAGGAAGAGAAGAATCCAACGCGCAGACATGGCTTCAGTAGTGAGCGGCTAGTGTAGATCAGGCTAGCAAATCTGGAAATAAAAAAATATTTACATCACATTCAGCAGGCTAACCAGTTTTGTTGTTGTTGTTTTTTTATTCAAGTAAGAAGGTACATTTCACCCTAGTAGGGCGTTTTTACATGTAAATCCATCAACAGGAAACAAGAACAGAGGACAGACAATACTACAGTAAAACCCCGCGTAAGCGGTCACCCTCCGTTCCGGGCTAAAGTGTCCGCTTACGCGGGGTTTTCAAGTTTCCTCCAGCCCAATACAAATGTGTTATAGACCGATAAATAGGGCAGACAGAGGCGATATTACGCGGGGTTAAAATAAACATCTAATAGAGGAAAAAATTTCCGTTCCGAGCAAAAGTGTCCGCTGACGCGGGGTGTCCGCTTACGCGGGGTGTTCGTTAGGCGGGGTTCTACCATATATTTACACTATATCGTACAAGGATACAGGGATAATATAACATGTTTTACAGCACATTCAGCAGGCTAACAAATTTTGCAATACACAGTAGAACCATACTTAAGCGGTCACCCTCCGTTCCGGACCAAATTGTCCGCTTACGCGGGGTGACCGCTTACACGAGGTTGGAATAAAAGTCTAATACAGGGAACCGTTCCGGGTAAACTTGTCCGTTTACGCAGGGTGGTCGCTTACGCGGGGTTCTACTGTACAGTACACTATATCGTACAAGGATACCGGCATTATATAACCCATTTTTTCTATTATGCAGTGAAATATTATGTATCTATCTTTTCGTGGAATTTGCCTTTATCGAGTGAGCTTAACATATCTAAAAAGTTTTCAGAATGTTGTAAATTGTCTTCCTTGGAACATCAGCGGACTCTCCGTGAAAAAGGCAACTACGTTCATATATGTAGGCCGGGTTCGCAGTGGGTCGACAGGCTGTCCTCAGAGGAGGTGTGAAGCGCAGCGCCCCCTATCGTTTTGGCATGGTCTCAAATGACAGCTGAATGGAGATTCCTATACAAAAATAGGCTAACTAGTAACAGCTACTACATACAAACTGTTAGAGCTCTATCAAAAATTTTCAGATATTGATAGAATGATATCTAATGTACTCCAAAGCACAATAGAGCTCAATAGAGCTCCACGTTTTATGGCTGTTTGGTATTGTTGAATACAGCCTTATTTCACATAGGCTATGGCTTACAAGCCTCACACAGTACATTGTCAAGAGCTCCTTCCCCTCTGCTTGCAGGTTTGAAAGTGGCGCCTTGAACCTAGTTTGGCAACCAACCCCTTCTACGATATAGGGGTTGGTCGGGTTAAATCACACACGGTATCCCCTGGGTATCCCTTTTGTGTTCACCTCAAACCGAGTTGTATTCTATTAATACTATAAAAGCAGATATACTTAATATGAAATATCTATTGCTAACAAAGTGACAAAGATACCACAAATTACATTCAAAATATCATGAAATAGTACACAGGAAAGGAATAAAGATAATGGAACATTGGTTTTGAGGTTACGACATTGTATAACAAACATATTTTACCCTTTAATGCACCCAATATTCACCAGATGGCGTATTCCTATCTAAAGGTATAAGTACTACACAGGTGGGAACCAGCAAAGGGTCAAGGCGACATCTGGATTTAACACGACCAGAGCTAATATTTTGTAGCTCTGGTTGCCAGTGTACCTTGAACCCTGCCACGATGGCATATATCAGTTGGGTCCCTATAGGGGGCGCTGCGCTTCACACCTCCTCTGGGCTGTTCTCACTCATCTCTCTGAGAAGAGTGGACCCCTGGAGTGGACCCTTGGTTCCTCAAACTGGTAGGGTTTTCCGAACCCTCTTGGTGGTTAGGTGAGTCAAGGACTCCAGTCTCTAGATTAGCCTCCCCAGCATTACCTTGCACACCGTGCCAGGGTACTGTACTTTGGGAGTGGTCTAACTGGGATCACTCCAGCCTGGGACCTGTTTCACTAGTTTTGTGACATGTCTAGATGGCGTCTGTGACACCATACAGACAGATTGGGGTTGACTAGTTTCGTGAAAACACAAGTAGCTGCCCTTAGGACAAGACAGACCCCAAACAGGTGTGTCTGGTTTCATGAGAATTAGACATTAGACTTCGTTTTGTCCATTCTTGCTTGCACTGTTGGTGTCGCTTTTCATGTCTGTCTAACACTTTTGTCACGAAACTAGTGAAACAGGTCCCAGGAAGTTGTAATAAACAACTTATTGTTTATCTAAGTTCTGGAGTTGTGGTCTGTGTAACTAGGTTAGCTCATACCTGTCGAAAATACCGAACCGCCTTAGGTAATTGTGCGTAGGGTGGGATATCGCCGGGAACTAGACTTTCCGAAGATAGACTCTCTCACACAGCTAAAGCTGGCGACCACCACACGGACATTGATTAACCAGGGACTCGACTTATTACCCAGAAGATTGTCTGCCAGAAGAAAGGGCAATAAAAACTAAACGAAGACTGCCAGACCATGTATATCTTGTCATTGAGAAAAATTCACTAACATTTACAAGGATGTCCAGTAACTTCAAAATTACTAAATGACATCTATCCTTAACGTAAAATCTGAAATATTCTTATTCCTACTGGGCTATCCTTCTAACTGCTGTTAATTTGACATGGCGATGGGCGACATGCCTTCCCTCTAGACTGCAGAACACAGTATACAACTATATCTCCGCTTTGAACCTAGCGGGACGAGGATCATAGATTAAATCTTAAGGAGGATGTTTAATGATCAGAACGGGGTCTCGAGTGATATCGATAGCCTGGCTTTAACCGTTAGTGGCGGCCATTTTGTTTTGCGGTTAATTTCGGAATAGGAGATATAGTAACGAAGAGAAATATATATTTATATTCAATAAATCATTTTAGGAGTGTTCTTGCTGGGTAGAAATATCCACCGAATCATATAAAGATGACCTCAGATCTTCACAAGGTGATGTACACCTGACATTATTCATCCATTGCATCTTCGAGGTTAAGCAACCTTTGATGATTTAGCTCCATTTTATGTCCAGACTGCCCTCTTGGACAGTCAAATGTCGACCGGAACAAAGGAGAACAACCTTCTTTACGGTCCTCTTTATATATATAAGTACATAGAAATCGACGAATCACAAGAATAATGGTTTATAATTGAAAAGGTGGACTTTTGACAGATATCCAGGTAGTAATCGAGTATATGAGCATTATTTAATTAGAGATATGCCTTTATCTCACCCCATTGTCCCATATGCTTAACATTGGTAGCCCATGGCCGTAGGGTCAGGGGCGGTCATTGCTCCACCTAGCGCACTCCCTCTGTACTCGCGCTCCCTGCGCGCCCCCTCGTGCGAATCACGTGAACTATTAGGTCACGTGGTGAAGCACGCTCTCACACTCTCCCTCACTCTCTTCACGCGCTTCACTACGTTCAGACGCTCTCCAATTTTCTCCGCTATTTTTGGCCTACATCGCTCGCGGCACCGGATACTCCACATGTATCGGCCCGAGGTCGTTAAGGTTTAAAAGTACGAGTAATTGTCCGCCAGAACAACGTGAGGATGCCGAAGACACGAGCAGGCCCCAGCACATCGCACGCCGATGCGGAGGCTGAGGTAACGTCGGAATCCACCCTACGGCCGTCGGAGGAGCACGTGGACTCGGCCTCCGAGGTAGGCAGTGTTAAGACGGTCAGGCTCGTGGCCGTGGAGAAAGGCCTCGCCGACTTCAAAAACGACATGAAAGATCAGATCGGGGGAGTCCTGGCCGCCATCAACCGGCTGTCGGAGCAACGGACCAACAACCGGGCCTCACGGCCACCTTCCGTCCAGTCGGCCGTGGATCGACGCACCAACGAGTGGGCCGAGGACCAGGCCGCACGGGTCCTGCCTCCGCCACGCCAGTTGAGGGAGCGGTATGCGGCCGACTCCTACATCCAACGCGAGCTGGACCGTGAGGCCATCAGACACGACAGGACTACGGGTAAGCTCCATTCGGACTTAAACATCTCTCGGTTGACCTCAAAGCCATTTATGTTTGTGGACCGCGAGGGCGTATTTACACTGTCTCAGAAGCTGGAGGTGCGGGGGTCCCTAGGGCCGATGGAATACGTTAGCGCGTTCCTCGGTCTGCTGGGGGACGACCGAGCCGTGGAGCCCGCCGACCGGGACCACATGTTTAAGCACCTCCACCAGGTATCCATCGATGCCCAATCTCGACCGTGGGCCGGGGTGAGGCGATGGAGCCAATTTGTGTTCGACCAAATCGAGGCCGGCAGGCTTAGCTGGTCCGACTACGGTCTGATACAGGAGGAGCGAGTCCGGCTCGCCATGACGACCTCGACCCGGTCGGCCGGACCGGATATCGCAGGGAAGGACAAAGCTAGGGAGCTGCCTTGCCGGCAGTTTAATTCGGAGAGAGGGTGCAGGCATCGGAGCGGGCACGAGGACGGGCCCGTGAAATGGGTTCACATTTGCTCGTTCTGCGATTCGGTGGGGAAACAGTGCGGGCACTCGCTCCATGCCTGTAACCGCAAACTGGGGTACACCATGGGTTACGAGTCCCAGCCGGTAGCCCCTCAAACAACACGCCGCGGACAGCAAGGCGGATACCCCCCGCAGGCCGGATACACGATGAGGGCGGCCGACCCTGGACCGGATGCCCTCTAACAACATGGACTTCCGCAGCCAGCAAAAAATGGGCACGGTGCGCCCCGAGAGTAACCGGAGCGCACCCGACTACAGGATGTTCACGTGCACCCCCCACCCGGGCTCCCGGGGTCAGAGGGTACGCGGCATGTGAGATCACAGAGACGTCCAGTGCTGAAACAGCACGGGGCAGGAAACCGCCAACGGCCACGTGGGCACAGGTGGTCAGCGGCCGACTCCCGGTCGGCACCTCCCCACGTGAGGCCACCCCGACACGTGACGTCACACACGGAGTGAGGATTCCCCCACGTGACGGGCGGGCAATACACAACAACAATAACAACACGACTCCGCAGGACCACGTGGCCGTGCCGGTGGGCGTCCCCCACCCGGCCACGACCGGCCACGGGACCGAGGACGGAGCCCCTCCTTGCGCGCCCCCGGACTTCGCTAAGCTCGAGGAAGTGTGTCGGACCGGGATTATTGCCGCCGGGACTCGTACGGACCCGGAGGCGTTCAGGGCACATCGGCGCCCGGCGCACGGCCACATCTACGAGGCAGTGCGGGCCTCGGGCCTGCCCAACGCGATGTGCAGCAAGATTACTCTCCCCACGGACCTACGGTTGCGGGCGTGGGAGAAATACCTCACGGGCATGCGGGGGAAGCAGGAGCTGCTGGGCTTCATACAATACGGCTTCCCCCTAGGATACCTCGGTCCCACGACGGATACCAGAGGGGTGCCTAACCACCCCAGTGCCACCGGGTACCCGACCGAGGTAGGGCAGTTTGTGAAAAAGGAGCTGTCGTTCTCCAATCTGCTCGGCCCGTTCTCCGTCGCCCCGTTCAGCCCGTGGTGCCACGTGTCTCCCCTGATGTCGCGGGAGAAGCGGGACTCCGAGGCCCGGAGAGTAATAACGGACATGACGTTCCCGCGGCAACAGAGCGTCAATGCCTTCGTGATGAAGAACTCGGTCTACGGGGAGGAAAGGGAGCACAGCCTCCCTACCATCGACGGGTTCGTCTCCCGCCTCCTGAGGTCGGGCCCCGGGGCCTATATGGCCTTGATCGACATCGCGAGGGCATACAAGAACTTTCGCTGCGACCCCCTGGACTGGCCCCTCCTATGCTTCATGTGGGACGGCGGGTACTATTGTGATACGGCCATGCCGTTTGGTGCCCGCGCGTCCTCGTACCATATGCAGTGCGTAGCGGATACCATAGTGGAGATTCTGGCCGGCAAGGGGGTCGAGGGAGCGATGTATCTCGACGACCTAATCATCATATCGCCGTCGAAGGAGAAAGCCGCGGCGGACTTCGCGACCGCCCGGGAGCTCTTCAGCGAGCTGGGTCTCCCCGAGGCCCGGGACAAAGCTCAGGAACCGTCGCAGGTGGTCCGCTGGCTAGGGATCGACATCGATGCCGCGAAGATGACGCTATCGATCCCGGAAGACAAACTGCAGGACGTGCGGCAACACGTCGCGGCCGTCTCCCGGAAGCAGTCACTCACGAAGCGGCAGCTCCAGTCGATACTGGGGAAAATACTACACGTCGCAAAGTGCATCCGGCCGGCAAGGGCATTCGTCAGCAAGCTCCTCGAGGCCCTGCGAGGCATGTCCGGATTCTACATCAACATCTCGTCGGACATGCGGCAGGACCTCGACTGGTTCTCGAGATTCGCTGACGGGTGGAATGGGCGTGCCTTGATCCCCAGGGGCCCCCCGACAAAATGTATCACCGTGGACGCCTGCCTCACCGGCGTGGGGGGCACGGACGGCCGCCTGGCGTACTCCGGTCAGGTCTGCCCGGTCGGGGACCCGGTGGAGTGTATCTCGGAGCTCGAGGCCCTCAATACCATCTACGCCCTCAACACGTTCCTCACGGACCGTGACCGAGGCACGAGGGTGGAGGTGTTCTGCAACAATATGGGGACTGTCCAGGCACTCACGTCGGGGCGGGCACGCAACCGGGTCCTCGCCGAGTGCGCGCGCCAGGCCTGGATGGTACAGGCGAAATTACAGGTGGACCTCCTGTACACCCACATCCCGGGGGTCCTCAACTCGGTCGCGGACGCCCTCAGCCGGTCGCACCTCACCTCCAGAGACAATGCTAGAGCTGAACGTTACCTGTCATTTCATAATCTCATGACTGTTGTGCCTTGTAACCACGCCTCATTTGTGCCTGTCCTCCGGCTCTCCTGCAGATCCGGCGCTACGTTGTCTCCAGCAGAGGGCATCTGCACGGCAAGCCGCGGCGCGTGCCCCCGGCACGGTCGCGAACCAGCGAAGCGCCGTATGGACCTACATCGCATTCTGCCGGAGGACGGGTACGGACCCGCAGCAGCCGTCGGTCAGCCTCGTCACGTCGTATCTGGAGTACGTCCGGGACCACGCCCCCTCGCCCGCGACCGTGGCCAACCACTTGTCGCACCTACGGTCGCACCTGCGCCTGTCCGGGGGCAACGTCGCGGCGACCGAGGACGCGAGAGTAAAGAGGGCCATCGACGCAATGAAGAGGGACAAGTCCTACACGCCGAACATCAAACCGCCCATCCCGATGCAGGCCCTCAGGAGCGTCCTCGGTGGACTAACGGCCACGCCCCTCGACCGGGCCACCAGGGCGGCCTGCCTGCTGATGTTCTTCGCGGCCCTGCGGCAGAGCGAGGTCGCCCCACCATCCGTCCGAGGATTCGATCCGGACAGGCACCTAACTCGCGGGGACGTGAAAGTCACGTCAACTCATGTCACCGTCAGGGTAAAAGCGGCAAAAAACCTCCAGTGTGTTGGAGAGGAGAAGCACGTGGCTCTCCAGCCCTCTCCCGACCGGAGGTCGTGCCCTATGCAAGCCGTGCGAGAGATGATCGCGGCCGTTCCCACGTCTAGCGACCGAGACCCGTTCCTGATGAACGCTGATCGGTCACCGATAACGACCAGGTCGCTGACGAGGGAATGGGACAGACTTACGGCTCTGGCGGGGATCCCGGCGAAAACGTACACGTTGCACAGCCTGAGAAAGGCCGCGGCCACTCAGGCCTTCCAGGCCGGGGTCCCCGAACTCTCCATCCAGAGATACGGGGGGTGGCGCTCGAACGCACACAGGAGCTACATCCGAGTGTCGAGTGCCACTCAGGTTAACGACTCTCTGATAAAGTCAATTAACAAGTGACTCGAACCTTTTCCCACCCTCCACGCCACTTTTTCATGGATTTTTGGCGTTTTTATACACACTGTATATTCATATATACCATTATACTTTATACATGTATATCCATATGTATTATACTATTACATATCAACATATGTAATACATTATACCTTATCACGTATAACATATACCATATTACCATATATGTATCATATCTACCAATATGTTATCATATAACATAACATATCTTCCATATGTATCTTGTTATCTTTAAGATATTACTATCACGTATTAATATCTTCTATCTTCGCTCATAAAATTAAAATAAATTTTATTTGCCCAACCTCTGCTTTATACTTTTGTGTTGCGGGTAAAGGGGTTATGGGTAGCCCATGGCCGTAGGGTCAGGGGCGGTCATTGCTCCACCTAGCGCACTCCCTCTGTACTCGCGCTCCCTGCGCGCCCCCTCGTGCGAATCACGTGAACTATTAGGTCACGTGGTGAAGCACGCTCTCACACTCTCTCTCACTCTCTTCACGCGCTTCACTACGTTCAGACGCTCTCCAATTTTCTCCCACCCACCCTCTCCTATATCTTCCTACTCTCGTAGGGCGTTTTTATACACACTGTATATTCATATATACCATTATACTTTATACATGTATATCCATATGTATTATACTATTACATATCAACATATGTAATACATTATACCTTATCACGTATAACATATACCATATTACCATATATGTATCATATCTACCAATATGTTATCATATAACATAACATATCTTCCATATGTATCTTGTTATCTTTAAGATATTACTATCACGTATTAATATCTTCTATCTTCGCTCATAAAATTAAAATAAATTTTATTTGCCCAACCTCTGCTTTATACTTTTGTGTTGCGGGTAAAGGGGTAATGGGTACCCATTTTACATAACCCTATGAGTATTGCAGTCCGTTCTCCATGTTCTATATCCTTTGTGTCGCCCATGCTTTTTGTGTGTACAGGGGTGAGATAAATACAGAAAGCAACTTGTTTTGGTCAAAGTCGTTGTTCTCCAATTCGTTTGGGTGCACCCCTCTCATAAGATCTCACACTCTCTAAGTCATATTCTGTGCAAGGTTCTCACTGCGCTCTATGGGAGAGGAATTCTTAATGAACTAGGCTTAGAGCCTTGAGAATCCACGGAATTGCCTTCCATGCTAAAGACGCACATCAACGCAACCCAAAGATTCCTATGATAATGATGCCACCTAGCGGGAATACTGTGAGCCTAGTTCGTTGAGAATTCTTCTCCATAGAGCGTAGTGAGAGTACAGAATACGACTTAGAGAGGGTGAGATCTTATGAGAGGGGTGCTCCAATGCTACGTGATATTCACTCAGCTGTTGCCTCATTCAAATCACTCGGCAATAGACTCGTGGACGACTTTGACCAAAACCTGCTGGTTTCTAAGGCCTGGCGTCCACCTACTACGATATGGCTTAGATATGTTCTAGATGCACCTCCCGATAAAAAAAAATTTTAAATCGCGTCGGAAGGTCACCTAATTTCGGGGCAGTTGACCACGGTTCTGTGATTAGACACCGATAAAAACCCCATACAATGCATGGTGGATTGGCATGTCTAGACATGTGTCTACGATTTTGCACCTTCCCGATATATCTCCGATATTGACTTTTTGTATCGGAGCCATATCGGGAGGTCTAAATTTCTATCGTAGTATAGGTGAACGCCGGGCCTAATCCTAAGGCCTGGCGTCCACCTACTACGATATAGCACCGATATTGTCTACGATGCACCTCCCGATAGAAAATCAAAATCGCATCGGAAGGTCACCTAATATCTGGGCAGCTGACCACGTTTCTATGATTAGGCACCAAATAAACCCATTAAGATGCAGGGTGGATTGGCATGTCTAGACATTTGTCTACGATTTTGCACCTTCCCGATATGTCTCCGATATTTACTGTTTGTATCGGTGCCATATCGGGAGGTCTAAATTTCTATCGTAGTAGGTGGACGCCAGGCCTAACTCTTCAGTAACAGACATGTTGGATGGATATTAAATAAAATAGCGATTTACTTTTCAGTAACAGACAAATTGGATGGATGTTAAATAATTTAGCGAAAAAGTCTAAATTTCTATCGTAGTATAGGTGGACGCCGGGCCTAATCCTTATTCATCTTTATACTCTAAATGTTCAGGTAAATGATACACGACCGAGATCTAATCAATGAATCCGCATAAAGGGTGTCTCTGTCTAGCTGTCTGTCAATGGAAGAGCCAAACACATGTGGTCCTCCTAGATTCTCTGAAAGCGATCCTTTTCCTGCTCAAGTAAACTGGCACTGGCATAAAGTAAACTGCACTCCCTTAGGGCCTGCTGCGACTCAGTGAAGGCGAGCCTTTGGGCGCTCTGTTTGATGTCAATGTCTCATGTTCTAAGTTCATCTTGGCACCAGCCTTTGAGCACACTCCTCGCAGGTGGTGGCTGCACCTGCGAACCACAGAATCATAAATACATGCCCCCCACCAACATCAGTCTCCTTATCCTACCCCTCATATAAATTTCCATAGACATAACATGGTGTGACTGTATGCCACGGTTATTATCCTACCCCTCATATAAATCTCCATAGACATAACATGGTGTGACTGTATGCCACGGTTATTATCCTACCCCTCATATAAATCTCCATAGACTTAACATGGTGTGACTATATGCCACGGTTATTATCCTACCCCTCATATAAATCTCCGTAGACTTAACATGGTGTGACTGTATGCCACAGTTATTATCCTACCCCTCATATAAACCTCCATAGACTTAACTTGGTGTGACTGTATGCTATGGTTATTATCCTACCCCTCATATAAATCTCCATAGACTTAACATGGTGTGACTGTATGCCACAGTTATTATCCTACCCCTCATATAAACCTCCATAGACTTAACATGGTGTGACTATATGCCACGGTTATTATCCTACCCCTCATATAAATCCCCATAGACTTAACATGGTGTGACCGTATGCCACGGTTGTGGCATAAAATATTTATATGCCACTGGTGCCATATTGAGTTAAAAACATGTAACAGGGTAGGATAAAATCTAAACATCACTTAATTTCATGTAATTTTTTAAATGCCATTCATTGTCTTCCGCTACAGATATCACTCAGCTCCGCTTCATGATATCATGCAGCGAAGACAACTCATGCCATATAAACAATCATATGAAATTTTGTGATGTTTCTTGATATTATTATATACCTGTGTCCGAATGTCTATTAAATACTGCCCGCTGCTAGGGGTGCAGTAATAATAATGTTCGTGCCCGCTGTGACTGTGACTTTATAAGTCATTAAAATGGAGTTTTTAATAATCTTAAGGTATATAATAATAAGCAAAGATCCTGACTGTGGGCGAAACTTTTATTGTTCTCGGTCATTTTTGGTTTTTCGTCAGGCCGTACGAAAAACCAAAAATGACCATGAACAATAAAAGTTTCGCCTACAGTAAGGACGTTTCCTAATATTATCCTACCCCCAATAAAAAACGCCATAGGTTTGACCTGGCATTTGTTTATGTCACGGGTGTGACATAATGTGTTGTTTATGTCACTACTTTCTAATATTCAAAATCGTGGAAATATGGTACTAGGATCAAATCTAGACGCCACTCGTTTGAGTTTGAGTTTATTTATGTCACTCATTGTGTTGGCTCCGTAATCTTATTCCTCTTCAACTCGTTAGACTATGGACCTAACAAAATGCATGACATAAATAAACTCATACTCAAACTTGTGACGTCTCTTGATATTATCTCACCCCTTTTTCCCCATAGAGTTAACATGGGGAACTCGTATCAAACGCCCGTGTGGTATTTAGAAACAATGGGGCTTATGTCACAAAGGTTAGCCGATTAGTCAATGTGAAGGGTGAGATAAATTCAGAAACTTATTAGGGTCCATGCTTGATCCCATCTCGTTTGAATCTCTATAAAATTTACGCAGCTTCACCTTGTGAATTACTACTCGATTGGATACTAGTTCTGACCCTTAACTTTCATAGGTTTCCTCTATGTCAACATTCGTAAGCTAAAACCGTACACTTTGCATCATGTCGCATATATTGTTCACTAATGAATATTGAGATATTATCTCTTAGCGAATTTTCTAAGGGTAATATATACACAATATTGACTGGTTTCAGATACAAGCGGCCGTATGCTCCGAGGAGCTGACGCGTAGTAATATCCGAGCGTTAGCGAGGATATTGCGCAGAGTCAACTCCGAGGAGCATACAACCGCTGTTATCTGAAACCAGTCTATATTGCATATTTATTATCCACCTTTTCTGGGCAAGTGGCACGTCGATATCAGTTCATTTTAGTTATGCACTATTTTTCCGTATGCACTACTTTCTGTATGCGCCACACTGAGCATATAATATATCCGTATGCGCCGGATATGTCCATACAAATTCCCTAAGTGTTTTCTATGGACAGTTTGTATTAGGTGGATATATCTGTATGCTCCGGGTATGTCCATACAAATTCCCTATGTGTTTTCTATGGACACTTTGTATTAGGTGGATAATAAAAGGAAATTTCTTCTATAAAAACCCATGTGTCATCATGCTCGGCAGTGAATTAGATAAGAATTGATCGAGGTCTCTGAGGCCACTGCAGGTAAATCTGCAAACACCGTGAATCTTAAACACTTAGACCCAGGAGAAGGCTTTAGATGGAGCAACATTTGAATGCAGTCTTGGGTTCAATAGAGAGAGTGCAGGAAGGTCACATCTAACAGATGGAGGTACACAGGTGCCTCTAGAGGTGTGTACCTTCAGAATAAGGGTCTATTCCTGTCAGTATACAGGGGTAGACAAGGGCAAAGACATCCTGAGGGACTCTCAGCACAGACCACTTTTTCTGCTTAAGCCGGGTGCCCATCTACTGATTTTGAGGGTGCGTCCATCAACCACGACAAGGCTGCGACAACGGCTTCCCGACAAGGTCCACGACAGCTCTACGATTGGAAGGCTTGTCGTAGCCTTGTCATGGTTGGTGGACCCTAGTTCCCGACAAGAGGCTATGACAAGGCCCTGACAGGCTGCGACACGAAGCTTGTCGGGAGGTTGTTGGGGGCCTTCTGACAAGGCTACGACAAAATCGTGGTATGTCGTGGCATGTCGGGAGGTTGTCGCAGAGGTCTACGATAGAATATTTAGGTGTAGCGTGCACTTCCCGACACGCCCCGACAACACTGTCGCAGAGCTCCTCTCCTCATGACAAGGCTGCGACAAGGCACCGATTGGAAATTTCTTGTCAGCGCATGTCACAGCCCTGTCGTGGTTCGTGGACGGACCCTCTAAGGGTTGAACGATTAGTTCCCAAATCGTATATGAGTCAGTGAACTTGTCGCAGGCAAATTACGTAACCCCTCGCTCGACCCGAGGCCCTCGAGGACAGGGGGTGGAGGGTATTAGTCCTAAGGACGTGGTTCACTAATTGGAGGGTAGGCATGCCTAGCTGTCCTACATCTACCGACTCCGTTAGGATGGCTTGGCTGAGACAAATTACCCTCCGTTTGTCGCTGATAAACGTACATAAATGTTCCGAAATCGGTAGATGGGCATTGGCCTTTAGATTTTCCAATTTGGCATCAGGAATGAAAGGTCACTGAGTGAAGACTACTCCGGTTGTTATTAAAATCCGTTTCCATTGGCCAACGAAAACAGCAGAGATTTTTTTAAAGGTTTTTATTGCTTTTGGCTTGTACAATGGTCTTCCAGGCATTAGACGACAATATGATTCAATGGATTATATCTTCAACTGTGGTTCATTGCTTTCATTTTTTTTTCTGAGCCAAAACTTTATTCAATCATTTGACATCAAATTACATCCAAATTACATTCAAATATCTAGATGGACTTTTCTCTGTTAAAAACATAATATAAGACCTGTGGTCAGAGTGTTTTGCTCCCTTTTTTATTTTATGATGAAAATAAAACTAATCTTACCTAATGTCTAACTGATAATTTTCTTATTGCCTTGGAGAAGATTGGCAATAAGAAAATTGCTCTCATTTTATTTCATTTTTTTAAATATGGAGGAGTGAAAAGTCTAACTTTCTAAGAAACCTAGCTAGCCTTTATTCTGAGTTTGCCACCCTTAGCTTATTGTTCTTGGTGCACATACTTATAAGTATAGAGTAAAGTTCCAATCTATAACGGATAGTCATTGAAAAGTCAAAAAGTCCTATTACACTGACATAGTATCAAGTATAGTCAGAAGTAATCTGGGTTACAAAAAAGAGAGAAAACTTATATCTAACCTTGTAACAGTAAATGAGGCAAGACAGTACAATACAATATTGGACAGTACAGTGGAAGAGGTGAACTGGCAAGGCAGAGTACCAGATGAAGCCTACGGGACAGGGCTGCAGAGGAGGATATCAGGGAGCTGTTTCATTAGTTGAAAAAACTCTCGTAGTTGCTCTCACTAACCAAATAGCGGCACCTCGCTAACAGCGAGCGGCTATTTGGACCAAAGCGGCACCAACAGTGGTAGTACCCGTTTCAATAGTTAGGCTCTGTAACTCCGCTAAGAATTCATATAGAAGCGTCAAATAAAAACTGAAATGTGGGGAAAAATAGAGGAATAATTTGGAATTATTAAATTATTCGATATAATAGTGATTTATTAAATGTCTCGTTTGTTATGGTGGCATAGCTAACGGCACTGGGATCTTAACAGCGATGCCAGCTCTAAAACGAGACCTTAGAACTCTCGCTTTTATTGCCGTTGATTGCTTTCGCTTTGGCGGTGGCCATTCCCGTTTACTCCCCCCGGCTTTTGAAACAGCTCCCAGGTCCTCACATATTTTGTTCCAGTTTCTCTAGAAATTTGAATTTACGTTTTTGGTTGAGGTAGAGACATGTTGCTTTTTCCAACTTAATTTTTTATAGCAGTTCACTCACAGGCAAATACAATTTTATTGAATTACATATGAACTAAGGATTTTCTGTTGTCCTTATGAATATTGATTATCAATTAAAAGTTATACATATTTATAATTGATAATATATGAAATGTTAATTGACTAATCGAGTAATGAGTCAATGATATAGAATATAGAATATGATAAAAATATAAGTGAAAAACATATAACGAGTTTGATGATCATATTATATATCATGTTTTAAGGTTTATATAAAAAGTAGGTGATCTGATTGTTGAAACACCTCTATCTTTAGCTAATTATCTGTTTTTACGTAAAACTGGGTGGGTTTTAATTTTGGCCACCATATGCCACGACTGGAGTTTGGCATAGTGACCAAAATTCTAGGAGTGGCATGCGGTGATCAAGATTAAAACAAATCAGGTTTTGATTTTATCCTACCTGGTCTCCTCGATTTTGGAATATGACATGATAACAATTCTGTATGCCACTAGTTGCATATAAAACTCTGTATACCAGTCAGCGTGGCATACGGAAACTCAATGTTAAGCCTATGGAATTTTATATTAGGGGTAGGATAAACACGGATACTACACAATATTGACTGGTTTCAGATACAAGCGGCCGTATCCCCCGAGGAGTTGACGCGTAGTGATAACTGAGGGTATGCGAGGATATTGCGCATAGTCAACTCTGAGGAGCATACAGCCGCTTTTATCTGAAACCAGTCTATATTGTATTTATTATCCCCCTTTTCTGGCCAAGTGGTATGTCGATATCAGTTCATTTTAGTTATAAATGCACTATTTTTCCGTACGCAATACTTTCCGTATGCGCCACCCGGAGCATACAACATATCCGTATGCGCCGGGTATGTCCATACAAACTCCCTATGTGTTTTCTATGGACACTTTGTATTAGGTGGCTATATCCGTATACTTCGGGTATGTCCATACAAACTCCCTATGTGTTTTCTATGGACACTTTGTATTAGGTGGATATATCCGTATACTCTGGGTATGGTGATACACACTCCCTATGTGTTTTCTATGGATACTTTGTATTAGGTGGATATATCTGTATGCGCCGGGTATGTCCATGCAAACTCCCTATGCGTTTTCTATGGACACTTTGTATTAGGTGGATATATCCGTATACTCCGGGTATGGCGATACACACTCCCTATGTGTTTTCTATTGATACTTTGTATTAGGTGGATATATCTGTATGCTCCGGGTATGTTCATGCAAACTCCCTATGTGTTTTCTATGGACACTTTGTATTAGGTGGATATATACGTATGCGCCGAGTATGTCCATACAAACTCCCTATGTGTTTTCTATGGCGCTTTGTAGTAGGTGGATATATCCGTATACTCCGGGTATGGTGATACACACTCCCTGTGTGTTTTCTATAAACACTTTGTAGTAGGTGGTTATATCCGTATGCGCCGGGTATGGTGATACACACTCCCTGTGTGTTTTCTATAAACACTTTGTAGTAGGTGGTTATATCCGTATGCGCCGGGTATGGTGATACACACTCCCTGTGTGTTTTCTATAACACTTTGTAGTAGGTGGTTATATCCGTATGCGCCGGGTATGGTGATACACACTCCCTGTGTGTTTTCTATAACACTTTGTAGTAGGTGGTTATATCCGTATGCGCCGGGTATGGTGATACAAACTCCCTATGTGTTTTCTATGGACACTTTGTATTAGGTGGATATATCTGTATGCGCCGGGTATGTCCATACAAACTCCCTGTGTGTTTTCTATGGACACTTTGTAGTAGGTGGATAATAAAGGTGGAAGGCGGCCCCGGGGATTATCGGGGACTCTGTCTAATCCCGTATCGACCTCTGTAGGCTGAGAGATGGTGCGGAACACCTGTCAATACAAAGTCGGTTTGCTGTGTCAAGAATCTGAAAATTCTCCTACACCTAATAAAAAACCGCCATCACTGCACGAAAACCACCAGTTTATTCATATATACGCCATCGTGGAAGTGCGTTTATTGGCTGAATATTGACTTGTTTTCATATTCATATACGCCCAGGGTTTATATACGGATGCGTCTTGGCTGTATTTCACACCCGGCGTATATGAGAGGAAATATCCTCTCCTCCCGCTGCCTCCCGCCCGTTTGTGTTGGTAGAAGTATAAGTGTCCTCAGTATATGTCACTAGGAGACGGGCTAGGATAAAATGAAAACCTGATTCGTTTTCATCTTGGCCACCGCATGCCACTCCTGGAGTTTTGGCTCAGGACTTCACTTGGCTTCGCCTCATGAAGTCACTATGCCAAACTCCCGTCATGGCATACGATGGCCAAGATTCAAACTCATCCAGTTTTACGATATCATCTCAACCCTGCTATTTCTTCTCCATAGACTTAACATTGCGAACTCGTATCCAACACCCATGAGATATTTAGAAAAAAATATCCAATAGGGGATTATGTTAGCTCATTAGTCAATGTGAAGGATGTCAAGTTTAAGATCAGAGCTCGATCCAATCTCGTTTGAATTGCTGCATAATTCACTTGGCTTCGCCTTGTGAAATACTACACAAATTTGATGGGATACGAGCTCTAACCCTAAATTTTCATAGGTTTCGTCTATAGTATCATCATGTACCCCGCGTATATTTGACGTACGAAGATAGTAAGCCAGTTTCCGTAGAAAATAAATATATATGTACATGATACATGTTTTGTAATCCCTCAAGTAAAGGTGCCGTTTAAGGCATATCGGACAATTTGCCTTGAAAATTAAAACCCATGTAATTTTCCTGAAATTTTAATATGATGATCTCCAAACATTCTAGTACACATATCTAACTTCTAAATTGGGGGTCACCATGCCAGTGGTTTTTTTTATTTAGAGCTCAATATTATGACAATTCTATAATAGACTATATATATAAATTCTAAGAAGTTGTTTTTTACATAGTAAAACCCATGTTGCTGCCCTTAGATTTTCACGGGATATAGCAGATGTATAGTATTACACATTCAACTTTTAAAAATCACTAGCCACCGCCCTCCTTTTTGAAAGAGTTGAAGAAAAACGTATTTTTTAGTACATTTCCTATGTAAGTCAAGCAAATGTAAATTGGCCTATAGTACCTATCAAAATTGGATAAACTGGACAAAACATCAAATTTACTCATTTAGAATTAGAATGAAACCAGTTTTGACTGATAATCGACATTATCCTACCCCTAATAAAAAACGCCATAGGTTTAACATTGACTCAATGTATTTGACATAGCGTTGGATAAAGTGTTATTTATGCACCGAGGACCAATCAGGGACGAGATAACGAAAGTAGATCCGGCAGCATTGATAATTACTAACATGGATAATCACAAATTTTCTCTGTATTTCGGTGAGATGGGGTAGGATAAATACGAAACCGAACTCGAGTTAGCCTTCTCAATGTTTATACCACTCTGGTCAGGTATGCTACTCACTACTCTCGGCTAACGCCTCATGTAGTAATACACAAACTGTCCATCGTGGCATAAACATTGACAAGGCTAACTCTCGTTCGGTTTCTACTAAATGTTTGAAAATCACCAGGTGGCGCCACTGTGAATTGTAAGATATGCCTTTAAAATGGTTTGCGGAGTGGTTCAATGTTACAAAGCTAATGGGGGCTATTTCTGACTACAAACTGATTGTTAGTCCAGCACATTCTTAGATAACATCCATATATGTTGAAGAGGAACCTCTCCAAGCACATTAAGCGTTAACCATTTACATTTTCTTTCTGTGATCGAAGGCAGAAGGGAGAGCTACAGAAATTTGATGACAAACGGAACCACATCGATCATGACAAGGTTAATTCGGGGTCGCACAAGTCGATACGGTAGACCATACATCCGTACACCAAGGTGTACCGTATCAGCGTTATATATATTGACTTGTGTCAAATATTTACTACAGGAAAACACCCACTTCCAGGCCATCCTACTTAAGGGGCCACCCTGCTTAAGAGACAACCCAGCTTAAGGGGCCACCCCACTTAAAGGGCCACCCCGCTTAAGGGGCCACCCTGCTTAAGAGACAACCCAGCTTAAGGGGCCACCCCACTTAAAGGGCCATCCCACTTAAGGGGCCACCCTGCTTAAGAGACAACCCAGCTTAAGGGGACACCCCACTTAAAGGGCCACCCCGCTTAAGGGGTCACCCTGCTTGTGGGTGTGTTCCACTGGACCGACGGTAGCCGATTCCTTAGCCAGACAATCGCCGATTATTATCGGATGCCCTAGAATTTCTCAAATGTTTGAAAATGGTCATTTATTAAACTTTTATTATCAGAATTAAATAAATTACAATACGTGGGCTTCCTCTTAAGGGCCCAGGAACAATTGATCGGGTGAGAAATCGGCCTGGTGGATTGTGCCCTTAAACGGGACACCCTACTTAAGGAAGTGAAAGGTGGCATACTTCCTATCTTCATAAGTCTTCTTTATTCAGTCTTCATAGTTCAGGTCTTATACATCTCATTTTGCTAGATTTCAACATTACCACTTGACCAGAAAAGTGGAATTATTTCTAAAATTTTGTATTTGAACTGTAAGGCCTGACGTCCACTTACTACGATAGAAATTTAGACCTCCCGATATGGCACCGATACAAAAAGCAAATATCGGAGACATATCGTGAAGGTTTAAAATCGTATATTAGGTGACCCTCCAACGCGATTTTTATTTTTTATCGGGATGTGTCGTAGACCATATCAGAGCCATATCGTAGTAGGTGGACGCCGGGCCTTAGGAGGCACATGCAAAAGACTTCTTTCTCATCCCAATTTTTCTCATGACAACAAAGAAAATATTCTCAATAGATCAACGACATTCTCTCTTATAACCCGGCGTTTACATTAGACGATTATAGGCGGCGATTCTTCATTTTAGCGGAGCCTGACGACTTTCAGCAGTAAAAGGCTAGACGTTGTCTAATGTAAACGCCAAGTGCGTGGCGACTGCAGATCGTCTGGTTACGTCTGGTTACGCAATACGGCACCACCTCACGACTATTAGACACGCTCTGACCTCGGCGACTATTTTAAGCCGGCTTGAATTAGTCGTCTACAGGGGCGGCGATTCTGTGAAAACACATAGTCGTTAGTGTGAACGCTCAGGTAAATTCTGACGTAGACGACTTTTGCGGTGGACATTGCCGCCACCTGCCGACTATTGGCTGACGATCTACAGTCGCCAAGTATTTAGTCATCCAATGTAAACGCCGGGTCAGAGTAGATATATACAAGATGATGATGGTTTAATGAGAAAATGGTACAGATGAGGTTATCCAAGATCCCCGATGTTCGCCTGAGGTCAGCGTATTTGATCATGCCAAACCCAACAGGCTGGATCAATTGTACCTATAGGGAGCCAAAGTGAACCCGCTCCAACCACAAATAGCCGGTCACAAAATACTATTTCCGGGTACAGGCGCTCAGTACTTAGACTATGTAGATTCAAGATTATATGTGTCATTCTCCAATCATTTAGATCCAAATTTTTAATAAACTTAGCAACTGTCATCGTAGTTTTGAAACAAAGTTATTTAGAGACGATCGTTATAAACATCAATTCAAAAGTAACAAATGAGACCAAAAACATAAGTCTAGCCTCAAACCCCCATAGCTTTAGCACTAAGCCTCGTTCTTACTGGCCACCGGAAATGGTGTTTTGTAGGTGGGTATCTGTGGTTTCAGCGGGTTCACTTTGGCTCCCTATCATCGTGTTTCATCTTAAAATATTTCTTGAAACTATAGAGACTACCATCTTGGATTTCAATAGGTAGCTCATTTCAGTAAGGCCCTGCGTCCACCTACTACGATATGGCACCAATATGCCCTACGATGCACCTCCTGATAAAAAAATCAAAATCGCGTTGGAAGGTTACCTAATATCGGGGCAGTTGACCATGTTTCTGCGATTAGACACCGATAAAACCTCCATACAATGCGTGATGAATTGGCATGTCTAGACATATGTCTACGATTTTGCACCTTCCCGATATGGCACCGATTTTGACATTTTGTATCGGTGCCATATCGGGAGGTCTACGATTCTATCGTAGTAGGTGGACGCCGGGCCTTAGTCATACTAGATTGCTGTCAGTGAAATGTATATCAGTGGTTATAAACAGTGTCTCAATATCTTGCCTTGTTTAGAACAATGTGGTTAGGATATTACCAAAGCGACATGGTTTACTGATTAGCATATAAGGCATAGCAGAAACTACAGTAGATAGTACAGTAACATGATCATGCAGTACTTTTATCGTACCCTACACAAAATAAAAAAACGCCATAGGTTTAACAATAGCTCACTGTATTCAGGCGAGCGTGCAGTAAAGTGATATTTATTGCACAAGGGCAATAAAGAAATTGACCAATCAGCGACCAGAACGTGGGCGACGTCTCATTATTATGCAGTCTATGAACTGTTGACGACCTATGGCTTTACTTGGCACTGTGGAACGCGAGTGAACTTGTTGTTAACGATTGTTTTGACATATTTGAGCTATTTGAACTGTATCAGGTGTATGTCCAACGTTATATACCTCGATATTTGGCCCGATAAGTCATGGAGACGGGGAGGAGAAATACTAAACTCCGGTCAGGTGAGCTACTCACTGTGCTCGGCTAAAGCCTCGCGTAGTAACGCGACCTGCCCATCATGTGATACACACTAACACTACTAACTCTTGTTCAGTTTCTACTAAATATTAATCTTGAGTTCAACATATTGGTCCTAGTGAGGCTTTGAAATTCCATTAGGGACTCTGTATATCTCATCATCTTTATGAGTATTTTTTTAGGCACTATAGGGGAGTTCATGCCTTAGTCGATGTATATATTAAAGGCATATCCTACAATTCACGATGGCGCCACCTGGTGATTTTTAAATATTGTCAATTACCAGGCAAAACTGGTTCCTTGGGATTCATTATACCTCCAAATGCGTAGATATAACGTTTTGTCCAGTTTAGACACTCCTAATAGGTAAATTAAGCTAATGTACAATTGATTGAATTATATAGGAAATGTACTGAAAAATATGGTTTTCTTCAATTCTCTCAAAAACAAGGATGGTGACCTATGGTTTTTTTAAATTAAATAAGTAGCACTATGTATGTTCTATATTCCATGAAAGTTTGAGGAAAATGACATGGGTTTTACTATGTGAAAAAATACTTTTTAGAATTTCTATATATTCTAATATAAAATGATCATAACATTGATCTATAAATCAAAAACTAGCACGGTAACCCCCGATTTTTAAGTTGGATATGTGTTCTACATCTCTTAGAGATCATCATATTAAATTTTCAGGGAATTGACATGGGTTTTGATTTTCAAGCCAAATTGTCCGATATGCCTTTAAGACTGTCGTTTTATAAATAACATAGTGGCTGTATTCTTATGGATATATGGTCGTATGAATTTGATATTATCTATGATTCACTTTCTTTCGGATATCATTTATATAATGTTTGTATAACAATGTTTGGTGGAGTATGACCCCAAATACTTGTATGTTGTAACACATTTCAATAAAGTTCCATTGAGCCCAAGATCCTTGGTTGTTGTCTATCTAACCATAGGTGGTTTCCAAATTTCCGAACTTTTGTTTTCTTTGAGTTTGCTAATATCACATCATATCATATACTGCAGAATACTTAGTATCATCATTACTGTAAAAAGTTAGCAAGTGTTAGAGAATAAAGAAGACTATATGCAACTACTGTTTATTTGTATGCGTTCACCTCATCTCATCTCATGCCATTAGTAAACGGAAAAAGAAGTAGCTGTATTAATGATAAAGGAACTGTTCCCGCTCATGCTCCGCAGTATTTACATGTATATATGTTGTAAGACCTGGAGTTCAGAGGAACCAGGCGGCAGAACGACCGGTGGCCGAGCCTGGATGAATGTAAAATCAAGTACCCTAATAAAAGTTTTAAAAAAACAAAAAACACATCAAACATGGAACATGGCCAAGGCTTTTTATAATTTTGTTTGAGCTTCAGCTAGCATTTTATCTTCAGTATAAATGGTCGTGTCATTTGCATATATATAATTTCCAGTGGACATTTGGTATAACATCCATTAAATCGTTTACATAGAGTAAATACAATGTGGGCCCAGCCCAGTGCACTATGAAAGGGCACCGTTAGCTTTAGTTTGCTGGGTTCGATTTAACAAATAATTGGAAATCAGGTCTAGATTATTAGTACCACAAACTACAACTTAGCGCATAACTACATAAACCTTGAGGACAAACATACGCACATGTATACATATATAAGAAATATCAGCAACGGTGCAAATTGATGAAGTATAGTTAGAAAAATTAACCAATTCATAAGTAACTAGACTATTTGTACCCTATATTCCTTGCAACCTATATCGAAGTAAATTGATGGAACCGGGTGTAGAAGACCATTGAGTGGCCGAATACTGGAGAACTCGACCCGTTTTAAGAACTCGACCCGTTTTAAGAATTCGACCCGTTCTAAGAACTCGACCCGTAACGAACTCGACCCGTTTTAAGAACTCGACCCGTAACGAACTTGACCCGCTTTAAGAACTCGACCCGTTTCAAGAACTCGACCCGTAACGAACTCGACCTGTTTTAAGAACTCGACCCTAACGAACTCGACCCGTTACAAATCTTCCCAAATAAAGTATCTCATTACAACTGAGAAAATACTATATTTAGAAGTGAGCATGGTATCTCGGCTTCAAATTTGGTCTTCTCTGGGGAAGAAAACAAACAGAAAACCCTTCCCGTAAGCCTGACCCTAACGCTATCCCAGTCCCTATCCTTAACCCTTTTCCTATCCCTACCCCAACCCTTTCGCTACCCCTAAACATTAAACTGTTTTATCCATAAGTATCCGAAACGAGTCGAGTTCTCCAATCCATTTCTTCAAAATGGGTCAAGTTCTCCTGACAACTACAGGTCGAGTTCGTTTCGGGTCGAGTTCTTCAGCAAGGATGGAGGCCCAGCCTAGACCTTAAACCATGTCCTCCTTAAGTGCAGGTACATAGGAAAATATCAAATGAAATGAAGGAATTCGAGGTTAGCACAAACATATCTAGACGGCTCATGCCACATAGGAAGCATACTATCGTAAAACTGGATGAGGTTTAATCTTGGCCACCGTATTCCACGACTGGAGTTGGCAAAGTGACTTCATGAGGCGAAGCCAAAACTTCAGGAGTGGAATGCGGTGGCCAAGATTAAAACGAATCAGGTTTTGATTTTATCCTACCATATCTCCTCTATTTTGGAATATTACATGATAACAATGCTGTATGCCACTAGTGGCATATAAAACTCTGTATGCCAGTCAGCGTGGCATATGGAAACCCAATGTTAAGCCTATGGAATTTTATATTAGGGGTAGGATAATATTCCAGGACCTATGACAAACTAATCCCTCTCTTGCCCATACCTCCTTATGATGGGGCTAGAATAAAAATGCATCTTGCCTGTTCAAGTTATTTAAGTTCCCCACCGCTCTAATTCAATATGTTCTTTTTGCATGTCTAACCCATGTATCCTAAGCGAAGAGATGTCCTGTGTACAAAATTGTCTGTGAGAATTATTATTGTTATTTTCTTTCCTTTGATAATTCAAATTTTCAGTGCTGAATAATAAATACAGTATTGACGGGTTTCAGATAAAAACAGTCTCAATCTCCTCGGACTAGATCTGATCCTACCCCTAATAAAAAAACGCCATAGGCTTAACATGTGATTTGTTTATGTCACGGGTGTGACATAAAGTGTTGTTTATGTCACTACTTTCTAATGCTGAAAAAATGTGGAAACGGGGTAGGATAAAATCTAGACGCCAATCGTTTGAGTTTGAGTTTATTTATGTCACTCATTTTGTTGACTCCGTGATGTCACTTGTCTTCAACTTGTGAAATTACGGAGCCAACAAAATGCGTGACGTCTCGTGATTTTACATAATATCTTCGCATTCTCTCGGATATTACTACCCGTCTGTTCTACGGTAAATACCACCACCTGTATCTGAACCATTTAATACTGTGTATTTATTTCTGCAATTTACTATATATCCATGCCGTATTTACTGTAAATACGTACCGTTTTGACATATAACGTAAAAATACTGTACGGACCACTGGTCCGTACACTAAAATACGGACCACCTTGCCATACACGTTTATTAGATATTTGTTGTTAAGCCAAACGAAATTAATGATTCTTTTAAAATTTCAGGTATATAGTAAATATATAACGTCCAACCATGCTGTACAAGTTGTAGGATATTCTATATAATTACTTACCAGGAACACAAATGGTCTCCAAGCTGGGGATCCTCAGATGATGATTATTTTTCTCGTATGTCCTTGCTCCAGTGATTATAGATATCTATATTTAAGATGTACGGAGTGGCGGCATCCAGTGAATGTGCTGGGAGTTTCGTGGAGAAGCACGCACGAGGCGGTATGTGGTGGTGATTGACCAGCCTCCCGCTGAAACGCGTGCTCACTGACGAGCCTTGCCGAGTCTGCCTCCACAGCGGGGTTTACTACACTCTCCGAGCAGAGATCCTGCGCTCTACTTCCTGTGGTCAACACTCTCCTAGCAGAGATCCAGCGCTCTGCTCCCTCTGGGACCAGGGACCCGTTTCAATAGTCTGTTGGACGTCCGTTATTGGGCCTTGCGACACAATAGCAGTTTTTCCGTTCAGCGCCGCCATGCGGTCATGTTGCATGGCAACGCAGCCGTTCGGCCAAACATTGCGCTGTCCAACTGCGCTTAGGCTTTCACACATAGCCATAGGGTATGAGTGGCGGGTAGGAGTGCAGAGGTGTTGTTTTCTTCCAGATAGGAGTGTTAGAACAAGTGTTAGACACTATTGCTGTCACTAGTCATGTCACTAAGTGGCTTAGTGACGCATTCTATTGAAACGGGTCCCTGTTTTACCAATTTCGTGACATGTCTAGATGGCGTCTAGATGGTGTGTCCGGTTTCATAAGAACTAGACTTATTTTAGTCCATGCTTGCTTGCACTGTTGGTGCCGCTTTTCATGTTTTGTCATGAAACTAGTGAAACAGGTCCCTGATGTGTAGATTTGTCTAATTCTTATGTTTGGGGTCTGTCTTTTCCTAAGGGCAGCTACTTGTATTGTCACGAAACATGTCTGTATGGTGTCACAGACATGCAACGAAACTAATGAAACAGGTCCTAGGTCAACACTCTCCTAGCAGAGATCCTGCGCTCGACTTCCTGTGGTCAACACTCTCCTAGCAGAGATCCTGCGCTCTACTTCCTGCGGCCGCTTGTATCTCTGCATCGACCTGCCTGTTTGGATCAAAATCTTTCCCATCTGCCAGTTTTTCAGATATCCTAAATTCTTAGCATTTTGGGGACTATCTTATATGTTCTATTTATAAAAAGAGATGCCCATTTTTTTTTATGGTAAATGACATACACTCATTTATGTTATTTGTTATTTCAAACCACCTCATGTGTTATTGTTTTTTTTTTAAAGATGACACATGTTCTCACTTGAAGGGGCAGTCTAATCAACTGTGGATTCACATGATAAAGTGCTTTAGAGCTAAAAAAAAACAAACCCGGCGGGAATATCTATGAAGCTCATTTAACAATTATTTTATTCCTGTGGAAGTAGACACCCCACATAAGCGGACACTTTTACCCAGAGCGGAGGGTGTCTGCTTACACGGGGTTCTATTGTATTTCACAACTCATAATAGTTTTTTCAGTTTAATAACGTTTGACAGCTTCCTTGTTTTGAATCTGATATGTTCGCTGGTTCCCCCTGTCCTTATTTAGATACCAGGCAACCAGCGTTGGGTTGAGGCAGAGATGAGCGAGCGCTAGCACCGCGAAAGATCTGGGAGGAGAGTGAGTCTACCAGACCCCAGTGGCATCTCCAAATGGGGCGCCATTTATAACATCCCTATTTGGTACATACTTAGGCCTGGCGTCCACCTACTACAATAGAAATTTAGGCACCGATACTAAAAGCAGATATCGGAGACATATGGGGAAGGTGCAAAATCGTAGACATGTCTAGACATGCCACTTCACCATGCATTGTGAGACCCCGCACCCACCAACGCCGACGCGAGCCGACGCGAGCCGATACAAAATGACCATATCGTAGCGCGTCGGATGGCATATCGTAGCGCGTCGGTTAGCGTCGGGACGCGTCGTAACGTGTTGGGAGGGTGCATGAAAAAGGTACCATGGTCACGATACACCCTGATATAGCTCACGACGCAACCAGCGTGATTAACAATATTTCCTTTATAATTCCATGGTTGATATTATACCTGTAAATACAAAACAATAGTATATATATATATATATATGATATTGCCTAATAATATTTAATGAAAAAATCAATTCCCACTTAAAGTATAAATTGATCGATTTAAGACCCTTATCTACCATCAACTTTCCCCAGTTTTGTAGAACCGCATTAGCATCATATATTCTAGGTATTCTGAAAATTCATAATTTTCCATAGATTATTTCATATGATTTCCCGTTTAAAGTGTCATCTATACGTATAAATAAATTTATTTCCAGAAATAAAACATGAGATTTGTTAGTGGTCATTTCAATTAGAGCATAGGAAGGCGTAGAACAGTTCAAATCTATAAAACTAAATACAAACTAAGATATTGTGTGATAGAATCCTCATCTAAACTCATGTCCCAACCCACACATCATTTATCAATGTATATTGTATTATATGAATCTGGATTTTGTTTGTTTGTTTGGGTAGTTTAACGTCCAATGTGTTCTACTAGACTTACTAACCTATGATATGGATTTGGTGGGAGCTTCTTTACTTGCCACACCACATAGACATGGTATGAGAAGGATTGGCCTTTCATATTGCAGTAAATCTACCACTGCTAGGGGTGAAGGAGAAAAGTGGCTGCAGTGGGACCCGAACTCACAAAGTCGGCCAACCTTGGGATTACGCGTCCAGTGCTCTTTACCACTGAGCTAACTCCCAACCCCAGTCGCTGTAGTTATGCTTGCATGCAAACATATCCGGCCTGCACCACGCAAGGCGACCAAGAGTGTGAACAGATTAGTATTTGCTGTCCACCGCAGCAGGCTAGGTAGCGGGATGCTACTGATGATGGCCAATACATTCACAATATTACCATGATTTCGATCTGAGTGGCCGTATTCTCCGCGTAGTTGACACGTAGTAATACTCCGAGCGATAGCGAGGAGTATTGCGTAGCGTCAACTACAAGGAGAATACGGCCACAGAGATGGAAATCATGGTAATGTTGTATTTATTACTCACTTATTTTTAGATTTAAGCAATAAATATGATCGTTAGAAAACTTTTCAACATAGTTAAGAAGTTATGTTTGGGACTATTTTCATCTCAATGGGACTACTTTCATCTCAAAAATCCGTATCCTCCTAGGAGGGTACGCAGGTCTGTATCCTACTCAGTAGCGATCTGTAATCTCCATAGGCTTAGTATGGAGACTCTGTATCAGGTGGGTAATAAATTAATAGTCTTTTGATATGAGTGCCAAAATACATGCAAGGCAGAATTCAATAGGCATTTTTCCACTGGCCGGTGTCGCACCTTATCTGCTTAGTTACACCACGGCTGAAGCCAAACATTCACCTGGCAACATATAGTTTTATAATTGATTCAGTAGGTGCATGAGCGTAATATGCTCATAATACCCATGCACATTATTTCCAAGGAAATAACAGTGATTGCATCGTGTTCTATGGTATTCCAGCTCCAATTTGGTATGTCATACATGCATATCACCTCAATGATACTTTAGATATACCTTAGATAACACAGGGACACCGAAACTGCATACACACTAATGCATTGGCAGACCTAGCTTATCTTTTTTCCTATTTAAAACCAAGATAATTATCAACTATAGAGTTTAGACAGCCATGACTTGTTGATACAATACCTTAGTTTGTTCCAGCAATTTAATCTGTCAAAAAACAACACTCCTGCAATCACACCCACCATTCACACTTTAGGTGTGATTGCTGTGTGTCTCTATATGAAAACCGCCAGACCCGCGGTGTTTGTCCGAGCGGCCACGTAGCTTGACAGTGGGCCGTTAGGCGGCGCTGAACGGAAACATCTGTATTGCTACCTACATTTCATGCCAAATTAGAAATAGAGCTTGGGTATTCTGTTTCAACTTCAACAACACCATAGATTGGTAACAAAATCAAAATTCCGTGGCTATGAATAATATTGAGTCCAATAACTTCCTGCGGAATGTTTTATGCATGCTCCTACCATTTACATTAAGGCATGCGTAAATAATCTGTTTACTCATGTAAATACAACGGGAGAGGAATTGTAGCTCGATATTGATTGGTCTGATTTCACAAATGAAAGTACCACACCATTAGCTACGGTGTAAACAGTGTGGCCATAATGTTGATTGTATTTTCAGAGCATATTCCCATTAATGTCTGTGCATATTCCCATTAATATCACTTAGTTGGCACACACTTAGTTCGCAGCTTTTCATTGGATAAATATTACCAATATCTTTAAGCACTTTCCTTGTGTTGAGGCATGACCGATCGTGTGTAAAGCCATTTTCCATTGGCCGACAAAACTTGCACCAGTTTATTGAGTATTCTAAAAAGCCTATTTCCATTGGCCGAAAAAAGAAGATCTTTTGTGCTCTCCTAATAGCCCATTTCCATAGGCCATCACCGATATACAGTCAGGGACCACCGACGGACCTTTATCACTGCTGACGCAAAATGTAAATGGGCTTTTAAGAGAGCTGTTTTCGTCAGCCAATGGAAACGTGCCTTAAAAGTCGGGCTGTGGTGGTCAATGACAGCATGCCGGTATCTAAAAATCGGTGAGGGTGGAGCATAGGCCTTGTTTCTGCCGCATTTCACTGGTCCATACCGACAGAGCTGTCCTCCAAATAGGCCTTTTTCCATAGGCCGGTGTCGCACCTTATCTGCTTGGTAACGCCACAGCTGAAGCCAAACATTCACCTGGCAACCTATTCTTAACCATTGGATCACTGAATGTATGAGCGTAAATCTTCATAATACCCACCTACATTATTTCCTGAGAAATGATAATGATTGCATCGTATTTTATGGTATTCCAGCTCAAATCTCATGTGTCATACATGCATATTGCCTCAATAATACTTTAGATATAACATGGATAACATAGGATCACCGAAATTGAATACACATTAATACATTGTGAGGCCTAGTTACCATATGCTTATCTTTCTCCAAATTAAAACCAAAACAATTATCAACTATAAAGTTTTGATAGTCCAGACTCGTTGATACAATGCCTTTAATTGTTCTAGCAGTCCAATCTGTCCAAAATCAACACTACTGCAATCACACCCACCGTTAACACTTTAGGTGTGATTGCTATATATCTCTATATGAATACCGCCAGACTCATTGTGTTTGTCCGAGCGGCCGCGTTACGAGACAGTGGGCCGTTAGGCGGCGCTGAACGGCAACACCTGTATACAATGACCAACGCTGTGCTGGTCTTATTGCATAATCGAAGTACAAGACGCAAAAGACAAGACACCAATAGATAAGCACTTACCTTCTTCAGATGGCTTTCCCATAGATTTTAGCATGGTGACATAGTATATTTTTAGGATTTCTCATTTGTACATGTTCCCAACTATCATAATCCAGAATTATTTGAAGATAGCAATAGAACATCAGTGTTATTTAGCAACAAAGTCAAAATATTGCATTTTCCCATAGACACCAATAGTGAAGCACTTGTCTTTTCAGATGGCCTTCCCATAGAAGTTGGCATGGTGAAATGCCATTTTTTGCATTTTCTATTTGCTGATATATGGAACTCATATCATCTAGAGTAATTTGCAAAAATCAATATCATTTAGAAATCACCTAATTACCAGCATTTGTCTTTAACATTTTCTTGAAGATATCAGTCACAATTTGAACAATGCGATAAGTATTGGCAGAAACAGAACACAGGTGTGGGTTTATCAATATTGACACAATGGCATGGATGCTATTAAATGCTGCGTCTACAAATGTTTTCATATGCAGTAGACCTTCACCTAATGACCACCTTTTTTAATGTGGCTACCCAGTGATTATGGATATTTAGAATCAGTCCCAATCTTTTGCCCTCTATCATGTGTTTATAAAAAGCCCAGTAATACGATCACATCACCTAATGACCATATATTTGAAGACCCAAATGTCAACTCTCACTAATGCTACAGTTGTATCTCCATGGCAAAGATTTGTTTGTTTGTTTGTTTGGGTAGTTAAATGTCTAATTTGTTCAATTAGACTTACTTTGGTTTACTTTACTCAAATTTGCATATCCTGTTGGAATAACAAGGTATGCTGCCTGGTTGATCCAGGCACCATGGCCAAGAATTTTGTGAGTTATTAGGGTGAATCAATGAAAGGGGAGGTGGTAACAGACAAAGAGTTGAAGGATTTGATTTAATGATACCCTATTACTAACAATTATACACCATTGAATATTTTTTTATTCGTAATGATATGCTAACAAATATCTATTCATTTACACTGTACTCTTGGTCTTGTGACAACCCTACTAAGGCCACTAAATAAACCCTTGTTTCTCATCACCGCGCGCGTCAGAAAAAACGTTTTCATTTTTTTAAATTTTTTTTAAAAAATAAGATGAACCTTGATAGAAATCATGAAAGATATGAGTATTCGGTATCAAATTAAAGCTCCTGATGTCAGGAATGCTTTTGAAGATGGTTATGTGGCTGGAAAAAGTGATACATCAAGTGTAACCAATTATGTGTATCTATGTAGAATAGGCCCCCCGCATAAGTGGACACCCTCCGTTCTGGGCCAAAGTGTCTGCGTATGTGGGGTGTCTGCTTACATGCAGTTTTCAGTCTGTCGGTGGTTATGCTATATAAAGGAAACCTATGAAAGTTTAGTTTAGTTTGATATGACCATTTTAGCCCAGTCCCTCAGGTGGTCGGGAGTCTACATACATCCTTATTGGACACCCTCATAGCAGTGTAGATGACATGTTTGATGTGTATTTATGCACGCATTGTGCATCTGGGACCTGTTTCAGTAGTTTCGTGACATGTCTAGATGGCATCTGTGACACCATACGGACAGATTTACACAAGTTGCGGCACTTAGGACAAGACAGACCCCAAACCCGGTGTGCCTGGCTTCAAAAGTATTAGACAATTTCTCACTTCCCGTAGGAATTAAGCAATGAAACTTTAGCACGAGTAAGGGATACATATAATCTATAAATGCATCAAATATGAGGAAAATTGGCCACTCCAATCTGCTGATATTTGACACCAACTGTGACCTGCGTTTTGAAACCCGACAAAAAAATTTCCGCTGTTGCTTGCACTGTTGGTGCCACTGTTGATGTCTGTCTAGGCCTAATGTCACGAAACTACGGAAACAGGTCCCTGGTGTAGGCACTGCACCAACATGATAGATAAAGAATAAAAAGGCTTCCCCACCACCCCCATTCACACACGATCAGCTTCAACTAGCTCCTTACACCAACACTGACCTGGCTGCCCATACCATGCCATAATGCTCATTGATGTGAACTGAGACAGCAATAAAGAATTTCATGAGAAAAAAGGGTAGACTTCCCCCTGCTGTTGGCCAAGCCCCTTCTGTTTGCATCCTAGGGACAAGGCTAGGGAATGACATATTTGTAATTATATAGAACGTCCTGACCATGCTGTACAAGTTACAGAACGAGATGCTAATTTACCATTTGTACGGACCGAGGCGTTTACGCCGAGTTCCGTACAAATGGTAAATTAGCATCGAGTTCTGTGACTTGTACAAGCATGGTTAGACGTTATATATTTACTATATACCCAAAATAAAAAAAAAAATCAATTTCATTTTTCCTAACAACCAAAATTTTAATAAATGTGTATAGCTAGGTGGTCCGTATTTTAGTGTACTGACCAGTGGTCCGTACAGTATATTTACGTCATATGCCAAAACGGTGCGTATTTACAGTATATATATATATACGGCATGGGTATATAGTAATGAGTGTTACAGACATCATGTTGATATAGTCTATACGGGTACAACCTGTATTGGCAACCACATAATGTTTACTCACATGTATCTTATTAATAAGAAAATGCCCAAATTCTATTAATAATATGTTGATAAACAAATAATGCTGAGAGGCATCATGAACTAATAGTGTTATGATCCATCCAGGCATCATGCATCCATAAAGGGTAGAATATGGTTGTGAAACTATAATTTTTGGAAAGACTTCTTAAAAAAACATTATTGATGCACAACAGTACAGGAATCTCCTGCTTAGGTAGGTTAGTCCTGTATGGCCAAATACATGTCTCATGAGAAAACATCACCGATATACATGTATTTAGAGAATACTGGCTTAGGCTACGTGGACGTCGTTTTGTACGTGGTCCTAGCTCCAGTTGTACGTCCTGAGCTCGTAGAGCGAAGGACGTACAACTGGAGCTAGGACCAAGTACAAAACGACGTCAATCGTAGCCTAGACTGTATTCTTTTTATTATATACCCTCAAATCGTTAGAATTAGTTAGATATTTACCAAAACGCCATTGTCGAAGTCGGCGGGCACAGCATCGTGTACTCGAATCGTGGTTTTCGGCTATGACGTTGCTCTTAAAATGAATCGATCTCCATACACATTCTTTGTGTTACTTTACATAGGGAAGGAACCAAAGTATATGCTGGGCGAGTGAGCCATATTTAGCTGGTTGCCGACTGTTCTTGTACGAGAAAGATTGCGACCTGTCCATAACCAGCGCTATCACTCTCCTTGACGACGTTGTGACGTCAAAGGTTTGTTTTCATTTTGTGAGCTATTAAACCTGTTCCGACAGTGTCTGGCGCTATGGCAAGCCTATTTGATTTATATTTTTAACCTCATATCTTGATCTTTTATATCTATTAATGTATTTATGTACCACTTTCATGGGTTTTAATGGTGTATATTTACGGTCGATCTTTAAACATTGCCTTACATATTTTTTCGCTGGTTCATATGTGAAATATACGGTCAGGAACAAGGTAACTGCTTCCTGTTTCGTGCACCCGGTGCCCGTACACTGAATTTCGTGCACATACATATGATATCAGAACATTACTCCATACAGTATAGGCATCAGTTTCGTGCACGGGTATATAATAAATAAAACATCCTGACCATGCTGTACAATTCACAGAATGAGATGGTAATTTACGGTTTGTACGGACCGAGGCATTTATGCCGAGCTCCGTACAAACGGTAAATTATCATCAAGTTCTGTGACTTGTACAAGCATGGTTGGACGTTATATGTATACTATATATACCTGAAATTAAAAAAAAAATCAATTTCATTTGGTTTAACAACCAATTTTTTAATAAACGTGTATAGCAAGGTGGTCTGTATTTTAGTGTACGGACCAGTGGTCCGTACAGTATTTTTACGTCATATGCCGAAACGGTGCGTATTTACAGTATATACAGCATGGGTATATAGTAAAATAAACAAAAATACAGAGTGATATACATAGGATAATAAGAACATGTGTGGGTGATATACAATGCTATTTGACTCCCTTCCCCCATGTTATGTTTTGTCATGTAACCCTTGATGCCTCCATCCAAACTCTAATTTTGACTTATTGCACAGACAACCCATCCCCCCTAACCCCATGTCTGAGACCAGTAACATTTTCCATGCAACATAATAGGGAGCATTTCTCCTGCATGCATATATGCATTGGCTTGCTTCCTTCTAGTCACAGGTCTTAGCCAGTCACAGGTCTTCTAGTCACAGGGGTAGTGGTTCACACATATAAGTGTAATTTATTGCTGGCAATTCGTAATACAGGAGGTACCCCAGATCACAAGCAATTAAGTTTGCCAAGTCTCAAGCTTGGTACTGCTAGTCACAAGGGTGGTAGGCCTACTGCTAGTTGCAAACCCACTAGTCGCACAGTGTGAATGGGGAAATACCTCTGTTCTTTCTTTTTTTCCAAACATGAGGTCATGTACTGCAAGATCATTCCCCTACCCTTTGTCATGCTTGGTCATGTAAATTGGAAGGTCCCCTTGACTGTATTACATTATTTATGGACAGCCATTATGTGCACTTGATAGATGACATTTTTAGCTGGGGCAAAATCTCGGCATTTTGCCCCAGGGGGCAAGATGTCCGGGTGGGCGTTTTGCCCCACAAAGAGGGTGTTTTGTCCTGGGTGGTGAAGCAAAATGCCCTCTTAAGAAATTTCACATATTTAGTCTGAGACTGGGTATATCCTCAGGCGTGCAATGGGACAGAATGCACTGTGTATTCTTTACCCTACCCCTAATAAAAACGGTCCATAGGCATGACCATGACATAAAGTGCGATTTATGCCTCTAGGGGCATAACAAAATCGACCAATCAGCAACCAGATTATGAGCTGCTCCGAAAAAAGTTCCAGTCGAACTCAAAAGTTCCGGTTGGACTTCGGTTGGTCGTTTAATCGATATTTATATTTTAGTAATCCAAAAGCATAGAGACGGGGTAGGATAAATATGAAACCGAACTCGAGTTAGACTTGCCAGTGTCTATGCCACTCTGGTCAGGTCTGTTCCTCACTACGCTCAGCTAACGCATCGCGTAGTAATACACGACCTTCCCGTCGTGGCATAAACACTGACAAGTCTAACTCTCGTTCAGTTTCTACTAAGTCTCATTGAGGGTATGCCCAGTGTGAACTGCAAGATCCCTACTAGTCTGAGACTGGCATACCAGTATGCTGAGTCTCAAACTTGAGGTAACCCGCTACCTCGGATACGCCCAGTCACAAGCATTTTGAATATGAAACATGTTTGATATTTAGTGCCACTTGTCTGAGACTAGATGCACCAATGTGCTTAAAGAGAAATGTGGGTAGGTATTGCAGTGCCCCCTGTGTCTACTAAATTTAACACTGGTGCTGCCATCTGATGAAAATATAGACACCAATAGATAAACACTTACCTTCTTCAGATGGCCTTCCCATAGAAATTGCATTTTCTTAGCATTTTTCATTTGAACATGTTCCCAACTATCATAATCCAGAATCATTTGAATATAGCAATAGAACATCAATGTCATTTAGCAACAAAGTAAAAATATTACAGTTTCACATAGACAGCAATAGTTAAGCACTTACATTTTCAGATGGCCTTCATGGAGAAGGCCTTTTTTTCATTTTCTATTTTCTGATACATGAAACTTATATTATCCAGAGTTTATCATAAAACTGGATGAGTTCTAATCTTGGCCACCGTATGCCACGACTGGAGTTTGGCATAGGGATTTCATGAGGCGAAGCCGAGTGAAGTCCGGAGCCAAACTTCATATGCCTTAACATTTCCATTTTACAACATTGACCTTTGACCTTGAAATGTACATGCATGGTCACCTCTGTTATTTGCTAATTCTAAACCCACTTTTCATCTGAAGTTTCTAGCCTTGATATATATCTTGAGATATGACAATTTTACTACCGCTTCATAAAATTGACCTTGGAATCACATTGACATGACCTTGATCTTTCCAAGGTCACCAGGAGGTCACAATATGCATGGTCATCTCCATCTTTTGCTGATCTTAGACCAAGTCTTTATCTCAAGTTTCTAGCCTTGATATATCACGAGAGGTGTTGATTTTACTCCAATTTCATAACTTCGACCTTGGAGTGACCTTGACCTTGGCCAAAGTCACCACATGTCTGTTCACTGAATCACTGGAAAAAACCTTCAACTATGTCTTGTATCAAGTTTCTAGCTGAAGTTTTTCATGGGAAGTAGCCTACTCATTTACCTAATTCTGCAACATTGACCTATGATATTAAAATGACCTTTACCTTGGAAAAGGTCATCTCATGCATGGTCACATCCGCCTTGTGATGACCTTCAATCCACTTTTTAAATCATATTTCTAGCTTCAATAGTTCATGAGAAATAGGCATTTAAGTAATTAAATGAGTCTTGATACCAGCTTAGTGGATCACAAAATTTGGATCACAATTAAACTATTAACTATGGTTAATTGTGGCAGAACGATAGGCTGAATTCCAGGTCTTTGAATGGCCATAACTTTGCTTTAAATTGGCATAAAGACTTCATTCAAAAAGAAAAATTAATCAGATTTGCAAGATCTATCAATAGATCACCAGCTAGAGTGCATAGAACCAAGTCCTAAAAATTAGGTAAGTGCCTACAGTATGCCCTGTCACAAGGAAGCCGGTACCTTCAGTCGCACAGTGTGGACTTTGGCAAACTGTTGCTAGCTGAACTGGCTATATATCTTGAACACCATTAGCTACCTCTAATTCACAATAACAGAAAGATAGATCAAAACCATCATAGCACATATGTATCACAAGAGCTCCTTGACAATCATAGTGAAATCAGTGTACATGTATTCAGCCGAGCCTAGCGGATAACCAGGGAACCAACGTAACCCCTGCATAGACCTTGGCGCCATCTGTGAAAAATATAGTGCACTTAACCGTAGTTAGCGATCACAACTTTAGTTTAGGTAGAGTGAGGCGCACAGGGCAGTTTTCGCTAAGAACACTCCGTTTGATGAATGTTGACTGCACTACAGTTTGAGGTACTCACTCACATTGTTCAATTGGACAGGATACCAGTCTACCACAACTTCCACTGTCCCTTCCTGTGGACGGCATCATGTCAATGAACATCGTCTGCTGTAACTACGCTGGTTTTTTGCGAGGGTTAAATGTCTGTGTACACATATCGTAAAGAACCAGCAGTCTCTATGAACGGTATCATTGCCACGTTCCCAGCCTAGCGCCTGGGTCAAAATAACATGAACTGGCAGTAGGAAAACTCGACTAAAAAGTCAGAATCACCCTATTATACGGTAAGTTCAGATTTCTCAGGGAAACTTGTTATTTATCTACAGACGACAGAGGAATGACGACCATGGAAAATCTCTACCAGTTAACTTGTTCAGCTTCAACCGAGTGACATCGGTCGATATCCTATCAGTCCGGTTCGATCCTTTAGCAAAGAACGGTAGTCCCACGGTAGTTTAGTTCTTTGCCTGTAGGTAGGCTGTCTCCAGTCCCTGCATCCTATGGCTACCATCCTCGCTGAGATACATCGATTCATGGGCCAGTCAGAGAAGGATACATACTTTAATGAACTTTATTCTGATTGTGTTTAATCATTTGATAAATGTTCAGAATCAAAGACTTGAGCAGGTCTACTCTGTACTACTAGGCTGTAGGCTGCACTGTGTGTATCAACGTAATAAAACAAGCAGTTTTGGTCGCCAAGAGAAGTATGCGTCACTATCACCCGCCCCTCTGTCACCCGGTCACGAGCGTCCCCGTCAGCGCGACTCCAACTACTGTTATCCTTTATTATCCTACCCCTAATATAAAATCCCATAGGCTTAACATTGAGATTCCGTATGCCACGCTGACTGGCATACGGACGTTTGTATGCTACTTGGGGCATACGGAATTTTGATGATTTTCATTCATGATTTTGATATCAAAATATTGTAGAGAGGGGTAGGATAAAATCAAAACCTGATTCGTTTTAATCTTGGCTCCCGTATGCCACTCCTGGCGTTTGGTTCCAGATACCACTCGGCTCCGCCTCGTGATATGACTACGCCAAATGCCAGTCGTGGCATACCGGAGCTAAGATTAAGACTCATGCGGTTTTACGATATTATCCATCGTTTAGAGGCCCCTCCCACCTACTACGACGCACTACGATTAAGTCTGTGATGGCATCGCTTGCGCATTCCATTCGTCGGCGACAAACTATGGAAAGCTGACTAATTGCGGCGACAAACCGCTGCGCTCTGCGATTAACCTTCCGACGCACTACGACGCTCTGCGAAATTCAAACATGTTTGAATATCGTAGAGCCTCTACGATTAACGTTTTTTTGTTGTAGTGCGTCGTAGCGCGTCGGTGCGCAGCGAGTTCATCGGCGACAAAACCTGACTAATTGACGAGTTCGTCGGCGACACCTCCACGATTCCGTTAGTTTGTCGCCGACACGGAAAAAGAGTTAATCGTAGACTTAATCGTAGTAGGTGGGAGGGGCCTCTTACAAAGAGGCCATTGAAAATGTATGAGGACTCAGTAAACCACGACCCATTATATAAAACCTGTCAGATACCATAACTGTGGTATACTATGTAAAGGAAACCTGTGAGAGTTTAGAGTTTGAACTTGTATCCCATCGAGTTTGAATCACGAAGTAATTCACAAGGCGAAGCCACGTGAATTACTATGTGATTCAAACAAGATGGGATCCAGCTCTGACACCGAACACGAATGGGTTTCTGAATTTATCTCACCCTTAACATTGACCAATGGGCTATCATTTGTGACATAATCCCACATTGGATATTTTTCCTAAATATCTAATGGGCGTTAGATACGAGTTCCCAATGTTAAGTCTTTGGAGAAAAAATATCAGGGTTGAGATAAAGATTCATATCTGTGGTATACAACCTCTCTATCCTGAAATACTGATCTTTAAGTTTTACAATTTTATGAAAGAAAACAGGTTTGTTTCTGCAACATCAGTTCATTTCATCGTCAATTTTACCCCATATATATCATGTACGGCGACAGTAACCCCGTTTCCATATATTACATCGCTCTGTTTAGCTAATACAGGCACAGTAACCCTGTTTCCGTATAATACATCGCTCTGTGGTGCTGCTACAGCCACAGTAACCCTGTTTCTCTATATTGCATCGCTCTGTAAAGTTATTCCTATAGTCACAGTAACCCTGTTTCCGTATATTACATCACTCTGTAAAGCTGCTACAGACAGAGTTTCCGTATATTACATTGCTCTTTATAGCTGCTTATTCATGAGCAATTTATTTTGTTATTTCAGATATTTTACCAAAGATAGAATCCTCAAGATGGCTGAAGTAAATGGTGAGTCAGACTGGTTTTCATTTAATATACTTCTAACGACTTAACCATGTATGTTCCATAGATATTCCAGTCACCAAAAGTGTATTTTCCCATATCTTATTTTCCGCATACCAAAGGTGTGTGACCCTTACATAATAAAACTGGTTTATTGCATCTACTGAGCCATATTATAGTAATATGTAATATTGATAATGATCCTATTGTTATTTTACTATTCATATTTCGGCTAACGCATATTTACGTTGACTCATATCATAAGAAACGTAAGTAGTGTTTTGAAATTTTGTTTTTAAATGGAGTTTTAAAACGTTTTAAAATTCTTGTCAGCCTTTTTTGTATGTGCCCATGAAAACAAAGGTGGTAAAAAGTTATAATAAGTGGCAATATGTAAAGCAATGTTAAAAAATGTAATACAACGTAATGGTGAGGAAAATCAGTAGAATGAACAGAAATTGGTCAAGTTTGAGGACCATTACGTGGTGCCACATTCTCCTCACAACACGAGTCATATATGCAAAAGATTAATCAACGTTAACGCCAGCGTGACAGAAGCATAATAACAAATGTTGTAGATAGTTGTTGATATCAAAACAGAAGTAAATCTACTAAAATAATTTTAATTCTGAAAATATGATTAACCTAATAATCTGGTGATAGAGAAATGTATTTCTTAACGTTTACGTAGGTTGAATGTGAACTGTCACAGACAATCATTTGTTGAATGAAAAAGAAAAAAATTAATTAGTGGTGACTTTAAATCATGCTAAATACAAAACGCTCCAGAAGTTGGCTTCATCAGAAATTGTTATGTTTTGTTGTTTTGCAGAGGAACCTGAAATTCAATTTGCCGGTAAAAACCACGTCCATGTATAAAGTCCCTTTTTTTATTTATAGCATCTTTTTTTTTTCTATGAGAAAACTCTGCATTGTTCGCGTAAATATGACTGAGAATTCTGACTTACATTACGCTGGAGGCATTCAAAACTGGGAAAAAAATAGAAATTTAAAAAAAGATTGAAGACGAGATACATCGGTTAATACATGCTCAATCCCAATACCCTAGATGAGACGTAAGGCCTGTTTCCATTGGCTGACGAAAATGGTGTAGATTTTTGTGTTCTCCTAATAGCCTATTTCCATTGGCCATCACCGATATACAGTCAGGAACCACCGACGGACCTTTACCACTGCTGACGCAAAATGTAAATAGGCTATTAGGAGAACACAGAAAATCTACACCGTTTTTGTCGGCCAATGGAAAAGGGCCTTAAAACTGACGCTAACCCTTCCTGTCCTTCTTTGTACATTTGTAAATACTACTTGATTTGGCAGAAATACCCAGTAATCTAAGTCATTCCAGCAACAGAATACGTCCCCTCTAGTAACAGGACTGCTAACAATTTGTTGTATTTGAATTTGCCGGTTCGCTAGTTATCTTATTTAGAAAATCGTTGTTCTCATGTTGAGTATTTGTATGTTAGTTTTTATTAAATGGCATTTTCATTTTTATAACACTCGCAAACTTAATTTCCAAGAAGTCCGGGATTGGCAGCTATCATCGTTCTAGACAGAACTGACCTTAATACTTGGTTGCTCACCATAAAAAAACATAGGTAATAATGCTAAATAATCCTAATTATTAGATAAGAATAGATATATGCCTATCATTTTCAATTTATTCATATCGCTAGTTTCTCTGACATGTGTAGTGATCAGATAACCCTACACGAGCTCGACACAGAAATGTCTTTCATTTTTTGAAAAACTAGTATATCATTTATTTATTATAATCATTATAATTCACCACGTGAGCCCGAGTTTACGGTTGTCTGAACGATTGGCTAACAAGTCGGGATCACTAACACTTAACCCGATACAACTGTTATTGTACTCTGAATGTCTGTAGAGTCTTGTGTTTCCAGCATGTTTTCATCATTGTGCATGGAAGAACATTGCACCTGCAATGATTGAAATTAAAACAGAAACCTGTTTGCATGTTAATTAAGATGCACCAACAATTAAAATCCTAGTTTCTCCTGTCATTTCATCTTGCAGTTGACAATACACACGTTTCCTTAAAGTATTTTACTTATCAGCACAGACCTTTAAGAGAAGGTAATTTTATCGCTTTCCTGTTGTATCCTGCTATGAGCTGTTTTTGCCATGCTATGACCGTGTCAATAAGTCTGCTACGTGTACAGACTCAGTATGTGAAGTCCCTTATACAGTCACTGACCACTGCTACATGTACACGTGGCACCGGGTGCGAAGTCCCTGGTGCAGTCAGTGAATACTGCTACATGTACATACGGCACCGGGTATAAAGTCCCTGGTACAGTCAGTGACCACTGCTACATATACACGTGACACCGGGTATAAAGTCCCTGGTACAGTCAGTGACCACTGCTACATATACACGTGACACCGGGTATAAAGTCCCTGGTACAGTCAGTGACCACTGCTACATATGCACGTGACACCGGGTGTAAAGTCCCCGGTACAGTCAGTGACTCTTGCTGTATAATGAGGAGCATACCTGCTTAGCTATCCAGGGGCCCAGTTTCGATTTCCGATGCTTTTATGTGGACAGCCTTTAGACTGGCATATATTATCGTGGTAAATGCTTTGCAATATTGGTGGCACTTTAAACCTTTACTCCATTCCTTCTCTCGCCTCGGTACTGTATATATTTAGGGGGTAGGACGTCGACTCGTCTACTTTTCAGTTTATACTGTATATAGGGTGGTGTTTTCATTTCACTATGTTTTAGGGTCTGGGATATTAAGATAAAATGTATATACCTTACTGGTATATACTCACATACCTTGTGAGTACGCTTGTACATACCAGTAAGGTAATACAATGTTATCTTATTATAAACCATCAAGTATTTGATGAATTACATATGGAAATGTGACAACTGGAGCTGGATTCAAAGTGCACTGGTATATATTTTGACAATATTTTAACCTAATTGGGACAGCTCCTCGTACCTTGTTACTCTCGATAAAATTATTGCGTTCGCTCTGCGAGCTCATGCAATAATTTTACCGAGAGTATTGCGGTACGAGGAGCCGTCCCAATTAGGTTAACTAGTTTCCCTAAAGTACTAGATACAGGACATTATACTTTAACCACAATGCAGAGGGCCATAAAATAGATTGATTCAATACTAGATACAAAACATTATACTTTAACACATGACAGAGGGCCGTAAAATAGATTGATTCAATACTAGATACAAAACATTATACTTTAACACATGACAGAGGGCCATAAAATAGTTTGATTCAATACTAGATACAAAACATTATACTTTAACACATGACAGAGGACCGTAAAATAGATTGATTCAATACTAGATACAAAACATTATACTTTAACACATGACAGAGGGCCGTAAAATAGATTGATTCAATACTAGATACAAAACATTATACTTTAACACATGACAGAGGGCCATAAAATAGTTTGATTCAATACTAGATACAAAACATTATACTTTAACACATGACAGAGGACCGTAAAATAGATTGATTCAATACTAGATACAAAACATTATACTTTAACACATGACAGAGGACCATAAAATAGATTGATTCAATACTAGATACAAAACATTATACTTTAACACATGACAGAAGGCCGTAAAATAGATTGATTCAATACTAGATACAAAACATTATACTTTAACACATGACAGAGGGCCGTAAAATAGATTGATTCAATACTAGATACAAAACATTATACTTTAACACATGACAGAGGGCCATAAAATAGTTTGATTCAATACTAGATACAAAACATTATACTTTAACACATGACAGAGGACCGTAAAATAGATTGATTCAATACTAGATACAAAACATTATACTTTAACACATGACAGAAGGCCGTAAAATAGATTGATTCAATACTAGATACAAAACATTATACTTTAACACATGACAGAGGACCATAAAATAGATTGATTCAATACTAGATACAAAACATTATACTTTAACACATGACAGAGGGCCGTAAAATAGATTGATTCAATACTAGATACAAAACATTATACTTTAACACATGACAGAGGACCATAAAATAGATTGATTCAATACTAGATACAAAACATTATACTTTAACACATGACAGAAGGCCGTGATACATGATAAAGGTAAAATAGATAAATTCCCCGGGGACCAAAATACTCTCAATAAAGGAGATAAATTGTCCCCGCTTTATCTCTTTAACGGGAGTCGCTGAAATGATTTTCCGGGCGGTGCATTAGATAATACCAGCCTCAATTGTTTTGTTGTACGAGTGTGCAGTCTCATTTAAATTGATTCCGTGGAAATCATTGCGTTAGTGTACTCTGGATCATGGCTATCGGTGTAGGTACTATAAATAGGGATACGGTCAAAGTATCCAGCCTCAGAGACTCAGGCCCGCTTCTCAGACACTCGAATATTCAGCATCACTGAAACACGCACTATGCTGGGCTTTGTGAAAGGTAGGTGTCAGTGTATTAAGGAGGGTGTCCACCTACTCTGATAGTATCGACTTGTACCATCCCTATAATAATTCTCCATAGAACGTAATGCAGTGGTTGATAGGTGCATTGTAATTTATGCCGCTTTGGAGTGTATGCTTAAGTTTGGTTTTGGTGCCAAGACAGTCGTGTCTGTATTATTGAAAAAAAAGACATGATCATCAAGATTTAGTTCTAATCAAGAAAGTGGTAGATTTACTGCTATATCGAAGGCCAATCCTTCTCGTACCATTTCTATGTGGTGTGGGAAGTAAAAGAACTTTGGTAAATGTGTAGGGATGAGATTTCTATATAAATTCATCACCTAGATTCGATCACTACCCTTGTGGTGTAAAAGAACCTTCAGAAAGTCTGGTAAAGACCTGTAATGTTTGACTGGACGTTAAATCAAACAAACAAACAAACATCAACAAACAAAATCTAGAAAGAAATATATGTAGGCATGTGCATCTCCAAGAGGCTTTTTTGAAGGGATAAAGGTAAAGAATAGGTCATAATGTAGTCAGGTGAGAAATGTGAGCTCAGCATCTAGCCATGACTGGGTCATAATGTAGTGAGGTGAGACATGTGGGGTCAGAATCTAGCCATGAATGGGTCATAATGTAGTGAGGTGAGAAATGTGAGCTCAGCATCTAGCCATGACTGGGTCATAATGTAGTGAGGTAAGACATGGGCTCAGCATCTAGCCATGAATGGGTCATAATGTAGTGAGGTGAGACATGTGGGGTCAGAATCTAGCCATGGATGGGTCATAATGTAGTGAGATCAGACATGGGCTCAGCATCTAGCCATGAATGGGTCATAATGTAGTGAGGTGACACATGTGGTCAGCATCTAGCCATGAATGGGTCATAATGTAGTGAGATGAGACATGGGCTAAGCATCTAGCCATGAATGGGTCATAATGTAGTGAGATCAGACATGTAGGCTCAGCATCTAACCATGAATGGGTCATAATGTATTCAGGTAAGACATGGTCTCAGTATCTAGTCATGAACGGGTCATAATGGAGTCAGGTGAGACATATGGGGTCAGAATCCTGCCATGAATGGGTCATAATGTATTCAGGTAAGACATGTGTTCAGTATCTAGCCATGAATGGGACATAATGTAGTGAGGTGAGACATATGGGCTCAGTATCTAGGCAATAATGGGTCATAATGTAGTGAGGTGAAACATGGGCTCAGTATCTAGCCATGAATGGGTCATTATGTAGTGAGGTGAGACATGGGGTCAGCATCTAGCCATGAATGGGTCATAATGTAATGAATTGACACATATGGGCTCAGCATCTAGCCATGAATGGGTCATAATGTAGTGAGGTGAGACAAGTGAGCTCAGCATCTGGCCATGAATGGGTCATAATGGACCCAGGTGAGACATGGAAACAGTAAAATAGGAAACAGGAAAGAGTAAAATATAAAGCCCATTCATGTACCTTTGTCGGCGACAAACGGACAGTAATTGGTCTCAGCCAAGGCATCCTAACGGAGTCGGCCGTAGTCGGTAGATGTAAGACAGCTAGGCAAGGGTGAGCCACCGATTAGTAGACAGATTTGCTTAGGACTAATATCCACCACCCCATCTTCTCAATGTCCGCAGATCTAGCGAAGAGTTACATAATTTGCCTGCGACAAGTTCACCGACTCCTATGCGATTTGCAAACTAAACGCTCAACCTTGAATTGGTAGATGGGCATCAGGCTTTAAGAGCGAGAGCAAGGACACAGGCAGATCTCAAGCGTCAAATGTGATTATATTGTTAACCCCAATACACATCTACCGATTTAGGATTGAACGATTAGTTTCCAAATCATATAGAAGTCATTAAACTTGTCCCAGGCGAATTACATAATACCTCGGCCCTTGTCAGCCACCCAATCAAGCCCAATTTACCAACGTTCCGTTGTCGGCGACTAGATCTATCAACATGTTGATAAACTTTTGGCCACCGATTTAGGAACATACAAACCACAACTTGTCGGCGACAAAATAACATCTGAAGGAGGTGGTTCAGTTATCGTTGCCTGACCCTTGCCTTACTATGCTACATCTACCGACTGGGGCCGACTCCGTTAGGATGCCGAGCCTGAGACAAATTTCCGTCCCTTTGTCGTCGACAAAGGTACATGAATATTACTGCGGTTTTTTAATGATAAACCTCCTTTCCCAAATAATGGGGATTGACAAAGGTTCATTATCTAGAACAAGAAATTATGTGTTAATACATTTGACAACTGACAAAGGATTACAAGTGTCAGTTGCGTACAATTACAGGGTTCAACAACACTCCTGATAACAGGATTATATCAGTCGGCCATAAACGAGCCCCGTCTGGAATACACTGGATGTACCGTAAACCCCGCTTATAAGCTGATACCGGCTACACCCCACTACAGCAAAAGGCTATGAGCCGATTCGGGGGGCATTTCAACTTTAGGAAAAACCCTATTTTAAGCTGATCCCCCACTCTGGGGTCCTAACCCCCCGTTCCCCGCCCCTCCAAATCCCCCCCTCCCCCACATCTTTTTGTAGAATTTTCGGTATAGAAAATGAATGTTTCAATAAATGTTGTACTAATATAGGTTATCACATGCTCTCTGACAAATTACTACCATTAAATGATTCACATTTGTATACCTCTGTTTTTTGGTACTTTATTATAGATTTGTACTGATTTTGCAGTTTTTCAAAAATTGATTTTTGAAAAACCCTGATTATTAACCGACCCCTAACTTTGGCAATACTTTATAAGCCGTACTTATAAAAAGTCCCTAAATAAATAATTGGCTTATAAGCGGGGCTTTACAGTAGTTCTGAGTAATGGAAGAGACAAAGTAAATTTTATGACGAGGTGTGAGGTGTTACCAGTTACCGAAAAGGGTGAGGTGTGAGGTGTCCCATTGACGGTAAAGGATGGGTCCAAGGTGTCCCAGTTACCAGAAAGAAAATTCTGCATGAAAAATATTTCCACATTTTTGTCTGACCCCAACTGGCATCCCTGTTGAATCCTATTGTATTTAATGCTATGAAATCAGTATGTTGGCAATTGAAAAAAAAACAAAAAGAAGGGCCATTTTAGCTCTTAGCTCAGGCTAGAAATTCACTAACTAGAAAAAACGTAAGATCAGGAACCTTGTCTGTATATTTTCCCCACTTTCTGCATTGTCACCCTGATAGTACACCACACTGTGTACTATCAGAGTATTAGTGGGTCAATAAATGATAACATTCTCACTCACATGAGCTGCCGATCTACAAGTCATCACAACACCAGACGTTCGCTTCTCACCCTATCCCTGCAGCAGCAAGTTCCCCTGACACAGCCTCACACCACAGACAGTGCCTACAGTAACACCCCTCCTACCACAGTCACCTTAAACCCAGAAACAGTAGTCAATTCCCTGACACAGCCTCACACCACAGACAGTGCCTACAGTAACACCCCTCCTACCACAGTCACCTTAAACCCAGAAACAGTAGTCAATTCCCTGACACAGCCTCACACCACAGACAGTGCCTACAGTAACACCCCTCCTACCACGGACACCTTAAACCCAGAAACAGCAGTCAATTCCCTGACACAGCCTCACACCACAGACAGTGCCTACAGTAACACCCCTCCTACCACAGACACCTTAAACCCAGAAACAGCAGTCAATTCCCTGACACAGCCTCACACAACAGACAGTACCTGTAGTAACACCCCTCCTACCACAGTCACCTTAAACCCAGATACAGCAGTCAATTCCCTGACACAGCCTCACACCACAGACAGTGCCTACAGTAACACCCCTCCTACCACAGTCACCTTAAACCCAGATACAGCAGCCAATTCCCTGACACAGCCTCACACAACAGACAGTACCTGTAGTAACACCCCTCCTACCACAGTCACCTTAAACCCAGATACAGCAGTCAATTCCCTGACACAGCCTTACACAACAGACAGTACCTGTAGTAACACCCCTCCTACCACAGTCACCTTAAACCCAGATACAGCAGTCAATTCCCTGACACAGCCTCACACCACAGACAGTGCCTACAGTAACACCCCTCCTACCACAGACACCTTAAACCCAGAAACAGTAGTCAATTCCCTGACACAGCCTCACACCACAGACAGTGCCTGCAGTAACACCCCTCCTACCACAGGTACTTTAAACCCAGATACAGCAGTCAATTCCCTGACACAGCCTTACACCACAGACAGTGCCTACAGTAACACCCCTCCTACCACAGTCACCTTAAACCCAGATACAGCAGTCAATTCCCTGACACAGCCTCACACCACAGACAGTGCCTGCAGTAACATCCCTCCTACCACAGACACATTAAACCCAGATACAGCAGTCAATTCCCTGACACAGCCTCACACCACAGACAGTGCCTGCAGTAACATCCCTCCTACCACAGACACATTAAACCCAGATACAGCAGTCAATTCCCTGACACAGCCTCACACCACAGACAGTGCCTGCAGTAACACCCCTCCTACCACAGACACCTTAAACCCAGATAAAGTAGTCAATTCCCTGACACAGCCTCACACCACAGACAGTGCCTACAGTAACACCCCTCCTACCACAGACACCTTAAACCCAGAAACAGCAGTCAATTCCCTGACACAGCCTCACACCACAGACAGTGCCTACAGTAACACCCCTCCTACCACAGACACCTTAAACCCAGAAACAGCAGTCAATTCCCTACACAGCCTCATGTTAATTATTTTATTAATTTCGGGTATACAGTAAATATATTACGACCTATCATGCTTGTGCAAGCTACAAAGTTCGATGATATCCCACCCCCAGCAGTGGTAGATTTACTGCTATATCAAAGGTCAATCAGTCTCATACCATGTCTATGTAGTGTGGTGTACAGCCACTTTTCTCTTTCATCGCTAGCAGTGGTGGATTTGTTCCTATATCAAAGGCCAGTCTTTCTCATACCATGTCTATGTGGTTTGGTGTACACCCACCTTTCACTTTCAACGATAGGAGTGGTAGATTACTGTCATATCAAAGGCCAATCCTTCTCATACCATGTCTATGTGGTGTGGGAAGTAAAAGAACTCTCACCTTGGTAAATGTGTATGGGAGAGATTTCTACCCGAATTCATTACATAGATTCGATCACCACCCTTGTGGTGTAAAAGAACCTTGAGAAAGTCTGGTAAGGACCTATAATGGTTGACTGGACGTTAAATTAAACCAAACAAACAGACAATAATTATATAGAACATCTTGACCATGCTGTACTTATATAGAACGTCCTGACCATGCTGTCACAGAATGAGATGCTGATTTACGGATTGTACGGACTGAGGCGTTTACGCTGAGTTCCGTACAAACGGTAAATTATCATCGAGTTCTGTGACTTGTACAAGCAGGTTGGACGTTATATATTTACTATATACCCGAAATTTAAAAAAAAATCAATTTCATTTTTCTTAACAACCCAAATTTTAATGAATGTGTATGGGTAGGTAGTCCATATTTTGGTGTATTTTTACGTCATATGCCTAAACGGTGCGTATTTACAGTATATACGGCATGGGTATATAGTAAACGTAGACCACGTGTCACGTGTGGGTGAGGGACACGTAGACCACGTGACATGTAGACCACGTGACACGTAGACCACGTGACACGTGGTCTACGTGTAAGGGGGCACGTACACTATGTAGGCACGTGCACTAAGTGGGCACGTGCCTACTGATAACGAGCCCGGGTCGGGGTCACTCTGGTGGGTGCTGAGTCACTGCCCTGCCTGCCGTGACTGTCATTAACCGCAGTCTGATATCCGGACAGGATCTGCACCTAACACAGGAACTCATGTAGCCTTAGAGGTGTAAAGCTTTCACAGTAGATATATCTTAATGATTTCTATCTTTCATTTCAATTAATAATAGATTTAAGCTACGAGGCAAAATACACTTCTAATCCCAATAAAAAAAACCATTTCAATTAATATACATTTTCCTGAAACTTTGTATTTTGGAAATTTTGTATTATTTGTATTTTGGAACAGAATTACTCGACACCCACACATTGTAGAACGGAACTATAACATCGTACCACTATATAGATGTGTGTGTGTATGATATTCACCCCACTTTATAGTTACCTTATTAATGTTAACTTAAGTGACATATTTGCTTCCAATGAACACACTGTACACGCACCCTATAGGGAGCCAAAGTGAACCCGCTGCAACCACAGATAACCGGTCACAAAATATTATTTCCGGGTATAGGCGCTCAGTACTTAGCCTATGTAGGTTCGAGATTATATGTGTCATTCTCCAATCTTTTAGATCCAAATTTTTAATAAACTCAACAACTGTCATCGTAGTTTTGAAACAAAGTTATTCAGAGACGATAGTTATAAACTTCATTTCAAAAGTATCAAACAAGACCAAAAACATAAGTCTAGCCTCAAACCCACATAGCTTTAGCACTAAGCCTCGTTCTTACTGGCCACCGGAAATTGTGTTTGTTATTGTAAACCGGCGATGTGTCTAAAGCCTATAAGACACCAAAATTTGTTCCCGATTCATCCCGACCATCGGATCGGTGAGAGTCGGGAATAAAATTTTGTTGTCTTATACCTATGAGACACCGACATGATGACTGTCCCCGATCACACTTCCCTCTTTTATAACCTCGTAAATTACCCGGGATAAGATCAAAGAGAGCCGCCGGGAGCTGAGCCCGGATGAGCCACGGGCCGCTAGTGTGGAATCATAGAAATTAATTCAAAGTTGAATAACTTCGGATCCAATTAACATTGTGATTCTCCCCTACAAATCGGTATAAGGAACTTCTAAATTTTTAAACTTCTAGGGGATAGGTAGCATCGCTATTCAAATGGCCAACTCAGAATCGGTAACAATCAGTGAAAGTGCGTACACCAAAATCTTAAGGTCGGGGAGAGTCGGTCATATCTGACATGGTAGTGATGCCCGACGCGTCTGGAAAAGCAATAAAATCGGGTTGGTGAAGTGCGTACACCGACCCGATAGATGCAGATTGTTACAGATAGCCGACGGATCCATCGGGGAAAGTTAGAATCGGGCACAGCTGTCGGGTCGGTGTCTTATCGGCTTTAAAGACAACAGATGCGGGTTAGGCTACTTAGAAATCTTCGTAGGATTTTAAGACCATTGTGATGCTAAATACAAATATGACTACAGTTTAAACTTTCAGAGTAAATGTCTTCTTTGTGACTGTTTCTACATCTTTTGTAATATTTCTGCTTCAGGCCTCCCGGTGAAACCTATAAAAACCTATATTTTGATTCTTGAGCCTTTATATTTTTTCAAAGGAACCTATATAACCTATAAAAACCTATATTTTCACTGCCATGCAGATTGATGTGTACAGGAAATCTTAGAAGTTAACTTGACACAAAGTTAGATTGCCAAATGACAAGAAATCTACATTATCGGTTTATCTTAGAGATCACGAAAGTGTTTAAGAATCAACAGTTGGTGTGACTTCTTGCCAGGCTGGCTTGCCTGTTGGAAACTCAACATGTGCATACAATCTTGCTGGGTATAACTTGATGAGCCAGACGTCCTGACGTCCTACAATTTATTATTAGGTATTTTTTTAGAAATGAAGAACTGAAAATAAGCGATTCACTATATTTTGACTCTTATAATGCTGAATATGTTAACCCTAAATACCTATAAAAGCCTATGTTTTGAGCCTTGAAAAACCTGTAAAAATCTATATTTTGATTTTCAAAACCTATAAAAAAACCTATATTGAGGAAGCGGGGCCTGCTGCTTACACATTACTAATGCCTTGCTACTTTGTTTTTAGTCACAGACATCATGTGAACTTCTGCAAACTTGGGGTTTGGTTAAATACGTAATGTATGCATCAAGCAAACTGCTTACATTGTAACCTTTTACAAGGCACCTAGCGATCATAGTGTATGTGCTGCCATCTCCCCCCCCCCCCAACAACAAACAAAATAGAAGGTGATGAGTGCATTTATATTAATGGAATAAAGTAGGAGTTTGAATTTAAGCCAAGAGCCTGGTACACTTGGTACATTTATCCCTTAAGTGGTGATTCCACCAGACTAGAAGCTTTATCGGAAAGTTTCTGAAGTCCTTGGAATGTATCAAAGAATATCTTATATGGTGAATCTTTTTGCACGATAAATCATATACACGTCCGAAATTACCAGAAAAAAATGTGTGCTTCCACCGCCAGCTATGCTTATACAAAACTTTCCGATTTTCATTTCGGCAAGTTTCGGGTGCTCGGTGGAATCACCGCTTAAGGCTTTACATTGGCAACTCGTTCGCCATACCCTTACGAGTATTTTTGTTTGTTTATTGTCAATGCCTCTGAACATAGTTGAGTTTTTCAGGCATATCTAAAAATCGGATACAGTTTTACAAACTAGATGTTCACATGTTCACAGCATGAAACTATACTAAAGAAGAAACCGACATGTTTTGGTCAAAGTCATTGTTCTCCAACTCGTTTGAATGCTACGTGATATTCACTCGGCTGTCGCCTTGTTCATATCACTCTGCGTCAAACTCATTGAGAATGACGACTTTAACCAAAACATGTCGGTTTCTTCTTTAGTATAGTTTCATGCTGTAAATAATGTCAGTCAGTCAATGTACCCTTAGTTTCAGTACAGAGGAAGCATCCACAGATGTAACACAGTGTTTTTCTATTTTTATTTTAAAAAAAAATCCTTTATTGGTTCATTTGCGAGTTGACATTTGCGTGTTGTATCCTATATACATGTGCTTCTCCAATAAAACCATCAACTATCTGTTTTTCATTGGTTGCTCAATGGACCAGGATATCTGAACATAAGACCTACATACTTCACATTATGCAGTGTAATGCCCCAGTCACACTGGCGTAAAAAACGGCGTTTTTCCGTGTACGCATGTCTACGTTCTTCTACGCATTTTGAAATATACAAATGCACTGCGATGCGCGGGAAAACGCGGAGATGCGTAAATGAAAGTCAGAATCCGCCGAAAAACGCCACAATACGTACAGAAACGTTGAGATGCGTACTAATGGGTTAAAGCAAAGCAGACAGATACGTTCCAAATCCGTAGCTAATACGTGGTCCCCACCAATTTAAATACGTAGAAGAAACGCCAAAATATACGCCAGTGTGACTGGGGCATAAATACACAATATTGACTGGTTTCAGATACAAGCGGTCGTATGCCCCGAATCGACGCGTAGTAATATCCGAGCGTATGCGAGGATATTGCGCAGAGTCAACTCCGAGGAGCATACGACCGCTTTTATCTGAAACCAGTCTATATTGTATTTATTATCCACCTTGTCTGGACAAGTGGCATGTCAATATCAGTTCATTTTAGTTATGCACTTTTTTTCTGTACGCACTATTTTTCCGTATGCGCCACCCGGAGCATACAACACAACGTATGTACTGGGTATGTCCAGACACACTCCCTATGTGTTTTCTATGGACACTTTGTATTAGGTGGATAATAAAGGTCTGTATAGTTTCGTGTTGGGTATACACCTGTTGATATTTAACACACTAGACGAAGGTGGACATCTGGCCTAGTTGTGCATAATGACAGCATGATAGGTCACATCTATGTCACACCACCCAGGGTCTAATGTGAAGCCTGGTACAATGTGTGTGTGTGTGGGGGGGGGGGGGGGGGGGCAACAACCACAATTCCTATAGGTATTAGGATCTTATGTAGACTTGCTCAAGTCTTTGGTTATGAAGATTCGTTATATGATCAATCAAAATCAGAATAAAGTTCATTATAGTATGAATCCTTCTCTGACTGGTCCATGAATCAAAGACTTGTCCAGTAGAAACAGAATCTCCTGTTTATGGCTCCAAGTCGTTCCATGTAAACCTATACCTCCTCCTACCCCCCCCCCCCTCCCCCACTCCTCCTGTTCCCTGGCCGCCTGTGTTGTCATAGCAATAAATTTAAACAGATTTTTTCGTGCAAGGAGTTATTTATTCTTTTTTGATATTTTTCATCTTTATTGTTCGATTCCAGTGTGTTACATGCTATCACAACAGACAATGGTTACAGCCTTAGATTTATTCTATTTTGGTCGTCATTTGGTCCTTTTAAATTTCTCTTTTTTCGTGAAAGGAATTATAATTTTTTTTTTAGGAATTAGAATCTTGTGTGAAACAAACTATATTAGGCACGCGGCCTAGCTTTTAGGCCTGAGCGTGTGAGGCACGTGACGTATGTGTCACGACTAGGCCTCATATGACGCTCGGGTGAACCCGGCGCTTGGTGATCAGTCAACCGTGACCACAGTCTCCACAGGTCACCCACAAAGATAGGGTTGGAAACGGATATGGTTAGGGTTAGAGTAACTGTGACCACAGTCTCCTCAAAGGATAGGGTTACGGTTAAGTAGGGACAAAGTCTTATAGAAAATATCGGAAGTTAAACGACCCAAACAGGGACAGGGTTATGGTTAAGTAGTAATAGGGTTACCCCCAAGGAGAGGGTTACACTTAGGTAGGCACAGGGTTAGGGTAAAGTAGGGTTAGGGTAAAGTAGGGCTAGGGATAGGGTAAAGTAGGGATAGAATTAGGGTTAAATGGGGACAGGGTGGGGGTGGAGAGGTTAGTTCTGTACGGTATTTTTATGTTATATGGTGAAACGGTGCGTATTTTCTATGAGTTGATAATGACTGGATTAACGAATTAGAGGATAATAAAGCAACATATATATATACAGTAAAACCCCGCTTAAGGGGACACCCTCCGTTCCAATCAAACTGTCCCCAAAAGAGGGGTGACCCCTTAAGCGGGGTTTTCTGTCTGCCGATGGTTAGTACAATACCTTTATACAGGTGATACCATGGCTGACAGACACGGTTTTAACTTCACAAACACCTCACAGACGCCTACCTGATGCCTACAGGAGCCTACGCAGGTCGTTGCCGGGTGTCTGATCGTCTAGACACCAGTCTCCCCACCTCACACACACACCATAAACAACCAATCAAGATAATCTGGTGTTTTGTCCCACACTGTCCCATTAGATTGGATATATTGTCCCTCCAAAATATCCCCTGAAGCGGGGTTAAGAGGCGTTTTGTACCGAAAAACTGTCCCCTAAAACGGGGTGTCCCCTTAAGCGAGTTGGCCCCTTAATCGGGGTTAAAATATAACTCTTAATAGAGAGGAAAATTTCCGTTCCGAGCAAATTATCTCCTTAAGCGGGGTGCCCCCTTAAGCGAGGTGCCCCCTTAAGCGAGGTGCCCCCTTAAGTGGGTTGTCCCAGAAGCGGGGTTTTACTGTACATTATATTGATAATATACGGTATATAGTAAAGGGAATACTAATATAGCGTATCAAGATTTCGGACCAGAAATCGGTCTTTTGTTAGTACGGGTTTAGTAAACTAACTTGTTCTGCTCCTCCATCTTGATACACTATCCTAGTATTCCCTAAATATTTACAATATATACGTCATGGGTATGTAGTAAAGTAGGGACAGGGTTAGGGTAAAGTTGGGACAGGGTTAGGGTAAAGTAGGGATAGGGTTATGCCGGATGCCCATCTACCGATTTCGGGTTGAATAATTAGTTCCCAAATCGTATACGAGTCAGTCACCTTGTCGCAGGCAAATTACATAACCCCTCGCTCGACCCGCGACCCTCGAGGAGAGGGGGTAGAGGCTATTAGTCCTAAGCAAATCAGTCTACACCTACCGACAGAGATACGATTATTTACCCCGCCGACTGAGTTAGGATTTGGGAACAGTGCCTTCAAGGTCCACTAATCGGTGCGGGAGTGCAAAAACCAAAGAAATCAAGTGTGGCACCCCCTACAAGCCTCACCAAGCGATTATTGAAGGTCCTTCGTCGGCCCTTGTCGGCCAACCAATCAACCCTCCTTTCCCAACGTTCCGTTGTCGCCGACAACATTTATCAACATGATAAACTGATCCCCACCGATTTTGGAACTTTTAAACCACAACTTGTCGGCGACAAAAGGACGTCTGAAGGCGGTGGTTCACTAATCGGTGGGTAGCCTTGCCTAGCTGTCCTACATCTACCGACTCCGTTAGGATGGGTTGCCTGAGACAAATTACCGCCCGTTTGTCGCCGACAAACGTACATAAATGTTCCAAAATCGGTAGATGGGCATTGGCTTTTAGGCTTATGCTGGGGTGGACAGCAATTACCAATATGTTCACCCTCTTGTTCGCCTTTCCTCCACAAGTTAGCTCAGTGGTAAAGAGCACTGGACTTTTCATCCCAAGGTTGTCAGACTTTGAAAGGAAGGGGGTTATATTTAGTTGGTGTTTTCAATTGAAAGAATAAAATTCAGCACCAAACTTGATCTGGTACTTGTGAAACGCATCCACCATTGAAGCAAAGCCCATCATGTTCTCGGTAGTGCAAGTCCAGTGCACATCTACCGAATCAGAGTTGAGCGATTAGTTCCCAAATCGTATAGTTGTCAGTGAACTTGTCGCAGGCAAATTTATGTAAACCATCGGGTCTGTGTTGGCCACCAGAATTGGGGGTATTTCCAATATTGAGTTGTCACCGACTGGATTTATCAACATGTTCATAAACTTTTGGCGAGTGATTTAGGAACATCGACCGACAAAAGAATATCTAAAGTGGTGAGAGGGTTTCACTAACACTTGGCTGACCTTTACCTAGCTGCCCCACATCTACCGACTCCATTAGGATGCCTCGCCTGAGACAAAGTACCTTTCATTTGTTGCCGACAAAGGTACCTCCATGTTCAGAAATCGGTAGATGTGCATTGGGCTTTCGCAAACAATGTGTGAAGAAGTATTGTATATTGAGATAAGGAACGTTCCAGAGATAAGGAAAGTGGGTTTATTGGACACTTTATTTCTGACATGCATTATTTTAGCATGGAATAATCACGGGTATCTGTTTCTGGGTGATATAACCTGGTTTATCACCAGATAATGTCCGTTCTTGTGAGAATGGGAGTTAATTGGTGGCCCGCTTGTGGAGGCACTGGAGTGATGCCTGATAAAAGAGGATAGCGCGTAATCTATGAACAAAGGTCCTCCCGCCTCAATGACAATCAGTCAGTAGCAGACAGGCACCCGCAACACTCAAAGGTATTTTTTGTCATTTGTTTGTCCAGGGATGCAAGTTTTCCCAGAAATGACGGAATTCCGACATTTTACATATTACGGCAATATTAGATTATATATATGCCAATTCATAGCCATTCTGTTACAAAATATTGTTATAAATGATTATTTTTTCTAAATGTTTTTAAAATTTACGATTTTTTCCTTAGTTCTTACTTTCATCCCTGTGTTGTTGAAACAAATCTTTTTTCCGTGTGACACATTGTGGACGATTCCAGTCATATATTAGGATCTCCCAAACACGATGTGTGAATGAGAAAGTATCGCACTAAGGCAATTGTTGGGATCTCTTAGATCTGAAGAAAGTAGAATTTTATGTCGCTGTACGCACTTCACAGATCCGACTATAATCGGGTTGGGCATTACTATCATGGGGGTAATGACTGACTCTTTATCCTACCCCTAATATAAAATCCCATAGGCTTAACATTGACTTTCCGTATGCGCCCATATGTCACATACGGATAAAAAATCGCTCCTAGGAGCGTACAAAAAATGGACCAATCAGAGATCAGCAGCTGAAAGTAGTTCCAAGCACCTTCAGAGCAGCAAGGAGAGCTATATAGAGGACTTCAGAAAGTTTTTATCGTGTTTTTTGTTATTATCCTCACATAAAAATATCGTTCACAGGGGGTAGGATAAAATCAAAACCTTATTCGTTTTAATCTGGGCTCCCGTATGCGACTCCTGGAGTTTTGGCTCCGCCTCGTGATATCATTACGCCAAACTCCGGTCGTTGCATACGGGAGCCCAGATTAAAACTCATCCGGTTTTACGATAGTCCTACCTTACTGGTTTTTTTTTTATACCAGTGACCGTTATCCGGTGACGTAGTACCCTCGCTATCGCTCAGATATTACTTAGCGTCAATTACTTTGAGATAGATACACATATTATGTATTTGACAGGAATTCATAATTCTAGACGAATCCTATTTGGTAATGGCCAAAGTGTATCCTTACATCGTACGCACTGAGGGGGGTAGGGTGGGGAATTCTGAAATTTTCCCTAATGCTCCTTCTTTGTTCTATTGTGTACATAGACAATAATCGATGGTTTTGTGGACAGGCGGCCGTAAACCACGAGAGGTTGACGCGTAGTAATACACGAGCGTTAGCGAGTGTATCACGAGGTCAACCGCGAGTGGTTTACAGAGCTGCCTGTCCACAAAATCATCGTTTGTTGCATTTATTATCCATCTTTTCGAATAAATTAAACCCAGTAATTGCCATTTTAAAGGGTATAACAATAGGGACTACTTCTTTGCTCTAGAGCAAAAGGGACTATTTTTCCTGTATACCATGGTTTTGAGGCCGTATACCACAGGTTAGAATCCGTATACCACAGTTATGGTATCTGACAGGTTTTACATAATGGGTCGTGGTTTACATACATTTTCAATGGGGGCTTTGTATACGATAGAAAATAAAAAATCAGAATGGGGGAGCGGTAAAAAATTTCAGATATTCTGTGTACGTCCTTTATCGATGGCCCATTATTGAAAAATTGGATGCTTACAGATAACTTTATCTTAATTCACTTTTTGCTATAGATTAACTTTATCTTATTCACCTTTGATTAACAATTATCGAATTCGAAATTGTGTGTTCCGTACATCAACTACACTTACTTTATAATGGTTTTTTAACTGAGTTATGGTATCGTCGAGTGGTTATCAACACCTGTGTTTTTACGACAGGACAATAGCATTTAATGATTTTATTCACGTGATGAACGGCATTTAGAGGATCAATTCTCATGTAACAACAATGTAACAAGTTCAGGAATGCCATTGTTCTCACACAGCAGCGAATTTAACCCTTTAAGGGCGAATGATGCCTTGAGGCATCATCCATCCCAGGGTGAATGATGCCTTGAGGCATCATTTCTCAAAAATCTACAAAATCGTTTTTAACAAAAAATAATGGAGGAACATTATGAAATTTTCACAGAATGTATGTATAATACCATAATTAGTATTTCTATTCAAAAGAAATAAAATATTTAAGATTATACATCTTATCACATGATTAAACAATTGAATTGTTGGTTTTAATGACTGTGTGCCGGTCCCCTAGCGGTATAGAGTGCCCACCAGCACCCGTCCTCCAGGCAGTAGCTTGGCCACAGGCACCCGTCCTTAAAGGGTTAAAGGCATATCCTACAATACACAGTGGTGCCACCTGGGGATTAGAGGGAAATTATGTTCCGGTGAGAGAAAGTCAAAGATATGATGTAAGGCTCGTAAAAATTCTTCCCAGGCCCTTGGCCAAGGGCAGTAATTTTTCTGAGCCATACCAAGTATCTTTGACTTTCTCTCTGCAGAAACTTGCTTCCCCTATTCCTATATACCTTCAAATATAGTTTAGTAACGATAAATAGCGTTATTTGCTTACCTGCCATTAAAAGCGAAGCCAGTACAACCTTATCAAGTAAATTGACACTATGTTTTCTCCCCACTTTGCTTTTCATTTAAATAGAATTAATAATACGTGGCATATACACTTCTTACCACAGCCGATGCTACCTTGAAAGTAAAAAAAAAAAAAAAAAATCATTTAAATTGTGTAAGAGACAATCTGATTGGTCTAAATGTCAAACTTGGGTAGTAAACGTCAGCCTTGGGTAGTAAACGTAAGTTATTTCACACCCCGTACCATGGTGTACCCATAGTGTTCTGCCATAGGTATATAGGAATTTGAAATACTAACAATTACCGGTTCATATGATTTATTCTATTACCAGATGAGTGAAGTACTTATACAGAACTGCATCGAGAATCGTATAAATACACAATACTCCACGAATTTGGATGGGCCGCAATCGTCATCGAGGCGAAGCCGAGTGACGATTACAGCCCAACCAAACGAATGGAGTATTGTGTATTTTACGATTCGAGTGCGGTTCTGGATTTATCTCACCCCTTTCTATGATATTAAACAATCGCAATTTCAGAATAATTTGAATATATACTTAGCAGATTCATATGACGTCATCTGAAAATCAATACGCCACGGCCGTGGCGTAGTACTGTCACTACGGGGGTGATCATTCAGTATTTTTTCTATTGTTATTCCTATGGCTAAACTTGTACCAGGGGTGAGATAAAGTAAAACCCCACTTAAGGGAACACCTCCAGTTCAGAGCAAATTGCCCCCTAAAGCGAGGTGTCCCCTTCAGTGGGGTTGAAATAAAATAAATGATTTCTGTTCCGAGTAAACTGTCCCCCAAACCAAGGTGTTTTCTTAAGCGAGGTGTCACAGAAGCGGGGTTCTACTGTATATCATTATCGAGTTCAACCCAACCCAATAGGTAAATTGTCAGAAATATTCACCTCTTTCTTCGAACTTGGTGAATATTTTTTAACCTAACCAACATGGAACAAATTCCATTGAGTCACACTAACGATGTCTCTCTATAATATCCTACTGAACTCTCCAAAGGGGGAAGGCTATAGATCTTTAATTTTCTTTATATACCCTCAGGGTTCCCCGGGAGGTTAAACCGCAAACACCCAGGAGCCCAACTACCAATGTGGGGATTTAACGAGGTTCCCGGCCTGCTGGGGTGGACAGCAATGATCACTCTGTTCACCCTCTTGGTCACCTTGCCTCCGCATGGTGCAGGCCGCATATATGCTTGTATGCAAGCATAACTAAATTGACCAGGGTGCGGAGTTAGCTCAGTGGTAAATAGCACTGGACTTGTAATCCTAAGGTTGTCTGACTTTGTTGGTTTGAGTCCCACTGCAGCCACTTTTCTCGTTCACCCCCAGCAGTGGTAGATTCACCGCCATATCAAAGGCCAATCCTTCTCATACCATGTCTTTGTGGCGTGGGAAGTGAAAGAACTCGCACCTCAGTAAATGTGTAGGGATGAGATTTCTGCCTAAATTCATCTCTAAGATTTGGTCCTACCCAAAGTATGTCTAATAGAACATATTGGACGTTAAACTACCCAAACAAACAAACAAAGTTAATTACGTTGAATAAGTCCGTAGTGTATATTCAGTTGTAGGTGACGTTAAGAAACCCGCTTGATGCAGTGCTTTTCATTTCCCATTCTTTATTCGTATTAGTTAAAGTTATTGTGTTCTTTTGTACTCTCTGGACTTGTAGATTTTCAACTCTGTCCGCGATCCACACAATCTGACATGCATGCCAGCAAGGACTTAGATACAAACGTTGAGCAAGGTGTGGTGGATACCTTATGTTGAATGATTTTATTTTTTTTTTTTTTTTTTAAACCTGGATACGTTATGTTGTTCGCTTGTGTCAGCCACCCTATGCTGGGAAGGCCTAAATCCCTACAGTAGAGTTACTCATTCTATGTGTATCGTTTATCTACGCTATTAACAGTCTGCCACTTACTAATCTGATGTACTGATGAACTAATTACATTATTATTAAATTGTAATTGTTAGAAATATATATGACTCGAGTAGTCCCAGTTGTATCGTATGTCAAATTGGCAGTAATTTTTCTTCTTAACACACAATAATTTATTTACGATTGCATAGATGTGAATATAATTTGAATAATGTTATTTACAGTTGCATCAAGTAAGTATCACAGTCAGAGAGAAGAATTATTTCAGATGCATTTTCTTGTATTAAAATAAGCTGTACACAGAATCTTTGGCTATTGCTTCATACTCAGCATATTCACTGTTAGTAAGAATGAAAGCTGTTCCTCAGGCACAGTCAAAGTTTAAAGAATTATTCAACTATTCAAGAAGAGCTGATGTATTGAGACCAGATGCATTGCAGGGCTGGCATAGCACTTGTGTTAAAATCCTTTTCTTGTTGGTTTTTTTTTTAATTGAGAAAGCTCTTTCTTTATTTCACTAATAGTACATACATTCATTATTTCCTGAGTGTATAACCATGATTTTCCGTTTAGGACAAATGACATATTTAGATAGGTATTAAATTACGAAATAATGAGATATATAATTACGAAATTTATATAAATAAAAAAAATTTGAAAAAAAAAATCATTTGAATGAATTTGCATTTGGATATATAAACGTTTGCATGGGTGAACGATTATAAGATCGAGCACAAATAATTTGATAAAATATAATTTAATTTGATTAAAAAAAGAAAAAAGATACACATTGCAAAATTTCGAGTGTTACAATGGAAGCACATAGTTATTTTTTTAAAACATTTATTTTTACTCGGTTACACTCAGTCCTGGGACTGGTTTTAATGTGTGCCGAGCTGATAGTTACTTGTTACATTTCTTTTATGGTTTTTGATAGATGCGACATGATTAAGTAAATATGGCCCCGTGACGGTTCTTGTCTGGTACATCACTCTTCAGGGTTACTCTTATAGGTGGCTCATCGAGTCTTTGAAGTACATTGGTAATTTTTACCTCAGATGGGACTGGAGCCCCGGCCACCCTTCCCACCATTAATGGGGAGAGCACCAGCGACTCGACAGTGGCGTCAACCTACTTTGAGCAGAAAATCCCCATACCAGAAACTGGCAATGTAAGTTTTTAATTTTTATCATCCACCTATTACAAAGTCTCCATAGGAAATGTATAGGGCATCTGGAATTCGCTACCCGTAGATTCCGGCATGTCAGAATCTCCTGCAGGAGATTACGGAAAAATAGTCCCATCCAAATGGCGAAGAGCGAACACACCACCACTAGACTGACCCAACCCCTGTACTTACATTATATGTATTTATCCTACCCCTAATTAAAAACGCCATAGGCTTAACATGGGATTTGTTTATGTCACGGGCAGTGACATAAAGTGTTGTTTATGCCACTACTTTCTGATACTGAAAAAATATGGAAACAGGGTAGGATAAAATCTAGACACCACTCGTTTGGGTTTGAGCTTATTTATGCCACTCATTTTGTTGGCTCCGTAATGTCACTCGTCTTTGACTCGTGAAATTATGGAGCCAACAAAATGCGTGGCATAAATAAACTCAGACTCAAACTCGTGACGTCTCTTGATAATATTTTTTCATACATTATATATCTCATTGTGATATTTTATCAGTACTGGTTCTGTCTATACAAACTTACATCATCCCACTGTGGTCTTTTACCAGTACCGGTTCAGTCTACGTAAACTATGGGCATTCACCGGGCCCGGGTTCCTGATGAGCATCGCTTACCTGGACCCTGGCAACATCGAGTCGGATCTGCAGTCCGGGGCAGTCGCCAAATTCAAGGTACGCTCTTTTCTTGATTACTTAGCCTTACAAATTTCTAAACTTAATTAGGATATCTACAAACAAATGTGTAGTTTCAGCTATGATTTTCCTAAGAATCCTCTTGGAACTAATACCAGGACTTTTATTTCAATCAGTATTTTATTTTAACAATACTGGTATGGTCAAATGATCTGAGAGTTTCATAATTATTGGTTGATTTTGGTGATGGTTCTATTAAGTCTTATAGAATATATTGGACGTTAAACTATCCAAACAAACAAACGGTGTTCAATTGGAGGTGAAGTAGAACCATAGACAATTAGTTAGTTGGAAACCTGTCCCTCTTCATAATTTAATACATTGTGTCATATTGATACATATAGAATTGATGAAGGAAAGAAGATTTGTTCAGTTATTGTCGACCCTACTTCTGGCCAATGTGGTAGAATTAAAAGAAATCTTTGTTGGTATTTGTCCATTTATTATGGATCCTGTGCATGGATTATAAGAAATCTTTGGGTGTTATTTGTTCAGTAAAATATGGGTCCTACTCCTGTCTAATGTACTGGGGATAAATTAAGGTTGTAATTTTTCCAGGCAAAATACCCTACACTTTAGTTAGGGTAATGTAGGGTTTTTTGCCGGGAAACATTTTGGAAAAGTACTAACCACAGCAGTCTGATAATAGTTAATTATGGTTATCGGAAGTTAAATCAACCAAACCAAAATAAACTGTGCGTGGACTATGAGAAATCTTTGTTGTGATATTTGTTCTGTTATTATGGATCCTACTCCTATCTTCTGTATTTGGAATTTAAGAAATCTTTGTGGTGATATTTGTCCAGTTATCACGAATCCTGTGCAGGGAGTGTAAAATTGTTGCTTTAATCTTGGTCAGTTATTACTACTGGTCACTGTGCTTGGAATATGATGAATCTTTGTTGTGATCTTTGTCAACTTTGATATAGATCCTACTTCTGCCCGCTATTTTGAGATTCAAAGAAATTTCTGTTATATTTTTTTGTTTATTTTGTGTCCAACTACTGGCACAATATATGAAATCTTAATTCAGTTATTCTGGTCCTCCTGTGCCGGGAATATAATGAATCTTTGTTGTGATATTTGTCCATTTATTATGGATCCTGTGCCAAGAAAAAAAAAGAAGAAAAAAAAGAATGTAATATATCTTTGTTGTGATATTTTGTTCAGTTATTATTGATCCTATTGCTGGCCACTGTGTTTGAAATATCTGAAATCTTTGTTGTGATACATGTTCAGTTACTATGGATCCTGTGCAAAGTATGTAATAAGTCTTTGTTGTGATATTTGTCCCTTTATCATGGATCCTATGCCGGGAATCTAATAAATCTTTGTTATATTTGTTTAGTTACTATGGATCATATAACGGGATTCAATCTAATAAATCTTTTTTGTGATATTTGTCCATTTATCATGGATCCTGTGCCGGGAATGTGATAAATCTTTGTTGTGATACTTGTTCAGTTACTGTGGATCCTACTACTAGCCACTGTTCTGGGAATTTAATAAATCTTTGTTGTGATACTTGTTCAGTTACTGTGGATCCTACTACTAGCCACTGTTCTGGGAATTTATTAAATCTTTGTTGTGATACTTGTTCAGTTACTATGGATCCTACTGCTGTCCACTGTTCTGGGAAACTTATAAATCTTTGTTATGATACTTGTTCAGTTACTATGGATCCTACTACTAGCCACTGTTCTGGGAATTTAATAAATCTTTGTTGTGATACTTGTTCAGTTACTGTGGATCCTACTACTAGCCACTGTTCTGGGAATTTATTAGGAGAAAACGCCCTAACTGTGGCCGAACTATGTCTTAGTTCGAGGTCACCTGTGGTGGACGTTCGCCCCGACGCCGCAGGCGGAGGGGCGAACGTCCACCACAGGTGACCGAGAACTAAGACGTAGTTCTGGCCACAGTCAGGACGTTTTCTTATTATTACATACCTTAATTCGATCAGAAACACGCCATTTATCAAGTCCAAGAGCCACAAACGCCACATGTTGACACTGTCTGCTACAAACCGGAAGTTGCGCAGGATCTGTGTGTCGCGCATGCGCGGTAGGCCGTCACTCGCACAGCGGATGTTTGGCCGCTATTTGGTACGGGTGCGGTTAGCAGAAGATACGATTGAAGAGCGTTAGGCATGTATGGAGGCGGAGGCGCCAGGAACCAGCGTATGGGTGTCTGTGCGTCCCCCGTTGCGGATCGTGTTGTTATTATCGATGAATTTCACATATTTGAGCAATTTAAACGGTGTCAGGTGAGAGCCAAACGTTAGTTACCTCGACGAATGGTCATTACGCACTTGTACTCGGTACGGGGGGCCTGTATCGCGAGTTTCAAGTCGCGATTCAACGTCCTCCGACATGTTGACAGCGGTCGTGATGACGTCGAATACGCACGACTAGCGCGTTGCGTGGAGTTTGTTACATACACGTTAGAATCTTGCAGTGCGACAAAGCGCAGCATAGTGGGCCGGCGTCGCGATATACTACACCCCCGTGAGCGGGTAGTATTTCACTGACGTTCGGCTACAGGTATGTAATAATAAATCTTTGTTGTGATACTTGTTCAGTTACTATGGATCCTACTGCTGGCCACTGTTCTGGGAATCTAATAAATCGTTGTTGTGATACTTGTTCAGTTACTGTGGATCCTCCTGCTGGCCACTGTTCTGGGAATCTAATAAATCTTTGTTGTGATACTTGTTCAGTTACTATTGATCCTCCTGCTGTCCACTGTTCTGGGAATCTAATAAATCTTTGTTGTGATACTTGTTCAGTTACTGTGGATCCTCCTGCTGTCCACTGTTCTGGGAATCTAATAAATCTTTGTTGTGATACTTGTTCAGTTACTGTGGATCCTCCTGCTGTCCACTGTTCTGGGAATCTAATAAATCGTTGTTGTGATACTTGTTCAGTTGCTGTGGATCCTCTTGCTGGCCACTGTCCTGGGAATCTAATAAATCTTTGTTGTGATACTTGTTCAGTTACTGTGGATCCTCCTGCTGTCCACTGTTCTGGGAATCTAATAAATCGTTGTTGTGATACTTGTTCAGTTGCTGTGGATCCTCTTGCTGTCCACTGTTCTGGGAATCTAATAAATCTTTGTTGTGATACTTGTTCAGTTACTGTGGATCCTCCTGCTGTCCACTGTTCTGGGAATCTAATAAATCTTTGTTGTGATACTTGTTCAGTTACTGTGGATCCTCCTGCTGTCCACTGTTCTGGGAATCTAATAAATCGTTGTTGTGATACTTGTTCAGTTGCTGTGGATCCTCCTGCTGGCCACTGTCCTGGGGCTGCTGATGCAGCGGCTGGCGGCTCGTCTCGGCGTGGTCACCGGCATGCATCTAGCCGAGGTGTGCAACCGACAGTACCCGAAGGGACCACGCATCGCCCTCTGGATAATGATCGAGATCGCCATCATAGGTGGGTAATAGGCAGTAATTCGGTGTAGACTTACACCAATAATGTAGTTCGCCATTAACCTGTACTTTTAGCATGCAAAATGTGTTATGACAGTGATTTCTTATGGTAAATGAGGTTATTATGATTGATTCTAAATAATTAGCATTGAGTAAACATTTAAGAAACTTATTTCGAAGTACATGATGATTCAACCTCATTGTAGACAGGACTATTTTCCTGGAATCTCCTGCAGGAAATTCTGACGTGCCAGAATCTCCAGGTAGCTAATTCCAGGTGTCCTATACATTTCCTATGGAGACCTATTATGGGTGACTGGACGTTAAATCAAACCAAACAATCAAACAACTCCTTCGATACAGCAATACTTACTCAAAGTAAGTCTAATAGAATATATTGGACATTTAACTACCCAAACAAACAAAAACCAATATTATTATTCACATTTATTATTATGTACATTTATATATGGCCTCTCTCAACTGCTGATACAGAAGGATGTAATTCTGTTTTTGCTCTTTCAGGTTCAGACATGCAAGAAGTTATAGGAACAGCCATAGCTTTTTATCTCCTCTCCAATGGAAAGTAAGTATTTTCGAAGTGAAACTGGTTTTATTGGTCATACATACACATTGATCTTACAGATGGATAATTTAGAATCGGTAGTTAATTCTTACTTTTTGGAAAGGGTTTGTTAGTTTTATTGACATTTTATGATATCAGTGAGATAATTTTACAAAGGTAATTAATACCCCGATATGTATGTGAAACCCGGTACGTAACACAAGATATGTGTAAAACGCGTTTATCGACAGGGCCTTGTGAGTTTTAGAGATGGCAGGTTTCCATGGAAATCTTTTCTTCTCCATTTTTTAAAATAATGTTTCTTGTATAAAACAAAGAAGATATTAATTGAGCCCCACACGAGTTCAATGAATAAGACAAAACTTGTTGCATTACAGCCATTTACACAGTGAAGCAACACGAAAACAAGACATTACAAGGACAATACAATGTGACACGTGACATGCTGCATATGTTTGTGTTTCTTATTTTCAGGATTGCACTGTGCGGTGGTATTTTGATCACTTTTTTTCATGTGTTTATTATTTTCAGGTTTCCATTGTAAGGTGGTGTGATGATCATTATTTCTAATGTATTTGTGTTTATTATTTTCAGGATTCCGTTGTAAGGCAGTATGCTAATCACTATTATTTATGTATTCATGTTTATTATTTTCAGGACTCAGCTGTAAGGCAGTGTGCTAATCACTATTATTTATGTATTCGTGTTTATTATTTTCAGGATTCCGTTGAAAGGCAGTGTGGTAATCACTATTTTTAATGTATTTGTGTTTATTATTTTCAGGTTTCCGCTGTAATGCGGTGTGCTGATCACTATTATTACATACCTGTGTTCAAATGTCTATGAAATACTGCCCGTTGCTAGGGGTTCAGTAATGATAATGTTCGTGCCCGCTGTGAGAGTGACATAGTAAGTCATTAAAATGTTGTTTTTTCATCGATTTAAGTTATGTTATAATAAGCAAATGTCCTTATTGTAGAAGAAACAATTCTCGTTCTCGGTCAGTTGTCGATTTCATACTACCTTCCGCCTATGGTGTCAGGCAGTATGATATCGACGACTGACCTCGAACAGGAACCGTTTCGTCCACAGTAAGGACGTTTCCTAATATTATTAATGTATTCATGTTTATTATTTCCAGGATTCCGCTGTAAGGCAGTGTGCTAATCACTATTTTCAATGTATTCATGTTTATTATTTTCAGGATTCCACTGTGGCATGGTGTGATGATCACTATTATTAATGTATTTGTGTTTTTATTAATGATTTTTATGTTGTGTTTATTATTTTCAGGATTCCACTATGGGGTGGTGTGCTGATCACTATTATTAATGTATTTGTGTTTTTATTAATAATGTTTATGTTGTGTTTATTATTTTCAGGATTCCACTATGGGATGGTGTGCTGATCACTATTATTAATGTATTTGTGTTTTTATTAATAATGTTTATGTTGTTTTTATTATTTTCAGGATTCCACTGTGGCATGGTGTGCTGATCACAATTATTAATGTATTTGTGTTTTTATTAATAATGTTTATGTTGTGTTTATCATTTTCAGGATTCCACTATGGGGTGGTGTGCTGATCACTATTATTAATGTAGTTGTGTTTTATTAATAATGTTTATGTTGTGTTTATCATTTTCAGGATTCCACTGTGGCATGGAGTGATGATCACTATTATTAATGTATTTGTGTTTTTATTAATAATGTTTATGTTGTGTTTATCATTTTCAGGATTCCACTGTGGGGTGGTGTGCTGATCACTATTGTTGACACATTCACATTCCTCTTCCTTGACAAGTACGGTCTGCGTAAACTTGAAGCATTCTTCGGAGTCCTCATCACTGTCATGGCGGTTACCTTCGGCTATCAGGTGAAAGATTCTTTATCTGCAACAATCCTTAATACCTCTTCTTCAATCATGATACCCATAACTGTTCAGCATGTCCTGCTCAACTGTCAAAGGGTACAAGAAATTAGAAAAAAGTATTTGAAAAAAAACAGTTACAACATGAAAATGTTGTTTGAAACTATTCTAAAGAAAGATATCATCATGTTTTTAAAAGAGACAAATATCTTTGATTGTTTATAGGATGTTTAAAATCATTGAAAAGAGTTGGGGAGTTGGCTCAGTGGTTAAGGAACTGGACTTATAATCCCAACATTTGGGACTTTGTGGGTTCGAGTTCCACTGCAGTCACTCTTCTTCTTCATCCCCAGCAGTGGTAGACTTACTGCTATATCAAAGGCAGTCCTTTTCATACCAGAGAAAGAACTATCACCTCGGTAAACATGTAGGGGTGTGATTTCTACCTAAATTCATCTCATTTATTCAATCACCATCAAACCCAAAGTAAGTCTGACAGAACATGTTGTACGTTTAACTACCTAAACAAACAACAACCAACATCTCATTTGCACATAAACATATTGAAAAATAATGTTAAGTCCACTTCTTGTTACTGGTTACCGCTTTACTTCCAGATCCATATATAGGGCTATTTTCCATTTAAACAAGAGATGAAGTAGGTTTCTCGTAATTTAAAAAAAAATTCTAAAATGTATTTAATTCCCTTACCAATCAGATATCAGCATGTCGCGCTTTGTTTACAGTACATCCTGAGTGCTCCAGACCAAGGCGAGCTCCTGAAGGGAATGTTCCTGCCTTACTGTGAGGGCTGCGGGTCCAAACAGCTGCTCCAGGCCGTCGGCATTATCGGTGCTGTCATCATGCCGCACAATATCTACCTGCACTCCGCCCTCGTCAAGGTGAGTGTCTACTGACCGTATCATAAGTGTTGTCGTCATGCTGCACAATATTGTTATGTTCCAAATTATCTGTATGTGAAACATACAGACTCTATCCCTTGGCCTAACTGATCATGCGGCTCTACTAGATAGACCGCTGAAGGGGACCCTTGGTTACAATCAACATGGTCACCCCCACATGGTAAACATGGAGCCAGTATATAACCTGGAGATTGACGTATTCTTGTCAGTCTGATCAGTGTAGCGCATTGCAGTAACACCAGCAATAAAGCTTGTAACGGGATGAAGTCTTGAAGTCATTCATTCAGCTTACTATCCACACATTCAATATTTACCTGCATTCTGCCCTCGTTAAAGTGAGTCCCTACTGAGATCTTTTTATTGTATTTTAAGAAAACCGGGTTTTGGGTTTTTTTTAGTGAAAAATATGGCCCTCTACCTGCAGCATTGGGCCATATTTTTGATTCAAAAGACCTCCAATGGCCATCCCTATGGGGTCAGTAACTATGTTTTCTTATTCCTATACACCTCCTAATCGTTTAAAATGCTGTTTTATTAACTTTTCTGCTCCGCAAAAAACCACTGTAGGGTAGGGGGTGGGGAATTATCTCAGTGGTTAAGGCACCGTACTTGTAACCCCAAGGTTGTAGGACTTTGTGAGTTTGAGTCCCACTGCAGCCACCTTTCTCTTTCATCCCCAGCAGTGGTAGATTTACTGCTATATCAAAGGCCAATCGTTCTTATACCATGTCTATGTGGTGTGGGAAGTAAAAGAACTCTCACCTCGGTAAATGTGTAAGGGTGAGATTTCTACCTAAATTCATCACATAGATTCGCTCAAACCCAAAGTAAATCTAATAGAACAGTGTTCTAAAAAAAAATAAAAAATCTAATAGAACATATTGGATGTCAAACTACCCAAACAAACAAACAAACAAAATGAATATATTGTTCTTGTAGTCACGTGATGTCGACCGGAAGAAGAAGGAGGAGGTGAAAGAAGCCAACATGTACTTCTTCACCGAGGCCACCATCGCGCTCTTCATCTCCTTCCTCATCAACGTCTTTGTCGTCGCCGTATTTGCTGAAGGCTTTTATGGGAAAACAAATCAGGATATTGTAAGTTCTCCATATTCACACCTAACATTCTGACTTGAAAATTAAAACCCATGTCATTTTCCTGAAAATTTGAATATGATGATCTCTAAGTGTTATAGAACATGTATCTGACTTGGAAATTGGGGGTCACTGCATTTGTTTTTGATATAGAGATGAATATTATGATAATTCTATGATAGAATATATAAAGTTTTGATTCTTACATAGTAAAACCCATGTCGTTTTCCTCAGATTTTCATAGAATATTATAGATGCATAGTACTACACAATTAAGTTTTAAAATTCATAGGTCACCATCCTTGTTTTTGAAAGAATCAAAGAAAACCGTATTTTTCAGTACATTTCCAATGTCAATCAGGCCTATATTAATGGGCCTATTTTACCTATTAGATATTGATAATTATCATTCCGAACTGTTACGTTGTGATTTATTCTAATGCCAAATGGGCAAAATATGACACTTTCTCTAGTTTGACCTAGCGAACAATAAGCTCATTATCCTTTGCTTGATTAACTTATTAAAAAAATTGGTTTTCTTCAATTCATTCAATAACAAAGACGGGGACCTAGGGTTTTCAAAACTTAAATCTTTAGCACTTCACATCTGCTATATCTTGTGAAAGTTTGAAGGATATAATGTGGGATTTACTACATAAAATTCAACTTTTTAAAAGTCCTATATTCTTCTATAATATCGTCATGATATCAATCTCTCGATCAAAAACTAACACGGTGACCCCCACTTCTTAAATTAAATATGTGTTTTACAACACTTTGAGATCATTCTATTCAACCTTCAGGAAAATTACATTGGTTTTGATTTTCAAGGCACATTGTCCAATGTGCCTTTAAATTGCCTATACTTTCCCCCATTGATAATAAAAACTTGAAATAATAGCACAGTTTTTTCTTTACAGTAGGCAACGCCATACATATTAAATTAAGATTTTTTTTTTCAATGAAGATTAAAGCAATGAATTATGAATGTTATTTGCCATTACCCTTGAAGTTTTCATTGTTTTACTAGTCAAACCAGGTTGAAGATCTTAGAATATTGTTACATGTTTTCTTTAATTCATAGTGTTAAATGTTGTGATGTTGTTTAGTAATCAATGTCTTTTTTTTACAACAGTACAATATCTGTTTGGCCAACAACAATCCTCAAGCAGGCGTCTTCAACGTGAGTATACCTCCTTAACAACGCCTAATGGATACCTCCAGTATAAATAAAAACCTTTAAAAAAAAATAAAAAAATAAAAATAATAAAAAAACCTTTAGCTACGCTGTGATGCCTGGAGGCATTCCCTGGCATACTACGCTATGATGCCTGTAGGCATTCCTGGGCCTAGTACGCTATGATATCTGGAGGCATTCCCTGGCATAGTACGCTGTGATGCCTGGAGGCATTCCCGGGCATAGTACGCTGTGATGCCTGGAGGCATTCCCTGGCATAGTATGCTATTATGCCTGGAGGCATTCCCTGGCCTAGTACGCTGTGATGCCTGTAGGCATTCCCTGGCATAGTATGCTATGATGCCTGGAGGCATTCCCTGGCATAGTACGCTGTGATGCCTGGAGGCATTCCCGGGCATAGCACGCTGTGATGCCTGGAGGTATTCCCGGGCATAGTACGCTATGATGCCTGGAGGCATCATTTCAGAAATTCAAGTAATTGCCATCTTTTAATGAAATAATGCGAATATTTTGATAATATTTTTCTAACCTGACAAATTATTATAGTGCCATCATCTTATCTTTCAATCTGCCTGTTGACACTGCCATTTGGCCTGCTCGGGTGGACAGCAATGATCAATCTGTTCACCCTCTTGTTTGCCTCGCCTCTGTGCGGTGCAAGCCGGATATGCACGCAAGCATAACAAAAGCGACCAGGGTGGGGAGTTAGCTCAGTGCTACTGGACTTGTAATACCAAGGTTGTCTGACTTTGTGTTTTCGAGTCCCACAGGAGTCACCTGTCTCCTTCACCCCCAGCAGTGGTAGACTTACTGCTATATCAAAGGCCAGTCCTTCTCATGCCATGTCTCTGTGGTGTGGTGTACAGCCATCTTTCTCCTTCAGTCCCAGCAGTGGTAGATTTACTGCTATATCAAAGGCCAGTCCTTCTTATACCATGTGTATGTGGTGTGGGAACTAAAAGAACTCTCACCTCAGTAAATGTGTAGGGGTGAGATTTCTACCTACATTCATCTCATAGATGCGATCACCATCAAACCCAAAGTCTAATAGAACATATTGGATGTTAAACTACCCAAACAAATAAACCAATAACGATGTGTTTTCCATGTTTTCTAAGTCTCTCTGAGGAAGTGCCATCAGTTATAATTCCAACTGCCCATTTATTAAGAGTGCCATCAGTTTATCACTCAAGTCTAATTGAACAAATTATATGTTTATCACTCCAACTACCCATTTACTAACAATGTTATCGATAAAACTTATATTAATTGAGGAGATCTCTTTTTTTTTACCACAGAAAACTGGAGAGGATGTGGACATATACCGTGGTGTAAGTATCGCTCTTCATCTAAGTATATGATTAAATCAGTAAAATCAGAGTCATATTTTCCCCGTTTTACAAAGCTTTTATAATATACGGAAACAGGGTTACTGTGGCTGTACGTGATAAATACATGGTAAAATTGACGATAAAAGGAACCGATGCCGAAGGCAGAGGTTCGTTTTCTCATCAACGCCAGTCATAGCAAGGATGGCAACGAAAGTCATGATCTATTGCTTTTCCAATACTTGTACTTTTATTGATGAAGAAACGTTTATAGATAATTTAGTGGGGAAAAAAAGATAATTTAGGGAAATCGGCTATATGGAATCAAGCTATGTTTAATTTTGAGACATGAATCAAGTTCAAGTAGTCTGTATATAACCAGTTAGTAACATGTTTTATTTGGAGACATGACTATGCTATGTCCAGGTAGTCTGTATATAACCAGGTAATAACATGTTTTATTTTGAGACATGACTATGCTATGTTCAGGTAGTCTGTATATAACCAGGTAATAACATATTTTATTTGGAGACATGACTATGGTATGTTCAGGTAGTCTGTATATAACCAGTTAGTAACATATTTTATTTGGAGACACGACTATGCTATGTTCAGGTAGTCTGTATATAACCAGATGATAACATATTTTATTTGGAGACACGGCTATGCTATGTTCAGGTAGTCTGTATATAACCAGTTAATAACATATTTTATTTGGAGGCATGACTATGCTATGTTCAGGTAGTCTGTATATAACCAGATGATAACATATTTTATTTGGAGACATGGCTATGCTATGTTCAGGTAGTCTGTATATAACCAGTTAATAACATATTTTATTTGGAGACATGACTATGCTATGTTCAGGTAGTCTGTATATAATCAGATGATAACATATTTTATTTGGAGACATGGCAATGCTATGTTCAGGTAGTCTGTATATAACCAGTTAATAACATATTTTATTTGGAGACATGACTATGCTATGTTCAGGTAGTCTGTATATAATCAGATGATAACATATTTTATTTGGAGACATGGCTATGCTATGTTCAGGTAGTCTGTATATAACCAGTTAATAACATGTTTTATTTGGAGACATGACTATGGTATGGTCAGGTAGGCTGCAGTTAGTCGGTGACTAACGTGAGTGATTTTTCTTGCAGGGTATCTTCCTCGGCTGTCAGTACGGTATCGCGTCCATGTACATCTGGGCTGTTGGGATTCTGGCTGCTGGACAGAGTTCCACCATGACCGGCACCTACGCCGGCCAGTTCGCGATGGAAGTATGTTACTTTCTTATCCACCTAATACAAAGTGTCCATATAAAACACATAGGGAGTTTGTATGGAGATACCCGGAGCATACAGATATGTTGTATGCTCCAGGTGGCGCATACGGAAAATTAGTGCGTACAAAAACATAGTGCATAATTAAAATGAACTGATTTCCACATGCCACTTGCCCAGAAAAAGTGGATAATAAATACAATATAGACTGGTTTCAGATAAAAGCGGTAGTATGCTCCTCGGAGTTGATTCTGCGCAATATTCTCGCATACGCTCGGATATTACTACGCGTCAACTCCTCGGAGCATACGGCTGCTTGTATCTGAAACCAGTTAATATTGTGTATATTCACATGCCACAATATGCCACATTCACACTTTTCCATAGAAATCCACATTTTCATTCTCAGTATATGAAATTATTGTTCCTTGTGTAAAGATAATATCAATTAAGTCTCATTTGTGCCGATCAAACATTGGTTCGAACCTTCCCACAGACCCTCCGCCCTGCGCCGTGTCCGACGAAGCATGCTATTTAAGTGTCAGTATCACTGGAATACCCTCCCGGTGGAGTACAGGCTCATTCCAACGTATCCTCAATTTAAATATAGAGAAAAGTCTATTATGTTTAACAGTGTGATAAATACTAAGCATGCATATGATAGTGTAAATTGAACTCGGACACTGAACCGGATGTAATCTATGAGAGCCTTCATCACTAAGAGATTATCTGATTATAATATGTTACACTTATACTTAAACGCCAAGAACAATTGTGGTATTGTTTATTTTGAGAGATGGTTTATATTGATATCTATTTATTATCTATTTGTATGTTTAGCTAGCTAGATAGAGTTACAGGTGCTTAAACTCTCGTTGAGAGATGCGTATTACGAGTACCATGTGCTGGATTTGAATGTAAACAGGCATGTATTTGCCTTTTCTTGTTCAGGATAAATAAATTGATCAAAAAAAAAAAAGACAGGGGCCCGTTGAATAATCTAGGATCATACATAAATACCTTTTCTGTACATTGTACAAGGGTTACCGTTTGATAATATTTAAGTTTGTTCGCTAAGACAGTATCAGCCGTCCATAAGGTCGTCCATAAGTGTTGAGTGAAGTTGACCCACATCGTCCCTGGGTCTCTATGGTATACAGAAAAGTGCCTACATGTACGATCCTAGATTATCAAATGGGTTCCTAATGTGGTTCCTACATTTTAATTGTCTCTCGCAGACAGCAAATTGCATATGAAAATATTCAAATTTTCTCTTTCCCGATCGCCCTAAGGAAATGATACTGTATTCAATATTCCTAAACTGATAGTTGTCAATTATTGGACGACGCTTGATCTCGATCTGTAAAAAACGAAAAGATAATAGTAATAAATATTTGTCAAATAGATATTATATAATTCTTACCTCAGTAACTAAATAATCATGGAATTAGTAGTTGACTGTTACTTTATTTCCTAAATAACCATGGAATCAGTATTCAACCTTTTAATGACTAAATATTCATGGAATTTCTACATTCTTCTTTTGATCAGGGTTTCTTGGATCTGCGATGGAAGAGATGGCAGCGGGTTCTGCTGACGCGGTCCATTGCCATCCTGCCCACCATCTTACTGGCGGTGTTCAGCGGCATCGAGCGCCTGACGGGCATGAATGACCTGCTCAACGTGCTCATGAGTCTGCAGCTGCCCTTTGCCCTGCTGCCCATTCTCACCTTCACCAGCTCCAAACACATCATGGCCGACTTCCGGAACGGCTGGTAAGTCCTTCTCCACTCACCAGGTGGCCACAGAGCAGCAACAATCTGTTCGCCCTCTTGGACGCCTTGCCTCCATGTGGTGCAGGCTGGATATGCTTGCATGCACGCGTAACTAAAGCGACCGGGGTGTAACCCCAAGGTTGTAGGACTTTGTGGGTTTGAGTCCAACTGCAGCCACCTTTTTCCTTCTCCCCCAAAAGTGGTAGATTTACTGCTATATCAAAAGCCAATCCTTCTCATACCATGCCTAATGTGATATGGGAAGAATAAGAACTCTCACCTCGGTAAATGTGTAGTGGTGAGATTTCTACCTAAATTCATCTTATAGATTCGGCCAAACCCAAAGTAAGTCTAATAGAACATTTTGGACGTTAAACTACCCAAACAACAAATAAATGACCAGCAACAAGTTAGCTAAGTAAAATGGGTTTCCTTGGATAATTTATGAATCGACGATCTTCCTGTTTTCTTTTCAGGTTCACAAAGATTATCGGCTTGCTACTAACTGTGGCTGTGTTGATTATCAACATGTACTTCGCCGTGGTCAACATTGTGGCACTGACGGTGAAACACTGGGCGCTCTACACCTTCATTGGCTTAGTGATTTTCCTCTACCTCGCTTTTATAGCATATCTGGTAAGTTCTTCTAGTGTGGAATGACACATTTAAATCAGCTGCTTTTATAATAGCATACTTCTTCTCCAGTAAGCAGTGGGTCGGGATGGTATACACTTTGACGGTAGTAAGTATAGACATGTAAGAGAGCCGATCTTCTACAGTAGTCTGGGGGTCAGAATGGTAAACACATTGATGGTAGTAGGTGCACTACGAATGATGACTGAGGAGTATAGCAATTGGTTGTTAACTGAGAATGGAGAAGTGATTGTTACATTTTGTGTCCATCTTAGGTGAACATTTTTCTTTTCCAGTCTTGGTTCCTATTGATAACGCTGGGCGCCAAGTTCCTCTTAAAGCTGTCGGTATGTATAAACATTTTCATGCATATTTTATACTCTTGAAGCTGAAGTAGAAACATTAACATGCATACTTTACACCCTTAAAGCTGAAGTAGAAACATTTACATGTATATTTTACACTCTAAAAGCTGAAGTAGAAAAACCTACATGTATATTTTACACTCTTAAAGCTGAAGTAGAAACATTTACATGTATACTTTACACCTTAAAGCTGAAGTAGAAACATTTACATGTATACTTTACACCTTAAAGCTGAAGTAGAAACATTTACATGTATACTTTAAACCTTAAAGCTGAAGTAGAAACATTTACATGTATACTTTACACCATAAAGCTGAAGTAGAAACATTTACATGTATACTTTACACCTTAAAGCTGAAGTAGAAACATTTACATATATATATAAAAGAAACACTAGCTCTGAATTGTAGAGTGTAAATTGGTCACGTTGATGTAGCTGACTTGTATCGCTACTTCATCACGTTCATAATATCACCCATTTACTTACATATAATTATGTGTCACCCTGTACATGTGTCTCGACTATTTCATGGAAGAACTGTTCCAAACAGAATGAAATAAAAGTTCTAAAATAATATATATATATATATTTTACACTCTAAAAGCTGAAGTAGAAACATTAACATGTATACTTTAAACCTTAAGGCTGAAGTAGAAACATTAATATGTATAGTTTACACTCTTAAAGCTGAAGTAGAAACATTAATATGTATACTTTACACATAAAGGTGAAGTAGAAACATTTACATGTATACTCTACACTTTAAAGCTGAAGTAGAAACATCTACATGCATACTTTACACTCAAGTTGAAGTAGAAGCATTTATATGTATACTTTACACCTTAAAGCTGTCTGGAAGTAGAAACATGTTCAGTAAAACCCCGCTTTAGGGGGCACCGTCCATTCCGAGCCAACAATGCCCTTAATACATGTATACTTTACACTCTTAAAGCTGTATGTAAGTAGAAACACATACATGTGTAAGGGTGGGGTGAGTCTAGCAGTGGTATGTTCCCTCTTCGCCAGATGTCGTGGCAAACCAGTCCCTGTTGTGCAGTGGTTCGGGTGAGCCTGTGCATGCAAGTGCCATGGGTGCCCCCAGATTACGTAACTCGGCTTGTATATAAGGCCGAGTCCGAAGTAGGCGGTCAGGTTACTCTGTGCATTCACTCTGTGAAGATTGAATCCTTTGGAGCCTCACTCCGGTAGTAGGTTTCTCCGAAGCCTTTCGGTGATTGAATGAGTCTATATGTTAATTAAGATATTATTCATTCAGGATGCTTGGGGAGTAAAGCCTAACTACTGGCTCCAAAAGAAGAGTGAGGAACATGAAGACGAGTATTTAATAATGTTTCTACGCATCTCCCTTTTTTCATTCAGTGTATTCAAGGAGTAGAACCTAACTACCGGCTCTACGAGGAGAGTGGGGAGCGTGAGGACCGCCATCTGGGAGCTGAGACGAGCTCGTCCGGCTTCGACTCGCCACTCGAGTCGCCGAACGAGCCCGCCGAACCACGAAACGAGAACTCGAAGAAACTCAGAAACCGCTACGGTACGGTGGAGCAGCACCAGTCTGCTGACTGTCGGTGAGACCGCCACCTGCTTGTCTAGACGAGAGATTTTACTGCAAAATGGTGATATTTTACAATCAGTCCAGGTTCATTCATAATGGAAAACAGTTTTTGACCTATCAGATGGAAAGTAGTATGTTGTGTGTGTTGCGATTTGCTAAATTTCATTTGACACTGAACCGTTTCTACAGTGAATCAGTGTGTTCTAAGGTTATGGAAAGATACAGCCTTCTTCATGTGTATATTTTGAAAATGGAAATATGTCTGGAAAAGAATTGCAACTGACTTACATAATACCATTTGCTATGCAGCCAAGGAATATTTTAATTTCCCGCTGCAGTTGCATTGATAATCGTTTTCTGTGTGGTAGAAGAGGAGTGCAATATGTACAGATCCTTGTTTCATTATAAGGATGAGAACAACGTGTGCCCTGTGATAACTTAGAATAGAATTCTGATCTTCTTTGGTTTAATGTGGACCAATACAAGTCATATACTGTTAAGAATGAGTTTAGAAAACAATTACAGAAAAATATTTAAAATGATTTAAACCAAGAAGTTATCAGGTTGGGAAAGGGTTTTAGAAATTATCTATTATATTACTATTGAGTAATATATAATATCGAAATGTATCAGTTTTTTATAAGTATGTTACAAAATCATTGTTCTTGTTTGTATTTTTACAAAGTCATATGATTTATCAAGTTCACTAAGATATACTAGAGGGAAACTATGTTCTGGTGAGCATAGAGCGGAAAAATTACTGCCGGCGGCTGACGCCTTGGGCAGTAATTTTTCTGGTCCTCACCGAGTAACTTTTGCTCGAGGAACTTGGTTTCCTTATTCCTATATACCTGCAACAGCTATGTTTTTTCGTCCCGGCGCTCTTTGTATCATGTGGTCAGCTCCGGGACAAAAACATCAGCCCGGGAAGAAAACATCACCCTCACTACATAACTCATAATTACTGCACCCCCAGCAGCGGTATGTAACTATAGAGTGTTCGGAAATGGGTATATAGGAATAGAGAGAGCTGCATTGAAATATTACTCAGAATTTTTTTTAGCATTGGCTTGCCATAGAGGTGTTATTGCCACGTCTTCATAATCTGAAATATTACTCGGGAACATAGGATATAGCGTCTCAGGGTTCTACATAAAATCATGATTAATTAGACATTCATCAACTACCAGTTGATAAACAGAAATATCAGGCTTTAATATTGCCATTTTAACATTCCTGGAACCTTCGTTTTGAGCAAAGCCGCTCTGACATTATTGTTCCGACATTTGAATATATACACAATATTACCATGATTTCAATCTGATCGGCCGTATTTGACGCGAAGTAAAACTACTCGCTATCTTTCGGAGTATTACGTCATGTCAACTACAAGAAGAATACAGCCACACAAATAAAAATCATGGTAATGTTGTATTTATTACTCACCTTTCGAGTAATTATTGGGGAAAAAATCTTGTAAATAATTAGAAATTCTACCCAAGCGCCATGCATTGTTTATATAAATTAGTTCCTATAATGCTGGTCAGGTGGCCCAAAAAGCTGTATTCTCCTGGGAGATTCCGGAGGTCTGTATTCTACTCAGTAGCGATCTGTAGGCTCCATAGGCTTAGCATGGAGACTCCGTATAAGAAGGGTAATATATATTATGCTGTCCATAGTCTTATAAACAATGACCCAGAAGTTATTTTCAAAATTTACTTTAGTATGCCCTTCTCCCTCTTCTGTGGGTAAATTTTGCATGATGGTGAGATGCGATTATCCCTTTTTTCCAATTGACTTAACATTTGGAACTCGTACCTAACACCCATGGAGTATTAAAAAAAAACTCAATATGAGATTACATCACATACTTAAACCAGTCAGTCAGTGAGAAGGGTGAGATCAAATCTGAACTGCACTCGATCCATAGCCACTGAAAATATGCCATTTATTTTGTTTCTCCACGTAATGTCACCCAGCAAGATTTCTCCGCGACCAAAGCTCACGGAATATTTTCATTGGCTAAGGATCTTGATGCAGTTCCTTTTGTTGGTTTCGTTCTCACATTGTTTTAGTCATAGATAGTGAGAAATGTCACTGGTGAGATTTCTTTAAAGGCGTATCGGACAATTTATGGTGGTGCCACCTGGTGATTTTTAGATATTGTCAACTACCAGTCAAAATTGGTTCCTTGTAATTCATTTTAATGCAAAATGTGTAAGTTTAATCATTTGTCCAGTTTATCCAATATTAATAGGTAAAATGGAGCAATTTATATTTGCTCGATTTACATTGAAATGTATTGAAAAATATAGTTTTCTTCAAATCTTTCAAAAATAAGGACGCTGACCTATGTATTTTAAAATTCATTTAGAAATTCTATATATTCTATTATAATATAATCATGATATTGATCTCTAAATTAAAAACAAGCACGGTGACCCCCGATTTTCAAGTTAGATATGTGTTCCCCAACAATCGAAGATCATCATATTGAATTTTCAGGAAATCAGCATGGCTTTTAAATTTCAAACCAAATTGTACAATATGCCTTTAAGAGAAATGCTTAGAGATGGGGGAATTTATAAGAGCTGTGATTCAGTCTCTGTATATTTTCAAAATGAGTGACTCAGTCTCTGATGTTTATGAAAGAAAGCCAAAGACATTATCTACTCATTCTTATCAGGTATTCAGTTTTAGAGTTACAATAACTAAAGACTTCATCACTGAGGGTTTACTAGCATCAGAGTTTTTAAAAGAAAGAGCGATCAAAGATTGATGTATTATCTCACTCCTGGTATTTCTGTCCCATAGGCTTAACATTGGGAGGCAAAGCCGAGTGCAGTGATTCTCGACTTTGCCAGAGTGTGATAAACAACACGACTAACTCGAGTTTGGTTTAGAATTATCCTACCCTGTCTAAATTACTTCTGCAAATTAAGAAATAACATAAAACTCACCGATAATCAGTGATAATCATTGGTCGCTTTGCAAATGACGTCATTTGACAACTCTGTCCCACTAGAGCGATAAATTTCTTTTTCCTGCACTGTAGACCAAATACAGTCCGCTAATGTTAAGCCTATCAAGTTTTTTATTAGGGGTAGGATAATCTGGCTGTACGTGATGAATACCCAGTGGATAGAATGAACCGATGCCGCAAACAGAGGTTCATTTTTATCGTCAATTTTAGCAATTATTTATCACGTACAGACAGACTGCCTGTTTTCGTATTATTATGTACTTTAAAATAACTATTTTAAATTTGCTTTTGGATGATTTGTTTGGTTTCACCATCCCGTACGCCACGTCTGTGGTGTACGGACATGAATATGACATGGTTAGGAGCGGGCTGTATACTTAGGGCATACGGCCACAGGTATATAATCATATTAGGTGCAGGTTACTGCGCGTGTGTTTATTACATTATTATTAAAGTGTGACTTCTCTCTTGTGAATCTCACAGTCTCCGCTAGATGGCGTCCAGAGAAGGACCCCTAGCGGATTCCTGTTAATTTATAGTAACGTCATTCATTTATTTGGCTTCCTCGATGTTTCAGTAACTCAAAATGTACCGTAAGGAAAGTTTTCTTCCATTTCCACCTTTTATACCTTTTTAAAGGTTGCTATTATTTTATTTTGTATCATCGTTCAATATAAACAAGTATAATTAAGTTATTTGGGGAACCTGGTGAGGGAGAGAGGTTGTGCTGGTTCTCCCGCTTCTGGGACACCCCGTTTAAGGAGACACTTTGCTCGGAACGCAGGATGGGCCCTTAAGCAGGGTTTTACTGTATAATGGTTTTTTTTCTTAATAAGATTAGGTAGTTAAGTTGCTTCGTGTTCGTCAAATCTGGCGAATTGATATAATTAATAACGTAATCTCTTTCACTTGTTTACACCACTCTGTTGGAGGTAAAGGTTTACGCTGGTGTCTTCCATTGGGCTGGCTCCACAACCACGACAGAGCACGATCACATGTTTAGAACTCTCGGTGGGTATGTAGACGTTAGGACCCACCACTGGAAAGTTGGGACATTAGGGCCTACTCATTAGGACGTTAGGGCCCACCTATCATAAAATCGACATATATCAAGCGGGGTTTTACTGTATAATGGGTTTTTTTTCTTAATAAGATTTCTCATTAAAAAAAAAAACATGCACTCGACCCGAAACGAACTCGACCCATAGTTCTGAGGTGAACTCGACCTGTGTTGGGGTTAGGGAAAGGGTTGGGAAAAGGGTTAGGGATAGGGTTAGGGTTAGGGGGATGGTTCTCTGTTTGTTTTCTTCCCTAGAGAAGACCAAATTTGAAGCCAAGATAACATACTTACTACACAGTATAGTATTCATCCACAGTTGAGACACTTGAGTTGGGAAGATTTAAAACGGGTCGAGTTCGTTAAAGGTCGATTTTATCACGGATTGAGTTCGCTACGGGTCGAGTTCTCCAGAAGACCTGTAGTCCAGGAGAGATGTAGACTATAGTCATCGGTCATTTTGAGCTGTCTGTAAGCATGGAGGAAGCCTAACTTGTTTTGATATATTTTCTTCTTTTTTTTCTTCTTTTTTTTTCTTCTTTTACGTGAGATTCACAGATCTGCAACTATTTTGTTATTTTGAATATTTTTACAACTCATGTCACATGTCCCTTGTTTTAGAGAGAACCCAGTGGGTTTCTGTGAAACCACGGGTGCACATATCTCAAGTTTACACTGAAAAAAATTTCACTTTAATGTAAGTCACGGGAACGCCACACATCACAGTAGCCTGATTTGTGATCAGAAGACTTTCGGTTGTTTTCTATCTCAGAAAATGTCATCGAATTGATATAAGTAGGTAGTTAAGTTGCTTCGTGTTCGTCAAATCTGGCGAACTGATATAATTGATAACTGTAATCTCTTTCACTTGTTTACACCATTCTGTTGGATGTAAAGGTTTACGCTGGTGTCTTCCATTGGGCCGGCTCCACAACCACGACAGAGCACGATCACATGTTTAGAACTCTCGGTGGGTATGTAGACGTTAGGACCCACCACTGGAAAGTCGGGACGTTAGGGCCCACTCATCAGGACGTTAGGGCCCACCTATCATAAAATCGACATATATCATTGAAATATGCATACATGTCAAATCATTACTTATATTTCATGAAATCTGCGAAAACCTTGTCATTTCTGTTTTTAGCACTAACAAGCTAAAGAACGTTAGCCAATTCTGCAAAATTAGGTGGACCCTAACATCTATTTACGCTATTTCTCGTTCCCGGCGCCGCACGTGAGAATGTGGCGTCGCGGTGTGGCCGAGGTGCAACTGAGGCTTTCACACCCTTAGTCTTGGCTGTGCCCTAACGTCTCGACTTTTTGGTGGTGGGCCCTTACGTCCTGCAATCCTATCGGTGTAGTGGAGCAGGCAAGATGCTCACCAGCGGCGGCGGCACAGCAGTGTCACAAGCGACAGCCCTTTAAACCTTATGAAATAGCTTTTGTCTGATGCCCCTATGTGACGTCACCCATTGTGTGACGTCAGTCGCTGTGGGACGTCATTCGTTGTGTGACGTCAGCCATTGTGTGACGTCAGTTGCCATCTCTTCAGCCTGATTTTTAGGTATCAGAATTGACCATTCAAATTGATTATTTATTAGACTTGAGATTTCATTAAACTTGACTTATAATTGACTCGGTTTCTGAACCCAAACTCAGCATAAATGACTTGAAGTCAATTCCGCTGCCAGCTCAATATCGATAGACTTCTGAATGCGTGTTTGGTTTACTGATCGTTAGTTTTAAACATGAGTAAACATTCTCAGAGTGTGACTCTGAAATCTGGGTAAATTATCGAATTGTTAAGAGTGTAAAGCTCTGTCTCCACTGGGCGATCCAAGGTACATAGGTACGCCCAGTCTGAGACTGGGCGTACCTTCAGGATCGCAAAGCGCCAAAACGCACAGTGGAGCCTGAAAGTTTCCCTCCAGTCTGACTGGGCGTACCGGTACACCCAGTCTGAGACTGGAGGTACCGCATGTACCCCAGATTGCAAGTGTTTTTGAATATCAAACATGTTTGATATTTGGTACGCCCAGTCTCAGACTGGGCATACCTATGTACCTATGCAAGCGCTCCAGTCGCAAGCGGGGTTGTCTCCACACAGAATCGATGTTACCTTGCGATCCGAGGTACATGCGGTACCCAGGATCGCAAGCGCCCCCAATCGCACAGTGGAGAAAGGCCTTTAGATTTAAGGGGGTGTTCCATTGGGCCGACTCCTCGACCACAAAAGAGCACCGTACGGCCATCACACAGCGACCATGTGGCTATAGATAGTATGTTCATCATTGATCAATGAGCGTGCAATTGTAAATAAATAACAATTGAAAGGTTTGGGTTACATTCAGTATATCAGGATTATATATAGATTGTTTTCGGTAACCAACTTACACCCAGTCAACTTGCCATTTCTGCCTGAGTCCAGGATCCAAATACTTCAAGCACCAATAGGTCAATCAGGTATTTCGGTCTTAAGTGATTGGTTATGGTCAGTTGGGCACGCTTCTAAGACACTGAGACACTGGCACCCTGCTCCTTTACCAGTAGCACAGTGAGTAGCACATAGATAGTGAAGAGATAGTGTCTTTGCAGTACGCTGGAAGCCTATATGCGACCGCTCGAACCCTCAGGCAACATATATATATTACATACAAGCATACTCTAACAAATTATTTTTTGTCAGAGGCCTACAAATCTAGCACACAGAGCTGTCGTGCAACATCAGCCTTTGAAGTACGCTGTAGGTTTGTTCACAAAAAGTATGTTTAGCATTTTAACCGCCTGCCTGATGGAACACCCCTTTAGCAAAAATATTGAATGGTCTTCAGGGGATACATAGGGAGCCAAAGTGAATCCACTGAAACCACAGATACTCATTTACAAAACACCATTTCCAGTGCCCAGTAAGAACGAGGCTTAGTGCTAAACCTATGGGGGTTTGAGGCTAGACTTTTGTTTTTGGTCTCGTTTGTTACTTTTGAAGTGTAGTTTACTACTATCATCTCTGAATAACGCTGTCTCAAAGCTACGATGACAGTTGTTAAGTTTATAAAAAATATGGATCTAAAAGATTGGAGAATGACGCATATAATCTCGAACCTGCATAGTCAAAGCACTGAGCGCCTATATCCGGAAATGGTGTTTTGTAAACGGGTATCTGTGGTTTCAGTCGGTTCACTTTGGCTCCCTATGATTGTAATCATATTTATAATTCAGAAAATAGAATTTGTTGGTAAGATGCACCAACTTATCAGATTACCCCCAAAAAACTGTGTTTTTATATGAAAGCATGTACATGATTGTTACAAATGTGTTTGGCCAGATAATGCTTATTAGAACTAGAAGATGGCCTTTGAATGGTTGGTTGAATGGTCTCTATGTAAAAATCACACAAAACATCAGTATTTGTTGCTACAGAGATATTTTATGGTGATATGAATATAAACTAAATGTTTATTGGGATGGTAATTGATCATATTTGTGGTCCAAATAGAATATAAAACTAATGAAATGAAATATGATAACCTCAGCAGGATGCCTGCTGTCAGAATGTGATAAATAAAATCATACAGAATTCATCCCGGATTTGTTCACTGTTTCCTGTATATTTTCCCACAGTATGTCGCTATTTGACACAGAAGATGAATTGGCTTTAGAAAATGTTTTAAGAATTTATTTCATGAACGTTGAAAAAAATGTAATGCTGTGTGTCATAAAGCCACAACGCCCTTTAAGCACGAAAGTCTGTCTCTTGGTTACCCACAATATATAACTAGGAGCAAACGGCATGTTCATCATTGATGAATGAGCGCGCAATTATAAATGAATAACAATTAAAAGGTTTTTGGGTTTCAATCAGTCTATGGATAGTTTTCTATAATCCACTTGCACCCAATCAACTTGCCATTTCTGCAGCTGCCTGAGTCTATCATCCAAACATATCAAGCACCAACGGGTCTTACGTCATTTTGGTCTTGAGTGGTCATGGTCAGATCAGCAGGCCTCTAAGAAACTGAGACACTGGCACCCAGCTCCATTCTCAATATCAAAGTGAAGAGCATGGAGATGGTGAAGGGAGAGTTTTCATGCAGTAAGCTGGAAGTCTAACCTGTAGGCAATGTATATATGGATGCACACTCTAAAAACACTAGAATTCTGTCGGATCCGCTTGAAGTTTCTCCCGTACATAGAGACAGAGTGTGTCAAATTACAAGGCAGCCATGTTGGTTGGAACTCTTTAATACAGGAGGTAGTAATACACTTTAGATCATGTGACCAATACATATCATGACATCTCCCTTTTTTTTTTTTAGATCATCAAAATAAGCAATGAGAAAAAGGAAAACATGAAAAAGACAAGCCAGGGTCACTAGTTCTTAGCTTGTCGGTTATACCCGTCTTTACCACAGGAGTCCCTACTCAAGATAACGTAGAATGTCCTGAGTATAATCATAAAAGAAAGTTCTAGCTTTGGCCATTGATGCATTTCTAGGAAATGTCTTTTTACCTTTGTATTTTGTGAAATTAAATAGCACCAGGAACAGTATGGGTCTCTATAGTAGCATAAATATTAAACTTCTTTTTTCCCCCCTTATGACTTAGAACATATGTTTCAGACTAGATAAAATTTAGTAGTTAGTGTAATCTGTTAGTGTTTAAGATTGTCTGGTGTACTGTTTTTAGGATGTGTAGTCCTTAAACCTTGCTGGTGTTTTTACTTGTCTACCAGTGTGAGTAGTATGCTCTGGAATCTCTGGACTATCACATGGCATGGATGGTTTTGATTTACTTGGACTCTGGGTTGTGGTAGCTTCAGGTGACACTCTTTTTGTTGTTGCTGGTTTTGGGTCAATTTAAGGTGTTTTCTTCACTGTTAAATCAAACTCTGGAATTTTCTCTGGCTTGAAGTGCTCAGGACACTTACGGAGATTGGTCCTGTTCTGTCATAAATTCCTTTCACCCGTGTCAATTATGTACGAATGAGGAGTAGAGCGACTTGTCACAACTTTGGCTTGTTGCCACTGTTTAGTTTTTAGTGTTGTAGGTGTTTGGTAAAACACAGTATCACCTGATTTCAGTTCATCATAGTATTCCTTCCTTACATCTTTGTTGTAGTTTTGCTTTACTTTAAGTTGAAGTTTCTCCAGTTTGTGCAGAATCAACTCAGGAGGATAGGTCTTTGGTCTGAGAAGGTCTCTGTTAATGATGAGGCTGGTTTTTATTCTCCTTCCCATAAGTATTTGTGCCGGAGACAAGTTTATTCCAGTGAATGCTGTGGCATTGTACTCCATGACAGCCTTCTTCCTCTTTTCTTCCCTTTCTGCTTCCTTCCAAAGATGTTTTATTGTCCCAACAGCTCGTTCTGCCTCACCACTTGATATTGAGGACTGGTTGTGATGTGGATAATGTTGTTTTCTTTGCAGAACTGTTTAAATTCAGAACTGGAATATTGTGGACCGTTGTCAGTTGTCAGCTTGTCTGGAATACCATGAATGATTAAGATTGTTATCATAGTCGCAACTACTGATGACATTGTCTCAGTAAGCAACTTTTCTACTGCTATCCACTTGCTGAAATAATCAACAATAAGCACAAAGTGTTGACCTTTGAATTCAAAAAGGTCTGAAGCACAGTGGGACCAAGGTCTTTCCGGTATTTCTCTCAGTGCTGAACTTGTTGTTTCCTCTGGAGAATCCACAAGACAACAGAAAGTGAAGGGTCAGACTTGTTGTTTCCTCTGGTTGACTTGGCATTCTTGACAGCTTTCAACTACTTGCTCAATCTGTTGATTGATTCCTGGCCAGGAGCAGCTTTCCCTAGCTCTGGACTTTTCGATACTCATGTGTGAAGTGTGGATACATTCCAAAGCATACTTTCGCATCGATGATGGTATAATTAGTCTTTCTCCTTTATACACAACACCATCTACATAATCCAGTTCCTCTCTGAAGTTCTAGTATGGCTTCACATCATCCGGGACTTGCCTTGTTTCTTCTGGCCAGCCTTCTAATATGGTCATAACCAAGCTGCTTAGTTCCTCAGTAGTATATTGTTGAAACTGCACCAATCAATCATCACTGATTGACACTTTATGTACCATCATGGTTTCATCTCCTGTGGTCTTCACCGTTTCTGGCAGATGGGCTCGACTAAGGGTGTCTGCTAGATACATGTGCTAGCCTTTTTTGTACTTCACAGTAAGGTCATATATGCTTAACCTTAGAACCATGGGCTGCACGCAATTTGGAGCCTTGGGGATTGGCTTTTCGAAGATCAACTCCAATGGCTGATGATCACTCTCCACAGTGACTGGTTTGGATTAAATATATGTGTCAAATTTTTCACATGCATGCTCTATAGCTTTCAGTTCTTTTTGGATTTGAGAATAGTTCTGTTCTGTGGAGTTCAGTGCTCTTGATATATAAGCAATCACTCCATCTTCTTGTAGAAGTGCCGCCCCCAAACCAAAACTATTTGCATCACACTGGATTACTGTTGGTTTGTTCACATCATAGTAAGCCAATGTGCATGCTTCAGCATACAGTTGTTTGAGGTTTTGGAATGCTTTTGCCTGTTCTTTGTTCCAGAAAAATAATGCACTTTTGTTGAAATCTTTTCAGAATTTCATCATGTTCTTCAACTGTTTTTCCTGCAACTATAATGTCATCCATTATCGCCATTGCTCCATCTATACCCTCAAACATTGTGTCCATTGTTCTTTGGTAGACTTCAGGTGCACTTTTGATACCAAATGGAAGTCTCGTCCATCTATATTTACCCAAAGGGGAGTTGAACGTTGTTAGATAAGAAGACTCTTCATCCAGTGGTATTTGGCAATAGCCAGTTTTAGCATCAAGGGCACTAAAGTACTTGGCTCCATTGAGCTCGCTCCTTACCTGCTCTACAGTATTCATTGGATAGATAGATCTCTTGATCGCTTTATTCATGTTACTGGGGTCCAGACATATACAGATCTTTCCATTATGTTGTGACACAGTCATTGAACTAACCCAGTCTGTTGCCTTTGTCCCTTTCCTTATGAATCCTTCCTCCCTCATTTCTTTTAGTTTCTGTTTCAGGTAGTAGTGCTTTTGGCTGTGATCGAGGTCCATATCCAACTTTATGGTGATGGGCATCACTCCAGTTGTGTTCTTTGCTTCTGGACAGAATTCTGTAATGGTTGCCTCCTGTCCTGACCCTTCACTTGCTGTTGTCTTGTGGATTCTCCTCACCAACCCATCTCAACACAAGTTTTATCTGAGAGAAGTGGAATCTGTTCTAGGTCTACAACATAGAAGTTCACTTTTCTCTTACAGTCTTTGTACTTCACTGGTAGTGTGATAACACCTAGGGGCCTCTTCTTCTCCTTTAGGTAGCCTTTCAGAATCTTTGAAGTTGGATTCAGGTGTTCCTGTGTGAGCCCTAACTCTTGTAGCTGTTCATATGGAAGGACAGTTAGACGAGATCCTGTGTCCAGCTGAAAGTAAACTTTCTTGTCTTTATTCACAGTGATGTATTTTTCACTACATTTCCTATCTAAATCAAGCAAATGTAAATTGGCCCATTTTACTTATCAAGATAAAATAAACTGGAGAAACTGATATATTTACTCATGTACAATTAAAATGAATCCGAAGAAACCAGTTTTGACTAATAATTGACACTATTCAAAAATCACCAATTGAATAAACTTTTGATAAACTATTTAGTGGTCTTCCCATAGCTAATACCTATGTGAAACAGTTGGAATTGTAACCCCAGCCCTACTGGGAGTTTCTAAACAATTGAGTTTATAAGAGAGCAGCCCTCAAAATAGAGTGTATTTGAAATGGTCACCAAAGAAAAGTCAAAGTACGGTCAAAATGATATCCTTTCCACTAAGACTTGAGAAACCTTTTTGTCATCTTTTTAAAGTGTATACCAAGTATGTCGATAAAAGAAATCATTGCACCTTTCGAGGAGTTTTTAGTTTTTAAGATTGCACCTTTCGAGGAGTTTTTAGTGTTTAAAGATAGAAAACGCTGCAGCAACGGTGTTGCAAACCTGTTGGCGAAAACGGGAACTTGAGAATAATGGTGAGGCATAGAGAGATAGGTCAGCAATGCCAGTTTTCCATTCCAGGTCATCCATAAAAGTATGTGATCAAGCGACCTAGTATGGGTCATAATGCTTAGCCAACCATAAAATAGCACATCTGGCTGTATTGGGGAAAGGTTGTGGCATAGGAAAGTTGGACTTACACAAGAGCCAACATGCGGTACCTGCTTCTTCTAGTGTGGAATCTTCATGTCTTTAGATATGGTATGTATCTTGTTGATATTCCTAATGTCACAGAGATATGGATGTGAGGTAGTGAGATTCCAATGCCACAGAGAGACTGTGACGAAAATCCAATAGGACCATTAGGTTATACATGTGTAGGGAGTTATCATATATATATTCACGCACATACTTTGAATAGAGTTATGTATCACTGCTCCATGTGCCTTATTTTGTGTATGCAGTGCTGTACATGTTTATGTGACACACATTGTGATATCAGGGGAATGTGGAACTTCACTTCTACATGATTTCTCTGTAAAGTAAGATGTTATGTATAGACATTGGGCGGGGTAAATCATTATTATAACAAGCTGACTTTGTCATGAAATAATGTCTTTATCCTACCCCTCATATAAATCTCCATAGACTTAGCATGGTGGGCCTGAATGCCACGGTTATGTCATAAAATATTTATATGCCACTGGTGACATATGAAGTTAAAGACATATGATAGGGTAGGATAAAATCTAAACATCACTCGATCTCACATTAATGTTTACATGCCATTCGTTGTCTTCTGCTACAGATATCACTCAGCTCCGCTTTGTGATATCATTCCGCCAGCTCATGCCATATAAACAATCATATGAAATTTCGTGATGTTTCATGATATTATTTATTTCAGAATAAAAAGAAATGTTAAAACAGGTAGAATTGACATGTTAAAACAGGCATGATTTTTTTTACACGTATACAAAGGTGGTATTTCATTTTATTCAATTAAGTAAACATACATAGACACAATACATCGTCCACGGACGTTCTTCCCATACAGGTCAAGGACAAAACAAAACAGTACAGTCATTCATACATCATTCAAAGATGAGGAATTTTCAGAAATAATAACATTTCCATTTCTATGTTATTTGGTGATAACGTTCAGTCTAGGAAGTCAATATCTTCGAGTATAAAGGAATGCAGTAGGTCGTTCTTCATTTTAGTTTTAAATTTATCTTTAGTTGCTGCCTTTTGAGTTCCCTCAGTTAGGAGATTCCAAAACTTAACCTTGATGAAATATGCACTGTTTTTATATTTATTTCTATTGGGCTTTTTTTTGTCTGAAGATTAATTTACTCGTATTCCGTGTCATATATGGATGGCCACTGTTTAAATAAATAGTTAAAAAGAGTACATAGTTATGATATGTAGTATTAGTAGTAAAATGATTGAGAGGGATAAGAAGTAGTACATTCTGTGATGGCAATTGATTGAATTTAGTGAAATAACCCAAGGTTGTGGGTGGGCGGGAAAGAAAGATTTCTACATGTGTGAGGTTCCGCAGAAGGAAACGAATAGAGCGGGGAGAGCATCCGAATGCAGTGACATGTGACCAGTGGTGTTACGTAAGATACATTATCTCACCCCGGTATTTTTCTCCATAGGCTTAACATTAGAAACTCGTACTCCACGGCCGTGAAGTTTGTGTACCAAATACTCAATGGCTAATTAGGTGATTCAGTTTATCAATAAATAATGTTATATGGGGTGAGACAAAACTCGATGAAAATAACTTGGTCCGTACTCCACCTCATTAGACCACAGAATAATTCACCCAGCTTCACTTCGCTTCATGAATTACTCTGTAGTCAAACTCGGTGGAGTACAGACCAAGCTATCTTTATCTCGTGGGTTTCCTTCTAACAAATGTGCAGAAGTAAGGGGCCATCCATAAAGTATGTACGCAGAATTTCTGAAATTTTTGACCCCCCCCCCCCACTCCCTCCCGGTCTTTTATCCTACCCCTAATAAAAAACCGCCATAGACTAAACATAGGGAAATTTTATGTGGCAGGCCGTGACATAAAGTGTTTTTTATGCCACTAGAGTAATAACAATATTGACCAATCAGAGAGCAGGATGTCAGCTACTATGAAAAAAGTTCTGTTGGTCGTTGACTCAATATTTATCTTTTTAACAGTAATACAAAAGCATAGACTGGGTAGGATAAATATGAAACCGAACTCGAGTTAGACTTGTCAATGTCTATACCACTCTGGTCAGGTCTGCTCCTCACTACACTCGGCTACGCCTCGTGTAGTAATACACGACCTTCCCGTCATGGCATAAACATTGTCAAGTCTAACTCTCGTTCGGTTTCTACTAATTACGCAATAGGACAAAGAGGGAGCATACGCAAAATTTCCAAAAATTTTGACCCCCCCACAGTGCATACGTTCTTTATGGATGGCCCCTAAGTACAGTAGGACATTAAAAAAAGGCAAACCAGTGTAGAATTACTAACAATTTACAATTGTAGCAGTCACCAGCTTTAGCCTCATTCAGGATAGCCTACCCTTGGAAAGATTGTATATACCTTCTCGGCGATATGCCACACTACGTACAATTACAGAGGTCGGTTCGATGCATTCAGCAAGTAAAAAGACCTAATCACAAAAAACCAGATCTCTTAAGTTTGAATAAACAATGGATGTTTATTCATGCCACTTCCTGGAGTGATCCGGTTTAGATCACTACCGAAGTACAGTACCTTGACACCGGTGTGCAAAGTAAAGCCGGGGAGGCTTATCTAGATACTGGAGTACTAGACTCATCTCACCACCAAGAGCGTTCGGAGAAACCCAGCAAATGAGGCTCCAAGGATTCACTCTTCTCAGAGAGAATGCACAAGAATGCCTGTCGATCTGCTGTGAACCAGGCCTATATAAGCTGAGTTACGTAATCTGGGCGAACCTGCAACACCTGCCTGCACAGGCTCACCTGAATCACTACAAAGCCGGGAGTGAAATCCCACGCCCTCTGTCGAAAACTGGGCCCTGTTTTTCAGTCACGATATAATCGGCCAACGATCTCCTAAGACATCTCTGCGATTGGAAGACTGTTTGGAAGACACAAAATGGCGGCTGTACTATAGACAGTGTCTCAGCGCAGCACGTTCGATCGCCGCTAAAAATGTCCCTGTCTAAGACAAGTATAGAACTGTCTCAGGTTCTATACTGCAAAGACTGCCCAGTACCAGCTTCAGGGTAGCTTATGCCTAGGAGCGGAAATCTTGTGGTGAAGTGGTTAGAACACCTGCCTCAGAATGTGAGGTTTGGGGGTTCGATACCTGTTTATGTCTAACTTTTTTCTTTTAATTTCAATTTAAAAATTTCACATAACCAACAAACAGTTTCTAGATCTATAACCTTTTGGCCTTTAAGGTTTGGCCTTCATCAGGTGTAATGTAAAGTCTAAAGTCTTCTATAATGTACTAAGTGAATTGAATTTCCATGGGGACAATGTCTAGGTCGCCACATAAATTAGCGAGGTGTGCTCTGATGCTCTCTGATAGACACTGGCCACCAGAGCTATGACGAAATTCAAACACAAATAACGGCCGAACCGTTTGACCGATTTTCTCTATATTTACAACGATTATAGGTCATATGTATCCCTTACTGGTGTGAAAATTTCATTGCTTAATTCTTACGGGAAATGAAGTTACGCATTCTGTACGACATGTCCATAAATGTCTTAGGTCTAAGACACTTTGGAAGACATTTGGAACCACGTGACCCTAAAGATGTCTTATCTATAGTACACCTGGCTGCAGCCTAAGTGCCCTTGAGGGATAATCGTTGGCCGATCCCCAAAGATGTCTTATCTATAGTACACTGACAGCTGTAAGATGTCTTACAAAGAGGATATCGTGACTAAAAAACAAGGCCCTGAACACACCACCGCTAGACTAACCTGACCCCTACACAATTAATTACTAATTCATATAGTCTGGGGGAGAATTATATATTGTATATAGACAGGGGGATTTTTTTATCTTATGTTTTATTTATGAGGGTCTCGATACAGAAATACATCTGTTATTATTTTCCTTCTTCTCTAATTGCTCATTGTTAATTGTTAGTTGGGTTGTGGGGGCATTTAGAAGGCGATCATAGTTCATCCACTGCGTTTTCTGTTCATTAATCATTAGAGGGAAACTATGTTCAAGTGAGAGAAAATCAAAGTTACGAGGTAAGGCTCGGAAAAATTACTGCCCACGGCCTCGGCTTATTTGCTTACCCACTATCAAAGGCAAAGTCATATCCGACCTTATCGAGTAAATTGACACTCTATGTTCTCTCCCCATTGCACTTTTCATATGAATTTTGTAAGAGACAATCTGATTGGTCTGAAAGTCAACCTTGGGTAGTAAACGTCAACCTAAGGTAGTAAACGCCAACCAAGGGCAGTATACGAAAACTTGTAAATCCTTCTTTTGTTTTAATAAAGATAAAAAATTTAAAAAAAGCTATTCAACCCCCAGTAGTGTGATGTGATCATAGAGTGTTCAGTCAAAGGTATATAGAAATAATAGGTTACTATTGCACCAAGTCGTTATTATGGGGATTATTTCTTTCATGTGCTGGGGGTGGATAGATGGTGGCACAGCATCATCGGCATAGAGCAACACATGGAAGTCTAGGTCCTTTAGTTTATGGACTAGATCATTGATATAAATTGTGAATAAAGTATGGATCCAAAACTGAGCCTTGGAGAACGCCAAAAGTGATAATTTATTATTTAATTTGTTATTTAAGTTTACTTTTTGCTTCCTGTTAATATATAAAGATGGAAACCATGACCACGTTGTATTATTTCAACCAATTTTATATTATATCCCTACAAAATTATTAAGATGTTCACTTAGAATTAGAGAACTCATTCATAAAACTCATCTTTATTATGTTGCCATGACAACTAGACAAGGAAAGTGCTCCATATATGTACTTCAAGAATGAGAGACAGAGACTAAATACACCTGATGAAAAGCAACAAAGCTCGAACGTTGTGTCAAAACTACTCCTGTAAATAATTATAATAGAAATAAAAAAGAAGTACAACATATCCAGTGGTTTGTGATAATATACTCGATGATTTTATATAATGTTTGTACTAATAATTTATGGAAGGTAGAATCGGAGGTTAGTTTTTTTTAAATCTAGGAATAGGGAGGTTGTTCTATAGTCAGTGGAATGTTCACATATTTGAATTAGGTATCTGGTGATAGCTGATAGGGTTGAACTGCTTTTCCTAAAGTCTGATGCCCATCTACCGATTCAGGGTTGAGCGATTAGTTCCCAAATCGTATAGGAGTCGGTCGACTTGTCACAGGCAAATTATGTAACTTTTCGCTCGACCGGCAGACATTGAGAAGATGGGGTGGTGGATATAAGTCCTAAGCAAATCGGTCTACTAATCGGTGGCTCACCCTTGCCTAGCTGTCGTACATATACTGACTACGGCCGACTCCGTTAGGATGCCTTTGGTGAGACAAATTACCGTCCGTTTGTCGCTGACAAAGGTACATGAATGTACCAGAATCGATAGATGGGCAATGGGCTTATACCTAACACGCATCTCTGCTGTAATGAAATTTCCCTTTTATAGAGGGGTAAAACTCTGGAACTCGCTGCCCGAGAAACTTCAACGAAGCCCTTCACTGGACAAGTTTGAATTGGCTCTAGATAAGCATACATTCGCCTGACTGACATTAGATTCTGCCTGCTCGGAATTCTCATCTTCATAATCACACTTATGTACTTCCAGCGCTCTTCTAGCTGTTAAATGCCTTTTGATACCAGTGTGATGTACATGTAACCCAATTTATCCTTCTCATGTAGCTGACATTGTATCTGAAAAACTCGGTTTGCCCGAGAGATGCTTTACCCTAAATAAAAAAAATATATATCTGGTATGTTATTTCACAAAACCAACAAACTCCAGTGAATTGAATTAAAGTTGATAGATGTTTTATTATGAACTATAGTTGGTATACAGATTAGTTTGTAGTATTGAAACAACGTTTCAGCCAGTGGCGGCCTTCATCAGGTGTATTGAGATATTATTATACTACTCTAAAATGGTAAATTGAGTACTATTACTGAGGTAGTAAAATTGAGTACCTTTTATAAAGAGGGAAAAACGAGTACAAGGATTTTTTGATCTTCTCAATTCTCTGGTACTATCTTGGTACTTGGTACAGTCTTGCAATCTTCTTCTGCTTGTCATTTATAGTGTGCGTATAATTTTGAACGCTTAAAAGGTATAATTCATTATATACATCAAGATTGTAACATGTTAACTGGTTAAACTTAATAGAACATCATAAGGGTACATAGAGTTTGATTATCAAGTTATCTAGACGGTCATGTCTATATTAATGAGATCTAGTAAGCGTCTTGGTTGATGCTTAAGCATGCCTTGTTTTCTCATTTCTCTGTGCATGGCCCATCCAACGGGTTGATTAATTTTTTTCACTATGTGATACAGGTCCACCAAAATTGTTTAAAAAAACCCATGTTGTGCATCCAATAATAGTCCTTTATTCTCTCCAGCAGTTTGCCAGTGAGTGGTAGGACACTAATTGGCCTCAAATTGCTAGCATGTTTAGCATAATCCTTTTTTGGAAAAGGAGCTTCCTAAAAAGTGCCTTGCACAGATCAGATCAGAGAATTGTAAATAAGCTTGTCCTTTGAACAGAGGATATAAGTTCCGAGAGTGGTGAAGGCAGGTAATGCATTGCTTAGGGAGCACCTGATGCATGAAAATGTTCCATGGATTTGCTCTGACATCCTTTGAATGGCGGGCGAAGATCTGTGTCAACAGGTAGCAGGCCATGTCATGCCTTCCCGACATGACTTGACAGCTGCTTCTACATTGAAAATGGAACTGACGTCGCCATTGCATGCTGACCTCAGTGGGGTGTTGAACAGCTGGTTTGTATCAGTAGGGAACTCATTACAAGGGGAGTTGTTGTTATCAAGAGGGTGATATCAAATGTTAGAGCGAATCCATTGAACCCGCTGTCCACTTTCAGACACTAGCTACTCTGCCAGCGATCCATTACTTGGGACCTGTTTCACTAGTTTCGTGACATTAGGCCTAGACAGACAACAGTGGCACCAACAGTGCAAGCAACAGCGGAAAAAGTCTAGCAAATATCAGAGGGACGGAGCAGCCAATCTTCTTCATATTTGGGACGATTATAGTGGATAAATTTTCTCCGTTCGTTTAACCTCGAAAAAGGTTTGCGTTGGGAGAAAATTTGGGACGACTATAGGTTATATGTATCCCCTACTCATTTTAAAGTGTCATTGCTTAATTCCTACAGGAAGTGAGTGAAATTCCGCGTGTCATCAATTGCAGTCTTGTGATCTGTCCGTATGGTGTCACAGACACCGTCTAGACATGTCACGAAACTACTGAAACAGGTCCCTGATGGTGTTTAAGGACAGACTAGCAAAATGATGCACAAGTAATTGCCTGACTATCAATACCTCGAAAACTTAATTCATGTGGTTCACCAGTTTAAATAAGTTAAAGAAGTGCCCAGATTCACTGTTAAGAATGCATGAAGATCACATACAGAAATGTTGTCACTATAGGTATCTAGGAGTAGATATCGACTCCAGCCTAACCTGGACACATCATACTAAGAATGTTATTAAAATTCAAGTTTTTAATGGAATATTGCGGCTTTTTATATGAAAGCTTTGAAAAATCGGAGTTGCATAATATTGAAAAACTTCATAATAGAGGCATGCGTATCGCCTTAGCAGTAGCTTTAAGGAAATACTCGATAAAGAGACTGCATGAAAAGCTTGGAATTGAGCCAACTTGGAAACGAAGGAAAAGGCAACTTGCAGTCTTAATGCATAAAAATAGGTTTAACCCAGAATGGATTGTAAAAGCCCTTACGATTTCGGAACATGAGGTTTACAGTGAGCAAACACAATGAGAGTTCTCATAGCTGGAGACTCACGGGTAAAAAAACTGCAGAAAGAACTTCGACTGCGTTTCGCTGACACGGGACTGTTGGTGACAGTGTTGACTCTGTGGGGTGCTAATATTGACACCATACACGCTGCTGTCACAGCCGAACTGAATCGAGTACCGGACGTAAACGATAGGACTAAATCTGGTTACAAACTTGTGATTTTCTGTGGGGGAATCTGTAATGTGACACAACGGGATGGACTAAGAGGATCTTCTCGCAGATTTGAATTTGCGTACGAAACTGCTGAGGATTGTCGCCTTGCTGTGATGAGTAAAATAAAAGACTCAATAAGTACCATAGTGGAAAACAGTCCCGACACTAGGGTATTAGTTTCTACTCTGTACGGCCTGGATCTGCACAGGTATAACAACAAAATACCTGTGAAGACTACTAGCTCGATACAGACCGCGAATAAACGGTCTGTACTACTGAGAGAAGATGCACACAGACTACAGAGGCAACTAGATCTTAACAAAAAGTCGCTACCTACAAATGCTAAGCAGAATGAATTGAACACGGCTATCAGATTCATAAATGCTGACATAGTACACCTGAATATTCAGAACACCATGCCGACACCCCGTATTGACCATGTTTTCCACAACACCACGAAAAACAAATCAAAGTTCAAAGGTGGGAAAAAAGTTCTCAAACACACTACACGCTACGGTCTCTTGTATGACGGGTGTCACCCATCAAGTGCAATCATCCCGAACATAGCCAAGCATTACGAAGACAAAATCAGGGAAATTTTCAAGATGTCCCAGAGAGCCGAATCAGAAAGTAAGGAAAAAATATAATTATACTCACAGAAAAACTCCCCAACATGGCACAGTATCCAGCCTTGGATAAGAGGTTGTTTGTACTAATGTCTTATTGAGGTTGATTAATCAATGAATAACAACGATAACATCATGAATACGGATCATATGTTCCATTCACAAACGATATACACGGTTTCACAGAAGAACTCACCACGATCCGCCACCGGTATCAAGCCTTGGATAAGAGGTTGATTAGTACTGGGGATGCACCTATGGTCAGAGTGTGTATAAAATATTCTCTACCACACGCTGTCAAGACTCATGACTTCACTGAGTATACAGTTTCAGTGTTATATGATGAGCATATAACACAGAACCCAGCCTTGGACAACAGGTCGATTCGTACTTGTACTATGAATTCGCTATAACTCATGACGAACAACGAATGAATGCCTCTCTCCATGACTGATATGCTCTATTTGACACCGTAATTAGCCATGATCCGCCACCGGTATCCAGCCTTAGATAAGAGGCTGATCAGTACTGGGGTATACTCATGGTTAGAGTGTGTATAAAATATTCTCTGCTACATGCTGTCAAGACTTATGACTCCACTGAGTATACAGCTTTAGTGTTACATGATTGAGCATGGAACACAGTACCCAGCCTTGAACAAGAGGTTGATTCGTACTTGTACTATGAGTGCGCCATAACTCACGACGAACAACGAACAAATGCTTCTCTCCAAAGCTCTATTGGACATCGCAATTGGCCTTAGTTCAACGCCAGTACCCAGCCTTAGATAAGAGGTTGATCAGTATTGGCGTGGTACCTATGGTTGTGCAATGTACAGAGATATCCCTTAAATCAAGCTAGACCTAATATAGGGTTTTGATGTTACAAGCCTGGATAAATAATATAGTACCTAGCCTTAGAGAAGAAGTTGATTTATACTAAAGAGTTTTTACTATAAATTATATAAAATAATGACACACCTTGAAGTACGGCTACACTACACTACATCATGGCCATAGTATCCAACTTAGATAAGAGGTTGATCTGTACTAGCGACCTGTGATGAGTATATCAAGATGAGAAAGCTGATGTAATTTGCTGTTGAACTAACTCATGGATTAGTGATGGACCAGCTCCACAGCCAATATCCAACCTCACATAAGAGACTGGTTTGTATTGGCGACACACCTTGTGCTAAACTAGGTCTCGACATAATCGTGGCCAGAGTCTAGATTTCGACTGTTCATTATAGCTCGGGTCCAGATCACATGGTATCTCTCTGGAAACCCAGAAATCTTGGAGCTGTATTGACGGAAATGTCCTACAGCCGACCAATTTCAGACTGACCTAAAAACTGTAAGTAGGACTTATGTTTTTTTTTTTTTTTTCTTTTTTTTTTTTTTTCTCTGCAAACACGACATTCCAATGAACGGTATATTTACATTCATTCATATGGGTAAAATTGAGGTGAAAATCTGACTTGACATACTTTGTATCACATTATGTTATACTATATAGAGGTGCACTACTGTGTTACTTGTATTATTAATGTTAGAATTATCATCTTATACGAACAGAGGGCAACATCGACACAATCTCTGCATAGTTGAGTTGTGTTTTTTCTTTTTCTTTTCTTTTCGTTGTACATTCGTTTCCTACGGGCCGAATATATGCTACTCATCTGGTAGACGAGTGCCATATATCGGACCCTCGTCCCTTCTTGGCCTTATTGTGCTTTCAAGGGAATATTGTACCATTTGCCAAATTCCTGTATATATTGTATTTGTTGTGTACCATATCATTATTTCTCACTTGTGAATGTCTGTTACATCAGAATCTCTCAAAGACCAAAAAGGAATCTGTTTTGCACACCTTAATTGCCAAAGTATTTGCAACAAAAGTGACGATGTATTTATAGCTTTAGATAGAGTGGACATAGCTACCCTGAGTGAGACTTGGCTTAATACGAACTATACGGATGATATGATGTATTGGCATGGAAGGAAATTGTTTAGAGCAGACAGGGCAAATAAAATCGGGGGTGGAGTGGCCTGCTATGTCAGAGATAAAATCGCCCGTTATACCGAAGAAGTTGATAAATATACCGCAATCTCTAGAGACCTGGAATCTCTAACGCTTAAGATTTGCATGCCCCATCGGAAACCGTTGCTGGTAATCACGATCTTTATTACACACAAAGGAAGTACTAAAGTAGCAATCGATTTTATTAGTTCTATCTTAGCAGATAAAAACTTCAAAAACTATGAGTTCTGGATCCTGGGTGATTTAAACATAAATTTTTTGATACCAACTGGCCCCGATCAAGAGCTAGTAAGAGATTTATGTCAAGAGTTTACCTTGAAAAGACTCATAAATGAATGTACCCGCCCAAATTCGAATAATGGTTCTTGCATAGATAATATTATTACAAACTGTGCAGACGTAAGCTTGAGTGGAACTATTAATTTTTATAGTAGTGACCACCTACCAGTCTTTGCTATGAGACACAAATTTAAACTAGATAGCCAGATAGTCACAGTAAATGGAAGAATTTACAAAAACCATAATATAGACAACCTTAGAAACTGGGTCTTAAATAATGAATGGGATGATTATTGGGAAATGCATGACCCCAATTCTTTATGGGAACACTTAATAGGAGTACTGAAGAGCTATCTTGACTACTACTGCCCCTACAAACAGTGGAAGATGACAGACAAAGGAAATGTGTGGATGACAGGAGATATAAGGTCGCTGATCCGGGAACGCAAACTAGCCATTACAGAGCACCTTGTAACTAAAACCCCCGCTTCTTTAGCAACCGCACAAAAGTTAAAACGCCAGGTCCGATCGGCCATCCGAAATGCAAAATCTGAACACATTAAAATAAAGCTAAAAGAAAACATAAAAAACCCTAGGAAATTCTGGGTAGAACTTAACCGAGTTTTAAAACCAAGATTATCTGCGGATAATCCGTCCTTTATCAATCCAGAAAATAATGGCCAAATAGACCCAAGTCATGCACCTGACTTCTTAAATACCTATTTCAGTGAAATAGGAGGGAAGCTAGCTGATGTATACGACATGACACATATTCTGGACAACAAAACTTTTGAGCAATACCCGATAACGATCCCCCTAGATGAAGTAGTTTTGAACAAAGAAATGTTGTTCGAACTGATAAGTGATATATCGACCGCAAAAACCTCTGGATTGGAAGGAATTAGATCAAGTGTCTTAAAGGAGTATATGTTCTTGGTAATTGATCAACTGGAATACCTCTATAGTCAAAGTTTGTCCACTGGCATCTTTCCATCAGAATGGAAATTAGCGGAAGTGACCCCGCTGCCAAAGCCGGGTGACAGTCGCAACCCCTCCAACTGGCGTCCCATCTCCCTTCTTCCAGTTCCAGGGAAATTAGCCGAAAAAATAGTGCATATGAGTCTCATGACCCATATAGAGAATAATCAAGTTTTGACAAAAAATCAAAAAGGATACAGAAGGGAGATGGGCACCATTGATGCGATATATGAACTGAGTAATATGATTTACTCAGCATGCGATAGCCAAGAATATGCTAGTGCTGTGTTTATTGATTTAAAGAAGGCGTTTGACAGTGTTCATCATGGCAGATTATTAAAAAAATTGGAATTGCTGGACTTACCCATATCGCTTCTGGCATGGCTAGATTCATATTTGAAAGACAGAAAACAAAGACTGAGTTTTGGTAGTGCAAGATCCGACTGGGCCGGGGTTTTGTTTGGGGTGCCACAGGGCTCGGTTTTGGGCCCATTATTGTTTATATATTATATTAACGATGTAGTAAAGGTTTTGAATGATGTTGACTACCTGCTTTACGCGGACGATCTGGTTTTGTTAAGTTCACACAAAGATATTGGAATAGTACATGAGCGACTGCAAACAGCATTAGATAATTTTACTGAATGGTGCGAAATTAACGTCCTTACATTAAATGCTAAGAAAACGAAATACTGTTGGTTTGTACCGAAAAACAAACATCGAAAAACCCAAGAAATGAAATTGTCTTTTTACGTTAATCTGATAAAATTAGAAGAGGTTGGTTCATATCAATATCTAGGAATCTATATTGATGATGCAATGAAGAAAAATACAGCATAAATGTTATTAAGAAAGTTTCACACAAGCTATTTATTTTTAATAGAAATCGACGTAGCATGTCATATAAGATAGCATTAAAGGTTTATATGCAAGCGGTTTTACCGCTCTTTGATTATGCGTGTATTATATCAGAAGGTGCCAATAAAAAGTGGCTTAACAAGTTTCAGCGGCTCCAAAACCGGGGCTTGAGGATCGTATTGGGTGACTCTGCCATGGTGAACACTGTCGAACAATTGCATGCCAAAACGAATGTAAAATATTTAGAACGCAGACGAAAGGAAATGTTGTTATCCTATATGAGAAAACTGTACCTAAGTGAATACGGCACACTGGAGATCCCAGGAGGCAATGACGAAGATAATAATGGCCCAAGGCTACGATCACAGAGTAAACTCCTTTTCACGGTGAATAGGCCCAGGACCGAATTCTATAAAAAATCGCCTGGTCACAGAGGTCGCCATTTATGGAATTCCCTCCCAGAAATTATCAAATCACAAATCAACAAAAATAGCATTTAAGAGAGAGGTTAAGACTCTTCCTGAAATAAAATAAAGTATTTCTACGCAACGCTGTAATATCTGTAATTTCTATTCAATGAAACCCCCCCTGTCAATTGCTTCAGCCACAGTATCGTCAGTATTCACCTAGTTTCAAAGACTGTACATGTTACCCAGGCCTTCTCTGCTAATGCCAAGTTTTATTAGTATTTTGGTTTCAGGTGTTATCATAATAATGAGTTTATACTACAGATGAATTACTCTAGGCACTTGACCTGAATGTGTATTTGGTTGATTCAGCTCATCTTCATATCATTAACTGTGTATTGATGTTAGAAATTGTAGGATACCTTGATTATGAGGCCAACATTGTCTAACTGGCCGTAATTGAAAATCAACCATTGTTGTTGAATTACGACCAATAAACTTGATTAAAAAAAAAAAAAAAAAAAAAAATTCTTTTCTCGGCGACAAAAGAACAATCATAAGCTCAGGCGAGGCCTAGAAAATGTGTCGGCCAGTGTGGCACCCCCCTATAGTAATTTGCCTAAGATTTGGAAATCCCACCCGTGGCGATGTACCTTTGTCGCCGACAAACTGCAGTCCAATGTTCCGAAATCAGGAGCGATAAATTAAGGAACGTGTTCCTTCCCGTTGTCGCTGACAACGGAGTTTAAAAAATACCCCCCGTGGTGCCTACCAACTTTGGCCCATAATTAGTCGCTGGGTGAGCAGAAATGCCCCTGCCACACACAGACTGAGGCCAGCTCACTGATTTAGCTCCCATATAAGTACTGAGATTTATTACTTGTTCCTTTATCGGTGGCCTCGAATCTCCGAGAAAATCGGAAGTCAGTCGTCCAGTGTGAACAGAATTTGCTTAAGATAAATTACCACTAATGACCTCCACCCCCATCTATAAATCCTACTGTGATGGTCGATGCCCAGCGCATATTCGCCTGAGACAAGTTAAAATGCCCTTCCGATTTAGGGAGTTAATCGGTGGGAAAGAAATCGTACAGTGTTTTTCCCCTTTAAGAGCAGGTAGGAAAACTAGATTATCCGAAAAGACTACATTTGTAATCTACAGAACCAAAAGTAGCAGTGTCCTCCGTAGCCCGTATCTTAGAGGTGCCCTTATGTGGAATGCATTTCACAAAGAAACCCAGGAGATTGCCAATCTTGATGAATATAAAGTAAATGTGTTAGAATTATTATAAGTGGTTACAAATGGGCTTATTTGTTCATATGCCTGAATCATTCCATCACATCACGTTATTTGATTCTGATTGAATTATCATATAATATTTAGTTATTGTCATTTTAAATGTCAGAGATCAAGGTGTATCCCTAGTAAAATGATTGAATGTTGTATCTGAAAAACCTGTACTAAACGAGAGATACAATAAAGGAACTAAAAAAAAAGAAGCTTCTCCGCAGATAATGACCAACGCTGTAATAAACACATTGTAACCCTAAATATCCTCTTAAAGACCCATGGTCTCTTCGGCTTTTACTCACATGCAAATATTCCAATCGTTTTTCCTTGTACTGTGCTGTTCGATCTACAACGGATATTCATTAGCTACGTGATGGTAAACAATGTTTAACCGTTGTTTATAGATGATATTTCTGTCTTTGTTTAGGAATTGCTGAAAATAATGTCACCTCCATAGGATGCTTTCGAGGGAAATGCTACTGGGTGGACCATAAGATTGCATATTGGAATAATGCTGAGAAACAATGTTATGATCAGAATGGTGGGACTCTGGCATCTATTCCAAATGAAGAGACCACAAATTTCCTGTTGCGGCACACCCTGAAGCTGGGAATCACCCCTTACATTGGCGTGGTGAGTCGGGAGACTCCGTGGCGGTGGGTAAGCGGGAAACTCTTTACTGGTGAGTTGGTCTGGTTATTTCATCCAACCCCTATGAGTGCAGAGCCAAGTGGTGAATAGATTGGCCACCACCTCTGTTTCCACTGTGTTCAGACTAAGAAGTTGGTCAGGTTAAATCTCATACTTTATTATCTACCTAATACTTAGAAGGAAACCCACAAGATGACAATAACTTGGCCCGTACTCCACCGAGTTTGACTGCGGAGTAATCCACGAAGCGAAGCTGAATGAATTACGTAGCGGACAAACGAGGTGGAGTGCAGACCAAGTTATTCTCATCGAGTGGGTTTCTGATTTTATCTCACCCCATATAACATCATTTATTGCTTGAATAACTCGCCAAATTAGCCATTGAGTATTGGGTACAGTACTTTCACGGCCATGGAGTACGAGTTCCTAACGTTAAGCCTATGAAGAGAAATACTGGGGTGAGATAAAATCACATAGGGAGTGTAAATGGACATACCCAGCGCAAACCAAAGTAAGTCTAATTGAACAAATCGGACGTTAAACTACCAAAACAAACAAACAAACCCAGCGTATATGGATATCTTGTACATGCTCCATGGGTTTCATACCAAAAAATAGTGATATTGACATGCTCCTTGTCCAGAAAAGGTGGATGATAAATACAATATTGACTGGCTTCAGATAAAAGTGGTTGTATGCTATGACCCTACGCATTATCCTACCCCTAATAAAAAACTCCATAGGCTTAGCATTGGGTCACTGTATTCGGTCTGGAGTTCAGAAAAATCAAAATTATCGCTCTAGTGGGATGCACTTGACAAATGACGTCATTTGTTAATGTAGAAGGAATTTAGGATAGGATAAATTCTAAACCAAACTCGAGTTAGTCATGTTATTGTTCATCGCAATCCGGCAAGATCGTATCTGCTTGTATCTGAAATTGGTCATTGTGTATGTATCTACTGTGTGCACCTCAAACCAAATAACTTTGTTCCATTTAAGTTCTACCTATTAAGAAATATTATTAGCCTTTAAGGAATTGATAATAAAACTAAGCTTTATGTTCATTACATTTTTTTAAAACATACACGAAAGGAATGTTTAACAATTTCCTCACGAAAGGTTGATTTTGTAGATCTCACCGGCATATGGGTTAACACGGGAAACTAGTACCCAATCTTCTTTTGAGTATTATAAAACACCCAATGGGGATTAAGTACTAAATAAGAAACCAAAGTAGTGATTGTGTTTTGATCTGTATTTTGAACTGTAAGGGCAAATCATACCGGTGGTTAGCCGATGTCCTTACAGTATAAATAACGAAAATAAAAAAAAAAAAAAAAAAAAAAAGTTTTGGTCAAAGTCGTCATTCTCCACAAGTTTGATGCGGAGTGATATGGACAAGGCAACAGCCGAGCGAATATCACATAGCATTCAAACAACGAGTTGGAGAACAACTTCTTTGACCAAAACGAGTTGCTTTCTGCCTTTTTCTCACCCCTGTACACACCTAAAGAATGGACAACATACAGGATATAAACCATGGAGAATGGACTGCAATACCTGTACGGGCATGGAGAACGAGTTCCTAATGTTAAGCCCATGGACATTTATTCCATGGGTGAGACAAAATGACATTATCTATCTATATATAGATGATGTTTTCTAATCAATGCAGGAGCTGGGATACAATCTAAAACCAATTAGAGTGGTTAGGGCTGACTAATATACCGTTTGTTTGACTGTATTGTCAGTTTGCTTCTTGGAATTTATATGCAACCAAACATATTGCATATTAGTTGACAATAGCCACTATCTTTGGCTTCTTCTATATTGGGCCTACCTTGGAAATGTCTTTAGTCTATAAGACATCAAATTTAACTCATCAAAATATTTTTTTATTCCATTCCATAAGACATCAAATTTGTCTGGTTTTCTGTTGATTTCTTACAACTTGATAATATAAAATTCCATAGGCTTAACATTGAGTCTAGGTATGCTACGGTATGTCGCATACAGAGGAAAATACGCCCTTAGGAGCATACAGGACATTGGACATGTGACCAAGGAATTGACCAATCAGAGACCAGACTGTGAGCAGCTACTATGAAAAAAAGTTCTGGTTCCACTCCTGAATCAGCATGTAAATGACACCTGCCCTGCCTCATAGACTCAGCACTGTCATAGACCTCAGTGTTAAATCAATTCAGCCGACCCCCACAAATGTGGTATATACTTGATGACGGCCCCCAATTCTAAATTACACTCTGATATCTAAAAGAACTGGTATAAGTTTGCTATATTGTTCATTCAAATAGGTAGATAAGCTTTTCAGAGTTTCCTATGTACAATCTTCGATTTCAGACATTGTTCTATGTTGGAGTGACCACTTGTAGCCCTTTGGATAGTCCATTATGTGCCGATGGAAAGTTCACATGTATTTTCTACCTGAACTTACTGTAACTCTTTCGGTTTGATAAATAGAGCGAAGCTAGATATTAAAAAAAAAACAAGAAAAAAAGGAAACTGGGGACGGTGTCTGATTCTGCTCCAGCTTGACACACTGTAAGGCTTCGCAGCAGAATAATGATTTAAAGCTAGCCTGAGAATAAAACTCATTGACTTGGTAATGGCATATATCTGATAAATAACATAGACACCTCAGTGACTTAGTATCAGCTTATATCTGATCAATTATGCACATACCTCACCAACTCGGTATCAGCATTTATCTCACCCCAGGTATTTTCTCCCCATAGACTTAACATTGGGAACTCATATCCAATGCCCATGAGATATTTAGGAGTCCAATGGGGGATTATCTGTGTAGGACGAAGAAGTAAACCAAACGGTTTCACTACCACAAGTAACTCCCAGCACGGCGTCGCCGGGTTCTTTGTTCCGCGTGCCCTATTCTGATTGGCCGATGGCGCGTGTCGTCGTCCGTTCTCATTGGTTGCTAATGACACTTTTTGTGGCGTGCCTCATGACCTGACCGTGATCGGCGGGACTCGGCGCGTGCTCGCGGGTGGCCCGCGGAGCGGTCATTTGGTCTTTGTGTGGACCGGTCATTAACGGGGGGTGGTGGGCCGCTCGAAAATTTGGAAATATGAGCAAGGAGAAAGGGTGGATTATGTCAGAAATGGGTGGATTATGTCAGAAATTTTATCCCATAAGTCAATGTTAAGGGAGAGATAAAATAAGAAACCCATTCAAGTTTATGGTCAGAGCTCGATCCCATCTTGTTTGAATCGCTACATAATTCACTCGGCTTTGCCTTTTGAATTAGTACATGATTCAAACTCGATGGGATACAAGCTCTGACCCTAAACTTTCATATGTTTCCTCCATAATATCTGATAAATAACACACACACCTCAGTAACTCAGTATTAGCATCTCATCAATAATTTTACCATATTTATTTTTTTAAGTACAAAGTGAGTAAGCCAGTTTCCATGTATCATGTTCTCTCACTCTGAGTTGATTAAGTGTGTTCCCTCTATACAAGTCATGTTGCTACATTACATAGGAGATATACAGACTAGTCTCGAGAAGGAATGCAACGTAAGGCAATGTGGAATAATGACTGTTGGCAGGAATGGCATGACATCGAACATAACAGCTGAGGATTGCTTGGAAAAAAGGCCATATATCTGCACAAAGAAAGGTAAATGTACTTGATTTAATTGTCCACCCTAGCATACTTTATATGTCTGATATTCTATGTAATGTTATGCACTATTGTCTGACACATACACTTCAGCTTTATAGTTTTCATTCATCATGGTGTATCCAATGAATACAACTCCCTCCCTGTCATTTGCTTCTAAGGATATCCATATATAATTAAATAGTTTTTAAGCTATATTCAGGTATAGAATGATGGTAGTGATAATAACAATAACAAGGAGACCAAGTTCATGAGACTGGAAGATGTCTTTTCCTCATTGTTTAGCATACCTTCGAACATGGTTTGTCCAGACCCACCTAAATATCTGAGAACAGATCTTTCCCAGCCACCTCCCCCCACTGGATGAAGCCTGATACTGATTTTATCCTACCCCTAATAAAAAAACTCCATAGGCTTAACATTGGGTCACTGTATTCGGTCTGGAATTCAGAAAAATGAAAAATATTGCTCTAGGGGGATACACTTGACAAATGACGTCATCTGTTAATTTAGAAGTAATTAAGACGGGCGGGGTAGGATAAATTCTAAAGCAAACTTGAGTTAGTCTTGTTATTGTTCATCGCACTCCGGCAAGATTGCGTATTGCCGTCGTGTGATAAACAACAACACAACTAACTTTTGTTTGGTTTCTCCATAGTATTCTGTTACCATGTTTGTGAGTACAGCATTAATTTCCTATCATAGTGTGTGTGTGCACTCTTGGTCATATGAAGCATGGTAGTACATTTAATTTCTGTGTAGTGCATCTGATTCTTTCATCAGTTCGATGTATATGCTCATGTGAGGAAGATTAGATATAATTTTTCCTGTGCACACTCTTTGGCGGGTAAAGTACACTTTCTTGATAAGATCACAGCATTCATCTCATCATGTTTGGAAGGGGACAATATACCATATGAAGTCACATAATTACCTTTTTAGAGATCCTGTTTTGGTATCAGTGATCATACACAAATATGATATGTATCCCAGATTAGTCAAATCAATTTGGCTGTGGAAGTCAGTTAATATCTGATTGCCTTTTATTTTTTGCAGCTGCACAACAACAGTCAGCATCTGCTAAGCAGGCACTAAAACCTCTTTACCTCCTCATTATTTAGGTGTAGCACCAGATTCCGGAAATATCCTGATCTCCCAAACCACTGATAGTTGGTATAACGCCCGCCTCTACTGTAGGTAAGCAAATCTACAGGTCTATAGAAAAGACTAAATTTCCAATCTTGCCATTTGCCATTGAGAATCTGGTATTCAAGCATGTAGGATATTAAAGTGAGATACCTTATTTCTATTGTAAGACACTTGATATGCATGTTCCCAAATTTTGTGGTAAGATAAATAATGGCTTTAGAAAAGGTGAAAATTAAAGAAGAATTAATTGTCCTGCATATCTTTTCCGATTGCAGCTGTGGTTTCATTTATCCACTGTTTCCATTCTTTAACCTCAGAGAGCATGGAATGGATCTGGCTGTATTTTCTCACATAGGATTAGATTCAATGGTAGGCCTGATTGGCCCACAACAGTCTACAGTCTTCTGGATTGGACTCCATTCTAGAAAGTGGACAAGTCTTTCAACCAGTAAGTATCTAGAGCCCGGCAAGAAGTAGGAGCGTAGCTATTAGTTATTCAGCACAACTAACCACATGCATGCCTAAAGAAGTACTCTTTAATGTTAAGCCCAATGCACAATGTGTGACTTATTTAGTGGTTAAAATTCCCCTTGCGATATTTTCCAGTTCAACATCACAAGGTTTGCATTGGTTTCTTTGAAATATTAAACCAGTCATGTTGCAACTCTTTCCCCCCTTTCCCCCCTGCTGAGATAGGGTTTGTCCCCAACTATTCCTTTAGACTTTCCTTGAGGTATTTTAATATAACATGTTATATTTTATCACATACGATATATACCTTCTAGGCTCAACTTCCTGCTGGGACGGCCGATGGCCCAGGTCCCAGGGCCCAGGCACCCGTGCACACTGATAGTCAACATTCCGCTTGCGAAATGCCCGCAAGGCAGCTAGGCTCAAACGTATTAGCCAGTATGTTACTCTTCACAGAAACAGATTATAATTGAAAAAGGTCATTATATATCAAGAATATGTCTGGCAAAATTGTATATACATTTTTCTTTTAAGGATAATTTTGAAATCTGTATTTGTCAGGACAGATATAGCAAATAGTCTCCTCTAACAGAATGCAAAAGAACAGAATTTAATATCGCCAAATTTTAAAATCCACAAAAAGTGGAGTTATTCACCTTTGAGATTTATTTTCCGGTGAAAAAGTGGAAAATTCTCAAGGTGTGCACAGATATCCCTAGAGATATTCGACCCACCTCCTGCAGGGATGAAGAATGCCTGAGCAGATTTTGTCGCAGACACTTCCTGACCGCTGCGATATTTTCGATATAAATCTCAAGCATATCGCCACACTGCACCTAGGTTTTGCGGTACAATAAACCGGAGCAGCGCAGTGTGGTATATCGCAAGGAAAAAAGTCGCAAAGTGTGTGTTGGCTTTATGTGTATTGGCACACAAGAGTAATACATTAATTTCACATTCTTAGATTATTCAGGGAATGTTAATATCATTCCATAAGATCACTTACTGAAGTCCTACCAATAGGAAATTAGGAAAAAATAGTATGTTCATCATTGCTGAATGACTGGAATTACACAAAGAATTACAATCAATAGTCTTTGGTTATATTCAGTCTATGGCTCATTTTCTGTAACCCACTTGTACCCAGACAAATTTTCATTTCTACAACTGCCTTCTAGAATCCAATCATGCACTAGTGGGTTAGTGAGGTAAAATAGAACCCCGCCCCATGTACAGCGGATACCCCGTGTTAACTGACAGCTTTGTTCAGAATGGTTTCCTCTGTTAGATGTTCATTTCAACCACATGTAAGCAGGCACCCCACATAGGCAGACACTTTGACCCGGAACAGAGAGTGTCCGCTTAAGTGGGGTTCTACTGTAATTTGGTCTCTAGTGACTAGTCATGGTCAGCTGAGCATGCCTCTAAGACACTGAGATACTGGTCATGTGCACCTTTCCCAATATCATAGAGTTGGCATGCAAATAATGAAGGGATAGCATTTGCAGCAAATTGAAAGTCTATATATATATATATACATATATATATATGTATATATATATATATATATATATATATATATATATATATATAGCATATCCCTAACCTAGGCAGCATATCTGAGTGTGTAGCCCATGTTAAAAAGGAAGGCGGGAAAATATCTTAAATTTGTTGGTCATAGAATTCCTGATTTATTATTTCAAATGTTCCTTTATATATGTTTCAGTAAACCTTGACAAGGGGTCAATAACATGTATGGGAGTCCTATGACCTGGAGAGGTAGCATTGAGGTTTTTTGTTTTCTACTTCTAAATAGTGCATGCTTGTTATTCCCTTTCCATGCGTCATCTTCAAATTTGACATGATTATGTGTAATTGTTTTTTTTTATTATTTTCTTTTTTTTATTTAGACGTTTGGATTCGATTACAGCTCGTTTTTCCATACAAACGGGAATAGGCGTAGAACATTGTGTTGTCTTGTCTTTTATCATACCCCTAATAAAAAACTTCATAGGCTTAACATTAACGGACTGTATCTGGTCTATGGTGCAGGAAAATGAAATTTATCGCTCTAGTGGGATACAGTTGTCAAATGACATCATTTGAAAAGCGACCAATGATTATCACTGATTATCGGTGAGTTTTATGTTCTTCCTTAATTTGCTGAAGTATTTTAGACAGGGGAGGATAAATTCTAAACCAAACTTGAGTTAGTTGCGTTGTTTATCGCACTCCGCCAATGTTGCATATCACTGCTCTCGGCTTCACCTCGCGCAGGGAACGCAACATTGCTATCGTGCAATAAAGAACAACATGACTAGCTCTTGTTTGGTTTCTCCTAAGTATCAGTGTCTCATTCGAGAAGTATTTTAGAGAAGTTCATTAATTCTATACAAGAAACGAAAAAACAAATCAATACAAATGAGTATAAGTACAGATGAACTTTCATAAGTATATGAAATAAACAAAGACAAGGTGCTGTATGGTCTAGAATACAATGTTTTCCAACGAATCATAGATATGCAAGATGCAAACCTATATGAATTATATCCGTAGAAAATGTATTAAGTGGTCTGATATCTGTCAATAGTTAAGCATTGATGAATGAATTGGGTGTCAAATAAGAATGTCTCATATCAGTACATTCTCATCACAAATCCAAATGTAAACATGGATGTGGTTATGCCGGATGCCCATCTACCGATTTAGGGTTGAACGCTTAGTTCCCAAACCGTATAGGAATCAGTCACCTTGTCATAGGCAAATTACTTAACCCCTCGCTTGACTGGCAGCCCTCGAGGAGAGGGGATGGAAGGTATTAGTCCTAAGGAAATCAGTCTACACCTACCGACATATATACGCACACTGATAAAATTGGTGTATGATCCACTGATCGCTGGGGGAGGGCAAAAACCATAACTTGGCGACGACAAAAGGACGTCTGAAGGAGGTGGTTCACTAATCGCTGGGTAGCCTTGCCTAGCTGTCCTACATCTACCGACTCTGTTAGGATACCTCGCCTGAGACAAATTACCCTCTGTTTGTCGCCGACAAATGTAAATAAATGTTCCGAATTCGGTAGATGGGCATTGGCCTTTATACAATACCTAAAACAGAATTGTAAATGGATAGAACAGTTAGAGTGGCTGTACAACAATTAAAACCTGCAATCGCAGATTGTCTATATGGTTTCACGGAAAAAGAACAAGAAAACAAACAAAAAGCCAACCCACCAGAGAGCAGCAGGGAACTGAATTGTGGAAACAAGGATGAAAAAAGGTGTTCTGGGGATTACCGATCCCATGTAGCTCTGTATAAAGGCTTGAAGACCATGAAGAAAAACATAACTCATTCCCTGTACCTATGAAGTTGATATCCATGATATGTTGGGGAAATGACACCTTATTTGCCTCTCTACCTCATCTAGATCTATGTGGGTGACTGTTTTTGGCCGTCAGCGCCGTCCTTGTGTGAATTTAAAAAACACATTATTTCAGTCTTCCCCCACCTACTCAGAGGGACATAGGAGCTAAATTTTATCAAAATGGTCCCTTCTACACATCGAAGGTGAGATATGGAGGTTCGGAAGTCACGGTCACAGGACTATTGATTTTTATTTTTACCCAACTATATCCCCTGTACCCTGTTGATATCCGTGATATATTGGGGTGCAGTCTGCCAAACCCCAAGTGTCATTGTTCTTCATTCTTGAGTTGCTGAAGAGTATTCACAGCAATGATATGCTACTTCAAAATCTGGATAATGCTACTGAAATAGACATTTCTGTTTACAGGTGAGGAACTTTTCTATATTCCTTTGCACAAGTCATATTGTAAACTAGACTACATTTTAAATAGCGAAGGGAAATGGTACCCTGGGTATACCTGTTGCCACCCAAGCCTATGTGAAATTGGTAAGTGAAGAGTAATTCTTACAATGTCTAAATCATCAGAATTTCAATGTAAGGTTATCTGTATCTATATACCAAGCACAAGGGAAGATTAATGATAAACGTATGGTCATATGGAATATCACATGATAAATAGTAATACGACCAGGTGTTTTTAATTTTTTTTTACAATTATTAGTTCAAACCAATCATAGTGCCAGAAGAATAAGAAATAACATTGCATCCAGTTTCCCCTTACCTGATAGGGAAATTAGATCAATCTTCGTTTGCTTGATTTATATCAAAAATGAATTCAAAAATGGTTTCTTAGATTCTCTCGAAATACAGTCACATTTAGTTTCTAGTATCTAAATGTCTTATATTACATATTTACTATCCTCTGGAGGTTTGAAAACCAACTGACATATGTTTCACTTCACAAACATTTAAAATGTCTATAGTATATATTTTAACTGTCATAACTCTATACCAGCCTCATCCACCACCTCAGACACAACAGTAAGGGCTCCAGAAGGCCAGGATAAAGGTATGTTGTTTGAGAATGTGTAGTCTACTTTATTATATATACAATAGAACCCCATATAAAGTGGGATTTACACATAGAGACTAATGTACCTGAGACAGATGTACTTCGCCAGTCTTCACTCCACCTTTTCCCAGTCTCAGACAATTCTCCTTTGGTACTACAATTTCATGGGAAGGTGCCAATATTTACTTTTCCCAATCTCAACGTGAAATGGTTAATTGGATTCACATGGAAGTACATTGTCTCAGATAAATTCCCTATGAACACTCTTTCTGGGACACAAGTACTCTTGAGGTGAGGGGTGTGAAAAACATGTGATCCTGCTTGCTGGATTTCCAAAATAATGTCAAATCATGACATACTTTGAAATAAGTTTCCTGAATATTCATTTGATACTAACTGTTTATAATCGATCATGATAATCCTATTTACCATCAGAATTACACTGGTATTGTTTGCACATTACTAATTGGAGATAATTAACATCTATTCTGAGATTGCAACCACTAATCCACAAAACCAGCAATGATTGTGTACTATTTTCCAGGTCTCAGTTGTGGTCAGCAAGTAGCAATTACTGCAGCTTGCACTGCTATCGGTGTCATCCTCATTCTCGGAGGCATATTTATTGTGTGGAAAAGAACAAGGAGAGCTGAAGCAAACCCCCAAAATAGAGGTAAGATTGTGTTATACTATTGGTGTTGATTTGTGTAGGAAAACAGTCAGCTAATGGTTTAGATATGAAGTGGTCATAAGGAGTCTATTGAATATGTAAATATATGCCCAATGAAATTAAACCCAAATAAAACCAAATAACATTGAATTAAAAGAAACTCTGTCTATACTTTATGGCCAGGTCTGATAATTTTCCAGATGAGTAGTCTCAGTTCTCTATAGGTTATTGAATATGTATATGAAGCAGTCATCGGCTCTGTTCTGTGCTTTTTCTCAGATATGATCGCATAGAGGATACCTGGAATCTTAGAGGGCTACCCTGTGGATTAGATTATAGTTCGAATCATCCTAATAATGTCTGGCTGGCTGATATCCCTACTCACAGACATACAAAGTCTACAGCTCAGATAAATAGGGTTAATTTATTCTTGAGGACTAACAGGGTAAACCAAGCTCAATAAAACCCAATAATATAAAATCAAAGAAAGCCTGTCTAAAGATAATATATATAACATATATCCACAAGATACTTACTGTAAATGTCAACTGTCAAATGAAGCAATAATAAGACAATAAGAAAAACACTGTGGATTAGATTATAACTGTGGGTCAGTTCATCCTAGTACAGCCTGGCTCGCTGATGTCCCTACTCACAGACATACAAAGTCTGCAGCTTAGATAAAAAGGGTTAATTCATACTACAGGACTAACAGGGTGAGCCAAGCCCAATCCTGCAAACAATTCATACCTTAACACTGTGTGTTAAGTAGCTCTGACACTGTGGGATTGGCTCAGATAACCCTATCTAGTCTCGACCATCGAGACAATACAGAAGCCCATACAATGAGGACCCATGCTGTCTGCCTCCTAGGAGAGGTTTGGGATGAAGAGCCTATACTTGCCTCCAGTGGAACCCGCCTGATATGAGAGGTGGATCGGCTACAGCGCTTGCAGAATCGGCCACTTAGGTCTGTCCATAACACTTGGTATGTAAGACAAACTACTGCTCAATTACATGAGAGTGAGCAGGTTCCAATGTTAATTGATAGAAGGATTGAGCAACTGTTAGTCATAATCTTTAAGATGTCTAAGGATTCATCGTTGTTAGACAAAAGGGAGCTAAGAACCAGGTCAGACGAGAAAGTCAGATTTGTAGAAAGGAGAGGGAAAAGTAGATCCTATGAGAAAAGCCCCCTTCATCGAGGGATACTGTTATGGAACGAACTCCCAGCACACGTACAGAAAGTGAATAGTAAAGAAGCATTCAAAAGAGAACTACGAGTATGGAGAAAGACGCAAAAAACGCAAAATTCTAACTTGTAAACACAATGAGACATTACCCCTAATCCCGCAACACAAGAGTAGAAAGCAGAGTTTGGGCAAATGAAATTTATTTTAATTTTACGAGCGAGAATAGAAGATATTAATACATGGTAGTAATATCTTAAAGATAATAATATACATATGGTAGATATGTTATATTATATGATAACATATTGGTAGATATGATGATACATATTTGGTAATATGGTATATGGTATACATGAAGTAGATGTGATACCGTATAAGGTATTACATATGGTGATATGTAATAATAGAATACATATTGATATACATGTATAAAGTATTATGGTATACATGAATATACAATGTGTATAAAATAGCCCCTACGATAGTAGGAAGATAGAAGGTGAGGGTGGGTGGGAGAAAATTAGAGTGCGTCTGAGCGGAGTGAAGCACAGGAAGAGAGTGAGAGAGATTGTGAGAGCGTGCTTCACCACGTGACCTAATAGTTCACGTGGCTCGCACTAGGGGGCGCGCAGGGAGCGCTAGTAGAGAGGGAGTGCGCTAGGTGGAGCAATGACCGCCCCTGACCCTACGGCCATGGGCTACCCATTACCCCTAATCCCGCAACACAAGAGTAGAATATATTTGGTAATATGGTATATGGTATACATGAAGTAGATGTGATACCGTATAAGGTATTACATATGGTGATATGTAATAATAGAATACATATTGATATACATGTATAAAGTATTATGGTATATATGAATATACAATGTGTATAAAATAGCCAAAAATCCATGAAAGGAAGTGGCGTGGAGGGTGGGATAAAAAGTTTAGTCATTTGTTAATAGACTTGATAAGTGAGTCATTAACTTGATTGGCACTCGACACTCGGATGTAGCTCCTGTGAGCGTTCGAGGGCCACCCCCCGTATCTCTGGATGGAAAGTTCGGGGACCCCTGCCTGGAAGGCCTGAGTGGCCGCGGCCTTTCCCAGGCTGTGTAACGTATACGTTTTAGCCGGGATCCCCGCCAATGCCGTTAGCCTGTCCCATTCCTTGATCAGCGACCGGGTCGTTATCGGGGACCGATCGTCGTTCATCAGGAACGGGTCTCGGTCGCTAGACGTGGGTACGGCCGCGATCATTGCTCTTATAGCTCGTAGTGGACAAGAGCTCCGGTCGGGAGACGGCTGGAGAGTCAGGTGCTTCTCCTCTCCAACACACTGGAGGTTCTTTGCCGCCTTTATACAGACGGTGACGTGACCTGACGTGACTTTCACGTTGCCGCGAGTGAGATGTCTCTTCGGGTCGAACCCTCGGACGGATGGTGGGGCAACCTCGCTCTGCCGCAGGGCCGCGAAGAACATCAGCAGGCATGCTGCTCTCGTGGATCGGTCGAGGGGCGTGGCCGTTAGTCCTCCATCGGGATGGGCGGCTTGATGTTCGGTGTGTACGACTTGTCCCTCTTCATCGCGTTGATGGCCCTCTTTATCCTCGCGTCCTCGGTCGCCGCGACGTTGCCCCCGGACAGGCGCAGGTGCGACCGTGGGTGCGACAGGTGGTTGGCCACGGTCGCCGGCAAGGGGGCGTGGTCGCTCACGTACTATAGGTAGGAGCTGATGAGGCTGACCGACGGCTGCTGCAGATCCGTACCCATCCTCCGGCAGAATGCGATGTAAGTCGATACGGCGCTCCGCTGGTTCGCGACCGTGCCGGGGGCACCCGCCGCGGCTTGCCGCGCAGATGCCCTCTGCTGGAGACACTGTAGCGCCGGAGCTGCAGGAGAGCCGGAGGACAGGCACGAATGAGGCATGATAACAAGGCACGACAGACATGAGGTTATGCAGTGACATGTAATGTACAGCGTTATTATAGTCCTTGGAGGTGAGGTGCGACCGGCTGAGGGCGTCGGTGACCGAGTTGAGGACTCCCGGGATGTGTGTGTACAGGAGGTCCACCTGCAACTTAGCCTGGACCATCCAGGCCTGACGTGCGCACTCGGCGAGGACTCGGTTGCGTGCCCGCCCCGACGTCAGTGCCTGCACGGTCCCAATGTTGTCGCAAAACACCTCCACCCTCGTGCCCCGGTCTCGGTCCGTCAAGAACGTGTTGAGGGCGTAGATCGTGTTGAGGGCCTCCAGCTCCGAAATGCATTCCACCGGGTCTCCGACCGGGCAGACCTGTCCGGAATAGGCGAGGCGACCGTCGGTGCCCCCGACTCCAGAGAGGCACGCATCCACGGTGATACATTTGGTCGGGGCACCCCTGGGGATCAAGGCACGCCCATTCCAGCCGTCAGCGAATCTGGAGAACCAGTAGAGTCCTGCCGCATGTCCGATGAGATGTTGATGTAGAATCCGGACATGCCTCGCAGGACCTCGAGCAGCTTGCTGACGAATGCCCTTGCCGGCCGGATACACTTGGCGACGTGCAGAATTTTGCCCAGGACCGACTGCAGTTGCCGCTTCGTGAGGGAGCGTTTCCGGGAGACGGCCGCGACATGTTGCCGCACATCCTGTAGCTTATCTTCTGGGACTGACAGAGTCATGTTTGCGGCATCGATATCGATGCCCAGCCAGTGGACCACCTGGGACGGCTCCTGGGCTTTGTCTCGGGCCTCGGGGAGACCCAGTTCGCGGAAGAGCTCCCGGGCGGTCGCGAAGTCCGCCGCGGCTTTTTCCTTTGTCGGTGAGATGATGATCAGTTCGTCGAGGTACATGGCCCCCTCAACCCCCTTGCCAGCCAGAATCTCCACGATGGTATCGGCCATGCACTGCATGTGGTACGAGGACGCGCGGGCACCGAACGGCATGGCCGTATCACAGTAATACCCGCCGTCCCACATGAAGCACAGGAGGGGCCAGTCGAGGGGGTCGCACCGGAAGTTCTTGTATGCCCTCGCGATGTCGATGGAGGCCATGTAGCTCGAGGGACCCAAACTCAGGAGACATGAGACGGACCCGTCGATGGTAGGGAGACTGTGCTCCCTCTCCTCCCCGTAGACCGAGTTTTTCATTACGAAGGCATTGACACTCTGTTGCCGCGGGAACGTCATGTCCGTTATCACCCTCCAGGCATCGGAGTCCCGTTTCTCCCGGGACATCAGGGGAGAGACATGGCACCACGGGCTGAACGGGGCATCGGAGAACCAGCAGGTTCGAGAACGACAGCTCCTTTTCAACAAAATGCCCTACCTCGGTCGGGTATCCAGTGGTGCTGGGGTGATTAGGCACCCCCTTGGTGTCCATCGCGGGACCAAGGTATCCTAGGGGGAAGCCGTAGTGTATGAAACCCAGTAGTTCCTGCTTCCCCCTCATGCCCGTGAGGTATTTCTCCCACGCCCGTAGCCGTAGGTCCGTGGGGAAAGTTATTTTGCTACACATCGCGTTGGGCAGCCCCGTGGCCCGCACGGCCTCGTAGATGTGGCCGTGCACCGCCGGGGCGCTCTCGTGGATCCGCGGGCATTCCGCATGCCGATGTGTCCTGAATGCCTCCGGGTCCGTACGAGTCCCGGCGGCAACAATCCCGGTCCGACACACCGCCTCGAGTTTCTTAAAGTCCGGGGGTGAGGTAGGTGTGGCCCCGTCCTCGGTCCTATGCTTGGTCGTGCCTGGGACCGGGACGGCCACCGGGACGGCCACGTGGTCCCGTGGAGCCGTGTTGTTGTTATTGTTTTCCACCGCCTCCCCGTCACGTGGGGGAGTCCACACTCGCTCGGTGACATCACGTGTCCGAGCGGCCTCACGTGGGGCAGCTCCGACCGGGGGGCGGCCACTGACCACCTGTGCCCACGTAGCCGGAGGCGGTTTCCTGTCCCGTGTTTTTTCGCGTTGGGACGGCTGTGTGATGTCACATGCCGCGCACCCATTGACCCCGGGAGCCCGGGTGGGGGGCACACGTGTACATCCTGTAGTCGGGTGCGCTCCGATCACTCTCGGGGCGCACCGTGCCCATTTTTTGCCGGCTGCGGAAGTCCGTGTTGGTACAGGGCATCCGGTCCAGGGTCGGCTGCCCTCATCGTGTATCCGGCCTGTGGGGTGTATCCGGCCTGCTGCACGCGGCGTGTTGTTTGAGGGGCTACCGGCTGGGACTCGTACCCCATGGTGTACCCCAGCTTCCAATTGCAGGCATGGAGGGAGTGCCCGCACTGTTTTCCGACAGAATCACAGAATGAGCATATATGTACCCATTTAACGGGCCCGTCCTCGTGCCCGCTTCTGTGCCTGCACCCCCTCTCCGAATTGAACTGCCGGCACGGCAGCTCTCTGGCCTGGCTTTTCCCTCCGTTATCCGGTCCGGCCGACTGGGTCGATGTCGTCATAGCGAGCTGGACTCGCTCCTCTTGTATCAAACCGTAGTCAGACCAGCTAAGCCTCCCGGCTTCAATCTGGTCAAACACAAACTGGCTCCACCGCCTAACTCCGGCCCACGGCCGAGACTGGGCATCGATGGACAACTGGTGGAGGTGCTTAAACATGTGCTCACGGTCCACGGGCTCCACGGCTCGGTCGTCCCCCAGCAGACCGATTAATGCGCTAACATACTCCATCGGCCCTAGGGACCCCCTCACCTCCAGCTTCTGCGACAATGTATACACGGCCTCACGGTCAACAAACATATACGGCTTAGATGTTAACCTAGAAATGTTCAGATCCGAATGGAGCTTACCCACCGTCCTGTCGTGCTTGATGGCCTCACGGTCGAGCTCGCGTTGGATGTAGGAGTCGGCCGCGTACCGCTCCCTCAGCTGGCGTGGCGCCGGGAGAACCCGTGAGGCCTGGTCCTCGGCCCACTCCTGTGTGCGTCGATCCGCGGCCGACTGGACGGTTGGTGGCCATGAGGCCCGGTCGGACGTCCTCTGCTCTGCCAGCCGGTTGATCGCCGCCAGGACTCCGCCGATTAGTTCCTTCACGTCGTTCTTGAAATCCGTGAGGCCTTTCTCAAGGCCACGAGTCGGACCGTTTTCACGCTGCCTACCTCGGAGGCCGATTCCACGTGTTCTTCAGACGGTCTGTTCGTTGATTCCGACACTGCCTCCGCCTCTGCATCTGTCGTTTGCGAGGTGCTCGGGCCGGCTCGTGTTTTCGGCATCCTCACGTGTTCCTGCGATCAATTAACCCGTAGATTTAAACCCTAACGTCCTCGGTCCGATACTCGTGGAGTATGCGGTGGCGCGAGCAGCGTTGGGCCAAAAATAGCGAAGAAAATTAGAGTGCGTCTGAGCGGAGTGAAGCGCAGGAAGAGAGTGAGAGAGATTGTGAGAGCGTGCTTCACCACGTGACCTAATAGTTCAAGTGGCTCGCACTAGGGGGCGCGCAGGGAGCACTAGAAGAGAGGGAGTGTGCTAGGTGGAGCAATGACCGCCCCTGACCCTACGGCCATGGGCTACCCATTATACTAACATCCTCATCATTTTTCTCATCTTGTAATTGATTACTTGAAGATGTACAATCTCGATGTAACACATCTTATTCACTGGAAGAACTGTTATACCAAACAGAAGCTGAATAAAAATCTTTAAAAAAAAAAAAAAAAATATGGTGCAAACCCACAGCACTCCTATAATAGGGGCAGGTTAGCTGCACCACCAATTCGACACCCGCACTGCTGCATATATGGTGGTAAATTAATTGATAATACTCACACGAAAAAGATAGGTGTCTGTTGCAGATGTCTGGAAGTCCAACATAAAGCACTCACATAATGAACCTTCAAAATGAATATTGGTGATCTAGATGCAGGGCAAGGACAGGTTTCGATAGGTGGAAATATTAACAATAGTGTGATCTTGGCATTGCGAGCAGATGAGTCCCTTACATGTGGTAAAATTAAGCATCTAAAAGGGAGAACCTTTCCAAGCAAAGGTAGCTCCTTGGGCAGGGTGTGTCTACATGGCATGTCCCTAAATAGCTGGGTTCTACTGTATGTAAGGTCCAGCCAATACTTAGCAAACAGAGTTCCAAATATATCATTTAAAGAGCACATGCCTCAAATGTTATAATATCATGTTATAATGTCATCTTGCTCACAAAAGACTTTGGTTGCTGCTCCATTTATAAACTTTATACAACACTGTTTGTAGGTGGAATACCTGCAACTCCGACCCCGACAAAGACAGTGAAAAGCACCACCGTACCCTCCAATGGGAGACCAGATGGAGTCCCTAATACAACTGGTAAACATGCAATTACACTTACACAATCATTCTATTCTTTTGATATTTCAGTACTTTTTTCTCATATTTTTCTTGGGGGTTTGAGCTGATACTACAGTGATTGGTGGTAGTGTAGTTGGAAGTATTATTTGTCGCTTGTTAATTTGTTCTAGTTGTTTTTTTATATTCAAGTACATGGAAATAGTGCAGGCTACAATCGCCTGGGTTGGTATTCTTCCTTGCAAGGTTCAAATATAGCACAGACAATAGGACAAATCAGCACAGACAGAATTTGACATGTTATAAGGTCTTGTAAATATTGTATTTGAAGAAAATGGTCTTTACCTAAAAGGTTTACCAATGGAGCCTGAAAATCATGGTTACAGTGTAACACCTTTTTATGTAAAGATCAAATTACCCACAAGGAATTACTTTAATAATAAAGAGCTTTAGTTATTGCCACACAGCAGTGCTGAGAATATTACTTGGTTATAATCCAAACCACGCACACCTATAAGTAAACCTATAATTTTGTATGGAAAACAAGTAAAATTTCTCTATCATTTCAATTTTTTCTCAGTTCTACATTATTATGTTTGTAGGTCTTCCAAGTTGAAAAATAAAAACAAGTTGATTACCTCTAGATGTTCAGGGAAGTAGGTAATTATTTAAAGCAAGGACATAGGATGCAGTATAATATCAAGGAATTTCCATCACCGTCTTATCTTCTTAATATGACTGGGGTATAACCATAGGTCTTGTCTTTTTGTTGATATGTATATTTGTTTGACTATGTTGAGGAAGATGGTGAATATGTAAAAGGAAGTTGTTCTGAGAAAACACACCACAGGTTACCATGCTACCAAAAGATCAAACCTTGTTAACAGAGTAATGAACTATTTCTTTCATTCAGACAACCCTGAATACAGTTCGCTGGACCACCAGGAACACTCCCCGTATTACCAATCACTGCATGACGAGGATGTGTCGCCATATTACACAAACGTCATGGGCTGATGGTGAGTTGAGATTCATCACATGTAGTGGCCAGTGTGATCTAGCAGTGGTTTTTTGCTCTTCGGGAGATGGGGCAGCGAGTCAATCTCTGCTGTTTAGTGGTTCAAGGTAGTGCCACACACAAGAGTGCCAAGGCGGAACCTGGGATTACGTAACCCGGCATATATATAGGCCAGGTGCGCAGTGCGTTGAAAGGCTGTCCTTGCGCGTTCTCTAAGAGAAGAGTGAACCCTTTGATCCTCAAACTGGTAGGGTTTTCCAAACCTACTTGGTGATTGGATGAGTCTAGGACTCAGGTCTCTAGATTAGCCTCCCCAGCATTACTTGGCACACCGTGCCAAGGTACTTGACTTAGTGATCTAACCGGGATCACTCCAGGAAGTAAGACTAAACCACCCATTGTTTATCTAAGTTGTGGAGTTGTGTTCTGTGTAAATAGGTTTGCTCATACTTACCGAAAAGTAAGAACCAACCTACGTAATTGTATGTAGGGTGGGATATCGCCAGGAAGGAAACTTTCTGAGGATAAACTCCTCCACATGACCAAAGCCGGTGACAACCACAATAGTAAGGGAATCAGAACTTGAACACAGAAGGGTATGGCTAGGTGTAGACCTTGAGAGTAACAGAATCAGAACTCTGACATTGAAGTACAGGGTACGGCCAGGTGTAGACCTCAAGAGGGAATCAGCCCTCAAACAGAAGTACAGGGTACAGCCAGATGCAGACCTTAAGAGTAAGGGAGTCAGAACTCAGACACAGAAGTACATGATAAGGCCAGGGACCTGTTTCAGTAGTTTTGTGATATGTCTAGATGGCGTCTGTGACACCATATGGACAGATCAACACAAGTTGCGGCACTTAGGATGAGACAGACTTCAAACAAGGCTGTGTCCGGTTTCAAAAGTATTAGACAATTTCACGCACTTCACCTAAGAACAAAGCAATAAATCTTTAGCACGAGTAAGGGATACAAATCCTATAATCGTTCCAAATATGAGGAAAATTGGCCGCTCCGATCCACTGATATTTGAGATCAACTGTGACATGCGTTTTGAAACCTGACAAATTTTTTTTCCGCTGTTGCTTGCACTGTTGGTGACACTGTTGATGTCTGTCTAGGCATAATGTCACGAAACTGCTGAAACAGGTCCCAGGAGTAGACCTTAAGAGTAACAGAATCAGAACATGGACACTGAAGTACAGGGTATGGCCATATGTAACAACAATTAGACTATCGATTATTGTCTGTTTCTCTATGATAAGTCTTCATCATGAACATGCATTCTGTTAAAATTAAGAATCTGGAGCTTATCAAGGGTGAATCTTGCCTATGCAGCCAAAAGTTACAGACAGTGGGTCACATATTCTATCCAGTTTAAGGTCTTTTGGTAGGGATGCCAAAATTAAATTCCACAACGATTTATCTAAGAATTTACTGTTTTCATATGCATCTGTTATTTTTTTCAGCCATCATTGGGAGCAGAAGACAGAAAAAAAATCCACAAAATGTCTTCCAAGTGTGCATTTTTCCACACGTAGTAGTGGCATAAACAACACTTTATGTCACACCCGTGATATAAAGAAATCCCATGTTAAGCCTATGGCGTTTTTTATCATTTTATTATTTTATTATTTTTATTGCAATATAACTCGTCTTCGACTCGTGAAATTATGGAGCCCACAAAATGCGTGACATAAATAGACACAGACTCAAACTCATGACGTCTCTTCATATTATGGCAGTTTCTACACCTGGGAAGGATCAGGTTCACGACAGACAATATTCCGCAACTAGCATAGAGTTAGAGTTTAAGCCCACTGAATGTGGCACCCTCTTTATTGCAGTTAAGAATACATTTCAATATAAGTAGTCTTTATCATAATTCTATCAATTTCAGTAAGGGGTTTGTCACTTTGGATTAGATTCCAATGGATATACATTTCAGACTAAAGGAAGCCCCAGAAGTAAGCCCCAGCTCCTGTATCGCTGTAAATTGCAAACGAAAGTATCCATCACCACGACCAAGTCTTCCCACTCCCCTCAACCTCATTGAGGCAGAGTCACCTCTGCAGAATGTCTACCATAAAGGCATTTTCCACTGGTCGATTATTCGCCACAGATCTGTGGTCGCGAACCACCACCGCCAGATCGATGAATGGAAACAGACAGCCAGAGAAGTGTTCACTGATTAATTGTGCATAGATCATGCAATAATGCCACCACTGTGACGGTCATTGTGTTTCGAGGATAGTTCTGTTGATATGGACCAGCTAAATGAGGCAGAAACAAGGCATACACTTCACCCTCACCAAATTTTTATACACCAACCTTGGTCACAACCAATCGACTTTTAGGAGAATTCAATTAATCGGTGCCATTTTTATCGGCCAGTGGAAAATGACTTATAGATTGGCTGCCACATCTGTCTCCACTCTGCGGTTCGTGTAGTTTAATCTCATACAAACTCACCAGTATTACCCTCGAAGTCAAGTAAATTCATTCTTTGTAGGTCATATAGTCACAGATATTTACTGATGTATATTTATGGCATAATGAATTAGAAATTCAATTTTTTTGTCATTGTATTCAAAATATACACAAAAGAAAATGAGAAGATCAAAAGGGGGCTTTGAGAGTCTGGAATGACAGGCAGTGCATAGACCTTATTGAGGTATCCCATAATTCAGTCTGTTTACAGGATCCAGTGTTCCCTGGTTTCCGTTGTTGTATGGTGATAGGGTCTTGACCCATAACCTACAATTATTGCAGTTTAACGATTTTCATAAATCTTCAAATTGGAAATCCGATGCCGGTAATGGAAATTTCAGCTATTTCTACATGTAGATCGGAAATTATATTCAGTTTCTCCAATTATAAATCCGAAAACTGTGGTTCATGCGGTCATGGTGTGGCCAGCCAGTCAGGAGCGGATAATGTACTTTTCCGGGGCGATAATAGGGAGTTTAGTAGCATCTGGAGGGTCTATTGTGGTCTGACTGAGGTATTGGCTGGTCCCCGCTGTCATTGCTAACACTTCGTGGAAAATGCATATATTTCACCTCAACACCACAGCATAAACACATGTATACTAATATGCCTATACTCTGTGCAAGTGTATATGACATATACTATCAAGAGACGTCACAAGTTTGAGTCTGAGTTTATTTATGCCACGCATTATGTTGGCTCCGTATTTTCACGAGTCAAAGACGAGTGACATTACGGAGCCAACAAATTAAGTGGCATGAATAAGCTCAAACTCAAATGAGTGGCGTCTAGATTTTATCCTACCCCGTTTCCATATTTTTTCAGTATCAGAAAGTAGTGGCATAAACAACACTTTATGTCACTACCTGTGACATAAACAAATCCCTTGTTAAGCCTATGGCGTTTTTTATTAGGGGTAGGATAAAACTGAGATCCTACTTCTATTTGCTGCCCTTCATATATGGATAGAAATATACTATGCGTGAAATGCACACACTGGCCGTATACATGTTAGGCCCGGCGTCCACCTACTACGATATGGCTCCGATATGGTCTATGATGCACCTCCCAATAAAAAATCGAAATCGCACCAGAAGGTCACCTAATATCGGAGCAGTTGACCATGTTTCTGTGATTAGGCACCAAAAGAACCCCTTATGATGCATGGTGGTTTGGCATGTCTAGATATTTGTCTATGATTTTGCACCTTCCAAATATATGTCACTGATATTTGCTTTTTGTATCGGTGCCATATCGGAAGGTCTAAATGTCAATCGTAGTAGATGGACGCTGGGCCTTACTTACATTTGGCGTTACATGTATATAGATAAAGAATAAAAAAAAAGGTTTACCCAGTCCCCTTACAACAACCGCGACCTGCCAACCCTGGTACCACCCGGCTCAGGCGAACATGATAAAAACATTTACTCTCGAGGAGACTTGGATTCGCACAATGTTTACATATGTAAACAGAAATGTTCATGCTGGGTATTGTATTTTTCTGGCATGTTCCCTAGCGGATGGCCGTTGCAGGTCAAGATGGCTATGGATTGTCTAGTCCGTTTCCAGACCGCGCTGCATTAGGCTTACGTCTGTAAGGGTCTAACAGAGCAAGGCACCCATTTTACTGTTCCACTCTGCCTGATGGGAAAAAGGAATTTCGTGATTGGCTGTTCTAATTTTAGCGCCAACTGAAGCCACTAGTTATTGGCAAATCAGTCAGGGCAGCTTAGCTCCAGCGGAAGCAGGAATTCCTGACTCAAAATGGTAGCGCATAACAGTCTCAATTTGAGCCTGTGTTCCTTGGCCCTGGCGACAACGGACTGTACTAGAGTCTATGGATTGTCCTCCACCGAAGCTAATGTGGTGTGGGAAGCATTTGCTCTGGTGGCCAGTGTATGTGGCCAGTGTATTTATTATCCATCGTATACAAAGTCCCCATTGAAAATGTATAGGGACTCAGTAAACCACTACCCATTGTATAAAAACTGTCAGATACCATAACTGTGGTATACGGATTCAAACCTGTGGTATACGGTTTCAAAACCGTGGTATACAGGAAAATTAGTCCCTTTTGCTATAGAGCAAAGAAATAGCTCCTATTGTTATACCTGTTAATATGACAATTACTGGGTTTAATGTATTCAAAAAGATGGATAATAAATGAAACAAACGATGATTTTGTGGACAAGCGGCTCTGTAAACCACTTGCGGTTGACCTCGTAATACACTCGCTAGCGCTCGTGTATTACTACGTGCAACCTCTCGCGGTTTACGGCCGCCTATCCACAAAACCATCGATTATTGTCTTTGTCTACAACACTTGTCACCCAATGCACCTGGCACCATCTGTGGTTAATGCTGGAACCAGAGTCATCGTTAGTTTGGTAACCAACCCTTGTCTGCGCTGAGCTACAGGGACCTGTTTCAGTAGTTTCGTGACATGTCTAGATGGCGTCTGTGACACCATATGGACAGATCACAAGATTGCAATCAATAACACGCAGAGTTTCACTCACTTCTCATAGGAATAAAGCAATGACACTTTAACATGAGTAGGGGATACATATAATCTATAATCGTTCCAAATATGAAGAAGATTGGGCACTCTGTTTTTCTTATATTTGCTAGTCTTTTTCCGCTGTTGCTTGCACTGTTGGTGCCGCTGTTGATGTCTGTCTAGGCCTTATGTCACGAGCCTACTGAAACTTCCCTGGTCAGGGGGTTGGTCAGGTTAAATCCCCCACTGGATCACTCGCGGTGTGCCTCGATCCAGGTAGTTATGTTCTATGTAGGCTATCAAGGCAAAAATACTTGGTGAGAAATATTCACAGCTAAATAAATAGATAATAAAATCCAGCTTTATGTTCATTGTATTTAAGAAATACACATAAAAAGAAAATTGGCTTCGAGATTATGACATAACAAACTTTCCAAGCAGTACGAAAGGTCAGGTAGGAGAGTAACAAACAGGTCCTGCTACTAGATCAAGGTGGCCACTTATTTAAACTGACCAGAGCTAACTTTGTATAGCTCTGGTTGCCAGTGTAAGTCATTGTCAACCCATGTTTCGAGAATGGCTGCTACCTCTGTCTGACTCTGTTCCGACTGAGAGGTTGGTGTGGTTCCAGAGGAGGTGTGAAGCGTAGCGCCCCCTATCGTTTTGGCATGGTCTCAAATGACAGCTGAATGTGGATTCCTATACTAAAATAGGCTAACTAGTAACAGCTACTACATACAAACTGTTAGAGCTCTATCAAAAATCTTTTCAGATATTGATAGAGTATCTAACATACTCGAAACCACAATTGAGCTCAATAGAGCTCCACGTTTTATGGCTGTTTGGTGTTGTTTAATACAACATTATTTCTCATAGGCTATGGCTTACAAGCCTCACACAGTCCATTCTCAAGAGCTCCTTCCCCTCTGCTGGCAGGTTTGAAAATGGCGCCTTGAACCCTGCCGCGATGGCATATATGAGTTGGGTCCCTATAGGGGGCGCTGCGCTTCACGCCTCCTCTGGTGTGGTTCAGTCCAGTCCCAGTCCATGAAGATCAATCTCAAACCAAGTCATTTTGTTCTACGTATGTTCTGAAAGCCTAAATACTAAGAAATAGTCAGATTTGTGATAAAGCCTAGCTTCATGGTCATTTTTATCCAAAATACACACAAAATGAAATAAGAACATGGAGAAATGGCTTTAACCCCACAAGAGCTAACTCAATGTTCCCTGGTGGCCAGTGTAGCCATGTTTCCAGCACATTCTTTCACTGGATACCAGAGCAAACGTCAGCTCTGGTTGAGTATGATTCACTGATGCCTTCGCTCACAACCTTAGCTGAGATTCTTTTACCATAGTTAGAATTACAGCTTGGATAGTGGATCCTAACCCTGTCAGTGTAGCAGTCAGGCTAGACTGGCCCTAGTATTCCACTCCTCTGCCTCCCTGTCCACCTCCCTTACCCTCCACCTACCCTCCACCTCTGCCATCTTGTCCACCTCAATTTTACTCTACCTCTGCCTCCCTGTTCCCCTCTCTTATCCTCCCTCTACCCTCCACCTCTGCCTTCCTGCCCATCTTCCTTACCCTCCCCTTACCCTTCACCTTTGCCTCCCTGTCCACCTCCCTTACCCTCCCCCTAACCTCCACCTCTGCCTCCCTGTCTACCTCCCTTACCCTACCTACACTCCACCTCTTCCTCCCTGTTCCCCTCCCTTATCCTACCTCTACCCTTCACCTCAGTCGCTTGACACAGACCTGCCAGAGAGTGTTCCATATTTCAATATATTCAATCCATGCTGTAGTTTAATTATCTAATGAATATTCATAATCAAAGATTGGAGCAAGTCTACAGTCAGGCCACAATTAACTGTGTGCCAAACAAGGCCCCCAACAATCTTTTTTCTGGTTCTGGTTTTCTTTTGTGTAGATAAAATGACCACAAAGTGAGACATTCTTATCAATATATCAAGTTATGAATAAATAATTTCTGCTTGGTTTGAGACTGATGTCCATGGACACACTGCAAAGTGAACCACACACACCAAACTCTTAATTAGAGCAAGGTAGAGACAAAGGTGGTGGCCAATTAAGCACATCCTACTCCAGAGCATCCAGCAACATTTGTTTCAGTAAGTCCACATTGATTCCAGTAACTATGGTCGCATTTGGAGGCTGCTTGGTGTACTTGCACCAGTCACAGAGCATCTGACCTCGAGTTTCTCGGCCAAATAGCTCGACCGTACAGTAGGCTCGCTTTACGGAGTGGACAACACATGGACTGATGAAGATGGCCATCAGGAGTGGATCTGCCACCTCATATTCCACCTCCTCCAGTGGACGATTCTTGTAGTATGTAGCCATTGTTTTGGCCTCAATGTCTTTGAGGAAACGTCCCTTTGTGGTTTGGATAGTGGAAAATTCCTCAGTATACCACTTCTGTAAAGAACAAGAATTGAGATTGATTTTAAGATAAATGTATTTAAATATTATTGTAGTTATGAAATCGCATTTCGTTCATCGGTAAATTATTTTCGCAAATAAATGTAAAATTCAGCATGGTAACAAAGGTTGTTCAAATTTGTATGTGGCTAGGTCTGAACTGTGGCTAGGCAGTCCATATTTGGTGATTTATTATCTGTAGACAGTATAACCCTGGGTCTTTATGGCATACAGAAAAGAGAATACATGTACAATCCTAGATTATTAAACCGGCACCTGTAGGTGAGGTGTGAAGCGCCACCAGCGGCTCCTAGCCATAGCACTTCCTGCATGTGGTGCCCCCTTACATCAATATGATTAACTAATTAGTTCATAACAAACTTTGTTAAAGTTACTCTCCTTCTGGCAACTCAATGAAATATTGTTCAAATAGGACCAGGCATCCCTTACCATTGACAGGCTATGGTGAAGGCACAGCTCCCAGCAGACCATGGTAATCGGTGCACCGAGGTTGTTTAGCACCACATGGGCTGCTTCCGGGTCTGACCAGAAGTTAAACTCAGCCGAACTTGTTACGTTTCCCCTTCCTGAAAGATCAAATGGAACACATGGAATAGAGGGAAACTATGTTCTGGTGAGAGAAAGTCAAAGTTACGAGGTAAGGCTAGGAAAAATTACTTCCCAAGGCATTGGCTGCAGGTAGTAATTTTTCTGAGCCATACTGAGTAACTTTTACTTTCTCTCTCTGGAAACTTGGTTTCCCTATTCCTATATACCTTCAAATGGTGTTTACTAACAATAATTAGCGTTATTTGCTTACCCGCCAACAAACGCGAGCAAGATCCAACCTTATCAAGTAACTGAACACTCTATGTTTTCTTCCCACTCTGGTCATCATATGAATTTTGTAAGAGATGATCTGATTGGTCTAAAAGTCAACCTTGGGTAGTATAGGTCAGCTTTGGGTAGGAAACATCAGCCTTTGGTAGTAAACATAATCTATTCCACCCCCCTGTAGCATGATATAACCATAGAGTGTTCGGCCATCAGTATATAGGAATAGGGGGTTTCAATATGCCAACAGAAACATTTAAAGATAACAAAACAGTTAGTTAGAACTAGTACAACCCAACAACTTCCCAAAGTGGTTTGATGGATGGGTTTGATTAATTTGATCAGTAGCACACAACATTTCAGCAACAAGAGGCTTTTTCAAGTGATTTTGTCCTTAGATTGATTTCTGAAGTAAATAAATGAGCACATAAATCCATAACTACTTTGGTGAATCCAATAATACCTATGTCGCCATCTATATTCAATTAAAAATCTAATGAACCTATGTCACTGAAAATGTGGCATTGTAAAAAGTAGCGTTACAACATGAAAATAATGATACTACACGACACGATCCGATATTACTGGAGCAACGCTTTTCCCACAATTCTAGGAGCAACCCCACCCCCGGATGGCTGTTGATTCCCGCTTGGTGTGTCCCCGGGATTACCTTCATAATTCCCTCCCATGATGTAACACGCTTCCAGTTTCTGTCCCAGGTCGGGGGTCAGTCTTATAGCCATGGCGATGTTAGTCAGCGGGCCTAAGCACACCAGAGTGATGTTACCTGCAAAAGTAAAATGGTTCGGTTTTTATATAGAACGTCCTGACTATGCTTTATCTCACCCCTGGAATAAATGTCCATAGGCTTAACATTGGGGTCTCGTTCTCCATGCCCCTACAAGTATTGCAGTCCGTTCTCCATGGTCTATATCCTCTTTGTTGCCCATTCTTTTAGTGTGTACAGGGGTGCGATAAATACAGAAAGCAACTCGTTTTGGTCAAAGAAGTCATTCTCCAACTCGTTTGAATGCTATGTGATATTCACTCGGCTGTCACCTCGTTCATATCACACCGCATCAAACTCTTGGAGAAAGACGACTTTGACCAAAACTTGTTGGTTTCTTCTTTAGTACAAGCTGCAGAACGAGATGATAATTTATGATTCGTACAGAACGAGGCATTTTTGCGGAGTTTCATACAAATCGTAAATTATTATTAAGTTTTGTGGCTTGTACAAGCATGGTAGGTCGTTCTATATTTAGTATATACCTGAAATTAGAAAAAAATGATTAATTTATTTTGGCCTAACAACTAATATTTTAGTCAACGTGTATTGGAAGGTGTTCCGTGTTTTTACATTAAATGGCGAAACGGTGCGTATACAGTATATACGGCATGGATATATGGTTTAAATTAAATATCAGGTTAACTCTACCTTACTCTGAATATTAGTCTACTCTCATTGTATTAATTCTCATATTCATTATATTGCCATGCAGTATATTTGATAATTACGTACTGCTGCTCCCTGTGCAGTATAAATTGGTTACTGAATAATAGTTTCTTACCCATCTTTAAGCAATAGGATATTTGGGTTCTATAGCATAGAGTCAGTAAGCAACAAAGAATGCACAGTTTAGACACCAGGGAGCTGTTTCAAAAGTCGAGTGAAGTCTCGCCAGCGGCACGTCACATTTCAAAGTGAGAGGCCGCAACAGCGAGCGGCACTTTGAATCACAGATGCAAAACCGCCATCAATACCCAAGTATTGGGGAAGTAGAGAACAGGATCTCTTTTTAATTTTTTTTAAATTTTCGTTATTTACCCTGTAAGAACTTCGGCTAACCGCCGGTATGAATTGTTCTTACAGCAACAACTACAGTACAACAGGTCTGCTGGCTTTTCCTCCATTTTCTCAAGTCCCAGCCTAAATTGCTTTTCAAAGTTCACATGTCCTCAGCAAAATTAGGTATGGAGTGAAAGAGTACCAGCCAATGACCTCACAACACTTAAAGAATACAATTAATATGGTATACATAAATAAGTGAAGACCCAAGAATACATACAAGTGGGCTTGGGGAAGCACCTCAGAACCTACAAGCTACAAGCTAACACTCTGCTAGGAGAGTGCAAGAAATGGAGGCGTTACCCATAATGCAACAAACAAATCTGGCCTATAATGCCTCTCAACTGTCATCTTTGCTCACTTATTGAGCCACTGATTTATATCTACATACCTCCTGCGTGAGGAGTATCAACATGGTTTTGTGTATAAACAATCCAAGCTGCAACGAAAACCTGCTACTTTGCAGATTGCATGCTGTACTCTGTATTTCTGAGTGACTGAATAAAAAAGAAAGTGACTAGGCCAGGCTTCCAGACTAGACTTTTCCAGACTTTCTCCCACTCTCCAAGCAGGATCTCTGCTAGGAGAGTGCCTACCTCCCTCTGTGCTTCCACCGCCAGCTATGCTTATACAAAATTTCCCGATTTTCATTTCGGCAAGTTTCGGGTGCTCGGTGGAATTACGTCTTTGGACTGGCTTAGTACTAGATAAACATTGTTACCCATGATGCAACAGAAAAATGGAATCGTTTCCCACAGTGTGTCAAAAATTTGAAGGTGTTACCTGGCCTATCATGTGAGTAAGCACATAGGCTAGGCTTCCAACCTGACATTATCTGCGCATTATAGTTTACCAGGAAGCTGATGAATGCACTGCACAAAAACCACTATTTTATATATGCCATTGCAGAAGTGCATGTATTGGCTGAATATTGACTTGTTTTCTTATATATCTATATATATATACGCCCAGGCCTTATATACAGACGAGTCTTGGCTGTATTTCACACCCGACGTTTATGACAGGAAATATCCTCTCCCCCCACCACCTCCTGCCTGTTTGTGTTGGTAGAAGTACAGATGTCCTCAGTAGGAAGCCTTCCCCTCGCCCCCCTCCTCCACCTCCCCTCGCCCGCTCTCAGCGAAGCCCTCTTCACTGGATGCTTATATACACCTACTGATGAGGTGTATACACACGGGGAATTGGAAGACCTTATATACGCAAAATACCTACTTATATACGCTGGGCGCATCCATATGTGAAATAATGATGTTGGTTGATTTTATAAGAATTTCTCCTCGTACGCTTTGGCATATTTTCATAGGAATTCTTTTTTTCTTTTTAAGTTCTATAAGTTGTACTAGAAAATAATTTCACCCTTACCCTCACTACGACATATCGCATCTGCAAGTGCGATCACAGCATGCACTGGTTGAATGGCTTCAGGCTGAGGAGGGTCGCTGTCAGGCACATCGCCCAAACCGTCCTTTCCATGGTAATAACTACCGTCGCCATCTCTGTCGATGATAGGATTCTGACATCCTTCATAGACCGGAATCTGCAGAGAACAAATCATCAACTTCACCTCAAATTAAACTAGTCTTTTGATGGAGAAGGGATTCCTATTTCTTAGCTACATCTAGAAGTACCTATGTAAAATTTCGATGATTATCTAGGATTAATTTGTGTAAGTCATACACCAGGAATTGGCTTAAATCATCAAGGCAAATACACATGTATGATGAAGTAGATTATCATATATCAAATATAGTTAACCCTTTAACTGCAGCATGATGCCTCCAGGCATTCCCCTGGCTATGGCAGCATGATGCCTCCAGGCATTCCCCTTGCTATGGCAGCATGATGCCTCCAGGCATTCCCCTGGCTATGGCAGCATGATACCTCCAGGCATTCCCCTGGCTATGGCAGCATGATACCTCCAGGCATTCCCCTGGCTATAGCAGCATGATGCCTCCAGGCATTCCCCTGGCTATAGCAGCATGATGCATCCAGGCATTCCCCTGGCTATGGCAGCATGATACCTCCAGGCATTCCTCTGGCCATGGCAGCATGGTCCCTCCAGGCATTATCCTAGCTATGGCAGAATTATGCCCCAGGCATTCCTCTGGGAATGGCAGGAAGATGCCTCCAGGCATCCTTAAGGTATCAATGATACAATGATACAAAATTCAATAAAGAAAAAGATAGTTGTTTGAATTTAAAAAATTCTGAGAAGTATAAGAGCCAGTGACCTTTGATTGGGTATAGCAAAATATAATCAGTTATCAAATTAAATTAAACAAATCACATGACACGTCATGTGACATTGCTATTGCCCAAATAAGGTGCCTGCTGTAGCATGATCATCTATGCAATTATTTGAAGCATAGCAATATTCGAGAGATTAGTCAGGATATTACGTTGTCAACTACGAGGAGATTACGGTCACTTGTATAAAAACCAGTCGTAATTGTATTTATTATCCACCTACAAGATTAATAACAAGTCATTGCAATTAAAAGGTTTCTGTAAGCCATTTAGTTCCAGACACCACAGCACTGTCAAGCATGGCAGTAATTTGGTGTAGACTTACACCAATAATATATTTCACCATTAACCTGTGATTTTAGCATGCAAAGTGTGTTATGACAGTGATTTCTGATGATAAATGAGATTATTATGATTGATTATAAATAATTAGCATTGAATAAACATTCAAGAAACTTTTTTCGAAGTACATGATGATTCAACTTTATCATGGACAGGACTATTTTTCCGGAATCTCCTGCAGGAGATTCTGACATGCCAGAATCTCCAGGTAGCTAATTCCAGGTGCCCTATACATTTCCTATGGAGACTCCGTAATAGGTGGGAAATAAATACATAATAATGACTTGTGTACGAGTGGCTGTAATCTCCGAGTAGTTGACGCGTAGTAATATCCGAGCGATTAGCAAGGATATTGCGTCATCAACTACGAGGAGATTGCAGACACTCGTACACAAAACCAGTCGTTATTGTATTTATTATTCACCTACAAAATTAATAACATGTCTACTGCCTAAAAAGTACATATAGTTCCAGATAACGCCATAGTACCACAGCACTGTCAAACATGGTGGTAATGCGGTGTATACTTGCACCTGTTATATAGTTCGCTATCTTTCAGGGTTTTTAGTATGCAAAACTTTTTATGACAGCGATTTCTGATGGTAAATGAGATTATTGTGACTGATTATAACTAATTAATATTGAATGAACATTAAATAAACCTATTTTGAAATACACTATGAATTGACCTCATTTTGGCAGGGACTTTTTTCCTGGAATCTCCTGCTGGAGATTCTGACATACCAGAATCTCCGGGTAGCTAATTCCAGGTGCCCTATACATTTCCTATGGAGACGCCGTAATAGGTGGGTAATAATATCGTAAAACTGGATGAGGTTTAATCTTGGCCACCGTATTCCACGACTGGAGTTTGGCAAAGTGACTTCATGAGGCGAAGCCTACCGAAGTCCGGAGCCAAAACTTCAGGAGTGACATGCGGTAGCCAAGATTAAAACAAATCGGGTTTTGATTTTATCCTACCCTATCTCCTCGATTTTGGAATATTACGTGATAATAATGCTGTATGCCACTAGTGGCATATAAAATTCTGTATGCCAGTCAGCGTTGCATATGGAAACCCAATGTTAAGCCTATGGGATTTTATATTAGGGGTAGGATAAAAGAAGAGAATCTTCACCTGTGTGGCTCCGGCGACGCGCAGCAGGCGTAGAACATTGAGTGTGACCTGTTTACAGGATGTGTTTCCCGAGACGGTGGATATCCCCACAATCTCAACATCTGTCTCCTTCAGAGCCATGAAGATGGCCAAAGTGTCATCAACACCAGCATCCGTGTCGATCCAGATTCTCCGCCGATTAGCCATCCTTCTGTAAACACACAAACAGAACAATGTATCCCTGAATCCAAATGATGATTTTTTTGTTACCTGTGTAGACTGTCTGTTTATAATCTATAATATTAACCTGCCATCTTTTTCTGTCATCCAAACTGTCGTACATTCATGGGGCGATCTTAGACAATCGTTGCATACAATTATCATGACTGAAAAACATCGCCCAAGCTCACATAAAAGAAGACAGTTAATCCCTTTCGCCTCTCCTCATATTAAGAAAGAAACTGATGAGTGTTTGGTTTGTGTCCTCGTTCACTATCGAGTTGGGAGTGCGCAGTAATATGAACGAGGCGATAGCCGAGTGAATATTCTGAAGCACTCCAAACGATGTGGTGAACGGGGTCTCAGACCAAGCACAAAAATGTTTCTCATTTTATCTTAGCCTGGAAATATTTATCTTAATCATCTGTTGAGAATGAGTTACCGTACTTGCAAGCCTGTTGAGAACGAGTTCCTAATGTTAAGCTTATGGACGTTAATTTTCATTTTTTCTTCTTTTTTTAAAAAGAATTTCCTTTATTGACTTTATTTGTTGTACTTCAGTTTACATTTCTTCCTCGGTTTACATTTCCATACGGTTTGCCAATAAAGATTACAGATTCAGGGAGCGCTGCAGTAGGTTGTGCAAATACAGCAGAGTGGTGCAGTGCCTGCAGTTGTCAACTGAAATATGATGGTTTAGAAAGATGTCTCCACGATTAAAATAAGGAAAATTATGGTTATGGTTATGTAAATTCACGTATAGGTACGCTAGATATATACAAAGAATTCCCCCAATATATTCCCTAATTCAAATCAATTTTAGCAGCTGAAAAAAGAGGTTCAACCACTCATGATACCTGTACAGCATGTCCAACCTTATCTTTGATTGTTATGACTTAAAAACACCCCCTGTTCTTTTTCTACCAATGCTGTTGTTGTAGTATGTCCTCATTTACGACTGAATTCTTGATATACATGTTGGCCCGGGAAAGTCCGTGGTTCACGGGGCTTTGTTTGTTCTACACAGGATATACTGTTCTCTGTAAAAGGGATCGTCCCAATATTCGGAAGGTAGCCAGAAATGTCGTTCTGTGAAGTACGTTTGTCTCAGTCATGGTTTGATCATATTTTCTACTCACCGACCTACCCACCAACCAACCTGCCCACCCATCAACCAGCCTACCCATAAACCTGCCTGTCCACCCATCAATCTGCCTACCCACCAACCTGCCCACCTACCAGCCTGTCTACCCACTATCTGCCCAACCACACCAACCTATCTACATACCAACCTGCCTACCCAACAACCCGCCTACCCACCAACCTGACTACACATCAACCTGCCTTCCCATCAACCTGCCTACCAATCAACCTGCCTACCCATCTACCTACCTACCCATCAACCTGCCTTCCCATCAACCTGCCTACCCATCAATCTGCCTACCCACCAGCCTGCATACCCACCAGCCTGCCTACCCGTCAACCTGCCTACCCATCAACCTGCCTACCCATCAACCTACCTACCCACCAACCTGACTACACATCAACCTGCCTACCCATCAACCTACCTACCCACCAGCCTGCCTACCCATCAATCTGCCTACCCACCAACCCGCCTACCCATCAACCTTCCTACCCATCAATCTGCCTACCCACCAACTTGCCTACCCATCAACCTGCCTACCCATCAACCTGCCTACACACCAACCTGCCTACACATCAACCTGCCTACCCACCAGCCTACCTACCCACCAGCCTGCCTACCCAGCAACCTGCCTTCCCATCAACCTGCCTACCCATCAACCTGCCTACACATCACCCTGCCTACCCACCAGCCTGCCTACCCATCAACCTGCCTACCCATCAACCTACCTACCCATCAACCTGCCTACACATCAACCTGCCTACCCGACAACCTGCCTACACACCAACCTGCCTATACACAAACTTGCCTACCCAACTACTTGCCTACCATCAATCTGAAAAGAGAACTAGCAAAGAGGTCACCTTGTGTTGGCTGCCAAGTCATATCGGAATCTAAGGAAATGAAGCTGCAGATCAAGCAGCCAAAAATGGATTGAGCAGAGATGTTGGAGCACACACAGATCCACATACCGACCTGAAACCAATGGCCAAGGAGCACATTCATAAGACTTGGCAGAAAATCTGGAACTGCACCAGAGACAACAAACTACGAGAAATTGTAGTGGCTACTAGCCAAACCTTTAAGACAACCTGACACAAACTGAACAGGTGAAACTGACCCGTCGGCAGACCGGTCACACCAAACTGACACATGGGCACCTCCTGAGATGTGAAGTAGCACCTGTGTGCCAGACATGCAACACTCCGCTGAGTGTAAAACATCTCATGCTACATTGTCAGGTCACCAAAGAGAGCAGAAAGAAATAACACTGGGCAGAAAGAAATTCTTGACTTCCTGAGGGAATGTAAGATATTTGATATAATCGAGAAGATATAATCATGAAGAGTAAGATGCCTGGATCAACCAGGCAGCATACCTTGTTATTCCACAGGATATGCAAATTTGAGTAAAGTAAACCAAACTAACTCTAAGTGAACAAATTAGATGTTCAACTACCCAAACAAACAAACAAACCACCAATCTGAGACTTGCATTTTTCTCGCGACAAATCATGTTGAATTGGTTCCCTGCGCTGTCCGTCTACGGCGGTATTCTATCTGCTGCTTGATCTTGACGGGGAGCAGCCTCTAGTTCAGTCAGCGGGGCATACCAAATATTTCTAGTTCTGCCAGGTTTCAGGGTCAGAAAATACTATTCGCAAGTTATTGATCCTGAACACCACCCAGACGTAATTCTGGCAGGAGGTACTATAGAGGAAACCCATGAAAGTTAAGGGTCAGAGCTTGTATCCAATCGAGTTTGAATCGCCTAGTAATTCACAAGGCGAAGCCGCGTGAATTATGTAGCGATTCAAACGAGATGGGATTGAGCTCTGACCCTAAACTTGAATGGGTTTCTGAATTTATCTCACCCTTTACATTGACTAATGAGCTAACATTTGTGACTTAATCCCCCATTGGATATTTTTCCTAAATATCTCACGGGCGTTGGATACGAGTTCCCAATGTTATGTCTATGGAGAAAAAATATCTGGCGTGAGATACATCATGATATCTGGCATCTCCTCAGGGTATCTGACGGACATCCTGTGCATCATGATTGTCCAGGATACTGTCCAGGGGGCTGTTGAATAATAATTATATGATTAAAATAAAAGTCGCACAAGTTTCGGTGGTACAAAAACATAGCATAATAAAGTATGTCGTAGGAGTATGAGGCTTTGACGATACAAGAACCTTAAAGGTCGTAGGTGGTGTAGCATAAGAAATCTTTCATTTTGAAAATGTTGTCCATTTTGTCGTCCATTTGTCATCCTGAAAGACACCTCTAAAGGTGTCGTAGACAATGTTAAACTCTTTCTTGATGCACTAAATCTCATTCAAATTAAAGTATATTTTGAGTAGAGAATAACATACGTATGTAATATGTGTGTACCAGATTTCAACATTTTATAAGGATTTTTCCTATTCAAACCGATCCAGAGGGACTACAGCACTTGGCCTGCTTTTTCCAGAAATACCACTGCATCGCTTGATGAGTATCAGCGTTTATATAGAAAATGTACTGAATGATACTGCTGATGCCAACGACAAGTTCTATGCTACCCAAAATGAAAAAGGTTGTTTACAATGTCGTTCATCGTTCGATATGTCGTATCATCTAGCCTCATGGACGACAAATTATTATTCAACTGTCCCCAGATCTGATACGTTGATTTTTGAACGGTCATATAAATGATTGTATATGATATTGTTACATGAGTACACCTCTGCTGCAAACACCACTTTCACACCCGCCGCTTTCACACCTGTCTGCACACACCTGCCCACCCATAGACAATATTCTGGTAATGTGTGTAGGCAGAGGACTTGGAGTCATCCATCCACACACACTGGGGGGGTGGGGGAGGGGAGGCTGTGGGGAGCCTGGGAGGAGTTGGGGAGGGGAGTGGGGGAGTAGGGAGGGGCGGGTACTCTACCAACACTTCAGCACAGACAAGTGGTCAGAAATTGAAGTGGGGAAGACAGGGTGGCAAACCTTTTTTATCCTACCCCTAATAAAAAAACTCCATAGGCTTAACATTTGGTCACTGTATTCGGTCTGGAGTTCAGAAAAATGAAAAATATCGCTCTAGTGGGATACACTTGACAAATGACGTCATTTGTTAATGTAAAAGTAGTTTAGATGGGCGGGGTATGATATATTCTAAACCAAACTCGAGTTAGTCGTGTTATTGTTCATCACACTCCAGCAAGATCGCGCATTACTGCTCTCGGCTTCGCCTCGCGCAGTTATATGCGATCTTGCTGTCGTGCGATAAACAACAACACGACTAACTCTTGTTTGGTTTCTCCATATTATTTTTCATCAGGATACATATATGCATATACGCCAAACATATATAATTTGTATATAACCTGTGTATATATGTCACGCACTGGATATTTCTTCTCATATATGCTTGGCACAAATACAGCCATGACCCATCTGTACACAAAGAAACAGTATTGTGTACGCCACATACGCTGGTGTAAAACGTGGACGTATATATATAAAAACATGCTTATATACATGAAATACATATATAGAACTGCATCGAGAATCGTATAAATAGACAATACTCCACGAGTTTGGCTGGGCCGCAATCGTCATCGAGGCAAAGCCGAGTGACTATTATGGCCCAGCCAAACAAGTGGAGTATTGTCTGTTTTACGATTCGAGTGCGGTTCTGGATTTATCTTACCCCTTTCTATGACTGTAAATATCATCACAACTTCAGAATAATCAGAATATACTTAGCAAATCCACTACGACACGGCCGTGGCATAGTATTGTAACTTTACCAGGGTGATCGTTGAGTATATTTTTCTAATGTTATTCCTATGGCTAAACTTGTACCAGGGGTGATACAAATGTATTTACGCGGTGGCGTATATATGAAATAAGTGGGGTTTTTTTGTGCAGTGAAACATTTGAGTACTAAATTCACAGGTCATCGTCCTTGTTCTTGAAAGCATTGAAGAAAACCATATTTTTCAGTACATTTCATATGCAAATCAGTCAAATGTAAATTGGCCGACTTAACCTATTAAGTTTGGATGAAGTGGACAAAACATTAAGTTTATTTATTTAGAATAAGAATAAATCACAAAGATTTGGCGGCACCGTGAATTGCAGGAAACACATTTAAGTCTATAACATGCCGATTTTTCCCTCGCATGGAAGCCTGGCCTAGCAGCATTATAGGCTAGGTGACGGGTTACATGTTTTGGTGCACTATGGGTAACGCCTCCATTCCTTGCACTCTCTAGCAGAGATTCTGTACTCTACTTCCCCAAAAGATCTGTTGGGAGAGTGCCACATTGGCAGACTAAGACTGTAGAGCATAGACTGACCTCAGTCCCTGTATGCTTTTCTTTTTATTACATTTATTTTATCTGGACTTGTATTAGGCCTGCAGTCCTATCTTCTTTACAGCCAGTACAACAGGATTGCTGATTGTCACACTTTTAAATTGACATATTTTTGTTGTGATCTAGCCTGGATTGAAAACCAACTTTAATGTTTGGATCTATGACATAATAAAAAAGGGAAGAAGAAAAAAAGACTTGACCAAGTCTATGTAGAGCCAAGAGAGGCGGCCTATCAGTTCAATGTCTTTAAAGCATTATGTAAGAAGTAGTTACCAGTCCCTTATTTCATTTGGACAGGGAACCAGTCTAATTTTTCCTGATCGCGCCTTTGCCCGACAGATCCGTCGGGTCGGTGGGAATTGGTGAACTTTATGTCGCTGTACGCACTTCATAGACCCCATCATAGCCGGGTCAGGTATTATTAGCACGGGGGCAATGACCGACCAGGGTTGAGGTGATACACTCACCTACATTCTACCTTAAGGGTTTCTGTATAAACTTGTGTTATCCCATCAAACGGTGTCATATGGTTCAGGTCAACGAGTCCTTCCGCATTGAATTCCTTTCACAATGAGGGTTTTTACGCTCTAGCAGTTGCCTAATACACAATATTGACTGGTTTCAGATACAAGCGGCCGTATGCTCCGAGCGTAATATCCGAGCGTGAGCGAGGATATTGCGCAGAGTCAACTCCGAGGAGCATACAGCCGCTTTTATCTGAAACCAGTCTATATTGTATTTATTATCCACCTTTTCTGGATAAGTGGCATGCCAATATCAGTTCATTTAAGTTATGCACTATTATCCCATACGCACTATTTTTTCGTATGCGCCACCCGGAGCATACAACATATCTGTATGCACCGGGTATGTCCATACAAACTCCCTATGTGTTTTCTATGGACACTTTGTATCAGGTGGATAATAAAGTGATGTATTATTGGTAACACTGGTGCGTACGGTGTATGTATCTAAAGAAAATGTATGATATCAAATATTCACATGAAACCAACATTGCCCATCGATGTGGTCTGTGTAATGCAGATGAATTCTCTCGTTATATAAATGTTTTCCATAGGTTTATTTTTACGACAGACTCAATTGTAATATGATTTGGACCATATATTTGGTCCTGTACCTTTGAAATATGCTCCAGGGGTCCGTTTAATAATCTAGGATCGTACATGTGAAGACCCTTTTCTGTACCTCATACAGGGGTTATCGTTAAATAATATTTAATTCAGTTTGCTAAGACAGTGTCAGCTCTCCATTAGGTCATGTGTTGAATAAAGTTGACCCATATCGTGCCTGGGTCTCTATGGCATGCAGAAAAGGGCCTAGATCCTAGATTATTAAACGGGCCCCAGGGTATTTACACGTCTGAATAGTTTATCGTTTATTGGTAGGTAAAGGCGCAACGATTTTCCTTTAATTTAAAACCCATGTCAATATCCAGCAAATTGAATATAATGATCTCCTAGTGTTGTAGGACACATATCCAACTTAAAAAACGGGGGTCACCGTGCTACTTTTTGATTTAGAGATAATTATCATAACAATATAAAAGAATATACAGGATTTCTAAAATGTTGGTTTTAACCTAATAAACCACATTTCAGTTCCTTAAAACTTTCACAGATTATTGGAAATATATAGTACTAAACAATTAAGTTTTAAAAACCATAGGTCGCTGTCTTTTTGTTTTTTTTAAAGCAGTTTATTTCCAACAATAGTATACATCGAGATTTTTTCTTATTTCTCCGTCCGGATGATTAACCGTTAACAGCACTTACAATCGTTCAATATTTGCCTTCCTCGAGAATGTCCGCGCTTTTTTTTCTTTTTTTTTTCTTCTCCCCCTTTTTTTAATTTTTTTTTTTTATTAATCTATTGGTTGAATTCCTTTGTTAACCAGTATTTTATATAAACCATGAATATGAAACTGTTTACAAACACTGCAAATGTAACCGTTTAGACAAAAGACATTTCAAGTAGTAATAAGTTGACCACATACATTACATATAGAGTAGTACAAAACAAGTACAGAGACAAAACCTAACAATACTTATCCATTTACATGATTATACCGGTTGGGCGAGGTATGGACATGTTCCTCTAGGACCCCTGGAAACCCCTGGTGGTCCGAGAGAGAGGGGAGCTTTGGTGAGGGAGAAGTTCATACGATGCGTACATGAAGTTGCTAATCTAATGCCCGGAGAAAATGTTCCCATTTTAGGAAATAACGTCCTTTCCCTTCTCGTTCTAGTAGGCATTTTTCTACCATCAGTCTGTTGCGAAATTGCGTTGACCGCTGTCCTTGTTTTTGAATGAATTAAAAAAAAAATTACAGTTAATTTTCTATGTAAAGCAGTCAAATGTAAATTAGCCTAATTTACCTATTGGATCTGGTCAAACTCGATGATGCATTTGGTATTAGAGTAAGTCAAAGAAACTGATTGTAATTGATAATTGCCATAATTAGAAAATCACCTGGGACCTGTTTCAGTAGTTTCATGCCATTAGGCCTAGACAGACATCAACAGCGGCACCAACAGTGCAAGCACCAGCGGAATTTTTTTTGTCAGGTTTCAAAACGCATGTCACAGTTGATGTCAAATACCAGCGGATCGGAGCTGCCAATTTTCCTCATATTTGGAACGATTATAGGTTATATGTATTCCATACTCGTGTTAAAGTTTCATGTCTTAGTTCTTATGGGAAGTGAGTGAAATTGTCTATTACTATATACCCATGCTGTATATACTGTAAATACGCACCATTTTAGCCTATGAAGTAAAAATACTGTACGGACCACTGGTCCGTACACTGAAATAAGGACCACCTAGAAAAACACATTTATTAAAAATTTGGTTGTTAAGAAAAATGAAGTTGATTTTTTTAAAATTTCAGGCACATAGTAAATATATTACGTGCAACCATGCTTGTACAAATCACAGAACTCGATGCTAATTTACCGTTTGTACGGAACTCGGCGTAAACGCCTTGGTCCGTACTATACGGTAAATTAGCATCTCGTTCTGTGACTTGTACAGCATGGTCAGGACGTTCTATATAATTACTTTTGAAACCGGACACACCATGTATGGGGTCTGTCTTGTCCTAAGTGGCGCAACTTGTGTTGATCTGTCCATATGGTGTCACAGATGCCATCTAGACATGTCACAAAGCTACTGAAACAGGTCCTAGGTGGCGCCACTGGGTATCGTAGGATATGCCTTTAAACTTTTCCACTAATCAGTGGTGTAATTAATTGGAATAAGTTATATTTACACATTCTAGGCCATATCGCCCACATATCCTGTCGTTGTTTAAGTTAAATCACCGCCTCGGGCAAATCCTTCTTCGAATAATAAATATAGATGTAAAAAATCTTATAATTTTTTGCCAAATACACGAATGAAAAGAGTATACATTGATTTTCTATGTAGTCTTCAGTTGTCAGAAAGTGTCATTTTGTATTCATCAAAAAGAACTATCGTGTTGGCTTAGTGTGAGCTCTGACCCAACATGATGCTAGATATGTTATGCCTGCGGTATGCTTTCTTTGTCTATGACTGCTATGAATAGGAATCCATTGTGAAACATGTGGAATGAAAAGAAAGAAAGGAAAAAAACCCACAATAACCATTGAGCATATTTCTCTGTCGATAACCCGCGCAAACATGCATAAATCGAACTAGGTCAGGGACATTCAGTCGTGCAAACATGGATTTACAGAATCTACTGTCAATACATACATCATTTCTAAAAACCTCCAATTCTTCAATCAATATGAGGATTGGGACAAATTATTATCCGCAACATAGGGGCATTTATGTAGGAGTTATCGTTATGGCTCCCTCCATTTATATTTCTTCATCTCCCAGACTTGAACAAACATACCTCAGCAATGATTTCTTTCTTCTTGAGAATTGCATTTCATTTTTTGTTCGAGGATCTCTGTCGCCTTCCAGATTGAGGTTTATTCAGTTTTATCCTACCCTTATTAAAAAAAGACTAGCTTAAGGGCGTCTATACCCATGCGTTTGCGATTAGGTCGCGCAGGAATAGAGGGAAACTATGTTCCGGTGAGCAAAAGTTCAAAGTTACGAGGTAAGGCTCGGAAGAATTACTGCTTACCGGTACTTGGTTTCCCTATTCCTATGTATACCTACAAATATCGATAAAAATGGTTATTTCTTTACCTATGATAGCCCCAAGAAAAATGGCCACCCTTATCGAGTAACTGCAAAAGCTATGTTTTCGTCCTGGCACTCTTTATATCACGTGGTTAGCCTGGGACGAAAAACATCAGTCCAGGACGAAAACGTCACCCTCGCTACATAACCTATAATTACTGCACCCCCAGCAGCGGTATGTAACTATAGAGTGTTCGGAAATGGGTATATAGGAATACACAAAACGGGGCACTTTAGAAACGTCAATAAATTTCGTAATATCTTTAGTTCTTTAGTGTGTATGAATCAACTTTTTAGTTTGTGAAAACTAGAAAACATCGTCGGCGAAATGAGGCAGAAAACTAATTCCCTATCTTAGAGTCTATGGACCACAAGAATGCTGTTTCAGGTCTGGCGTCCACCTACTACGATATGTTACCGATATGGTCTACGATGCACCTCCCGATAAGAAAATAATAATCGCGTCAAAAGGTCACCCAATATCGGGGCAGTTGACCACGTCTCTGCGATTAGGCACCGATGAAAAATGGCGGTCTACCCCTGACGATGCGTGGTGGATTTGCATGTCGAGACATATGTCTACGATTTTGCACCTTCGCGATATGTCTCCGGTATTTGCTTTTTGTATCGGTGCCATATCGGTAGGTCTAAATTTCTATCGTAGTAGGCTGACACCAGGCCTTACCCAAGGTTTTCAGGGGGATGAAGAATTCTACACAAACAATCGTTTGTGACATATCTGAAAAAAAACTGGTATTGGGAAAATAAGGCCCGGCGTCCACCTACTACGATATGGCACCGATATGCCCTACGATGCACCTCCAAAATCAAAATCGCGTCGGAAGGTCACCTAATATCGGGGCAATTGACCACGTTTCTGCGATTAGACACAGATAAAAATCCCATACAATGCGTGGTGGATTGGCATATGTCTACGATTTTGCACCTTCCCGATATGGCACCGATTTTGACATTTTGTATCGGTGCCATATCGGGAGGTCTACGATTCTATCGTAGTAGGTGGACGCCGGGCCTAACTAAGGGGTTATCCATAAATAATGTCACACTTTCTTTGGGCATTTTTAGGATCCCCCTCTCAGGTTACACTTCGTCACACATTACAACCCAACCTCCCCCCCGCAAAAAAATGATGTCACACTTTCTGAAACACTCCCCCCCTTTTTCTTTGTTAAGATAGCACAACATGACAGTTATTACATCTTTGACAAAACTACTGTTATGCAACATGAATTTAGAGGGAGATATTACATGAGACAAAACCCATTTCCTCGATCACTGAAAAGCTATTGATACTTTATCATACTTTACTGTAGTAATTGTCATTTTTAACCAACCAGTTATATGCAGTGCTGAAGATTTGATCAAGCATAAATCTAGTCTGCTAGAGTCTGCTCTGGTGATTTGCTATTAAAATCAACATCTTCCTCATTGTGGTAATACACATCTTCCTCCTCTATGTATAAAATAAAACACATTCATGAGCTTATCTTGCAGCATTTCAACCTGCACACAAAAGGGCACTGTACAAAAGTTGGCGGTTGGTGGCATTTGGGGATTTATCCTTGTGCATAATCATCAACCCCATAACAGACCATTTCCACCTAACGACTGCTCACCATTTAATTCATTGGTTGGGGAAGCACAATTTCTCTCTTATACTAGGTTTACACCATCACCCCGGCAGTCCTGGCAATGGATTTTGGCACAATCCTAACTAGACTTGCTACTTTTATTGCGTTCTTATGGTTTTTACCTTCTCAGCCCCAAATATCCCATCAACATAAGCCCCATTGCATCGAGTTGAGACCGTCCTATCTCAACTTGGTCACCGCCGTGGTGCCCCCGTATGTCCTCTTACCTTTCAACCCCGATGGGTCACCGGACTGTTCAAGTCTGCCTAAGACCCCTTAGGACCTCCACGAATCAGTTCCCGTTCACTTAAGACCAGTTACGCTCACTTTCAATGCCCAGGTCTAGTTAGGGCGACTTAAGCCCAGTTAAAACTGAACACGGTGCCTTGCTCCCCGTTCCTCCACACCGCCTTGCCAAGAGCTTCCTCCACCATATAAAAGTGTACTCCTCCAGGCTTTCTCAGTGTGTTCCAGTGCCTTCGGGAGGCAACACCTCACCTGCCCTTCACCTGAAGTCGCCTCACCATGGTACCGACGCTAGTCTGGTGAGGCGACTCCATGGCCATCTTCTTTTCTTCTTGGGAGCAGTTGGTGTAGAAGCATAGAAATCTCTTCCTCCTCACAACTTCATGACAGGGATGGACCTCTTCTTTTTCGCCTTCTCTATCCATATCCTCTGATTGCCCGGTGCATCCCTGACACCTGGTGGCAGTCCAGATGGCATTCTGCTGCAGGAACCTGATCATAAGCTCCTTTTCTTCTTGGGAGAACTTGGTGTGGAAGCATGGAAGTCTCTTTCTCCCGGTAAGTTTATGCTTCATGACAGAGATGGACCTCTTCTTTTCGCCTTCCTGCTTCATTCCTGGAGCCTGGTGGCATTGTGCCGATGGGAATATCCAGGAACTCTTGTGGTGGAGAAATACACAATATTACCATGATTTTGATCTGAGTAGCCATATTCTCCGCTTAGTTGACGCGAAGTAAAACTCTGAGCGATAGCGAGGAGTATTACGTGTCAATGTGTAGATTTTGATCTACGTAGTGTCAACTACAAGATCGAAATCATGGTAATGTTGTATTTATTCTTTCCTTGTAAATTTTTTTGTAAATTTGATGCAAATGCTGTGCATTCTTTATATAAATTATGCCCGTAAGGTGGCTGAAAAAGCCGTATTCTCCTAGGAGATTCTGGAGGTCCGTATTCTACTCAGTAGTGATCTGCTTCATAGGCTTAGTATGGAGACTCCGTATTTGGTTGGTAATACAATTATTTTCGCTCTCTCAGTCCATATTCTCTCCTCCGTTTCATCCCTGGAGCCTGCCGGCGTTGTGATGATGGGATGATGCCATAGTAAATTCCATCGCAAACTTTGTGGACGTGGCCTCCACCAAGGACTTGTACTCTTCCCCATGTCCTGCTTCCCTGGAGCCGGCCGGCATTGTGAAGATGGGATGTAGTAAATTCCACTGCAAACTCTATGGACGTGGCTTCCACCAAGGACTTGTGCTCTACCCTGTGTCCTGCTTCCCGTGTGCTGCTTTCTGGTCTTCCAATTGACAATAATGCAGAGTTGTGCTCTTCAGCGTGTGCTGTTTCCTGGTCTTCTAAACCACAGTGATGCAGGCAAGAAATGAATGCATGTGTAAAAAAATGCAGACTTGTCCTCTTCTGCATGTGCCTTCTTAGCCACAGTCATGCAGTTTTGAAATGAATGCATGTGTAAAAAAAACGGTCTTAAAAAAATTGTGTGGTTTCATAATAAAACAAAGAATGCAAATATTATTTGATATATTGATTTCATTTGTTCAACTTCCAACTTATCAGAGAGTCTGGTATATTAGAATAGATAAGAATATTATTCTTTGCATTTCTAACTTAGTAGGTGTTCCATTCTAGTAGTATGAGTAGCTTCACTATTTCTCTGAAGGCTAAAGATCAGATTCAATATTCAGTTCAGAAGTGTATTTATTAGCAAAACATTTGATCATAGGCATCAGCAATACAAATAACCAATCATAAATATAAAAATAGATAATAGCCAATGTGTATCACCATGTGATAGCAGTCACTAGTGCAGACACATTCTCATTTATGCATCATTATTATTATTCTTTGGTGTTTCTCCTAATTTTTCTTTGGGGTGTCGGGCTTAGGTTACCGCTGGAGTCAAATAGTGATGCAATAGACTGTGATCCAAACGGCTGGGCGAATGATGTATCATCTGCTGATGATCACCTCTGTATTGATGTGGATGGTTGCCGGTCATTGTAGGCGGACTGTTGCTGTGTGGATATTGGTGCCGACTTGAGGCAGGATGGCGGAGGAGTTGGTGCCGGTGGGCAAGCAATGTTCATAGTCGGGAATTGCTGCTGCACCCAACACCTGTCTTGGGATTGCCACACCCCGGGCAGGGAGGTTATGTTAGAAGGCCACTGTGGTAGAGGTGGCTGCCACTGATAAGTCTCCCCAGCTGCACTCCCCAGACGAACTGCCCCACTGTGGGTGGGTCCACATCATCTCCCCATCTGTGCAGCCTCGCTGCTGCCAACTTAGGGTTGTTGTTGGCCTGACACTCTTGGAGAACTGTGATGATACACCGCTCCACCTCAAACCAGTGGTGTTCTTGTAGTTTGTTCAGTACATTTTCTATGTACACTGACAAGCCAGAACTCTGACTGTAAACTACCGGCTTGGACTTCACAACTTCCTTGAGCACTGAATGAAGCATATTCACAAATTTGTCATCATAAGCCTCCCCTCTGCCTCCAGATGACTGGATACTACTGTCAGTTTGCTTGAAAGGTGCTGCAGTGCGACTTCTTAGCACAGTGATGTGTGGAACCAGGAATTGAAATCTATTTGTTAAATTTTTTCGTTCCAATGGATTTGACTGAGGATTCCATGGTTGGAAAAAAGACTACGCAACATACAGAGAACACTGACGCTCGAATTATATGTCAATAATTCGAGCAGGGCTGCATTATCCACCTCCGAAACAGGTTTTTCTGGAGGAAAGACCACAGAAGAATACCTACCGCTATATGCCTGATGAGACTGGAGAACAGTCGAAACCACGAGTAAATTTAGAGGGTAATATCCCTTGCTTCTTAAAAAACACTGGTACTGACAGCCGGATTGACAGCACGGGTTGACTCGGTTCGACAAGTGACTGTTATACTCCAATATAGGGTTTCCTCCCTGTCCAGACAACGACAGGGCAGTGGGGTGGCACGGTCCTTCCCATAACTGAGAGTTTACTTGGTTAAACTACGTAGGAACTGTGTGATATACCACGCAGAAACCCCTAAGAACGCCTACGAAGTCGGGTGACACGCCGATGTCAAACGCACATGGCCAGCAAAAACAACAACAAACCGACCCGAGGGTCACGTGACTTCTCGACCAATCAAAACGACAAACTCTGGTCATGCAGATGAGGTTGCGGCAACTTCCGCCGACCCGCTTCCCGTTTCTCTCTATTCGTGGTCGCATGGCAGTGGTTACAGATGCGCACAGAGATAAGCCTCGTTCACCCATACAGGAATTGAAATCTATTCCATATCAAGGCCTCTGATATGGTGAGCCCTCCTGGTCTTTCTGTCTTTGCTATATACCGAAAATTAGGAAAAATCATTAATTCATTTTGGCCTAACAACTAATATTTTAGTCGACGTGTATGGGAAGGTGTTCCGTGTTTTCCTGTATGGAACAGTGTTCCGTATGGTATTTTTACGTTATATGGCGAAACGGTGCATATTTACAGTATATACAGTATGGGTGTATAGTAAATATCCTGACGTGCCTCTTACCAACCCTCATACAAGGAACATATTTTCACAATATCGAACAACCTTCAATAGTTACATCCACTTAAAGTAGAAGACTGGCTATGATATACAACATCAATATGTAAAACAGCCCACTAACCTGGTATGGCAGCTTCTACTAAATAACTGAATACTGATATTCCCACTGAAATATCCACCTTTAAAAAGATGTCTTGCCTCTAACGTCACACTTTCCTATCTGAACTCAAGCCTTCTCTCAGTGATTCTCTGAACTCATAAATCCCTCACAGAAAACCCTTTAGATCTCATCCCCCAACATGTGTCATCCCTATACACAACCTACATATTAACTCCTTCTAGTTATGAGAATCCCACAAAACCTAAAATCCCATAAAATAGGTGTCCATCAGTGCAGAACCCAGCCATCCCACCCTTAAGGCCTGTTTCCATTGGCCGATTTCCAGTCACCGATCTATAGTCAGGAACCACCGACTGACTTTTGGCACAGCTGACCCCAAATAGGTTAATGGAAATGCCCCAGCTCGTGAAATGACCCATGACTTTTTCTGCTTAGATTATGCAAAGTGGCATCACCCACCACTGAGTGATGGCGAGGTCACTGAGTGAAATCTACTACCCTCACCGATTTTTCGATACTGATGCACAGTCAGTGGCACCACCAATAGACTTTATGGGTGCCTCAAAAAATCGACACCCTTTTTGTCAGCCAATGGAAACAGGCCCTATCCCAGACCTGATCTCAGTTGGTGTAAAGTAGGGCCCTGTTGGTCATGGTTACCGCACACAGATACCACAACCCATTGCTGCCTCAATACAATCAATCAAATCTCTTAAATCTATCTATACAAGAGGGTCTGAAAACTTACACCTTGCTCTAGGGTTTAGTGCAGAAGTGGGGTAGTTGGTCATGGTAACTGTACAGTAAAACCCCGCGTAAGCGGACACCCTCCGTTCCGGGCCAAAGTATCCGCTTACGCGGGGTGGCCGCTTACGCGGGGTTTTCACTTTTCCGCTGGTCCAATATGCAAGTATTTTATATCGATATGTAGGGGAGACAGTGGGAAGGATAGATCTGAAATCATTTTTTCAATATCGTAATTGGGTCCATAGCTATTAAACTTTGAATTACAAAATTTATTTTCTATGAGTATAGTTACGCACATTTATGAAAAACATTAGATTAATCTATTTTTGTTTGGGTTTCCGTCAGATATGTCCGCTTACACGGGGTTTAAGGCATTTTCGTACCGAAACAACTGTCCGCTTACACGGGGTGTCCGCTTACGCGGGGTGCCGCTTACGCGGGGTTAAATTAAACATGTAATAGAGGAGAAAATTTCCGTTCCGAGCAAAAGTGTCCGCTGACGCGGGGTGTCCGCTGACGCGGGGTGTGCGCTTACGCGGGGTGTCCGTTAGGCGGGGTTCTACTGTACATGGATATCCAACCTATTACAGCCCCAATGCAAGCAATAAAATCTTACACCCTGCTCTTGGGCAGAGTGCAAGTCTCTTAAAAGTGCCTGCAACTAAAAGCAACAAATGATATTTGGCCATGAAAAGCTTATTTTTTTATAAAGTGGAATCTCAGGCTATGTGAGCCTAAAACAAGAAGTACCTTAAGCTTATTCGATATCCCTGTCACTTGATGGGGAAGAACAGAAGGATCCAACCTTGTTCTATGCCCTGGTAAACATTATCGATGCAATATTTCCTCAATGGTAGTGTATTTTAGATCTAAAAATGATGAAGTGAGATGTTCAAACATTTTTCAACGTATAGAATATTTCACCTTCCTGATATGTCTCCAATATTGGCTTTTTGTATAGACCCTATTGAGGTATCCCGTAATTCAGTCTGTTGACCAAGTTCCGGGTTTCGCTGGTTACCGACGTAGTATAGTGATAGACCCCTTGCTCGTAACCCAGAATTAATGCAGTTTAACGGTTTTCAAACATCCTCAAATTGAAATTCTGATGTCAGAAATGGAAATTTCAGCTATTTCTACATGGGAATCCGAAATTATATTCAGTTTCTCCAATTATAAATCAGAAAACTGTGGTTCATTTTGTCATAGTGTGCCAAGTCTATCGGGAGCGGAACTTTGCTTTACTCGGGGCGATAATCAGGAGTTTAGTAACCTCTGGAGGCTCTATTGGAACCATATCAGTAGGTCTAAATTTCTATCGTAGTAGGAGGACACTGGGCCTTAAACATCTTCTTCAGATATATACCCACCTCTTGACCTTTGCTCTTGGCTTGTCTGACCTTGTGGAGAGTACTTGTTTGTGGTTCCAAGGTCACTTTCTCTGCCAGTCTCACCAGGGATATTTGTTTAGCATCAGTATGCAGTGGAAGGGTGTCATCTCCCATACACATGATGCTTTCTTTAGAATTAAAGGCATATTGGACAATATGGCTTGAAAATTAAAACCCATGTCAATTTCCTGAAAATTTAATATGATCATCTCCAAGTGTTGCGAAACACATACCTAACTTAAAAATCGGGGGTCACCGTGCTAGTCTTTGATTGATAGATCAACATGATGATAATTTGATATGAGAATATATAGAAATTTTAAAAGTATTTTTTCAAATAGTAAAACCCATGTCAATTTCGTCAAATTTTCACAGAATATAGAACATATATAGTACTACTTATCTAGGTTTTAGAAAACATAGGTCATTGTCCTTGTTTTTGAAAGAATTGAAGAAAACCATATTTTTCAGTAGATTTCCTATGTAAATGAAACAATGCAAGTTGGCATATTGTATCTATTGAGTATGGATAAACAGGACAAAATGTTAAATTCACTCATGTATAATGAGAATAAATTCCAAGAAACCAGTTTTGACTAATAATTGACATTATTTAGAAATCAACAGGTGGCGCCACTGTAAATTGTAGGATATGCCTTTAATTCCAGCTTCCCATTAAATCCCAGCCAATGATAATCAGACAATTGATACCTTGAGAAATATGGAATACAGTAGAACCCCGCGTAAGCGGGCACCCTCCGTTCCGGGCCAAAGTGTCCGCTTACGCGGGGTGTCCGCTTACGCGAGGTTAAAATAAACATCTAATAGAGGGAACCGAACGAAGGTGTCCGTTAACGCGGGGTGTCCGCTTACGCGGGGTGTCCGTTACGCGGGGTTCTACTGTACATCACAAATTGCCGAGCTCCCAATCTTAGATTCTCCCTGAATTTTGAGTATCTCCTCCTGTGGCAATGGTCAGTTGGATTCCTGCTCATTTGTGTCCCTACTTTCTTCATGTTTTGTATTTGTCAGAACACCTCAGCAGAAGATCAGGGACCTGTTTCAGTAGTTTTGTGACATGTCTATATGGCGTCTGTGACACCATACGGACAGATCACAAGATTGCAGCTGATGACACACCGAGTTTCACTCACTTGGCATAGGAATTAAGCAATGATACTTTAACATGAGTAAGGGATACATATAATCTATAATCGTTCCAAATATAGAGAAGGATGGCTACTTCGATCTTCTGATATTTGCTAGTCTTTTTCCGCTGTTGCTTGCTCTGTTGGTGCCGCTGTTGATGTCTGTCGAGGCCTAATGTCACGAGACTACTGAAACAGGTCCCTGTACCCTAGTACTTAGGAAGGCATAGGTTCGAAATTTGCTTATCACTGTCAAAGACCGCATTAGTGTGACGTCATTATACCTGCTGGGAGTGGGCTTTCCCTAAGCTCTGGTGCCAAACACTGGGATATCCCCTCACTAGTACGGTGGTCGGCGATCACAAACATCTTGAATCATTTACTTCTGCAGTATATTTAACTGCATAATCGCATAAGAAAAGATACATAAACATGAAAGCTTTATCCTAAAGAAACTTATTATTGTTGTCACACTTTCAAATATCTAAAGAACAACTTGACACAGCTATTGAGACTCGGCAGGAAGGTTGGCACCAATGTTATGAAACCGAATATGGGACTGGCTCTAGTCCTAACAGCGAATACACAAATAATCCAGTCTCAGGTCAGTTAGGAAACATGTTTCCTCTGAAATGCATTCGTCACTTACTTTACTTTTGCTGGATTACAACTAAAAACATTCATTGTCAGTCAGCAGCAGCCACGATACTATGTTTATGCGGTGCTTCACAGAGTTTGGACTTGTTTGGCACCAAAATGCCACGTGGTAGCGGGGAAATCCCGATGATGACGTCAGGACTAATGCGGTCTATGCATAATGGTCTACTGTTGTGATTTATCATTTACAGATTGACCTTTCTCATTTTCTAAAGTTTCTTGCTTGGTTTGTGATCATGCCTTTTCATACTTTAACTACGAATTGGTCAGCCCTCCTTCAAGGACACATTTAACATTTACACATTTAAAAATTTTTTCCTAACCGAAAGAAAATATATCCAAAACCACCCCGCAAGGTGTGAGAGATACAACTCAAGGAAGGGAGAAAATTGATACCAACATTTACACATTAAACTGTGATTTTGTAGGGCTGCTTGAGCCTGGGCGCCGTTGAATGACATTTTGTCGTACATGAGGCTGGGGGCCGTCGTATAATAATTCTACAACCCCCAAAAAGTATTGTACAATTGTAGAAGAATAATAAAGTATGTCACAGGCATACAAGCTTTTGACGATACAAGAACCTTAAGACCCGGCCCCCACCTACCACGATTCTGCTCCCGATTGGCCTTACGATGGCCTTCCCGACACCATTCCGATTCTATCGCGAGTTAAGCTTAAATCGTGGTAGGTGGAACAGGTTTCTGCGATTCACTCTACGATACCTCACGATAGGCTGCGATAGAAAACGCCAATCGTAGAGGTCACGATAACTTCCAACATGTTGGAAATTTCGTAGGCTGTCGTAGCCTATTGGAAGTAATTTAACAGGAAAATATCTCTTGTGGATGGAATAATTGGTAAAAAATTATGTTATTCTGGAAATAGGTAGGGCGCATGTAGATGTATAATCGCTGTAAATATGATATTATTTGATGAAGTCTAAGTGTCTGAAAATAATAGTTTTATATCGGAATGTTTATTCTACCACAGTTATATTATTCAATTCGATTGTTTTAGTGTTTGAAAATAATGTCATAATATATCGTAGGTATCTGTAGAAAATTATTCGGATTCATTCAATATTTCCAAAATTATAGTATATATCAATATTAAAATCATGCATGAGATCTAAAGTGAATCACCGATTAAATCGTGAGCCAATCGTGACCATGGTTTATGTTTTTGGTCCTCCCAAGGCATTTCTACGCTCTACGATTTCAAACCATGTCCACGATTTGAAACTATCGGAGACCTCCCGATAGGTCGCGATTTGGGCATTTCAAATCGTAGCTATCGGGAAGTATGTCGTAGACCATCGTGGTAGGTGGGAGCCGGCTCTAAATGTCGTAGGTGGTGTAGCATAAGAAATCGTTCATTTTGAAAATGTTTTCCATTTTGTCGTCCACTTGTCATCCTGAAAGACACCTCTAGAGGTGTCATAGACAATGTCAAACTCGTTTTTCATGCACTAAATCTCATTCAAATTAAAATGTATTTTGAACCGAGACTCATATACATAGGTAATATGTGTATACTAAATTTCATCATTTTATAAGGACCAACCTGTTTGTCAGAAACATTTTACCATTCAAGCCGATCCATGCGGACTGTGCCACTCATCCTGCTCTTCCCAGAAATACCACTGCAACGCTTGATGAGTATTTAGGAGAAACCAAACAAGAGTTAGTTGTGTTGTTGTTTATCGCATGACGGCAAGATCGCGTATTACTGTGCGAGGCGAAGCCCAGAGCAGTAACACGTGATCTTGCCGGAGTGCGATGAACAATGACACGACTAACTCAAGTTTGGTTTAGAATTTATCCTACCCCGTACGTCTAAATTACTTCTACATTAACAAATGACGTCATTTGCCAAGTGTTTCCCACTAGAGTGATATTTTTCATTTTTGTAAACTCCAGACCGAATACAGTGACCCAATGTTAAAATATCCTACAATCCGTGTATCGTTGTACAATTGACCTATTTCCAAGTGCTTATAGATAGTCAATAGTAATGAGGTGGTCCTGAATTGTGTAGTCTGATATAATCAGACGATCTACAGTCGCCACGCACTTCGCGTTTACGCTAGCCGAATTTTACTATTTTACTACTAAAAAACGTCAGGTCGAATGTGTACGATCAAAGCCATTTATGTAACGATATGCGCCCTACAACCATTGTACGATCTTTTACATGACCTTTAAAAATTTATGTAACAGATCCCTGCAGGGGCCCGTTTCAAAATCTAGGATCATACATGAAGACCCCTTTCTGCACCTTATACAAGGTTTATCATTTAATAATAACTAAGTCTGTTCGCTGAGACAGTATTAGTCATACATAAACTCATCCATGCGTGTTGATTAAAATTGACCCACATCGTCCCTGGGTTTCTATGGCTTACAGAAAATGGTCTACATGTACGACCTTAGATTAAGAAACAGGCATCGTGCAAATGGTCGTAAGTCATCTGTAGTAGTCAACGGACGTCACAACACACTCGCTAGCGCTCGTTAGGCTTAGATTAGGGATAGGGTTAGGGCTAGGGCTAGGGCTAGGGTTAGGATTAGGAATAGGGTTAAGAATAGGATTTTTTTTTTGAAACTTTTATTTATACTGGGATCATACTCAGCCATTACAGCTGGTTTCAATGACGTCCACCTCGAGTGGTTTACAGAGCCGTATTTTCCCCGTATACCATGGTTTTGAGGCCGTATACCACAGGTTTGAATCCGTATACCCCAGTTATGGTATCTGACAGTCTCTATATAATGGGTTGTGGTTTACTGAGTCCCCATACACTTTCAATCGGGAGTTTGTATACGATTAGGGTTAAGGATAGGGTAAGGTTAGGTTTAGGGATAGGGTAAGGTTAGGTTTAGGGATAGGGTTAAGGTTAGGGTTAGGGTTAAGGATAGGGTAAGGTTAGGTTTAGGGATAGGGTTAAGGTCAGGGTTAGGGATAGGGTTAGGGATAGGGATAGATGTGGTGAATTTCTTCGTTCCAGTGGAGGTTTTCTAGGTCTCCGTGGTCAGAAAAAATTTCGTGGTCGCGAAGCGGTGGGTAAAGACGCAGTATCAGCTACCCCCCGTCCTACAACACTAGGGATTGGGTTAGGGTTAAGGTTAGGATTAAGGTTAGGGTTGGGGTCAGGGTTAGGTTACGGTGAGGTTAGGATTAGGTTAGGGTTAGGTTTGGGTAGGGTTAGGGTAGAGTTAAGTGGGAGACACACTAGACGATTTGGTTCCCACCGATTAACTCCTTAAATCCTAAGGCCCGTCGTCCACCTACTACGATAGAATCGTAGACCTCCCGATATGGCACCGATACAAAATCGGTGCCATATCGGGAAGGTGCAAAATCGTAGACACATGTCTAGACAAGCCAATCCACCATGCGTTGTATGGGGTTTTTATCGGTGTCTAATCGCAGAAACGTGGTCAACTGGCCCGATATCAGGTAACCTCCCGACGCGATTTTGATTTTTTTTATCGGGAGGTGCATCGTAGACCATATCAGTGCCATATCGTAGTAGGTGGACGCCGGGCCTAAGGGTATTTTAACTTGTCTCAGGCGAATTTGTGCTTGGCGTCGACCATCACAGCAGGAGTTATGGATAGGGGTGGTGGTCATTAGTGGAAGTTAATCGGGAGTTAATTCTGTCCACACTGAACGACTAACTAACGATTTTCTGACCGATTTCAGGCCACAGATAAAGGAATAAGTTGGTCTCCGGGGGACAAATCGGTGAGTGGGACTGAGGAGGGTTGAGTTTGTGTGTGGCGGGGTTATTTCTCCTCACCCAGGTATAATCATGTTCCCAAATCGGTAGGCACAACGGGGGGTATTTCTTAAACTCCGTTGTCGCCGACAACGGGAAGGAACAGGTTCCTTAATTTATCGATCCCGATTTCGGAACATTGGACTGTAATTTGTCGGCGACAAATGTACATCGCCACAGGACGGCGGGTGGACGGCCGTTGCGCGAACCGAAAATGTCGCGGAAGCGAACTCAACGCCGGACGAAAATTCACTGGTAATTCACTGGTATATTCAATTGTGGAAATTTGTTATGCCCGTAATCAAAATCTGGGACATGTATTTATCAACAAATGAAGATATGAGCAGATATTTTTCAGGGGTATTACAATAGTTTTGAATCTGACTACAAAAAGACTGAACAAATAAGTTGGTAACATATTCAAATTCTGCGATCTGATTCATTGTTAAGTATATTTATATATATATATATATAATATATATATAAATGTATATATATATGTATATATATACATATATATGTATATATATATACATATATGTACATGTATATATATATACATATATATATATATATATATACATACATACATACATATATATATATATATATATATATATATATATATATATAAATATATATATATGTATATATACGTGACTTTCAGAATGGTGATTGAAAGCAACAATAAGATACCATCTCACATAAAGCGGCGATCATTTTCATTTAAAACTCTGAAATAAATATTAGAATTTTCTTAAAGCCTTTCTTACCTCAGTGATTTGTCTGCGATGATGATCCACGTCAAAGAGGCCGTGGCGCCTGTCTGTGAAGTCACCGCTCTGTGACAGAGTGCCTCCTTATATGACGTCTCACTTGTCCCCCACTGTTACAGGGGGTGTTTCTGTGGTCGCACGGTATGGGCTCTTTAAAGGCATATCGGACAATTTGCCTTGAAAAATAAAACTCTCGTCATTTTCGTGAAAATTTCATATGATGATCTCGAAGTGGTGTGGAATATATTTCTGACTTAAAATTCTGGGGTCAGTTTTTGATTTAGAGGTAAATATAATGATGATATCATAATAGAATATATTGAAATTCTAAAAGGTTTCTTTCCACATAGTAAAAATCATGTTATTTTCCTCAGACTTTCCCAGTATATAGTAGATGTATAGTTCTGGACATTTGGGTATTGAAATTTATAGTTCACCGTCCTTGTTTTTGAAAGAATTGACAAAAAATGTAATTTTCAGTACATTTTCAATGTAAATCAAGCAAAGGTAAATTGACCTGTTTTACCCAGTAACTTTGGATGACCTTGACAAAACGCTAAATTTATCATTCAAATTAAGCACAATTTAAGGAACCAGTTTCAGCTGGTAATTGACAATATCTAAAAATCACCAGGTGGCGCCAAAATAAATTGTATGATATCCTTTTAAAGGCTGCCACCTTGTGATTTTTAAATATTGACAACTCTTTATTCAGACTGGTTCTTTGAGACCTATTCTAATGACAAATATCAAGTTTTATCCAGTTTGTCATAAACCAATCGGTAAAATAGGCCTATTCCTATTTAACCAATTCATATAGGAAATGTTCTGAAAAATATGGTTTTCTTCATTTCTTTCAAAATCAATGATTAGGTCACCGTGTCGCAGAGGTCTACGATAGGACATTTTGGTGGAACGTGCACCTCCCGACACTCTCCAACAACGCTGTCGTAAAGTCCAGTCCAGTCCAACCTCCAGTCATAGGCCAGTCATAGAACTTGTGGGGAACCCATTGTTGAAGCCTTGTCGTGGTTGGTGGACGCCCCCCTTAAAGGCGGGCATCCACCAACCACGACAAGGCTACGACACGCCGACAAGATAGTAAGGGGGTGCGTCCACCAACCACGACAGGGCTGCGACAACGTCTTTCCGACAAGGTCCACGACAGGCCTACGATTGGAAGCCTTGTCGTAGCCTTGTCGTGGTTGGTGGACCACAGTTCCCGACAAGAGGCTACGACAAGGCCACGACAGGCTGCGACATGAAGCTTGTCGGGGGCCTGTCGGGGGCCTTCCAACAAGGTTACGACAAAATCGAACATGTTCGATTTTGGAGCCGTGTCGTGGCGTGTCGTGGCGTGTCGGGAGGTTGTCGCAGAGGTCTACGATAAATATTTAGGTAGAGCGTGTACTTCCCGACAGGCTGCGACAAGGGCTCACGACAGCTCCCCTCCTCACGACAAGGCTGCGACAAGGAGCCGAAAGGAACTTTCTTGTCGGCTCGGTTCGCAGCCTTGTCGTGGTTGGTGGACGCCCCCTCTTACTATCGGCGCCTTGTCGCAGCCTTGTCGTGATTGGGGCGTGTCGTACACATTGCTGGTTCCCGTGAAAAAAAGGCGTCCATGGTCCCGTCACACTACGACAGTGATATCGAGGAAACCACAACACTCCACGACAAGGGTGTAGTCGTGGCAAAAATCGAACACGTTCGATTTTGTCGTAAGCTTGTCTGAAGGCCCCCGACAGGCCCCCGACAAGCTTCATGTCGCAGCCTGTCGTGGCCCTGTCGTAGCCTCTTGTCGGGAACTAGGGTCCACCAACCACGACAAGACTATGACAGGTTTCCCAATCGTAGGCCTGTCGTGGACCTTGTCGGGAACCCATTGTCGTAGCCTTGTCGTGGTTGGTGGACGCCCGCTCAAGTCCCTGAAGGCAGCCTGTGTCGGCGACAACGTCGGCGACACAGGCCGCCTTCAGGGACATAATCGTAGCCCATCGTAAGGTATTAGGAGGGTTTTTTTTTTACCCAACTGGTCGGCGACAAAAAAAGAGCGAGAAAACTCTTTTAACTCTCTATTTGAGGTAGATATATAAAATCTGTTATAATTCAAAGAAATAAAGCATTGTTATGATTTTTTAATAGTACATACATAACAAGTCCATATTGCTTTTGAGACAATAAAAAACTCAGTTCTAAGCTAAATTATGAAATGATTGATTTGAGACCCTTAACCTTTACCGAAAGACCCCAAATTTTCAGTGCGGTACCTTTATAATGCGACCCATCGGATCTGCAAATTTCATAATTTCCGGTTAAGTATTTCACATATAAGAGAGATTTACCCGGCCGTATTTGTCGCAGACGGGCTACGACGGGCAACGAAATTTATGGGTCCCTCCCACCTACTACGATTAAGTCTACGATTAACCCTTTGGGCGTGTCGGCGACAAACTAAAGAAATCGTGGAGGTGTCGCCGACGAACTCCTCAATTAGTCAGGTTTTGTCGCCGACAAACTGGCTCCGCAATGACGGGCTACGACCGGCTACAGCAAAAAAACGGTAATCGCAGAGGGTCTACGATATTCAAACATGTTTGAATTTCGTAGCCCGTCGTAGTCCATCACACTGCAAGAAAACCACTATTTTACATATGCATACGAAACGCGTCTAACAGTAGGATTTTGCGTCTAGAAGTTCTACCTGTTATCTGTCTCGTAGACGTCTCATCTAGTGGCGTATATACGTGTCCATGGTGCGGTCTTATATACGTTATATATACGCCTGATTCTGTTTATTTACGCCAGTATCCAATAATTCCGACCTCTGCCACTTGGGGACATCAGTGGTAGTATATTCTATTTGCCATTAACCATCCAAGTCTGTGTTATATGAAAATTGCAATCATATATTACCAATTTATTTTATAAAAACCTAATTAAGTATAAATTGATTAATCACACACAGTAAACCTTGCATTATGCTGTTTTTTTAATTGTTTTTCTAATAGATCTTACTTTCAAACACCATTTCAATGTGTGAACAGTGAGGCTTACTATATAATGAGCCTGTTCAGACTTGCGGTTGAATCCTGAAATCATCTTACCCCCGTGTGAATGCGGCCGCACAGGTGTGAATGCGGCCGCACATGTCTACCCGCCCCCCTCCCCGACACCATAACACCTCGCGGCGGCCAGCGGCGGGCATGGGCGGGCGGTGGGGGGTGGGGGAGAGTTTCCCACTGAGTCAACCTGTACAAACGCGGCTGGTGGCGGGCGGTGGGTGGCGGGCGGTGGGTGGCGGGCGGTGGGTGGCGGGCGGTGGGTGGCGGGCGGTGGGTGGCGGGCGGTGGGTGGTGGGCGGCGGGCAGCGGGGGACTTCTCACTGAGGCTGAGGGTGTCGTGGGGTGGTGGAGGGGGGGGGGGGCGGTAGGGGGTGGGGTTTGGAGGTAGGTGTCGGCGACAACGTCGCTGACACCCGCTGCCTTCGGGAACTTAATTGCAGTGCGTCGTAGCCCGTCGTAGTTGGTGGCAGGGCCCCCTTATGTTTGAATTTCATAGACCCTCTACGATTAACTTTTTTGTCGTAGCGCGTCGTAGCGCGTCGTAGCGCATCGTAGCGCATCGTAGCGCGTCGCAGAGCTCGGCGACAAAACCTGACTAATTGATGGCTTTGTCGCCGACACCTCCACGATTTTTTACAATCGTAGTAGGTGGAATGGCCCCCGAAAAAAACAACTTTTTTAGAATTTCTATATATCCTAATATAATGATATCAGAATATTGATCTCTAAATAAAAAACTGGGGCGGTGATTTTTGAATTAGACATGTGTTCCACAACACTTGGAGATCATCATATATTTTCAATTCCCATAAAACAAACATGTGTTTTACTTTTTCAAGATAAACAGTCCGATATGCCTTTAATCTTATAACCTTAGAGCCTTAAATAAAACACTCAATAAAGAAATTTAAAAGAAAAACTAAAAAAAACCTCCGCTACTTCATGTTGCTCTAGACAGCGACGTGTTTGCCCGCTGTAAGATCAGAAATAAATATGCATTTAACAGAAGCAGCAGCTGGAAACTAGGCCATTGACATTCCTCTGTCCTCATTATTTTGCATATGGATGCGCCCGGCGTATAGAAGTAGGTATTTTGCGTATACAAGGTCGTCCAATTCCCCGTGTGTATACACCTCATCTGTAGGCGTATATAAGCATCCAGTGAAGAGGGCTTCACTGAGAAAGGGCAGGGGGAGGTGGGGGGGGGGGGGGGGGAGGGCTTCCTACTGAGGACACCTGTACTTCTACCAACACAAACGGACGGGAGGCGGTAGGGGGAGAGGATATTTCCTCTCATATACGCCAGGTGTGAAATACAGCCAAGACGTGTCCGTATATAAGGCCTGGGCGTATATATACATATATATGAAAACAAGTCAATATTCAGCCAATACATGGACTTCTGCGATGGCGTATATATGAACAAAATAATGGTTTTCGTGCAGTGATAGTAATATTCGAGTGATTAGCGAGGATATTACATCATCAACTACGAGGAGATTATGGTCACTCGTATACAAAACCAGTCGTGTTTGTATTTATTACCCACCTACAAGATTAATAAAAGTCTATTGCAATTAAAAAGTTTCTTAAAGACATTTAGTTCCAGATACCACAGCACTGTTAAGTGCGGCAGTACTTTGGTGTAGACTTACACCAAAAATATAGTTCACCATTACCCTGTACTTTTAGCATACAAAGTGTATTATAACAATGATTTCTGATAGCAAATGATATTATAATGATTTATTCTAAATAATTAATATTGAATGAAAATTCGGAAACTTATTTTGAAGTCAATCATGACTCGACCTCATTATGGACAGGACTATTTTTCCGGAATCTCCTGCAGGAGATTCTGACATGCCAGAATCTCCGGGTAGCTGTTTCCAGATGCCCCACACATTTCTGATGGAGACTCCGCAATCGGTGGGTAATAAAGAACCGACGTTCGACTAGTAAAACCTGTTCGTGAACTTTTATGGGTGGAAAGTATTTTTCCATTAGAATTAAATTAGCCTGAAAGCCGCTTGTCTGTCGCTTATGGATAGGGGTTTGTGGGTAATTGTGGTTTATATACACAATAATGACTGGTTTTGTGTACGAGTGGCCGTAATCTCCGAGTAGTTGACGCGTAGTAATATCCGAGCGACTAGCGAAGATATTACGTCATCAACTAAGAGGAGATTACGGTTACTCGTATACAAAACCAGTCGTTGTTATATTTATGAACCACAGGTACAAGATTGATAACAAGTCTATTGCAATTAAAAGGTTTTGCAAAACATTTACTACCAGACACCACAGAAATGTTAAGCATGGCAGTAATTCGGTGTAGACTTTCACCAATAATATAGTTCGCCATTAATCTGTGCTTTTAGCATGCAAAATATGTTACTGTACAGTGATTTCTGATGGTAAATGAAATTATATTATGATTGATTCTAAATCATTAACATTGAATGAACATTCAAGAAACTTATTTCGAAGTACATGATGATTCGACCTCATTATGGACTGGACTATTTTTCCGGAATCTTCTGCAGGAGATTCTGACATACCAAAATCTCCGGGTAGCTGTTTTTAGGTGCCCTATGCATTTCCTATGGAGACTCCGTAATCGATGGGTAATAAAAATCTTTTCCCCATTTTCTCTCTTGGTGGAGAGTTAGAGAAATATTGTCCTACCCTTTCCATTTTCTTTATTTAAAAAAATTCTATCAAAGATGTTATAGTACAAGACATATTAATGTTACAAGTCGAAAAAGTAAAAGAATTTTAAAGTGCCTTGAAAATTCCTGCATGTGCTGGGGATAAGACAAGCTACACTTTGGCTAAATGAAATATCACTGAAAAGTGTCAACACAGATATACAAAACGTTTATATACAAACTACCACCATCAGTGCCATAAATATGTTGCATTCTAAATACAAACAAATACAATGTATACAATGTCATCAATTCACACAGAACCACTGTCCCCAAATGTGTGAAATACTGGTGGGTGAGGTATAAGATCAACCAAATGGACATGAAACAGTAGAACGAAATCAATACTTATAACCAAGTAACGGTTTTAAGCGCTTAGAATTATTGGCGTTCAGGCATTTTAATGATAGGTGTCTTCAACAGCTGTTGCCATCATTATCCAACCACTTGCCAGAGCAACAACTCTCATTTTCTATGAATTTTCCGTTATTCTTTTTTAATTAGAAGATGCTAATAATGTTTATAGAGGAGGTTTAACCTTCCAAAAACACAGGCAATATCATTTTATAAGTCTTCTGTCAATTGTGTGGTTGCGATTAGAGTCCTACATGAAGAATTTCCAGATTTATGGAAATTTCGGCAGAAAATCCAAGATAGCTACTCCCCACATGTTGATGTATGGTAAAATCATGGATAAATCAATCATTCCATATCTTTATGTCCCTCTTGCCTATATTTGAGGTGATTCATATAGGTTTCTTCTTGGTAATAACCATTCTGAAAGTGTCATAGTGCTCTGTGATGGTCAATTTTCAAAATGGCCGCCACCCGGCTCCTGGGACTTTTCTGAAATGCCCACGCATCTAAAGATTTTCCTTAGCGGCTCCCCTAACCATGTACCAAAACTCATACTTGTTTCATTAAATGCACGATACTGCTGGGATTTGAGCTATATGTGCCCCACTAAAGGGGAAATGTTAACTAGAGGGATGAATCTACAATATAAAACAATAAAACAAATGCTTCCAGGTGGCCAGCCAACTCCTTAAATAAGCCCCTTTTCCAGATTGACCCAAGCACTAAGCCAGTGGGAGGTTTATCTCACCCCTGGAATAAATGTTCATAGGCTTAACATTGGGATCTCGTTCTCCATGCCCCTACAAGTATTGTAGTCCGTTCCCCATGGTCTATATCCTCTTTGTTGCCCATTCTATTAGTGTATACAGGGGTGAGATAAATACAGAAAGCAACTTGTTTTGGTCAACGAAGTCATTCTCCAACTCGTTTGAATGCTATGTGATATTCACTCAGCTGTCGCCTCATTCATATCACACCGCATCAAACTCATGGAGAACGACGACTTTGACGAAAACTTGTTGGTTTCTTCTTTAGTTCTTCGCACTTTCGATCTCTCATAAGATCTCAAACTCTCCCTAAGTGGTATTCTGTATTCCAGTCCAAATAAAGCCACTTTGGCGCCAAATACACAGTATTCCCGCTAGGTGGCATCATTGACATTATAGCGAAAGTTCAAAGTCTTAACCAGCTAGGCGTTACCAGTCCCATATTTCATTATGATAGGGAACCAGTCTACCCTCGTCACTGTCAGGTAGGTCTGGTGCACCCCTCTCATAAGATCTCACACTCTTTAAGTGGTATTCTGTACGAGGTTCTCACTATGCTCTATGGGAGAAGAATTCTTAACGAACTAGGCTTAGAGCCTTGGGAATCCACTAATACAGAATTTCCCGCTAGGTGGCATCATTGAGATTATAGGAATCTTTGGGTGGCATTAATGTACGTCTTTAGTAGGTTTGGCGTATATGTAAAAACACACAGAGAAATCGTGACCCCCGCCACCCCCTCTGATGTTTTACAAGGTTTGTAGCTGGAGTGGTCCTAGTCCCACCCGCCCAAACTCCTCGCCCAGTAGAGGGTGAAACAACACTGCAGCCCCCGATACAAGGCTTGCCTTATATACATTCATTCAGAACCACATACATGGTGTTTTGAAAGCATACATACACAATATTACCATGATTTCGATCTGAGTGGCCGTATTCTCCTTGTAGTTGACGAGTATTGCGTAGCGTCAACTACAAGGAGAATACGGCCACACAGATCGAAATTATGGTAATGTTGTATTTATTACTCACTTACTTTTAGATCTAAGCAATAAATATGATCGTTAAAAAACTTTTCAACGTAATTAAGAAGTTATGTTTGGGACTACTTTCATCTCAAAAATCCGTATCCTCCTAGGAGGGTACGCAGCTCCGTATCCTCCTCAGTAGCGATCTGTAATCTCCATAGGCTTAGTATGGAGACTCCGTATCAGGTGGGTAATAAAAGGCTTGCCTTATATACATTCATTCAGAACCACAAGCATGGTGTTTTGAAAGCATAATCATAAAGAAATGGCAAGCTGGGTTTATCATATGTAATTAATCAAATCGCACTTATTAGGGTTTTAGAATGTTTTTATAATAAAAATTGATAATATAACATTGGATTTTCCATATACAAAGGACTTAATGACTAATGGCGAATGAGATATAGTACAGACTAAGAAACCTTTTTTCCCATTCAATTAACTTCAAGAAGTGCCAAGTTTTCCAGATATCAGTTAAGTATTTGGTTTCACCCAGTACTTAGTGAAGTTCATTCCAAACCTGAGTGACATCAACAAACCCCTCCGAACAGTGACAAGGAAAAACCTTGACTTCTTCTGGGAGAAGCCTTCATCAATTGAAGAAGTACTGCTTTGACCAAGAGGACTTATATTATATGAGCACTACAGAAGTGTATATGATTTTGTATGTTAATGAGAATTGTTATGTAACTGTATACTTTGTTATAATATATGTTATTAATACATATCTGTGTATGGTTATCTGTCTTCTTCATTTAGCATAGAAGATATTCTGAATTCTCTTTTCTTGTCACTGGGTTAGCTAGTCTATAGGATTAGGCCTTAGCTACTGTACGTGACACCCACTCATACTCGCATAGACTTGAAGGCGGAGGCCCATCTCACAGGGTGAATTTACACAATCAATATCTATACAGAAACACTCTAACAGCCCCAGTGAGACTACAGTACATGTTTCTGGGACTTCAGCTGTATGTCATCATTCTAGTCTAAAAGACCAGTAAAGATACTCCAGTTGGCGATGCTCTCGACTTCGAGCTACTCAAGATCAACATGATCTACTACATCTGCGTTTCTTCGGAGTGATACCAAGAGTCCCGGCATGAAACTGTGAAAGCACTCAATGGATTGCTCTCCATAATACTCAAGGGCTTGCCCGACACCTGTAACAAAGTTCCCCAGTCTCTCAGACAGGTCTGGACTGTGCACGATGAACTTTCAGTAATTATATAGAGCGTCCTGACCATGCTGTACAAGTCACAGAACGAGATGGTAATGTACGGTTTGTACGGACCAAGGCATTTATGCCGAGTTCCGTACAAACCATACATTATTATCGAGTTCCGTGACTTGCACAAACATGGTTGGACGTTATATACAGTAGAACCCCGCCTAACGGACACCCCGCGTAAGCGGACACCCCGTGTTAATGGACACTTTTGCTCGGAACGGATCCCTATATTAGATGTAAAACTTGGTCCGTATTTTAGTGTACGGACCAGGGGTCTGTACAGTATTTTTACGTCATATGCGGAAACGGTGCATATTTACAATATATACGGCATGGGTATATAGTAATATGGAGAAACCAAACAAGAGTTAGTCATGTTGTTGTTTATCGCACGATGGCAAGATCGCATATTACTGCGCGAGGCGAAGCCAAGAGCAGTAATACGCGATCTTGCGGGAGTGCGATGAACAATAACATGACTAACTCAAGTTTGGTTTAGAATTTATCCTACCCTGCCCGTCTAAATTACTTCTACATTAACAAATGACGTCATTTGTCAAGTGTATCCCACTAGAGCGATATTTTTCATTTTTCTGAACTCCAGACCAAATACAGTGACCCAATGTTAAGCCTATGGAGTTTTTTATTAGGGGTAGGATAAATGATGGTATCCTAAACAAGGGCATTAAAATTGTGGTTCCCCCGAGTATGCGCTCTGCCATCCTCATCCAGGTACACAAGAGTCATCCCCAAGCCCAAGCTGCGTGCCAGTGAAACACTCTACTGGCCTGGAACATTGAGGAAGTGGTTGGGGACTGTTATGTGTGCAACCAGAGAGGGAAACTTTGCGCCCTATCCACACACCAGGGACCTGTTTCACTAGCTTTGTGACATGTCTAGATGGCGTCTAGATGGTGTGTCCAGGTTCATAAGAACTAGACATTAAACTTCGTTTTGTCCGTTCTTGCTTGCACTGTTGGTGCCACTTTTCATGTCTGTGGAAAATGCTGGAAGTGGTACACAGGTCTCATCCGACCAATGACCATACGACAGGATAAATTTGCCATATACACTTTTCATGTCTGTCTAACACTTTTGTCACGGAACTAGTGAAACAGGTCCATGATGTGTAGATTTGTCTAATTCTTATGTTTGGAGTCTGTCTTTTCCTATGGGCAGCTACTCGTGTTGTTACGAAACTAGACAACCCCAATGTCTGTATGGTGTCACAGACATGTCACGAAAGTAGTGAAACAGGTCCCTGATGCCGCATGGCTTGAAGTAGACACTGACGTGTTTGTGGTTGAACACAGACTTCACATTGTTGTGGTTTACTGCTTCTCAAAGTTCATTGAGACTGAAGAGCTGTAGGATATGTTTAGCACTACCACCATAGACAAGCTAAAGATGATATTTGCACATATTGGCATCCTGGAGAAGGTCAGGACTGATAATGTTCTCCAATACTCTTCATCTGAATTCACAGAATTTAACAGAGCCTGGGGTGGTTTTGAACAAGTCACATCCTCCCCTTGGTATTCCCAATCCCAGATAGAGACTGCAAAAGTGGTGCCGACTATCAAGCATCTTTGTGTGAAGACGAAGGAGAAAGAACTAGCGTTATTCAACTATTGTACTTTACCATTGCAATTTTGCAACTTATCTCCTGCAGAGTTATCTATGTGCAAAAGCCCCCATAACAGACTGCCAGGGACTATTACTATCCTCCAATCCAAGTGATATATAATAAGGGGACTCTGTCAGAACCGGTCAGAGTCACTTATATTTACGAAGCCAATAGAGGCCGCCTAGCTCCGGTTCTGTGCTGCCACCTGCCTGATCATGCTAGGGTTGGATGCCAGGTTACTCACAAACATATCTATACTACACAGCTACCGGTCAGCTACCAGACCAGAGACATTTTCACACACAATTTTTATTTTCTGGACCCGTGTTATTCCATGATTATCGGTCAGATTCGCTTCTGTGCTACGTGTAACTCAAAGAACGAAGCCCCGACCGGGAGAAAGTGTGAAAAAGTGAAAGACAGGGACTCAGGCACTACACGGTCTGCACCCGCTTCAGTTTCCGGGTTTGAAAACATGGCAGAGTCTAGTGCATTGCAGAGGACGTCTGGCACGCGGGAAGATATTCGGGAGAAACATCCTGCTGTCGCCTACTCAGACTTAGACGGCATTGTTGATAATCCCTGGCTCTTCACGAGGAAAAAGCGAGGGAAATCACGATCAAAGCAGCGTGCAGGTAAATTACACCCCACCCAGCCAGAATCATCCGGAGATAGGGAAAATGTGTCACAACATGGCGGACATGCAGTCCTCCATGCAAGGCCTGGCAAACAAAGATGGACATACCGAGACCAAACTAGAACGCATCGAAGCTCTACTATTGGAGGTGATCCAGGGTCCAACTGAGGATGTCCCACATCCAAGACACAAGTGGGACGGCCGCAGGAAGGATGCCTCGTCATCCTCGAGACTACATGTCAAGCCGAGCCACCGATCGCCGTCCAAGACATATTCCTCTACGTCTTCCTCGTCATCCGACTTGTCATCCACACGATCCTCTGCCTCGGACTCTGGGGCAACCCGTCATTCTACCAGAAGTAGTAGGAGGAAACATCGTAAACACAAGCGATCCTCTTCTCCGAGCCGTCATCGTCGTCACCATGAAGGATCTAAGCATCATGGCAAACACAAAAGACAACAAAAGAAACGTATGGATAGTTTAAAGTGCTTTTTGTCGAAAGATGAGCATGATAAAGTGATGACCACAGAAAAATTGTGGTTCTGCCATAGTAAACTCATGGAAGAGCTATATGCAAAATGTAAAACATCAAAGGTATGCTTGCCCATAACTCTTTCATAGCTGAAAAAACCTCTACTAGGGCTTACTTGACAAATGGTTTATGCAAGTACGATGCGGATGTTTGGGAAAAACCTGTTGATCACTGATTGAAAGCGTATACAGGAGGTGATCTGGCGATCTCAATGCGTTTTCTAGTTTGCCCGTAATGATGTGAAGAAAAGGACACCTTTTGTACCCAACAAGAAGTTGACAAATAGGGAGAATCGTCCGCCAGGAAGCCGCCCTCACTGCAATGCGTGGAACACTGACGGATGTGCCTTCCAGAACTGCCGTTACCCACACATCTGCGCAAAGTGCTACTCTAACAGCCACTCACAACACACGTGCCGGGTGCCGGCCCAGGCACCCCAGGTAATCAATGCAACCATTTAGGACAATGTGGTAGCTGATTTATCTGTGTTTCCTATTGTGAATAATGGCCACCGAGATGACCATCTTGATAACCCATCGTCTACACGGGACGATGTTGCTCCCCGGGAGTTAGGATCCAAACAGGATCCAATCATTGATGGTAGTAGTGACACTGAGGTCTCCTCTGCTACAACAACTAAGTGCGACACTACACATCTCAATGCTGCTTGTTCTGACGGTTCAGCCGAGTGCACTTTGTCAGAAGTGGACCGTGAAGGTTACTTGTCAGAGGCCCTTGATAGTCAGTCGGTCAGTGGATCAACGTTCTCACACATCGCCCAACTTCCAAGCAACCGTGTCATTTCTATGTATACTCCAAAGGATTACGAAAAGGAGAACAATGTAGTGAGCTTTATAAGTTGTGATGCTGCTTTCCAGTGTATAAGTTACTGTCATAATGATTCAACCTACATGTTTTCGGTTGAGGTATATTCTAATCACCAACTAGCAGTATTTAACGCTTGTGCTAAGGGGGACTGCTCTTGTATTTGCTACATGGCATTCCATGCAAACTTTTTCCCTGCTGAGTCGCCGCTATGATTAAATCGATGGCTGATATCACCTACGATGACATGCTTTAAAATTGTCAACAACTTTGAAGATATTTCTTATGAGGTTCCTAATTAAAACTCAATTCTGGAGCAAAGTGCACGTCAGGAAATGGATGAGCTTATTAAATTAGAACTCCAGCAACATAAGATATCCGTGGTTTGTAATAAGCCTACCTGTATACACGCCTTAGGGGCTGTGCGGAAATCGGACAAGCACATACACCCAATAACAGACTGCTCTCGGCCAGACATATCTATCAATGATTACATGTCCTCGACGGCATTGAAGTTTACTTTCAACTCCATCGATAATGCCACTTCTATTGTTTCTGAAAATTGTTATGGAGCGGTGATTGACATTGCAAGCGTTTACAGACATATAAACATATTTCCACCCCACAGACAATATATGGGACTCAAGTGGAATATTGATGGTCAAGACAGGTTTATCATTGATAACGTTCTTTGTTTCGGCATACATTCTGCCCCATATATATTTAATAGTGTAAGTGACTTGGTTTCAAAATTGGCTAAGTCTATGGGGTTAGAAGTTATTAATTACCTGGATGATTTTTTCGTCACCGGTGACACTTTCCACTCTTGCCTTATTCATCAACGCCAGCTTATCCATGTTTTAAGGCAAATTGGCTTTGCTATTAATTTCAAGAAATTGACTATGTGCTCGACTACTATCAAATACTTAGGAATCATTATCGACACCAAAAGCATGACCTTATCACTGCCGGATGAAAAGGTTAATAAGGGCTTAACTATGGTCAAAGAAGCCTTATGTTCTAAATCGATGAAACGGAAGGATATGGAGCGTCTAACTGGGTTTTTGGCCCACTGTCACAAGTATGAAAACTATAGTATAGATTCATCCATCTGACTCCCCTCGCCTCGTCCCCGACAGTTGACAAGTGTGAAAACTACTTAATGCAGACAAAGAGAAACAACATGAGCATCATGACCGGAAGCATCCCGAAGTTCTGTTTGTCTTAAAACCTGGCAATAGGATTAGAATGTCTGTACTGCCAAAATGCCAAGTAGTGGCTTCAAGGAACTCTCAACATGACACGCCACAGTCATATGTTGCTGAATGTAATACTAACGTAACCTTAAAGACCTGAAACTGACCACCAAACTAACACCAACAGTTGACCAATGCGACATAACACCAACAGTTGACCAATGTGGCATAACACCAACAGTTGACCAATGCGACATAACACCAACAGTTGGTCCTACGCCACTTAGACTACCAGGGACCTGGGGCCTGTTTCAGTAGTTTCGTGACATGTCTAGATGGCGTCTGTGACACCATACGGACAGATCACAAGATTGCAATCGATGACACGCTGAGTTTCACTCACTTCTCGTAGGAATTAAGCAATGACACCTTAACATGAGTAGGGGATACATATAACCTATAATCGTTCCAAATATGAAGAAGATTGGCCACTCTGATTTCCTGATATTTGCTAGTCTTTTTCCGCTGTTGCTTGCACTGTTGGTGCCACTGTTGATGTCTGTCTAGGCCTAATGTCACAAGCCTACTGAAACAGGTCCCAGTTTCACTAGTTTTGTGACATGTCTGTGACACCATACAGACACATTGGGTTGTCTGGTTTTGTGACAACACAAGTAACTGCCCTTAGGTAAAGACAGACCCCAAACATAAGAATTAGACAAATCTATATATCATGGACATGTTTCACTAGTTTTGTGACAAAAGTGAAGACAGACATGAAAAGCGGCACCAGCAGTGCAAGCAAGAACGCACAAAATGAAGTTTAATGTATAGTTCTTATGAAACCGGACACACTATCTACACGCCATCTAGACATGTCACGCCATCAAGACATGTCACGAAACTAGTTAACAGGTCCCAGATCAGGGACCTGTTTCAGTAGTTTCGTGACATGTCTGTATGGTGTCTGTGACACCATACAGACAGATCACAAGACTGCAATCGATGACACGCGGAATTTCACTCCCTTCCCGTAGGAATTTAGCCATGGAATTTTAACACGAGTAGGGGATACATATAACATATAATTGTCCCAAATATGAAGAAGATTGGCTGCTCCGAACCTCTGATATTTGCTAGACGTTTTCCGCTGTTGCTTGCACTGTTGGTGCCACTGTTGATGTGTGTCTAAGCCTAATGTCACAGAACTGGTGAAACAGGTCCCTGGGTTATTGCTCTTCAGTCAATTCTGGCCAGTGCACCTTCTGTGACTAAAGCGACACCCATTCTAGTGCCTTTAAAGACACCAGCACCTTAAACACCAGTGCAAAAGATGTCAATACTGAAGAAACCAACACCAAACCGTCAAATACACCAATTCTCAAACCAACTGGATGAAAACCAGCAGTGGCAGAAATTCTAAGACTGAAAAACTGAACCTTTTTTTTGTTGTTAAATTTCTTTATTGAGATTCGAAGCGATACATGTTACTTTACATAGTCATCTTTTGGACACATTAGCTCAATAAAGGGGCAGCAGGCCTCAGCCTTATCATAAGGCTGGTATTCTTGGCCAAGCCATGAAAATACAAGTATTAACTGGTTTAAACATGCTATAGTATTAAACTGAAAGTATGAACAACAAAATTAAGAAAAAAAGGTGTCAGTGTGAGCTATTACCTTTGCCATCTTAGTCTTTATTGTTCACATGCCATTTGATACTGCAACCAGAGGTTTCTATATGCATAGAGAAAGATAATATCCAAAGAGTACCAAGAACAGTCCATTCACCTAGGTCTATTACATTTCATTATGGTATCAATGAGCATTGTATCAGACAAAGACCCTTACAATATCATTATTCCTAGTGTTATTCGACAACAGAATTGAAATTATCAGACTTATATCTTAAGTGGGATTCACACAATGGGATCCATGTACCTCACAGAGTGTTTGTCTGCGACAAATCCTGCTGAAATTCGGTACTGGAACACAATCCCCTCGTCTGAATTGTAGGGTATCATTTTGCTGAGACATGACTTTTCCCTTGCAATTGTCGGCAACAATCACCCCTCAAGAACAGAATCTCATGAGATTTTGATTTTAAAATTTAGAGGGACATTTTGTTGAGACAAATGTACTTTAAACATTCTCCCCCAGTCCGTGAGCTTCAGAGGTCCTAGATTACACCTATTCACATGAGGAAGTACTGTGAGTCGGCGACTGTGTACCCTGTGTAGGGGTGTAGGGGTGAGACTAGGTACCTGGTAAGTCTTCCCATGTGAATTGAATCTGCCATGTTTCCCTGAGACTGTAGCCCAATCTGTGAAATATTGTACCTAGTGAGAAATAGTCAGCGACTAGTGAAAAGGTGTGAAGTACACCAGTCTCAGGTTCATTGGTCCCTTCGTGTGAATCCCACTTTAGTGATTAAATACCAATGACTTTATGGTTCTAAGTTTCCTACTTTTACATTGAGCTCCACATGTGCTTTGCAGTCTACACAATGCCCAAATGAAATTCATGAAGATACTAGATGCTTTCAAGCCTTTTCAGCAGATGTAACTGCTAGCAGTTCCAGATCTAACAAACAAGAGTTACAGTGTAAGGCACCTAACTCAGTCAAATATGCAGTAGAAACGTCAAATAAAAACTGAAATATCGTGAAAGACACGAGGAATACTTTCCAATTATCAAATTATTCATTGAATATTGATTTATCAAATATTTCGGTCGCTCTATAATCTCTTCGTCTAAATTGTAGGGTTCCATTTCTCTGAGACGTGCTTTTACTCCTGTAATTGTTGGCGTCAGTTGTCCATAAAAAGGAACAGAATCTCATGACATTCTGAACTCAGTGAGATACATAAATCCCACCGTGTGACTTCCACTTCATCAGATACAGAATCTCATGAGATGTTGAACCCTGTAAGACACATGAATTCCACCGTGTGAATTCTACCTAACAAGGAACAGAATCTCATGAGACTTTGAGCCCTGTAAGGTACATGAATTCCACCGTGTGAATTCTACCTAACAACGAACAGAATCTCATGAGACTTTGAACCCTGTAAGGTACATGAATTCCACCGTGTGAATTCTACCTAACAAGGAACAGAATCTCATGAGACTTTGAACCCTGTAAGGTACATGAATTCCACCGTGTGAATTCTACCTAACAAGGAACAAAATCTCATGAGACTTTGAACCCTGTAAGGTACATGAATTCCACCGTGGTAATTCTACTTAACAAGGAACAGAATCTCATGAGACTTTGAACCCTGTAAGGTACATGAATTCCACCGTGTGAATTCTACCTAACAAGGAACAGAATCTCATGAGACTTTGAACCCTGTAAGGTACATGAATTCCACCGTGTGAATTCTACCTAACAAGGAACAGAATCTCATGAGACTTTGAACCCTGTAAGGTACATGAATTCCACCGTGGTAATTCTACTTAACAAGGAACAGAATCTCATGAGACTTTGAACCCTGTAAGGTACATGAATTCCACCGTGTGAATTCTACCTAACAATGAACAGAATCTCATGAGACTTTGAACCCTGTAAGGTACATGAATTCCACCGTGTGAATTCTACCTAACAAGGAACAAAATCTCATGAGACTTTGAACCCTGTAAGGTACATGAATTCCACCGTGTGAATTCTACTTAACAAGGAACAGAATCTCATGAGACTTTGAACCCTGTAAGGTACATGAATTCCACCGTGTGAATTCTACTTAACGAGGAACAGAATCTCATGAGACTTTGAACCCTGTAAGGTACATGAATCCCACCATGAGACTTCCACTTAAGCATTCAGTGCAGTGCACTCTCAGTGTGTGTAAGTTTATGGTGCTACACTCTGGTGTGTATTCTGTGAAGTAAAGCAGCTGCTTGTAAGCTGCCATCTTTATAGAGTGTTTGGTTATGGGATTAACACTTTAGATCTATACAAGCACCTTCGGCACTAGAACTCACATAAATCAGTAATGGGGAAATACTCTAAAAAAAAAGGTTTACCCCCTCCCCCCAATCTCAAGGGGCTATTATCTGACGTGACAGAGCAACCAGGACAACCAAATACACGGAAACAGAGTTTCATTTTAGGGAGCGTAAACACACTGATTATGGAAGTATATCTGTGCAAAAATATACACCAAGGCTGCGCTGCATCTAACGCCACACCACAGCCTGCAGCATTTGTACCTCATCAAATGGGATGCAAATGCTGAGCTCATGGATTTTGATATACAAGCCCTACTGCTCTGCATAAAACGTCATGCAATTGCTACAAAGTTGGTTTGCCAATTCTTAAACAGATATACTTTCAAAGTTGGTTTACGCTCCCTTTTCAAGTGCCAAACCACTTTGCATATGACCATATATGGCAAACTCTGTTTCCGTATATGTCGGGCTATCATTTTAGATGACACAGGTGCATGAGCTTATTAGTGGCGTGCACATGCATTAGGTATTGAGGATACCAGCATAATCTCAACCGCATTGAATTCTGATTTTTGAATAGCTAGAACTCAATCAAGAGATGAGGTGGACAGCTGAGTTCAAACTACAAAAAATGAAGAGCAGGTTCAAGTTTTCTCCACATGAGATTCTCACTCTTTTGGGATTTCACTCTTCAAGCATAGTTCTGGTTTTTCAATCAAGACAAAATCACCCAACGATACACTAAGACATGGTTAGTAAGACAATTTGCAAGACAAAAGATTGCCGGTGTGCTATAGACAGTGTTTCAGAGCGGCACGTTCGATCGCCGCTAAAAAATTCCTTGTCTTAGACAAGTATAGAATGGTCTTAGGCTCTATCAAACCTCACTGTGCGTATATAGAGGATTTCCTGTGCTTTCCATACGAATTTAGCAATTGAGTTTTAACATGAGTAAGGGAGACATATAACCTATAATCGAGATGGGAGATACACACTTAAGGGACGTGAAGTTGCACATTCGGTACGGCATGTCCATTTTCGTCTGACGGCACCTGACGTTTGACGGAAGCAAAAGTTATTACAAACGATATGTCCGTAGATGTCTTAGGTGTAAGACATTTTGGTGTAAGACATTTTGAACCATGTGACCCTAAGGATTTCTTGTCTATAGCACACCTGGCTGCAGCCTAAGTGTCGTTGAGAAGCAATCGTTGGCCGATTCCCTACGATGTCTTCTCTATAATACACTAACAGCTAGCTCTAAGATGTCTTACAAATCGGTTGTCTTGACTGAAAAACAGGGCCCTGGATATGTCTGTCTCTATGTGGGGTAGCAACTCCAAGCAGATCTGACGGAATTCTAACGTTTTATATGTGGTAGGTAATAATTTGTTTTATACCGTTTACACTAGTGGTTTCAAGAAATGTTCGTTGTCTTATCAGATTCCTCTGTGTACATGTCTTTGGCCGGTGGTGGCTCGTTGCTGGTGTGTCACTGGTTTCTAGTCAGCTGTTACTCTGGCCACCAGCGCACACCAGAGGAGGTGTGAAGCGCAGCGCCCCCTATCGTTTTGGCATGTACTCAAATGACATGTAGATTGTAGATTCCTATGCAAAAATAGGCTAACTAGTAACAGCTACGACATACAAACTGTTTATAATGTTTTTAAACCACTTTATAATGTGAATCCACATTTTATTAGACTACCCTTCAAGTGATTGCAAGTCACATGTTGACAAGCAAAACCTTGCAACACATGAGGTGCTTTCTGCGGAAGAAAGTAATCCCTATGTTTATGTCAGATTTGACATAAAAAATGTGTGTATATTATTTACGATATAGATATATGCATCTATACTTCCAAGCAAACCACAAAACAATCCCCAAGGCACTAAAAATTTAGGATATTTAAAAATCTGGCGCATGGGCCAGATTTTGGCCCAAACAGGCAGGTTGGGGCAGATATATAAGTGGCCAAAGAAAATAGAGCACAAAGTCTCTGAAAGGAGAGTGCCACAACTGCCATACCAATTACACTCACCAATTTCCTCAAAGGTTTTCCTGTGTCCTTACTGTACCAGGGAGCTGTTTATAAAGTCGGGAGGGTGCTAAATGAGAGTACTCACCGCCAAAGCGAGAGCTAACAATGGCAGTTGAAGCGTCGCTGTCGAGGTGGTATTGGTAGCGGTTTTGCTGCTGCTTTGATTCAAAGTGCTGCTCGCTGTTGCGGCCTCTCGCTTTGAAATGTGACGTGCCATTGGCGAGACTTCACTTGACTTTTGAAACCGCTCCCAGTTGTCCATGTATGTGAGAAGATGTTTTATCTCACCCCTGTTACAAGTTCAGCCATAGGAATAACATTTGAAAGAGTACTCAATAATCACCCCTGTAAAGTGGCAATACTATGCCATGGTTGTGGTGGAGTGAATACAAGATCACTTCTCAGGCGATTGACCAATCAGCAGCCAGGATTTCAGAGAGAAGACAAGACATCAACATGGAGATTTACAAGTCCCAAACTGGATTTGCTAAGCAATTTGAATTATTCTGATATTACAATGCTATTCCATTGACAGTGAAAGGCGTGAGATAAATCCAGGGACCTGTTTCATTAGTTATAAAAACTCTCGTAGTTGCTCTCATTAACCAAAAAGCGGCACCTCGCTAACAGCTAGCGGCACTTTGGACCAAAGCGGCACCAACAGTGGTAGTATCCGTTTCAATAGTTAGTGAGGTCTCGCTGTTGGTGCCCTCTCATACTGATCATAACAGTAATTTAAAAACAAATATTATAAAATATTTAAGTAAAGAAAAACATGTTCCGAACAATTCCATATGTATGTATTGACCATATATCGATTTTCACAATTCTCTAGTGGTCTCTACTCTGTGGCTGCACTCTTCGGTCAGTATGCCACTGCGCCGCTCGACTCTAGGCTATCACCACAAAGTATTCCAAGCGAGAGCTACAGGGATCTCAACGGCGACGCCAGTTCTGAAACGAGACCTTAGAACTCTCGCTTTTAATGCCGTTAATTGCTCTCGCTTTGGCGGTGGCCATTCCCGTTTACTCCCCCCGGCTTTTGAAACAGCTCCCAGAACTGCACTAAAATCATGATATAAACAGAACTTCACTCGATTGGATGCAAACCGTAAACGTCACTCGGCTTGACGTAGATGCAATTGTGGAGCGTCCAAACTTGTGGGGTATTGTCTATTTATATGATTCTCGATGCAGTTCTATAAAAATAGTTGCTACGATCATAGACGTTTATGTGCATCGCTGTAATCATGAACTGGACTCGGAATAGGACGAACCAGCCTCTATTTAGAATACACTTATTGTAAACCGAAAACAATATTCATTCTTATTAAAGGCATTTATTCACGAAATACACACATAAAATATTCCTATTATAGCAAGCATGTAAACGTCATATGGCACTAATTGATACTTTAATCATGCATGAAACTGTAACAATTATATCCTGAGATATTATCAACGTTTTGGATGAGTGGAGTTGTAAATTACAACAAATCAAACGCCTCTGTATTAAAATACAGTACTCCAAAATACCAACAATCTGATTCTAATTCGTATTTGGTCAGTGTCTGCGTTGATGACAGTGAAACATTCACTCGAATTTATGTATAGCTGTAGGTCTGAGCTACCTTTTAAAGCTATTAAAATGATTTACAGAATTATAGTATTCTGTAAATTGATCTATAATTACATAACATCAAATTCAGATTCATTGAATCAAACATGGCACAACAGGAAGTACTATTTTGTAACAGATATTGTTGTCTAATAAAAAGGAAATCCCCAAAGAAATTAAGTAACACTTGTGTTTGCTTTTACGTAGAAACTATGGCTAATATGATAATAACAAAAACGTAGTACTTGGGTTATCGATAACATATATGATATTATGCGCATACTGATTCTGATTCAGAACCTGATTTGATAGCCACTTCTGACCAGAAACACATAACTCTTCACATACAGAATAAAACTCGGGCATCAAGTAAAAGCTTTTCTATAATATGTGTCAGAAAATATATGTATCTTTGTTAAATGTATTTCATTACACATAAATACTGTAATGGAAACCTATGAAAGTTTTTGTTCAGAGCTTGTATCACATCGTGTTTGAATAGCATCGAGGATTATGTAGCGATTCAAAGGAGATGGGATCGAAAAAAAAAACCAAAAAAAAAAACTCTGACCGTAAACTGGAATATGTTTCTAAATTTATCTCACCCCTCACATTGACTAATTGGCTAATATTATTGGTGACATAATCCTCCATTGAGTATTCTTTTAAAAATACTCCATGGAGACTGAGTACGAGTTCCCAATGTCAAAGGCATATCAGACATTTTGGCGTGAAAATTAAAACCCATCATTTTTTTAAAAATTTGAATACAATGATCTCAAAGTGTTCTAGTATACATATCTCAGTTAAAGTTTGGAGTCACCCTGCTAGTTTTTGGTTTAGAGCTCAATATTATGACATTTTTATAAAAGAATATATAGATATATAAGTTGCCTTTCCTACAGTAAAGCTTTTGTCAGTTTTCTTAAAATTTCACAGAATATAGTAGATGTATAGTACTACACATTTAAGTTTTTTTAAACCATAGGTCACAATCCTTTTTTTGAAAGAATTGAAGAAAATCATATTTTCCAGTACATTTCCTATGGTAATCAAGCAAATGTAAATTAACCTATAGTTCCTTTTGGATAAACAGGACAAAACATTAACCCTTTCCAGGCGGGCAGGTTTGTGGGCACCAGTAGCTACAGGGGCCAGGATGCCCCTGGGCTGTATGTCTCGGGGGGGGGGGGGGGGGGGAATGCCTTGAGGCATTTAGGAAAGTTTCACTTGTCATGTGACCTAAAGAACGACTTTATTGACAGAGTTCTTTTTTTAAACAGCATACAAAATGTATTGATTTCCACACATGTCTTTCCATAATTTAAACAAACTCTTTAAATTTTTCCTGTATTTATTGGAAAATGCCTGAATATATCATAAATTCCTGTAGGCATTTTCTCCCCTTGTGTACATAAGGCCAGTAGGCATTTTCGACCCCCCCCCCCCCTCCATGTACATAATGCCTGCAGGCATCTTCCCCCTGAATAGGTTAAATTAGCTCATTTAGAATTAGATTAAATCCCAAGGATACCAGTTTTGACTGATAATTGACAATATTTAAAAATCACCAGGTGGCGCCTGCGTGAATCGTCCGATATGCCTTTAAATCTATGGAGAAAAAAATCCCAGGGATGAGATAATAGATAGAATCTAGGTGTGTCACACCTGATATGCACCGCTTGCACTGATGTTACGAGACTTATAACTACACACCTTTTTATCTGACAGATACTGCAGGACCTTGTGTGTGAGGGTAACAATTATCAAAGCACCCAGAGCATCGGTCAGGTAATGGTGGCAAGAGTACAGGGTGGCCCAAACTACCAGGAGAATATACCCCGCAAAGAAGTTTGATGAATGCCGAGCGGACATATAAGAAATCGTTGCCCAGGACACATGCCCTGAAGGGAAGGACGCGAATGGAATAGGATTCCCTGAGAACATATTGAAGAAAAAAGGAATCCCTGTGAATTTATCCAGTCTTGCAAAGGCACAGCCTTCCTTGTGCTTCATAATGAGCGGGTGCAGCGAGTTCAGGCTGGACTTGCGGAGATTGTCAATGACCCATGGTGGAGTGTGTGGGAAGGCCATCCAGAAAAAGTAATGGATCCACATTACGTACCCTAGCAGCCAGTAAAACCGAGCCACATCCTCCACGTTACCCTTGAGGAATAGATACAGCGGAACAGCAATGGGCAGGACGTAATGCATGAGGTAGGGTATTGCTGAGATGAAATCTAGCACAGGGTAATGGTATTTGGACACTAATCTATGCGGATGGCATCCGAACACGAACTCTTCTATAGCGTTGATGGTATACATATGAACACATGCTATGTCGTTCATGACTGGGAGTATGTGTAGCCGGCCGTTGTAGAAGTAAACTAAAAGAAACGCTAAAAAAGGTATAGTGCTTTTCACTATGATTGTTAATTTGGTCAAGAATGAACTTCTAGTTATTAGAGTCAGAAAAGCTGTGAATCCATTCCGGAGGATAAGATGACCACTTGTTTTTGTAGCCTTCATGGTCGAAGTGAAGTCTTGAATAGCACGACAGATTCAGAGGCGTTTTCATAAGTCAGAGGCGTTTAATGTCATTTTAGAGATAAATGGTCGAAAGCCGTGGCAGGCTTGTGGTCTATTAGCTTAGTATTTGAGTGGTAAGGTATGTGAGTCGTTGGTAGGTTACTATGGCAGGAAACAGCTATGTTTTGATAGATTATAGCAAGGCGCATGGAGGTTTAGGCAGCGAGTTTAGTCCCTTGGTGCTGCAAGGTGCTTGGAGTTCACTTCATTCTTGGTGCTGCACGGTTCTGCCTCGAGTAAAATGTCCTTGCCATCAAAATGACAATTAAGACATCCTCAGGAAAATTGCCAACCTGAAAGGTAAGAAATTGGTTTAAAGAGTAAATCGATGTTGATAGTATGCTATTAAAGGCATATCGGACAATTTGGTTTGAAAATTAAAACCCAAGTCATTTTCCTGAATTTTAATTTTTAATTCTTTTTTTATTAGATTTTATCAGGGTCTTCAAATTGATTTTCCAGGCTAATGATCTATATAAGTGTTGTAGAACACATTGATAATTTAAGAATCGGCGGTCATTGTGCTAGTTTTTGATTTAGAGATAAATATTATGATGATTATATAAAAGATTATACATAGAAATTCTAAGAAGTTACTTTTTACATAGTAAAACCCATGTTATTTTCCTCAAACTTTCACAGAATATAATGGATGTATAGTACTATGTATCAAAGTTAAAAAAACATAGATCACCATCCTTGTTCCTGAAAGAATTGAAGAAATCCATATTTTTCAGTACATTTCTTAGGTACATCTACCAATGAAGAAAGCTCTTCCAGTGGACGATCTTATCAATCAAAAGAATTTAGGGAAATCCAACAATCACGGATTTTGAAAATGCTGTATTGATCGCTCCCATTTGTCATGGTGAAATCGAGGATGAAGCAGACAAGAATATGAACGAGGCGTAAAGCCCAATGCCCATCTACCGATTTCGGAACATTCATGTACCTTTGTCGGCGACAAACGGACGGTAATTTGGCTCACCGAAGGCAACCTAACGGAGTCGGCCATAGTCGGTAGATGTAGGACAGCTAGGCAAGGGTCAGCCAATGATTAGTAGACCGATTTGCTTAGGACTAATATCCACCACCCCATCTCCTCAATGTCTGCCGGTCGAGAGAAGGGTTACATAATTTGCCTGTGACAAGTTCACCGACTCCTATACGATTTGGAAACTAATCGCTCAACCCGGAATCGGTAGATGGGCATCAGGCTTAAGCCGAGGGAATATTCTGAGGCGCTTCAAACTTTTCGTGTTTAATCAAGTTATGGAAACTCTGCCCACAGCCATGAATGATAAACGATCCCTAAGTATTTAAATAGAACGACCTGACCATACTATACAAGCTACAAAACGAGATTATAATTTACGGTTTGTACGGAACAAGGTGTTTACGCAGAGTTCCGTACAAACTTTATATTGTTATTGAGACACTTTGTATTAGGTGGGTGATAAGTAATGTTCGGTCCCACTGCCAATGAGTGGGTTTTCTGAGGTATGTAATGACAAGGAAATGTAATAACTAAACCCTTATTGATGTCTTTGATATCTCTTTCCTAGGTTGAAAATGGAGTTGAAGGCAGAGGAGGTGTGAAGCACAGCGCCCCCTATAGGGACCCAACTCATATATGCCATCGCGGCAGGGTTCAATGCGCCACTTTCAAACCTGCAAGCAGAGGGGAAGGAGCTCTTGACAATGGACTGTGTGAGGCTTGTAAGCCATAGCCTATGTGAAATAAGGCTGTATTCAACAATACCAAACAACCATAAAACGTGGAGCTCTATTGAGCTCTATTGTGGTTTAGAGTACATTAGATATCACTCTATCAATATCTGAAAAGATTTTTGATAGAGCTCTAACAGTTTGTATGTAGTAGCTGTTACTAGTTAGCCTATTTTTATATAGGAATCTTCATTCAGCTGTTATTGGAGACTATGCCAAAATGATAGGGGGCGCTGCTCTTCACACCTCCTCTGAGTTGAAGGCATATCCTTCAATTCATGATGGCGCCATCTGATGATTTTTAAATAATGTCAGCAATAAGTCAAAGTGGTATCTTGGGATTCATTAAAATTCTAAATGAGTAAGTTTAACGTTTTGACCAGTTTAATAATACAATCTTGATAGGGGTAATAGGCCAATTTACATTCGCTCGATTTACAGGGGAAATGTATTGAAAAATATGTTTTTCTTCAATTTTCTTTCAAAAACTAGCGACTTCGTCGTTAGAGTCTCCAGCTCCAATGAAATATGGCACTGGGGCCCGTTTCAATAGGCTGTAGGACGTCCTTTAGTGTGTCATTGGACACGATAGCGACCGGTTGCCTTGCAGTAGTTTAGTGACAAGCTATTCCATGAGTCTGTGTTACAGATGAGTGCTAATAGTGGCTTCACCATTTCAAAAGACCCCTGACCGGTCACTGTTGGTGTTACTGTTGTATCCGAAATAGAGAGAGGGTATACCCTCTCTCTATCTGTGGTCACAGACGCGTAACATTACTTCCCTTAGGAATTAACCCTTTAAGCACGCATGATGCCTGGAGGCATCACCACGCTAAAGACGCATGATGCCTGGAGGCATCACCGCACTAAAGACGCATGATGCCTGGAGGCATCATTGTCCCAATATTAACAAACATGTTTTAACAAAGAAATATTAGAGCAATACTCATGAAATCTTCAGAAAATGTAGATATAACATCATGTTTAGTATTTCTATTAAAAAGAAATAAAATATTTATGACTATGTATCATATTGCATAATTATAAACTTGGATGTCAGTTTTAACTATTATCAGGCCGTCCTCTAGCCAGACAGACTGACACCAGCACCCGTCCTTATAGGAGTAGCTGGGCCCCAGGCAGCCGTCCTTAAAGGGTTAAGCTATGAAACTTTAACCCCAGTTAGGGACACATAGAACTTATAAACATGCCAAATATGAAGGAGATCGTCCCTTCCAATCCAACGATATTCACATTTGAATTTTGTCATAGCAAATGCTGCTCTGGTGGCCAGTGTTGGATTACTCAAGCGCGGCCGCTAATTTATGCGGCGACCTTCACCTTGAAAGCACTTGTTCCCGGTAGCACATACACCATACATTGTCAGGGCCAGGGAGCAATATCACCATGTCGCCAACAGTGAACTGACACACCACCCCAATAGTGACATGCCTTAGGAAACAAAACTTAAATTTGTTTGCTATTCCTGTCACTATTGGGGTCACTAATCATGTCACTAACTGGATAGTGATGAGCTTTTATTGAAACGGGCCCCAGGGCTATTATTTAGTATGACACAGGTATATTTTACAAGCTGATCATCGGCGTTCATAAAGGCACACACCTAGAACCAGCGTAGGGTTGTGGTCTCAGAAACTGATCTCAGAGTAAATGGATCGAAAAACTACAGTTCTAAATCATGTTTTCAAAATGGCTAGAAACGGATAATAAGGGAAGAATCACATCTAAGTGTAGACCCAAAAAAACAATAGCAGATTCGAGTTTTTACCTCAACGAGATTCTCATTCTCGTGGGTCTTCAGTCTCCAAGCTTAAGTTTGGTTCACTCTGTCCCTATGTGCGGGAGAATCTCCAAGCGGATCCGACCAGTTTTTGAGCGCGGGAAATCGCGCTCATATACGTCATCTAGAAGGGTTAGAATGCTCACACAGGCTTTCAGCTTACTGCAAAGAATCTATCCTTTCACTATCCATGCACAAACTATAAAGATCTGGTGAAATGGGCAGGTGTCCAGTATCCCAGTCTGACCATACCCCTGCCTCACTACTGACTAGGTTCCTAAAAATAAATTTTTTCTTCTATAGTCTTTTTGCGGGCAAAATATTCAATATATCAATCCTGTCATTAGATAGCAGACACTTAGTTATGGATACTGTCATCTGCTACTAGAAGATTAGATGATGATAATGACTAAATATGCTATATACATGTTCAAGTCTGATGGGACACACCTAAATACACTGTAATCAAATTATCAGTTCTCCCTCCTTTGACCCAGTGAGCCAGCCTTGTGTCTGAGTCTTGACAATAGACTTGCTTAAGTGAATTATTATATACTGGGTGTTTTACTGGTATTTTTTTCAAAATGTCTTTATTAAGATTATATCCACATAATAATACACTTGTTCTATCTTCAGTGTTGGTGTTTGTCTTACTATTATCGGTAAACCATTCCAGATTTGACCACATACATATTCAACACTACTCATATATGTCATACAATTTGGGCAAGTCATATCTAATACAGGTGTTGCACCTTGCGTCTGCCTTGGTCTGTATTTAGCCTGAGCATGCTGGTTTCTGATGGGACACACTGGCTACATGCAGAGCCAGCAAACCAGTTTGACCAGTTATTCACACATGCTCTTCTGTAAACATAGAATTATGTACTATAAACGTCCCATGCATTGGAATTGCCTGCCAGCTGATTATAGGTCAATACCTACCTATCCCTAGACTTGCTCAAGTCTTTTATTATGAACATTTAAATAAAACAAAAGATAATAAGCATACTATCACCTATTATATAGTCAAACCATGAAATTTTCATGGTTGTATTAGTGATAAGAAATTTGACATCTAGGTATTGAAGTGGTCTTTCAGCGAGGTAGTCATATTAGCAAGTTAATCATATCATGATATGATACCCAGCGCTCATCCATTGTAAATGGAAATATCATTAGCTCCTAGTTTAGATATGGTAGGTAACAAGGACGGTGACCTATGATTTTTAAAACATATTCTGTAAAAGTCTATGGGTCGTACCGTATGAAAAACTTGTTTTTTAAATTTCTATGTATCCTTTTATAAAATGATAATAATATTGATCTATAAATCAAAACCCAGCACGGTAACCCCAATTTTTTTAATCAGATATGTACTCTACAATAATTAAAGACGATCATATTAAATTTCCAGGAAAATGACATGGGTTCTAATTCTCAGGGATGTCAGCTGGGGTCAAGGAAAAAAATGGAAACATTTTTCATGTGGATTCTTCTGCCTCAGAGAAACTTCGATAACAATTCCTTGTCAGCCATGGCATAGGGTCGAGGGTCTGTTATTAAGGTAAATGTGGCTTAATCAATACGATCTTTGTTTGACACAAGAGGAAAAAAAATTCATAAACTGAATATGAAAAAGTGGATTTCCATGGGAAAAATGGAAAACTGACATCTCTGAATTCTAAACCCAAATTGTCCGATATACCATAATTTCCGATATCTTGATAACAGTTCTAAGTAGATGATGAGTTTCACGATAACATGGTTTGCACAACCTGAGATCTGGGACACAGCCGCCTCCTCTTACAGTGTACGACAAACCACACTGCGTGTTATCAGCTGATATCAATGATACCATCTGGGATACGTGTAATGTACGGAGACTGTATTTCGACGTGATATATGCATTTGAACTGAATAACCTTCATCATTGAAAAACATAAAAACATGTTGTCAAGATTCAGTCCTCTACCCGCTATGATGAAACATAGTTATCAGGTCCCCAGCAGTCGATATACGTTAATAAGGTTGAGCAAAGAAGTGGAGACAGAATCTCAGGGTTATATAGGTGAATGATTGACATATTAAATAACAGCATGGCAGAACTAGCGATCACTCTGTGCCCTATATGGGACTCTAGCAGACCCCAGTATAGCCTGGTTCCCTGTCCCAATAAAATATAGGACTGGTAACGGGTTCCTACATCCTTCAACTAGGCCGTAGTACGTCGCGTTGTCGTTAGGGCAAGGGTGCTCATGCTTTCAAAGCGGGCCTTACAATGGATGGTGTTAGTGCTACCAGGAACAAGTGCTGTGAAGGTGAGGTCACTGCATAAATTAGCGACAGCGCTTGAATAATTCTACACTGGCCACCAGAGCAACACTTGTTATGACAAAATTTAAATGTGAATATCTCTGGATTGCATGAGTCGATCTCCTTCATATTTGGCATGTTTATAAGTTGTATGTGTCCCTAACTGGGGTTAAAGTTTCACAGCTTAATCCCTAGGGGAAGTAAAGTTACGCGTTTGTGACAATACAAGCGAGAGGGTATACCCTCTCGCTATTATAGACACCTTAGTGACCCTTTAGTGACCGGACAGCCACTTCTGAAATGGTACAAGCCACTATTAGCGCCTGTCTGCAACAAGGACTCAAGGAATGGCTTGTCACTAAACTACTGCAACACAACTTGTCGCTATCGTGTCACTACACCCAATAACGGACGTCCTACAGACTATTGAAACGGGTCCCAGATTCTTTAAATCACTATATAATTCACGCGGCTTCGCCTTGTGATTCAAACTCGATGGGATACGAGCTCTGACCGTAAACTTCAATACTGACAATAGGTGGTACCTGAGTTATTAAGGTAACTGGGGCGATGGCACCACGGACCGATGGCACCTGGACTGATGGCACCTCTTTTCAGTTTCACCTGGACGGATGGCACCCGTGCTTGGACTAATGGCACCACTTGCCTAGACTGATGGCACCACCTCAGTTTGATGAATGTTAGGAATAGTTTAGGGATAGGGATAGGGATAGGGATAGGGATAGGGATAGGGATAGGGATAGGGTTAGGGTTAGGGTTAGGGCTAGGGATAGGGTCGGCAAGGGGTAGTTTAGGTTAAGGGTTAGGGGTAAGTCAGGTTTTGCCCACCGTGTGGCCGGCCGGGGCTGCGGGTTGCTGGCTAGGACCCCGGCTTCCGGCGCTGAGGGGGCCGTAGCCGGGTCTTGTTTTTCCCCTCTTATATGCGAATATAATATATCCGGTAGTTGAAAAGTGGTGTACACAGTATAACCTGGCACCTCTTCGGACTGATAGCAACATTTTTTCTAGACCGATGGCACCACTAACTAAACTGATGGCACCACTCACTGAGACTGATGGTTACTTATATACGCCGGGCGCATTCATATGTAAAATGGTGGTTTTCGTGCAGTGTACCAATTGTTAAACACTTCTTCAGATGGCCTCCCCATAGAAGTTAGCATGGTGACATGGTATTTTTTTAGCATTTATCATATGTATATGTTCCCAACTATCAGAATCTCGACTTATTTGATGATAGCAATAGAACATCAGTGTCATCTAGCAACAAAGTCAAAATATTGCCGTTTCCCATAGACACTAATAGTTAAGCACTTACCTTTTCAGATGGCCTTTCCATAGAAGTTAGAATGGTTACATGTTTTTTTTTGCATTTTCTATTTGCTGATATATGAGACTTATATTAGCCAGAGTTATTTGCAAAAATCAATAGACTTTAGAAATCACATAACTACCAGCATTTGTCTTTAAAAAGGTGAAACCTAAAACATAATGACAGCCTTTACTTCACGCGGTGATCCGATTCATGTATGTTTGGTGAATGAAGAGAATTACCAATAAAAACCGGTAGGTTCCGCCGGGTTTCGAACCCAGGACCTTTCGCGTGTTAGGCGAACGTGATGACCACTACACTACGGAACCGCTGCGACTACACGGAGCTAAGCTCTGTCCTATGGTGGCCTGTTGAATAACTTATACCTTCCGAGCTTGGGTGTTATAAAACGGTTACCCTCCTCCTTTTACCCGGTACTTTGGTAGGCGTTAGTTATTCAACAGACCCCTGGCCCACAGATCGTGGAAGGATAGTCTTTGCAGCAAACTGAAAGTCTATGTATAACCTCTACGAGTACTGAGCATGTTCCATGACAAATATGACATTGAATGGTTATTAAAACAGAAAACCGGTAGATTTAATTCATCTTACATTACTCCCCACGAGGGAACTCGATTTTACATTATAAGAGTTATATGACAAAGCATGTCAAGTGGGAAAGGGAGGGGGGTGGGGAGTGCAAAAATGGCTAAAAATAGCATGACATCATATATGGACATCCCCAGACTGAATGCTTGTGAAATATTCTATATGGGATATGCTTATACTTCTGCTATACACCAGCTCGCAGTCTTACTTATACATTTCTTTTACATTTCATTATTTGTGCTTGGCTCTGGTCCAGTGCACCTATATGAACCACTGAGTGGCTAAATTATAGTCAGTCGCTTTATGAGGTGTGATACTAACACCCTGGGTGCTGTTTAAGAACTTACGAGGGAGAAAATAAATGGTCGTTCGATTCTCCTTGGCCCGATATCGTTTAATAAGGGCTAGGAGAATTCCTGAAGGACAAACGAGGGAGAGGATCAATAGTGAGGCATGAAATATCGTTTAACAAATTTATCCCCCAGTGGACGATTGTCCTCCACATGGTCCTACGTCGTCCAAAAACGGACAATTAAACGACACCTACAGGGGGTGTCGTACAGGGAGCTTGTACCTCTGTCCCTGGTAAGATATAATATATAATGATGGGTATCAGCAGTTTATTTACACAATGGCAGCAAATATCCTTCATTTACCTCCTGCTCCCAGGTTTTTTCAAGGACGCAAAAATCCTATCAAGGAGTATCATCCAAAAACGTTTATAAAACGTTTTAGATTAGATAAAGATACTGTCATTGCGTTGGAAAAAGGCTGCTGGTGTGGATTCATAGAAAATAATTCAAAGTTTGATAACTTTAGATCCAATTCAGATATTCGGAAACAGTTTTCAGATTCATTATCACCTCTGTATCCCCTACAAATCGGTATAGGGCACTTGTAAATCGAACTAGGGGCTAGGTACAGCGACACGATTATGGTCGGGCAGAGTCGGTCATTACCCACACGCTAGTAATGCCCGACCTGATTAAAATCGGGTCTGTGAAGTGCGTACAGCGACCCGATTTTGACCGACCCGAGGGATTCGTCGGGCAAAGGTGTGATCAGGCACAATGATTGGTCGCTGTCTTATAGGCTTTATAAATACCTATAAGACACCGACATGATGACTGTCCCCGATCACACTTCCCTCTTTTATAACCTCGTAAATTACCCGGGATAAGATCAAAGAGAGCCGCCGGGAGCCGAGCCGGGGTGAGCTACGGGCCGCTGGTGTGGAATCATAGAAATTAATTAAAAGTTTAATAACTTCGGATCCAATTAAGATATCAGGAAACGGGTTTCAGGTTTATAATCGCTTCTGTCTCCCCTACAAATCGGTATAAAAACTTCTAGATCGGACTAGAGGATAGGTTGTATCGATATTCAAATGGCCAACTCAGAATCGGTAACAATCGGTGAAAGTGCGTACATTGGAATCTTAAGGTCGGGGAGAGTCGGTCATATCTAACATGGTAGTAATGCCCGACGCGTCGGTAAAAGCAATAATTCGGGTCGGTAAAGTGCGTACACCGACCCAATCATTGCAGATTGTCACAGACCCGACGGATCCGTCGGGGAAAGGTAGAATCGGGCACAGCCGTCGGGTCGGTGTGTTATAGGTTTTATATTGCAACATAGTTCACACTGAGCGAGTAGAACTGCTATCCTTTCATTATAAATTGATTAAGTTTTATTCTTAGAAATTAATTAGTGGATTAATTAGATAGTTTTTAAAACTTTTTTTCTGATAAAGATTAACCCATCTCTCTAATGTCTATGAATATGCATAGATATTTTGTGATATGTCAATTACTTGAAAGTGTTTTCAAGTTAAATGCGAAAAATATAAACTCTAATAAATGAATTTATAAGTTGATAGACTGGAGATATATCACCAATAGGTGAATCGTCTATGTATAGATATGTTTCCAAACAGTTTTGTCCATCTGTATCCAAAGGGACCAGACGGAAGATCGGCCCAGCCGAGTCTGGAGAGCTGAGTATTGTATGCTTAAGGACCCAATAAAATGAACTAAAAAAAACAAAAAAACTTTGATTTCTTCATATATATCTACATACAGTATCCTACTAAATACTTGAACAATGTTATATAATATGATATAAAGGGAGGGGTATAAAACAAAACAATGTTCACCAGATGTCGCACTGATCCGATAAGATGATTCCCTCACCACAAGAATGCGACACTGTGCTATACTATAGTGACACTGTGTCTGACATTGACTTCAATGACAAGAGTGAGCGATAACCAGGGAGATGGTCGATTCAATTATGTATTTCGATTAAAACACTATATTTGAGATGTGACAACTGTTCAGGAAAGGTCTAATATATTGTACTACCTATAAAAGATATTTCTATCATGAAAATACATTATAAATATTAATAAATCTTAATGAAAATTTGATTTTATATTATCTAATGTATCAGAGAACTATCAACGGAAGTAGCCGCAGGACTGAATACACTGGTGCCCTGCCGTGTCCGACGCTGATCTCCTTCCACAGACGATCTGGGTCAAAGTTAGGAGAATTTACAGCAAGGAGAGGAGAGTCCACGCAGGACCTCCCTTATTAAACGATATTCACACCGGATCCTCCCCAATGTCCTCCCTCGCGGCTGGTCTCCTATCGTCCAGACCAATTCTCCCTCGTAACTTCTTAAACAGCACCCAGGGGGGGTTTTATTTTCTGCCCGAGGAGTCCTGGGGCGCCCGGGGAGAGGTCCCAGGACAGTTTGGGTTCGATATTTCAAAGTCTCCCGGGGAAGGTGAGTCTTGGGCCAGATTCTAGGAGGTCTCCTGAAATATCGTTTTATTTTCAATCCTGGGGCCAGGAGAGCTCCTGAAGAGTGTCCTGCAGCTCTCCTGGCTGGGGACACGTCTAGGGGTGTCGTGGGTGATTCAAAATAACAAATAAAAGCTATTTAATTCATTTGAACTATCGGAAATATATTTATTATGATTTTAATTAAAACTGGAAGTCTCAGATGGAGAATTACTTTGCCATTTACTTAGATTAACATACATTCATAAATGATGAAATTAGTTCCCAAAAATACCACTATGTGCCACCACCTGCAGTATACACAGCCTCTCTTTCAAGTCTCCTCAAAAGTCTCCTACAGGTTTATTTTCTCCTGGGGCTCTCTCAAAGGAGACTTCGGCCGAGGATTTCTCTTCCTCCCGAGGACGGGGTAAATCGAACGGAATTGAGGACATCTCCTCAAAATTATCCTCAATGCAGCTATCCCTCCTGGGCACTCTCCTCGCCCAGGAGAGTTGAAAATAAAACGACCCCCAGCTTTTGTGAATTACAGTAAAACCCTGCTTACGGGACACCTTGCTTAAGGGGACACCCCACTGAAGGGGACACGTTTATTGGAACAGAAATCTTGATTTTGTTTATTTTAACCCTGCTTCAGAGAACACCTCGCTTAAGGGGACACTTTGCCCGGAATGGAGGGTGTCCCATTAAGCGGGGTTTTACTGTACTGTCATTGGAACTAGGATTTAATTAAAGGGAGTATTCAAGAAACATTGTCTCATGTTTTACCTCGAGTCAGAGGTACAGATTTAATAAACGTTATCATGGTCCATTAATCAATCCTCCTATGTTGTATATATTTTATATAATTTGTTCACGAATATATTTACAATTATTGTTTATAATTCCTATGATTCAATTTACTTAGTCTTAATAAGTGTATTTTAAAGTGATATATCATTTTTATAATAAATTTAAAAACTAACTTATGAGACGAGAATGGACTGAAATTAAGACAGAGTAATATACCCTTCAGGATAAAATGAGTTAGTAGAGAATGGATTATCAGATGAGAGGAGCTAGAAAGTAAGTAAGTAATTAACCATCTTCTTAACAAGATCTTAGACCACACAATGGTACAGAATGCACTGGTGAATTTGGTGATTTTCCATTAGGTTTAAGTGTCTCAAATCAATACTTTACCAGTTTGAATTTGAAACGAGCTTTTAGTGACTTATAAAAATATTGTTCCATGTATATTGATAAAAAAGCATTAACAACCCAACAATACTTCGGGAATTTTAGTGTATTATATGATTGAAAATGGAAATGTTACCTGAAATCCTGCATTAATGTATAGGTTATATGGTAGGGCATATCTGGACCATGATCACCTTTTTCTACAGGAGAACCCATTACGAGGCGTGGTGAAGTGTAATGTCCACACATTTGTCTAAGATATGGACCCTCCTGATAAATCTCTGATGTTTACTTTTTTTTATCGGAGCCATATCGAAAGGTCTAAATTTTTATTATCCACCTAATACAAAGTGTCCATAGAAAACACATAGGGAGTGTGTATCACCATACCCAGAGCATACAGATATATCCACCTAATGCAAAGTGTCCATAGAAAACACATAGGGAGTGTGTATCACCATACCAGGAGCATACAGATATATCCACCTAATACAAAGTGTCCATAGATAACACATAGGGAGTGTGTATCACCATACCAGGAGCATACAGATATATCCACCTAATACAAAGTGTCCATAGAAAACACATAGGGAGTGTGTATCACCATACCAGGAGCATACAGATATATCCACCTAATACAAAGTGTCCATAAATAACACATAGGGAGTGTGTATCACCATACCCAGAGCATACAGATATATCCACCTAATACAAAGTGTCCATAGAAAACACATAGGGGGCCTGTATCACCATACCTACAGCATACAGATATATCCACCTTATACAAAGTATTCATAGAAAACACATAGGGAGCGTGTATCACCATACCCGGAGCACCTAATACAAAGTGTCCATAGAAAACACATTTTGTTTGTATGGACATACCCACCGCATACGGAAATGTTGTATGCTCCGGGTGGCGTATACGGAAAGTATTGCGTACGCAAAAATAGTGCATAACTAAAATGAACTGATATTGACATGCCACTTGCCTAGAAAAGGTGGATAATAAATACAATATAGACTGGTTTCAGATAAAAGTGGTTGTATGCTCCTCGGACCCTGAGCAATATCCTCGCATACGCTTGGATATTACTATCCGAGCGTACTCTGGTCAGGTCTGTTCCTCACTACGCTCAGCTAACGCTTCGCGTAGTAATACACGACCTTCCCGTCATAGCATAATTAGTAGAAACCAAACGAGAGTTAGCCTTGTCAATGTTTATGCCACGATGGGCAGGTCGTGTATTACTACACGAGGCATTAGCCGAGTTTAGTGAGTAGCAGACCTGACCAGAGTGGTATAAACATTGAGAAGGCTAACCCGAGTTCGGTTTCATATTTATCCTACCCCATCTCACTGATATACAGAGAAAATATTGTAAATATCCATGTTAGTAGCATGTTGACACTCATCGGAGGATGGCCACATTTATCAATGCTTCCGGATCTACTTTCGTAATCTCGCCCCTGATTGGTCCGTTTTTTTATTCACCTCGGTGCATAAATAACACTTTATTCAACGCTAGGTCAAATACGTTGAATCAATGTTAAACGTATGGCGTTTTTTATTAGGGGTAGGATAAACACTGACAAGTCTAACTCTCGTTCAGTTTCTACTAAATACCACACAACACGATCCGATATTACTGGAGCAGCGGTTTCCCCACATTTCTAGGAGCAACGACCCCCTGGACCCTGTTTGCGGAAAATGTTCTGTTGTTTCTGGTGGCAGCATCTAGATCACCTCAGAGTGTTCTTATCAGTGTGAGTCACAACTCTTAGAGATGTAGGGCAGGAGAGATAGCCTCCTTATTACACGCCGTGACCTGTCCATTCATTCAACTTCATATCAACAACGCCCCTTAACCTTCTAGCGACAAGATTATGTCGCGCACGTGGAAACCACGAAGCCACCTCGTTCGGTATACAAGCTGGGATTTTTTAAATTTTTTTTTTTACAAATTATCTAATGCCCCAGTCACACTGTCGTCAATTTTGGCGTTTCTTCTACGTATTTGAATTGGTGGGGACCACGTATTAGCTACAAATTTGGAACGTATCTGTTTGCTTTTCTTTATGCCCCAGTCACACTGGCATAAAAAACGGCGTTTTTCCGTGTACGCACGTCTACGTTCTTCTACGCATTTTGGAATCTCAAAATACGCCGCAAAACGCCGCAATACGCGGAGATGCGTAAATGAAGGTCGGAATGCACTGAAAAACGCCACAATGCGTACAGAAGCGTAGATAAGCGTTGATGAACGTTGAGAAGCGTACTGAAACGTTAAAGAAAAGCAAACAAATACGTTCCAAATCCGTAGCTAATACGTGATCTCCAACAATTCAAATACGTAGAAGAAACGCCGAATTTTACGCCAGTGTGACTGGGGCATTAACGTTTTAGTATGCTTTGGGGCACCCGGACACCTTATAAGCAAACGTCCTCACTGTGGGCAAAACGTTTCTCGTTCTCGGTCAGTCTTTGATTTCATACTGCCTTCCGCCTATGGCATCAGGTAGTATGAAATCAAAGACTGACTGAGAACGAGAAACGTTTCGCCCACAGTAAGGACGTTTCCTAATAATACTCATATAGACATGATGTGCTGGTGTATGAAACGACACACCAATGTGCACTAAAGAAATGTAGTAAAACCGTACTTGAAAACACTGTTTTTGTAAACTATGAATGAAATAAAAATTTGCTCACTGCAAAAACAAACCATCATTTAGTATTTAATATTGACTTTCTCATATTACTTAGGCAATCTAGGAGGGTCATATTGGTCCGTAACACTCGTTTTTTGGTACTTAAATAGAACGTCCTGACCATGCTGTACAAGCTACAAAACGAGATCGAGGCGTTTCCACCGAGTTCCGTACAAACCGTAAATTATCATCGAGTTTTGTGGCTTGTAAAAGCATGGTAGGTCGTTTTATATTTACTATATACCCGAAATTAAGAAAAATTGTTTTTTTCATTTGGTTTAACAACTAATATTTCAATAAACGTCTGCGGAAGTGTTCCGTATTTTCCCGTACGGAACAGTGTTCCGTACGGTATTTTTACTTCATATAGCGAACCGGTGCGTATTTACAGTATATATGACATATGTATATAGTACTTATATAGAATGACCTGACCATGCTGTACATGCCACAAAATCTCAAACACTGCTGATATTTTTGTTTTTTTTAATCAGAAAGTTAGCAGTTCTGCTCAATGGCAGATCTTCCACTGCTACAGCAAATACACCTAGATATCCTTTGGGTCCACAATTTATAATATCAAGTTTACAGAAATTGAACCTTTATACAATAGATGATGATGATAATGATGATGAGCCGTAAGCCTTAGCCAAGCACGACCTTATTGCCATTTCACACCAGTGGGCGCCAGTCATATTTTGAGAATTTTGTTTTAATCATTTGTTTGAAATCCTTTGTAATTATTATGTGTTGTTCTTGATCTGTCAATGTGTTCCAGATTTTTATCCTACGCTACATTGGGGATCTCAAATAAAAACTTGTTTTAATCTTTTCCTGCTTAAATTTGATTTTGCTATGACTCCGAGTATGCCTAATGGAACTTTCTATTAGTGTCAGATTTTTCGATAGTTTGTGCATTAGTTTTAGTAACTGAACATCTCTTCGAACTTCTAGATAATCTATTCCCAGTCTACAGTGTAAATTACTGATGCTTTGTCTGCGTCTTTTTTCATTTTGTACAACCTTTAAAGCTCTATTTTGGGTACGTTGTAAACCCTCTAAGTCACCTTTATTTGCACCTCCTAATACAATCCAACAATATTCAACGATTGGCCTTATTATGGTGGTGTAAACCTGTTTTGCTACTGCATGTGTAAGGTGATTTCGGATCTAATTTGAAAATTCTTGCATTTGCGTTTTTAGTTATTTCAGCTATGTGCCTCTTGAACTCAGATCGCAATCGATTGTAATTCCCAAGTACTTATAATATTTTACCTCTTATAGTTTATCACCACAGCAATCCAGGTCGAGTACTATCGTAAAACTGGATGAGGTTGAATCTTGGCCACTGTATTCCAAGACTGGAATTTGGCAAAGTGACTTCATGAGGTGAAGCCGAGTGAAGTCCGGAGCCAAAACTTCAGGAGTGTAATACGGTGGCCAAGATTAAAAGGAATCAGGTTTTGATTTTATCCTACCCTATCTCCTCGATTTTGGAATATTACGTGATAACAATGCTGTATGCCACTAGTGGCATATAAAACTCTGTATGCCAGTCAGCATGGCATACGGAAACCCAATGTTAAGCCTATGGGATTTTATATTAGGGGTAGGATAAAGGTAGGTACTTCAGGCAGTTAGCTGAAGCATTCCAGCATGTTTTCGTTTTCGATGCATTCATAGTCATGCCATTACTATTGCACCAAAGTTCAACTTCATTGAGAGCCTGTTGTAGTTGGTAATGTGCTATATGCCTGTTTAAGTGCCCCGTATAGATAACTAAGTCATTGGCATACTGTAGCATTTTCACATTTTGAATATTTTGACACATGTCGTTAACGAACATTATGAAAAGCAGGGGCCCCAGGACTGACCCTTGGGGCACCCCATACTTTACTTCACTCATTGTGGAAATGGTGCTATTTACTATGACTCTTTGTTTTCGAGGGGTTAGGTAGCTGTTGAGCCAGTTATGAAGGTTCAAAGGCATCACGATAAGTTTTTTATTTTCACGAGCAATAAGGTATGAGGCACGGCGTCAAACGCCTTCTTTAGGTCGACGTAACAAAGAGCCGTAGCGAGTCCTTCATTCCGATTTTCATATAAGTCCCTGGACAGCTGGAAAATAGCGTCGGAAGTTCCTAGTTTTTGTACAGAAGCCAAATTGTTCATCTACTAACGTTTTGTTGTTTGTCAGCTCATCATTTATGATTTTATATACAATTTTCTCTAAGATTTTAGAGGGTGATGACAAGAGTGTAATTGGGCACCAGTTAATGATCATTTGTTGGTCACCGCCTTTTGGAATTGGCACCACTAAACCAGTTTTCCAGCCTGTAGGAACGATTCCGCGATTTAGTGAGCATTCAAATAAGTGTACAAATTCTTTTAGGAGAATAATCATCGCATCACGCATTACTTTACCAGAAATATCGTCAATACCGGACGATTTTGAGGTTGCAATTTCCATTATTAAACTTTTTTCTTCTTGATGATCTAGCTTATAGTTAAAAGGTGGATAGTGCTGATTGGCTTGCTGATGATTGTCGAGGTTATCTGCATACAGTTCAGGATTTATATTAGTTTTTATATATGATGGTATTATTAAACCAAGTAGTACAGGTAGTGTTGTATATGGAGTATCAAGTTTAGATTCACGACGTTTCGCTAGTATTTATCTAGCTTCATCAGGTGATGATATGATGTGTAAACAGCTTAGATTCAGTGCTGTTTAGGATCAGGTTCTATTGACTTCCTGTTCTTAGATATAATCAAACGTTAATCCTTGTACGCGGTACGGAAAAGGGTCTTCATGTATGAAGATTATTAAACAGGCCCAGCCTACTGTGAAGCTGGATGGTACAACCAAGAAGCATCATTGCCTAATGGCCAGTTCACTGTGTGAGCTTTGAGGTACATATTTATGCCCAGTCTGAGACCTAAGTACCTCAAAACACAGAGTGTGATCTGCACGATTCCCAATACCCTGAGACTGGGCGTACCAGGGGTCCGTTGAATAATCTAAGATCCTACATGTAGACCCTTTTCTGTATGCCATAGAGGCTCTGGGACGATGTGAGTCAACTTTATTCAACACTCATGGATGACCGTATGGACGGCTAATACCACTGTCACAGGTGGGTAATAAATACAAAAACGTTTGGTTTTGTATACAAGTGACTGTAATCTCCTCATAGTTGACGACGTAATATTCTCGCTGATCGCTCGGTATCGCTGTGTATTATACGGAAACTGGCTTACTATCTTCGTATGTCAAAAATATGCGGTGGAATTGTGATCAACAATCACACAGTCGCAAGGGGGGTGGTTCAAACACAAATTTGAGCGTAGCTTGTGTTTTAGCTCTCGAATTTGGAACGTCCAGTTTCAAGCGCGGTAGCTCCAGTCTCAGACTAGAGGTACCCGCTGGCAAGCCCTTATACAGAGGAAAAGATGCTTGGAATAACTTACCTAAAGAAATACAGGAAAGCTCACTTTATAGTTATAAAAAACATATTAAGATCAAACTAACTTACGGACTCGAGGCCTTAGACTGAAAAAGCACAAGGATTCCAGTTACTGGATACCTTTACTTATTGTACTTTTATTTATTGTACTATCTCTGGTAAAATCTCATTATTACCTCATCACACCCTGTATATATTGTATAATAATGTATGATGAGGTTTGTTTCCGTATACGGCATATAGCCTATGATCCATGGGCGCCGCCATGACGTCCCCCGAGTAGGTGTTCTTCAATAAAGGAGGTGAAAAAGTAGCTGTTCTTCACTAAAGGAGGTGAAAAAGTAGCTGTTCTTCACTAATGAAGGTGAAAAAGTAGGTGTTCTTCACTAATGGAGGTGGAAAAGTAGGTGTTCTTCACTAATGGAGGTGAAAAAGTAGGTGTTCTTCACTAATGGAGGTGGAAAAGAAGTGAGTGATAATAGGGAAGTGTCACAAATCTAGCCTTGCTCACATATGTATATAAAGTATTCCATGTGGAAAATATCATCTCTTGGGTTTAATTATTATGTCATCCTGCTCTGGGATGGCTGTAGAGAGTCAAAAGAACCATGGTAAAACATTGAAAGGCAGTTGAATTTCGTAAGAACAAAGAGCCAGAACACAGTTGTTGTCCCCCGACTACCTAGTGACTGCTTCATGAACTAACAATGGCTCTGTCCCCTATATTATCCTACCCCTAATATAAAATCCCATAGGCTTAACATTGAGTTTCCATATGCCACGCTGACTGGCATACAGAGTTTTATATGCCACTAGTGACATACAGAGTTGTTATCACATATTATTCCAAAATCGAGGAGACAGGGTAGGATAACATCAAAACCTGATTCGTTTTATTCTTGGCCACTACATGCCACTCCTGGAGTTTTGGCTCGGGACTTCACTTGGCTTCGCCTCATGAAGTCACTATGCCAAACTCCAGTCGTGGCATACGGTGGCCAAGATTAAAAGTCATCCAGTTTTACGATAAAAACTACTCCGTGTTGTAGAGTGGCCAGAATAACTGCCATGGCAGAGGCCTCTGATTGTACCCCAATACTTTGTGCAACAACAAAAAAAGACCCCAGTCGCACAGTGTGAACTGGCCTTAACAGGATGGGGTGATGTTTCATTGATCAATGGGCGATCCGCTTAATTAGGTCAACAGTGTGCACGCAGCTGAGAGTTCGTGGAATGGCTCTGATTCATAACTTCATACAGAACATCTAGGATCAAGTTCGGTCAATGCCAACATCGTCTGCACAACCTTTTTTAACGATATTTCTTTCAATAAGAGAAGTGTAGTAGAAATGTTTACATACATTGTGCGGTAATTGTAAATTACATATGATTCACTGCCGTGCTGCACTTTATCCTACCCCTAATATAAAATCACATAGGCTTAACATTGGGTTTCCGTATGCCACCCTGATTGGCATACGGAGTTTTATATGCCACTAGTGGCATACAGAATTGTTATCATGTAATATTCCAAAATCGAGGAGATAAGGTAGGATAAAATCAAAACCTGATTCCTATTAATCTTGGACACCGCATTCCACTCCTGGAGTTTTGGCTCAGGACTTGGCTTCGCCTCTTGAAGTCACTATGCCAAACTCCAGTTGTGGCATACGGTGGCCAAGATTAAAAGTCATCCAGTTTTACGATAAAAACTACTCCGTGTTGTAGAGTGGCCAGAATAACTGCCATGGCAGAGGCCTCTGATTGTACCCCAATACTTTGTGCAACAAAAAAAAAAGACCCCAGTCGCACCGTGTGAACTGGCCTTAACAGGATGGGGTGATGTTTCATTGATCAATGGGCGATCCGCTTAATTAGGTCAAACAGTGTGCACGCAGCTGAGAGTTCGTGGAACGGCTCTGATTCATAACTTTATACAGAACATCTAGGATCAAGTTCGGTCAATGCCAACATTGTCTGCACAACCTTTTTTTAACGATATTTCTTTCAATAAGAGAGGTGTAGTAGAAATGTTTACATATATTGTGCGGTAATTGTAAATTACATATGATTCACTGCCGTGCTGCACTTTATCCTACCCCTAATATAAAATCACATAGGCTTAACATTGGGTTTCCGTATGCCACGCTGATTGGCATACGGAGTTTTATATGCCACTAGTGGCATACAGAATTGTTATCATGTTATATTCCAAAATCGAGGAGATAAGGTAGGATAAAATCAAAACCTGATTCTTATTAATCTTGGACACCGCATTCCACTCCTGGAGTTTTGGCTCGGGACTTCACTTGGCTTCGCCTCTTGAAGTCACTATGCCAAACTCCAGTTGTGGCATACGGTGGCCAAGATTAAAACTCATCCAGTTTTATGATATTATCTCACTCAGTCAAATAATCGAACATCACTCAGTCGCCTAATCGAACATTTTTAATATATGCAACTGGTCATGTGATCACTCACTTACACTCATTCCGTTTCTAGCACTCACGGTTGGTGCACAGGATTTCTGTTACCCAACCCACCCACACCTTTTTTCTTATTTTCATATTATTATGTTTTATCCACTGCCCTACTAGAGCTCACAATGTGTAATTTTTGATATTTTTATCGTTTCTTAAAATGTATTTATATCGCTTTTTAACATAACAATGTCTTAATAGTTATTGTGCAATAAAAACATTATATCTGCAGCACGGCTTGTAGTTAATTATTGATAATTGACACACAATGAGCAGCAATATATGCAAATACAAAAAATATTGACCAACGTAATATGGGCGCTTTGCACATTCCAATGACCACATGTTATTCAGGATTCGATCAAGAGGATTCATTTTTAGTTATTCTATTTAGTAACTTAGAATATAAAATCGCGACAATTCGATATTTTATGAGGGCAGGTGACTCAAAGAGGTGTTGTTTTGCACCAGAGTTGCAGATACAGGATTAAGATTTCCGCTAGAAATATCCTTTGTAGCCTCTTACAACGTGGGTGTATTTTAAACTCGTTATGTTGGTGATACTATAGATCAAGTATCAAAACTACATTAGAATCTATTAGCTGATTTTGTATCACCTCGATCAATCCAATGTGACCTTGCCTTCTCATCGTATTTCAAGAACGTCTCATATATAATTTACAATCTCTATAATCTTATCATCTCCACCATGTTTCCTACCACAAGTTATTCCTATCCCTTTAACCAAACTCTGACACACACACACCCACACACACCTACACACCCACACACAAACACGCCGTTCATGGGCCTTTCGTTCCAGTTTTTTTAAAACTTTTAACAAAGATGATATTCTGTAACTGTAACTAATGACACATCATAAGGTAACATACCTGCTCGAAATGCCTTGGTTTTAGGATGTTACTGCTACCATAATTAAGGTAGAGGATAGAAAGAGACTTGCTGTGGACACATACTTTCATTCCCTCTTCTCGAGACACAATGTCTCGACCCAGATATTGACAAGACTCCTTATCTTTCCACCTTCTACGACTACTGCAGTGCCACACACGGAGAAACCTGCGAGCATTTTCCCGCCACGCGACACACACTCGCCAAAAGTCGTCTGCAACCAGAAAGCACTATTTTTCCGTATGCGCCTCCTGGAGCATATACAACATATCTGTATACTATCGCTTTTATTTGAAACCAGTCTGTATTGTTTTTATTATCCACCTTTTCCTATCAAGTGACGTACCGATATTAGCTCATTTAGGTATGCACTATCATTCTGTACACACTATTTTCCCGTATGCGTCCCCAAACCATACGCCATGCTCCGGGTATGTAGATACATGCTCCCAATGTGTTTTCAATGGACACTTTGTATTTGGTGGATGTATCTGTATGCTCTGGGTATGTAGATACACAATCCCTATGTGTTTTCTATGGACACTTTGTATTAGGTGGATATATGGTCAATATTCAGAATTTGGCGACAATTCAGTCCAATATGGTCCAAAAATAAAATTATTAGGACCCTTTTAGGAGTTTGCCCATGCAATCTAGACAGTTTTATGGTATCAACCCTAAAATGGCTAATAGTTTGGACTATCATGGGGATAAGTAGACCATATTGAAGTAATAGTCCCTTTAATATTCTGCTTCGTGTACGTCGATATATCAATTCCAAATTCTATTTTAGGCTTTTATAATATCAAAATGATAAAGTTTCTTTGTTTGTTGTGCATAAAGAACATGTTCACCTGGGAGAAAAAACTGAAAAAGATTACCTAGCTAATTCAATAAAAATATTTATTACCAAATGTATAAAGGCTATTTTTTCCCCATAGTATGGCGTTTTTCCAATGAACACTGCACTTTTTTTCAAGTGCCATGAAAAATTTGAAAAAAATATGAACATGTTGATGAACATGTTCTTCACAATTGTGGTTAATCTCAAGTATCTGGAACCATTCAGTGGAGAGCTATAAAATATTGAAACGTTGTACACGGAGGCAAAAGTGTACACGGAGGCAGAAACAAAATCTTTTAACTTGATCTGTTCCCTTCCTAAATGGTTATTTATATATTATTTCTCCCAGGAAATATTAGGCATCATGTGTGCAGTCCATTTATATATCATTTCAAAGCAATTTTAAACCTAATATGACACTTTCTAGCAAGTTGTCATTTTTTTCAACCTTAATGTTTGACCCCCCCCCAAAAAAAAACCCCAAACACAACAACATTTCTTCCATAGATTTGTTTATCAGGTATGATGCTTGTGTAATGCTCCATGATGTCTAAGATCTCCCTTTCATTCTACAGACCCATTTAGGCTATGAAAAATATAAACCTATGTACACGGAGGCAGAAGTGTGTACACGAAGGCAGAATCTGCCTCCATGTACATTATTTAGCAGTATAACTCAATAGCATGTAGGGGGATCTTAGTTCAATTTCACACATGGACAGATGTGGTCCTATCCTACTCATATTATATCTTTTGTAAATCAGAATAGCAGATGTTATGGAAATATTGACAATTATTTGTGTACACGGAGGCAGAAGTACAATTTAGCCATTTTCATGCCACCAACACCAATACCCATCAACACAAACACCCTTCAACACGCACACTTATTAACCAACACCCACAGCAACACTTACCAACACTTAGACCCAAAGCAGGCTGATTTTCGGTTTGAAAACAGAGAAAAACTTATGTACACGGAGGCAGAATCTGCCTCCATGTATATTATTTAGTAATACAACTCCATAGTGTGTAGAGGAATTTTAATTCAATTTCACACATGGACAAACGTGGTCATATCCTACTTATATTATATCTAATTTTTCTAATTGTATAAGCAGATTTTATGGAAATATTAACAATTATATGTGTACACGGAGGCAGAAGCACATTTTAGCCAAATCAATTAATTCCATGTTGCTCCTACAACACATATTTCTAGCCGATTATATTTTAGGCATGATAGAGAGGTATTTTTTTCATATTTGATAAATACAAAAACCATGTTTTAAACCAGTGTTTAAGTGCTATTTCACTCCTTAGTAATGTACACGGAGGCAGAATTCTATTTTAGCCACCACAAGTCATTAATGAAAGGGATGAAAATTTCTTTCCTAAACTATTGAAATTCCCGTTTTTACTTACTCTCTAATGTTATCTCATCGAAAAACTAGTCCAATAATGAAACTGAGTTGGTTTTCTGTAAAGTGTAGACAATCATAAAATAAAAACGGAAATCTTTAATAAATTGTCGCCAAATTCTGAATATCGACCATATATGCACAATATTGACTGGTTTCAGATACAAGCGGCCATATGCTCCGAGGAATTGGCACTCAGTAACATCCGACCATATAGGAGGATATTGCGTAGAGTCAACTCCAAAGCTCATGCAACTGCTTTTACCTGAAACCTGTCAATATTGCATTTATTACCGACAAGTGGCATGTTCCAATATCAGTTCATTTTAATTATGCACTATTTGTCAGTATGTACTATTTTTCCTTATGCGCCTCCCGGAGCATACAACGTATCTGTATGTGCCGTCTATGTCCATACACAATCCCTGTGTGTTTTCTATGGACACATTGTATTAAAGGTTGATATATCTGTATGCTCCAGGTATGTAGATACACGCTGCCCTTGTGTTTTCTATGGACACTTTGTATTGGGTGGATTGGATCAGAAATAAGGAGCGATGAAACAATAGGCCGATGTGAATCATGTTAGGTGATATTGGACTATTGGGATGATGTGACTAATATGTGGATGAAAAGGAGAAACAAAAAGAATTATAGACAATGTTGAGGTTTAATGAAGGAAACTGTTGGTATTGTGTGACGATTGTAATTGCCTCAGTGTTAAATACTCAATGCTTTATATGAATTGTTTTAGTTTATTAAAGCCAGAACTAATACTTATAAGAATTTATCTATGCCTCTTGTTGTGCATGAGGCAAATTGAAAAAAATTACAACGGATGTAAAAGATTAAATTTTAAGCTTAGGAAGATTAGGTATGTACTTGTAGTGGGGTGGGGATCCAGCAGTGTTCAGACGTTCTACGGAAGATGGCGCGGAGAGTCAATCCTTACTGTGCAGTGGTTCCGGGCAATGCCGCACATGAGAGTGGCGCGGCGGAGACCGGGATTACGTAAAGCTGGGTATATATATTCAACGTTCACAGTAGGTCGACAGGCTGTCCTCATTCGTCTCTCTTCTCGAGCGGACCCTTGGGCCCTCACTTGGCAGGCGGGTTCTCGTAACCTTGCTGGTGGTTAGGCGAGTCTTTCAGATTAACCTCTCCAGCGCTACCTGGCACATCGTGCTGGGGTACTGTACTTGTGGGAAAGACCTTCCAGATCTTTCCGGGAAGTAATTGTTAATAAACATCCCTGTTTACTAAACTTGTGAGTTGTGTTGTGTGTGATTAGGTTTGTGCAAACCTGCCGAAAACCGAACCGACCTACATAATAGCTCATAGGGTGGGATCCTGCCTGGGATTAGCATTCCGGAAAGGGGTCTTCCATTCTGCTAGACAGGTGGTGACCACCACATACTTAATGAGGAAGCTGCTATATCTGTATGTAAGCAGATGATTTTCCCGCACCTGAAATATGTTGATTTTGTTTATTATATGAGTTCAAAAGGTGACAGAACAAAATTGCAGACTGTTCTGAACCAATGCTTAAAAACAGCTATTATGTGCCCACGATGGCAACGCATAAGTAACATAGACTTGTATAATCGCTGCAAAATTAGACAACTCTTCTATAGACGAGCTGTCCACCTGGCAATGTGTATGCACTGGTGGAAGGACTACCCGGAGAATATTTTAGAGCAGTCTGGAGAAAGAACACAAATGAATCTAAAAATAATAGTCAAAACCAAAAGGCCTAGAACAGAACGAAACCGGAATAGTCCTTTATACAGGGGCATGCTAATATGGAATTTGTTAACCAGAGATATGCAACGATTAGACAAAGAACACTCTAAATCAGCAGTAAAAAGGTACCTACTAATAGGGAATAATATGGGAAAACTACCACTATAGACTTTTCTGAGTCACATGACCAGATTTGATCTTTTGAGGGAATAATAAAGTTATGAATTGTAAAAAGAGCCCAAGGTATGTTATGATGTGTCGACTGTCTGTCTACTTTATGTACTTTATGTCTGTATGTAATATTGTAAAGTTCTGGTCTATACATCCCTATCGTGGCCATGTAATATTGGTTTCTATGAGAAGAAAGTAATCATCTAAATTAGCCCTAATTATTGAGGAACAAATTGACTGAATTGGAACAGTCACCATTTTGGTTAGTAACCTCCTCCCTGATGCTTACAGTACGACTGCCATACTTTGAATGGCATATAATACCCCTATTGTCGCTCAGCTCTAGTTCCCAGTCTGCCCACATGAGGGCAGGTCGCTCTACCAATGACACTTGGAGTTGTTCAGTGTCATGAGCGGCCTCCTGACATGTGCGACAGACCGGAACGGGCGCTCAACCGGAACGGATTTGGTCTTCCCCTATTGGCTGTTGGTACAACAGCCAATGAGAGCACAGAGCTCACAGATGCCAAGCCTGTCATGTCAACCCCCTGCTAAGGCTATAAAACAAGGATCCCTTCTTGTCAATAAACAGACTAAGTTAAGTTCTTGACTCATAGTAGTACATAGTACCTCTGTGTTTGAGTTCTTCTCTCTCTTCTTAAGGTCTACTCCTTACGCAAGTAGGCTGTGAGACTTTACAATATGTTGTGTTTTGTCCTTGTACCAGGATGTTACCCATGCATTGGATTCAAATCTGAGATAATGTATCTGTGAACTAATAAGTATTGAACACTATTATAGACTTGTGTAGTGTCAAATGACCTACAAATTCAACCTTATACAGTCATACATGAACAATTATGAGACTAATAACTCTATGCATTTGAGTAGCATACCATAGTATTCACTGTGTCTTATGTCTTATGTGTAGTAGACACCTTATGTCCTTAATGGATCGGTTCAAGGAAGAACGTCGCTTTGTTGTGATGATTGTACCAAATCCCCCCAAAAAACCCAAAAAACACTGTTCTTCAATGGATACCACACATGTAGCCAAATACGGATATTTGATTATTCAGTGTTTGATTATCCTCCTGTAAACTCCATTCAAATTGAGGATTAATAAAGAAGAGTGAAGGTCGTATAAAAAAAACAAAAAACAATTCTGTATGTGCTTGCCCTTTGAATGCATTCTTTGATATCTCTGGTGTAGCAAGTCTGATGCACATCTACCAATTTCCCTTTGTTGGTTACAAAGGAACGGTAGTTTGTCTCAGGCGAGACATCCTAATGGAGTCAGCCCTAGTCGGTAGTTGTAGGGCAGCTAGGCAACGGTCAGCCAACAATTAGTGAACACGCCCTTGAGATGTTCTTTTGTCAGAGACGAGTTGTCAGTTGATGTTGATAAATCCAGTCAGTGACTAAAGAACATTAGAAATAATCCAGATAACACGGATTACATAATTTGCCTGAGAAAGGTTCACTGACAACGATACGATTTGGGAATTAATCATTCAACCCAGAATCGGTAGATGTGCATTGGACTTTATAGTAATTGTCTGTAGTTCGTTTATTGGGATGACAGTTTATCTGTGTACCACACAAACATGGAAGGGGTTTCATGTCAATCAATGCCATTGAATCGAAACAATCTGTTGACAACAAATATGGAGATATGGATACAATCAAGGAGAGTGAAACAGTAGACGTCAATCTGGTAAATGTACCAGATTCCCAAGCAGGTTCCACCGCTGGCCGCATTAAGAAATCAATAAATAGATACAAAAGTGTGCCACCCTACAATTCATGCCTGTCCAAAGATATACCAGGGACGTTAGAACGTTTTGAAAGTGGTGGAGCGACCGAAACAATTACTGACATTTTTCTCACATGGTTAAAAGTCAAACTTTGACATCTTCCTGTTCCACTTGAAAAGGCTAGGCTTATCCAAAATGTCAGACTTTGATATTTTTCAATGCCGAAAAGGCAATCTTTAGCCATTGTTACATGCTAAATAACCCAAGGTGAAAAAGTCAAAGCTTAGCCATCGTTGCATGATAGAAAGTCAAACTTTGACCTTATTTTCTGGCAGAGGAATAGTTTGAGTCTGTAAAATAGACTGCTACAAAATCCGACAGAAATTTGCAAAATAAAATCAGTTGTTTGCGTTCTGAACTCAACTGTATTTACCCTTCATTTAGTATTTTTTGGGGGATTATTTTATTGCATCTCTCGTGTGAAAATTGAAGCTGCTGACTTTTTGGGGGGGCAGATGGAAAGTAGGGGGGACGGAAGTCCCCCCCCTATTCTGAAGCCACTGTCTACTCATAATATCTAGAGAATTAAAAATGCTTGATAAGTTAAAGATTAATCAATAATAATCTATTGTTTTAGAGGGGGCATACTGGAGCCTGGAATGATTGCATTTGTTACCTAGAATATTTCCAGAAAAGCAGCTGTATTTCTTTTTAGAGTGTGGTTGCACGCACTAAATACATCATCTAGAGGTTAGAGTGGTCACATTGAACTTTCAGCGTGCTGACAAAAATATATACCTTCACTATCAGCGTTCTATTCGCTGTGCTATTCGACAAGGAGCAGGGTGCCAGTGTCTTAGAAGCGTGCTCAGCTGACCATGACCAGTCACTCAAGACTGAAATACCTTACTGACCCACTGATTGAGCGCGGGAAATCGCGCTCATGTACGTCATCTAGAGTTTAGAGAGCTCACCCAGGGTTTCAGCTTACTGCAGAGAATCTAACACTTCACTATCAATGTCCCACTATAAAGGTCTGGTTAAATGAGCAGGGGTCCAGTATCAAGCCTTACCATACCCCCTGCCCCACTACTGACTTGGTTCCTTTTAATAGAACTTTCATGGCTGAGTGACCTTGTGATTGTGTGTGCGCTGCAGTCTAGGAAATCAACAGAAATCACATATTTTCAATGTATAAAATACTCAAGATTAATACCAGGATTCTATAAATGGTTCAAGATCACAGAGAAATGACAATTATGGTATTTTGAGTGTGATAAGTGTACAAAGTAGGAGCAAATAGTATGTTCATCATTGATGAATGAGTATTCAATTATAAATGAATAACAATTGAAAGGTTTACAGTCATTGTCTGCCTGTGTCTACGATTTAAATATATCAAGCACCAGTAGGTCAATCAGGTATTTTGGTTTTGAGTGATTGGGCAGTTGACCAAGACCTTCAATGAAAAATTCAGTCACAACCATGACGAGTCAGGGTGACGAGTTGAATGGGATGTGTGGTATGCTAGACCAGGCACAAGTTGAAATCAAAAGTTAGCCAACATATGACAAACACCTCAAAAGAAATATGCCAATGTATTTATGACTTGATTATGAAACATTTTCACTGTATTAGGATACTCCTATTTTGATTAAGTAATCAGTTGCCATCTGCTGATACATGTAATATATGTCTGTACTATAACGTAAGCCTTGTATTTTTGTCATTGTATACCTATATTGTAACACTATATAAATGTAGAAGCATCAACTCATCATCATCTTATAAACTGGCGAATGTAACTAATTTAGAGAACTGACCAATTGTATTAACGGGAAGAGCTTTCCTCATTGAAAGATGTGAATAAAAGCATTAAAAATGTAGATTTCTATAACATGATTAATATTCCTGTTGGTGATACTTTGGAAAAAACTATTAAATCCATTCTCTGGGTTTATTGAAACATTCTTACTTTTATTTCATGGAGTAATTTAGGTATACCGCACTCTTCCATTATAAATGGAAATAGCATTTGCTCCTAGTTTTTGAAATGTGTTGATCCTAGACTCAGGCAGTTAGAGAAATGTCAAGTTAACTGGGTGCAAGCATGTTAGAAAAGACCACCCATAACTGATTGTAATCCAAATTTTTTGATTGTTATGCATTTATAATTGCACGCTCATTCATCAATGATGAACATATCTTTCGCTCCTAGTTTCTTTTAGACAAGGGCATATATTCTAACAGTGTAGCACCTTATAGAAGCGAGGACATTTGCCACATTCACATTTAACCCCAACATCAGCTGGCTAATCAGAACTGGTTTAACATGTTGACCATTTTCGGTAAGAAACCGAGAACAATATGCTCATAATTATTTTTGTTGTGCTAATTGTTGCCATGTATCCGGCCGTTACACTGCACGAACATCATTATTTTACATATATGGATGCGCCCGGCGTATATAAGTAGGTATTTTGCATATACAAGGTGGTCCAATTCATGTGTGTATACACCTCATCTGTTGGCGTATGTAAGGATTCAGTGAAGAGGGCTTCACTGAGAGCGGGTGGGGGGAGGTGTGGGAGGGGGGCGGGGGGAGGACTTCCTACTGAGAACACCTGTACTTCTACCAACACGAACGGGCGGGAGGCGGCGGAGGGAGAGGATATTTCCTCTCATATATGCCGGGTGTGAAATACAGCCAAGATGGGTCCGTATATAATGCCTGGGCATATATATATACATATATATGAAAAGAAGTCAATATTCAGCCAATACATGCACTTCCGCAATGGCATATATATGAATAAAATGGTGGTTTTGGTGCAGTATTCCTGACAAACAGCAATAAGGCCTGTTTCCATTGGCTAAGTCTTGTCGCCGATCTACAGTCCGGAACCACCGACGAACTTTTGGCACTGCTGACCCAAAATCGGTCATTGGAAACGATCCAGTTTGTGAAATGACCCGCAACTTTTTCTACTTAGATTATGCAATGTGGCACCACCCACCACTGAGTGAAAGCTTGGTTATTGAATGAAATCTGCTACCCTCACTGATTTTTCGATATCGACGCACAATTGGTGGCACCATCGACAGACTTTCAGAGTAACTCAAAATAGCTGCACCGCTTTAATTGGCCAATCGAAAAGGGCTTTATATGGATTATAGCCTAAATGCTTGGGACACACCAAGTGAGTAACGACAGCGATCTCCAAAATCACCAACAAGAATCTGTGCAATATTATTTCATAGTAATAAGTCCAACTGATGATTTAGCATCTCTGAAGCAATGATATGGTTAAATATGAAATGAAAACACACATACATGCCATATTGTGATTCCGGAAATCGCTGCATTTCTTGCTTGGTTTTTCTCCAGCTTTATGCTGGGGACACACCAAACGAGTCAAGGCGGCGATCTCTGGAATCACCATACAAAATAACATATATGTGAAATATTATTTTATAGTAATATCTCCAACACCGATAATTTAATCAGGTGAAATATCAAATATGAAATAAAAGATCACATACTCACCATTTTGTTTTGGCTATTCCAGAAATCGCTGTGTTTCTCGCTTGGTGTGTCTCCAGCTTAAAGCCTTGTGGGATTGGAAGTTTCTAGTCAAGCTTAAAGCCGGAGACACATCAAGCGTGAAACGCAGCGATTTCCGGAATAGCCAACACAAGGTTGTGTGGGGACCCGTGCAAGTCGACTATGACTTTGGCACGTCTACTACGCCTTTCTAAGTATAGCCGCGGCCGGGACAGCCGAGCAAGCTGTGGGACAGGTTTATAAAACTTGTTTTCCCGCGGTTTTGAAGTGGCTATCCGCCACTGGCTATTATAGACACCGTGTTGGGACCAGTCTAGACTGGTTTCTCAGCTGTCAGGTTGAGAACCAGCAGTGAGGATTGATCCTGAGGAGTTAGACAGGGAACTAGCGGAAACCACTGGTTTGCTGGTGACCAGGCTGACTAAGAATACCCCTTTGGAGAATCAGCGGGATTCTTGCACATGCTCAGTGGGGACATGGGCTGTATATAAGCAGCCTGCTGTGGCTTACTGAGACACACTGGGGTGTGGAGAGACTACGTGCGGTCTCTCTGCAGGGCTCTGTCTCTGTGCTCCACCAACGGGAGCTAGTTCTCAGGACTAGCTGTTGACCGGTTCTGGTCCCCTAGGGGGTGGAGTCAGAGTATCTCAGTTCTCTAGGAGGAGAGGGTCGGACCTGTGTGTCCCTTCTCCGGATAGAGTTCTGGGATCCCGAGAGATGCGATCAGGGTTGTGTCCACTGACCAGAGAGGTTTTTCGTTGTGTACCTGCTCTGTGAAGGTGTTTGACCTCCCTGTGATCCTCGAGGGCAGAGCCACGGTGCTGGGTGGTTGTGGTAAAACACAGCTGCGGGTTAGCGGGTTGGACCAGCACCGAGATGGCATCTTGGACCAAATACTGTAGTGGTGCTCGGGAGGAGCTTTGGCTGGACCCGTCACCCAACCATTACAGTAGCATGCCTGTGAGTTATTATTTCACACACACATCTGAGAATCTAGGGTCTTGGAAACAATAATCAGGTAAATTATAAAATAAAAGATTGCATACTCACCATTTTGTTTTGGCTATTCCGGAAATCGCTGTGTTTCTCACTTGGTGTGTCTACGGCTTCAATCCTGACACACCAAACGAGTAAAGGCATTGATCTCTGGAATCGCCAACACAAAATGGCGTATATATGAGGCATTATTTTCATAGGAATATCTCCCAATGATAAATTTGGAAGCAATAACCAGGTGAAAGCAATAATAAGGTTAAATATGAAATAATAGCTCCAATACATGCCATCTTGTGTTTGGGATTCTGGAAATTGCTGCGTGATTCACCTGGTGTGTCTCCAGCTTTAATGCCTTGTGAGATATTATTTTATACAAACATCTAAGAATCTAGGGTCTCGTAAGCAATAATCAGGTGAAATATGAAAGAATAGTTCACATACTCGCCATTTAGTATTGGTGATTCCGGAAATCGCTGCACTCATAAAACCCTTTCAACGAGACTCGAAGAAGAATACCAGAGATCTTGCGGTGTGTCCACTTCATTGATCCCTCCGTGCTGTCCCCACTCGAGAATAAATTCATCACAGCACGACTCTGATGCTGGAGACACACCAAGCGAGAAACCCAGCAATTTCAGGAATCGCCAACACAAAATGGCCTGTATGTGAGCTATTATTTCATATTTCACCAGATTATTGGTTCTGAGATGCTACATTAATGGTGGGAGACATCAATATGAAAAAATATCACATATTCTCGCCAATTTCTGTTGGCGATTCTGGAGATCGCTGCCGTTACTCGCTTGGTGTGTGTCCTCGGCATAATACCGGGGACACACCAAGCGAGTCAAGGTGGCGATCTCTGGAATCGCCAACACAAAACTTCACGTATGTGAAATATTTTTTCACAGTAATATCTCCCTCTGATGATTTAACATCTTGGAAGCAATAATCAGGTGAAATATGAAATAATATAGCTCACATAGACGCCATTTTGTGTTGGCGATTCCATATATCGCTGCCATTCTTGCTCAATGTGTCTCCGGCTTTATGCCGGGGACACACCAAGCGAGTAACGGCAGCGATCTCCAGAATCGCCAACAAAAATGTGCGTCTGTGTGCGATATTATTTCCTAGTAATATCTCCCACCAATAATTTAGCATCTCTGATGCAATAATCAGGTGAAATGTGAAATAATAGCTCACATATACGCTATTTTGTGTTGGTGATTACGGAAATCGCTGCGTTTCTCGCTTGGTGTGTCTCCGGCATGAAGCCGGAGACACACTAAGCGAGTCAAGGTGGCGATCTCTGGAATTGCCAATACAAAATAGCATTTATACGTGATATTTTTTCATAGTAATAGTGGGAAACTATGTTCCGGTGAGCAAAAGTTCAAAGTTACGAGGTAATTACTGCCCGCGGCTGACGCCTTGGGCAGTAATTTTTCCAAGCCTTACCAAGTAACTTTGACTTTTGCTTACCAGTACTTGGTTTCCCTATTCCTATATACCTTCAAATATCGATAAAAATGCTTAATTCTTTACCTGAAACACTTCCGAAGCAGATGGCCACCCTTATCGAGTAACCACAACAGCTATTGTTTCGTCCCGCTGCTGTATTGTATCACGTGATCAGAGCGGGACGAAAACATGAGAGCGGGACGAAAACGTCAACCTCGACACATAACTTATTTTTAATGCACCCCCTAGCAGCGGTATGGAACTCTAGTTAGTTCAATAATGGGTATATAGGAATATCTTCCACCGATACTTTAGCGTATTAGAAGCAATAATCAAAGGAAATATGAAATAATAGCTCACATACACGCCATGTTGAGTTGGCGATTCCAGAAATCGCTGTGTTTCTCGTCTGGTGTGTCTCCGGCTTGAGGCTGCTATCCTGTCATCACTGTATAACTTCTTGGAGAGTAAGTTTCCAGTCAATCTTGTGACTAGTGCAGATTTGGACACATGCAGTATTAGTTACAGCACGTGTCGTTGGAGCAGTCTACCACTCCTCTTTCCTGTTGAGCCGGTGGATTGTGCATATCTTTGGCAGATATTGACAAAGTAATTAAATTTATTTTTTATGCTATAGACAGGTGTGCGGCCACCGGATCGTTGATAAACGTGATAAGAATTAGAGTTTGTGTCCAGCACCAGTGATTGGCTTAACGGAATTAGACATGGTACACATTGGTCTTTTCTTAAATCTTTTTTTATTCATTCAACAGTAGATACAAAAACATATCCAACATAAGGCGTTCTTCCATATTTAGGCCCTGTCTCCACTGTGCGATCCAAGGTACATAGGTAGGCCCAGTCTCAGACGGGAGGTACCTTCAGGATCGCAACGCGGCCAAACGCACAGTGGAGACATCAAGTTTCCCTCCAGTCTGAGACTGGGCGTACCGGTACACCCAGTCTCAGACTGAAGGTACCGTATATACCCGGGATCGCAAGCGTTTTTAAATATCAAACCTGTTTGATATTTGGTACTTCCAGTCTGAGACTAGGCGTACCCTATGTACCTAGAATCGCAAGCGCCCCAGTCGCAAGCGGGGTAGTCTCCACACAGAATCGATGTTACCTTGCGATCCGAGGTACATGCGGTACCCAGGATCGCAAGCTGTATGGAACATCTCGCTTGCGATCCTGTATCTCCAGAGGTACAGGATCGCAAGCCCCCCCCCCAATCGCACAGTGGAGAAAGGCCTTAATAGTCAAAACGGGAAGTACAAAGCATAGCACAGCACAGGGCCATACAATATACAGACACAAAAGACAAATACAATAAAAAACATACACCTTTTTTATATAAAGCTTTATGTATTTATACACCATTCATATGAATATTAAAGACTTACTCCAACCTCATGCTGTATGATGTTTCGATATAGCGTGTGTAATGTATAGACAATAAACGATGGTGTTGTGGACAGGCGACCGTAAACCACGAGAGGTTGACGCCTAGTAATACAATAGAGCTAGCGACATGAACCTCGAGCCACCTGCTCACATAACCACAGTTTGTTGCATCCATCGTTTTGAATAAATCAATCCCAGTGATTGCAATATTAAAGGGTATAACAGGGATTATTTCTTTGGTAGATAGCACATATGGACTATTTTCCCGTATACCATAGCTTTGAGGCAGATACCACAGATTTCAATCAGTTATGGTATCTGCCATGCTTTATATAATGGGTCGAGGTTTACTGAGTCCCCATACATTTTCAATGGGTTTTTGTATACGATGGATAATAAATGTACATGCAGCCATAGGTATCAAACTATCAGTTTAAAAAAATGAAACAGATTAAAAGGCAGAATTTAGAGCTCTATATCTACAACACAATCAATATGAAGTCATTCTTATAACAACACTATAATTCTATAAATTTTATAAGTAATTCATAATAAATATCAGGAATACAATGCCACGCATGCAGATTCTAAACCAGTCACAGTCAAGGCAGGAATACAAGGTGGATCAAGGCACACCTTCAATCTGTTAGACATCTTGGCTCCTCCTCTTAATAGGTAAAAATGTCTTTTTTTTCTTTTTTTTTATTTGTACAAAGAGAAGAACATGCCACGGCCTCTGCTTAGCTTGTAATAAAAATCGAACATGCTCGATGTTGTTGTAGCCTTGTAGGAAGGCTCCGGACAAGCTTCCAATCGTGGCTTTGTCGTGGTTGGTGGAGGCCCCCCTTTAAGGGGGGCCTCCACCAACCACGACAAAGCTACGACAAGCGGCGACAAGAAAGTTCCAATCGCCGCTTGTCGCAGCCTTGTTGTAGTCTGAGGGTGTCGGGAAGTGCACGCTCCACCAAAATTTAATATTGTAGACCTCTGTGACATGCTCCCGACAAGCTTCCACTCGCAGCCTGTCGTGGCCTTGTCATAGACTCTTGTTGGGAACTGGGGTCCACCAACCACGACAAGGCTACGACAAACCTTCCAATCGTAGGCCTGTCATGGACCTTGTCAGGAAGCCATTGTCGTAGCCTTGTCGTGGTTGGTGGACGCCCCCCTTTAATCTAAATCTATAATTAAAGAAGTCATTGTTGTTGCAGTCCACTGTGTGTGTCTTTATATAAATGGGTGATTAATAGTATGATGGTAGTGTGACGATGTGGAATGCTCAAGATCAACCACTGTATTCTGTTTCCATACATGTACGTGGCTCTTTAATCTGATATATGATAGTTTTCTGCTCTTCTTTCAATATCTTCATTCATGCATTCTAGGACTGCTGGTTAAAAAGACTGCCTTTCTATGTATGTGAGCAATCTTTCATAATTCAAGGTGGCTCCCAATATGGCTGTATTCATTATAACTCGGAAAAAAACTATGATCTCAGGAATCGCGAACACAAAATGATATGTATGTGAAATCTCTTTGATACCACTGATAATTTAGCGCCTCTGAAGCAATAACCAGGGAAGATATGAAATAATAGCTCACACACACACCATTTTGTGTCGGAAATTTCAGAAATCGCTGCATTTTTCGCTAGGTGTGTTCCCGGCTTTCGGAATGTCTACAAGATACACATATGACTACGATTAGCTACAATGGGCTACGAAAAACATTTTGGATCTCATTGGGAGCTCTATGATTGAAATTTTTTTCGAGTCGTAAGGCCTATCGGGACCAGTATCGGCGTTGGTGGGTGCAAGACTTAATGGTGATTAAGTGATTCAAACTATGTTTTCTATGTGGTGTCACTGTATACTTGTATAAATGCTGAGGTCCCTTCTATGCTCACTACCGCCACCTAGTGTTTCCACCACTCACAAAATCATTTACTCCCTTGTCACACTATAGTCCGTTCACGCACCGCACTGCCTTCAGGTTACGGTACATGAAGGTCTAATAGAGCATGGCTCTGACTGGCCAGCCACCTTCGGTAAGAGGAATTTAGTGGTTGGTTGTTATATTTATAGAATCGGTTTGACAGGCAGGAACCCTTAACTGTAGTATGCCCCATTTTCGCCAGGGCCAGGGCCAGGGCACTCAGGCTTTCTAATACAGACTGAAAAACGCCCTGGCCCTGGCGACAAGAGGGTGTACTAGAGTCTAGGTAATACTCTGGTTACTGGCAAATCACTCAGGACAGCTTAGTACCAGCGAAGGAAGGAATTCCAACCTTAAAATGGCAGCGCAAAACAGTCTCAGTTTGAGCCTGTGTGCCCTGGCGCTGGCGACAACAGACTGTACTAGAATCTAGTCACACTACACTGTCCACCACTACGAGGGTGGTCAGAGGAGGTACACAGCGCAGCGCCCTCTGCAGTGTTGAGCGATAATAAAGAACCAAAACAACACGCTACGAACACTACGATCCACTGCTTCCTAACAGATACAGAATCGCTTGTATAGACGTTTTCATAAAAGTTCTAGATGCGATTAACCAACCAACATCTCCCAAACACTTTGTTTTGTAGCACTAGTGCTTCTTTTAGGAATGTCATCCTCTATGAATTATGAATTCTATCTGGATTTCAGTTGACAGTTGAGTGAGACTCTCTTAGTAAAAATATGGCAAATTTGGCTTACTTTGAACAGCTACTGTGGGCAAACAACTTAAGTTCTATCAAAGATCTTTTGATGTATTGATAGAGTGATATTTGATTTATTTAAAACTACCAAAGAACTGAATAGCACCTATGGCCTTATATTGGTTTTTGGTCTTGGAATACAGCACATTTCTTGACAATGACTATAGTCTGCTAACTTCAACCGCTTGAAACTCGGATATGATGTCACTAAATGATCATATAAACCCAATATTTACAAAGATCCAACTTTTTCCTACAAATAGGATGCAGGTGGGTCACAGAACATTATCTATAGCCTAAATCTAACCCAAACCTTTTAATTGCTATTCATATATAATTGCACGCTCATTCATCTATGATGAACATCTTATTCGCTCATAGTTTTATCGGGAGGTGCATCATAGACCATATTGGATCCATGAGATTATGAAGCCAACAAAATGTGTGACATAAATAAACTCAAACTCAAATGTCTGTGACGTCTCTTGATAGTATCATCCATGTTATTAGAGCTTGCTTGCATGCCCTATATATATTGCCTAAAGGTTAGAGTGGTAAAACATAGGCTTCCTGCGCACTGCAAAAGAACCGTCCCTTCACTATCTGTGTGCTATTCACTATGATAGTGAGAACAGAACAGGGAGCCAGTGTCACAGGGTCTTAGAGGCATGCCCTGCTGACTATGACCAATCACCCAAGACCAAAATACCTCATTGACCTTACCTGATATGTTAGGATCCTACACTCAGTCAGTTGCAGAAATGTCAAGTTGATTCAGTGCAAGTGGGTTACCGAAAACTATCCATAGACTGAATGTAACCTAAACCTTTTAATTGTTATTCATTTATAATCAATGAACATTCTATCTGCTCCTAGTACTACGATGCTACATTCTGTATATCCTCCATTGATCATGGACAGACTTCACTGCACGAAAATCACCATTTTATTCATATATATGCCATCGTGGAAGTGCATGTATTGGCTGAATATTGACTTGTTTTCATATACGCCCAGTATTTATATACGGAGACGTCTGGGCTGTATTTCACACCAGGGGGCAGTTTCATAACCCAGGATCGACCAAGTAGACCCTGTTCTGTACGCCATAGAGACCCAGAGACGATGTGGGTCAATTTTAGTCAACACTCATTTTTTTATTTTTTTTTGGGATTATTTTTATTAGGGTAAACATCTGTACAGAATTCACGGGCTCGGCCTTTGCCGTTCTTCCGCCCGGTCCCTCATCATTGATATTACAATGTTTGAGTTGTAGCACTTAGAGCAGCTTTTCTTGAGACATTACAATTAACAATTTTTGTTAATACCAGATACACCTGCGGGAGAGTGATGGGATGCGATGAGATGGTAATACGAGATGAATTTCACACACAAAATACATGTTCAGATAGTTTCAACATTTTCTCTCATTTTTTGTTGTTGGCATCGTCCTAGACAATGTATATAGGTAGATATACAACGCACATAATGAGCCAGCAGTGGTTGCAACAACTGCCAACCATATTAAGGGGAATGGTTGCAAAACAAACCATCTACATAACTTGTGTCTTAATTTAGATACCATCATATTTGGGTGTAGTTGTAACACAAGCTACACAGAATCACCAGTTCTAACATAAGCTGGTCTAAATAAAGCAGCTAGGGTACGAGTTTTTTATCAGTAGTTTGGATGACCTTATGTATGACTAATACTGTCTTAGACAACAGACTTAAATATCATTAGACGATAACCCTTGTACGAGGTACAGAAAAGGGTTTGATTTAGAAGATGGCATGGACTCAAACGTCTGTGATGTCTCTTGATAGTATCATCCATGTTATTAGAGCGTGCTTGCACGCATTATATATTGCCTAAAGGTTAGAGTGGTAAAACATAGGCTTCCCGCCACCCGCTCTCAGTGAAGCCCCGTTCCGCCCTCCCCCCCCCCCCCCCCGCTTTGATTTGGGGCAGCTCCAACCCCAACAAAGGCATGTAATCATGTGTGAAAGCGGCCAGGCAGCCGGGGGACGCTTATTTGTTTCACCCCAGATATTTTTTCTCAATAGACTTAATATTGGGAACTCGTATCTAACGCCCATGAGATATTTAGGAAAAATATCCAATGGGGGATTAAGTCACAAATGTTAGCCCATTAATCAATATTAAGGGTGAGATAAATTCAGAAACCCATTCAAGTTTAGGGTCAGAGCTTGATCCCATCTCGTTTGAATCGCTACATAATTCACGCGGCTTTGCCTTATGAATTACTACGCGATTCAAACTCGATGGGATACAAGCTCTGACCCTAAACTTTCATAGGTTTCCTCTATAATATGCCTACAGATGAGGCGTATACACACAGGGAATAGGACGACCTTGTATATGCAAAAGCATACTTATATACGCTGGGTGCATTCATATGTAAAATGGTGGTGTTCGTGTAGTGCTTGGAGTCCGAAAAATGCAGCGATTTCCTGAATCGCCAACATAAAATTGCGTGTATGTGAGGTGTTATTTGATATTTCACCTGATTATTAGTTCTCACATGCACACCGATTAGAATACTAGGAGTAAATAAAGTGTTCATCATTGATTAATGAGCTTACACTTTTATATGAATAACGACTAAGAGGTTCGGGTTGTAAACATTAAAGGTCCGACCCCTTGTCGCACATGTTTTATGGTCCCATAAATGCCCCCTCGGCGGGGTTTATGACCCATATTGCGATGGATTCATCACACTCAATCGCATGTAAAACCCAGGGTATGCCCCACTGATGCGATGGAATCGTTGCATCAATTCTGGCACCACCTTTGTATAATACTCATAAAACTTAATTTCTAATATTGATAAGGTACTCACATCTAATCATAATTATATCACTTCTCAACCTCACGGTTTACAAGGTATCAGAATAAAACATGGGCTACAGTTAGAGCCTGCTGTTTTCACACCTTTCACACCTCCTCACACCTTCCATACAAATAAATGCTGTGGTCAGAGCAGCTTGTATAACTACATGGATTCAATGCAGTGTATTCAGTTTATATAGAAGTACAAAGGGAATTACTCTGTATTTGTGCGACGAATCCATAGCAAATCATGAACATTTCATGATGTGCGATGCGACGGATCCATCGCATCGCACACAATCGCACACGCGCGCAAGCCCGGCCCCACAGGAGCGATTGTCTGCGATGCGACGGGCGGCGCCGTTTTTAAGGCCCTCCACGGCCGTTTATGACTCTTTATGGACTTGCGACAATCGCATCGCACCAGTGGGGCCGGGCCTTTAGTCTATGGATCGTTTTCTGTAACCACTTGCACCCAGCAAACTTGCCATTTTTCTAACTGCCTGAGTCTATCTGTAGGATCCGAAAATATCAAACACCAGTAGGTCAATGATGTATTTCCGTCTGGAGTGATTGGTCATGGTCAGCTGGGCATGCTTCTGGCACCCTGTTCCCTGTCTATTAGACCGCATTAGTGTGACGTCATTTGACCTGCCGAGAGCGAGGTTTCCCTATGTTCTGGTGCCAAACATTGGGATATCCCTTCACTGAGTGCAGTCACTGGCGAACTGAAACGTCTGGAAGTACCTAGTTCTGCAGAATATTTAACTGTTCTATGGCATTGACACAAATGTAACAACATAATAACTTTCTCCTGACTGCACTTATTAGTGTTGCCACACTTTCAAATATTCGAAGAACAACTTGACACATCTATTGAGACTGGACTGCAAGGTTGGTGCCAATGTTATGAAATCAAATATTGGTCTAGCATTAGTCTTACCAGCAAACATTTTCATATTCCAGTCACAGGTCAGTTCTCAAACATGTATCCTCATAGATCTATTCTCCACTTACTTTATTTATACTGGATTAACACTAAAAACATTCATTATTAGTCGGCAGCATATCGGCCTCGATACTACGTCTATGCGGTGCTTCGCAGAGTTTGGACTTGTTTGGCACCAAAATGCCACATGGTAAGTGGGAAATCCCAATGATGACGTCAGGACTAATGCGGTCTATAGCACAGCGAATAGCACACAGATAGTGAAGGGATAGATTTTTCCCGGCATGCTGAAAGTGTATGTGACCACTCTAACATTTTATAGGCAATGTATATAGGGCGTTCAAGCATGCTCTAATAAGATTGCTGATATGTGAAATGGTGAACGCCCAACGCGCTTCGGAGGGTTGTTGTGGCCCCTAAGATTCGAGGTCAACTCTCGACTGTAGAGCCGTCCCAAGGCACTAGAAAATATTATGTAAGGAGGTCAGGGTGAAGGTCGGGGTTTGCTGCGAATGCAGTCATTGGCTACTCGGTCTACTTTATTCCCTATATAGACTTAAGGTAATGGGACGACTCCATGCTGGATCGCCTCACAGTAAGCACAACACTGAACACATTAAGCCGTCTCCACTGTGCGATTCTAGGTACATAGGTCAGTGTACTTTCCCTCACGCCTCCGCTAATTTATGCGGCGACCGAGACATTCACTGCGAACGGGAGACAGGTACACTGGCCACCAGAGCAGACGTTTGCTATGACGAAATTCAAACGCCAATATCTTCGGGACGGAGCGGATCTTCTTCATTTTTGGCACGATTGTAGGTTATATATATATGCCCTACCCGTGTTTAAAGTGCATTGCTTAATTCGTATAGACAGCACGGGAAATGCTCTATATATATACGCACAGTGAGGTTTGATAGAACCTGAGACACTTCTATACTTGAGACACTTTTAGCGACGATCTCACGTGGCGCACTACGATACTGTCTATAGTACACCCGCCATTTTGTGTCTTCCAAACTGTCTTCCATTCGCAGAGATGTCTTAGGGTATCGTTGGCCGATTATGTTGTGAATGAAAAACAAGTTCCGATCGCAACGCGGCAAAACGCACAGTGGAGACTGCAAGTTTCCCGCTAGTCTGAGACTGGGTGAAGGAGGTACGCCCAGTCTCAGACTGGAGGTACCGCATGTAAATATCAAACATGTTTGATATTTGGTATGCCCAGTCTGAGACTGGGCGTACCCTATGTACCTAAAATCGCAAGCGCTTCAGTCGCAAGCGGGGTGGTCCCCACACAGAATCGATGATACCTTGCGATCCGAGGTACATGTGGTACGCCAAGCTGGTACCTCGAGCCGGTTTCAGACTGGAGGTACTGGATCGCAAGCTCCCCCAGTCGCACAGTGGAGAAAGGCCTTAAAGTGGGATTCACACGGTGGGATTGACGTACTTCACATGCCGTTTGCCTGAGACAAATCCTATTTAGATTCGGTACTGGAACACAATCTCCTCGTGTGAATGACATGGTTCCATTTTGCTGAGACAACTTTTTTCTCTCTTGCAATTGTCGATGACAATCAACCCTAACAAGGAACAGAATCTCATAAGATTTGGACTTTAAACAGGTCTAAAAATTAGAGGGGTATTTTGGTGAGACAAATGTACTTCACACCTTCTCCCACAGTTTGTGAGTCTCAGTGGTCCTAAATTACACCTATTCACATGGGGAAGTACCCTGAGTCGGCGACTGCGTACCCTGTGTACTCTGTGTAAGGATGTAGGGGGTGTAGGGGTTAGACTATGTACCTGTCTTCCCATGTGAATTGAATCCGCCATGTTACCCTGAGACTGTAGGACACCCCAGTCTGTGAAACTTTTTACCCAGCTGGAAATTGTAGCCGACTGGTGCAAAGGTGTGAAGTACACCAGTCTCAGGTCCATTTGTCCCATCGTGTGAATCCCACTTTAGCAGAGGTACACTCTCGATATAAAGTGCTTCTCTCTGTGCTAGTGGGACCAGAGATGCAGGGACCCTCGCTACAGTGTCTTCCCTCAAAGACACGCTTTAATATTGGAAACCCGATCCAGTCGCAAACACTAGAGTTTTGTGTGTGACAAACCTTGGCAGGAAACTGGATTAAAAGGACACGATCTACCTCTCACCAGGTGAGTTGAATGTAGGTAAAGTATTCACCCCAGGGACCTGTTTCAGTAGTTTCGTGACATATCTAGATGGCGTCTCTGACACCATACGGACAGATCACAAGATTGCAATCGATGACACGCCGAGTTTCACTCACTTCTCGTAGGAATTAAGCAATGACACTTTAACATGAGTAGGGGATACATATAACCTATAATCGTCCCAAATATGAAGAAGATTGGCCACTCCGATGCTCTGATATTTGCTAGTTTTTTTCCCGCTGTTGCTTGCACTGTTGGTGCCGCTGTTGCTGTCTGTCTAGGCCTAATGTCACGAGCCTACTGAAACAGGTCCCTGATCTCTATTCAGGGGTGAACAGCTGTCCTAGGTTATTAGGCGAGGCAATTTGCAGTTTGGGAACCAGCGAGGAAGACTGAACAAAATGGCTGGATTTGAGAACCAGCCATACTCCACTGGAAAACTACCTCTTATACACAGTTATAAAGCAACAAACACCTAATTTGATGGTTGGCGAAGACAAATGGGTACATATTTATTGATTCAATTTTGATTTTATACATGTCAGATGGCGGCCAGTGAGAAATGACGACCCGGTGGAGGTCTCTATGGCAGAGGAACCCGGCCCTGTACAGGGCGGGGTAAACTGGCTAAGTTGAATGGTGTTTGGCCAGTTCTGCTACACCACGGGGAAACTGGGACCTGTTTAACAAAATAGGCTCGCACATGAAGACCCTTTACTGTACATTGTATAAGCGTTATCGTTTAATAATCTTTAAGTTCGTTCACTAAGACAGTCCTGGCCGTCCATAAGGTCATCAATAAGTGTTGAATAAAAATAACGTTAACCCACATCGTCCCTGGGTCTCTCTGGCGTACAGAAAAGGGTCTACATGTACGATCGTAGATTATCAAACGGGCCCCTGTTGTCTGGTCGACAGTAGAAAGCCCAGGTTCTACACTCGGCGCACATTGGCCTAGTTTCAAGGTGTTTACTGATGTCGTGCAAAAAGTTATGACAGAGTCTTTCTTTTTCCAGGTGAAGATTCATTCAGTACTCTTGATATATGCGTTCTACTTGCTTGAAATACATACGTTCTTAGTCTGTATATCTAGTAGTCATCGAATGATGCATGAGCGTGATATCTAAATTCAGGCGAATTTATTGATAGCATTACAATTCAGGGTACTTTTATTTTCAGAAGCTTACACTGCACGAAAAACACCATTTTATACGCCATCGCGGAGGTGCATGTATTGGCTGAATATTGACTTGTTTTCATAGATATACGCCCAGGGTTTATATAAGGACGTGTCTTGGCTGTATTTCACACCAGGCGTATATGAGAGGAAATATCCTCTTCCCCCACTGCCTCCCGCCCGTTTGTGTTGGTAGAAGTATAGGAAACCCTCCGCCGCCCCCCCCCCCCCCACCTCCCCCCCCGCTCTCAGTGAAGCTATCTTCACTGGACGCTTATATGTACACCTACAGATGAGGCGTATATATCCACGGGGAATAGGACGACCTTGTATGCGCAAAAGCCATACTTATATATGCCAGGTGCATATCAATCAGGGCAGCTTAGTACCAGCAGAGGTAGGAATCTCTACCTCAAAATGGCAGCGCATAACAGTCTCAGTTTGAGCCTGTGCGCCCTGGCCCTGGCGACAACGGACTGTACTAGAGTCTAGTGTCTCAGTGTACCCAGCTGACCATGACTCAGGACCAAAATATCTCGAGACCCACTCAGGGCCCTGAGACCCACTGGTGCTTGATGTGTTTGAATCATAGACTCAGGCAGTTGCAGAAATGGCAAGTTAATTGGGTGCTACATGATACATGAATAACAATTAAACGGTTTGTGTTACATTTAGTCTGTGGATAGTTTTCTGGAAGCTAATGGAACCCAGTCAACCTGTTATTTCTGCAACCACCTGAGTCTAGGACCCAAAAATATCAAGGTCAAGCACTAATAGGTCATTGAGGTATTTCGGTCTCTAGTGATTGGTCATGGTCAGCTGAGAATGCTAAGACCCTGAGACACTGGCACCCTGCTCCTTTCACACTATCACAGTGAATAGCATGCAGATAGTGAAGGGATAGTTTTCTGGCAGCATGCTAAAAGTGTATATATGTAACTACTCTAACCTGTTGGTCTATAGATGATGTATATAGGCGTGCAAGCACACTCTAATAAAGTTCATTATAGCTTGTATCCAAAGAACTAGGAGCTAATGATATTTCCATTTACAATGGATGAGCGCTGGGTATCATATTATGATATGATAAACTTGCTAATATGACTACCTCACTAAAAGACCACTTCAATACCTAAATGTCAAATTTCTCATCACTAATACAACCATGAAATTTCATGGTTTGACTATATAATAGGTGATAATATGCTTATTATCTTTTGTTTTATTTAAATGTTCATAATAAAAGACTTGAGCAAGTCTAGGGATAGGTAGGTATTGACCTATAATCAGCTGGCAGGCGATTCCAATGCATGGGACGTAAATAGTACATAACTCTATGTTTACAGAAGAGCACATGGGTGAATAACTGGTCAAACTGGTTTGCTGGCTCTGCATGTAGGGAGTGTGTCCCATCAGAAACCAGTATGCTCAGGCTAAATAAAGAGCAAGGCAAACGCAACTAGGTGCAACACCTGTATAAGATATGACTTGCCCAAATTGTATGACATATATGAGTAGTGTTGAATATGTATGTGGTCAAATCTGGAATGGTTTACAGATAATAGTAAGACAAACACCAACACTGAAGTCAGAACAAATGTATTATTATGTGAATATAATCTTAATAAAGAAATTTTGAAAAAAAATACCAGTAAAACACCCAGTATATAATAATTCACTTAAGCAAGTCTATTGTCAAGACTCAGACACAAGGCTGGCTCACTGGGTCAAAGAATGGAGAACTGGTTTTATAGCCGTCTGCAAAGTGGGTCTGATTATGACACGCTCAAGTGTGTCCAATCATATGCGACTCTTTGAATACAATGTATTTAGGTGTGTCCCATCAGTTTTGAACTATTTTTAGGAACTAAGTCAGTAGTGGGGCAGGGGTATGGTTAGACTGTGATACTGGACACCTGCCCATTTCACTAGGCCTTTCCAGCTGGTGCATTGATAGTGAAGGGTTAGATTCTTTGCAGTAAGCTGAAAGCCTGTGTGAGCATTCTAACCCTTCTAGATGACGTATATTATATATGAGCGCGATTTCCCGCGCTCAACCAGAACCTCTGGAAAGCCCACTCACGGCCGTTCAGCGTTGCGCCTATGGGAAGAACTCGTGGCGAGCCTTGTTTTCAAGATACAGGGGAGGTGGACTTCCGGTTATCCATTCGACACATGGAAACAGTGGTGTGGGAATATCTCCACCGAGGCCCCTAGCGGATACCCCAGGTACCAGGGTACATTATAAACAGATGTAGTCGGACATATTAGAAGTGTGAACCGGATGTTCTGCTCCCCTGTAGGACTCAGCCCATGCGCGCCACTAGTTCACAGGGCTGCACGGCGAGTGGGACTTCCAGTGGTTCTAGACTCTAGTACAGTCTGTTATCACCAGGGCCAGGGCACACAGGCTGAAACTCAGACTGTTATGTGCTGCCATTTTGAGGCAGGAATTCATGCCTCTGCTGGTACTCAGCTACCCTGAGTGATTTGCCAGTAACCTGTGTTTCATTCCTCAAGCATAGGTCCTAGAGTACTTATCTTTTAATGGGCATGTACCAAATAAATCAGCTTGGAGAGTTATAACTCTACTTCGACAGCCTCGCTAACATGGAAAATGAGGACTCAATAAAGAAGATAAAAAAAACATATCTTCTACCACAGTAATACATCTGTATTACTTATAACTGTAATAAATTGTTATAACATACTTGCCTCTTGGGTTAATGAGGCGACAACCTATCAATTTTAGATTATATGTCAGTAAACTACGCCACTGTCGAATGGATAACCAGAAATTCTGCCTGTATCTTGAAAACGAGTTTGTCCCACACTCTCCCCCCTGATCTTTCACGGCGCTAGCACTGGCTTAATCTCTGCCCCAACCCAGTGACATCATACCTGGTTCTCAGGGTATCCACTAAGTACAGGATGAACCAGCCAACATTTCAGATTCAAAACAAGGCAACTGTCAAAAGTTATACAAGTCAAACAACTCACATATCATGAGTATGGAAATATTGGAATTGTTAAAGGAGCTTCACAGACAATCCAGCTGTTTCCTTTTCAGGCTTAAACCATTTTATAATGGGATTCCACAGTTGATTAGACTGCCCCTTCAGAGGAGCACATGGGAATTGTTGAAAAAACAAAGCCCTGCAACACATGAGGTACTTTCCACTGTAGAAAGTATTCCCAGAGACTGTGTCTGGTTTGACATTAGTGACAATAGAAATGAGAATATTTTATTTACCATATAAATATGTGCATCTCTATTTACATGTAGAACACAAAATACCCTGCAAATCTCTCAGAATTTAGTATAATTGAAAAACTTGCGTATGGGCCAGATTTGAGCCCAAACAGGCAGCTTGGGGCAGAGATACAAAGCGACCGCAGGAAGTAGAGCGCAGGATATCTGCTGGGAGAGTGTTTGTCCCATAGGAGCAACGTTGAACGCCCGCAGTGTGCTTTCCAGGGGTTCTAGTTCTATGCTTTAAATAGAACAGTCAACCCTGATATTCCTCTCACTGAAGGGGACTGGCCAATAGTGGCCATGCTCTGTTAGACCTTCACGTAACGTAAGACTAAGGCGACGTGGTGTGTAAACGGACTACCAGTGGTTCTAGTTCTCAGCTTGAATCCTTCCCTGACTGGCCCATGTATCACATTATCACTACGAGGAGGTATGGAGTATTTAAAGGGGTACAGGGACTGAGCCAATCTACAACAAAACTTTATAAGAATGCAGTGTGTATATTGTACGCGTAATATGTAACGTGGGTAAGCTAAGGTAAGACATAACTAGGAGCAAATAGTATGTTCATCATTGATGAATGAGCGTGAAACTATAAATGAATAGGGCCTAACAATTAAAAGGATTGGGTTACATTCAGTCAATAGATAGTTTTCTATAACCCACTTGCACCCAGTAAATGTGCCATTTCTATAACTGTCTATCTTGGATCCAAACAGATCAAGCACTAGTGGGTCTTGAGGTATTTTGGTCTTGAGTGATTGGTCATGGTCAGCTGGGCACACCTCGAAGACCCTGAGACACTGGCACCCTGCTCAGGGACCTGTTTCAGTAGTTTCATGACATTAGGCCTAGACAGACATCAACAGCGGCACCAACAGTGCAAGCAACAGCGGAAAAAGTCTAGCAAATATCAGAGGGTCGTAGTAGCCAATCTTCTTCATATTTGGAACGATTATAGGTTATATGTATCCCCTACTCATGTTAAAGTGTCATCGCTTAATTCCTACAGAAAGTTAGTGCAATTCCGTGTGTCATCGATTGCAGTCTTGTGATCTGTCCGTATGGTGTCACAGACGCCATCTAGACATGTCACGAAACTACTGAAACAGGTCCCTGTTCTCACTATAACAGTGAATAGCATGCAGATAGTGGAGGGATAGTTTTCTGGAGGCACCTGGAAGTTCATTGTGACCACTCTAACTTCTAGGTGATGTATATAGCGCGTGCCAGCACGCTGTAAAAAGTATTTGTGGCCAGTATCAGGACGATGTGATACTGATTATGTTATCTTTGCCTAGATCCCAGGAGCCTGATCCATGTCAACATCAGTAGATATCAATTCATCACACAGTCGTACACAGATAGCCATATCATCCACACCTATCTCCTGCTACTATTCGCCGGTGAGTCCTGAATTTGTTCTCGCTAAAGTGGAATTCATACGGTGGGATCTATGTACCTTACAGGGTTCAAAGTCTCATGAGATTCTGTTCATTTTTTTTTTTTTTTTTTTTATCCTGCAAGAACTTCAGCTATACAGCCGGTGTGAACTGTCCTTGCAGTCCAAGGTACAAGTCCGTTACAATAATACCAGCTTCACCTTATTATTACAATATTTGCCTTACTGACTAATTACAACATGAGTTCGGTGGTAACCCAAAGAATAATGTTTTGAGTTGTCCTTAAACCTAATCTTTTACTACCACAGTAAATTTATAAGAGGAATTCATACGGTGGGATTCATGTACCTTAAAGGGTTCAAAATCTCATGAGATTCTGTTACTATTTAGTGGTAAAAGTTGCCAACAATAACAGGGTGGAAAATATGTCTTAGGGAAATTTAACCCTGCAATTTAGGTGAAGAGATCTTTGTGTTTGTTTACAGAATCTCAGCAGGATTTGTTTCAGAAAAACACCCAGTGAGGTACATGAATCCCATCCTGTGAATCCCACTTAACATAATACACTGGGAGGAAATAGTACGTTCATCATTGATAAATGAGCGTGTAATTATAAATGAATAACAATTAAGATGTTTGGGTAACATTCAGTATATGGATCGTTTCTGTAACCCACTTGCACCCAGTGAACTTGCCATTTCTGCAGCTACCCAAATCTAGGATCCAAACATATCAAGCACCAGTAGGTTTTGATGTATTTCGGTCTTGAGTGATTGGTCATGGTCAGTTGGACTTGCCCGTAAGACACTATGACACTGGCACCCTGCTCCATTCCCAATATCACAGTGAATAGCACGCAGATGGTGAAGAGATTTGTTGGCAGTACACTGGGAGTCCATATGTGACCCCTCTAAAGTGGGATTCATACGATGAGATTCATGTACCTTACAGGGTCTTTTTCTGAGACAAATCCTGCTATGATTCATATACCTCACAGAGTGTTTGTCTGAGACAAATCCTGCTGAGATTCATGTACCTCACAGCATGTTTGTCTGAGACAAATCCTGTTGAGATTCTGTACGCAAACATAATTTCTTTGTCAAAATTATAAATCTTCATATCCCTGATACATGTTTTCCCCCATGTAATTGTTAAAGACATTTCTCCCTAAAGAGGAACAGAATCGCATGAGATTTTGAACCCTGTGAGGTACATGAATCCCACCGTGTGAATTCCACTTAAACCTTAAGCAATGTACATAGGCGTGGGAGCACGGTCTAAAGAGAATATTGTGTTAAGTATCATCATATGGAGGGACTGGCTATAACTTGATTACTATCGGTCTATCACCTCCCGCAATGTGCCCTGTCTCTATGTCATTTACATAAATTGTTAGAAATTCTCAAGGATATAAGTCAAACCTGTACATTGATGATATATTGGTTGGTTAGGATGCCAGCATTAGAGGGAAACTATGTTCCGGTTGGAATAAGTCAGAGTTACGAGGTAAGGAAACGAGTTACGAGGTAAGGACAAATTACTGCCCGCGGCTTCGCCTTGGGCAGTAATTTTTCCAAGCCTTACCGAGTAACTTTGTCTTATTTCCACTGGTATGTGGTTTCCCTATTCCTATATACCTTCAATTGTCGGCTAATATCGATAAAATCCGAATGTCTCTGAACGTCAACCTGGGCAGTAAACGTCAACCTGCACAGTAAACGTCAACCTGGGCAGAAAACGTCAACCTGGGCAGTCATAGGAATATAGGCATAGAAGGGACACCTTCCAAAAGGAGAATTTTCAGGACCAAGGTCAGGACCTTGTCAGATTTATTAAACAGTCTGGAAGGACCTTTCAAGTCTCCGTCCTTTTCCCTGTCTTTTGAAATGACAACTCATGTTTATTGAACATGGGTCGTCCTGTGACAGTCCTAGGAGAATCCTTCCAGATATTAAACAGCCCCCTGGTCATTGTCCTCCCACAAACTCTCCTACAATTGTCTTTATATTTCTCACTGTCCCAAAACCGCCCCTCTTATAAGATCTCACTTTCTAAGTAGTATTCTGCATTCCAGTCCAAATAAAGCCACTAGGGCGCCAAGTACACAGTATTCCTGCTAGGTGGCATCCTATTGGAATATTTGGGTTGCATTGATGCACATCTTTAGCATGGAAGGCAGGCCAGTGAATTCTCAAGGCGCTAGGCCTTGTTTGTTAAGAATTCTTCTCCCTTAGAGTATACTGAGAACCTTGTACAGAATACCACTTCGAGAATGTGATATCTTATGAGAGGGGTGCGCAGTGAGAACCTTGTATAGAATACCACTTAGAGACTGTGATATCTTATGAGAGGGGTGCGAAGTGAGAAACTTGTACAGAATACCACTTAGAGAATGTGATATCTTATGAGAGGGGTGCGCAGTGAGAACCTTGTACAGAATACCACTTAGAGACTGTGATATCTTATGAGAGGGGTGCGCAGTGAGAACCTTGTACAGAATACCACTTAGAGACTGTGATATCTTATAAGAGGGGTGCGCAGTGAGTACCTTGTACAGAATACCACTTAGAGACTGTGATATCTTATGAGAGGGGTGCGCAGTGAGAACCTTGTACAGAATACCACTTAGAGACTGTGATATCTTATGAGAGGGGTGCGCAGTGAGAACCTTGTACAGAATACCACTTAGAGACTGTGATATCTTATGAGAGGGGTGCGAAGTGAGAACCTTGTACAGAATACCACTTAGAGAATGTGATATCTTATGAGAGGGGTGCGCAGTGAGAACCTTGTACAGAATACCACTTAGAGAATGTGATATCTTATGAGAGGGGTGCGCAGTGAGAACCTTGTACAGAATACCACTTAGAGAATGTGATATCTTATGAGAGGGGTGCGCAGTGAGAACCTTGTACAGAATACCACTTAGAGAATGTGATATCTTATGAGAGGGGTGCACCTTAACGGCCCCATGCTTCAGTAGTCACTGTGCTCCGAAGTCAATTGGTAGTCATTGAAGTCACATTTTCTCCTCGGCTAGCTTTATACAAGATGGAGTACCGTTTGCTTGGTGAGACGGGGATGAAGGTCTTCCACATGGGTCTTGGTAAGTTTCATTTTTCATATTCTCTTTGCCTACTACACTGGCCACCAGAGCAGACGTTTGCTATGCACGTTAGCTCTGGCACAATCCGATCGTCGTTAGCCTTGACACGCCGTGGTAACGGGTATTTTACGCCATTGCAACGGGTGAAGAACGCATGTCGGAATGTTCCAGGGATCATAATTTGAAAATTTAAAGGTAATACACTGAACTTTATCTTTAAAATTAATTTTGATATACATCCATATCATAAACAACAATATCTATGTAAAATTAAAATCGATCTGAAAGAACCTAGATAGACCCTCGAAGCCACACTTCAACGTCACTATTGTATTTTGTGTTTCATTAAATAGAATAACAATAATGCTAGACGTTATCATCATATGTTTGAATAGGAAGGTTTGATATTAGGTATAGGAGAAATACACTCTGCTTCGAGGGTAGATACTCGGTGATACTCCAGATCGGACTGTGCCAACCCCTAAGGCGCAGCGTAGCGCAGGCAGGGGTTGGTTGCCAATCTATTTGCCTACTTTCTATGTGTGTGTACAGTCAGTTGTCGCCAGGGCCAGGGCAAACAGGCTTAAACTAAAACTGTTATGCGCTACCATTTTGAGTCTGGAATTCCTGCCTCCGCCGGTACTATGCTGCCCTGAGTGATTAGCCAGTAACCAGAGTAATACTCTTCAAGCATAGGTCCTAAAATAAGAACGGCCTATCATAAAATTCCAGAGTACAGAGTCATAGCCCTGGAGAGGGTCTGTACATAGTCCCTCCACACACCAATGTGTTCAGCTAAGGTTCAGCAGGCTTCTTATTTACACCAAATGTCTCCACTGAGCATGTGCAGAACCCTAGCTGGATCCCCACTGGTGGTTCTATGTAAATCTATGTACCCAGCTGACCAGTTGGTCCCACTGGTGCCTTCATTACACTACAGGATCAGCCCTCTCTTATGGGTACGAGCCTGGTGGCCTGGTCCCAACACGGTGTCAGAAATAGCAAGGGGCTTGTGGCCTCACAGTTAGCAGGAAACAGGTCACTACAGACCCACCACGCAGTATCCAGCGCACCCGGCCGTGGCTAAACATAGAAAGGCTTAGTAGACTGACCACTGGCCCCTACATTTATTTGACGTCCCTATGTGCATTCAGATTTGGGTTGTAGGCATAGAGTGTGCTGTGGCCTTTACATGCCTTTATCATCCATCGTATACAAAGACCCCATAGAAAATGTGTGGGGACTCAGTTAACCACAGCCCATCATATAAAACCTGTCAGAAACCAAAACTGTGGTATCGGATTTGAATCTGTGGTATACGGCCTCACAACTATGGTATACGGGAAACATAGTCCCTTTGTGCTCTGGAGCAAAGAAATAGTCCCTATTATTATACTCCTTAATATGACAACTACTGGGTTTAATTTATTCGAAAAGATGGATAATAGATGCAACAAACGATGATTATGTGGACAGGGGCTCTGTAAGCCACTTGAGGTTTTTTGGGGTTTTTTTTGGTAATTTTTATCAGGGAATATTGTGTGTACAATCACCAAATTTGGCTATTGAGCCGTTCTTCCATTCGGGCCCTTGCCCCTCCTCCTCATTCTAATGTCGGGTGTTAAACTGAATGGGCAGTGGGTACCATCTTTGTGTAAGTCTTGATCTCGCCATACACTCACTAGCGCCTGTGTATTACTATGTGTCAACCTCTTGTGGTTCACCGCCACCTGCCCACAAATCCATCGATTATTGTCTACATAGTAATCAGATTTGTGCTGTAGGCGCGTCGGCGTTGGGCGGCGTGTATGGGGAGACGGACCTGGAGGAGTTGTGTCAGGTGGTAAGGCAGGCCCTGGAGGGAGGAGTCAACTACCTGGACACAGCCCCCTGGTACGGACAGGGCAAGTCAGAAGAGGTACTCGGCAAGGTGAGCCCTTTACTATCAAAATCATCCTTAGATTTATCTTAACCCTGGTACGGACAGGGCAAGTTAGAGGAGGTACTCGGCAAGGTCAGTCCTTTACTATCAGAATCATCCTTAGATTTATCTCACCCCTGGTACGGACAGGGCAAGTTAGAGGAGGTACTCGGCAAGGTCAGTCCTTTACTATCAGAATCATCCTTAGATTTATCTTAACCCTGGTAACATTGGAAACTTGTTTTCCATGCCCCTATAAGTATTTTATCTCACCCCTGGAATAAATGTCCATAGGCTTAACATTGGGATCTCGTTCTCCATGCCCCTTCAAGTATTGCAGTCCGTTCTCCATGGTCTATATCCTATTTGTTTTAGTGTAATTTTTTTGTTCCATTTGCACCGTATCGGTGCTATAGTTGGAAAAAAATTTGGGTTGGGTAAGGAAGTGTATTCAACTCGCTAAGCCTCGTCTACCTACTATATCCTATTTGTTGCCCATTCTTTTAGTGTGTACAGGGGTGAGATAAATACAGAAAGCAACTCGTTTTGGTCAAAGAAGTCATTCTCCAACTCATTTGAATGCTATGTGATATTCACTCTGCATCAAACTCGTGGAGAACGACGACTTTGACCAAAACTTATTGGTTTCTTCTTTAGTTCTCCATGGTCTATGTCCTGTGTGTCACCCTTTTTTTAGTATGTACAGGGGTGAGAGAAATACAGAAAGCAACTCGTTCTGGTCAAAGTCGTTGTTCTCCAACTCATTTAAATGTCACATGATATTCACTCGGCTGTCGCTTTGTTTATATCACTCCACATCAAACTCGTTGAGAACTATGACTTTGACCAAAACTTGTTGCTTTCTTTATTATACCAATATAGGAGGATTTTACCCCTAAATATCTTGGATCTTGAAATGATTTCCGGATACAATGAAGTTGATTTGGCCTCTGTATAAAATGATTCCTATAGTGCCAAGATACAAGCGGTCGTAATGTCCGAGAACTAGACACATAGTAATATCCGAGCAAATGCGAGTTGTATTGCATCTAGACCATAACTCGGAGATCACTCCCATTGGTACACAAAACTGGTCATAATTGTTTATATCTATGGACAGTTCTCCTTAAAGGCATATTCTACAATGTAAAGTGGCGTCATCTGGTGATCTTAAAATAGTGCTATCATCAGTCAAAGCTGGTATCTTGAGATTCATTCTAATTGTAATTGTGTGAATTTAACAATTTGTCTAGTTCAGCCAATATTTATAGGTAAAATGGACCAATTTATATTTGCCTGATCTACATGGGAAATCTACTGAAAAATATGGTTTTCTTCAATTATTTCAAAAACAAGGATGGTGGCCATTATTTTAAAATTAAATGTATAGTACCCTACATCTCCTATATCATGTGAAAATGACATGGGTTTTACTATATGGAAAACTTTTTAAAATGTCTATATAAATATATTCTATTATAAGATTATCATTAAATTGATCTTTAAATCAAAAACTAGTACGGTCATTCCAGTTTTTAAATTAGATTTATGCCAAATTGTCTGATGTGCCTTTAAAACAGTTACATATGGATACACGTGAACCGACCACTTGATTATGATCTCTCCATCAGGCACTAGAGGGCATTCCGCGAAGCAGCTACTTCCTGGCGACCAAGGTCGGGCGCTATGACCTTGAAGCAGACAAAATGTTTGACTTCTCTGCAGAGCGAACACTGAAGAGCGTGGACGCCAGTCTGAAGAAACTGGGGGTTGACTACCTCGATGTCATCCAGGTACAGTAAAATAAAAACAGGTTTTTTTTTTAGCCAATGCTCTTCTTTATTGACCATACAATTACAAATTACATGAAGTTTCATTGTTTCCTTAAGCAAATATGATATAATCGATAAACATGTGTACTCTCCACCTTGACCAGTTGTATATCAAAATTACTTCATGTGTTAATGCCACAATGAACAAAAGAATGATTCTTTCCTGACACAAGTGTCTTATCCCCTGAAATCATAGTCTACAAAAAAATAAAACATATATATATATATTCTATTTTTTGAATCAGGTATATATATATACCTGATTCACACAGAGTTGTAAGCAATAATCATCACCTTGAGCAATATCTTCTTGAAAAAAAAGAAGTACTATATCCTGTACTATAAGTAAAGGCTCTCTTTTTTGGTATATACCAGACAGAAAGAAAAGACATGTAAATTAAAGTAAAGAAGTAGACAGGAACATGAACAGTTAAGATCACCAAGGACAAGGTCAATTTCACCAGGAACAACCTACAGTCTAGCAAAACAGTATTAAAAACAGAGATTAGGCCACACAAAACTTGTTTCTCATCATCGAGCCATGAAAAATATGACGAGGGCGCTTGATCTATTTTATAGATCAAAGATGGCTTTTGAAGTGTCATAAGATGGGCTTCAGACATGCAGTAGCCCCGCATAAGGGGATACGCTCCGTTCTGGGGAAAGTGCCCTCTTAAACAGGGTGTCCCCTTGAGCATGGTGTACCCTTAAGCAGAGTTAAAGTAAACTAAATTAAAATTTCTGTTCTCAACAAATTGTCGCCTTAAGCAGGGTGTCATCTTGAGTGAGGTGTCCCAGAAGCGGGGTTTTTACTGTTCTTATTTAGGTCCTATCTTACACGTTCACTCTAAACTTTTTATATCTAACTCAGTTTACTGTGTGTGATATGAAAGGTGTTACAAGTGCTATGACAAGTACCATAGTTTGACAATAGGTGGCAGCACAGACCTATTGGTTTTGTAGGCAGTATGAAGAGAGATATGAAAACCACGGTTTGGGGAAAACCTAGATACACATTATATCACGTGGAATGCATCCCTGATATCAGGGTCATTAATTTGAAACCAAATACATATACCTTCGAGAAATTCTATCAAGGTTCATCTTATTACTAAAAAAAAGATATTCTAGAAAGTCAGACGATGAAAATCACAATAAAAAACAGACACAGTTAATTTGTTGATGGGGTGATATTATTTACACCAAGTTGTGCTGTATCAAAATTGCTCACGATATTTCGCTGATTTTAAGTTTCAGGTGATATTCTAAAAACGTTTTGCTGATGCGCGCGGTGATGAGAAACATTTTTGAAAATAGCCTCAACGTATTTGGTACCAGCTTAAATCTAATTCAAACATAGCGTTTATTCATATCAGGAACAAATAGACTGTGGTCAACGACAGCTTAAACTATCAAATTAAGCCACCCATTTTGAAGCTTAACATTGCATTGGGAAGCCAACAGTAGAACAGGGGGCTGTTTCACTGTAAGAGATAAGTCTCGTTGTTTCTAACAGTGGCACCATAGCGGCAGTGTGCGTCTCATTAGTAGGTGCACTCAAGCGTGAACGGCACTTGGGACATGAGCGGCACCAACAGTGGCAGAACCCGTTTCGTCAGTAAATTGCCTCTTGCCGTTACTGCCACTATGGAGCCACTGCAAGCGAGAGGGTATACCCTCTCATATTGATCAAAACAACCATTTTAAAACATACCATATCATATTTAATTAAAGTAAAAAATGCTCTGAGCAATTCCAGATGTATCTTTTACCCACATCTTGATTTTCATAATTCTCCAGTGGTCCAATTCTTTGTTAAAACTATTATACTATTCGAACCAAGAACTAGTCACTGCACTACTCGGTCGGTATGCCACTGTGCTGCTCGACCCTGGCCTATCACTTCCATGTCTGACAAGTGAGACCTACAGTTTTGGCACCATAACTCAGGCAATAATACATGTAGGGATGTCAAATGAACACTGAAATATGGGGAATGACATGAGGAATAATTTGGAATTATCAAATTATTCATTTATTATTGATTTATAAAATATTCCATTTGCTATGCTGGCATAGCGAGAGGAATGGCCACCTCAACAGCGAGACTACTAATGAAACGTGATTTTTGGGTTACGACTGTTGGTATTACTGTTGCTGGCACTGTTGCAGTCCTACCTCTCGCCTTTACCCCACTACTAGTGAAGCGGCTCCCAGGATACCCAGTTCCATAAAATGCAATAAAACCACTTGTTAACTGATTGTGTGTTTTCACTCTGAATGATGGGCCTCGTTTTGACAGGTCCATGACATGGAGTTTGCTCCGAGCCTCGATATCATCATCAACGAGACGCTGCCCGCTCTACAGAAGGTCAAGGACGCCGGCAAGGCCAGGTTTATCGGCATTACCGGATACCCCCTAGAAAACTTCAAGTGAGTCGATGACAGTCAATATGGTTGTATAATGTAGGGTCCCCAAAGAGAAGTGTAGGTTAAATTAAGATTGGGAATTGAGATTGGATTGGATACTATTGGATTGGAAACCAGGCAATAGTGTTTATTCATCTCAGCCCTTGTACAAGTTTATCCTAGGAATAACGTTAGGAAAGATATACTCAATGATTACCCCAGTAAAATGACAATATTATGCCATGGTCATGGAGGAGTGAATATAAGATGACGTCATACCAACTGGTCATTAACCAACCGGAGTAATTTGAATCTTTCTGATATTGTGATGCTATTTAATGTCAGTGATAGGGTAAGATAAATTCAGAACCACAATTGAATTGTAAAATACAGAATACTCCACTTGTTTGGATGGGCCATAATCATCACTCAGCTTATTCTCAATGACGATTACGGCCCATCCAAACTCGTGGAGTACTGTCTATTTATATGATTCTTGATGCAGTACTAAATGAATATCTAACATATATCTCACACTCTCTAAGTGGTATTCTGCACAAGGTTCTCACTATGCTCTAGGGGAGAAGAATTTGTAACGAACTAGGCTTAGAGCATTGAGAATCCACTGGCCTGCCTCCCGTGCTAAACATGTACATCAATGCAACCCAAAGATTCCTATAATCTCAGTGATGCCACCTAGCGGGAATACTGTGTACTTGCCTCCCTAGTGGCTTTATTTGGACTGGAATACGGAATACCACTTAGAGACTGTGAGATCTTATGAGGGAGGTGCCCTTTTGTAGGAACAAGGATCCATGCTTGGTTGTGATGAAATAAACATGTCTTGACCCCCCGTATAAAAAAAAATCATATGTACAATTGGGGCAAACTGAAGAGTTGGCGGTAATGCAAACAAAGCACGGTCGCTAGGGACTCGCACTGGTTGTAAGGACTCACACCCCCGTGGTTCCGGTCACGTGGTCCCGGTCACGTGGCCACCCCATTTCAACCCGCCTGCGCCCACTTCAACCCTGGCACGCCGACGATAAGGAACCACCCACCCACCCTACACAATCGCTTCAGTCTCATCTCCTCAATTTCTCCTACATCGTAGGGCTTCTAAATACCCCGGGAACTCTCCTCTTTTCTGATTTATATGGTATTATGGACGTATACGAATTATCAGTAATTCGTAAAGATCCATATGGAAACCGTCTCGTAGACGCCCCAAACGCAGGCGCGGATAAGAGGTGTATACAAATATAAACGAGCCACTACACAGCAGATACGTGCGTTATCGCGATGGCGTATATATATGTAAAATGGTGGTTTCCGTGCAGTGTTCTATCGTACTACCGACCCTTTTAGATTGGAAGCTAATAGAAGAAGTACCAAGTATAGATCATCCATCTTGTGGAATAAATCAACTGCTGAAATGAGGCTCTTGCCAACCTGTAAAGGATTTAAATGTTTTACCAAAAAGGTCCTTTTTACCCAAAGAAGAACCTATAATGAGTCAATTATTATAGACAAAATGATGTGTACTCCATTGTAATGTCGGAAAATCCTAGCTCCACCCACACATATGGTGAATCTAACTCTGATATAACGGTTGTATTATTCTTTTCACTCTCATTTGTATATATCATATTGTTTGTTTGTTTGTTCTGGCTCCTAGCCAAACCATGTACTCCAATGTATATCTTAGACAGACTCCTGTAATACCCTGGCTAAATACTGACCAGGTGTGTATCAATATAACACATCCCGAAAACTTACAGAGGCCACTGGAGCCTACGGAAGACAGGGACTGGTTTCCCTAGTGGATCTTCCAGGATAAATAAAAAAAAAAGGTAAAAATCAAAAAAAAAAAATGTCCACACCCGTGCCAGTGTTAGTCATTAGTATATTAATTTGGAACAGATGATACCAGATGCATTCAGGCCTGTATTCACCATAATTTACCAATTGTCACTCGGCTTTGCCTCAATAACAATTGTGGCCCATCCAAACTCATGGAGTATTGTGTATTTATACGATTCTCGATGTAGTTCTATTAAAACATCTACCATATAATTACAAGTCATGCTTCGGAGCATTGCCCTAGGAAGGTCTATTCTTTTGTAGGGATGAGTATCCATGCTTGGATGTCGTGAAATAAACATGTCTTAAAGGCATATCCTACAATTTACGGTGGCGCCACCTGGTGATTTTTAGATATTAAATCAACAGTCAAAATTGGTTCCTTTTGGTTCATTCTAGTTCTATATGAGTAGATTTAATGTTTTGTCCAGTTTATCCAATTTTAAATGGTAAAATAGGACAATTAACATTTGCTTGATTTATATATAGGAAATGTACTGAAAAATATTGTTTTCTTCAATTCTTTCAAAAACAAGGGCGGTGAGAAAGTTTGAGGAAACTGACATGGGTTTTACTATTTGAAAAACAACTTTTTAGAATTTCTATATAACCTAATATAAAATGATCATAATATTGCCCTATAAATCAAAACCTAGCAAGGTGACCTCTGATTTTTAAGTCAGATATGTGCTCTACAGAACTTCAAGATCATTGTATTCAATTTTCAGAAAAATGACATGGGTTTTGATTTTCAAGCCATATTGTCCGATATGCATTTAACCCCCCATAGAAAAAATAAATTCAAATGTACAATTAGCATGTTAATGTATGTATAATGACATTTACTGCTCCCTTGGTCAGGACAGTGATTGAGAGGAGCTCGGTGAAGATTGACACCATCCTCTCCTACTGCCACCTCTCCATGCACGACTCCTCTCTGCTCCACCATCTGGACTACTTCAAGGTCAGTTTATAAACACTCAAAGATCATGCTGAATGGATCTGGTAACAAACTGTAAGGAATGAAGTAGAAATTCAACCATCTAGAGCTGAGTTATTCTTTATAATCATCTTAATACCTACCACATATAAAACGTTAGAATTCTGTCGAAGGTGCTCGGAGTTTCTCCCGCACATTTAAAAGGATTTCTTTATTGGCAATATCAGATACAGAGCTAACCAGGGCCCTGTTTTTCAGTCACGACATGATTTTAATCTTAGAAGCTGAGATATCTCAGCGATTGTAAGACAATTTGCAAGACAAAAGATGGCCGGTGTTCTATAGACAGTATCGTAGTGCGCCACGTGAGATCGCCGCTAAAAGTGTCTCAAGTATAGAACTGTCTTAGGTTCTATAAAACCTCACTTTGCGTATATAGAGGTTTTCCCGTGCTTTCCATATGAATTAAGCGATGAGATTTTAACACGAGTAAGGAATACATATGACCTATAATTGTACCAAATATGAAGAAGATCTACATCACCGATCCAAAGTTATCAGCGTTTAAATTTCGTCATAGCAATCGTCGGCTCTGTTGGCCAGTCACTCTCCCACCTCCCGATGTGCAGTCAATGTCAAGGTCTCTGCATAAATTAGCGGAGGCATCAGAAAAATACACTGGCCACCAGAGCAGATGATTGCTATGACAAAATTCAAACGCTGATAACTTCGGAACGGTGTGGCCGATCTTCTTCATATTTGGTACGATAATAGGTCATATGTATCCATTACTCTTGTTAAAATTTCATAGCTTAATTCTTACTTGAAGTGAAGTTGCGCATTTGGTACGACATGTCCATAATTGTCTTGGGTGTAAGACACTTTCCAAGACATTTTGAACCACGTGACCCTAAGATTGTCGTGACTATAGCACACCTCAGACCGCCCAAAGTGTCTTAGACCTAAAATCTTAGACATATCCTCTAAGATATCACGTCTATAGGACACTGACCCCTCAAAGATGTCTTCCATAAAACTTGTCGTGACTGAAAAACAGGGGCCAGATCTAGGGTTGGAGACTAAGGACCTACATGGCGTTCATTTTCTTCCGCTACAGATATCACTCAGCATCATTATTCCCTGAAGACAACTCACGCCATACAAATAACAATGTGCACTTTTATGATGTTACTGGATATTCCTATATACCTATAGCCAAACATTCTATGGTTACACCACATTACGGGGATGAAATAACTTAAGGTCACTAACCAAGGCTGACATTTACTACCCAATGTTGATGTATAGACCAATCAGATCGCCTCTTACAAAGTTCATATGAAAAGTGTAGTGGAGAGAAAACATAAAACGTCAAATTACTCAATGAGGTGGGATCTTGATTTGCCTTTGATGGAAGGTAAGCAAATAAATCTATTTATTGTTATTAACCTACATTTGCAGGTATATAGGAAAAGGGGAAACCAAGTTTCTGGAGAGAAAAAGTCAAAATTACTCGGTAAGGCTCGGCAAAATTACTGTCAGCAGCCAAGGCCTTGGGCAGTAATTTTTCCGAGCCTCACCTCGTAACTTTGACTTTCTCTCACCGGAACATAGTTTCCCTCTATTATCCTATCCCTTATAAAAACGGTCCATAGGCATAACATAATTTTATGCGGCATGCCATGACATAAAATGCTATTTATGCCTCTAGGGGCATATAAAAATCGACCAATCAGTGCCCAAATTGTAAGCTGCTCCGAATAAAGTTCCGGTTGGACTTTGGTTGGTCGTTCAATCGATATTTATATTTTAGTCATCCAAAAGGGTAGAGACGGGGTAGGATAAATAGAAAACCAAACTCGAGTTAGACTTGTCAGTGTATATGCCACTCTGGTCAGGTCTGCTCCTAACTACGCTCAGCTAACGCTTCACGTAGTAATACACGACCTTCCCGTCGTGGCATAAACACTGACAAGTCTAACAAGTTTTTTCAGTTTCTACTTAATCTCCCCCAACTTGTCTTTGTAGGAAAAGGGGATCGGCGTGATCAACGCGGCACCCATCTCAATGGGACTGCTCACACACCAGTCTCCACCTGAGTGGCACCCAGCTACAAAACCCATCAGGGATGCTTGTCTGAACGCAGCTCAACTCTGCGAGGTAAAGCCATGCTTTTATTATCCACCTAATACAAAGTGTCCATAGAAAACACATAGGCAGTTTGTATGGGCATACCCGGCGCATACGGATATGTTGTATGCTCCGGGTGGCGCATACGGAAAGTAGTGCGTACGGAAAAATAGTGCATAACTGATATCAACATGTCACTTGCCCAGGAAAGGTGGATAATAAATACAATATAGACTGGTTTCAGATAAAAGCGGCTGTATGCTCCTCGGAGTTGACTCTGCGCAATACTCTCGCATACGCTCGGATATTACTGCACGTTAACTCCTCGGAGCATACGGCCGCTCGTATCTGAAACCAGTCAATATTGTGTATTTATTGTCCATCTAACACGGAGTCTATACTAAGCCTATGGAGCCTACATATTACTACTGAGAAGGTTCCGGAAACTGTCCACAAACCATCGATTATTGTCTATATATATATCGCTGGGCAGCAAATACAGCCATTATCATATAGAACCTGTAGGTGTGTTTATGGGTGGTGTATAGATGAATGTCCCGCATTTTTCATGCAGCGATTATATAAACAATGATTATGATCACGTAAGATAAAATCTATAGCTTGCCGTACGGCTCTTGTTAATGTGGGATTCACACATTACTATATACCCATGCCGCATATACTGTGAATACCGACGTTCCGGCAGATGACGTAAAAATACTGTACGGACCGCTGGTTCGTACACTAAAATACGGACCACCTTGCCATACATGTTTATCAAAAAATTGGTTGTTAAGCCAAATGAAATTGATTTTTTCTTCTTCAAATTTTGGGTATATAGTAAATATATAACGTCCAACCATGCTTGTACAATTCACAGAACTCGATGATAATTTACCGTTTGTACGGAACTCGGCATAAATGCCTCGGTCCGTACAAACAGTAAATTATCATCTCGTTCTGTGAATTGTACAGCATGGTCAGGACGTTCTATATATATACGATTCTTGTACCTCACAGGGTGTTTGTCTGAGACGAAACCTGCTGAGATTCTGTACATAATTTCTTTGTCTAAATTGTATAGCTCGATTTCCCTGCAATTGTTTGCTTTATTTACCCCTAAAAAGGAACAGAATCTCATGAGATTTTGAATACTGTGAGGTACATGAATCGCACCGTGTGAATCGCACTTAACAATAAACAGAATCTCATGAGATTTTGAACACTGCGAGGTTTATGAATCCCACCATGTGAATCCCACTTAAAGACAAATGCTGGTAGGTATCACAGTGCCCTCTATATCTATACTCTAAATTTTAAACAGGTGCTGACCTCTGATTTCATGAAAATATTGCAGTTTCCTGCTAATACTTAAACACTGAGTTCCTCTGGATGGTCTTCCCATAGAAGTTAGCATGGTGAAATAATATTTTTTTAGCATTTCTCATTTGTACATGTTCTCAACTATCAGAATCCAGAAGATAGAAATAGAACATCAGTGTCATCTAGCCACAAAGTCAATATATTGCAGTTTCCCATAGACAACAATAGTTAAGCACTTATCTTTTGAGATTGCCTTCTCACAGAGGTTAGCATGGTGACATGCCTTTTTTGCATTTTCTATTTGCTGATATATGAAACTTATATATATCATCCAGAGTTATAAGGTTTGACGTGGCTTATCGAAAATTTGTGTGACTTCTTCCCACCGCGAAGAAGTCCAACCATGGAGTTTCTTATAAACCCTGACGGAACGAAAAAATTCCTGAAAAAAAATATTATCCAGCGTTAATTGCAAAGATCAATATAATTTAGAAATCGCCCAACTACGAGCATTTGTCTTGAACTGTCTGATGTTGTTGACAGGATCTAACCATATTTTTCAGTAGATTTCCTATGTAAATCAAACCAATGCAGATTGGCTTATTTCACCTATTGAGATCGGCTAAACTGGACGAAATGTTGAATTTACTCATGTAGAATTAGAATGAATCCAAAGAAACCAGTTTTGACTAATAATTGACATTATTTAAAAATCACCAGGTGGCGCCACTGTGAATTGTAGGATATGCCTTGAACTGCCTGCTGTTGTTGACAGGATCGTGGGGTGAACCTCTCTCGACTGGCCATGACGTACTCGTACAGCTTCCCGCAGATCCCCACCACCCTGGTGAGTACGTCCAGTGTGACCACTCTGCATCGCAACCTGGACACCCTGCGCAGCCAGCTCTCCCCCCTGGAGCAGTCCACCATGGAGGAGGTCATGGAGAGGTCAGTGTAACCTAGCTAGATGTAATGTTCCCGGTTAACCGAATAACTAGAAGATGAATCTTTTAAGCCCGGTTCTCACCTAGCGATTTTGGGGCATTCAGAGGGCACCTGTCGCAGACTATCAGCCAAAATATCTTGGAATTTGCTGAGTCGCCAAGTGGGAATGCAAAATGGTGAAATTGTCGGCGACTATTGCCCTACCCCCTGTTGTTCAGGCTTGAGTCGGCAACTGGATTCCCTCTGAGAAGAGAACCAATCTCTTGCGATTCAATTTCAAACATGTTTGAAATATATCAGGGTATAGTCGCTGACTATGCCCCTCCCACCCGCTGTGCGACTGCCGTTTCCCGGTGATTATGCCCGGCAGTAGTCTCAGAGGCAGGAATCGCCAAGTGGGAATGGGCCTTTAGATGTTTTAATGTAGAACAACCAATGAACAGTATTTCAAACCGGTAGGATATTTATTTTCGGTTCTAACCGAATGTCTTTCCTCTTGGATGAACTTAAAGGTATACTTGAAAAGCCTCTAAACATCCTTCGTATTATTTGAAATGATATCCAATCTTTTTTACGCCAGGTTCATGCGGCCCTTAGCAAACATGACGTGGGAAAGGGAAGAAATGGAAGACTTTTTGAAGACATTGGAAGAAGCCAAAAGGTCCAAATGATCTTACTAGGCTTAGGGGCGAACATTTAAATTAAAAATCTGATCGGTATTAAGTACTGCAATCCCTGTCTCGGAAAAGAGATGCTTTAAAGATAAATGCGGGTAGGTATCGTAGCATCCCCTGATTCTATTGAATTTACGCTTGTGCTGCCATCTGGTTTCATGAAAATGTAGCATCTTCCCATAGACACCAATAGTTAAGCACCTTTTCAGATGGCCTTCCCATAGAAAAAAGTATTTTATTAGCATTTCTCATTTGTTTATGTTCCCCACTGACATAATCCAGAATTATTTGAAGATGGCAATAGAACATCAGTGTAATTTAGCAACAAAGTCAAAATATTGCATTTTCCCATAGACACCAATAGGTAACCACTTACATTTTCAGATGGCCCTCCCATAAAAGTTGGCATGGTGACATGCCATTTTCTTTGCATTTTCTATTTGCTGATATTTGGAACTTATATTATCCAGAGTTATTTGCAAAACTCAATAGAATTTAGAAATCACCCAACTACCAGCATTTGTTTTTAAGCATATGATAAAGGTGAATTTTCAGATAATTATCATTATTCCTTATTACTATATACCTGTGAGTGAATGCTGTGAAATACTCCATGCTGCTAAGGGTGTAGTATAAATAGTTTTTGCGCCCTTCCCCCCCCCCCCCCCGTGACAGCGGGCCGTAGTGAATAGCATAGGCTTTGTACAGTTTATAAACGGCGTTTTAAACGAGTAGGAGGTATATTGTAATACAAAAATGTAGTGACTGAGCCTGTACAGTGTCCGTTCTTCGTCATTTGATAACAAAATATGGCCCTCCCGCATTGGGCCGTATTTCTTCATCAAATGTACTTGAACGAACACCTGTACGGGCTCAGTAAACACATTTTCTCATATTATGATCCATTGAGAATATATGGGGACTCAGTAAACCACTACCCATTGTTTATTACCCATGGTATACAAAGTGTCCATTGAGAATGTATGCGGACTCAATAAACCACTACCCATTGTTAAAAAACTGTCATTATGCACTTGTAGTTGTTACAGGGGGGTTGTAAAACGTCTCCAAACTCGCGAAGCGAAGTCGTCTGCCACGATGAAATTTGCTGTGATGACGCTGATCTTATTCCTATATACCCATTATTGAACTAACTAGAGTTACATACCGCTGCTGGGGGTGCATTAAAAATAAGTCATGTGTCGAGGTTGACGTTTTCGTCCCGATCTTATGTTTTCGTCCCGCTCTGACGTTTTCGTCCTGCTCTGATCACCTGATACAATACAGCAGCGGGACAAAACAATAGCTGTTGTGCTTACTTGATAAGGGTGGCCTTTGCTTCGGAAGTGTTTCAGGTAAAGAATTAAGAATTTTTATCGATATTTGAAGGTATATAGGAATAGGGAAACCAAGTACCGGTAAGCAAAAGTCAAAGTTACTCGGTAAGGCTTGGAAAAATTACTGCCTATGGTTGATGCCTTGGGCAGTAATTTTTCCAAGCCTTACCTCGTAACTTTGAACTTTTGCTCACCGGAACATAGTTTCCCTCTATTACCCTCATTCCTAGCACGTTAAATTGGGTTTAGTGTGATGAAGCACACCATAGTGGGCCATAGTCGATGAATACTTCATCCCAGTGAGAGGGTTATATTTGGGTGACATTTATACACAGGTATATAATAACAATTATCATATCACCCTTGGTATTTTTTCTGCACAGACTTAACACTGGGAACTCATATTCAACGCCCATGGAGTATTTGAAAAAAATACTCAATGGAGGAGGATGTCACAAATGTTAGCCAATCAGTCAGTGATGGGGGGAGGGAGATAAAATCTGAACCGCACTCGATCCATAGCCACTGAAAATATGCCATTCATTTTGGCATGTTACATAATCTCACTCGGTTTTGCCTCGTGAGATTTCCCCGCAACCGAAATTAATGGCATATTTTCAGCATCTATGGATTTCGGTGCAGTTCCTTATTAATACTCTTATCTTAACTATGTTCTTTTCGATAATCTCATACTAACTCATCATCAATGGATTTAGGTGGGTTGTTGATAAACCTTGTATAAATACTTGAGATTTTCCGTATATAGTCTAGTCAATTTTTGAACCCAGCACAATTTTTAATAAATGGTATAGTCTTTTAAATGACTCAAAAATGTGAATATGTCGATTTCGACACAACTGTATGTGTTTCAGTGGTTAAATTGGATTTATGCAAACTAGGCATGTTTCCTCAAGTGGAATTTTTAATATAATATTCTGGGGACCTCTCAGAGATGTATTGTGAAAAAAAATTATACTGCAATTTGTGGTGGGTCTAAGCTATATAATTCAAGAATTGTCTAGCAGCACAAGATGTTCATTTTGTGGTTTTGGGAAATACCACAAGAGCTGTGTAGATAATCAAGATACAAATAAACACAGATTTCATTTACAACATATGTTTTATTGTTCTACAATGTGTGTGAACGACAAAAGCAATGACACAGGTGACTATAGATGTAGTAGCAGATAAAATAGTGTACGATATACCTGAGATACTATCCTACATAATATTCATATGCAGTCATTAGAAGACACCGATATCCTATTGCTTAGTTCTGTTTGATATTCAACCTTTATCATTTGACATCTTTGTTGTTGGAAACAGATGGATGGTTGAAATTGATGTATGGTATAAGATAGAGGCAGCATACACCTCATTGGTGCACCAGTGGATTCTCAAGGCTCTAAGCCTAGTTCATTAAGAATTCTTCTCCCATAGAGCCTAGTGAGAATCTTGTACAGAATACCACTTAGAGAGTGTGAGATCTTATTGGGTGCACCCAATATCAACCAGATCTAAAGCGCCAAATTCACTAAGGCGACCAAGCGAATGTGTCTGCGATCCGTGCGACTGTGCGAATCCCATGCGATAATATTCAATATATTAGATATTGTCGCAAGGCATTCGCATGTCCATGCGAACGTCTGCAAACGTCTGCGAACGTCTGCGAACCCAAATTTGCATGGAAAATCGCCTTAGTGGATCTGGCACTTGAGGCATCGAGTGCAGTGCTTCTTCACTGGTCAGGTTGTACAGGGGTTCAACTTCGTATATATACACACACCCTAATAGTTCCCCGGCCTTGTAGACTGCAGTTTGTACGATACTCATTACGACGCGTGTAATATGCAACAAATTTGTATCAGTAGAGCACCTAAGGTAACCGACTACAACGATAGAATATTCATTTCGCAATAGTCTCCGAGCAGAAACCAGAGATAGTACTCCATAACAGATAATTTTTCTCTTTTTTTTGGCTATTCTCACTAAGGGAATATTGTGTGTACAATCACCAAATTTGGGGATACAGCCGTTCTTCCACTCGGGCCCTAGCCCCTACTCCTCATTCTGATGGCGGGTGTTAAGTCGAGTGAGCAGTGGGTACCATTTTTTTGTAAGCCTTTGGTATGACCCGACTGGAGTTTGAACCCAGAACCTTCAATGAGGCAAGCACCCCTACCACTTCCCCACCAAGCTTGGTTTAGTTGAGTCATTTTTACCGCATTGCAAATGGCTATTAATTTTGGGTCATTGGTAAATAGACATTGAAAGTTATATCGAAATCGAGTAAGTTGGCATGGAAATGAAATATATGTTGTCAAAATAATACACAACTAAAAGTCTAAAGATTCCAATGGCTCCTGGCAAGACAATTGTGAAACAGCAATTTGTTGTTGTAGATGTTTACCTAAATGTCCCAAATCACAGCACGTCGTTTTAGTAAAATGTAGCTTCTTTTACTCATTATAACACCAGTCAGTATTTCACACACATTCTCCATGGGGTTTCCATGGCGCTCAAAACTATCTACGATAAATAAAAGTATATTCCAGTAAACACAATAAATACAAGTGTTTAAGATAAGGATACCAGTATCGGTAATGCCCTTTGTAAACTACATCCTTCACTCTGTCTCCTCAATGCCTCTGTGATATTTTGTCAGTTACATATATATGGCGACTACACTATATAAGCCATATGCCATCATGAAAACGTGCAATGCTAGATTTACACTTGCCAAGGCTTTCGAGACACCGTGGGCGCAAACGTGAGGGACGGGACACAATTTGGGGGGACGGGATAGGCGAACTTGACAGCCATGGATGCTATGGAAGAATTTTGAATCGCTAAAAAATCATTCCCAGTGCTGATAAGAATTGGGAGGGTATTATTGACATGTGATAAAGGCCTCACAATGCCACTGAATGTGACCGAATGCAGCCAGCCATACTACAAAGCACGAGGGGTGTGACCGAATGCAGCCAGCTGTACTATAGAGAGGAGGGATGTGACCAAACGCAGCTGGTCGTACTACAAAGCACGAGGGGTTTGACCGAATACAGCCTGCCGTACTACAAAGCAGACGGGGTTTGACCGAATGCAGCCAGCTGTACTATAGAGAGGAGGGATGTGACCGAACGCAGCTGGTCGTACTACAAAGCAGGAGGGGTTTGACCGAATACAGCCGGCTGTACTATAGAGAGGAGGGATGTGACCGAACGCAGCCGGCCGTACTAAAATGCAGGAGGGGTATGACCGAATACAGCCTGCTGTACTACAAAGCATGAGGGATGTGACCAAATGCAGCCAGCTGTACTATAGAGAGGAGGGATGTGACCGAAGGCAGCCGGCTGTACTACAAAGCATGAGGGTTTTCACCGAATGCAGCTGACCGTACTACAAAGCATGAGGGATGTGACCAAATGCAGCTGGCCGTACTACAAAGCATAAGGGATGTGACCCAATGCAGCCAGTTGTACTACAAAAACACAAGGAATATGACTGAATGCAGCCGGCTGTGGTATAAAACATGAGGGATGCGACTGCATGCAGCCAGCTGAGGTATAAAGCATTAAGGACGTGAATGAATGCAGCCGGCTGTGGTATAAAACATGAGAGATGTGACCGAATGCAGCCAGCTGTGGTATAAAGCATTAAGGATGTGACCGAATGCAGCCGGCCATTCAGGCAAACGGTGAGGTATGTGACACAACTTAGGGAGGTGGCATGGACAATGTCAGCAGTGAACTTCCTCAAAGCATGGCTGCTGGGATCATAGTATTAAAGCAATTGCATGACTTGCGTGACATCTGCATGAGCGCACTGTGTTTTAGCTGCAGCAGCCACACCGTGGCACCAGTGTAAACCTAGCATTGTACACCTCTACATGTGGTCGAGATATTGTGTGTTCATATGGCAAATTGTACAACCCGTAATGTAGCTGAAGTATGAAAGAAGAAACCAACAAGTTTTGGTCAAAGTCATCATTCTCGATTAGTTTGATGCGGAGTGATATGAATGAAGCAACAGCCGAGTGAATATCACGAAGCATTCAAACGAGTTGGAAATCAACGACTTTGACCAAAACTTACTTTCTGCATTTATCTCACCCCTGTACACACTAAAAGGATGGACGTTACACAGGATATAGACCATGGAGAACAGACAGCAATACTCATAGGGGCATGAAGAACGAGTTCCCAATGTTAAGCCTATGGGACAAAAATACCAGGGGTGAGATAAATCTATATTCTCACACACTGTATGAGGTACTGCATGTAGAAGTGTAAGGTGACACCAAGTTCGCTCATGCCACTTCAACTACGGTTGCTATTCAATTTCTGTTTCAGATTTTAAAAAAGCCATTCTAGACACCCGGATTTTTCTTTTTAAGTGGTTTCTTCAGATATAAAAGCAGAATGTTGTCATGGATATAGCTTCTGAATATAAAAAAAGGTTAATGGCCTGGTTTGGTCTGTAACCCATATATCGCATGGAGATTCCTGCAATTGGTTTCCTATACATCCTTTTAAAAATATCGGTTTCTAATACATTGGAATACAGGAATTCAGGCAGTTGTGAAAAGCCAGCACCTATGGCGAAGTAGTTCATCAATAAGACAATACGAATAGATAATCGTTTATATGTGTACTACAGTTTTACAATATACTAAACCATTGTTGAGTACATGAATATAACATAGATTGAGTTGACTGTCAGCTGCCTGAGTTTATTAATAAGTCAACTCGCCCTCGTTACTCTTCGACTTGTCATCAGAGTCTCCTAACCCGGCATTTACACTAGAGATTCTGGCCGGCGATTCCGGCATTTTGCACCTCCTGATGACTTTCAGGAGTAAAATGATAGAAACTGTCTAATGTAAACGCCAAGCGTGCGGCGACTGCAGATCGTCTGATTATGTCAGATTATTCAATTCAGCACCACCTGACGAGCGTTGGACATGCTCTAACATTTGCAACTATTTCAAACCGGTTTGAATTAGTCATCTAGGCGGGCGGCGATTCTATGTAAACAGAGTCGTCATTGTAAAAGCTGGAGTGCATTATGAGGTTGAAGACTTTTGCAGTGGACATTGCCACCACCTGACGACTATTGGACACACTCTGACGCCTGCGACTATTTCAAGCAGGCTTGAATTAGTTGTCTACTTGGGCGGCGATTCTACGAAAACTTATAGTCATCAGTGTAAACGCTTGGGTATATTCTGAGCTTGCCAACTCGTGCGGTGGACATTGCCACCACCTGACAACATTAGCTTGACGATCTACAGTCGCCACATATTTAGTTGTCTAATGTAAAGCCGGGTCACACATCCAACTCCCCGCAATGTCAATTTATAGAGGTAGGGTATTTGCTCTGATTACATGATTTCACGACACATTCCATATACAAACTGGAGTCACCAATATGGAATACATGTATATGAATATTCTGCCCATTTATCACTAATTTTCCATGTTTCATTTCACACACAATAGAAACATATTCTCCTCAGTACCTGCATGTCCCTCTAAATACGTCTTCATCTTAATATATATTTGTGTTACATTCTTACCGGATATTGCCTAAAAAGAGGTATATACTTGAGGTCTGATAATAGATGTGTATGTACCAGAGACTTGTTTTTTGAATCTTAATATACCACAACATCTATGATTCTACGAGGTTTTTTCTAATAAAGGCTTAAAAATCAAAACCCGTTGTGTCATTTTCCTGAAATTTCTATATCATTATCTCCAAGTGTTGTAGAACACATATCTAACTTAAAAATCGGGGGTCACTGTGATAGTTTTGTATTTAGAATGTATGTTATGATTATTTTATAAAAGAATATATAGAAATTCTAAAAAGTTGCTTTTCACAAAGTGAAACCCATGTTATTTTTCTTCAATGTATAGTTTCTTAGATGTATAGTAATGTACATTTAAGTTTTAAAAATTCATAGGTCACCGTCCTCTTTTTTTGAAAGAATTTATGAAAATCCATATTTTAGTACATTCCCTATGTAGATTAAGTAAATGTAACTTGGTCTATTTTACCTATCAATATTGGATAAACGGGACAATACGTTATATTTACTCTTTTAAATTTAATATGACTCAGAAGGAGTCGCCATCGTATTCTGTAGGATATGCCTTTAATCTTTACAATACTACGAAAGGTTTACCAGCCTGGATTACAGAACTGTAGCAGGTAAAGTATATGATTAATGTTGACCGTAATTTGTGAAGAGATACGTTTTACAGTGTGACTCTGGACTCTAGTGGTAGATATTTTATCTCAGTGAGAGCGATCTCCGAATGATAAAAGATATGCCAATGATACTCCAGAGTTTCTTAAAGGACTTTGAAACTCATGATATATTTTAATGGGTGATATCGTCATTTAAAAAAAAAAAATTTCATCAGTAAAATTCAGATTCAAGTGCTTCAGAAAAATGGATCATCTACCTACTGTAACTTAAACTTATGACCGCCTTAAAAACGTACATGATTTAAACCCATATCAGTGTACTTGTTTGTATCTGGCATTTAAGGCTATATCATCTTTGGCATTTATTCATATATTCTCCATTGTAGTCCCGGTGTGGATCGGTTTTTATCATCCACCTAATACAAAGTGTCCATAGAAAACACATAGTGTATGCACATACCCGGTACATACGGATATGTTGTATGCTCCGGTGGCGCATACGGAAAATAGTATGGAAACATAGTGTACTACTAGAACGAACTGTTACTTGAGAAGGCGGATAATAAATACAATATAGACGGGTTTCAGATAAAAGTGGTCGTACGCTCCTTGAAGTTGACTCTAGGCAATATCCTTGCATACGCTCGCATAGTGCTACGCGTCAACTCATTGGCGCATACGGCCGCTTGTATCTGAAACCAGTGAATATTGTGTGTAATATGATTATTTAACCTCTATACGACAATAACAGACTTGTTCCCCATCCTCTAGACATCAATATTGCGTCTAATGTTATATGCCTGTGGGCTTACTTTCTAACCATATGTCAATCTGTATATCATATGGTATAAGGTGCTCTAGTTGGTCCTCAAACCTTTACCTATTTCGTATTATTGTCTACGGCCACCTCTGCCCGTGTGCAGTGCCACGTGTAATCTGAAAGAATAAAAATATGCAATTATAGGTTTTATCGTAAAACCGGATGAGTTTTAATCTTGGCTCCCGTATGCCACGACTGGCGTTTGGCGTAGTGATATCACGAGGCGGAGCCGAGTGGTATCCGGAACCAAACGTCAGGAGTGGCATACGGGAGCCAAGATTAAAACGAATCAGGTTTTGATTTTATCCTACCCCTCTCTACATTATTTTAATATCAAAATCATGAATGAAAATCATCAAAATTCTGTATGCCCCTAGTGGGATACAAACGTCCGTATGCCAGTCAGCGTGGCATACGGAATCTCAATGTTAAGCCTATGGGATTTTATATTAGGGGTAGGATAAAGGAAAGAAACTGATGAGTGTTTGGTCTGTGTTCTCATCCGCCATCGATAATGACAAGATAATGAACAGGGACTCCGACCAAGCACGAATATGTTTCTGATTTTATCTTAGCCTGGAAATATTCATCTCTTTATCGCCCGTTGAGAACGAGTTACCGTTCTCGCAAGCCAATTCAAGTTTGATTCGCTATGTAAGTCATGCTATCATGGTATCTGACAGTTTTTACACAATGGGTGCTTTGTATGCCATGAATGATAATTATAGACAGAAGTACAGTCAATTTGTACTAGTTATACGAAGTACAACGCTGTGATCGTTTTAACTCCCCACAGACGTTGTACCTATAAGGACATAGGCAAACTTTGAGATTCAAACTGGTTCGCACAATGGCGTTTGTAAAGGAAGTGAAATGAAATAAAAAAACAGTTGAATTCAACAACTTACATAACAATCTTCATTCTCACACCATATGAGCATCAGATGTTATCTTTTTCTTTATCAAATCCTTCTTTAAATCCCTGAATCGGGAGCCCCTCAATCAACCATCCGCCATCTTTGATCATTGAATTTCGAATTGAGCTGGTTACCAGCGATCATTTCAGTCTCAAAGTTTGCCTATGACATCAAGTCCGACTCTAGTGAGGAACGAACAGAGTCGAACTACGTCTGACTAATTTGTACCTACTTAGATTGCATGATTTTTTCACTCAACCATCTGAGTAATGTGGACAAACTGGTCGGCTGATAGTCGTGTCGTTGTGATGTGCCTGTCTGCTCCTGAAATATATGATAAATACACAATATTATGAATTAATATCAAAATAATACATATACAATGTTAACTGGTTTCCTCGGACCATACTCTATATAATCACCTCGCTATTACTCGGAGATTACTATGCATCTGGTCCTTGGAGATTATAGTCGCTCTTATCTGAAATTATTTTATATTGTATTTATCAACCACCATTCCTCGCTAATAATTTCTGTGCTCTTCCATTTCCAAAGATTTGAAAATTGATTGATGCGCCTCCTATCTTTGATAGAAATATAATTTCTGAATTGCCCGTGAGGTGGCATTTAGTTTGTATCACTTCGCCATGCTGGTTTTACGCGGTCATAGAAGGATGAATTTTACACTAACACTGCACAAAAACCACCATTTTACATATGAATGCGCCCGGCGTATATTAGTATGACTTTTGCGTATACAAGGTTGTCCTATTCCCCGTGTATATACGCCTCATCTGTAGGCGGATATAAGCGTCCAGTGAAGAGGGCTTCACTGAGAGCCGGCGGGAGATGGCGTGGGGTGGCATGGGGGGGGGGGGGGGGGTGAGGAGGGCTTCCTACTGAGGACACCTTTACTTCTACCAACACAAACGGGCGGGAGGCAGCGGGGGAGAGGATATTTCCTCTCATATACACCGGGTGTGAAATACAGCCAAGACGCGTCCGTATATAAACCCTGGGCGTATCTATGCACCATGGAGTTGTCCCATTTCACTTAGTCCATATAAGGAAAAGAGTAGACCGAGTAGCCAATGATTGCATTCGCAGCAAACCCCGACCTTGACCCTGACCTCCTTACATGATATTTTCTAGTGCCTTGGGACGCTTCTTCAGTCGAGAGTTGACCTACAATCTAATGGGCCACAACCACCCTCCTATATGAAAACAACTCAATATTCAGCCAGTACATGCACTTCCGCGATGGCGTATATGAATAAAATGGTGGTTTTCGTGCAGTGTAAGATACAGGACTAATGAAGGCATAAGAACTTGTTGACAACTGTAATCTGACAGATTATGGAGTTTCAGAGACACTGCTACAGATGAATTCACTTTATTTAAACCAGTCTGTAGTTCATGTTGATTGTGATCTTTTGTGATTGCAAAATTGTCTGCTATTGTCAATGCTTGTATTAGTTCGTGTCTCGCTCACTAGGGGCCCGATGACGTTTTGGGAAGTATTCCCAGTAATCTCCTGATTTAAGAATACAGGTGTTTCTGTTCAGCACCGCCTAACGGTCCACTGTCTAATTACCCGGCTGCTCGGACAAACACGGCCGAGGCTGGCCATACGTGTATAGGGAACACAGCAATCACACCTAGAGTGTGAATGGTGGGTGTGATTACAGGAGTGTTGTTTTTATATACGCTTATATACTCAATGAATACAATGCTAAAGTATACGTTGCTAGGGGTATGTTTGGCTTCAGACATGGCGTAGCTAAGCAGATAACGTGCGACACCAGCCAGTGGAAAAAGGCCTATTAGGAGATTATGGGACTCAGTAATCTCCTACTTGCAAATTACTCCTATCCGAAGCTATTCATATTGAGATTCTGTAATCAGTGGTTAATGAATGCATCTGGACACACTTGAAAGTTAAGTAATTATCTTTTCAGATGCCCTCCCATAGAAGTTAGCATGGTGACATGCCTTTTTTTTTGCATTTTCTATTTTTTGATATATGGAACTTATATTATCCTGAGTTATTTGCAAAACTCATTATAATTTAGAAATCGCCCAAACTACCAGCATTTGTCTTTAATTAAAATCAGCAATATTTATAGTGATTTTCTAGATAATGAGTGAACCAAAATTGTAGGTTCCGCCGGGTTTCGAACCCAGGACCTTTCGCGTGTTAGGCGAACGTGATGACCACTACACTACGGAACCGGTTGTTACCAGGGGGCTTTTCACATGTGGCAATGACGCAGAAATTTTGTCATGATCAATAAGAAATGTTGACTAATGCAAGGAAAGGCTCATATCCTTCCTCTAGGAATGTAAAGCTTTTCAAATTATTCCGCTCCTGCAATTTTGAATGTAATTTTTAAATATGAATATGAAGAGAGCATTTCAAGTGAGGAACATTCAACAGTAGCTCACTGAAGCCAAACAGTCGTCCATAAGTGTTGAATAAAGTTGACCTACATCGTCCCAGGATTTTTATGGCATACAGAAAAGGGTCTTCATGGTTTTTTTGTGTGTTTTTTTCCTTTATGGTCAGTACCTCTCGAGACGTCGAGTTTTTCAGGTACTCCATAAGCGAAAAACATATTTACAATTGAAATTTCAACTCCATATTAGGAGGTATAGATACATATACAGGAAAAAGAAAAGATGTGACGTGAAAGAAGATATGAGGAGGATAAAAGATTTATAACAATTATTCAAGGTTGCTCATAACAGTTCACATTTTCTGACACAGCACGAAACTAACCAGTTTATTCCTATATACGCCATCGCGGCAGCGCATATCGGCTTAAAATATAGTCTTGTTTCCATATAATATACGTTTCACACAAGCGTACGAGGCGTATACAAGACTGTTTCCCTTTGAATACGGACGCGTCTTGGCTGTATTTCACACCTGGCGTATGCAAGAGAAAATATACTCTGCGCGATATATATACGAGGGGGCGTATATATATCGCATATATACACAATATTGACTGGTTTCAGATACAAGCGCCCGTATGCTCCGAGGAGTTGACGCGTAGTAATATCTGAGCATATGCGAGGATATTGCGCAGAGTCAACTCCGAAGAGCATACAACCGCTTTTATCTGAAACCAGTCTATATTGTATTTATTATCCACCTTTTCTGGGCAAGTGGCATGTCGAAATCAGTTCATTTTAATTATGCACTATGTTTTCGTACGCACTATTTTTCCATATGCGCCACCCGGAGCATACAACATATCTGTGTGCTGCGGGTATGTCCATACACACTCCCTATGTGTTTTCTATGGATACTTTGTATCAGGTGGATAATAAATACGCTTTATCTGTGCGGCGGGGGTTGGAGGCTGTGAGGCTGTGGTAAGTTGGTGTTTGATCAGACTTTGTGTTATATATACAGTACCTAAAGTATCACTTCAGAAGAGTGGTGTTTTGAAAGTACATTCTATTTTAAAAACGTTAAAAAACCCAAAGAAAGCTGGGTTTATTATATGTATTTAATGAAAAGATAATAAATAAAGTTTTAGAACAATTTTATATTATAAGACTATAAACTGGAACTATCATTTATTTCCAACTAAACTAAACTTTGGTTGTGACATGGCTCGAAATAAATCATGAGAGAAAAAGCATATCTGCATCAATCTACACAAAAGAGTCTGGTTCACTATGTCTCTATGTGCGGGATTCACTCCAAGCACATCTTACCAGAATCATGGTAGGGAACCAGCGAAAGTTGGGATGTCATTGGTTTCTCATGAGAAAAGTAGATCAGAAAACTACAATAGTAAACTTTGATTTCGGCATGGCTTGAAATGAATGTCTATTTGTTAAGACGTGTTTACAGCGCAAATTTTTTCCGAACGGAAGTACCACTTACACCCCCACCAGGGACAAAGAAGGCACAACACGGAGAGAGTTTTAAAACATTGAAATGAATGTCTGTCTAATGATTAAGAAAAAAGAAAAGCTGGTTTGAATTCAACACTACACGAGAATCTCATTCCAGTGGCCCTTCAGTCTCCATTCCTAGGTCTAGTTCATTTTGTCCCTATGTACGGGAGAATCTCCAAGCGGATCTGACAGAAATTTACACGTTTTATATGTGGTAGGTAAACACTGCACGAAAACCATATATACGCCATCGCGGAAGTGCATGTATTGGCTGAATATTGATTTGTTTTCCTATATATATGTATATATATATGCCCAGGCCTTATACAGACGCGTCTTGGCTGTATTTCACACCTGGCGTATATGAGAGGAAATATCCTCTCCCCCCACTGCCTCCCGCCCGTTTGTGTTGGTAGAAGTACAGGTGTCCTCAGTAGGAAGCCCTCCCCCTGCCCCCTGCCCCCTTACCCCACCTCCCCCCGCCCACTCTCAGTGAAGCCCTCTTCACTGGATGCTTATATATGCCTACAGATGAGGTGTATACACACAGGGAATTGGATGACCTTGTATACGCAAAATACCTACTTATATATGTATACGCCGGGCGCATCCATATGTAAAATACTGATGTTCGTGCAGTGAAACTGTGATGTACTACATACCCATGCCGTATATACTGTAAATACGCACCGTTTTGGCATATGACGTAAAAATACTGTACGGACTAAACTAAAATACGGACCACCTTGCTATACACGTTTATTAAGAAATTGGTTATTATACCAAATGAAATAGATTTTTTTTTTTAAATTTCGGGTATATAGTAAATATATAACGTCCAACCATGCTTGTACAAGCCACAGAACTCGATGCTAATTTACCGTTTGTTCGGAACTCGGCATAAATGCCTCGGTCCGTACAAACGGTAAATTAGCATCTCGTTCTGTGACTTGTACAGCATGGTCAGGACGTTCTATATAAGTACTGACCTTTGGTGAGATGGCCTGGAGAAGGGCAGCGCTGCGGCGGTGACGGATGGCGTTATTGTTGAGAGGCCTGCCTAGTGTCACCAGGTCTAAGTAAGGTGTTGTCTGGTTGGCCTCGCCACTTGTACCGTTAAAACCATCGTTTTGATCACTGACGGCCAGTGGGAAAGGCAGGCTGAAGTCTGAAGACAAAACGATGCTCAGATTAAAGGTGGGCGTCCACCAACCACGACAAGGCTATGACAAGAGCAGACAAGAAAGTTCCTATCGGTGCCTTGTCGCAGCATTGTCGTGAGAAAAGGGACTATATAACAGCGGGGTCGGGGCGTGTCGTAGACGTTGCTGGTTACCGTAAAAAAGGTGTCCATGGTCCCGAGACACTACAACAGTGATATTGAGGAAACCACAACACTCCACGACAAGGCTCCAGTCGTGGCAAAAATTGAACATGTTGGATAATGTCATAACCTTGTCAGAAATCCCCCGACAGGCCCCCGACAAGCTTCATGTTGCAGCCTGTTGTGGCTTTGTCGTAGCCTCTTGTCGGGAACTAGGGTCCACCAACCACTACAAGGCTATGACAAGGTCTCCAATCGTAAACCTGTCGTGGACCTTGTCGGAAAGCCATTGTCTTAGCCTCGTCGTGGTTGGTGGATGCCCCCCTTTATCATGTTGCTTTATACATGCTGCTTACCATTTTTTTAGAGAGATGATTGGAAATCGTCGCTCTTAGTTGCAAGGGGAATTTATTCAAAATCCGTACAGTAGAACCCCGCGTAAGCGGACACCCTACGTTCCGGGCGAAAGTGTCCGCTTACGCGAGGTGTCCGCTTACGCGAGGTTAAAATAAACATCTAATAGAGGGAACCGTTCCGAACGAAGGTGTCCGTTAACGCGGGGTGGTCGCTTACGCGGGGTGTCCGTTAGGCGGGGTTCTACTGTATATATGAATATCAGATGACGCTAATTATTGACGAACCAGTGAAAATGGATTTTCATTGTTTATACAAATTATTTCAATGTTATTGTTTCGAGACCCAGCCAAAAACTATAACTATATTTCGATAGGGGTAGGTAGGACCATAAGAACCTATTAGGACAATTGATTTCAGTTGAGGTCCTAAGCATTTTATTGCTTCTCTCAATTTTTTACACTAATACGTGATTACTATTGTATTGTTATACATGTTGTGAGACCAATAAAGAATGCTACACAATTACCAGGAAAAAGAAAAAAATCCAAATCAGTTAATGTAAGGTACTGTGCAGCAACATGAGTACAAATTCTATCAATTACTGTGTCCATAATATTACTACATTACGGTGGACACATTCCAACTAAAATATATGATTGTACTTGTAGGCTTAATAAAGACTGTTTGAGATGAAAAAAAAAAGAAATAATAATAAAAAAATTAAAAAATTAAAATTTTTTTTTTTTTAAAACATGCTGAGATTGTCATTGCCATGTGACGTACTTGAGTTGAGGGTGCAGTTGGCCGGGGTGAGAATGCTGAATGGATACAGTTCACGCTGAAGGTGGTCGTGGACCCGGATAAGGAGACCGAAGTTGCGGGAGCCGTGGTACCAGTCTGCGACAGCCTTCCTGATGTCCAGCTTCAGCCAGCCCTCCTCCTGCCGCTCCACCACCACGGAGGCCAACTCCTGCACCTTCTCTGTTAAAAAAATATATAGGCGTATAATAGGCAGTTTATCTCACATTGAAGTATCCTAATATGCAGTTTATCTCACATTGAGGTATCCTAATATGCAGTTTATCTCATATTGAGGTATCCTAATATGCAGTTTAAAAAAAAAAATGTGCAGAACGAGAGGGACCAAAGACCAAAGTTTTATCCCTCTCAACATTTTCCTCCATACCTCTCCGCAGAGAAAAAAAGGAAAAACAAAAGGGAAAAATCTTTATAAAGAAATATGTATTCTATCTCATATTGAGGTATCCTAATATGCAGTTTATCTCACATTGAGGTATCCTAATATGCAGTTGATCTCATAATGAGGTATCCTAATAGGCGGTTTATCTCACATTGAGGTATCCTAATATCCAGTTTATCTCATATTAAGGTATCCTAATATGCAGTTTATCTCATATTGAGGTATCATAATAGGCAGTTTATCTCATATTGAGGTATCCTAATATCCAGTTTATCTCATATTGAGGTATCCTAATAGGCAGTTTAACTCACATTGAGGTATCCTAATATCCAGTTTATCTCACATTTAGGTATCCTAATAGGCAGTTTATCTCATATTGAGGTATTCTAATAGGCAGTTTATCTCATAATGAGGTATCCTAATATGCAGTTTATCTCACATTTAGGTATCCTAATATGCAGTTTATCTCATACTGAGGTATCCTGATATCCAGTTTATCTCACATTGAGGTATCTTAATATGCAGTTCAGCTCTGGTACAAGTTAAGCCATAGGAATAAGTTAGAAAAAATCTATCAACATGTTGATAAACTATTGGCGATTTAGGAACATCAACCGACAACTCGTCAGGTATCCTAATAGGCGGTTTATCTCACATTGAGGTATCCTAATATCCAGTTTATCTCATATTAAGGTATCCTAATATGCAGTTTATCTCATATTGAGGTATCATAATAGGCAGTTTATCTCATATTGAGGTATCCTAATATCCAGTTTATCTCATATTGAGGTATCCTAATAGGCAGTTTAACTCACATTGAGGTATCCTAATATCCAGTTTATCTCACATTTAGGTATCCTAATAGGCAGTTTATCTCATATTGAGGTATTCTAATAGGCAGTTTATCTCATAATGAGGTATCCTAATATGCAGTTTATCTCACATTTAGGTATCCTAATATGCAGTTTATCTCATACTGAGGTATCCTGATATCCAGTTTATCTCACATTGAGGTATCTTAATATGCAGTTCAGCTCTGGTACAAGTTAAGCCATAGGAATAAGTTAGAAAAAATCTATCAACATGTTGATAAACTATTGGCGATTTAGGAACATCAACCGACAACTCGTCAGTGACCATAGAACATCTCCATGGGGGGCATTCAGTAATCATAGGCTCACCTTTGCCTAGCTGACCCACATCTACCAACTAGGGCTGACTGTGTTAGGATTACTTGCCTATGACAAAGTACTGCTCCTTTTTCACCAACAAAAGAACATGGATGTTCCAAAATCACTTAATGGGAATTGGCCTTAAGAGGTTAATGCCCACAGATTGATGCCGATGATCAAATACCTTATATATCACTTCATAGAGGGCAAGTTTCTGTGGGGACATGTTGAGGGAACAACAATAATAGTAAGGATATATCTATCTCACCCCAGGTACAAGTTTAGCCATAGGAATAACATTAGAAAAAATACTCAATGATCACCCCGGTAAAGTGACAATACTATGCTCCGGCCATGGCGCAGTTAATTTGAGATGACGTCATATGGATTTGCTAAGTCTATTCTAATTATTGTGAAATTTTGATGATATTTAATGTCATAAAAAGGGCTGAGATAAATCCAGAAAACGCACTCTAATCGTAGAATACACAAAATGGGCCGTAATCATCACTCGCCTTCGCCTCGATGACGATTACGGCCCATCCAAGCTAGTGGAATATTGTCTATTTATACGATTCTTTATGCAGTTCTATATAAATCTTTGGTAGGAGGAGGGAAGGCGAGAATTGAAAATTATTCAATAAGAATACGCGTAGACACCTGTTCTGGACAAAAACCTTTCATAAATAGAAAATAAAAACTAATTTCCTAGGAAAATAAGAAAACTGCCATCTTTGAAATTAGGAGGAGGGGAGGGTAGAAATGAAAACTATTCAATAAGAATACACGTAGACACCTGTTCTGGACAAAAACCTTTCATAGATAGAAAATAAAAACTGATTTCCTTGGAAAATAAGAAAACTGGCATCTCTGATATTAGGAGGAGGGGAGGGTAGAAATGAAAACTATTCAATAAGCATACACGTAGACACCTGTTCTGGACAAAAACCTACCAATATTTCGCCACCACCAGATAGTACGTGCACTGAACCACGTAGACCTCGGAGATGACGAAAGAAACGACGTCTAAACGCATATGGCAAACATCGACTTCACTGACTGACTGACTGACTGACTGACTGACTGACCTTTCCGCCTGGCCTTGACTGACTTGGTGTAGGCGTACACGGTGACCTTGACGGTGTCCTCTGTCAGTTCGAGTTGTGGTTCTGGGGCAGACGTCGTGGCGTCTTGATGGTCCTCCATGGGTGAGCGATATTCGGGGACTTCCAGTGTCTGCTTCTGTCGTCGCCGACGTCCGTTTTTCTCCACCAGCGGATCCGGATGTACCTGACGCCGGAAGTAGCAGTCGCATTCTGAGCCAATGAAAAGCAGTCTTGGTTAGATATAGACAATAATCGATAGTTTTGTGGACAGGCGGCCGTAAACCACGAGAGGTTGAGGGGTAGTAATACACGAGCGCTAGCGAGTCTATTACGAGGTCAACCGCGAGTGGTTTACAGAGCTGCCTGTTCACAAGATCATTGTTTGTTGCATTTATTATCCATCTTTTCGAATAAATTAAACCCAGTAATTGCCATATTAACGGGTATAACATTAGGAACTCTTTCTTTGCTCTATAGCAAAAGGGACTATTTTTCCTGTATACCATGGCTTTGAGGCCCTATACCACAGATTTGAATCCGTATACCACAGTTATGGTATCTGACAGGTTTTATAAAATGGGTCGTGGTTTACAAACATTTTTAATGGGGTCTTTGTGTACGATGGATCATAAATGTGTATACCACAGTTATAGTATCTGACAGGTTCTATATAATAGGTCGTGGTTTACTGAGTCCACATACATTTTCAATGGGGGCTTTGTATACGATGGATAAAAAAAAAGACTATAATGTGTCCAATAAGCTCATTGGCTATTAAAATTAACGGTTGATGGTTCATACAGAAGAAACCAACATGTTTTGGTCAAATTCGTTGTTCTCCACGAGTTTGATGCGGAGTGGTATGAACGAGGTGACAGCCGAGTGAATATCACGTAGCATTTTCTTAGTTAGAATAAGACTCCAAAACGGTGTGAGTTCTTTTATAACATACTGGGCGCGTCCAGTAACCTTTAAGCCCCGGCGTCCACCTACTACGATAGAAATCTAGACCTAACGATATGGCACCGATACAAAAAGTCAATATCGGAGACATATCGGGATGGTCCAAAATCGTAGACATATGTCTAGACATATCAATCCACCACGCATTGTATGGGTTTTTTATCGGTGTCTAATCGCAGAAATGTGGTCAACTGCCCTGATATTAGGTAACCTTCCGACACGATTTTGATTTTACATCGGGAGGTGCATCGTAGACCATATCGGAGCCATATCGTAGTAGGTGGACGCCGGGCCTAACCCTTTAACGATGGCCACCTGTGGCAGAGTTGTCACAAAAAAGACGGGTGCTAGTGATAGTGCATATCTCTAGAGGATGAGCACATTTTGGATTAAGTCATAATTTGATGTTCCATCAAGTGATATTATTGGTAATCAATAATATTTCACTTATTCTAGCTTAATAATATTGATTTTGATCTTATAGTTACATTTCTTGAAGATTTCATGTAGGTCGATAAATTTTTCCTTATCAAAACAATTTGATTGATTTAAGAGAAATGATGCCTTGAGGCATTATTCGGCCTGGGCCGGTTGATGCCCCAAGGCATCATTCGGCCTGGGCTGGTTGATGCCTCAAGGCATCATTCGTCCTTAAAGGGTTAAGAAAGCATACTATAGAGGAAACCTATGAAAGTTTACGATTCCATCGAGATGAATCACCAAGTAATTTACCTGGCTTTCGCTTGGGAATTACTAAGCGATTCAAACCCAATGGGATACGAGCTCTGACAGTAAATTTGAATGGATTTCTGAATTTATCTCACCCTTCACATTGATTAATGGGCTAACTTATGTGACATAATCTCCCATCGGATATTTTTCCTAAATATCTCATGGGTGTTAGATACGAGTTCCCAATGTTAAGTCTATGGGGGAAAATACCAGGGGTGAGATAATATAATTCATCTTAGCCTGGCATAAACACCCATTGGCTTAACACTAGGACTTCAGTACCAGCGAAAGTTGAGATCTCATTGGTTTCTCATGAGAAAAGTAGATTAGAAAACTACAATACGAAACTTTGATTTCGGCATGGCTTGAAATGAATCATAAGAGAAAAAGTTTGTCTGAGTATAGAAATACAAAAAAAAGAGTAGCAGGTTACAGTTTAGTACTGCACGAGAATCTCACTCTCGTGGCCCTTCAATCTCCATGCCTATGTCTGGTTCACTTTGTCTCTATGTGCGGGACCAACTCCAGGCGGATATGTCGGAAATTCTAACGTTTTAGATATAGTAGCTAAATATCATTAAAACTTCACAATAATTAGAATAGACTTGGCAAATCTGTATCATCTCAAATTCACTACGCCACGGCTGTGGTGTAGTATTGTCACTCTACGGGGGTGATTGTTGGGCATTTTTTTCTAATGTTATTCCTATGGCTAAACTTGTAGCAGGGGCGAGATAAACAATATCACCATGATTTTGATCTGAGTGTTCGTATTCTCCACATAATGTCAACTCCAAGGAGAATACGACCACAAAGATCAAAATCTCGGTAATATTGTATTTTTTTACTCACTTTATTAGGTAAACAATATTGTAAATAATTAGTAATTCGATGCAAGCGCTGTGAATTGTTTACATAAAATAGTTCCTCAGGTGGCTAAAGGAGAATACGGCTTTCCGTATTCTACTCAGTAGCGATCCGTAGGCTCCATTGACTCCAGTATGGAGACACTGTATTAGGTGGGTAATATCGTAAAACTGGATGAGTTTTAATCTTGGCCGCCGTATGCCACGACTGGAGTTTGGCAAAGTGATTTCACAAGGCGAAGCCGAGTGACGTCTGGAGACAAAACTCTAGGAGTGGAATGCAGTGGCCAAGATTAAAACGAATCAGGTTTTAATTTATCCTACCCCGTCTCCTCAATTTTGGAATATTACGTGATAACAATTCTATATGCCACTAGTGGTATATAAAACTTTGTATGCCAGTCAGCGTGGCATACGGAAACTCAATGTTAAGCCTATGGGATTTTATATTAGGGGTAGGATAATAAAACAATAACAACAACCTTTATTAAGCCAGGCATAAGGCTGGCCTACTCGTTGTAGCCAGCGCTCATCAAGATGTTAGTACTCACTCTGGATAGCTCGTTTGTAGATGCGCAGAGATGCCGAGGAGACCTTAGTCTCCTTCCAGGCTGGCGGCTGAATCTGGAAGTAAAGCCGGAACCTCGACCCATCCCTCCACACACGGTTCGTGTTGCGTGGTAACTCACCTGGAGGTCATACAAAGGTCACGAGGTCAAAGGCCATACAAGGTCATACAAAGGTCACAAGGTCATACAAGGTCATACAAAGTCACAAGGTAATACAAGGTCATACAAAGGTCACAAGGTCAAAGGTAATACAAGGGTCATACAAAGGTCACAAGGTCATACAAGGTCATACAAAGGTCACAAGGTCAACTGCAATACAAGGTCATACAAAGGTCACAAGGTCAAATGCAATACAAGGTCATACAAAGGACTTTGAGCAATGAGCTAAGAACCAAAAAAAAAAAAAAAAACTGAAAAACTCAAATTGTACTTTGAGAGTTGCAATAAACTAAAGAAATAGAAAACGAAAAACCTCAAATTGTACTTTGAGAGATGCGATGAACTAAAAAACAAAAAAAAACTAAAAAACTGAAAGACTCAAATTGTACTTTGAAAGATGCAATAAAGTAAAGGGAAACAAAATTTATAAATTCATATTGTACACTGCACGAAAACCACCATTTTATTCATATCTATATATACGCCATCACGGAAGTGCATGTATTGGCTGAATATTGACTTGTTTTCATATATATACGCTCAGGGTTTATATACGGACACGTCTTGGCTGTATTTCACACCCGGCGTATATGAGAGGAAATATCCTCTCCCCCCGCTGCCTCCCGCCCGTTTGTGTTGGTAGAAGTATAGGATACCCATCCCCCGCCCCCCCCCCCCTCCCCACACCCTGCCACCTCCCGCGGCCCGCTCTCAGTGGAGCCCTCTTCACTGGACGCTTATATCCGCCTACAGATGAGGCGTATACACACGGGGAATAGGACGACCTTGTATACGCAAAAGCCATACTTATATATATACGCCCGGGCCCCGTTGCTCCAGGTTTACGATAAATGTTGCGGATCGCAGAATTGCGATCTGAGGGGCTAAGCGTTGCTCCATAAATTTTGCAGATCGTGTCATAATCGCATAGGCGCATCGCCGCGTAAAATACGGCTATTAGCGATACTTTTTAAGCGGACCCTCACACCAGGGCGGATCGTCTGCGGATCGCTATACTTTGGTTAAAGATGGCTTTGTCTGAAATTCTGAATAACGATGGGTGGTGGCACTACGATCCCCCGCCCCTTGTTCTTCTACCTAGATCCACACCAACAGGTGTCAGATCAGTTTTAACTCTGGTGCCATCTGTATTTAATTAAAAAAACTAATTTATCTTCCCCTGTCTCATTCAATATGTGCCCCATAATTGTTGTATCATAATCGCATCGCAAAAATTAGCGATACTGCAGAAATATAGCGATACGATCCGATATTACTGGAGCAACGCTTCTTTAGTCGGATCCTTAAAGTAATCGTAAAAATAAAATTACGATCCGATTATATCTAGCGATACCACAAAAACAGGAGCAACGGGGCCCAGGCGCATTCATATGTAAAATAGTGGTTTTCGTGCAGATGCAAGCAACTAAAATAAATAAATAAATAAAAATTCTACTCACAGGACGGGGTGAGGAGACCGATACTCTTGATGTAGCTGCCGCCCTCGTCGAAGCCGTCGCTGCCGCCGATCTCCGACTCGTACATGCGGAAGGCGTGCATGATGCGACTCCGCTCGTTGTCAGTCAGCTCCAGGTCCGACACGAGCGGCTGGCGGCGGAAACCCAGCTTCTGGAGGATCATCGTCTGGATCATGAAGAGGCGCGCCTGCTTGTACCTGCAACACACGCACAGCCACAACGTTACTATATACGAGGATGGTTGTGGCCCATTAGATTCTAGGACAACTCTCGACTGTAGAACCGTCCCAAGGCCCTTTTCCCATGACTGTATGTTTTCTCCTGTCTTCTATGTTGCTGTTGTTGTTCTTTGCTGAGACACTGTCTGTTATGACGTATACTTCTCTCACGGGTTGGCCCTGTGATTAAAACCAGCTCATAATTAGAGCTGACGATATGTGGCCACCTTTTATTGGCAAAATGTGTATATCTGAACCTGGACAAATTTATGTAACAACTTACTGGTCAATAAAAGAAATTCTTAAAAAAAAAAAAAAGGCGCTATAAATATCATGTAAGGAGGTCAGGGTGAAGGTCGTGGTTTGCTCCGAATGCAGTCATTGGCTAATGGGACTACTCTATTCCTTATATGGTATTTAATACAGGGGGACAACTCCATGCAGATACCCATGTCTAGACTGGTTCCAGTCCCTGCATACTATGGCTACCCTCCTCGCTTGGATACAAGAGACTGGCTCCATTCCCTGCATCTTATGGCTACCCTCCTTGCTGGGATACAGGAGACTGGCTCCAGTCTCTACATTCTATGGCTACCCTCCTTGCTGGGATACAGGAGACTGGCTCCAGTCTCTACATTCTATGGCTACCCTCCTTGCTGGGATACTGGCTCCATTCCCTGCATCCTATGGGTATCCTCCTCGCTAGGAGGCAAGAGACTGGCTCCATTCCCTGAATCTTATGGCTACCCTCCTTGCTGGGATACAGGAGACTGGCTCCAGTCTCTACATTCTATGGCTACCCTCCTCTCTGGGATACAGGAGCTTGGTTCCATCCCCTGCATCCTATGGCTACCCTCCTCGCTTGGATGCAGGGAACTGGCTGGAGTCCCTGCATTCTATGGCTACCCTCCTCGCTGGGATACAGGAGACTGGCTCCAGTCCCTGCATCCTATGGCGACCCTCCTCGCTGGGATACAGGAGACTGGCTCCAGTCCCTGCATACTTTGGCTATTTTGGTTTTTATAAAACCTGTTCAAAAATGTATCGGGACTCTGCGATATATATAACTGTGGTATATGGACTCAAATCTGTGGTTTACAGTTCAAAGCCATGGTATACAGGAAGAATAGTCCCTTTGTGCTATAGAGCAAAGAAATAGTCCATGTTGTTATACCCTTTAATATGCCAATTAAGTACTGGGTGTAATTTATTCCAAAAGATGGATAATGACTGCAACAAATGATGGTTATGTGGACCACTCTGTAAACCACTCGAGGTTGATGTCGTAATATGCTTGCTAGAGCTCGCGTATTACTACGCATCAACTGGATCCCTGCATACAACACTCGATGACAATTTACGGTTTGTACGGAACTCAGCGTAAACGCCTCGTTCCTTACAAACCGTAAATTGTCATCTCGTTCTGTGACTTGTACAACATTGTTAGGACGTTAAATATAAATACAGAAATTGCAAGCCAGTGCCTCGAGCTCAAAGGCACATCCTATAATCGTGATTCATTCTATCTTTAAATGAGAGAATAAAACATTTTGTCCAGTTTATCTAATCCTAATAGGTAAAATAGGCAAATTCACATCTGCCTGATTTACAGAAAATGTAGTTTCCTTCAATTTTTTTCAAAACAAGGACAGTGACCTATGAATTTCAAAACTTAAATGTACTGTATTTTACATCTCCTATATTCTGTGAATGTTTCAGGAAAATAACATAAGCTTTACTATGTGAAAAACAACTTTTTAGAATATTCTATCATAGTAGTATCATAATATTGTCCTCTAAATCAAAAGCTAGCACGGCGACCCCCGATTTTTAAGTTACATATGTGTTCTACAACACTAAAAGATCATCATATATGGTTTTAATTTTCAGTTCAAATTTTCCGAGTCCAAGTATAATTTTTTTTCTTTTTATTTAGAAGTAGCATCTCTCAATTTCTTGAGTTTTTCAGATACAAACTTTGGGGTGGGGCAGTATAAGATGGAGGTGTCCTTTTTCTGGGGCATTACAGAGGGGGAGGTTATCCCCACCCTACTTCCGGCTGTTTCCAGTGGCCATGTGCATAAAGTGTTTCCTGAAATAGGATAACGAACTACGATGCTGCTCCTGCTGGCGAATAACAATGGTCCTCAAGTAATCTACACTATGTGAACACGTAATTCATACCGCATTAACACGTCATTCACACTACGTGCTTCTTGTAATAGTACCCGTTTCCGTGGTATAAACACCAAGTTACAACTGTACACCAAGTGGCAGCTGGTTCCATCGTAAAACACACTCCACAGGTTGACAGATGTGTACGCCAAGCATAAACACTTCAGCTCTATTCTTTTGTGAATGACATTAGGATAACCTAAATATCTGCCACCACTCCTCCTACTCCAAGATGTTTTCGAAATAAAAAGTACATTTTTTACGTGCTTATGTGTGAATTACGTCACGTTTATTAATATATTCAAATGTGGCATATTATGTTTGATATCGCGGCTCAATTACAAAACAAAAGCTATGTCAGATCTATGTTAATAATTGTGTCGTCATGTGATATGTATAGTGTTTGTTCTTTTATTAGAGAGTGCTCACATGCGCTATATACATCACCCAAAAGGTTAGAGTGGTCATATGACATCCACTCTGCCACGACCATGGCGTAGTATTGTCACTTAACTGTGGTGATCGTTGAGTATTTTTCTTTTTTAAATGTTATTCCTATGGCTAAACTTATACCATGGGTGAGGTAGATATATCGATAGTATCCTACCCCTAATATGAATTCCCAGTGCTTTAACATTGAGTTTCTGTATGCCACGCTGACTGACATACGGAGTTTTATATGCCACTAGTGGCATACAGAATTGTTGTCACGCAATATTCTAAAATCGAGGAGACGGGGTAGGATAAAATCAAAACCTGATTTGTTTTAATCGTGGCCACCGGATTCCATTCCTGGAGTTTTGGCTGCGGACTTCACTTGGCTTCGCCTCATGAAGTCACTACTCCAGTCATGGCATACGATGGCCAAGATTAAAACTCATCCAGATTTACGATAGTATTATCATCGTTTCCTAGACATATCCTTGCAGAAACTTTGAGAAGTAATATATGAGATATTTGATCATCGGCATCAATCTGTGGGCATTAACCCCTTCAAGTTACATCGATGTTCTTTTGTCAGTGACAAAGGAACAGTACTTTGTCAGAGGCAAGTAATCCTAACACAGTCGGCCCTAGTCGGTAGATGTGGGGCAGCTAGACAAGGGTGAGCCTATGATTAGTGAATGCCCCCCATAGAGATATTCTTTTGTCGCTGACGAGTTGTCGGTCGATGTTCCTAAATCGCTCGCCAATAGTTTATCAACATGTTGATAAAGCCAGTTGGCAATAACAGAACATTGGACATGATGCGTAATCTGCCTGTGGCAAGTTCACCGATTACTAAACGATTTTGGGAATTAATAGTTCAATCCCGGATCGGCTGGTGTGCATTGGGCTTAATACGGTTCTTAACATGTCGACACATTTTGCAACATAGGCGCAAGGTTGTCATTTCTTCCGACCTGACACACTTTTCACAGGGAACACATTGCTGAGACACGTGTTGTATCGGGTACATCCCTGTCACGTTTCAGCCGGGGACCACTCCCACTTTCCCGAGTGACTTCCGCTTCTGCCTGCCCTGGGAAGATTGTGTGACTTATTACTAGCGACTTCTTTGCGTCAGAGTTGGTGCCCCCCCCCCCCTTCTGAGTAGAATGCGGCCCTCCGGAATCTCCTAGGAGAATACGGCTTTTTCGGCCACCTGATGGGCATTATGGGAACTAATGTATACAAACAATGCATGGCGTTTGGGTCGAATTTCTAATTATTAACAAGTTTATTTCCCTAATAATTACTCAAAAGGTAAGTAATAAATACAACATTACCATGATTTCGATCTGAGTGGCCGTATTCTCAGCGTAGTTGACACTACGTAATACTCCTCGCTATCCCTCGGAGTTTTACTACGTGTCAACTACGCGGAGAATACGGCCACTCAGATCGAAATCATGGTAATATTGTGTATATCTCTCTACTCTGTGGGTAACTCCCCCTTCAGCTTCGCACGTGCCTCCTAGCGGATGATTGGAGAACCAGCGTAGGGATAATATTGCCATGTCACAGGTACATAAGCTGATTATCTGCGTTCAGAGTTGCAGCAACAGGCACCAGCAAAACCTTTAAAATCTCATTGCCTTTTCTCAAGGCAATGAGATCGGAAAACTACAATTCTAATTTATGTTTTGAATACAGGTGCAAATATATCATAAGGCCCGGCGTCCACCTACTACGATAGAAATTTTGACCTACCGATATGGCACCGATACAAAGAGCAAATATCGGAGACATATCGGGAAGGTGCAAAATCGTAGACATATGTCTAGACGAGCCAATCCACCACGCATTGTGTGGGTTTTTTATCAGTTTCTAATCTGCCCCGATATTAGGGGACCTTCCGACGCGATTTGAATTTTTATCGGGAGGTGCATCGTAGACCATATCGGAGCCATATCCTAGTAGCTGGACGCCGGACTTAAGAAAAGAATCACATCTGAGTCTAGTACTACAAAAAGGAATAACAGGATAAATTTTGTAACGATATGAGAATCTCACTCTCGTGGCCCTTCAGTCTTGAGGCCTAGGTCTAGTTCACTATGTCTCTATGTGTGGGAGCAACTCCAAGCGGATACGACGAAATTCTAACGTTTTATATGAGGTAGGCAATCAGGAATACGAATGCGATGATTTCTTTTTAACAAGGCAGCCCCTAAGGGAGTTGCAAATATTTCTTTTGTGACAACAGATGATTAGAAACTAGCCAAATAATAAGTTTGAACTACCATATATATATATCTGCGAGGTATTTTGAAAACTCGCAAATTGAGACCCTTTAGCGCCACTGGATAGCTTATATTTTTTTCTCTATGGGTGCCTTTTTAATATTGACTGAAATAACTAGGGGCAAATAGTATGCTCATCGTTGATGAATGAGCGTGCGATTATAAATAAATAACAATTAAAAGGTTTGGGTTACATTCAGTTTATGGATAGTTTTCTGTAACCTAATTACACCTATTCAACTTGTCATTTCTGCATAGATCTTCCTGGGTCTAGGATCCAAACATATCAAGCACCAGTGGGTTTCGAGGTATTTCAGTCTCTAGTGATTGGTCATGGTCAGCTGAGCATGCCTCTTAAACCCTGAGACACTGGAACCCTGCTCTGTTCTCAGTATCACAGTGCATAGCATACAGATAGGGAATGGATAGCCTTTTTTTCAGCAAGCTGGAAGTCTGTGTGACCACTATAAACTTAAGGTAATGTATATAGAGCGTGCAAGTACATATTTCATATAAACATAGTTTTCCTCTAAACTTCTAGAAATATCCGAGCGCATGCAAGGATATTGCGTAGAGTCAACTCCGAGGAGCATGCAACCGCTTTTATCTGAAACCAGTTTACATTGGATTTAGTATCTCCCTTTTCCTGACAAGTGGCGTACCGATATTGATAAGTATGCACTATTTCTCACTTCACCCTTTTGCACCAGTCAGCTACAATTTCCAGCTGGGTACAAAGTTTCATAGATTGGGGTGATCTACAGTCTCAGGGTAACATGGCAGATTCAATTCAGATGGGAAGACTTACCAGGTACATAGTCTCACCCCTACACCCCTACACAGGGTACACAGGGTACACAGTTGACGACTGAGGGTACTTCCCCATGTGAAGAGGTGTTATTCGAGACCACTGTTACTCAGAGACTAGGGGAGAATGTGTGAAGTACATTTGTCTCACGAAAATGTCCCTCTAAACCTGTTTAAAGTCAAAATCTCATGAGATTCTGTTCCTTGGTAGGGGTTACTGTTGCAAACAATTGCAAAAGAGAAAAAATTTGTCTCAGCAAAATGGAACCCTGCCATTCACACGAGGAGATTGTGTTCCAGTACCAAATCTCAACAGGATTTGTCTCAGACAAACGGCCTGTGAGGTACGCGCATCCCACCGTGTGAATCCCACTTTAACCACTGAGCAATTCTCCACCCCTTGGTTGGGGGTTCAAATACTACCCTGGGTTTTTAACTGTAGTTCATCATCCCGGGGTTGACAGCGATATGTTTCAGATTAAACCGATATTGTTACATCTATTGTTCTTACATTTTATCACAAGGACTGATTCATCATACGGGCCAGACATCTATGACAGAATTGGACGAGCCATATGGGAAGGAGAAACCGACGGACAATGAAAGACCTGAGTCCCTGGGACTATTACATCGGGCAGAGCTAGACTGACATTTTTCCTCGAACATACTTTATTCGGAACAGCTGTAGGGGGTAAACTGTGAATTTAATGACCCTAGACGAGTGGAAATCTCGGAAAAACCGCAGACACCTCCAAAAGAAACAATATATCAGCTCTAAAGTAGTAAAGCTATTCCGGGAAGTGTGGTGAGTCCAATGGTTCAATGAGGTAGGGAAAAAGATTAACATTTTACTCCTTTGTAAAGGCCTCGTGAAAAAACTGACGGTTGAAATTGACTGTCTCGAGACATAGACAGTGGTAAAATATGAGCGAAAGTCGGTCATGTTTCGTACTCCCTCCTTCGAGCCACTTTAATACGCTGAAACTATTCTTGGAAATTAGTTTGGCAAACGTGCAAATGATCTCACGGTGATCCGTTTTTCTGTTGAGTTGCAAACAATAGAAACTGAGGCAACCAAATATCTTTTAGGTATCTTATTTATGAACTAACGTTTCAGACATTTGGCGACCTTTCTCTCTCCAGTTTTGGCTTCATTTCTTTTATTGAACGACTCTTTTATTTCTCATCAATTCATGCCTTACAAGTTACAGTCGGTTACATCCGTCCATTTTGTATACATACACTTTGTAATACAATGATTTACATTGATCGCAAAGCCATTTTTTCACACCCCTTCATTCTCTTGTTTTCACACTGCACCGTAGTGTTGGTTTTAATTATGTCCCTTAATTATGCTTTAGGTTGCTAGATCATTATCTTATAGTCTTAAACATTATTCTTAGTTGCATGATGACACGAGGTAGAACTACTTGCTTAGCGGGGTCACAGGGACACGGCGACCTCACATCCCTGTGACCTGAAAGGAGGAAAGATGAACAATGTAAATAAAGTTATTAGTTTAATCTCCTGAGAGCAATCCGTGAGTTACAAACATTGTGTATGCACATTAGTCAATGTTAACCAATTTGTAGTTTTCTCACTCTTCTTATTTCAACCAAACTCCATTTCTAGACACAATCAATATAATAAATCAGGTATGTTCTGTGTAATTGTACAACCCTTTAAGGCAATCTTTAAAGTGATATGTCCATGATTGTTCAGTAACAACTTTCTGCAATATTCGCTCACCAGTTTAGTCGTTCCAAAGGTTCACTCATATTTCCTATTACACTCATTTCCTGCTTCAGTTTGTGATAATATTAGTTCAGTCTTCAGTTCTTATAAGTCCTTATTATCCACTCTGTGTACTCTCCATTGAGAGACAGTCACTCACACGTCGGTCTGTAAGCAACTCACAGAGGTGATGGCTTCACACGGTGAAGGTTCATAGTAGGCGGCTCCACTCCGCACAGGGTGAAGCCTCCGGCGCCTAATCCCAAACCTTACTCCAGTAAGGAGCAGGATTTCTCAGCTCTTCTAGATCTTAAGACTCATACCCAGGCGCCAGCGGAGGTGTACTCCCCAGCTGCTTACATCAGCAAGTCACGTGACCATCCATTTCCTTATACAGGTGATCGCTCTAGGAGCAACTTCCTACTAACACCCTGTTGCTTTGTATTCTTGTGTTCGCTCACACTCTTAATGCTTATATCATAAACACCTAGAAGCATAACATTATCTCAGACGAGCGCGTAGTGCAACACCTCCTCTGGTAATTTGTTCCTTATTGATTTTGCTCTATAAGAGGGTGCCTTTTTAAAAAATTCAGTTTTAGGTCTGGCTAATTTAACCCTTTAAGGAAGCATGATGCCTGGAGGCATTACCACACTAAAGACGCACGATGCCTTGAGGCATCATGAAGCATCATTGTTCCAATATTTACAAAAAATATTTTAACAGAGAAATAATAGAGCAATTTTCAAGAAATCTTCACAAAATGTAGAACTGACATCTTATTTAATATTTCTCCTCAAAAGAATTAAAACATTTATGATTATGTATCGTATAATAAGGTGATAACAAACTTGTGTTTGGCCTTGATACTCCATCATAAATGGGTTCCTCTACAAGCATGCCTTCCTTAACGACTATTTTTGCACCATCTCTATGCAAAGCTTCTTCATTTTCATTTTCTAGTCCCAAAATTAGTATTCCATCATTTAACATTTAAGTGCTTCTTTTCGTCAGTAAGTAGGTAGGAGCTCATCCCTTTATTTCAGTGGACGAATTCCACATGGTCTTAGAAGGAAACCCAGGAGATGAGAATAACTTACTCCACCGAGTTTGACTGCGGAGTAATCCACGACAGGGCTACATTTATGGATAATTGAGGTATAGTCGATAACACAGCGCAAAAACCACCATGTTATTCATATATTAGCCATTGAGTATTGGGTACACGAACCTCCCGGCCGTGGAGTACGAATTCCTAATGTTAAGCCTATGGAGAAAAATACCGGGGTGAGATAAAGTACATTATGAAGGTGTTGATGCATACATTTTTCTGCGATCTTTGATGGTATCTGTTGAGATTGGCCCCAAGTTTGTGTTTATATTAAGTTGCCCGACTGTGGTATCGGAGTTACCCTAGCCATCTTCCACGGACTGGGGCAATGTGAACATCTCTCAACGTACATGAGTACTATCCCTCGCTGATAAATGCTTAAAATTCACATTAGTCTCGCAGCATCTGTCGGGTATGAGATTATTAAACTCTTTCTCATTCCCGGTATTGAAAACCATATCATTTGGTAATATCGTCATACGTCCACTACTGTTCCCCATTTCTTTTTAAATTTTTATTTATTCAGGTAAACAAGTATACATAAACAGACACAAACTGTCGTCCAGGGACGTTCTTCCCAGTAATGGTCAAGAAACAAGTACAGGACATTACACCCATTCATACACATGTGGTGGTTGCCGCCTGTCTAGCAGAATGGAAGACCCCTTTCGGGAATGCTAATCCCAGGCAGGATCCCATCCTACAAGATATTACATAGGTCGGTTCGGTTTTCGGCAGGTTTGCACGAACCTAATCACACACAACACAACTCACAAGTTTAATAAACAGGGATGCTTATTAACAATTACTACCCGGAAAGATCTGGAAGATCTTTCCCACAAGTACAGTACCCCAGCATGATGTGCCGGGTAGCGCTTGAGAGGCTAATCTGAAAGACTCGCCTAACCACCAGGAAGGTTACGAGAACCAACCTGCCAAGTGAGGGCCCAAGGGTCCGCTCTAGAAGAGAGATGCACAAGGACAGCCTGTCGACCTACTGTGAGTGCTGAATATATATACCCAGCGTTACGTAATCCGGGTCTCCGTCGCGCCACTCTCGTGTGTGGCGTTGCCCGGAACCACTACACAGTAAGGATTGACTCTCCGCGCCATCTTCCGTAGAATGTCCGATCACTGCTGGATCCCAACCCCACTACACACACATAGAACTTTATACTGTTTACAATTTGTTTAAAATAGATTTCTTTAATCAATTGGAAGGACAGATGGTAAGTTATATAGGAATAGGTATATATTGAAGATATATAGGAATAGGGAAACTATCTAATCATTAGAAGCATACTAATTTGAGACGGATAACCCAAAAGACCTAATGTCATGTTACATACTAACATCAAAGGGTTTCCAATTGCTCAGGGACCTGTTTCACTAGTTTCGTGACATGTCTAGATGGCGTCTAGATGGTGTGTCCGGTTTCATAAGAACTAGACATTAGTCTTCGTTTTGTCTGTTCTTGATTCTGCTGTTGGTGCTGATTTTCATGTCTGTCTAACACTTTTGTCACGACACTAGTGAAACAGGTCCATGACGTGTAGATTTGTCTAATTCGTATGTTTGGGGTATGTCCTTTCCTAAGGGCAGCTACTTGTGTTGTCACAAAACAAGACAACCCCAATGTCTGTATGGTGTCAGCGACATGTCACGAAACTAGTGAAACAGGTCCCAGGTCTCTAGGATATCAGACGAATGTCTAGGTTACTCTGTACTATGCCGTGCTGCATCTAACTTGTCTTCCTGCATCTAACATGTCCTTCACTATATTGTTGAAAATGTTATCAAAACACAAAACCGTAGAACTCTAGTGGCGACTGATGTTCCATCATCTCATAGAATGAAATTCATATAATCTACCCCATATAAAGACCGTTTCAATTGGCCGACGAAAACGGCCTAAATCTTTTTAAACAGACTTGAAGGGGAACTCAAAATGTCTATATTGTTACGTAGATCTGTAAGGTGTATAGTGAATACAGTATGATGTTTGCTGCCTTAACTGGTTGTTATCAGTTGTTAATGATGATTTTTACTATTCATATTCAACAAGTTTATAAACTGTAACAGATTCTTCTGTATTTTCCTGATAAGGGGTATCCTTTAGTTTGATATAAATGAGCTTTCGAGTATATTTGTAAATGTTTATTATTAGTTTAACTAGTTTATCATGTGTTTAACATGTTCCCATATATCTTCATCAAACACCAATGTATACATACATACACAATAATGTCTGGTTTTATTTACGAGTGGCCGTAATCTTCGAGTAGTTGACGCATAGTAATATGCGAGCAATAGCGAGGACTTTACGTCGCCCACTACAAGTAGTAGCTCCCTATTAATCAGTATTTATAACATGCATGACTTTTTATGACCTATTCTAAATATCTAATATTGAAGGAAGATTTGATTAACTTATTTCGAAGTACATGATGATTCGACCTCATTATGGCTGGGATTTTCTTTCCAGGATTCTGACATGCTAGAATCACCAGGCAGCAATTTCCAGGTGTCCTATACATTTAATTTGGTAGGAGTAATGATAAAAGTCCTGCTCACTATATGTTGACTGTTTTGCTAGAAAAGATCGTGTACCACACAGTTTTCGAGCTCCAGGAGAGAATAAGACGAATTTCCATGTTTGCGTCCAACACATTATCGTAAATTCATTGAAAAAGCAAACAGGCGTGAGGGTAAGTGGTTTTGTGTTTGTTATTGAGGGAGGTGCTTCGGCTTGCATAACACCATGTGTCGGGTGTTTGTGGTGCGGCTGTTAGCGGTAGGAGCTCAGCTTCCCAACCTTCTTCTTCCCGCTGACCTACAACTGCTTTACCTTTTTCATCCTGGGTCTCAAGACGGTGACATGTTGTGTAGAGAGGTCCCGGCCCACTCTACCAACTGACAATCCTTAAAGGCATATCGGAGAATTTGGCTTGGAAATTAAAACCCATGTCATTTTCCTGAAAATATGATATGATTATATCCGAAACGCTGTGGAACACATATCTGACATAAAATTCGGGGGTCACCATGCTAGTTTTTGATTAATAGATCAATATTGTGAGTTTTATATTAGAATATATAGAAATTCTAAAAAGTATTTTTTCACATAGTAAAACCCATGGCATTTTCCTCAAACTTATACATAATATAGTTCATATATAGTACTTCTCATTGAGGTTTTAAAAATCATAGTTCACTGGCCTTGTTATTGAAAGAATTGAAGAAGACCATATCTTTCAGTACAAAACTTCAGGAGTTGTATGCGGTGGCCAAGATTAAAACGAATCAGGTTTTAATTTTATCCTACCCCGTCTCCTCGATTTTGGAATATTACGTGATACGGTAATAATTCTGTATGCCACTAGTGGCATATAAACTCCGTATGCCAGTCAGCGTGGCATATGGAAACTCAATGTTAAACCTATGGGATTTTAGATTAGGGGTAGGATAAGATAGCATACTGTGATATATCGCAGCAAGAACATGGAAAGGTGCTCAACCGGAGTGATTGTTCGTGGCAAAAATGCATACGATTACTCTAAACCTAGCAAGACATGGCCAGTCAACCAAATCGTGATAAATCTTGATATATCTTGCATGTTGGTGGAACAGCCCCTTTAAGATGGCAACCCATTGAAAAACCACACAAACAGAGTTGTCCATTGATTTGGGTTTTTTATAGAGCAAATCTTTTATTTCCTCCAGTTATATCAATATCAATCTTTATGGATACATTCTTTTTATCAGGAGTAATCCGTTTGTATAAACAATATCAGAGTAACCATGTGTTCTATCAAGACATTGTTTCCTTATAAAATTATGTTATTTTGTGAGTATATAAACTATTAGAGGTTGTGTAACCTCTCGCTACAAATTGCCACCCTTTTACTTCCCTTTTACTCATACATGGACATTTCAAGACATATTACATGTAGTTAAAGTTCTTTATCCTAACCATACTAAAAAAAAATGCCAAAGGCTTAACATTGGGTCACTGTATTCGGGCGAGCATGCAGTAAAGTGTTATTTATTGATTAACGTTATTGTTATGATTGACCAATCAGCGGCCAGAATGTGAGCGACGTCACACTAATGCGGTCCATGAATTGCTGATGATCTTTGGCCTTGCAAACTTCATTCGCTTGAGCAACTTGGAGGACCTAAAATAGTTCATTATTATTCTAAAGTCGTAGAGAAAGAGTAGGATAAATACTAAACTGAACCTGAGCTAGTAGTGTTAGTGTTTAATACACTCCAGTCAGGTCGGCTACTCACAGTGCTCGGCTAACACCTCCTGCAGAAATATGTGTAGATTTTTTAAAAATTACAAAACATATCCTGAAATTCTGAGCACCACATTTAAAAAGTGGACTGAGAGCGTGATCATTTAACCAATAACGTTCTTGGTTAAAAAGATAAACCTCCCTGATTGTCGGGTTGACCAGACATAGTATCATTTTCAAAAGCCCAATGCCCATCTACCGATTTCGGAACATTTATGTACCATTTACCAAAATGACTGCATTAGCACAGTCGCCATCTTGTAGTGAATGGCATATTTACCCTCATTATCACTCACTCTAGTTCCCGGTCTGGCCACATGGGGGCAAGGCACTCTGACATGACACTGACACCTGAGTTGTCAGTGACATGAGCGGCCCTCCTTGGCATGTGTGACAGACCGGAATGAGACTGGTCAGTTCTGATTGAACTCAGATGCCACCTGCTGTGTGTATATAAAAGGATGTTTTACGATGGATTAAACAGTTAAGTTCTTGACTCATAGTAGTACATAGGAAATCTGTGTTTGATTTTTTACTCCCTTCTTCTTAAGGTCTACACCTAGCTAGTCTGGGCCTCTAGACGTTACACTATATAATAGCATATAAAGAGGGTAGCAACAAATCGCCGGATAGTATGGAGAAACCAAACAAGAGTTAGTTGTGTTGTTGTTTATCGCACAATGGCAAGATCACATATTACTGTGTGAGGCGAAGCCGAGAACAGTACTATGTGATCTTGCCGGAGTGTGATGAACAATAACACGACTAACTCGAGTTTGGTTTAGAATTTATCCTACCCCGCCCATCTAAATTACTTCTACATTAACAAATGACGTCACTTGTCAAGTGTATCCCACTAGAGCAATATTTTTCATTTTTCTAAACTCCAGACCAAATACAGTGACCCAATGCTAAGCCTATGGAGTTTTTCATTAGGGGTAGGATAAATGTACGATCTTCTGAAAGTTGGGTTAAATACCCTGGCAACCGCTACAATAGTAACCTCAACTTCAGACACAAGGATTCATGTAGATTGGCTCCAGCCCCTACATCCTATGGCTACCCTCCTCCCTGGGATACAGGGACTGGTACAATCGGTAATGCTATTGGATTTCTGGTGCTGTTTAGCTCCAGTATTCCCAAAACTCTCCATACAGATATAGGCACAGAGTAATAGAGGGAAACTATGTTCCGATGAGCAAAAGTTCAAAGTTACGAGGTAAGGCTTGGAAAAATTACTGCCAAGGCTCAATAGCTAAGTTTTCGTCCCGCTGCTCTTTATGTCACGTGGTCAGGCCGGGACGAAAACGTCAGCCCGGGACGATAACGTCAGCCTGGGACAAAAACGTCAGCCTCGCTACATAACTTCTAATTACTGCACCCCCAGCAGAGGCTATAGAGGTTTGGGAAATGGGTATATAGGAATTGCCAGTTCTGCCATCATCTGCCTTGGAATTCTAGAATTCTGAGACAAGGCAAAAAAACCCTCTGATAATTAGACCCGCCACCTAGTGTTTTGTTTGGTGTCGGGGGCAAGATGGCCGTCTCCATAACACAATAGCTACGTGCCCTATAGCTCTGCCTAAGAAGGGAAGGGTGGAGACAAATGTTAGGAAGACAATATCTTGGGTGTGGGCGCCTCGCCTTGAGGTCTTACCAGGACACATAAACATACTCAGCAAGACTAAGAGTAGCTCCTCCAAGCATCCCTCCTTAAAAAACATACTTCCGTGACATTGAGCCTGGTTCCATTTCTTTTATGGACTCCTTGAGCTCCACACCCACGTCTTCAACAACTTGATCAGAAGGCACCCCTCTCAAAAGATCTTACAGTCTTTTAGTGGTATTTTGTACAAGGTTCGCACTATGCTCTATGGGGAAGAATTCTTAACGATCTAGGCTTAGAGCCTTGAGAATCCACTGGGCTGCCTCCCGTGCTAAATAAATAAATCAATGCAGCCAAAAGATTCCTATAATCTCAACGATGCAACCTAGCGGGAATATATGGGGGTCACCGTGCTAGTTTCTGCTTTAGAGTTCGATATTATTGTAATCTTTTAATGGAATATAAAGCAATACTAAAATGTTATTTTCCCATTAGTGAACCCCATGTGATTTGTAAATCTAGCAAATGTAAATTGGCCTATTTTACCTATTTAGATTGGATGAACTGAACAAAACGTTGAAATTACTCATTTAGAATTAGAATGAATAACAAAGAACCAAGTTCGACTGATATTTGACAATATCTAAAAATTACCAGGTGGCGCCACCGAGAAACGTAGGCTACACTTTTAAATGTCTATTTGTGTTCTGAAATATTTATGTATGGATTATTTTGATTTTTTTATTTATAGCACATAATTCATTCTTACGGATGGTCTTACATCATGGCTTACACTCTTGTATACGTACTTTTCAGATGTAATATAAGTCATAGTATATTGCATTTTATCCTACCCCTAATAAAAAACGCCATAGGTTTAACATTGACTCAATGTATTTGAAGGAGCGTTGAATAAAGTGTTATTTATGCACCGAGGTGAATAAAAAAAACTGACCAATCAGGGACCAGATAACGAAAGTAGATCCGGCAGTGTCAACACGCTACTATCATGGATAATTACACAATTTTCTCTGTATATCGGTGAGATGGGGTAGGATAAATACAAAACCGAACGAGAGTTAGCCTTGTCAATGTTTATGCCACGATGGGCAGGATGTGTATTACTACACGAGGCGTTAGCCGAGTGTAGTGAGGAGCAGACCTGACCAGAGTAAACTCGTTTGGTTTCTACTAAATACTATACAATTGATTTATGATTACGATCTTTTATCCTCCCATTATGAGGCTAAATGACACAATTAAGTTTCATTCTAGGCAAATTAACAAACTAACATAATAGTATGAAAGATGTAATGAGATGATATGGTAGTACATTTTATGACGTAGCATTTCTTCAGTCATAATATATATATTATTTCATGTTTTTTAGCATGTTGATCAGCACCTAACCACGCATTGCCTTTAACTCTCGTATCACTCACCCCTTTGATCTGACACACACTTGGATTTATACCGTACTATACACCTGTGCCTTAAAATACTCCAAATACCACCCTCTGCTTTGCAAGTGGTGGTTGAGCCGTACCACCATACTGTGCCGGTATGGCGCCATACCACCATATTTTGAAAACTCTCATAAATCAGTAAATAAATCATAAATAATCAATATCTGAACACAAAAAGTAAACAGAAAATGAATAAATAATTTTATGAGACTAATATTTGGAAAGAAAATAACTTTCTAAGAGTTTTTATTTACGAAATTGTGGCTATGAATATTACAGTACACATTCATAGCGGAAAGTGTTTATCATTTCGACATCGCCGTATTTTAGTGAGTTTTTAAGTATTTAAGGTATTTGGAGGTGTATAGTACAAGTGAAATACTATCGGTAAAATTATCACATTCGCTCTGCGAGCTCATGCGATAATTTTACCGATAGTAACGCGGTACGATAAGCCGTCTCAGTTAGGTTAACAAGTTTCCCTTAAATCCCCACTGTGTAGGTTCTCTGTCCATTAGAAACACCATTATATACCTCAATCTGTCTACACAGAGTTAATGGCAGTCTCCCGACTGATCGTAGCCCAATAAAATTCCACAAAACAAGACATAAATGTCAAAGCCAAGTAGCTGGGAATCACACACAATGGGTTAATGCGACTCCTATAGCGCAATCTCCTACTGCGTAGTTCCCTCTTCTATCCGTTTGGTGGCGCTAGTGAGGCCGTGATGACAGGATCAACCAATGGGAATGATCACGTGACTGTCACATGATCAACGTTGTGGGTCATGTGTGACTTTACGATCAGTGAATAGTCGATCCCTTGTGGGACCTCGGGGGAAAACCTATACGTCTAGAAAATGACCCCTTTGAACCCTAATCTATTCTCTTGACCTTCAGTGACCTTGAAGGAAACATGAGCGTCCGAAACCCGTCTTGGGTACGGTACGATGTATACTGGCCTCAGTCCCTGTATCCTACCCCTCAATCCCTTCTGAGTGACACAGGGACTGGTCTCATCCGTAATCGGCCGTGTAGACTGGCGCGATTCACAGGGAGTGGCTTGGGGTCATAAACAGGAGATTCTGGTCAGAGTGGACAAGTCTTTGATTCATGGGCCAGTCAGAGAAGGACACATGCTATAATGAATTTTATCCTACCCCTAATAAAAGACGCCATAGGCTTAACATGGGATTTGTTTATTTCACGGGAGTAACATAAAGTGTTGTTTATGGCACTACTTTCTGATACTGAAAAAAAATGGTAATGGGGTAGGATAAAATCTAGACGCCACTCGTTTGAGTTTGAGCTTATTTATGCCACTCGTTTTGTTGGCTCCGTAAAGTCACTCGTCTTCGACTCGTGGAATTATGGAGCCAACAAAATGCGTGGCATAAATAAGCTCAAACTCAAACTAGTGACGTCTCTTCATAGTATTCCGATTTTCTTTAATCATTTAATGAATGTTCATAATCAAAGACTTGAAGTCTACGTAAGATGCCGAGATTCCTTTTATAGACTTAAGATATAGTTACAGCAGGGTTGTAACCCAAGTATATGGTTTATAACACAAAACATGTTGGACCCAAAGTTGATTCCACCACAGGATTGCAATAAAAACACAACCTCTGGTTACATAACATGCAGGATACTATAGTCTTAGGCAATAGGCCTTTTTCCATAGGCCGGTGTCGCACGTTATCTACGTGGTTACGCAATGCCTGCAGCCAAACATTCCCCTGGCAACACATGCACTCACTCAATATATGAAAGTAATACATCTATAATATCCATGTACATCATTCCCATGCAGGTAAAAAAATGATTGCACTGTATTCTATGTATTCTATCCCATAGGATGCAGGGAATGGAGCCAGTCTCCAGTATCCCAGCGAGGAGGGTAGCCATAGGATGCAGGGACTGGAGCCACTAGTTTGACCTAATCCAATAGGTAAAATAGGCCCTTTTTCATATGCTTGATTTATATTGGAAATGTACTGAAAAATATGGTTTTCTTCAATTTTTTAAAAAACAAGGACGGTGACCTATGGTTTTTAAAACCTAAATAAGTAGTACTATACATATACATGTACTATATTCTGTGAAAGTTTAAGGAAAATGACATGGGTTTTACTATGCGAATGACAACATTTTAGAATTTTTATATAATTCTAAATAAAATGATCATGATATTAATCTTTAAATCAAAATCTAGCACGGTGACCCCCAATTTGTAAGTCAGATATGTGCTCTACACTACTCAGAGATAATGGTATACAATTTTCAGAAAAACGACATGGTGTAGAATTCCATGGATCATATCGCCACCCATGGCCTACAACTTTAACTTAAACACTACACGAAAACCACCGTTTTATTCATATATATACGCCATCACGGAAGTGCATGTATTGGCTGAATATTGACTTGTTTTCATTTATATACGCCCAGGCCTTATATACGACAGACGCGTCTTGGCTGTATTTCACACCCGGCGTATATGAGAGAAAATAACCTCTGCCCCCTCCCCCTCCTGCCCCTTTGTGTTGGTAGAAGTACAGGTGTCCTCAGTAGGAAGTCCTCCCCCCCTCCCCCCCCCACCCCCACCACATCCCCCCGCCCGCTCTCAGTGAAGCCCTGTTCACTGGACGCTTATATATACGCCCACAGATGAGGTGTATACACACAGGGATTAAGACAACCTTGTAGACACAAAATACCTACTTATATACGCCGGTCGCATTCCTATGTAAAATGATGGTTTTCGTGCAGTGAAACAATCTTCAACTCATCCTCAGTGAGGAAGCAGGAAACACAACCGCCAGGGAGTAGAGTCAGAGCAGGAATCCTTTATTTTCATCCACAGGGAGGGACAATCAGCAATAATGTTTGCAGCCTCTTCTTGGTGACTGCAGGTTGGGATACCATTCCTTATACAATTACCCCAACAACTAATGAGGCTCAGAATATTCATGAGCCCCCCCAAGGCTCTAGTGGTGGCTTAAAATAAATAATAACACTAGGGTGGAGGCAGCACTCAGGGCTATAGGCTGCATCTATATAGCAAAGAACACTATAAAACAAACACTGAAACTTATCAGCTCATAAAAGCAATAGTAATTATAATCTTATCATAGCATAAATTAGAACTACCAATATTACAGCATAGTGGAAATATAAACTTCCAATCTCACAAATATATGCAATAGAATTGTCAATATTCTACAATGGGATTTAATTTTCGAGCCAAATTATCCGCCATGCCTTTACTGGGAAATAGATCCGTTAGCATCCCGGGAGGTCTTTGATAGATTCCCTTCCACCCGCGGTATCTACCCGAGTGTCTGTTCGTAGCTCGTGTTTCTATGAGTTGCTCTGAGTTGCTCTGAGGCGCTCACTGTTTGGGCTTCAGGTTACTCCCACAAGTCCCTCCTGTATACACATGCCTTGTCCATGGAGGAGGAGACTGGCAAGTAGACTTGCTAAGTCTTTGAATATGAACATTCATTGAATGATTAAACACAATAAGAATAAAGTTCATTATAGTATATATCCTTCCCTGACTGGCCCATAACTTGTTAAAGTCTTTGATTATGAACATTTATTGAATGATTAAACACAATAAGAATAAAGTTCATTAAAGTATGTATCCTTCCCCGACTGGCCCATAACTTGTTCAAGTCTTTGATTATGAACATTCCTGAAATTAGAATGAAGTTCATTATAGTATGTATCCTTCTCTGACTGGCCCATAGCTTGTTCAAGTCTTTGATTATGAACATTTATTGAATGATTAAACACAATAAGAATAAAGTCCATTATAATATGTATCCTTCTCTGACTGGTTCATAACTTGTTAAATTCTTTGATTATGAACATTTATTGAATGATTAAACACAATAAGAATAAAGTTCATTAAAGTATGTATCCTTCTCTGACTGGCCCGTAACTTGTTCAAGTCTTTGAATATGTGAACATTTATTGAATGATTAAACACGATAAGAATAAAGTTCATTATGGTATGTATCGTTCCCTGACTGGCCCATAGCTTGTTCAAGTCTTTCATTATGAACATTTATTGAATGATTAAACACGATAAGAATAAAGTTCATTATAGTATGTATCCTCCTCTGACTGGCCCATAACTTGTTTAAGTCTTTGATTATGAACATTCCTTAAATAAGAATAAAGTTTATTATAGTATGTATCCTCCTCTGACTGGCCCATAGCTTGTTCAAGTCTTTCATAATGAACATTTATTGAATGATTAAAAACAATAAGAATAAAGTTCATTATAGTATGTATCCTCCTCTGACTGGCCCATAACTTGTTTAAGTCTTTGATTATGAGCATTTATTGAATGATTAAACACAATAAGAATAAAGTTCATTATAGTATGTATCCTTCTCTGACTGGCCCATAGCTTGTTCAAGTCTTTGATTATGAACATTTATTAAATGATTAAACACAATAAGAATGAAGTTCATTATGGTATGTATCCTTTTCTGACTGGCCCATAACTTGTTCAAGTCATTGATTATGACCATAGGATGCAGGTACTGGAGCCAGTCTCCTGTATCCCAGCGAGGAGGGTAGCCATAGGTTGCAGGGACTGGAGCCAGTCTCCTGTATCCCAGCGAGGAGGGTAGCCATAGGATGCAGGGACTGGAGCCAGTCTCCTGTATCCCAGCGAGGAGGGTAGTAATAGGATGCAGGGACTGGAGCCAGTCTCCTGTATCTCAGCGAGGAGGGTAGTAATAGGGTGCAGGGACTGGAGCCAGTATCCTGTATCCCAGCGAGGAGGGCAGCCATAGGATGCGGGGACTGGAGCAAGTCTCCTGTATCCCAGCGAGGAGGGTAGCCATAGGATGCAGGGACTGGAGCTAGTCTCCTGTATCCCAGCGAGTAGGGTAGCCATAAGATGCAGGGACTGGAGCCAGTCTCCTGTATCCCAGCGAGGAGGGCAGCCATAGGATGCGGGGACTGGAGCAAGTCTCCTGTATCCCAGCGAGGAGGGTAGTCATAGGATGCAGGGACTGTATCCCAGCGAGGAGGGTAGCCGTAGGATGCAGGGACTGGAGCCAGTCTCCTGTATCCCAGCGAGGAGGGTAGCCATAGGTTGCAGGGACTGGAGCCAGTCTCCTGTATCCCAGCGAGGAGGGTAGCCATAGGATGCAGGGACTGGAGCCAGTCTCCTGTATCCCAGCGAGGAGGGTAGTAATAGGATGCAGGGACTGGAGCCAGTCTCCTGTATCTCAGCGAGGAGGGTAGTAATAGGGTGCAGGGACTGGAGCCAGTATCCTGTATCCCAGCGAGGAGGGCAGCCATAGGATGCGGGGACTGGAGCAAGTCTCCTGTATCCCAGCGAGGAGGGTAGCCATAGGATGCAGGGACTGGAGCCAGTCTCCTGTATCCCAGCGAGTAGGGTAGCCATAAGATGCAGGGACTGGAGCCAGTCTCCTGTATCCCAGCGAGGAGGGCAGCCATAGGATGCGGGGACTGGAGCAAGTCTCCTGTATCCCAGCGAGGAGGGTAGTCATAGGATGCAGGGACTGTATCCCAGCGAGGAGGGTAGCCGTAGGATGCAGGGACTGGAGCCAGTCTCCTGTATCCCAGCGAGTAGGGTAGTCATAGGATGTAGGGACTGGAGCCGGTCTCCTGTATCCCAGCGAGGAGGGTCGCCATAGGATGTAGGGACTGGAGCCGGTCTCCTGTATCCCAGCGAGGAGGGTCGCCACAGTATGCAGGGACTGGAGCCAGTCTCCTGTATCCCAGCGAGGAGGGTAGTCATAGGATGCAGGGACTGGAGCCAGTCTCCTGTATCCCAGCGAGGAGGGTCGCCATAGGATGCAGGGACTGGAGCCAGTCTCCTGTATCTCAGCGAGGGGGGTCGCCATAGGATGCAGGGACTGGAGCCAGTCTCCTGTATCCCAGCGAGGGGGGTCGCCATAGGATGCGGGGACTGGAGCCAGTCTCCTGCATCCCTGCGAGGAGGGTAGCCATAGGATGCAGGGACTGGAGCCAGTCTCCTGTATCCCAGCGAGGAGGGTAGCCATAGGATGCAGGGACTGGAGCCAGTATCCTGTATCCCAGCGAGGAGGGTAGCCATAGGATGTAGGGACTGGAGCCAGTCTCCTGTATCCCAGCGAAGAAGGTAGCCATAGGATGCAGGGACTGGAGCCAGTCTCCTGTATCCCAGCGAGGAGGGTAGCCATAGGATGCAGGGACTGGAGCCAGTCTCCTGTATCCCAGTGAGGAGGGTAGCCATAGGATGCAGGGACTGGAGCCAGTCTCCTGTATCCCAGCGAGGAGGGTAACCATAGGATGCAGGGACTGGAGCCAGTCTCCTGTATCCCAGCGAGGAGGGTCGCCATAGGATGCGGGGACTGGAGCCAGTCTCCTATATCCCAGCGAGGAGGGTAGCCATAAGATGCAGGGACTGGAGCCAGTCTCCTGTATCCCAGCGAGGAGGGTAGCCATAGGATGCAGGGACTGGAGCCAGTCTCATGTATCCCAGCAAGGAGGGTAGCCATAGGATGCAGGGACTGGAGCCAGTCTCCTGTATCCCAGCGAGGAGGGTAGACATAGGATGCAGGGAATGGAGCCAGTCTCCTGTATCCCAGCGAGGAGGGTAGCCATAGGATGCAGGGACTGGAGCCAGTCTCCTGTATCCAAGCGAGGAGGGTAGCCATAGGATGCAGGGACTGGAGCCAGTCTCCTGTATCCAAGCGAGGAGGGTAGCCATAGGATGCAGGGAATGGAGCCAGTCTCCTGTATCCCAGCGAGGAGGGTAGCCATAGGATGCAGGGACTGGAGCCAGTCTCCTGTATCCAAGCGAGGAGGGTAGCCATAGGATGCAGGGACTGAAGCCAGTCTCCTGTATCCCAGCGAGGAGGGTAGTCATAGGATGCAGGGACTGGAGCCAGTCTCCTGTATCCCAGCGAGAAGTGTCGTCATAGGGTGCAGGGACTGGAGCCAGTCTAGCTGGGAAGGACTCCGAGTGTTTGTAGGGAGACACTGAGCTGACACTTGTACCGGAGAAGATGCTACATAACACGAGCACGCCCGGAGTGCCACTCCCTGTGACCCTTCCCACAGAGGGCGCCACAGAGGTCGGAGAGGTGCTCCTACAAGCTCCAAGCACTTTCCATCTAAGATACAACAGGTTATCGTTTAATGATATTTAAGTTCGTTTGCTAAGACAGTATCAGCCGTCCATAAGGTCGTCCATAAGTGTTGAATGTAGTTGACCCACATCTTCATTGCTGTCTATGGCATACAGAAAATTATCTCACCCCTGGAATAAATGTCCATAGGCTTAACACTGGGAACTCGTTCTCCATGCCCCTACAAGAATTGTAGTCTGTACTCCATGGTCTATAGCCTGTGTGTTGTCCATTCTTCTAGTGTGTACAGGGGTGATATACATACAGAAAGCAACTCGTTTTGGTCTAAGAAGTCCTTCTCCAACTCGTTTGAATGCTACATGATATTCATTGGGTTATCGCCTCGTTTATATTACACCGCATCAAACTCGTGGAGAATGACGACTTTGACCAAAACTTGTTGGTTTTTTCTTTAGGGTCTACATGGAGGACTCTAGATTGTTCAATAGGCCCAAGGCTTCCACTGTCTTATACAGATAAAAGTTAAAGTGGGATTCATGAACCTCACAGTGTGTTTTTCTAAGACAAATCCTGCTAAGATTCTGTACTCGAACACAATGTCTAAATTATAGGGATTAATTTCCCTGAGATATGTTTTCCTCCTTGTAATTGTTAAAGACATTCCCCCCTAAAAAGGAACAAAATCGCATGAGATTTTGAGCCCTGTGAGGTACATAAATCCCATCGTGGGAATCCCACTTTACAGATTTTCACATTAAAAGTATCACAGGTGATGGTTATGACGGTTGTGTGAAATTGTAACCTTATGCAAAATATTGGCACCCATAGTTAATTATATGTATTAGCATTTCCAATTATAAGTTGAATATCGCACCACGTAGGTCCGATAGGTGTTCCAACTATGGGGCACATTGCCATTGTGCTATGGAGGCAGCCATCTTTCCCCCCGACGCCACCCAAAGTAGCAGGTTGTTCATGTTCTACAACCAAGCAATGAGATAAATACTAGGAACGTTTCTCTATACATAGATTAATCGTTAAGGATTAAAGAAAAACCAACGAGTTCTGGTCAAAGTCATCGTTCACCACTAGTTTGATGTGGAGTGATATGAATGAGGCGACAGCCGAGTGAATATCGCGTAGCATTCAAAGGACTAGGAAAACAACGACTTTGACCAAAGCGAGTTGTTTTCTGTATTCATGTCCCCCCTGTATACACTAAAAGAATGGACGACACAAAGATTTTAGACCATGGATAACGGACTGCAATACTCATAGGGCATGAAGAACGAATTCCCAATGTTAACTCAAAAATACCAGAGGTGAGATAAATTAAATCACAAAGTCTTCCCGTGCTCCAACTCTGACTTTTTCCATTGTGGTATTATTCCGTTACGGTATATTCACCTAATTAATACATTTTCACTTTGGCCTTTCATGCTTAAGGAGTCCTATACATTTCACCACTTTGGTTATATATATTCACCTAATTAATCCATTTTCACGTTGGCCTTCTATGCTTCAGGAGTCCTATACATTTCACCAGTTTGGGTATATTCACCTAATTAATCCATTTTCACTTTAGCCTTTCATACTTAACGAGTCATATACATTTCACCACTTTGGGTATATTCACCTAATTAATACATTTTCACTTTGGCTTAAGGAGTCCTATACATTTCACCACTTTGGGTATATTCACCTAATTAATCCATTTTCACTTTGGCTTAAGGAGTGCTATACATTTCACCACTTTGGGTATATTCACCTAATTAATCCATTTTCACTTTGGCTTAAGGAGTCCTATACATTTCACCACTTTGGGTATATTCACATAATTAATCTATTTTCACTTTGGCTTAAGGAGTCCTATACATTTCACCACTTTGGGTATATTCACCTAATTAATCCGTTTTCACTTTGACCTTTCATACTTAAGGAGTCCTATACATTTCACCACTTTGGATATATTCACCTAATTAATCCATTTTCACTTTGACCTTTCATACTTAAGGAGTCCTATACATTTCACCACTTTGGGTATATATATTCACCTAATTAATCCATTTTCACTCGGCCTTTTATGCTTAAGGAGTCCAATACATTTCACCACCTTGGGTATATATATTCAACTAATTAATCCATTTTCACGTTGGCCTTTCATACTTAAGGAGTCCTATACATTTCATCACTTTGGGTATATATATTCAACTAATTAATCCATTTTCGGGTTGGCCTTTCTACTTAAGGAGTCCTATACATTTCATCACTTTGGGTATATATATTCAACTAATTAATCCATTTTCACGTTGGCCTTTCATACTTAAGGAGTCCTATACATTTCATCACTTTGGGTATATATATTCAACTAATTAATCCATTTTCACTTTGGCCTTTCATACTTAAGGAGTCCTATACATTTCACCACTTTGGGTATATATATTCAACTAATTAATCCATTTTCACGTTGGCCTTTTATGCTTCAAGAGTCATATATACTTCTCACCACTTTGGTTATATTCACCTGATTAATCCATTTTCACTTGGCCTTTTATGCTTCAGGAGTCATATATACTTCTCACCACTTTGGGTATATTCGCCTAGTTAATCCATTTTCACTTGGCCTTTTATGCTTAAGGAGTCATATATACTTCTCACCACTTTGGTTATATTCACCTGATTAATCCATTTTCACTTGGCCTTTTATGCTTAAGGAGTCCTATACATTTCACCACTTTGGGTATATTCGCCTAATTAATCAATTTTCACTTTGGCTTAAGGAGTCCTATACATTTCACCACTTTGGGTATATTCGCCAAATTATCCATTTTCACTTTGGCCTTTCATACTTCAGGAGTCATATACACCACTTTGAAAATATTAACATGCTTGCAGTGATTTAAATGCTAATATAACTTTGCTAGGTTTCCAGTAACATAGATAAGTGGCAACATTGATATAGTCTCTGAAACTGGTGTAAGATTGTGGCGGGTGGACCACGGAGTGAGCGAGTGTTTGTAAACATTACTGATGACGCACTGTTTTACCCCGTGTCATAACTTTCCCTTTGGCCTGGTTCACTTTCCACGAGGTCAGCTCTATGAATAGTCGACGTAACAAAGACAAACGGCATGCACGATCAGCGTGTAAACATTCCAGGTCAGATGGCACCCTCCGAATGTGTCTGTTCAACAAAACATCTCTGACTGTGATAAATCTTGTCTTCAAAGGGTGAACACAGCCCGGGGGCTTCACTAGCGACTTCTCTTAAAGGAGTCCCAGCGATATTCACATATCTATAGCATGTGGAGGGTCACAGGAGTAGGATATATTAAAGTAAATGTGATTCGAAATATAAAGAACAATATAAAAGTATATACAAAATAATGCCCCGCACATTTTCCTAATATTTTATATATCTGATATTCTTGAAGTCAATGTTACATAAAACTGGCTTTTACAAAGGACAGACTTCTTTCATTCTATGATTTTATTATATGCTAAATTTTATGTCTTAGACTTTGTCTCACCCCTTGGATTTTTCCCCCATAGATTTAAGATTGTGAACTCGTACTCAACGCCCATTGAGTATTTAGATAAAAATACTCGATGGGGGATTATGTCACAAAGGTTAATCCATTAGTGAATGTGAAGGATGAGATAAATTCAGAAACTTATCAAAGTTTAAAGTCAGTGCTGATCCCATTTCATTTGAATCGCTACGTAATTCACGTGGCCTTGCCTTGTGAATTACTATGCGATTAAAACACGACGGATACGAGCTCTGACCATAAACGCTCATAGGATTCCTCTCTTGCAGTCCCTGTCTCTCCTTGCCTGCCCCTCTATCAGGCCCTTTATCACTCTACCTGTCCCCCTCTGTCACTCCCTCTATCACCTGCCTGTCCCTCCCTTTGATTCCCTGTCTCACCTGCCTGGCCCCTCTCTTTCAGCCCCTACATCATCCTGCCTGTCCCTCTATCAGTCCCTGTCTCACCTGCCTGCCCCTCTTTCAGCCCCTGTCCCACCTGCCTGTCCCTCCCTTTCAGTCCCTGTCCCACCCCACCTGTCCCCCTCTGTCACTCCCTGTCTCACCCTACCTGTCCCTCCCTCTGATTCCCTGTCCCACCTGCCTGTCCCTCCCTTTGATTCCCTGTCTCACCTGCCTGGCCCCTCTCTGTCAGCCCCTTTATCACCCCACCTGTCCCCCTCTGTCACTCCCTGTCGCACCCTACCTGTCCTTCTCTGTCACTCCCTCTATCACCTGCCTGTCCCTCCCTTTCAGTCCCTGTCTCACCTGCCTGCTCCCTCTCTGTCAGCCCCTTTATCACCCCACCTGTCCCCCTCTGTCACTCCCTGTCGCACCCTACCTGTCCCCCTCTGTCACTCCCTGTATCACCTGCCTGTCCCTCCCTTTGATTCCCTGTCTTACCTGCCTGGCCCCTCTCTGTCAGCCCCTTTATCACCCCACCTGTTCCCCTCTTTCAGCCCCTTTATCACCCTGCCTGTCCCCCTCTTTCAGCCACTGCATCATCCTGCCTGTCCCTCTATCAGTCCCTGTCTCTCCTTGCCTGTCCCTCTCTTTCAGCCCCTGTCTCTACCTGCCTGTCCCTCTATCAGTCCCTGTCCCACCTGCCTGTCCCTCCCTTTCAGTCCCTGTCCAACCTGCCTGTCCCTCCCTTTCAGTCCCTGTCTCACCTGCCTGTCCCTCTCTGTCAGCCCCTTTATCACCCCACCTGTCCCCCTCTGTCACTCCCTGTCTCACCCTACCTGTCCCCCTCTGTCACTCCCTGTCCCACCTGCCTGTCCCTCCCTTTGATTCCCTATCTCTCCCTACCTGTCCCTCTTTCAGTCCCTCTATCATCCTGCCTGTCTCTCTCTTTCAGTCCCTGTCTCTCCCTGCCTGTCCCTCTTTCTGTCCCTGTATCACCTGCCTGTCCCTCTTTCAGTCCCTGTCTCACTCTGCCTGTCTCTCTCTGTCAGTCCCCCTATCGCTGTCATCCTCTGTCTTACCATTTGCCCCCTCGTGCCTAATCCATACCCTGCTATTACCTTAACATACAAACACACTGCCCTTTAACATCATTCACTGCCCTTTAACTTCCCTTTACTTCCCTCTCAGTGGCATGTGGCCTTCATGGACTGGCGGAGTTCAGGGCCGCGAGTTCAGCACCCTCCCTTTAGTTTTAACCCGCTCCTGTCGCTGATTTCCTGTCAATTGTCTCCCCCTGTTTATAAATATAACTCAGAAAGTTTGGCACACTCAACCACACCCCTCGTCAAATCGGGCGGATGTTTCCATTTTGAAATGTTCAGTTCACTGGTTTCTTACTGTGTTTAGAAGATGATGATATTTGGTATCATGGAGTTCCCCATGAGCAATGGAAACACTACGTTTTTAAACATTCTCTACAAGTAGTTTAGTTTTAAGAAGCTCTGTTTCGGCGCATATCTGGACGGGTCTTTCCAACATGCCTCATCCCTTCTCTGGGTCCTTGCCCTCAGCCCCATCCTTCAGGCTCACCCTCAGCCCACTGCCCTCAGCCTGCTGCCCTCAGCCTGCTGCCCTCAGCCTGCTGCCCTCAGCCCACTGCCCTCAGCCCACTGCCCTCAGCCCATTGCCCTCAGCCAACTGCCCTCAGCCCGCTGCCCTCAGCCAACCGCCCTCAGCCCACTGCCCTCAGCCCACTGCCTTCAGTCCACTGCCCTCAGCCCGCTGCCCTCAGCCCGCTGCCCTCAGCCCGCTGCCCTCAGCCCACTGCCCTCAGCACACTGCCCTCAGCCAACTGCCCTCTGCCCCTCTCCTCAGCCCATTGTACTCAGCCCATTGTACTCAGCCCCTCTCCTCAGCCCATTGTACTCAGCCCGCTGCCCTCAGCCCGCTGCCCTCAGCCCGCTGCCCTCAGCCCGCTGCCCTCAGCCCGCTGCCCTCAGCCCGCTGCCCTCAGCCCGCTGCCCTCAGCCCGCTGCCCTCAGCCCGCTGCCCTCAGCCCGCTGCCCTCAGCCCCTCCCCTTGGCCCACTACCCTCAGTCCTCTACCCTCAGCCCACTGCCCTCAGCCCGCTGCCCTCAGCCCGCTGCCCTCAGCCCCCAGCCTCAGCCCACTGCCCTCAGCCTGCTGCCCTTAGCCTACTGCCCTCAACCCTTCCCCTCAGCCCCTCCTCTCAGCCCCTCCCCTCAGCCCCTCCTCTCAGCCCCTCCCCTCAGTCCACTGTCCTCAGCCCCTTTCTGGTCCGGCTCTCACATACACTTCCTTAAGTCTTGGATTATGAACATTCAATAAACAAGAACATTAAACCAGAATAAAATTAATGCATTGTAATAAATATAGCAGTGCGAAGAGGGTGCGGAGTAGGTGGAGGAGGAGGCACAGGGGCACAGGGACAGAAGCCAGTCGTGCTCTGTCCAAACATCCTGAGAGGGGAAATCACACGCTGCCCCTGCCCTGCCCTGCCCTGCTCTGCCCCGCCTTGCCCTGCCCTGCCCTGCTCTGCCCCGCCTTGCCCTGCCCTGCCCTGCCCTGCCCTGCCCCGCCCTGCCCTCCCCCGCCCTGCCCTGCCCTGCCCTGCCCTGCCCTGCCCTGCCCTGCCCTGCCCTGCCCTGCCCTGCCCTGCCCTACCCTGCCCTACCCTGCCCTGCCCTGCCCCTCCCTGCCCTGCCCCTCCCTGCTCTGCCCCTCCCTGCCCTGCCCTGCCCTGCCCCGCCCCGCCCCGCCCCGCCCTGCCCTGCCCTGCCCTGCCCTGCCCTGCCCTGCCCTGCCCTGCCCTGCCCTGCCCTGCCCCGCCCTGCCCCGCCCTGCCCTGCCCTGCCCCGCCCTGCCCTACCCTACCCTGCCCTGCCCCGCCCTGCCCCGCCCTGCCCTGCCTTGCCCTGCCCCGCCCTGCCCTACCCTGCCCTGCCCCGCCCTGCCCCGCCCTGCCCTGCCTTGCCCTGCCCCGCCCTGCCCTACCCTGCCCTGCCCCTCCCTGCCCCTGCCCTGCCCTGCCCCGCCCCGCCCCGCCCGCCCCTCCCTGCCGTTCCCTGCCGACTCCGGGCCCTGCCACGTTCCGTCATGTGCCTATTAACCATCACAACGTCTATAAATAGACAGCGGTGTACTGGGTGTTAGGGGTGTGGTACCTACATCATGTGGCACGTGCCTATCTCGTGAGGACTGTGATCCCACCGTCACCAACAACCCTCACCACATCTCTTCTCTCCACTCAAACCTCGAGTTACTCTCAAGGATTTATATAGAACTGCATCGAGAATCGTATAAATACTCAATACTCGACGAGTTTGGATGTGCCGCAATCGTCATCGGGGCGAAGCCGAGTAGTGATTAAGGCACATCCAAACAAGTGGAGTATTGTGTATTTTACGATTCGAGTGTATTACTGGATTTATCTCATCCCTTTCTATGACATTAGAAACATAACAATATCCGAATAATTAGAGTATATACTTAGCAAATTCATATGACGTCATCTCACATTCACTACGCCACGGTTATAGCACAGTATTGTCCCTTTACCAGGGTGATCGTTGAACATTTGTTTCTAATGTTATTCCTATGGCTAAACTTGTACCAGGGGTGAGAAGCAAATAACATGGAGTACATGTATACACATGTATGATGAAGGGCGTTATGTATTATATTGATAACGATCAAAAGTACACAAACATAAATCTAGGAGTTGCTGGTTTGTGATCATTCAAAATACAAGCTTTTTTCAATGTTTCCAATTTCTTTGGGATAGGGATCTCTCAGATGTATTTTTCTCTATCAGACCTTTTTCTCTCTACAAGTTCTATTCAAATCTCAAATCTCGACATTTAATGAAATATCAAATGGTTAACAATATCGTAAAACTGGATGAGTTTTAATCTTGGCCACTGTATGCCACGACTGGAGTTTGGCAAAGTGACTTCATGAGGCGAAGCCGAGTGAAGTCCGGAGCCAAAACTCATGGGGTGGCCAAGATTAAAACGAATCAGGTTTTGATTTTATCCTACCCCATCTCCTCGATTTTGGAATATTACGTGATAACAATTCTGTATGCTACTAGTGGCATATAAAACGCCGTATGCCAGTCAGCGTGGCATACAGAAACTCAATGTTAAGCCTATGGGATTTTACATTAGGGGTAGGATAAATGTATAGCTTCTATAGTTCATACAACGTTACTTTAAGTAGACAATAATCAATAGTTTTGTGGACAGGTGGCGCTAAACAACAAGCGCTTGACGCGTAGTAATACAAGAGCGCTAGCGCTTGTATTACGGCGTCAACCTCTAGTGGTTTACAGAGCCTCCTATCCACAAAACCATCGTTTGTTGCATGTGTTATCCATCTTTGCGAATAAATTAAACCCAGTAGTTTCCATATCAGAGAGGAAAAAAATCTGGGACTATTGCTTTGGTCTATACGACAAAGGGACTATTTTCCCCGTATGCCATGGCTTTATAGAGGAAACCTATAAATGTTTAGGGTCAGAGCTAGTATCTAATCGAGTTTGAATCACATAGTAATTCACAAGGGGAAGCTGCATGAATTACGTAGCGATTCAAATGAGATGGGAACGACAACTCGCACAAGGGTTAGGCCCGGCGTCCACCTACTATGATAGAATCGTATACCTACCGATATGGCACCGATACAAAATGTCAAAGTAGGTGCCATATCGGGAAGGTGCAAAATCATAGACATATGTCCACCACACATTGTATTGGGGTTTTATGGGTGTCTGATCGCAGAAACATGGTCAACTGCCCCGCTATTAGGTGACCATCCGACGCAATTTTGATTTTGTATCGGGAGGTGCATCGTAGACCATATCGGAGCCATATCGTAGCAGGTGGACGCCGGACCTTATCGTTTAATAATATTCAAGTTCGTTCGCTAAGACTGTCGCTACAGTGTACAGAAAATGGTCTACATGATAACGTTAAACGTGTTCTGTCATACGACAAATATGTCCAATACTCCTCAAATTTATAGATTGAATTTATTTCCCATTATGGAAATACACTTCAAACACCCTGTAACAGGCACAGAGTGATTGCTAGTTCTGCCTTCATCCGCCAGGAAAATGTAATATAGCGCCACTGTAGTCAGGGGACATCCACTATTTTCTGTTGTCATAATCTAAAGATAATCCTGAGAAAAGGCGAAAACTATTTTATGTCAGACCCTAATAAAGCTTTTTAATAACATCCTTTGATAACTGGACCCACCATCTGGGACCTGTTTCACTGGTCTTGTGACATGTCTGTGACACCATACAGACATTGGGGTTGTCTAGTTTCGTGACACCACAAGTAGCTGCCTATAGGAAATACTGACCCCAGACATAAGAATTAGACAAATCTAGACACATCACCGACCTGTTTCACTAGTTTTGTGACAAAAGTGTTAGACAGATATGAAAAGCGGCACCAACAGTGCAAGCAAGAACGGGAAAGACGAAGTCTATATGTCTAGTTCTTATGAAACCATACACACCATCTAGACGCCATCTAGACATGTCACTGACTAGTGAAACAGGTCCCAGGTGGGTTTTTTCAGCGTCAGGGACAAGATGGCCGCCGCAATAACACAATAGCTATGTGCCCCATAGAAAGTGTAGCACGGCTTGTCTTGGTTCCAGACCCTTCCACTTCCTTCTTGTCACAAGATAAGGTCAACTACTAGCAACTCGATCACCTCATAAATATAAACCTGTAATTCTTTGAAAAAAAAGCCCAGCGTCTGTAAACGATCATGTGACAGAAGACGTAGGCGTGACGTCATTGGATTGTTTAACGAGGGAATTCTAAGAAGTAGCGCCTATTCTTAGCACTAAATGATTGATCAAGGTTTTCTGGTTCAATGGCTCTCCTGATAAAAATGGGATCTGGTTATCATGTTCGCTAGTTCACGGATGTATGTAACTACCATGCAATACATATATTTGTTGGAATAATAGCTTTTGCCGGAAGACACCAGAAGCTTTAGGAGATCTAGAGAAGTATTCTGAAATTCTATTTATCAATTCCTTGTTTTTGTTAATAAGAGAAGATGCCATGTCTACGAGGTGTAGTGTACACCCACTCTCCTTCACCCCCCAACAGTGGTAGATTTACTGCCATATCAAAGGCCAATCCCGCTCGTACCAAGTCAATGTGGTGTGGGGTTTTCATACAGCCATTACATGGAGATACTGTAGGGACAAGAGAAGGACTTCAAGTTATCTTTCAGTAGTGAGGTATCATTAATCGAAAGAAGATAGCTCGAGGAATATAACTACCATGCTTTTGATAAGAAGGAAACTGATATCATATGCACGGTGCTTGAAATTCAACTATAAAGAAAGAAAATCAGTACTTGGAAATATCCGTCTAGATTATGCTTTAATTCATATAAATTGTTTTCCCCATTGCCCCATCTAGCCGCATAGTGATACAAACACCTTTGTATTTTAATGTAGTTAGTACTAACCTTTAGACCCCGCACCCACCAATGCCGACGCGAGCCGACGCGAGTCGATACAAAATTACCATATCGTAGCGCGTCGGGAGGTATATTGTAGCGTATCGGTTCGCGTCGGTTTGTGTCGGTGCGCGTCGTAATGTATTGGGAGGGTGCATGAAAAAGGTGCCATGGTCCCGATGCACCCAGATATAGCTCAGGATGCAACCAATGTAATCAACCATAATTCCTTTATAATTCCAGAAACAATGCATATTTATGATTTATATTTTATCTGTAGATACAAAACAATATTATATGATACCTCATAAGAATATCTAATAAAAAAAACCAGTTCCAAGTTAAAGTATAAAAGGATCCTTTTGAGACCCTTATCTACTATCAAATTTCACAATTTTTGCAGAGCCGCATCAGCATTATATATTCTAGAGATTCTGAAAATTTCATAATTTTCCATCGATTATTTCATATGATTTCACGCTTAAAGAGTCATCTATACACTGCGGCGCGCACCGACACGGCCCAACGAGCTACGACAATCGATACATGATCGATTGTCGTAGACCCTCTAAGATATGGTCTTTTTATCGGTTCGCCCCGATAAGCTTTACGATTTTGCTACGATATGAATTTGTATCGGATGGGCTATATCGGGGCGCGTCGGTTCGCGTCGGGAGCCCGGTGGACACCCCCCTTACTAATAAAAACAAACAAATGATAAAACAACTTTGTCATATTGAAAATATATTTTACTCTCATTTGTATAATGTCATCTTGATTGTGAAACGACCGGTAACACGGATCATTGAATCGATGTTTTTTATTGTTTCTTCTAGCTAGTCAGGTTAAACGCTATATCGACAAAGTACTACGATGCTGGGGCTCGTTTAATAATCTAGGATCGTACATTTCGACCATTTTCTTTACGCCATAGAGACCCATGGACGATATGGGTAAGCTTTATTCGACACTTATGGACGACCTTATGGACGGCTAAGACTGTCTTAGCGAACAGACTTACATTTTATTAAACGATAACCCTTGTACGGGGTACAGAAAAGGGTCTTCATGCATGAACCTTGATTATTAAACAGGCCACAAGTTACATATTGTAAACAGGCGGACACTGCCTTATATTATTCAGTATAATGAAAGATATAAAAAAAGAATCCCCTTAACCAGTCACATCTGTTAGAAAGTGAAGAAATAGAGAGAAATATCGAAATCATCAACATTTCAAGAAGACTGATCATTCTCTATGTAAGTGCATATATTTTGTGTTATTTTTATCATCTGTCTAATAATTATCCTGCCACCTCATTCAGAGTTTCCGGATGTTTACCCGACTTTTATTATCCACCTAATACAAAGTGTCCATAGAAAAAGCATAGGGAGTTTGTATGGACATACCCGGAGCATACAGATATGTTGTATGCTCCGGGTGGCGCATACGGAAAAATAGTGCGTACGGAAAAATAGTACATAACTAAAATGAACTAATATTGACCAGAAAAGGTGAATAATAAATACAATATAGACTGGTTTCAGATAAAAGCAGTTGTATGCTCCGAGGAGTTGCCTCTGCGCAATGTCCTCGCATATGCTCGGATATTACTACGCGTCAACTCCCCGGAGCATACGGCCGCTTGCATAGGCTCGGATATTACTACGCATCAACTACTCGGAGCATACGGCCGCTTGTATCTGAAACCAGTCGATATTGTGTATGTATCTCTGAATTGTCCTCTCTCTCACGATTCATTATGTGGATATGCAAACAAACATCCCTGATTAATAAGACACTGTACATGACACTGTACATGACACTGTACATGACAGACAGTCCCGGTCCCCGGAGCTGCTCAACTGGTGCTCAAAACATGAATGTTGTTTGTTCAGACCACGGCCAGCTTTCACTGTCACATTTATGACACTTGGAGGACACCACGAAGGTAATAACATATGTCTGGTCTAAACACCTGTACTCCGGGACTCCATGTGGGGGGTATATCCACCTAATATCCACCTAATACAAAGTGTCCGTAGAAAACACATAGGGAGTGTGTATCACCATACCCGGAGCATACAGATAGACCCACCTAATACAAAGTGTCCGTAGAAAACACATAGGGAGTGTGTATCGACATACCCGGAGCATACAGATATATCCACCTAATACAAAGTGTCCAGAGAAAACACATAGGGAGTGTGTATCACCATACCCGGAGCATTCAGATATATCCACCTGATACAGAGTGTCCATAGAAAACACATAGGGAGTGTGTATCACCATACCCGGAGCATACATATATATCCACCTAATACAAAGTGTCCGTAGAAAACACATAGGCAGTGTGTATCACCATATCCGAGCATACAGATGTATCCAGCGAATACAAACTGTCCATAGAAAACACATAGGGAGTGTGTATCACCATACCTACAGCATAGAGAGATATCCATCTAATACAAAGTGTCCGTAGAAAACACATAGGGAGTGTGTATCACCATACCCGGAGCATACAGAAATATCCACCTAATACAAAGTGTCCGTAGAAAACACATAGGTAGCGTGTATCACCATACCTAGAGCATACAGATATATCCACCTGATACAAAGTGTTCATAGAAAACATGTAGTGAGTGTGTATCACCATACCCGGAGCATACAGATATATCCACCTAATACAAAGTGTCCGTAGAAAACACATAGGCAGTGTGTATCACCATACCTGAGCATACAGATATATGCACCTAATACAAAGTGCCCATAGAAAACACATAGGCAGTGTGTATCACCATACCCGAGCATACAGATGGATCCACCGAAATAGAATTGCCCCTGAAATTTTGCGGATCGCGTCGTAATCGCATATGCTCATCGCCGCGTAAAATACAGCTTTTAGAGATACTTTTTACGCTGACCTTCACAGCACTGCGGAATGTCCATAGAAAACACATAGGGAGTGTGTATCACCATACCCGGAGCATACAGATATATCCACCTAAAACAAAGTGTTCATAGAAAACATGTAGGGAGTGTGTATCACCATACCCGGAGCATACGGATATATCCACCTAATACAAAGTGTCCGTAGAAAACACATATGTAGCGTGTATCACCATACCTAGAGTATACAGATATATCCACCTCATACAAAGTGTGCATAGAAAACACATAGGGAGTTTGTATGGACATACCCGGCACATACGGATATATTGTATGCTCCGGGTGGCGCATACGGAAAAATAGTGTGTATGGAAAAATAGTGCATAACTAAAACGAACTGATATTGACATGACTGGCAACATGGCAAAATAAGGTGGATAATAAATATAACATAGACTGGTTTCAGATAAAAGCGGTTGTATGTTCCTCGGAGTTGACTCTACGCAATTTCCTCGCATACGCTCGGACATTACTACACATTAACTCCTCGGAAGATACGGCTGCTTGTATCTGAAACCAATCAATATTGTGTATTTATTACCCACCTAATACGGAGTCTCCATGCAAAGCCTACTGAGCTTACAGATCGCTACTGAGTAGAGTACGGGAAGCCGTATCCTCCTAGGAGAATACGGCTTTTATGGCCACCTGACGGGCATTATAGGAACTATTCATATAAACAATGCACTGCGCTTGCGTCGAATTTCTAATTATTTAGAAGATTTCTTTCCTAATAACTACTCGAAAGGTGAGTAATAAATACAACTTACCATGATTTCGATCTGTGTGGCCTTATTCTCCTTGTAGTTGACACTACTATGTGGAGAATACGGCCACCCAAATCGAAATCACGGAAATATTGTGTAAATATATGTATGCCTTTTGCATGACCTTGGAGGCAGGACCCCCCACTAAGAGATGTCTCCTTAATCAACAAGAACACAACAAAGGGTACCTGTTATAATATGCATGTTGTTTCTGTCATGAATGTGTTTTTAATGAATGTTGTTGAACGAGACCTGTCATAACTTTGCCTGTGGACGTTCATGCCTCCCCAGGGCCCCCTTGCTCCAGGATTACGGCAGAGCTGCGGATCGCAGAATAGCGATCCGAGGGCCTAAACGTTGCCCCTGAAATTTTGCGGATCGCGTCGTAATCGCATTTGCTCATCGCCGCGTAAAATACAGCTTTTAGAGATACTTTTTACGCGGACCTTCACAGCACTGCGGAATGTATCGCTGTGGGTTAAGTACAGCCTTATCTGATATTTTAAATAACGATCCATGGTGGCACCACCAACCCCTGCCCCTTGTTCTTTTACCTATAGGAAATAGCAATCCAAAGCATCAGGTGTCAGATCAGTCTTAACTATGGTGCCATCGGTATTTAATTAAAGAACTAATTAATCTTCCCCTGTCTCATTCAATATGTGCCCCTGAATTGTTGTATCGTTATCACATCGTAAAAGTTAGCGATACCACAGAAATATAGTTATACGATCCGATATTACTGGAGCAACGCCTTTTTTAGTCAGATCGTTAAAGTAATCGTAAAAATAAAATTGCGATCCAATTATAGCTAGCAATACCACAAAAACAGGAGGAACGTGGCCCTGGCGTTTATACTGGACGATTCTTGCCTGCCATTCTGGCATTTTGCACCTCCTGACAACTTTCAGCGGGAAAATGATAGAGATTGTCTACTGTAAACGCCAAGCCTATGCCGACTGCAGATCGTCTGATTATGTCAGATCATTTAATTTGGCACCACCTCATGACTATTGGACATACTCTGACGCCCCTGACCATTTCTAGCCAGCTTGAATTAGTTGTCTAAACAGCCGGCGATTCTGTGAAAACTTAGTTGTCAGTGTAAACATGTGAGTACATTCTGGGGTTGACGATTTTTGTGGTAGACATTGCCACCACCTGACGACTACTGGCTTGATGATTTACAGTTGCCACATATTTAGTCATCTAATGTAAATGCCGGGTAAACCTTGTTTCTGTTGGCCGAAGAAAAAGGCGGAGATTTTCTAAGCTCCCCTAAAAGTCTGTCGATGGTGGCACTGACCACCCCTCTCGTAAGATCTCACACTCTCGAAGTGGTATTCTGCATTCCAGTCAAAATGAAGCCACTAGGGCACCAAGTACACAGTGTTCCCGCTAGGTGGCATCTTATAGGAATCTATGGGTTGCATTGATGTACGTCCTTAGCATGGGAGGCAGGCCAGTGGATTCTCTAGGTCCTAAGCCTAGTTCGATAAAAATTCTTCTCCCATAGAGGATAGTGAGAACCTTGTACAGAATACGACTTAGAGAGTGTGAGATCTTATGAGAAGGGGGTAAACCCACTGTGTGTCACTACCAATTATTCAGTGACTGTGCATCGTCTCAAATGTATTTTCAGGTAAACGTAGATTTTCTGGCCCTGTTAGGCCTTCTCAAAACAGAGAACGAGAAGTTTTAATAAACCAAGGTGCAACTAATGATGTCATTCTGGTGTTTTTTTTCCTGGAAAATCTGTATCCGCCTGTGGGCCCTCACTGAGAGCAATGTTGATTACTGCGCAGTAGGGACTAGGTCACGTGACATGGTTCTGATGCATAGTTACGCCACCAGACACCAGGTGGCGTCGAGGCTGGCCCCAGCAGGTGTCTCCGCTAGGGTCAAGCCCATGACAAGTTTCCAGCAGGAGTTTGTTTACAAGGCCCACTCCCTACCCTTGAAACTGGGCACCTATTTGGTTACATGAACACAATAACAACTTGTATCACTCTCCTCCCAGATCTTTCGCGGCACTAGCACTCGCTAATCTCTGCCTCAACCCAACGCTGGTTCCCTGGTATCTAAATACTGACAGGGGAACCAGCTAAACTTTCAGATTCAATACAAGGCAACTGTCAAAAGTTTTGAAATTCAAAGAACTCATATATTATGACTTGTGAAATGTGGGAATTGTTAAATGAGCTTAATAGACAATCCTGCTGTTTTGTTTTCAGTTCTAAACCACTTTATTAAGTGAATCCACAATTGATTAGACTGCCACTTCAAGTGAGCACATGTGTCATGTTTACATAACAAATCCCAATAACACATGAGGTGCTATCCACTGTAAAAAAGTAATCCCAGAGATTCTATCTGGTTTTATACAAATGGTAACAGAAATTAGTGTATATTATTAACCAAATAAACATGTTCATCTCTATTTACAAGTAGAACACAAAATAACACCCAAATCGCTGAGAATTAAGGATATTTAAAAAAACTGGCGGATGGGACAGATTCTGTCCCAAACAGGCAGGTCGGTGCAGAGATTCAAGCGGCCGCAGGAAGTAGAGCGCAGGATATCTGCTAGGAGAGTGAACTTGTATACTATGGGTCGGACTGATTCCAGAAGGCGGAACTACTACGTGTCGGTAAAATTCCCCATATGACCCGCACCCCTTCTATTATCAGAAAAAGAAACTTCGAGGTGGGGTTGACAATCAAATAGCTTTTTTTTAAATTTTCGTTGTTTATTCTGCAATATTTAAGAGCAAATGAATATGAACAGAGATATGAACCCATACCTTCAGTACATAATACAAGTATATAGTAAATATGAGAAAAAGGGGAAAAAATCATTGCAGCATGAAAAAAGACCATGAGAACGTGACTTGGTGTATGATACTTCGCTTAAATTTTAAATTTTGAACATTGTACATGATAGAGTTGATGTAATGGAAATATCATAGAAATAAAAGATTGCTACAATAAAAAAAGAAAAAAAAGGACATCGGCTAACCACCAGAGAGTAACTAGCATACGTAGGGGGGGGGGGGACTTAATATTGATAAGAAACAAGACACACGCCCTATTATTGGGCAAGTATTGTCATAAGTATGTGAAAGAGAGATTTTTTTTCTGAAATACCTAATGAAGAAACTGTAACGAAAGAAACAGAGAAGATTATTTTTGCCAATGGAATCTATCATGGAATTCAAAGGGTATGGGGGTTACCTTTAAAGAACCTGACTTTGTCTAATAAGTTTGGCGATAACCAAAATAGGAGTTTTTTTTTAATAAATTGAACCAATTATAGATAAATGAGTACACGAATATCAAATGCAGAATCAGAAGCCCATCCAACAGTAGTATTATTGAAAATACTTTTTAAAAAAAGAAAGAATTATTATGTATGAAATCCGGATATGGAAAATAGGTATCGTTGGGTATTAAAAAAGAAACCAACAATTTTTTTTCTCAAATTGGTCGTTCTCCACGAGTTTGATGCCCAGTGATATGAACGAGGCGACAACCGAGTGAATATCACGAAGTGTTCATACGAGTTGGAAAACAACAACTTTGATCTGGGTTCCCCTTACGCGAGGTTTCCTCCGGTCTGACCTACAAGTGTTATATATCAATGTGTAGAGGAAACAGAGGCGATAAAGATTCTGGGAAAAAAACCCGTTTTCTGATATCTTATTCTGACCAGAAGTTATTCAACTTTGAAATGTTTTCCACACACCAACGGCCTGTGGCTCACCCCGGCTCGGCGCTCGGCGGCTCACCCTAAAACATATTTGATAGGTGTGCACCTCCGAGGTGTCCCTCTACACGGGGTTAAATGTCTTTTCATACCGAAATAACTGTCTGTTTATGCGGGGTATCCGCTTACATGGGGTAGCCGATGTTGGGTGACCGCTTAAGCCCGGTTCACACTAAGCGATTTTGGGGCATTCATAGGGCACCCGTTGCCGACTATCCGCTAAAATTTCTAGGAATTTCATGAGTCGCCAAGTGGGAACACAAAATGGCAAAATCGTCGGCGACTATTGCCCTACCCGCCGTTGTTCGGGCTAAAGTCGGCGACTGTATTCTCTCTTAAAAGGGCACCAGTCTCTTGCGATTAAATTTCAACCATGTTTGAAATATATCAGGGCATAGTCGGCGACTATGCCTTCCCACCCGCTGTGCGACTGCCGTTTCCCGGCGATTATGCCCGTCAATAGTCTCAGGGGCAGAAATCGCCTAGTGGGAATCGGCCTTTACATGGGGTTAAGATAAACATCTAATAGAGGGAAGAATTCCGTTCCAAGCAAAAGCGTCCGTTAAATCGGGGTGCCCGCTTACGTGAGGTGTCCGTTTAGCGGAATTCTGCTGTAGTTACATGTTTAATAAATGCTGAAGGAAAGCCTCACTCTCAGGGTTTGGTCAGAATTTGTTTGTTAGGTTTGATTTAACGTCCAGTTAACCATTTCAGGTGCTTACCAGACTTTCTCAAGTTTCTTTTTACACCACGAGGGTGGTGATCGAATCCACGTTACCCCTACACATTCACCGAGGTGAGAGTTCTTTTACTTCCCACACCAAATAGACACGGTATGAGAAGGACTGGCCTTCGATATAGCAGTAAATCTACTGCTGCTAGGGGTGGGGTTCGAACCAGCAAAGTCCTACAACATTGGGGTTACAAGTCCAGTGCTCTAACCACTGAGCTAACTCCCCAGGGCCCCGTTGCTCCACGTTTACGACAGAGTTGTGGATCGCAGAATAGGACGAGGGTCTAAACGTTGCTCCTGATATTTTGCGGATCGCATAGGCGCATCGCCGCGTAAGATACTGCTTTTAGCTATACTTTTTTACGTGGACCTTCACAGCACTGCGGATTGTATTGCTGTGGGTTAAATGTAGCCTTATCTGATATTTCAAATAACGATCCATAGTGGCACCACCAACCCCCGCCACTTGTTCTTATACCTTTAAGAAATAGCGATCCACACCACTAGGTGTCAGATCAGTTCTAACGGTGATGCCATCTGTATCTAATTAAATAACTAATTCATTTTCCCCTGTCTCATTCATTATGTGCCCCTGAATTGTTGTACCGCTATCACATAGTAAAAAATAGCGATACCGCGGGAATGTAGGGATACGATACTGTATCGCTAAATTTTACGATGCGATAGTGATACAACAATTCAGGGGCACATATTGAATGAGACAGGGGTAGATTCATTAGTTCTTTAATTAAATACAGATGGCATTACAGTTAAAACTGGCCTGACACCTTGTGTCGTGGATCGCTATTTCCTAGGTAGAAGAACAAGGGGCAGGGAGTGGTGCTGCCACCATGGGATCGTTATTTGAAATATCAGATAAGGCTGTACTTAACCCACAGCGATATGATCCGCAGTGCTGTGAATGTCAGCATAAAAATATCGCTAAAAGCTGCATTTTACGTGGCGATGCGGCTATGCGATTACAACGCGATCCGCAACATTTCAGGAGCAACGTTTAAGCCCTCGGATCACTATTATGCGATCCGCAACTCTATCGTAAACCTGGAGCAACGGGGCCCCGGCCCCTGTTTGGTCAAGAGGTGAGGGCGTGACTCTACTCTAGTCGTCTCGATGTAGACGATCACCAGGGTTAAAAGGTGAGGAAGCGGAAACAATGTCCTTCTGACCTTGACCTTACCACCCCGACGATCCAGACACCCGCTGTCTAGACCTGAGGGTGAACCCAACTCCCCCCCCCCCCCTCCCCCGTGTACCCTGAGACACCCGGTCACCGCACACTCTCCCGCCTAACCCCGGATCGCCCGCCCATCACTCTCCCAGCAGATCTTTACAGGCACAAGCGCTGGTGCACCCCTCTAATGAGATCTCACACTCTTAAAGTGGTATTTCTTTCTTTTTTTTCTTCTTTTTTTCACTCTCCCAGCAGATATTTACAGGCACAAGCGCTGGCGCACCCCTCTCATGAGATCTCACACTCTTAAAGTGGTATTTCTATCTTTTTTTTCTTCTTTTTTTTCTTCTTTTTTTTATTTAGAGTATCATCTCAAAGTACATGAGTTTTTCAGATACAGTTACATGAGAACTTATGTAACAAGCTGTAGCATCTGAGGTACATCGAGATGAAAATAGATTTAAGGATAGTTATAGTTTCTGTACTCTCACTACGCTCTATGGTGAATAATTCTTAACGAACTAGGCTAAGAGCCTTGAGAATCCACTGGCCTGTCTCCCGTGCTAAAGACATGTACATCAATGTGACCCAAAGATTCCTATGATCTCAATGATGCCACCTAGCGGGAATACTGTGTGCAAGTTGATTCTCAAGGCTCTAAGCCTAGTTCGTTAAGAATTCTTCTTCCATAGAGCATAGTGAGAACCTTGTACTGAATACCACTTAGAGAGTGTGAGATCTTATGAGAGGGGTGCCTAATCTCTGCCTCAACCCATGACGTCATATATGCTGGTTCTCTGAGTATCCACTAAGGACAGGGGGAACCAGCCAAAATTTCGGATTCTAACAAGGCAGCTGTCAAAAGTTATGATACTCAAAAAAAATATGTTATGAGTTGGGAAATATAGGAATTGTTGAACGAGTTTCACCGACAATCCAGCTGTTTCTTCTAGTTCTAAACCTCTTTACGATATGAACCTACATTTGATTAGACTGCCCCTTCAAGTGAGCAGATGTGTTATGTTAATAAACAAAACCTTGCTTTCCACTGAAGAAAGTAATCCCTGTGACTATGTCTGATTTGACATAAAAAATTACAGAAATGAGTGTTAATTATTAACCAATTAAATATATGCATCTCTATTTTCAAGTAAACCACAAAATAATCCCCCAAATTAGAATATTTAAAAAACTGGCGTAAGGGCCAGATTTGAGCCCAAACAGGCAGGTGGGGCAGAGATTTAAGCGGCCATTGGAGGTGGAGCGCAGAATCTCGGCTGGGAGAGTGCGCCCCTCACACGGACCTTCAGCTCGTATTTATTGTGCTGTTCTCAACACTGGAGAAACCCAAGTGCTGTCTGGGCTTGGATCCAAGCAGGTGAACCCTACCCGCTATACCCGGTAACCGCCCCCTCCCCCCACTCCCTGTCAGCACCCCCCTCCCACCCCCCCCCCCCCCACCGACAGAGGGCAATCGGTGCCTGTCTGCGCCAAACCGAGGCTCACACTCTCCTAGCAGAGATCTTGGGTTCTACTTCATGCGGCTGCTTGTATCTTCTTTTTTTTTCTTTTTCTTATGATATGCAACCAGTTCTAGCATAAAGTTAGATCTTCCATCCATATTTATCAAATTCCTTTCCTTTTTTCCTTTTTGTTGTTGTTATATACTATTCTAACACAAAGTTAGATCTTCCATCCATATTTATCAAATTCCTCTTTTTCTTCTTTTTTTGTTGTTGTTATATACTATTCTAACACAAGGTTAGATCTTCCATCCATATTCATCAAATTCCTCTTCTCTTTTTTTCCCCCCCTTTTTTTGTTGTTATATACTTCTCTTCTTTTTTCTATTTACTTTTGAATTTCCATTATATATTGTGACAAACAAGTATGCAGGGCATGATACTGGAATTAGGTGCGGTATCATACCCACCAATCTTAAACTGAATAGAATTTGTCAACATGACACATGTGGTCATTCAAAGGGGCATTCTAATCAACTGTGGATTAACATTATAAAGTGGTTTAGAGCTGAAAAACAAACAGCTGGGTTGTCTGTGAAGCTTATTTGAAAATAACAGCATTTTCCAACTAATTATATATATATATATATATATATATATATATATATATATATATATATATATATATATATATATATATATATATATATTATTATTATTATTATTATTAGTTGGAAAATGTTAGAGTTGGAAAATGCTAGAGTCATTTGAGTTTGGGGCCATTCATAAAATACGTATGCACTGAGGGGGGTGGGGGTGGTAAAAAAACTTTGGAAATTTTGTCCTTTGTTCTATTGCGCACATGATCGGGAGTAGGGGTTGGCTTTAAAAAGATTCAAATATTCTGCGTATGTGCTTTGTGGATGGCCCCTTTCATAACTCCATGACAATCACGTTTTTTTTTAATCCGAAACGTTGGCTGGTCCCCCCTGTCTTTACTGGATACCCGGGAAACCACCAATAGGTTAAGGCAGAGATGAGTAAGCGCCAGCGCCGCGGGAGATCTGCTTGGAGAGTGCACGGCTCGGGGGATGGCTTCAGTCTGGGTGAGGGCAGACGAAGATAAGAGTTTCCCAGCAACACTGCGTCTCGATATCCCTGTTACGGAGGAATCTTGTCGACAGGAGTATCGGGTGAAGAACAGGGAGGGTTAAGTCGGGGCGAGTCAAGACGGGGCGGGATAGAGTAGACGGGAGCGTGGGTGTCCTTTCCCTGCCCTTTGCCTCTCTCTGTCTGGCCCTCTGGTGGGTAAGGCCAAATGGTGTGGTAATGAGTGCGATGAATAATGCTCACAATGTAAGGCCTGGCGTCCACCTACTACGGTAGAAATTTAGACCTACCGATATGGCTCCGATACAAAAATTCAATATCGGAGACATATCGGGAAGGTGCGAAATCGTAGACATATGTCTAGACATGCCAATCCACCATGCATTCTAAGGGTTTTATATTGGTGCCTAATCGCAGAGACGTGGTCAACTGCCCCGATATTAGGAGACCTTCCGACGCGATTTTGATTTTCTATCGGGAGGTGCATCGTAGACCATATCGGGCCCATATCGTAGTAGGTGGACGCCAGGCCTAAAGTGGGATTCACATGATGGGATTCACGTACCTCACATTTCCCCCTAAAAACGAAAAAAGGAACAAAATCGCATGAGATTTTAAGCCCTGTGAGGTACATGAATCCCATCGTGTGAATCCCACTTGAGGGTAAATGCTACCAATAATTAATTGCAGGGGAAAACCATGTCTCAGGGAAATGGCACCCTACAATTTAGACGAAGGGATTATGTTTAAGTACAGAACCACAGCAGGATTTGTCACAGATAAACACCCTGGAAGGTATACATGAATCCCACCGTGTGAATCCCACTCTAGACAAATCCTTCTGAGATTTTGCACTCAAACACAATCTCTTGTCTAATTTGTAGGGTTCCTTTTTCCTGAGACATATTTTCCCATCTGTAATTGTTAAAGAGATTTACCCCTGAAAAGGAACAGATTATCATGAGATTTTGAGCCCTGTGGGGTGCATGAATCCCCCCATGCGAATTCCACTTAAAGTGGGATTCACACGATGGGATTCACGTACCACACAATCTCCTGTGTGAATGACATGGTTCCATTTTGCTGAGACAACTTTTTTCCCTTGCAATTGTCGGCGACAATCACCCCTAACATGAAACAGAATCTCATGAGACATTGACTTTAAACAGGTTTAAAATTTAGAGGGGCATTTTGGTGAGACAAATGTATTTCACACATTCTCCCCCAATTTGTGAGTCTCAGTGGTTCCAAATAACACCTATTCACACGGGGAAGTACCCTGAGTCGGCGACTATGTACCCTGTGTAGGGGTGTAGGGGTGAGATTATGTACCTGTCAAGTCTTCCCATGTGAATTGAATCCGCCATGTTACCCTGAGACTGTAGAACACCCCAATCTGTTAAACTTTGTACCCAGCTGGAAATAGTAGCCGACTGGTGCAAAGGTGTGAAGTACACCAGTCTCAGGTCCATTTGTCCCATCGTGTGAATCCCACTTTAGGCCTGGCGTCCACCTACTACGATATTGCTCCGATATGGTCTACATGCACCTCCCGATGAAAAATCTAAATCGCGTCGGAAGGTCACCTAATATCGGAGTAATTGACCACGTTTCTGCGATTAGACACCGATAAAAGCCCCATACAATGCGTGGTGGATTGGCATGTCTGGACATATGTCTACGATTTTGCACCTTGCCGATATATCTCCGATATTTGCTTTTTGTATCGGTGCCATATCGGTAGGTTTATGTTTCTATCGTAGTAGGTGGACGCCAGGCCTTAATGGGAACTCAAACCCAACCTAAATTCCTGTTATCCTAGGGTTACTGGAGAACTCGACCCGAAACGAACTCGACCCGTAGTTGTCAGGAGAACTCGACCCATTTTGGAGAAATCGATTGGATGTATAACTCGACCCGTTTCAGATACTGATGAATAACACATTTTTGTATACAAGCAAAGGGCTGATTAGCTAGCTTTTGACAAATAAACCTGCGCATATCGAAAATAAGTCCAGCTAGGTTTAGAGTTAGGGTTAGGGTTGGGGATAGGGTTAGGAATAGGGATAGGGATAGGGATAGGGATAGGGATAGGGATAGGGAAAGGGTTAGGGTTAGGGTTAGGGTAAGGGATAGGGTTAGGGTAAAGTTTAGGGTTAGGAATAGGGTTAGGATTAGGGATAGGGATAGGGTTAGGGTTAGGGTTGGGTAAGAGTTAGGGTTAGGGATAAGGTTAGGTGTAAGATTAAGGATACGGTGTTCTGTTTGTTTCCTTCACCAGAGAAGACCAAATTTGAGGTGAAGATAATATACTTACTACTAAATATAGTATTTATTCACAGTTGGGATACTTAAGTAGGGAAGATTTAAAGCGGGTCGAGTTTGATACAGGTCGAGTTCTTGAAACGGGTCTAGTTCGTTACGGGTCTAGTTTTTTTATGGGTCGACTTAGTTACGGGTCGAGTTCTCCAGTATTCATCCTAGGGCACCATCATAGTGTCCTAGGCTCGTAGGAACATCAATTTCCCTTCAGCACTAGGTAAGTACTTCAGGTAAGTACTTCAGTCAAGTACTTCGGGTAATTGATCAAAAGTCAGGATAACATCATGTGAAATCATCTATTATTATTAGCCATTGTGTCATGTTGTAATTTGACAACAACAGGAAAAAGATATTAACTGAGATTTCATGCATGCCCTTTATTATCCACCTAGTGCAAAGTGTCCATAGAAAACACACAGGGAGTGTGTATCACCATACCCGGAGCATACAGATATATTCAGCTAATACAAAGTGTCCATAGAAAACACATGGACAGCTTTTATCTCCATACCCAGAGCATATACAGATATGTTGTACGTTCCGGGTTGCAAAATCCGGCGCATACAGAAAAATAGTGCATACGAAAAAAATAGTGCAAACCTAAATGAACTTGTATCGGTACGCCACTTGTCAGGAAAAGGTAGATGATAAATACAATATAGTCTGGTTTCAGATTAATGTGGTTGTATTCTCCTCGGAGTTACCTCTACGCAATATCCTCGTATAAGCTCGGATATTACTGTGCGTCAACTCCTTGGAACAAACCGCCGTTTGTATCTGAAACCAGTCAATATTGCGTATGCATCATGTTGCAATAGGACTAGATATTAATAATTCTTAAAAGGTTTTTCCAATTTTTCCTCCCTGTTGGGGGAAGGGTAAAAATAAACCAGAGGCGTCCCTTCTGGTTGGAGATAAGGGGTCCCTCCATTTTTTCGGTAGAAAAATAATATTAACAGCAATATCATGCATGTCTTATATCGTCAGTCAATTCTAGTTTCTCAATCATTCTAGCATCTATCCCACCAACTTGTTTTATTAGATCAAAGGCCTACAAACTAGTGGTATGATATGAATAGCATCCAGCGTTACTAAGGGTGATATATCATTTAGTTGGTTCCCGTTCGACAAGAATGTACTATAATAAAACAGACTGACTATGATGGATACATTTATGTATTAATTGAGCCACATCAAAGTAACTGCGAGGGCTTATTTGAGCCTAGAGCCCAATGCCCATCAACCGATTTTGGTTTATTTATGTACGTTTGTCGGCGACAAACGGATGGTAATTTGTCTCAGTCAAGCCATCCAAACAGAGTCAGCCATAGTCAGTAGATGTAAGATTATGCACTCCGGCGACTAGATTTATCAACATGTTGATAAACTTTTCATCCCCGATTTTGGAACATAGAAACCACAACTTGTCGGCGACAAAAGGATGTCTTGCCTAGCTGTCCTATATCTACCGACTATGGCTGACTCTGTTAGGATGGCTAGGCTGAGACAAATTACCGTCCGTTTGTCGCCGACAAAGGTACATAAATGTTCTAAAATCGGTAGATGGGCATTGGGCTCTAGGCTCCAAGGGGTAACTCCTTATCGAGAGAACACACAAAGAAGACATTTCAACCTGCTGCAGACTTGACCTTATATACAGGCCGAGTTACGCAATCTGGGCGAACCCATAGCACCGTTTGTCGCAGACAAAGGTACATAAATGTTCCGAAATCGGTAGAATTAATTAGGAATCAATCAATAACCATGTGGCAGAAAGAGGATTCTTCCAAATCAGAATGTAGCATTCTTTATGTAGTTGACATCTCAGAGCAAAGCTCTTCACAAAAGTACATAGTTGAAAAGGACAAGCTAGGCCTATATCATTCATGAAATGGTCTTAACCATAGTTCACCCTCACCATATAGATTGTCTCATGATAAAGTCTCCTTCCCCTCCTACAGTAAAATAATAATTAACTTATAATGAATTCATGCAATTCAGTACCTTTATACTATCCGCTCGTGTATTACTACGCGTCAAGCGCTTGTTGTTTAGCGCCACCTGTCCACAAAACTATTGATTATTGCCTACTTTAAGTACCGTTTTACGAACTATAGAAGCTATACTCTTATCCTACCCCTAATATAAAATCCCATAGGTTTAACATTGAGTTTCTGTATGCCACGCTGACTGGCATATGGAGTTTTATATGCTACTAGTAGCATACAGAATCGTTATCACATAATATTCCAAAATCGAGGAGATAGGGTCGGATAAAATCAAAACCTGATTCATTTTAATCTTGGCCACTGCATGCCACTCCTGGAGTTTTGGCTCTGAACTTCACTCGGCTTCGCCTCATGAAGTCACTATGCCAAACTCCAGTCATGGCATACGGTGGCCAAGATTAATACTCATCCAGTTTTACGATAATATCCACGTTGCTTAAACATTTCTAAGGGCATACCCCATAGGAGTGAGATTCTGAATTTCTTACTAGTCTGTGTGTGTTCCAGATGAAAGACAACCCACTTCCACGCTACTAAGAGAAGACACTAGGGCAAACCTGAATCATTCCACATGCGTCATGGGTCTGTATTCAGATCCTAGCAGATCTTTCCAATTTAGCAGACCTTGATTCCAACACGTATTTCTCCACTCTATAGCGAGTCAGAGTACGAGGCGAGTAGTGAGTGGCCGGGAGTCGGGTGAAAACAAACACCAGAGTGTGCGTAGTAACAGCAGGGAGCTTTCATGGTATCAGATTTTCTGTAAATCGGTCAGGGACTGATTATAACATAGATATTGCGTAGTTCATATTTATAGTCCTCTTTTGAACTGCTCTGACCTTAAGAGGGTGCGTCCACCAACTACAACAGGGCTGCGACATGCGCCGACAAGAAATTTCCAATCGGTGCCTTGTCGCAGCCTTGTCGTGAGGAGAGGAGCTCTGCGACAGCGTTGTCGGGGCGTGTCGGGAAGTGCACGCTCCACCTAAATTTTCTATCATAGACCTCTGCGACAATCTTCCGACATGCCACGACACGCCACGACAAGTGTCTAAAATCGAACATGTTCGATTTTGTCGTAGCCTTGTCGGAAGGCCCCCGACAACCTCCCGACAAGCTTCGTGTCGCAGCCTGTCGGGGCCTTGTCATAGCCTCTTGTCGGGAACTAGGGTCCATCAACCACGACAAGGCTACGACACGCCTTCCAATTGTAGAGCTGTCGTGGAGCTTGTCGGAAAGCCGTTGTCGCAGCCCTGTCGTGGTTGGTGGACGCACCCTCTTAGTTACCTGTATACTCACTTGCTATATCTTATGTTTATAACAATAAGTGTCCTTACTTGGCAACGCTGTGCCTCAATAGTGGCCGTCCGTTGGATTCCCTAATTTGCTTGTACTATTGGTAAATTAAGTGTGAGTGCAAATTGTCAATCTTTACAAAACTAGGTAGGCCAGACAATTAAAACCAGCCGCACTAAATAATGACTGATGTCATCGGCCTCTTTATTGGCAATTTAATCTGAACTATCTCATGTTGGAATGTAACTGATGTGAACGTCAATGAAGAAATGATAAAAAAATAATAATCTCACCCCTGGTATAAGTTTAGCCATAGGAATAACATTAGAATAAAATTCAATGATCACCCCTGTAAAGTGACAATACTACACCACGGCCGTGGGGTAACTAGTGAATTTGAGATGACGTCATATGAATTTGCTAAGAATATTCTAATTATTCTGAAATTGTGATGATATTTTATGTCATAAAAAGGGGTGAGATAAATCCAGAACCGCTCTCGAATTGTAAAATACACAATACTCCACTGGTTCGGTTGTGCCATAATCGTCACTTGGCTTTACCTCGATGACGATTGCGGCCCATCCAAACTCATGGAGTTTGTCTATTTATACGATTTTCTATGCAGTTCTATATAAATATCCCAGTGTGCACACATCCTGCAGCTGACCATCATAAGTCTGTAACTAGTTGCCATAAAACTGCAATCCCTGAGTGATTGCACTTACCACACTTCGTGATTGCAGTCACACTTAGGCTTTGTACCATCATAGAAGTGCAATCTCCCCTGCACTTTTATAATGGTAGTATATTCCTAGCCTATGTCCCAATATATATTCACAGGGTTATGTTTTCCTACTTCATACTTCCACGGATGTAACAAAATGGAACGCATAGGAGACTTTCAAGGCATTGGTCAAAGCTACCATATCAGTCACATCAGTGAAATGTCAATTGGCCCATTTTACTCATTACGATTCAATCAACTGGACACAAGATTAGAATTACTCATTTTGAAATAGCATGAATCCCAGGGAACCAGTTTTGATTGATTACTCACAAAAATTAAAAATCAGCAGGTGACGCCACCATGAATTGTCCAATGTGCCTTTAAAGGCATATCCTACAATCCACAGTGGCACCACCTAGCGATTTTTGAATAATGTCAAATATTAGTCAAAACTGGTTTCTTGGGATTCTATATAATTCTACATGAGTAAATCTAAAGTTTTGTCCAGTTTTCTCGATTCCTATAGGTAAAATTGGCTAATTCACATTTTCATGGGAAATGTACTGAAGGATATGGTTTTCTTCAATTCTCTCGAAAACAAGGACGGTGACCTATGATTTTTAAAACCTAAATGAGAAGTACTATATATGTAATATATATATTCTAATATAAAACTATTACAATATCGATCTATAAATCAAAAACTAGCATGGTGACCCCTGGATTTTATGTTAGATATGTGTTCCACAACGCTTGGAGATCAAATTTTCAGGAAATTGACATGGGTTTTAATTTTCTAGCCAAATTATCCGATATGCCTTTGATTATTAAGTAGGAATTTCAGACCAAGCGTCAGGCAAAATGTTGGCTATGTCCATAACTAGGTAAAAATACATGTACCTGAGGATCATTCAACAATTGCATTTCAACCACAATGGTGCGTAATAAAAACAAATTAAAAAAATGCATCTTTCGAGGTGTGTTGTGTTGGTTGTTGTTTGGTTATTTTAATGTCCAATATGTTCTATTAGACTAAGATGGTGATCAAATCTATGAGATAAATGTAGGTAGAAATCTCAGCCCTACACATTTACAGTGATGCACGTTCTTTTAGTTCCAACACCACACAGACATGGTATGAGAAGGACTGGTCTTTGATATAGCAGTAAATCTACCAGTGCTGGGGGTGAAGGAGAAAGGTGGCTTTACACCACACCACACAGACATGGTATGAGAAGGATTGGCCTTTGATATGGCTGTAAATCTACCACTGCTGGGGGTGAGGAAGAACAGTGGCTGCACACCACACCACATAAATATAGTATGAGAAGAATTAGCCTTTGATATATCTGTAAATCTACCACTGCTTGGGGTGTTGGAGAAAAGTGGCTGCAGTGGGAATGGGACCCACAAAGTCCTACAAAATTGGGCTTATTCACCAAATAATCAGTGGTTCAAACCTTCTCACATACCCTGGCCTCATTCCACGGCAAATAACGATGTGTTTTCAATGTTTTTTCAGACTCTCAGTGGCAGTAAATCCCACATGAAAAATATTCCCCTTTGTTTGTTTTTATTGTGTTTTTTTATTCACATATAATTCAACTTGGAGAAATGTGGTCTTCCATTATAGGAGAGGATTACAATCCGGACAATAGTGCAACAATTTAAAGGTAAAAATACATACACAATATTGACTGGTTTCAGATACAAGTGGTCGTATGCTCCGAGGAGTTTACGTGTTGTAATATCCGAGCGTATGCGACGATATTGCGCATAGTCAACTGATCTTAATTGGGAGCTTCTGTATGTCTACTGGCAATGAGTTTCTCGACTTTTCTCCTCAACTGATATCCCTGACCATTGATAACACAGCAGTAGTAGGTGTGGAGGTAGAGAAATTGTTTTTGGTTTGAATCGTGTTACTGTTCATCGCACTCTGGCAAGATCGTGTATTACTGCTCTCGGCTTCGTCTCACGCAGTAATACACGATCTTGCTGTCGTGCAATAAACAACAACACGACTAATTCTTGTTTGGTTTCTCCATAGTATATCCCATACAGACCTAGTTTTGTGCTTGTACTGACAAGAAGATGTGTACTTATATAGAACGTCCTGACCATGTTGTACAAGTCACAGAACGAGATGCTAATTTATGGTATGTACGGACCGAGGCGTTTATGCCGAGCTCCGTACAAACGGTAAATTAGCATCGAGTTCTGTGACTTGTACAAGCATAGTTGAACGTTATATATTTACTTTATACCCAAAATAAAAAAAAATCAATTTCATTTTTCTTAACAACCAAAATTTTATTAAATATGTATGGGTAGGTGGTCCGTATTTTGGTGTACGGACTTCTGGTCCGTACACTAATTTTACGTCATATACCAAAACGGTACGTATTTACAGTATATATATATACAGCATGGGTATATAGTAATACATAGTAACCTGCTATAACAGGTATTTTACTATATACCCATGCCGTATATACTTTAAATACGCACCGTTTCGGCGTATGACGTAAATATACTGTACAGACCGCTGGTCCGTACACTAAAATACGGTCCACCTTGCCCTACACGTTTTTTAAGAAAATGGTTGTTAAGCCAAATGAAATTGATTTTTTTTCAATTTCGGGTATATAGTAAATATATAACGTCCAACCATGCTTGTACAAGTCACAGAACTCGATGATAATTTACCGTTTGTACAGAACTCGGCATAAACGCCTCGGTCCGTACAAACCGTAAATTACCATCTCGTTCTGTGAATTGTACAGCATGGTCAGGACGTTTTATATAAATACTAACTCCAATGATCATAATGATGCAACGAAAACACAATGTGGTACCTTTTAAGTCCTATAGTCACAAACTATATCCCACGCTTAGAGGAAAAAACAGGAACCTAGCATGAACAAAGGTTATGCTGACTGGGAAGTAGACTAGAAAGCATACCAGGAATGTAGAGGGATCAAATGAAAGCGATACGATACCACTTGTGGGGAGGAAATCTGTTATTCTCTCAACAGCCCACAAGGTGTGGGTGGATGAGGGTCTACTCAAGGCCACTAGAAAAAAACAAACTTGTTTTTCATCACCAAGCCATGAAAAATATGACGAGGGCGCTTTTTTTATTTATTTTTATTTTTTTACTATATCAAAGATGGCAGACATACAGTAAAACCCCGCATAAGCGGACACCCTCCGATCCGGGCCAAAGGGGCTGCTTACGCAGGGTGTCTGCTTACGTGGGGTTTCCAGATTTTTACTCGCCATACATTTACTGCATCCCTGACATCAGTAGCTTTAATTTGATACTAAATACACATACCTTTCATAATTTCTATCAAGGTTCATCTATCTGAAAAAAAAATCAAAAAAAATCAAAAAAAATCTTTTTTTTGTGATGCGCGCGGTGATGAGAAACAAGTTGGTTTTTTTTTAGCGGCCCAACAGTTGTTTTCTACACGGACAGGCGGGCCGGGCTCTCGGCACTCCCCTGTGGTTGTTTTTAACGTTTGTGTTTGGCAGGAAGCACACGATTCCTAAAGATGGGGTGTTCCCTTCCCTACTACAGGGACCTGGGAACATGTTTTGTTTCCTATATCGGTTATCATTTCGTGAAGCACATGTATGACTCCTAAAGATGGTAGGTTGTTTGCTGTTTGGGTAGTTTGGAGTAGGTTGTTGTTGTTGTTGTTGGTTGGGTAGTTTAACGTCCAATATGTTCTATTAGATTTACTTTGGGTTTAATGGTGATTTAATCTAGGAGATGAATTTAGGTGAAAATCTCAACCCTTCACATTTACCGAAGTGAGAGTTCCTTTAGTTTCCACACCACAGAGACATGGGATAGAAACGGCTTTTGATAAAGCAGTAAATCTACCACTGCTGGGAGTGAATGAGAAAGGTGGCTGCACACAACACCATATAGATGTAGTATGAAATGGACTGGCCTTTGATATAGCAGCAATTCTACCAGTGCTGGGGGTAAAGATGAAAGATGGCTGCACAAAACACCATATAGATGTAGTATGAAATGGACTGGCCTTTGATATAGCAGCAATTCTACCAGTGCTGGGGGGGGGGGAAGATGAAAGGTGGCTGCACAAAACACCATATAGATGTAGTATGAAATGGACTGGCCTTTGATATAGCAGCAATTCTACCAGTGCTGGGAGTGAAGACGAAAGGTGGCTGCACAAAACATCATATAGATGTAGTTTGAAATGGACTGGCCTTTGATATAGCAGTAATTCTACCAGTGCTGGGGGGGGGGGGAGATGAAAGGTGGCTGCACAAAACACCATATAGATGTAGTATGAAATGGACTGGCCTTTGATATAGCAGTAATTCTACCAGTGCTGGGGGGGGGGAGATGACAGGTGGCTGCACAAAACACCATATAGATGTAGTATGAAATGGACTGGCCTTTGATATAGCAGCAATTCTACCAGTGCTGGGAGTGAAGACGAAAGGTGGCTGCATAAAACATCATATAGATGTAGTATGAAATGGACTGGCCTTTGATATAGCAGTAATTCTATCAGTGCTGGGGGTGGAAAAGAGTCGAGTGCAGAGGGAGTTGTACCCACAGAGTCCTACAACTTTCAGATCACAAGTTCAGTGCCTGAACCACTGAGCTAACGCTAAGATCTCACACTCTCTTAGTCGGAATCTGTACAATGTTCTCACTGCGCTCTATGGGAGAAGAATTCTAGGCTTAGAGCCTAGAGAATCCACTGACACACAGTATTCCCGATTCCATCGCATTTGAATCACTACGTAATTCACGCGACTTCGGCTTGTGAATTACTACGTTATTCAAACTCGATGGGATACGGGCTCAGACCCCAAACCTTCATAGGTTTCCTCTATGGTATTATTAAACGGGCCCCAGGCAAATACTATCAAACAATAAACCTTGTACGTGATACAGAAAAGAGTCTAGATTATTAAACGGGCCCCAGATGGACAAATCTAAATATTATCAAACGGTAAGTCTTGTACCACGTACAGAAAGGATCCTAGATTATTAAACGGGCCCAAGATGAATCAATCTAAATATTATCAAACGGTAAGCCTTGCACCACGTATAGAAATGAGTCTCCATGTACGATCCTAGATTATTAAATGGGCCCCAGATGAACAAATCTAAATATTATTAAACGGTAAGCCTTGCACCACGTATAGAAATGAGTCTCCATGTACGATCCTAGATTATTAAACGAACCCCTTGCGAACAAAGCTAATCATTATCAAACGATAAGACTTGTATGTGGAGAAAAGTGTCTCCGTATACGATCCTAGATTATTAAACGAACCCTGGCGAACAAAGCTAATCATTATCAAACGATAAGACTTGTACGTACAGAAAAGAGTCTCCGTATACGATCCTAGATTACTGTACAGGCCCAGGTCTGGTGTAGTAAGAGGCATGCCGTAATAAAAGAGATGGTAGACATCAACCACCGATTAGAGCGGGGTGTGTCCTAACGTCCCAGCGCCTCTCTCTTAGGCTTACATCAACAAACAAGATCCTCTCGTCCAGCCTGTTTACAGCGGCGGGCCGCTACAACCTTCCTCGCCCCACCCTAACCCGTGCCCCGATCTAAACTCAAGTAAGAACTAGGAGCAAATAGGATGTTCATCATTGATGAATGAGCATGCAGTTATAAATGAATAACAATTAAAAGGTTTTGGGTTACATTTAGTCAATGGATAGTTTTCTGGAACCCACTTGAACCCAGTAAATTTGCCATTTCTGGGATTGCCTATCATGGATCAAAACATATCAAGCAGCAGTGGGCCTTTAAGTATTTTGAGGGATTGGTCATGGTCTGCTGGGCACATCTCTGTGACCATGAGACACTGGCACCCTGCTCTGTCTCACTATTACAGTAAATAGCACACAGATAGTGAAGAGACAGTTTCCTGGAAGGTTGCTGGAAGTTCAATGTGACCATTGTAACCTTTAGGCGATTTATATAGGGTGTATAAGCACGCTCTAAAAAGAAATGTTCCGATTGCAAACTGATCCACAAAATCAGAACCAAACAGTGAGAAATCTGAAACAAATTAAAGTAAGAAAACCTGCAAACATGCATGAAAAGAATAAAAATGATACTAATAATAAAAAAAAGATATATATATATATAAAACTCACCTCTCACGCACCACCCAGTCGCGCCCGTTCATTTCCGGTCTCGGTGGTTCCGGCTCGAGTTCCACTTCCGGTTCCGGTAGCGCGCCGGCGGTGGTGGCTGAGTGATCGGTGGTGGCGTTCATCACGTGCACCTCGTCACAGAGCCGCACCGTGCCTTCCGTTACGGTGTACTCGGTGCAGTTCCGCCGCTCGCTCGTCTCGTTCCGGTCGTCGTCCTCACTTCCGGTCGACGCCGGAAGTGGACCCGGAAGTGCATCGACGGCGACCGGAAGGTGGTGCAGCAGTCGCTCGCGCTCGCGCTGGAGCAGCAAGCGTCTGTATGTCCAGTGTCGGTTCAGTTCATCCTGTGTCGGGTGCGCATGCCCGTGGGATACCACCTCATCGTCGCCTACTTCCGCTTCCGCTTCTGCACTTCCGCCGACGGCGCTGCGGATCGGGTCTTCCGTGACGGACGCGTCGTCGGGGCGCGATCCCACTGGGGAGTCGACGCTGACCCGCCCACCATTTCCGGTCGTCGGCACTGTCGTCGGTGCCGATGCGCGCGCCGGCGGGCGACGCGTGAACTGGATCCGGCGGATCCCCAACACTTGGCCGCGCGAGGGACGACTTCCGGTACCCACCTGCCCACCGCTGGGACCTGGCGGATCTGCGGATACAACCAGAGTCACACCGGCGACCAGGAGAAAGGTGACGGGCCGCAGAAAACACAATCCCATTGTGTTATTTTAAAGTCTCAAGTCCGGTCAAAGCTTGGTGAGAAAACGTCAGCAGTGAGAAATTTCAAACGGTTAATTTCTGAATAGATAACTGCGTGTTTTTTCCAACACGGTGTTGCCACTGGCTACCGCCCGTTACTACCGCCAAGTAGCGCGTCAAGGGTGAACGTCTAGTGTCTGTGAGTGTGTCTGTAGGGAGCTGCTCGGAGGTCGTGTCTGGACAAACAGCGAACGATGAGAACAGCGAGCGATGTGGACGCTGAGAAGACGCTCGTGAAAATGTCGTCTGCCTCGCCGTCCGCCCGTAGTAGACGAGATGCGGGATGGCGGGCGGGTGGGCGGGAGGGCGGGCGGGCGGGCGGGCGGGCGGGCGGGCGGGGGCGGTAACGCCACACGGCGGGTTGTCACGGAACTAGCGTGTCTGTGTTGGTTATTACACTGAGCGCGGGGATACACCAAAGAGCGGGAGGTGAGGGCGTGGTCTGTACTGTGGACGCGGGCCCCCACACCATCCGCACGCCCGCCCTGTGTGGTGTGAGTGGGTGCTCACTATCTGCTATCTACTGCTACTACTCAGAGAAAGAGCGGATTAATGAAAGAGTATCGGCATGACCCAGACACAAACGACACCAATCATCAAACGCCTCTTGTCATCATGATTTGTCACCCGAATTGTTTCAAACATTGTTATTAGAGCACAGAACCTATGTTATAACTGTTTTTTGCACTTTTTTTTCAATTGGAACATGTACCTACACCCTTGTTATACAGTATAGTTGAAAGTGACGCAAGCAATTTACAGAATGTAAAAGCTATGAATACAGACTGTCACAAGGTATGATGGAAGATCGGAGTCATTGTACTAGCGAATCAGACCTAAAAAACAACCCAAAAAACCCCAACTTTCTATATATGCTCACTTTCTTCTCATTATCTTTTTTTTGTTTAACCCTTTAAAGGCGAAGGTCTGTGGCAGAGCCCTATTGGTTGGGGCGGGTACTTTGGACTGGAATAACCCTAGGGGACGGGCCGATTTTTGTCTAAACCCATGTTCCATTATTTTATCACGTGATATGACACATCATTCTTATTTATATTATTTGGTTTACCAAATAATATCAAATACTGTATAGGTATATTCTCTGAAAGTTTCAGATATATTGATCAATTATTTCTTCATAAAACAATTAAATGGTAAATATTACTAAATTTCATAATAATGCCTCAAGGCATTATCCGGTCTCCGCGGGGAATGCCTCAAGGCATTATCCGGTCTATGCTGGGGAATGCCTCAAGGCATTATCCGCCTTGAAAGGGTTAACATTTATTTTAGCTGGGACATACTCAGTCTGGCAACTGGTTTCAATGTATGCTCAGGCATGATATTGATTTTACACAAAGTTTGAATCCTTTATTATGGTATGCATAAAAACATGACAATTTATATACAAAATTAGTGGTATGTGTCAGGGTGGTTCGACACATGGTAAAGCATTTTTTTTTTTTTGCAACTTTTATTCAGGAAAAGGTTCGCATACAATAAGATGTCGCGGTCTACCACCTCCCTAATAGTTTGGTTTACATCCATACTCAGCTCGCATCTACACAGAGCTTACAAATCATAGTTTACTCATAAGAGCAAACAGTAATTGCTCATGGTATGTAATATTACAAGTCAACAAATGAAAATAATTAACAAGCATACTACCGTCACCAAATAAACAGTCTTACAATGATATAAACAGATGAAATGATATAAGGATCAGTTTTACTCATTACATTGTATATTTTACTTTACTTCACTAACATGCTTGTTTACAGCAGTTATTTTCTCAGTATACCATTGGTGAGGTGTTGCGATTCCATATAAGTGGTTTTTAAGGGAAACTAGTTAACCTAATTGGGACGGCTCCTCGTACCACGTTACTATCGGTAAAATTATCGCATGAGCTCGGAGAGCGAATGCGATAATTATGATCATAATCATGTGATGGTATGGCGCTATACCGGCACAGTATGGTGGTACGGCTAAACTACCACTTGCATAGCAGAGGTTGGTATTTGGATTATTTCTAGGCATAGGTGTATAGTACGGGGAATGAATACATATTAGGGGATTTTCGAGTTGAGGATTTTCTTTTACAATTATCACTAACTCCTGATAATTATCAATAAGTCTTTGGTCAACTGGTAGTTTATTCCATAACATAGCACCGTGGTACATAATGGACCTCATATAAGTGCTATTCAGTGGTTGCTTTATTATAAATAGTGGTGCTTGTGATGCTTGAGTAGGTCTCTCAGGAACTTGTAGAAGGAGTCCATTTTGTCTTCTTTTTGCCGTAAAGTTCAGTATATGCATATCTCTCCGATCTGATAAATAAGGTAGTTGTACTGATCTATGCAATTCAGCAATATGAGTTCTAGAGTGTGCCTTGGTTATTAATCTTAATGCAGTATATCTACTTACTGTTTGCTATCTCTTTGTTTAATATATCTCTCTGTTGTTTATCATACGTTATATGTAACTAGCTACTTCATCGATTCCTATTCGGCTACCCCCCCAGTAAACGTTTACTGCCGTCCTGCCCCCTTGTGGGTTAACGGAAAACCATCATAAACTTGTGTTTATCATTTCGTAAGACACAGGTGCTTGAGCTGATCATCAGCGATCAGAACAGTATGGATTGACACCAGCGAAAGAGTGTGATCTCGTCTCTTTCTCTCAAGCAAAGGAGATCATAGAACTACAGTTCTAAAATTTTGTAATAGTATGGCGAAAAACAAACCCCAAGGATAGAAATATATCTGTGTAAAGAAATACAAAAACGAGTAACAGGATTCAGTTAAGAACAACCCGAGAATCTCACTCTCGTGGCCCTTCAGTCTCCATGCAGAGGTCTGATTCACTCTGTCTCTATGTGCGGGAGACACTCCAAGCGGATTCTACCAGAATCGTAGTTTTTCAGATATAGTAGGTAAACACGCCCGGAGTTTATATGAATATAAGCTAGGAAAGGCTGAACTACACAAGAATTCGCTAGATGTCATCACGAGTTCACCTGCCAAATAGGTTTGGAGCACTGAGGCGCGACCACGTGAGGGAGTTGACCTGCGGACGCTGAGGGACATCCTAACCCTCTTTTCAACCTCAACCCAGACGATAATAGTGAGCTTGAAGAGGACAAAGTTGCAGACCACATTAATCAATTTTTTTCAAAAATTGGGAGTAAGCTAGCTAGCAGATTCGACAAACCATGGTATGACGATACAGACGAAATGGAGGCTTTAATGTACGATATAGTGATAACTGAAGAAGAAGTCATTGATGTAATCAAACAAATAGATACAGGCAAATCCTCGAGTATCAAATACATTTCATCCGAAATACTGAAAGATGGTTTTCTAGTACTTCATCAACAACTTCATCATATCTTTAACTGCTCTATAGAGAAGGAAATCTTCCCAGCAGAATGGAAGGTTGCCACTGTAATCCCACTGAAAAAAACGAATTTCAAAAATGATGTTTGCAATCTGCGTCCTGTCTCACAATAACCGTTACCAGGGAAGCTATTAGAAAAGCTGGTGCATTCCAAAATCTCTAACTACTTGGAAAATTTTGAACTATTGAACAAAAACCAGGAAGGCTTTCGAAAAAACCATTCCACTGCCATCACGATAGCGGATCTCACTGACAAAATACTTACCAATATGAATAACTCACAAATAACTTTAACTACTTTTATCGACCTTACAAAGGCATTTGATACTGTCAATCATGAAATCTTGCTACACAAAATGGTGAAGTTAGGAATATCCAATAAATTGATCAGCTGGAGTAAAAATTACTTAACTGATAGAACACAAAGCACAACAGCAAACAATGTAGTCTCCGAACCTGACAAGATCACATGTGGAGTACCACAGGGATCCATTTTAGGACCTTTGTTCTTCTTAATATTCATAAACAATATTGATAAAACACTGACTCATTGTTCAGTAAATCTCTATGCAGATGATGCTGTTATCTTTACATCAGGTACAAACATTGAATCCCTAAGAAGGGAAATGGAATCTGATTTAATGAATATCAGTGAATGGTGTGATAACAATCGATTAACAATAAACCCAAATAAGTCTAAGACCATGATTTTTGGTACAAGTCAGAGACTTCGTAAACTGCCAGCTATAGATATCAGACTAAAACATGACGTGTTAGAAGAAGTTAAGAGCTTTGACTACCTAGGTGTTACCCTAGACAACAGACTATCGTATACAACACATTTAACCAAGACAATTCATAAAGTATCGCACAAATAACACATACTAGCTTATCTACGTATATTTTTAACTGAGAAGCAGGCAACTCTTATCTATAAATCGAGGGTTCTACCATATGTAGAATATGCAGATATCATGTACCATGATACCAATGCTACTCTACTAAACAAACTACAATGCTGTCAAAACAGAGGCTTGAGAATATGTTGTAAAGCATTGACAGAAACTAGTACAAATGAGTTACATACTGCCTGTAAAATTAATAGACTAAATGACCATAGAAAAGCACACCTATTGAATGTGGCATATACAAGATCAAAGGATCAGTCCAAGCTCCAAGAGACGAATAGAGAAACTAGACTACATGAGGGACCAGTACTGAAAATCAATAGTAATATCAAGATAAAGAAATATAAGGACTCAGTTGAATTCAAAGCAGCTTCATGTTGGAACTCACTTGATAGTGAGCGAAGAAATATTGATAATAAAGACTCTTTTAAAAATCAAATCAAAGTAAAACTCAAGGCCAAGCTTCAAATTGAAGCTCATTAGATAATTACAACCCCCTAAACATGGCTTCAAATCATCGGATTAGTTACGGATTATGGAGTCACATACCTTCCCTTGTCATTTCTAAGAAGACATTTAGTAATAATACTGGGTATTTGATAAGTTTGTTATTAACCAAATCTAAGCGAATACTTGTAAGAATGAATCAGTGTTTTTCTTCGAATTTGAAGTTTTGATCATGTCATGATCCTATATGTACATATTTATTCTTATGTTAGTATTCTGTATTTTATGTATTCATCTAAAGTAATTGTTATGTGAGCCATGTTAGTCCATAAACTGGACATTGGGCAACTTCTCGGAAAATTTAACTGGAGCCAGCGGAAGATAGGCTTTTTATGGCCAAGCTGTATTTACTCCAGTATAAATGAAAACCTTAAAAAAACAAAAAAGGTATGTTCACCAGCCGGAAATTCTTTTCTTAATGAGGAGATTCATCATCGAATAACCTGCCTGAAACGTTGTTGATAGTAAATTATTAAGCCAAACACAATCTCTCTCCTCTATTTATTGTTACTTCGTTTATTATACTTTTATATAATCATATATTTCCAGTATTATATATATATATTATTATATATCTTGATATATAAATATAAATACCGAATGAAATGTATTATATTATTCACCTCGGAGTTTCAGTACTTCCGCTGTCCCGGTAGTCGCTGTAGTAAATGCAATAACTACGGAGATGTATATCAAATTGAATAAAGCCTGTTTATTTATTGATTACACTGTAATTAATTACCGCCAACTCCTGTGTCACTTCTTCTTCGTTATCTAATGAGGTCAATATTATATACATAGACTTAACATTGGGAACTCGTTCTCAATGTCACGTTGAGATATGATTTAATTCATAGCTCTGCAGTTGATATGTCACACTTGGCATTACAAAACCCCACCTATGAGGAGGAATAGCATGTTGGGACAGTGAGGAAGTGAGGCAGAAAGACAAGGGGAGGGAGGAAAAGGAGCTTAGAAGACATATGGGGTCAGGTCAGAATTATATGGTTCATATAGACCACATGTAAGGGGGGAGGGAGAGAGGAGAGGTCTTATATACTGTTACTATATACCCATGCCGTATATACTGTAAATACGCACCGTTTTGGCATATAACGTAAAAATGCTGTACGGACCGCTGGTCCGTACACTAAAATACGGACCACCTTGCCATACATGTTTACTAATATATTGGTTGTCAAAAATTAAATTAATGTTTTTTTTAAATTTTGGGTATATAGTAAATATATAACGTCCAACCATGCTTGTACAAGTCACAGAACTCGATGATAATTTACGGTTTGTACGGAACTCGGCATAAATGCCTTGAAAATTACCATCTCGTTCTGTGAATTGTACAGCATGGTCAGGACGTTCTATATATTTACTATGATATAGAAGTGGTTGATGATACAAGGAAATCGCATTAAAAACCATTTTCCACTGGCCTACTATTAGCCACTGATCTGCAGTCGGGAACCACCGACGCCAGATCAGTGAAAGGAAAAAGGCGTACAGAGCAGTGCTCAACTACTAATTGGGCATAGATTATACAATGAGGCATCCACCGAATTATTGCCATTATACCATCACCATTGATATAGTCAGGCCATTATGGGAACGGTAACTGGACCGATGGCACCACGGACCGATGGCACCTGGACTGATGGCACCTCTTTTCACTGTTACCTGGACTGAAAGCACCCCCTCATTTTTTTACCTGAACATGGGCACCATTTGATTTATATAGTATGTAATATGTAATGGTCATATATTAACAGGGTTGCCAGTTTAGTTTTCAGGTGGTTTTCCGGATTTGGAAAAAAAACTCCAAATCCATGACCACTTGGCGACGGACACCACTGCTGCTACCACGGCCGGCACTGAGTCGGCAGCGTTATCCTACCCCTAATAAAAAACTCCATAGGCTTAACATTGGGTCACTGTATTCGGTCTGGAGTTCAGAAAAATGAAAAATATCGCTCTAGTGAGATACTAGACATATGGGCTTCGCCTCGCACAGTAATACGCGATCTTGCCATCGTGCAATAAACAACAACACAACTAACTCTTGTTTGGCTTCTCCATATTACTGTTACATCACTGCATGTCTTGGAAATTCTATCTCACTTTAAAGGGTTTGATGCACTGTATTTGTACAAGTGAATCAATTCCCAATTTTAAAAAAACAACATAACAAAAACATGTATTAAACAAAATTAGTTATGTTCTTAGAAGGTTCTCGCTGGAATACATGTGGGGGTGGGGTTAATTTTGGTAAGGAGGGGGGCAGCGTGCTAATATAATTCAGATTTTTCGGGATCCCAGGATTCTTACCCACCTTGGTTTGAGGTAATTCTCGTCCCCTTCCCCTTCCCGCCCACAAGCCCACAAAAATAGCACCATCCATTTTTTTCCCGAAAAATCTGAATTATATAAGCACTCTGCCCTCTCCTTACCAAAATTACCCCTCACCCCCAAGAAAATATAAAAGGGATTAACCACCCCCTCCACAGAAGTCCTTCAAAAAATGTTGTTCACCCCATAGAAATGACACAAAAAGTCCCCCCCCCCCCGACGACCCCCCCCCCCCTAATTAATAAACCATCCCCTAATAACTTTATCATTGAATACAACTAAGGTTCATATTGCCATAAGGTTGAAGCAAGAATATCATAAAGAGTAGTGATTTTGTGAGTGGTGCCATCAGTCTAAGTGAGTGATGCCATCAGTCTAGGTAGTGGTGCCATCGGTCTAGGTTAAATGTTGCCATCGGTCCGAAGAGGTGCCACCGGTCCAGTTGCCATCGGTCCGTGGAGCCATCGGTCTAGTAATCATGGGAACGAGTGCGACCATTGAGACCGTTTTAATCGAAGACAAAGAATTGAATGTATTATCACTATTTTTTCTTATTCTTATCGATGATCATTTTACTTGATTATCAAAAACACAGCACACAAAACTGATATTGATAAATGTTACTCCTCCAGCTAGGTGTCCAACTTTAACTTGGATACAAAGCAATATTATATGATATTTCATAATAACATTTGATGAAAAAATCAGTTCCAAGTTAAAGTATAAAACGATCGCTTTGAGACCTTTATCTATGATCAAATTTCACCATAGTTGCAGAGCCGCCTCATCATTATATATATATTCCAGGTACTCTGAAAATTTTCTGGTGATTATTTCATATGGTGATTATTTCATATGGTTTCCCGTTCAAAGCATCACCAATACACACCGATGCGTTTCGCCATAATCGATTATCTTAGACCCTCTATCATACGGGTGTAGTGGCTGGGTGTCGGGACTGGCCGAAGCTTATCCCAAGCACCACCATAGTTTTGGTCCATAATGCCATTCCAGTGCTGGTCCCACCTGCAAACCCGCAGCTGTGTTTTACCACAGCCATCCAGCACCTCCATTGCTCTGCCCAGGATCAGATAGGGATGACTAGGCCCTACCCAAAATGCTAGAGTCCGTCCGAAGGGGCCCTTCTTCCGTCCTCCGGGATTCCCTCCATCCTCCTGGAATCTGTCCGGAACCTCAGAGTTCGTCCGAAGGGTACACCAGTCCCCTTCTTCCGTCCTCCGAGACTCCTTCCATCTTCCAGGAATCTGTCCGGAACCCCGGAATCCGTCCGAAGGGTTAACCCCTCCTTCCGTCATCCGGGACCCTCTGAACCCCAGCCATAGGGAACCCGAAGGCCCACACAGGCAGGGAGCAGGGACAGAGCTCTGGTGAGGAACTACAGGTAGTAGTCCCTCAACCCCAATGTGCCCAGCTGGGCTTCAACAGGCCTTATATACACCTGTGGAGCCTAACTTGGCATGTCAAGACTTCTGCTGTGTCTTCAGCAGTAGTCCCATGTAAGTCTGGTACCCAGCTGACTAGTGGTTTTGCTGGGACCTTCCTTACCCATGCAGAACAAGTACATATTCTAGGTACAAGCCAAGTGGCCAGATACCTGTTTAGACTGGTTCCAACACTGTGTCAATTATAGCAAGCAGCCTATGACCTCACAGGTAGCTATTAGTAGGCCCCTAAGGACCCACCAGGCAGCTACCTGGCGCACTCAGCCACAGCTAGACTTGGAGAGGCTTAGTAGACGTGCCTGTGACCAAGTAGACTTGCCACAGGTCCCCTACACAGCCCCCCTTAGTCGACACGTACATCTTTAGACGTGTTCGGCTCACCAACCACTGGGGGACCAGTTAGTCGACTTGCCGTCCACAGTCCTAAAGACCCTTCTTGTCCCTGGGAAGGGAGCCGAAGCTGCCCTTCTCCGGATCTAAGAGATAAGTATCAGCCTGATGACAACAAGGTCATACTCCTGATCCACCAGGGTATCAGCCGAAGCCAATACCCGGGCAGGCATGGGAATGCAGAAACAGTCCCGTTATTGTAGCGTGTCGGTGCACATTGGTGCGCATCGGTAGTGTTAAGGCGGGCGTCCACCAACCACAACAAGGCTATGACAAGAGCCGACAAGAAAGTTCCTATTGGCACCTTGTCGCAGCCTTGTCGTGAGAAGGGGGGCTTTATGACAAGCTTTTCACGATACGAGAAACTTAAAGGACATAGATGGTGTAGCATAAGAGATCGTTCATTTTTAAAATGTCGTCCATTTTTCGTCCATTTATATTATTTTTTTTAAGTTTATTGTTTATACTGGAGGGGTCTATTCGGCCGAGAGGCCGATCTTCCATAGACTCCAGTTCATCGTGTAAGATGTATAGTCATTTTGTCCAGTTTATGGACTTACATGCGGATTAACATTTTCATTCGTAGAAACTTGGACTTAGAGTCTAACAGGTCTGTATGTCAGATTATACAATGTTCAGGTAGGTAACAAGAAGAACAATCAAGTGAATAACAAAGAAACATAATATACAACTGCATAACTTATAAATAAGTTCTTTATACAACGTCCCAGAGATACATGATAAGTGTGATTACCTTAGATGTAAGCATAACCTGGGGAGAAAAGAGGGTACTAATAGTTGTCCCTTAATGACTTAAGTCTTGCTTTCAGCAAGGTTTTAAATTCAACTTTAGTTTCACACAGTCGCCTTTTCAGGGTTCCATAGATTAGAAGATTTGTACTCGACTGAGTTCATATATTTGGCGAGTTTTATATGGTTACTGATGTGTAGAGCTGGTGCATCATGCAATAGAACCATTCTATTTACATTCGCTCGGTATCTATCCTCCTTGGCTCTTAGGAAGGCCAACGCCAGAAGGTGAGATTTGCGTCTTTCAGTCAACCAATTCAAACTAGCGTCTTTGTGTAGACTGCACGTTGAGCGACCAACCTGGTCCCTGCTACATATTCTTAGTCCTCTATTCTGGCAACTGTTGTCCAGAAAGATACCTCTAGAGGTGTTTTTTTTTTTTAATTTTTTTTATCTCGTTTATTTGGGTTAAAAAAACAATCTCGATTTTTCCAGACTCGGCTGGGCCGATCTTCTGTCTGGTCCCATAATGCATAAGTGTTACGTAACATATTAACTTGCTCCATACAATGGTCAATTTTCGTCTTTCTCTGGAGAATACACCAGTGCGGATGAGTTTGATGAGAATTTATGGTGATAGTTAGATAAAAAAAATGTAGAGTTTCAGGTCCTCCCTACCTCAGGAAAAATAGTAATAAATGTTGTAAATAAACTATTATGTTGAACTGTGTTATCAAAGTGAAAGGATATTGTAGTCGATCATATCACAGGTTTGTACAATATGCTCAAAGTTTACGTCAGGCGATTTAGTCGCGAAATTATAAATTACACTTTACAGGTTACAGTTTGTTGGTTTCAACGCAATCCAAGCTGTGAAGTATATATGCAGAGCCACATTGAAGAGTTATAGCGTATGTTACCGACACAAAACATGTTACCAGATGTATACTATATATTTTACCAGTATAGTGGAGATAACTCAATCTTGGTAACAATGCAATCCAAGCTTGTGTTGAATAAGGCGATACACATCAGCGTTTTTATTTGTTTTTCCTTTTCGTTATATGCTATTTTTGGATCGTATAACATAGTTGTAACACAATCTGCGTAGGTGCAAAAAAAGGGGAATATATATAGATATATATATATCTATATACATCTATATATACCTTGCAGTCAGCTCAGTCGTAAACACAATCTGGGCAAAAAAAAAGGGGGTGCAGTGGTGTTTTGGGTATTGATCTTTTTAATCAGGTTTGGTAGCAGTTTACAGAAGACATGTAGGTAAGTTTTTTTAATGGTAATTTTGAAAATTGCTAGTTCCTTAATTTCAGTATAAACAGGTTTTAGGTTGT